>JAFJYI010000011.1:1484220-2858440 GCA_019022655.1 Acacia acuminata | reverse complement strand
ATCGAGCGCACACCAAGGATTGTCACCGTCGCACGCTGTTGTGGGTCTAAGTTTGAAAGTTGTCTCGCGGGCCGTCCTGGATCTCGACGGTGAAGCTTCGCCGAACATTCGAAGCCTCGTGGGTCGTCCTGGATCTCGACGGTGAAGCTTCGCGGACATTCGAAGCTGTAACATCCTCCCAAATTATCATTTAAATAATTATTTTATACCTAAACGTACTTAATTCCAGTCAAAATAAATCATTCCATAGTAAAATTCATATCAACAGTCACTGTTCATATCATAAGTTCTAGTATGCAGCAGAATAATCAAAATATGCAACGTACCAAAAGAGGCCCTAAAGTTTGGCAATATACATCATACTATACTCATGTAACAAAATAAGACATACAAGATTGATAACTCTGATCAAGTCTCGGATGCCTTCTTCCCCTTGGTATTCTCACCTGAAAAAAATAAACAATGACGGGGTGAGTCATAAAGACTCAGTAATCACATATCCAATTTAACAAGTATACAGGGAATGATTACAAGATAGTTAAGCGGGCCAATTATCTATTCGTATATATATCATTAGCTCTGAGTAATTTACCAAATCAATTAATAATTCAAAATTATTCACTATGCATGTAACTCCCTCAACCCTCCTTATAACCTCCTTATTCCGCTGACAGAACCCATGAGCTATAATACAATAGGTTTAATCTCTTTGACGAGATTATTCCAAGCTCACCAATGATGAGGTGTAGCCCGGCCAAAGGCTACAGAACCCATATCGGACCATGGATTCCCTTTCTTTCGAATATAGAAAGGTGTCACTATCCCAAGGGCTGACCCTAATCCCGGCCAAAGGATTAGGATGATACCAAGGGCAATATCCGGTCATCCACTGTGCGCTCAGTGGCGGCAATACCACGTGGTATAAAATCAATCTCCTATTATCACATCCCATCTCATCTCAACCCGAACACCTCAATATGCAAAGTGCATTATCACAATTTTCAATATCAACAATTCACAATTATGTTCAATAATCAACATCATGCATAAATTTCCATGATTTCAAAATAAAAAATTTTAATTATAACAATATAAACAGTTTAAGCCCACTTAACTAAAAATTTACCTTCAAACAAATATCTCACACATATATACATTTTCATTGGTAACACAAACTATAATATATCTATATCATTTAAATATATATAAGCATACACTTATAATCACCTCAACAAGTATACAAGATAAATTGGAAAGTGGTTACCTCAAGTTCTTGATACAACACTAACCGTGTGAGAGAAATCACCCCTTTAACATGAATATATAATTATAGGTTAATAAAATTAACAAAAATAACTACTAATACCATAATTAAATAATTAATTAAATTATTATGTCACTTTAGTTTTTCTAAAAATGAAAATGTATTTATTCCTCAATTTTTAACCTCATACTAACTTTTAAATATGACCTAATTTCTTAAATAATACCTCTAGCAATCCAACTAAATGCTTATATCCTCATTTAATCGGTGAGAATATGCTATATGACACGAATCTTAAATTCTTTTAGATGGAAAATAACTTTAAATTCCCACAACAACAAACTAACAAATCTAAACCGATTAAAATTATTTATTAATTGTGCTATTCGTATATACGGTCTTCTATTATCAAAACTCAACTTTACCAATATTCTAATCCTAAAATTTTCACTAATCAATACTATTTTACCCTCAATGGAAAGAGAAAAATACGTACAACAACTTTCATGAAGAAATTTTATTGAAAAGAAATTAATCTAACTACTTAAATAATCTTATAAAATAAATAGCGTACTTTAAAGAAACACTTTTTCTCTTTTCCTCCTCCAATCCCGTCGTCTCTCTCCCCCCAACACCCACTTCTGGATCTCTCGCACACACACACCTATTTCTCTATTAATCACACACACTTACATATATATAATGGCATTAAGGCGGTGGAATAGGGAGTTTTTTTTTTTTTTTTTAAATGATAATACTAATTCTTCCTCTCTGCCACTTCCAAATGGTGGCAGCGTACCTGCCACACAAAATACATATATATATATATATATATATATATATAATTTTTTTTTAAACTTTTACTTCTTTTTTTTTTAATTAATCTATTCTTTTTCTTTTCTTTTCTTTTTTTTTTTAAAAAATAAAAATCTTATTGTTATTTATTTTATTATTATTATTATTTTTAAATTTCAAATTTCAAATTTTAATCTTAATAATGTTACGAAGCCCTGTCGCGCCTCGTCGCTGGCTGGCCCAAGATCTCCGTCAAAGAACCACAGTCAGCGATTTCTCCTGCGCACTCCATCAAGAAACACGATCAGTCATAATCCTTAGGCGATTTGCTCGTGCATCACGGCCAAACGCACGAAAGGCAACTTGCCCCTGCGATCTCCATCGCAACCAAGAACGGGCAACACATGAAGGATCTGGTTTCTGCCTCTGCTTCTTGAATCTGTACTGATCGATGGGTCGACCTGGTTTTGTGCTCAAGCTATGACAGGGACAGAGTTGTTGAAGCAAGAGACGATTTGCACAGAATCTTGAATGAGGATTGTTCCGTTGTGGAACACAAATGTCTCAGCCCTGGAGGCTGGTTAACTTCAATATAGGATCTGGTAGGCTTATCCAATGTTATCTATGGCACGGATAACGGTGGGCAAGATGATCACCGTACACAACAGAGGTGTGGGGTGTGTGCACGGTGGGACGATATCTAAAGAGTAAGGGAGAATACGTGTGTACCGTTCACCGGGGGTGTGCCCTATTTATAACCGAGCCGGGTTGATCCGACTCTCTAGGCGCAAAGATGCTCCCATGATGCCGTGCGGCGTGCCCCCATTTCTGCACCATTGAGGTAGTGGGGATAGGTGTGGGGTAGTTGGCCTCTTAGTGGGCTTGACTTGGTCCGGCCCATTTCCGAGGTCCATGCAGATTGCCCCCAAAGTCGGCTATTCGGGCTCACGAATTGCCGAGTTTTACTCCGGTGTAGGCCCCGATTTTCCAGGCCCTTATTTCTCTGAGCCAGTTTGGGTTCTAATTTCAATTGGCCGTAACCGCATCCTACATTCGTGGTGAGTAGAGATTTGCACAAGCATTGCCGCGGATCTTATATATCAGATCCCGACCTCGTACACTAGAACCCGACCTCGTGCGTTTCCACAAGCCGCCTAGGAATGGGTTCGGTCCCCACCTAGATCCCGACCTCGTCGTTTTAGGGTCTTCTTTTGGATTCATCAATTCACCTCGGACGTTGTACGACTTGGTACTCGGCTCAGGGTTTTGAGCAACAATGCCGACATACCAAGAACGCGACCGTTCGCCTAGCGAGTGTCTTTTCGTTTGCTTGCGTCGCATCGTATACCGTCGTTTCGATTATAATGACACGTGCCTTCAAGCGCCGCCTTTGGTTAACGCGCCCATTAATGCCCTACGTCATATCGTCATCATAGCTTTCTAGGGTTTTTCTTTTACCCCTTCAGAACCGATGTAACGTATCGGCTTCTAAACGTCATATCTCTAGAACTCTTATAAGTGCTCCTCGCACCCTTCATCATCACTTTTCTTCGTCTTCTCAACTTTGAAGAATCGTACCGGGACTTCCCCTTTTCGAGAATCTGCTTCTTGCTCTCTCGTTCTCTTGCTTCCGGGTATTGTTTTCTCGGTTGTTCTTGAAACACCAACATGTTATAATTCGTATTTTGCTCTTTGGCCTGGGTGTTGAGGTGTTGAGCGACCCCATGATGACTGTGAATTCCTCTCCAAACGAAAAATGTCGAATGCCATTTTGAACTCGCTTGTCGAGTTGCTTCGACACCATTTATATTTTTGCTCATTCACTCCTTCGGCTTTGAATTATTATTTGCTTTATTGTCTGCCGTTCTGCATTTGAGTGATTTTGATTTGTTGAATCCTTCACTATCTCACGGGCAAATTTGGGCGATCTGGGCTATCTGGGTTTGATATGCATATATTCGTTCATGTTTTAACATGCTATATAATTTGTTCCCAAGATGGATCCAAAACTCCCACTAGTAGACATGTATGGTAATCCTATTCCGAGAAGAAGATAGAGAGATTCTTGAACGCGTGCACAGGTCGAACCAAACTTTGGCTATGGTCCATTCTTCCCACTTTGAAGAAGAGAGGATGGAAAATTTACTCCGATCTCGGGGAAGTGGGAGTAGGACAAGCGTACGGGTTCCTTCTTCACCCGATCTGCCGAACCCCCTAATTCTCCTTCGCCCGATTGTCGGCTTCTCCCGAGGTTATTCCCCGTCTTCTAACACGGGCCCTTCGGTCCTTGTGAAGACTGTTGCCACAAAGCGATCGAGCTTGCTCGTCATGGCCATGACAAAGAAGCTGAGTCTCTATTGGATAGATGCCGGTGCAATAACCCGACGAATACCTCTTCACTTGGGACCTTGCTTGTTCAAGCTCGTCCTGAAATTCCTGTCTTGTCAGGTATACTTCGTAGTTCGATTCGGCCTTTGTTTTTATTTTAGGTTTAAATGTCTTCACACCAAACCACTCATTCCGAGACTCGGAGAGTCCGCCCCTTCCGAGGACCTTCACGAATGCCTTCCGTCAGAGACTATGCTGTGAGCAATATAGTACTTGACTGTAAGAATAAGATGTCTGGAAAAGTGCTTTCGCGGATTGCCCGAAGTGGAGAGGGGTATGATGTGTGCTTGCCTCCGGCTGACGAGTCCGTGGCCTTCGGTCGATCCAACGATGAGTCCAGCCACTTTTTTTATTTTTACAAGGATTTTGTCACCTATCTCGGGGTTGAATTCCCCTTTTCCGATTTCCAAATGAACCTTCTCACCCATTTCCACCTTGCACCTTCTCGATTACATCCCAATGGTTGGGCCGCGGCCGTTGCCTTTGAAAAGTATTGCACGACTCATAACCTCGAGTGTTAAATCTCCGTGTTTTGTAGCTTCTTCACTCCCTTAGACATTAAGACTACCACGGACGGGGACAAGAAATGGTTTTGTTGGACCTCATTTCGGGCGTCTCATGGTCGCAAGTTTCTTAGGCCTTTTAAAGATTCATGGAAAGGCTTCAAAACATCTTACTTTAAAGTTGTCGCGGCTTGGGGATATACCGTGGTTTCTTCGAACCGGACGTCCGGGAAGTCGAGGGACGCTTCCCCTTATATTGGTCCGACGAACACCACAAGTTTGACGCGAAAGATTTTTTGCCAACTAAGTCGCAATTATCCGCTGCCGAGAGAGAAACCATCAGCGCCCTTATTGCCTAGGTACAGAAAGGCGATTTGGTGGAGTCGGCCGAGTACATTACATCCGTAGGTGTTTATAGGGCTCCCCTCCCCCAATTTTATCCCTCTCGTGGCGTGTTTGGTCGGACTTTGACTTCTTTGCTTTTGCTTTTCAGGTACACCGATGGGAAAAAGACCCGAGTATCCGGACGTGACGATTCCGCCACTCGTCCAACAACTCCGAGATCTAAACGCGCGCCCGGCGGACAGCTGATGACTCGCTACCGCCAAGAAAACCAAAGCTCCGAAGAAGAAGAAGAATGATAATCCCTCCACAAGCAAGGATGTTCCTATCCCGACTTCTCCCATTCTCGAGATCCGGGGATCATGAGCACGGCTCTTACCCCGATGTCCGTCCGACCATTCAGCTCCCCGTTCTTATTTTTGGGGGCATAAAATACCCAACTCCCTCCGTAAGGGCATTCGTCCGCGACCATTGGTATGACGGCGACATTGTCGAGGCCGAGACAGCGGGAATTGAAGGAGATTGAGCATGCCAACTTGAAGAACGTCGGCCTTTGTCAACGGTGGCACATCTCAAAGAGAAGGTCGGTCGAAATGAGAAGGATCTGGACTTCTTTGAGGAAGAGAAGAAGAAGAACGACGAGGCACTAACTCAAGCACGGGAGGATGCGCAAGTGGCGAGAGCCGAGAAGGAAAGCCTCTCGACGAGCCGGTTAAAGTCCGTGACGCGCTGCACTTATCCGAGTCCGAGCTTACACGAAGGGCGCAGTCCACGAGAGTGATGTGGAGTCCATTGCCGATATAAAAACTTTATTGACGAACAGGGCGACGGAGCTCAAAGCTTGTAAGCAAGCCCTCACGGCCGCTCGGGCCAACCTTAGTTCGTACCCGCGCCCTTGATGTCGCCGAGGTTAATATTTCCAAGCTAACGGCGGGCGTTAAGGAGGCCTTCGAGAATGCCGTGGAACAAGTTCGCTTCTTGAATTCCTCAATTGATTTGAATTTAGACGGAGTGCACATGAACGCGTACGTTGAAGACGGGATATTTATTCCGGCTCCGCCGTGGTTGATGATGCCGGCCTTGTCGAGACGGTTCGGGAAGAAGAAGGCGCGGTCAATCTCCGTCTGTTCAGCAATAGTCGGCAATTTGCCATTTTGCACCTTACAGCTTTGTCTGTAGGTTATGTAAACACTGCTTTGCCCCTGTAGGGCTTTAATTTGTAAACGTTTAATTTGACCGCTTTAATCATATGCGCTTATTTTCTATTTAGCGTCTTTCGAATTGAAGGTTTCCTGACGTGATCAAGGTCAAGGAAACACTCCTTTCTGGTATGCCTAATTTCGGCATTTAAATGGTGTATACACTAAACTTGGCGGCTATGCCGCTACATGATTTACTGAAAATGGGCGTTTGCCATTTTGCACATGTGTACTTTGGCCAACGTGGATAATCGATAAACACGAATTGAGTAATCCGAGTTCCATCAATCCTATCATTTGGCTCTTCGTTGCCACGATCCTGTAAATGTGCTTACTAGGATATTTATTCGGCGGCTTTTCTTTTACATGATTCATGGACTTTGGTCCATACATGTTACGTCCGACTTCCTTAAGCGAGATAATTTCTTTTACATGATTTATGAACTTTGGTCCATACATGTTTTGCCCGACTTCATTTGAACAAGTTGCGGAATACGGGTACTAATGCCCGTCCTTTTGATTCATTCATTGTTCAGCTTTACATCGACTCGATTCCCGTAGGAATTTGATACATATTCATGATGAAGTAAGCCTGAAAGTCAAGTTAATATAGGGAAATACTGAAATTAACTGAAAACAAAACATTGAAAACAAACGAGTGCATGGACTTCGATAATCAGCTATAGTAAGCCTTAAGTTTGTCGGCATTCCAAGTCCTTTTGATTGCTTCCCCTTTCGGTGATTCGAGCACATAAGCGCCGTTTCCGAGTTCATGTCGGATGCGGTAAGGACCTTCCCAATTTGCGGCGAGCTTCCGTCTCGGGCATTTACGTTGCCTATATCGGCCCTTCGCGCACCAAGTCATCCTTGTTAAAGGATCGGGGATTAATCGTCTTATTGAACCGAGCCGCGATGAGTTGCTTTGTGGCTAAGTCTCGCAAGTGAGCCACGGTTCTAACTTCGTCGATCAGATCTAGCTCGACGGTGATAGCCTCGTCATTTTCCTGCCCTTGCTGCGAAGTCGTCGCTTTTCTCCATGAGGGTTCGCCGATTTCTACTGGAATCATGGCTTCACATCCGTACGTCAGCCTGAACGGCGTCTCTCCTGTGGATGTTTGAACTGTGGTTCGACAACCCCACAAGACGCATAGAGATGTTCCACCCAACTTTCCGTTCCTCGGTCATTCGCTTTTTAAGTCCGTTGACGATGACTTTGTTTGCTTTGCCTCGGCTTGTCCGTTGGATTGTGGGTGTTCCACGGAGCGAAATGATGCTTCACATTAAGGGCGGACATCATTTGCTTGGAAGCCTCTGTCCATGAATTGCGTCCCATTGTCCGTGACTATTTCCGCCGAATCCCAAATCGCGATATAATATTCCTTTGTAGGAATTTCTCGCACTCTAGCCGAGGTAATGGTCGCCAGCGGTTCAGCTTCGATCCACTTAGTAAAGTAATCGACCGCGACGATCAACCACTTCAATTGGCCTGGAGCTGGTTTAAACGGTCCCAACAAGTCCATGCCCCATTTGTAGAATGGCCATGGAGCCGTGATCTCGCGTCAACTCGGATGGTGGAACCCACATAACTTGCCGTGCTTCCGGCAACTATTACATGTTTGAACATGATATTTAGCGTCTTGCGCCATCGTAGGCCAATAGTATCCCGCCCGAACTCGCTTTACGGGCCAAAGCTTTCGCCCCCCATGTGTTGTCCGTTTATGCCTTCGTGGATTTCCGCCAAAACGTATTGAGCTTGATCTTCGTTGAGACATTTAGCCATGGGGGAATGCACGCCTTTACGATACAACTGATCGTTCACCATCACATAGGCGGCGCTGTTCGACTAGCGTTCTTGATTCGGCGCATCCTGCGGGTTATCCCCTTTCCGGATAATCGGCAATTGGTTTTCTCCAATCCCCGAATCAAATCGGCATCACGCAAGTTGGTTCCGGTGAGGTTCTGGGACAATTGTGCGGAGATTTCCGGGCACTTCGTGCTAGCTAGCTTCGAGAGGATGTCGGCCCTCGTATTTTCTGCCCGAGGAATGTGTGCCACCGTCACCTCGTCGAAAATGTGTCATAATGTCTTTCACCTTTGTCAAGTATTTAGCCAACGGGGGCCCCCTCACTTGATAGGTCCCCTGGATTTGGGAAGCGACCAGTTGAGAGTCCGTGGATACATGGACTTGCCGAGCTCCGTTTTCTTTGGCCTGCAGCAACCCGGCAATGAGGGCCTCATATTCCGCTTGATTATTCGATGTTGGGAAATCAAGTCGGAGAGATAATTCCATCGCCACGCCTTCGGGACTTTCCACGATAACTCCGCACCACCTCCCTTTATGTTAGACGATCCGTCCACGAAAACTTTCCATGGTTCGGCTCCGTCTTCTCATTTTGAACCGAGGTTAGCTCGACTAAGAAATCAGCCAAAGCTTGTGACTTGATTGCTGCCGTCGGGCCTCATATGTGATATCAAACTCGGACAATTCAATGGCCCAAGCTATCATCACGCTGACCAAGTCTGGTTTATGTAAAACTTGTCGGATGGGTTGATTCGTTCTTACCACGATCGAATGGCCAAGGAAATAATGGCGAAGTCGTCTTGCCGTTGTTAAGAGTGCAAAGGCCATTTTTTCCAGTTTCTGATATCTCAACTCGGAACTTTGCGATGCCCGACTTACGAAGTATACTTTTTTCTGCCGTCTTCGGTATCTCGAACTAAGACCGCGCTTCTTGCCTTTTCCCCAACCGACAAATACGACAACAATTTATCCCCAACTTCGGCCGTGATAATGCGGCGGAGATGCTAAGCATTGCTTTATTTTGTCGAACGCTTCTTCACACTCCGAGTTCCACCCTTCCCGAGCTTCCTTCTTCAAGAGCTTAAAGAATGGGAGGGATTTTTCTCGTGACTTGGGCAAGAACCTTGTCAAGGCCGCCAATCGCCCCAATCAACCGGCCGTAATTCTTTCTTGTTCTCCGGGGGTCTCATTTCCATCACGGCCCTGCACTTTTCTGGGTTAGCTTCAATTCCTCGGTTGGTCAAAAGGAAACCCAAAAATTTTCCTGACGGAACTCCGAAAGCACATTTCGTCAGATTCAACCGAATTCGATGCTTCCTCAATTTTTCGAAAGTTTGTTGTAGGTCATGAACATGGTCGCTCTGCTCTCTAGATTTAACTATCATATCATCAATGTAGACTTCCACGTTTTTTCCCTGATCCGAAAAGACCTTTGTCATCATTCTCGGTAAGTCGCCCCGCATTCTTGAGGCCGAATGGCATCACGTTATAACTTGATAGTTCGCATTGTCCGTGATGAAGGCCGTTTTCTCTTGATCCTCGGGATGCATGGCAATCTGGTTGTATCCCGAGTATGCATCCATGAATGACAAAAGTTGAAAGCCGGCCGACTGATCAACCAATTGGTCAATGTTAGGCATGGGAAATGCATCCTTCGGACATACTTTGTTCAAGTCTTTGTAGTCCGTGCATACGCGCCATTTGCCGTTAGGTTTTTTGACCATGACCACGTTTGACCCACGTCGTGTATTGCACTTCCCTAATAAATCCGGCGTGATCAACTCCCGGACATGCGCTTCCAAGGCTTTACCCCTGGTCCGCACCTGTTCCTCTTTCTCGAGCTCTTTGGGTTTGACCCATGGTGGATGGCCAATTTGTGACAACAAAACTCGGGGTCAATTCCTGGAATCTCAGATGGCGTCCATGCAAACACGTCTTTGTTTGCTCGCAGGAACAACTCCAATTTTGCTCGCATCTCGGGATTCAATGTTTTTCCGATTTTGGTTGTCTGCTCTGGTTCATTCCCCAGGACGAAATCTTCTGTCTCTTCATTAGGCTCGGACCTTTGCATCTTGTCTTCTTCCCTCAAGTCTAACTCTACTATGTAAACAGGCTTACTGTCCGTCTTCTTTTCACCTCCTTTGGCAGGGTCCGTCTTTGGAATTTTTACCGCTTCAAAGTAGCATTGCCGAGAGTCTCTCTGATCTCCTTTTACGGTAACGACCTGATTCTCTCTATCATAAAATCTCAACTTGGTGATTAGACGATACCAGCATGTTCCAATCATGGATAGTTGGTCGTCCGAGAATAATATTGTATGGAGACGGGAAGTCGGCCACAACGAAACGGACTATCCCCGACTTGAACGCCTCTTTCGTCCCCAACGTCAATTTGAGGTCGATGTATCCCTTTGGACGGTGTCTTCTCCATTAAAGCCTGTTAGGGTGGTCCTACATGGTTTGAGGTCTTCCGAATCGAATCGCATGCGTTTAAACGCATCCCAGAGGATTATGTCCACCGCGCTTCCATTATCAATAAAAATCTTCTTAACTCGGCAATCTTTGACGATTCGGTTATATGACGAGCCCGTCGTGGTGTCCGGCATGACATCCTCCAAGTCTTCTTCGATAAACCCGAGTATTGGCAAATTTGGTTTGCGAGACTCCTTTTAAATCTCGGACGGTCAACTACGAGATAGAACCTCTTTCAAGTATTTTTTTCTTTGATTGGCGGAATCTCCTCCTCCGCCGAAACCTCCAACAATCCCATTGCGAGTCATATTTCGACTCGGGATATTCATCATGTGCTTCTCTTCCTTTTTTTCTGTTCTCGTCTTCTCTTTTCGGCCAGCGGACTTCTACTCCGTTCTCCTCCGCGCTTGCCCTGCCTCCCTTACGTTTGGATCAGATATTTACGGAGCTTTCCTTCTCGTATGAATTTCTCGATGGCGTCCCTCAAATCCCAACAGACATCCGTGGTGTGCCGTGTTGGTCATGAAATTCACAATATCGAGATTTGTCCGGGTATGTTCATTCCGCATCGGGCGTGGCCGTTCTACTTTTTTCATCTCGGTCGGGGAGACTTCCTTCCGGACACGGGCTGAGATACTTTTAGTGGAGCGTATCGGTCATATCTTCCTTCTTCGCTTCTTCGAGGTTTAGTATCCCTTCGTCCTCGGGATTCTTGTCTCTTCGGATTGTATCGTTCCTTCACTCGGGAGATGGACTCCTCCGTTTTCCGTGGTGCATGGCTCATAATATCCATCTGTTCCAGGCTCTATGTAAGTCTTTGAACGATCTCGGAATTCTGCCGGGGTTTTGGGACGTCGCTTCACGGCCGACTTCTTCAAACGTGAGGATTTGTCCGGGCCGGCTATGATGCAATGCAAATGTACGTCTTCCTTTAACCCCGGCACTTGTATTGCCGTGTCCTTAAAGCGATCCAAATACTTTTGCACCGTTTCCCCGGGTGATTGCTTCACACGATCCAATTGGAACTCGGTTTTGGGTTGCTTCTGCTCGTGGCGAAGTTGAGTAGGAATTTGTTCTCCAAATCTTTCAAGTCCGGGATTGTGTTTTCGACAAGGTGTTGAACCAGATTTGGGCTGGTCCACGTAGCGTTCCGCAAACAACCGGGGTACCACGGGCCCCGAGTATCCTTTGACCATGATCTCCATTTCAAATTGCCCACATGCACTTGCGGGTCCTGGGTTCCATCATATTTCGGGAAATCTTTGGTGTCTAAGCCTTTTGGATAAGGCGCGGCCATTATTTTGGCCGTGAAGGGAGTCGCGACTTTCTCCTCCTCATCTGAGCTTGCATCAATTGACGGCGATGCCACCTCTTTATTAGAGAGGATCTTTCCTTTGTCTTTCTTGGACGTTCCGACCGACGACCGTTCCTTTCGAGTGTTGTCAGTGTTGTCCTGATTAGCCACTGTCCGATCTGGAATTTTCTTGCTTCTGGCTTCCCGTGTATCGTTCCTCATCTCGGGAGTGTCTTCATTAGGCCGCGTGACGTCCCAATATTCCGAGGAGTGGGGATGCCATTTTGGTTCGGGTCCACATTGCCCTTCCCGCGTTGCCGTCATGATCCGGGTTGGTCCCGCGTGACGTCCGACTAATTTCTGAATTCTTCCTCGCGGCGGTACATCTCTTCTCTCATAGTCCGACGTCCTCTTCCCTTTGTAATCGATTCCGTGTTTCCATCTCGTCTATTCTGTCCAATACGGACCCAAGGGTACTTCGTAACAACCGAATATCGGGGTCAACTACTTCAATGGTTTTGGTTTGCCGGGTAGCGACATCTTCAGGGTTGAGATTTATTTGTGCCCGATGTCTCCTCTTCGGTTTCTACCAACATTGGTTCTTTTTCCGGGTTCATCGGGCCCCGGTTGTGATGTTTGTCCTTCATGTTGCTCTGGTTGTTCTTCTGGCACTTGATTCTGCCGAGTTGTTGCACCACGTCCTCTTGTATTCGCCATTTGCTATGATAGGTTAGTGGCTTTATGGTATGGGATTCGAAGTTTAATCGTCCCCGCGGACGGCGCCAATGTTCCGTTGTGGAACACAAATGTCTCACCACGGAGGTGGTTAACTTCAATATAGGATCTGGTAGGCTTATCCAATGTTATCTATGGCACGAGATAACGGTGGGCAAGATGATCACTTTACACAACAGAGGTGTGGGGTGTGTGCACGGTGGGACGATATCTAAAGAGTAAGGGAGAATACGTGTGTACTGTTCACCGGGGGTGTGCCCTATTTATAACCGAGCCGGGTTGATCCGACTCTCTAGGCAAAGATGCTCCCATGATGCCGTGCGTCTGTGCCCCATTTCTGCACCATTGAGGTAGTGGGGATAGGTGTGGGGTAGTTGGCCTCTTAGTGGGCTTGACTTGGTCTGGCCCATTTCCGAGGTCCATAACAAGGATGAACTCTACTATTGCTATGGTTGTTGCAGCCTTTGTTAAGATGAAAAGACTGAAAATGTCTCACGACTATGGGCTAATGGATATGCCTGGCGTGAAATTCCAATGAGCATCTGGTGGTTAATTCCTCAGTATGTGTGTTTGGGAATTTCGATGTGTTTCACAGTGGTTGGTTTGCAAGAGTTCTTCTGTGATCAAATGCCAGCAAGTTTGAAGTCGGTGTTGATTTTCTTGGAAATGGTTAAAAAATACAAGGTCTATGCTTAATACATTCTGGTTTCTTGCATTTGTGATTGTATTTACTGCTAATTGGAAATGGTTGGTGAGCAAGATAAAGCGGCAGGCATATATATGGCCAACAATAATACAGTTAAGCAAAGGATTCAGTGGGTCTATTTGTGATTGGTATAATGGCTATAGCTGAGGCTTTTGGAGTGGCTACAAGAGAAGCATGCTAGAAATGAATGGAATAAGATTGTTATGAAGAAATCTTTGTATTGTTTTGTGATTGGAAAACTAATCAATTTAATTCACCTTATCCCCATATTTGTGTTGTTCAAGTTGAGCACCTTGTTAAGTAGTGTTCAACTTGGCGTGTTAGAAGTATAAGGTGGTTTAGTTAATTAGTTAGATAGTTAGTTAGGCCTAGTCTATATATATAGAGGGTCTTAACTATTGTGAAATGTGTGTTGGGTGTGCAGCCCTCACCATGTATGTGGGATATGGAGTCTCACACAAGAGAGGGAGTTAACTTGGTCTCCTTCTAGGTTTTAGGGTTAATCCTTATAAGTTACTCATTGAAAGAGCATGTTATTCATTGAAAGAGCATATTGCTCATTGTTGATAATACAATAATCTTCATCTTCTCTATAATGTATCTCTAATTGCTTCCCAAATTATACTAATTAACAATGAGAACCATGATTTTTCACCTCAAATCATTATACATCTTTTTTTAAGAAAGAAAAACAGAGTGTTTGATTGGCTTACAATAACACAATACTTTTAGTGAAAAAATCGATTAGGAGAAAAATAAGAGCGTTTGAATTGTTTTCATGGATACAAAATCATGGTTTTAGGAGTCACCCAAACAGACACTAACCCATTTTTTTTTTTAAAAGTTATACTCTAAAATCTTGTTCTAATAAAAAATATAAGAATTCAAATAATAAAAATTATACTCTTGTGCAACTCATAAACCCATGCCCGATGTTTCGAATCTGAAACATTTATTGGATGTACTTCGGGACCACATGCGAGTACTGCAAGCCTGAAATGTTTTCATACTTTTTGACCCAAAAAAAAAAGAAAAAAAGAAAAGTTTTCATACTTTAAAATCGCGATCACACACATCCCCAAGTAGAGCGGATATTTATAACTAAGTTTGAGAAACTGTGAAGTGACGAGGGAGATATGGCGGCGGGAGAGTCATCGGAGTCCCGTAACCAAGCGAGGCTAGCCATCCTGGAACTGGCCAACATGATCAGTGTCCCCATGTCCCTCAACGCCATCGTCCGCCTCAATGTTCCCGATGCCATCTGGCAGTCCGGCTCCAACACTCCCCTCTCCGCCTCTGATATCCTCTCGCGTGTCCTCCCCTCCGGCGGCGACGCCGAAAACCTCCAACGCATCCTTCGCATGCTTACCAGTTATGGCGTATTCGCCGAGCACATCGACTCCAGCGGCGAGAGAAAATACTCCCTAACCGACATCGGCAAAACCCTCGTCACCGATGACGAAGGCCTATCTTACGCCTCCTACGTGCTCCAGCACCACCAGGCCAGTAATTTTGAAATCTGTTACATTAATTGCTGTATTGAATTTGTTCTGCATCTCATTTTTTGCATAAATATGGATATCGAATCGATAAACAGGACGCGCTGATGCAAGCGTGGCCGTTGGTACACGAGGCGGTGAAGGACTCGACGGTGGAGCCGTTCGTGAAGGCGAACGGAGAGGCGGCGTACGATTACTATGTGAAAGAGCCGGAGATGAACGAATTGATGGTGAAGGCGATGTCTGGAGTATCGGTGCCGTTCATGAAGGCGGCGCTGGAGGGTTACGATGGGTTCAAAGGGGTGGAGAAATTGGTAGACGTGGGTGGGAGTGGAGGGGATTGCCTGAGAATGATCTTACAGAAAAATCCTAACGTGCGAGAAGGGATTAACTTCGATCTGCCTAAAGTGGTGGCGAAAGCTGCCGTCATTCCAGGTAAGCCGCCGTGTGATCGGGGAATGGGGATCCTGTGATTTCACGGACTCATTGTCTGATTGAGCAGGTCTGTTTGGCATGAGGGAAACGGATGGATAGAAAATTTGTAGGAGTTGGATTTAAATTTGGGTTACCTAACAAATTTTGCCCAGAAATTTGCTTTAATATTATTTAGAAGTTTTCAAAATATAGCGATATAAATGAAACGAACGTTAGTTTTTTAATAAAATAGGGTTATATTCTTTATATTTTGAAGCTTCTGGGATAACATTGAGACAAAAAAAACTTATAAGACAGTATTACTTGTAAGCTTATATTTCTAAGACAGATTTGTTACTTAACCATTTAATTTTTTAAAAAAGTTGGGTTCTAAAATTTTAATAAAAACAAGCAAAATAAAAGGGAAAAAAAAAATTCCGTCTGCTTTTCTAATTTTTCTTTTCTTAAAATCCATTAATAAAAGTTTTCCTCCCCTCCAAACCTCTCAACAGGCCCTAGTAAGTTTGGGAATCGATAAGTGCGCGATTTTCTGTTAGTATTGGCTGTTATATGTTGCTAATTCATTGCAGGAGTCACCCACGTGGGAGGTGACATGTTCAAGTCTATTCCCCAAGGGGACGCCATCTTCATGAAGGTGCGTGCAGGGTAACTTTTCTGTTTGATATTGTTTTTAATTCCACAATGGCCTAATCCCCTAGTTCCTATTATTTTCTTTATAATGCCCCTGCTCCCCTAATTAATTTATTGATTTTCTATGTAAAAGTGTTGCTACGTCTGGTTCTATATATAAGATATATTTTATTTTATTTTAGAAATTAAAAAAGTTAAATAAATTATTTAATAATATTATTTTAGAGAAAAAACGATAAATATAAATTATATATCATTTTATAAATCAAAAAAATTAATTTAGAGAAAAAACGATAAATATAAATATTTTAAATTAATTTAACGAGCTTCCTTAATCTCCTAGAAAAAATCAATTGAGCTTTATATTTAGGGTTAAGTAGTAATTTTATCCCGGAAGTAAACCCCCAAGAGCAATGTTGTTATAGAAGTTTTTTTGGGTTTAATTTTGCCCCTAAAGTCTACAAACGTAGTAATTTTGTCTTCCACTAACAATAGACACTGACGGAATTAGTGTACACTCGAGTGTGTACGGAAGGGTTTTTTTTTTTCCCACCAAGTGCAACTCGAGTGTGCACTTGTGCACACTCACTCATTTGAGTGTGCGGAAAAAAAGAAAAAAAAAGAAGAAGTCCGTACACACTTGAGTGTGAGGCATTACACTCGAATGTGCGCTAACTTCGTCAGTGTCTACCATTAGTGGAGGATAAAATTGCTACGTTTTTAGACTTACGGGGCAAATTAAACCTAAAAAGAGGCAACATTGCTCCTGGGATATACTTTCGGGACAAAATTACTACTTAACCTTTATATTTAAGACTATAGGCAGTATTTAATTATATATCTTCATTATAGCGACCATTTAATTTGGATTGATCGAGTTAAATTGTAATATTAAAAAATATTTTATACAAGCAAGTGTCTAAAGTAAAATCTTATGTAAAGTTAAAATACAAATACTTTTGTCTTCGTTTTACTGGTAAGTTACAGTAAGCTTTTCTACGGGGAGGGGATTTCTTGGGTGAAAAGGGCCAATCAATATACCACTGAAAACGACACTTAATTGTAAGATTGAGGGTGGTTTTGCCATTGGCAAAGAGCATCTATATGTCCAAAAATATATAATACTATGCATTAGATGTTATATTAAGTATACAAGGTAGTTTTTATTATTATAGCAGATATTGACTACTATTATTTTGGGTTAATATAAGTTTTTTTTTTTTTTTTTTTTTTTTTTTTTTTTTTTTTTTTTTTTTTTTTATAACAGGTTAATATAAGTTTTGGTGCTTATAGTTTACTCTAATTTAAGTTTTGGTCCACGAAGTTTCAAAATGTGGGTTTTGATCCTTTACGTTGATCCATTTTGTAATGTTAGTCTTTATAATTTGAAAAGAACTTGGGGATGAAGTTAAGGTGTTAAATTTGCATGGGTCACTAACATCGTGAAAGTTGCCAAGGTGGGCTGATAACTGGATAAGCTTTGTTGATATGGGCATACTAAAAAGCAGAAAGAAAAAAAAAGTTCAGACACGGTTCACCTCTTCCTTTATGGTATCCGTTCAGTTCGGAGCATCTCCTCTAGTTAACGCCTTGAAGATTCTAGAGAAAGCTTTAGAAAGGACGGATTAATGTAAACCCATCGCCCTTTTGTCTTATTGGCTTCATAAATGCATGCTCAGCAACATCAGGTTCAACTTCTTCCTTTCGGAAAAAAAAAGAAAGGATGAGACGATTTTAAATCGGAGTTAACTTAAAGTTAAATATTTGAGGGTTATTAATATGAAATTATAATTATTTTTTTTTTTTTCAGAAAAAAAGGTAAACCAGGTTAATGCTGGACTGGTTTGCTGGTTCCGATTTGGGATTAATAACCCGACTATTTTTTGTTTTTTTAATAAGTTAAAAAGAGGCCATGAGCTTAATTAATTCCTAATAAATTCCCTAAAGTTGAAAGCAGAAGTTTTCCTTGATAAGAGGGTTATTTGATTCCCTGTTAGTGAGAACTGAAGGTTTTTATTTTCTGGGTATAAATTTGATTAAAAGTCGGGCAATAAATGAATGATGGACATTCCACAGGCAGATTGATTTTTGTGTCGTCCGATCCTTTCTTCTTGTTTTTTTCCGGAAGGAAAAAGTTGAACCTAATGTTACTGAGCATGCATTTATGAAGACAATAAGATAAAAGGGTGATGGGTTTACATCACTCCGTCCTTTCTAAAGATTTCTCCGGAATCTTCAGGGCGTTAACCAGAGAAGATGCTTCGAGCTGAACGGATACCGGAGATGAAGGGGTGAACTCCAAATTTGGGAGGGAGGAGGTGAACTGTGTCTGAACCTTTTTTTTTTTTTTTTTTTAAAAAAAATGCCCATAGCAACAAAGCTTATCCAGCCGTCTAGCCAAGACGTCGGCCACTTTAATGATGTTAGTGACAAACATGTTAAATTTAACAACGTTAACTCCATTTTCAAGTCTTTTTCAAACTATAAGGAACAACGTTATAAATAGATTAAACTTGAAAGATCAAAATACACGATTTAAAATTTCAGGGATCAAAATCAAAGTTAGAGTGAAACGTAAGCACTAAAAGTTGTATTAACCTTATTATTTTTTAGAGATATGAATGCTATTTTATAACTTTTGAAGTTTTCTTTATCTTATACATGTATGTGAATGAAAATATTTAGAAATAATATAAAAATAAAAACTAAAGAGAATTTAATCTTTCATGCTCTATGGGAAAATTAAAGATATGTATCGTTTTCTCTCTTTTTCTCACACCCCCAAAATAAACCCACACCACAACTTTTATCTCTTCGTACCTTGGTGGTACTTGTAGGAAGTCCGAGATAAGAACATAAAGATATTTTCTGCTTCTAGTATATTTCACATCCCTGAGATGAAAAATCTTCTTTTGGTATAACAGCTTAGTGTGGGTCCTAGGCTTAACAGAATCCCTGATAAGTTCACTGGGCTTGCTTGAAATGATAAAACAAAATGGTAGTTGAGCATTATTCAATATATTGCTGGGTGGGACTGTAGATCGGCCTGAGTTGTCTGCTGATTCCATATTATCACACCTTGCAGCGTATTGCTTGTTACAGATGTTATTAATATTTAAACTCAAATGTAACATTCAATTGATGACAGTGGGTACTGACAACGTGGACGGACGAGGAGTGCAAGAGGATACTGGAGAACTGTTACAAGGCGGTGCCAGAGGGAGGAAAAGTGATAGCCTGTGAGCCAGTGCTGCCGGAGGAATCCGATGACAGCCACAGAACCCGAGCATTGCTAGAGGGTGACATTTTTGTGATGACAATATACAGAGCCAAAGGTAAGCATCGCACCCAAGATCAGTTCAGGCAACTTGGCCTTTCTGCTGGCTTCCCTCATTTCCGGGTTTTCCATTTTGACTCCTTCTATGCTCTCCTTGAATTCCAAAAGTGACACAAGTGTGTGTACCCCTGCTTCCTCCGGACACTTCGTTTACTGTTTTCACCTTGGTTCATATTTAGGGACCAAGTTATATTAAACGCATAATATTATTGGCTAATATCTTGAATGATTTCAAGCCATCTAAATGTCGAATGGCCTGTTCTCCGCGGTCTGAATAGATTTGTATCGTAATTAAATGCCATATCATGCGTGATTTCACGACTTACTGATTTTGCCTAGGGCTTTCGGCTGCAAAGCGCGGGGCCCATTCAAGTTACGTACTCACGTGACCAAAATATTATATGGTATCTGCATTGTTTTCTCTCTCTTTTTCGGCTATAAATAAATACCTACATTTACTATCTAAGCCCGCTATTGTAAATCTTACACCCAAAGTTGTTTTGGTGCATTGATGATATTATAACTAGGAGTATTGTTTAAATAAATTAAAAAATAAACTTATTTCAAAAAAAATATTATAAAGGAAAAATAAATTAAAAATATATATTGTTTGAGCAGCTTTGCTAAAATCATTCTTAGAAAAACAATGCGGATATTCACAAGGTCTTGAAAGATGTGAAGAGTTGCATGTGGAGATCCTTTGAGCACTGTCAGGTTTCGGGCCTCTAAGAAACTGCTCATAAGCTTAAAGGCCCTTTGAGCGTTCATCTTTCAATGAGTTGGACCTTTTTGGATGCAGTTCCTTCAGCAGAACCGATCATCTTCTTCTTAGCATCTCTCTTTCTCTTTTGGTAAGGTGGACTTTTTTTTTTTTTTTTTTTTTTTTTTTTTTTTGCTAAGAAAAAGTTTTGGAGGGTTCGACATCGCCCCCACGAAGGTCGGGACGGCCCCGCCTCTATGAAAGACTTACGACTTACGAGATCGCTCTACCAAAGAGTCTCAATGACGGTGAAGGGATCGAACCCACGACCATTTAGGCCTAGTCCTGGATCCCTTACCATCTATGCCAACTCTCATTGGCTGGTAAGGTGGACTTAAATTAATTGAAAGTGCACAAAAAGCATTCTCTAAGTAACTTAAATAACGCTCTATAGACTAGTGATAACAAGATGGATATATAAGAGTCATCTCTACCATGTCCATGCACGATCTTTAGAAAATTTAGATAGGAAGACAAAAATAGTTTCAGCATCTAAAACATTTATGTAGTCAACTTTCAAGTTAAAAATAAAATATTTTTTTAAATAAAACTAAAGGAGTGAAAATTGTCGACGATAACATGTAAAGGAAAAGGCGTTCATTCATACGTACCTTCTCATTGCTGTTAACAGGAGCAAAGGTAAGAGTTTCTAAATTTGATACTCTCTCCAAGAAAGAAGTAAGAACATCATAAACACTATCATTACCAAAACTATCATCACAAAAAGCCGGGTGAAATCGTATTTCAAGGTGGCGAACGTTTCCAAATGAATTGAGTGGCTTTCCATATAAATTCTGCATTTCTGCAAATAAAACCAACAAAAAAAAATACCAGTTTGTTTAAACATGTGTCTTGAACATTCAGCGGAGAGTTCGGCTAATACCTCGTATATTTTTTATGAGAATTGATGATCATAATGAAAACGCACATCATATGTAGTTGTGATAAGTGGAAGCTAAAAGCTACTTAACGATCAGAGAAGATATAAAAACATTTGAGGTGGAGCCATTAAACGCACACAATATTGTAACATTTATTGCGTATTTAAAATAATATAATATTTTGATCAGCAACTGAAGATCGATCATGTTCAGGAAATGCATGTGGCGTGCTATTTAAAATTAAAAACTCGGTGCGCAGTTCCCACAATATTTTGGCACTGACATTGAGCTGGTAAAATATGGCTCAAGTACATCTCAAATTTAATACTTGGCGTCTTTAGTAGGCTAAAATTGTCATGGGTTATTAAATATTAAACCACCTGCTATAATAAAATGATGACCTCTTCACAGAAACTAACTGCTCGGAGGCTTAGCGGCCCTTTGAGCACTCATATTGGTATGAGTGGGACCCTTTTTATGAAGCTCCTGGGCAACCTTCGGTGCTTATGTCTCCATCTTAGTTGTTTTCCTTCAGTAGAACTACGTACTCTGATCATCTCCGTCTTGGTAGTAGAGTTGTGAGGGCGTCTCCAGAGAGTGAAGATTGTTGTTATACTGTGGTCCGCATCTCTTTCGAAAGGGTGGGCTTAAATTAATTGAAAATGTAGAAGAAGCACTCTCCAAACAATTCAAATAAAGCTTCACAAACTCGTGATACAAACATGGATAAATAAGAGTCATCTCTTTCATATCCGTGTACACGATTTCTTCAGCATCCCCATTAGAAAAGTCATTGAATTGTGTATGTTTCTAATTGTAAACTTTAGTTAGAAGATTAAACATATACTTTAACCCAACTAATAACCATTAGGCCTCAATGACATTGGAATCGAAGGTGTTCAGATTCTTAAACACAAGGTCTTGTGTTTGAATATATATGAATGCAAAACTATCTTTGATAGAGCTACCCAGTTGGATTGACAATGCTTGAATATAATACAGTCATGTAACCATATACAAAAACCATCATAATACGATATTCATGCGGTCCTTAACGTAAAGCATACTGGTATCAAAAAAAAAAAAAAAAAAAAAAAAGCATAATTAACTAATTTGAGTGTAGATAAAAGGATGTTAATTAAGTTAATTAGTTCATATGATGTGTTAGTTTTTTTTTTTTTTTAAAAATATCATAATCATCTTTTTTAATTCATTTCCTCCCTTATCTAATGGAGTTGGAGGCGGAGAATATGGGATGGGAAGTGAAACGTATGGTGAGAGAAATCCGCTCAAAAAATTATTTTATAAAATATAAAAATAATTTTTAATAAATTTTCCTAAGGTAGCTTGAGAATACCTTTACTCAAATAAGATGGAAAAAATTATATTGCATTCAAATCAAATATATATTTGAAAAGTTTTGCAGCTTTCGCACATCAACATTGAAGAACAGTTAAAAAGATTTCTAATAAATAATAATATAATACCTTATAATTATCTAAATTCTTCTTCAAATAGCATGGAGTAAGATATAAGTCTAAATATTATAAATTCCTCCGAAGATAATTAATGTGTGGAACAAATTTTAGAAAATATAAAGATTTAATATTTTTAAATAGATAAATCCCAACAAAATAAAGGCATGGGTAGATTCTCAATTGATTTAAAAATAATTTATAAAAAAGGGGATTCCAAGTTAAAAATATATAAACATTTTGTAACTATAAAATCTTAAAAAGTCTTTAATGAAACATAATGATTTTATATTTCTAAATTGGATGACTCCTAAGAATTAGAGGCATCAGCAGATTCTCAACTGATTTAAAAAAATTGAAACTATCATATCTCAAATAAAGTCTTTTAGAAACACACATGGGTGATGGTGATGTCTATAAGGGTGATTAGTGATTCAGTAAGAACCTTGTATTGACTAATATTGAAATTAGTAATCACTATGATCAAATGTTTGCGGTGATGTTACACCGTATATCATACGATGAACCAAATGAGCAGGATGTAAGAGAAGTTAACAACACAATCTGCTCAAGATCATGCATAACAATAAAGTAAACAAAAAATATTTCTGAAACTGACCTATGTGGATCATTTCCATTGATGCATCACGAACAACCCCATGTCCACATGTCATGAGCAAAGTTTTATAGGTAATTTTGGTGTGGTTACCAACTCCACAATTGAGGACTTGAAGGCTAATGGAGTTGAAGGCAGAGAGGACGTGAGGTGTAATTTTTAACCATCTCCCGCCTATCTCTTTATTTATTAAGTATTTTTATATATATTTGTTTTAGTTGTTACGATATTTCAACATATGAGATGACAGGAGGAGGGCATGCCAGATGGCAGAACGAGAGACTCTCAACGTCCGTCTTTTTATATAATCAAAAGATAGATATATGGTAAAAAGCTTATTTTTATCAGCTTTTAATTGATTTTTAAAAATGTATTTTTCTTGTGCTTAGAACTAATTTACTATCATGATTTCCAATGGATCAATTGAATTATGAGCTGTACAAAAATAGAAACGTGAAAAAATGAATTAGAAATTAAATAACAAGAAACAAAATCAATTTATAAGTAATAAAAATGATACTAAAATATATTTTTAAATAAATGGTGTTAAAAAATGTATAGTTGTATGAATATAAGTATTTGATTTTTTGACTAATGAAAGACGAGCAGTGGTTGAAGAAAGGAATAGGTACGGTTGAAAGATATTCACAAGGTCTCGAAAGATATTAAGAGTGGCATGTCGAAGACAAAGAAAGGTATCAATTCCAGAGATTGCACTCAAATTATGGGGAAAATCCTTTAAAAGTCTCAAGGGATCAAAAAATCTTTAAAAAGTTCTTGAGGAAAGTAAGTTGTCAAAAAGTCCCAAAAAACTTGATAGTGATTAAAGAGGAAAGTTAGTCTGAAATGTAGTATGTGGGGCTATTTATTTTGTTTTAAAAGTTCTGTTAGGTTCTTAGTAGCAGTCGGCGACCTTCTTGATTCTTTCTTTTACTTTACATAGCTTTTCGTCTCCTTGATAGCTGGCAGTTCTCCAAAAGTATGACGCAGGCCTTCTTTCAGCTTAAAGCAGAGCAGCAGACAGGGGAGATCGAGGATAGGCCCAAACGGCAAGAATGAAAGTCTGTCATATACTACGATATGAGAATGGATTTGTCCTGACCTTTCTTTGATTCCAGGATCGATAGCAGCTCGACTTTCGGCATTGATGAGCTAGAGGAGCAAGCAGAATGGGAAAACAGGGAAATAAAAAAGGAAAGGAACTGCCTACTAGGCTAATCTTCAGTCTTAACTCCTACTACTTTCAGTCCACAGTCGCGAGTTCGGCCGTCTCTTCCTCCCTCCTGCTTCCATCGAATCTTCGATAGTTAAAGCTGTAAGCTTTCCCTACTTCCTTCCTTTTCTTTTTCCGATCTTCACAATTCTCTTGCACTCTTTCCATGTCTATTTCCTCTTATTTTGTGCAGTGAAGTCGCATGCTCTCTGGTAAAAAAGAAAAAGAAAAAAGCAAAGTGATTTTCTCTCCCTTTTGTTGAACCCTACTTTTCAGAGCAACACAGCATACTGTCGGCGCCGATAATGGACTACACACCGCCACCGTTCGAGGACGGTGATGAGCACAATTTATGTCATGTTTTCCCTGTATTTTATGACTGAATTATATGGTAAATGCGAGTTTAACTGCAATCAATCTAAGCAAAAAAGCATTAATTCATAATATAGGGAACTAAAGGATAAAAATCATTTACATCCTAAACATGTGCTAAGAAAAGAACAAGTTACGAGGTTTTATGAGAAGAACGTATAGCAAAGCTGATACTATGCTATAGCATCATGATAGCGTATCGAAGTGCAATACAAGACATCTCTGACGCTATAGCAAAGTAAAGGACGTAATGCTATGTGGCATGTGTTCTAATCTTTTGTCAAGATTATTTCGGGAAATATAGTGAAGGTCAACGACAAGTAGATTGCTGACGTAACGGAATAGAAGATGCAGAGGATCAAAACTAAAAGATTTGAAGAATCCCGCAGGTATATAAGGAAACAGTAAGCCAACCCTAGGGAGGTCGAGTCGCGGAGAGTCCAATCCTATTCATACGGCCAAACTCGAAAGAAGAGAGAGAGAATTCACAAGGCTCGAGAAACTCCAGGAGAACCCAGCATCCTTCTTTGCAGTAAGACGGAAAGAAGAAGACGTGGAGTGGTGACGTGACAGGGCTTCTTCCACACCGTCGGAACTTCGCCAAGCTTTCTGTTTTCTTTCATTTTAATCTTTTGATCATGGGTCATTCTGTTGTTATTTGTTTTGCGTTTCCTTCGTCAGTCATGAACTAAATTTCCTATGGCTGAGCGAGGATGATTTCTTAAGTTTGGAATGAACCCAGTTTCTAGTTCTTAATTCAATAAATTCAGTTTGCTTATCAGTGAATTAATTACCTTGTCGATTAGCGGAAGCTAAGGGCTAGATTAGTGGCCTTGGCTTACTGGAAAGGAGTCGGGGTTAGACCTCTGAGAAACAGTCATTGCTAGGCAGGCTGGTGCAAGGCTTGACCTATTATTGTAGGCTTCAGGAATGAGTCTACCACTCATAACCATAACACCTTGCTTTGTAATGTAGATCTAACTAGAAAATTTCCATAGGTATATGGAAGAAGTAAAGTTAGTATTACATGTATCGGACATGGAAGCTTCGATAGACTATAGTAGTAGGTTAACTGAATAGCGTTGTAACTAATAGCTATGCTGTAGCATTTTGGAAGCTATGCAGTATAGATGCTATAGCAATGTGCAAAGCAACTAGGGAATTGATATGCTTAAGAATGATTCCGAGCTCAGCTATTTTCCTACTGACATCTTCTTACAACTACGACACTATGTTTACTTTCTCGTTTATTAGTATAGCCATAAAACTCCCAATCAATCAAACTTATTCTCTTTTTAAACAAAACTGTTCTGCAATTCAATGTCCTTATTTGGTATCCAGTCTCTGTGGGACGATACTCTACTTACTCTTTATTACTTGTTCGATTGGTTCACTTGCCATCAAGGAAATCGACCAACAGACAGCTTTACCACTAAGAAGCTCTTCTGTCAGGGTTACTCCTACACTTATGACGACGTCATTTTTCTCCCTCACTATATTGACTTCCATACTGACGCCATCCAGCTCGCCACCAGGCTCAGTTGTAACGTCCCTCGAAATATCGCGTGTTACTTCTTCAATGGACACCGTCTCTGAAGCCCACATGGCCGTCGCCATGGCTGCCCTTGGTGGTCAAGGAGGAATGGTGGAGTTCGAACTTCGTCCTCCTCCGTGGCTCTTATTCATTGCTCACCGGTGATGATGGACGACTGACGTGGTGCGACAGTAGGTCAGTAAAGGAGGGAGGAAGATGGTTAAGATGAGAAAAGTTGGCAGAACAATGTCAATGAATCAGTCCCAAGGTGAAAAATTGCTTGAGATGTAGCGAAGGAAATGAGGGTAAAATGGTCATTTCACACTCATCATTCATATCATAAATCCTCTCTTGAACTTTTTTAAGAGGAGAATTTTCTGAGACTTTTTAGAATTTTTTTGGACCCTCAGGACCTTAAAGAATTTTGCTGCCATTCTTATGGGTGCAATTTTAACTATAAAATTGTTAGGTGAGGTTTTATTTGACATTACCTATTTCACTCCTCTTTGTCAGGTGCTCAAAGATTTAGTTTTTATGGTGATTTGACTTTTACTTGTCCTAGTTCATGTTGTTAAGTACTTTTTTAAATCTTCTACCCAAAAGAAAAATGTTTACTTGATAGGGAGGTTGGTCTGGAAAATGGGTTGATCGATGTCTTTCTTGGTATCTGTATTAAGGGATAGGTTATTCTGCCTACTCTTATTTTACTTATCTTTGCCTACTCCTCTCAATACTGTTAGATTATAATCTTATCCGATGCTAAAGATTTGAGTAATAAATTTCCGCATTCTTCAATATCTCACCATCGTTATGATTTATTTGCTTTAATTGTCTTCACAAACCTGAGATCTCAAATTCCAGATTGTGCGATACGTAAGGAATACTTTACAATTCGCAAACCCGTGTGAAATCCCAATTTCCATTAATAATTTGCAGTTTCTGTTGTGAAAAGAATACAGGAACAGAAAACTCCCTACAAAATCTTCTCATTCCCAGGCTTCGAAGATCGAGCAAGTTTTTTATTTTGGATTCTTTATGTCATCTAATCAGCAAAAAAGGAGAAAAAAAAACAGTTTATTCTAATTGGAAAGCAAATCACATCTCGCAGAGAATTGAACGATCACTTGAATGCCTTTCTAGAACCTAAAGATATCAATTGATAGTATAACGGAAAGAATCTCAATCTCTTGGACGAACTGCCTTTGAAAACTCGTTCAATCATCTACTGGTTCCTACGATCTTGATGTTTGCTGTGAACATGGCTTGCACAGGCCTATGATCTGAAAGCCTTGACTCGCTTCGGTCATATTTGGTTTGCTTCATTCCTTGTTCAAACCATATAATCAGAGGCGTTGGTGCGGATGAGTAGGCCAGAGGAAGAGGAGGATACGCAGATCCTTGCCCTAAGTGAAGATTCAGCGACGAATAAACGAAAAAATAGAATTGAAATTGGGAAATCAATGAATAGGAGAATGAAAAGTAAAGGAAAGAGAAGCAGAGAGAGGGTTGAAGAAGAACCTGGAGGAGGGTTGTCGGTGGGGAGAGAGAGGGTGGGTGGCGGTGGGAGAGTGGAAAGGGTTTTATCCCTTAAATCTTCATCGTTGGATGAGATTATAATTTAAAGGTATTGAGAGGGATAGGTAAAGGTAGGCAAAATAAGAATAGGTAGAATAACTTATCCCCTGTATTAAAGTGATTCAAGTAAAGCTTTGAGTTTCAGTTTTAGTGTAACCATTTTTATTGCGATCGATTTGTTTCTCTCTTTCAAAATTCATCCTATATCACCGTCTCCCTTTTGGTTCGGTGGCATCTCTGGTATGATGAAGATTATGAACATTAGCAAGAGTATTAGGCAACAGATGTTGAGCTTCCTTTTTTAAATTAGGGTCCACTTCAATAATTTTAGGACCAAAATCACCCCTAAATACTTTGAGATGCTAGGATACACCTCCAAAGTAGTTCAGAGGCTAAGCAAAAGTCAAACCTAACAAATTTCTTTTATCTTAATTATGACTTGAAACATATATGTAAATTTTAAGATATTCATCTCAATTCAATCTCGTGTAGCATGAAAGAACTTCTGAAAGAACTTTCACACATGCGCAGGCATGGTAGTGAAAAGTAGTTTTTACCTAAAAGCGGAAGGAGAATGAAAAATCGTAAAACGTAAAATCGTAAAATAAAACGGAGTTTTTACCTGCATATGTATATAAAAAAAATCGAAAAAAGTAAGGTACTGGCCATCATACACACATATACTGATCAATGAAATATCAATCAAAATGTCCAACATTGTCATTGATCAAACCATATTTTTTTATATGATTTTACATGATTAAATTGGGATTTTTAATGCATTTTCTGTGACATTATTGTATGATTAAGTACTAAGTTGAGTTAGGAAAATTTGTATTGAATTAAGTGTAATTAGGGGTAAAATGATCTTTATTTATTAATTATAGAAAAGGACCCAGATTTTTTTTGAAATTACAGTTCTGCCCCAAAATAGTTTGATAATTCTCACTTTAGTCCCTCTCCAGAACTTTTAAAACTTTCACTTAAGTCCCTTAGTAAAAACTGCGTTTTTTGCAAAAACTCACCGTTTTTACGCTTTTACGTTTTTTCGCGACGCTTTTTACGTTTTTACCTCTGGAGCGTTTTTTCCACCACGTAACACGTTTTGCCCGAAAAAAACGTAAAAGCGGCGTTTTTTGCGTTTAAAGCGCGATTTTAATTATCATGTGCGCAGGTTCTGTACTAGTTTAGACTGGAAAACGATAAAACCATGATCATTTCTCGTGCCTAAACTGCTCAGAAATAGAAGCCATTTCAGCATTCATATTTCAAAGAATAGGACCTTCTTGGATGAAGCTCCAAAAGAAACTTTGGTAATGTCTCCTTCGGCAGGACTCAACATCTTCTATCAGCTCTTTATCTTTCGATTAGGTGGACTTAAATTAATTGAAAGTACAAAAAACAAAAAAACAAAAAGTACTCTCCAAGCAATTCAAATAAAGCTCCACAGACTTGTGAAAACAAGGGTAAATAATTCGCATAAAAAAAAGAAGGGTAAATAAATGAAGCTCCAGAAGAACCTTTGCAATGTCTCCCTTCAGCAGGACTCGTTATCTTAGCATCTCTTTCTCTTTCGATTAGGCGGACTTAAATTAATTGAAAGTGAAGAAGAACCACTCTCCAAGCAATTTAAATAACGCTCTATAGACTCGTGATAACAAGATGGGTAAATAAGAGTAATCTCTTCCATGTCCACGCACGATTTCTTCAACATCCCTATTAAAAAAGCCATGGAGAAGTACATGCTTCCTGTTGTGAACTTCACTTTCGTCAATCCCTTTATTTTCTTCCACTTAGTTTTCTTGCACTCCATCAATGCATCCTTAAAGTCAAATGGATCAGGTTCCTGAGATACCGAATAAATGACATATAAAAGGTCATAACAAAATATCTTATTAAAAAGGGCCAGATCAACGTAAGAGTATGAATATATAAATTGGAATCAATATAGTTGAGTTTGGAATTAAATTTTAGATGGGAAGAGAAAAATAGTTTCAAAAACTAAAACAACAATTTCATCAACTTTCAAGTTCAAAATAAAATATTTTTCTTTAAAACTACATGTGTAAAAATTAGGAGATACTACCTATGATCCTTAATATAAGATCCACTTTGAAGTGCAATTTTAACTACAAAGTAAATGTTATATTAAGGAATGCAGGAGGTACTAACATGTAAAGGGGAAATGATCATATGTACCTCATAATAATCATCAGGGGCAAGGGCAATAATATCTAAATTTGATATTCTTTTTAAGAAATTAGTTAGAACATCATCAACATTATAAAAAAAGTTCCTTCCAACTTGTATCTCAAGGTGGCGAACATCTCCAAATGAAATGAGTGGCATTCCATATAAATCCTGCAAAGGCGAAAAAAAGAAAAGACGCGTGTAAACTATGAAATAAATGTAAGAGAATATAAATTTCAGTGTGTAAACTGTGATAGCGAGCTCAAACACAAACTAACCTGAAGCACAGGCGTGTCTAAGCTTAGTATTTCAACCCAACGTATAGCTTCAAATAGTTGTTCGCCCAGATTCAAATTATGGAACACTATGCCAGTGATGGTGGCGATATGCAAACTCTTGAATGCCATTTTATCATAACAAAGCCTTGCAGGAGGGCCTTCCCACGTAAAGCTTTGTGGATTTGGTGCAGAGACCTCAACTACAATCTCATCGTCCTTCTTCAACTCAAAATCACAATTAACGCAAAACCGACCAGTGCAATTGGTGTAGCTTAAGGCTCGTAGCTTGTCGGCGATAATCCTCACAGATTTGAAGCCACAGCAACGCTTAAGGGTTAAATCCTCCAAACATGAGCTTCGTATTATAAGGTCTAATTGTTTTGTTGAGACCCGCGGCACATTGACATCAAAGAGGAATAATCTTTTTAAAGATGGGACACTCTGAGAAACCCACTCGCCGACCAAATCTTGGGTTTCAATCCCCTCCATATGAAGCCTCTCAAGGGAAGCAAGCTTCATCTCAGGAAGCTTCACTGAAACGCAGTGTTCAGTCATAACTAATTTTAGAACTTTTAAGGACTGAAATTTGGGGAGGCTTTTGAAGATGGAGGGTAGTTCGTAATTAAGAGAGAGTCGGTCGACACGAAAAGCTTGAAATAATCTACATAACCACTGCATGTGAAGCTTACGGTGTTTGCTTTTCATGCAATAGGATGAGAGAAAGTAGGTTGATTTTCAAATCTAGAGGACGTTGTCGGGGAATGGTTTTCATGAAATTGAAGACATGTAGGCATGAACAGTTGGGAGAATGGCCAGGATTACGAGAGAAGGAGAAGGAGGGGGTGGATATGCACAGGGTTTGGAACCTTCTGGACACAGCCTTAAGTCGAGCAATGTCTTTAACTTCAAGAAAAGAGAAAATATGATGAAGAACGGCATCTGAGAAATTGTTTAGTGAAATTCTGGACTTCGCTTTCATTGTATGACTCACTGCAATCCTCTACAGCCAAGGATGAATGAAACTTGAGACCTGAAATTTTGATCAATCTATGCAGAAAATTATTATTAACTAGTTAAATTATATTAATCAAGAATCAAATTAATCTGAAAGGAAACTAGGAAATCACTAACCCAATTTGATTGCCTAATAGTCATGTAAATTTACATATGAACATTTTGTAAAATCGCAACACCTCGCTCTCAATACAGAGAACAAAGGACCGTTTTTTGGTGCTATGTCAACTGGTTTCAGTGTTGTTAGCTACTATTAAAAATCAAGAATTAAGAATTGAAGTAATGAGAACGAAGGAGGAAAATTATGAATACTATCAATCAGAATCCCTTATAAATTAGGTAATATAATATTTAAAGGAAAACAAAATAACATAAAGGTGAAAAACAAAGGTTTTAAAAACAATCCCCATGGTATGATGATTGTGACTTTCGTGGCTAAATCGGTATACAGACAAAGGGCTTTGCTATTGGTCCAATCGTAATCTGTATGTCTGTCTATCCTCGATCTAGATATTATCTATCTTAATGAAGTATAATACCACATAACACAAATCAAGTAACTTGTCCTTTATTCAGACTCAACATCATCAATAAAATCCACTCTATCCCATACACTACCAAGTAACATCAAAAAATTTCCATTAATGAAAAGATGAAAATTCTAAATTTCACAACAGGGACTATATATATTATATAGGACACGAATTATAATGTAAATATATGTACTTAAGGGCAAAGATCTATTGTTTGGCAAGTGAAAAGGATGAGACGCCAAAATGATAAACCACAAACATGTGTGGCGACAGTCCTGAAAACCCAATTTTTATGTTCACGCAATCACACGGAAACAGGTACAGGCGTACAGCAAAGCCAAGCCTGACACTTCAAAGCTGCTACAAGAAGTACAAACATTATCTATTCTAAAATAGAATTTCAACTGCATGATAAGCTCAGGTATAGAGCATCAAGCTTTGAGACACAACGCAGAAAATGGAGCTAATAATTGAAATCACAAGAGTAAAGCATCAAACTTTATGATATAAATAGGGGATAGCAGGCATCAAGTGAAGAAATAGCATACAGTAGTGACAACAATTTTGTCGTGAGGGATTGTGACCTTTTCTTCTTTTTTATTCTGCTTTCCATTCAAAAGAAGAAGAAAAATATGAAAGCAGCGGACCCTAGCCCCAACATCCATGGTTACCGCGCTGCTGTCATATTTCTTTTTCATTCCATGGCTATAATCACCATCTTCACTGACACAGAAAGCAGAACAAAAGAAGCGCGGGGTGGGGGACTCATCGAGTTTGGATTACAAACGAAGGAAGGCATAAAAGAACAAGGAAAGGAGAAGAAAGAACGGATAACACTAACCGGCACGATCCAACTGGGGTGATGACGTCGCAGTTGCTAGATCCCGCACGGTTGGCCTCAATTTGCATTTACATAATTCAGGACTAACATGAAATCACACAAATATATAGATAGATCGACACGTATCATTAGTTTGTCAACCAAATTATTTTACATAATCCTAGCGTGATTAATTTATGTTACGTATGTGACACTTAAAAAAAATTATTTTTATAGCATATACTTCTGAGTTACAAAGTATTATTACTATTACTTTACAGTAAAAAATCAAATGACAAGTGACATATCCGTTAGACGAATTTTTTAACTAAAATTAAACTATTGGATATTGAATTATAAAATAAACAAAGAAACCAATTTATTTCACATAATTATTGTCGATCGATTTGTGCTATGTATGTGACACTTAAAATGGAATTATTTCTATAGCATTCACCCTGATTTGCACATCGACCCGAACCATGCCCTGATACCATTTATAATATCCCACGATTATTTTTATAGCATTCACACTGGAACCATGCTCTGATACCATTTGTAACATCTCAACATCTTCGGACGGGAACATCAACCCAAACCCGACCATTTGTTATATCTCAGCATCCTTACTAGCACATTGAGGTGAACCGAGCTCGGATATCATCAATACCATTTGTAACATCCCAATGCCCTCACTGGCACATCGATTCGAACCATGCTTTGATACCATTTTAACATCTTATCATCCTCGCTGGCACATCGACCCAAACCAGACCATTTGTAACATTCCAGCATCTTTATTGGCACATTGAGACGAACCATGCTCTAATACCATTTGTAACATCCTAACATCCTTGATGGCACATCGACCCAAACCAGACTTTGATACCATTTGTAACATCCCAGCGATTCAGGATCTGATATTATTTGTAATATACTAGCATCCTTCAAACCGCCTTCATTTGTTCGTGTCCGCTCCACAGAAAGACGCGGACTTTCCCTTCAAAATGTGGATCATGCAGACAAAAAAAAAATCAGTGATAAGCTTTCTGATATAATCAAAAGACAAAGTAAATATTCAAGACTCATGTCTTTTGAGTTAATTATTTCATGAATATTAATATTATAATGTCAGATAATTTCCAAAAATAAAATAAGATTGCATGTGTTAACAATGGATCTGAATAGCATGACGTATATGATATATATCCATCTAGATCTGAAGATAATTTCCTATTGTCAATTATTTAAACAAGGGAAATACCTTCTTGAATGGATTCCAGATAAATTCTTGCTGTCAATTATTTAAACAAGGGAATTACCTTCTTGAATGGATTCCAAATGTTGCCTCTAGATACAGCAGCAACATGAAATCACCCTTGATCAGCCTTAAGCTGCTTCACGATAATACTGCGGAAGCACCTAAAGGTGCTTTGGCTGCGTGTGCACGGGAATATATCAAAGCCTACCATCGCAATTTCAACAACCGCAGGTCCAAACCTGCGCTCCAGTTTGAGCAGGACACACCTGGAAAATAAAAGGTTTGGATAAGGATTTTCTGGGATGAAGTGGCATGGCAAATGCATGAAAACTTTGAAGAGCTCATGCGAAATAGTTGGAAGTGAGAGGAGGATGTTCATGTAATGCTACCCCTATTATAGGGTACTTAATATGCTGGAATAGCGAAGTATTTGGGAGAATTGAGATTTGTAAGGGAAGAATATTAAATGGATTGAATGGGATCCAACAGTCTATGTATAGACGTAGTAATCCTTTTCTTATCCGTTTGGAAAAGGAACTTGAGGAAGAGCTAATACAAATTTTAAAGCCTTGTGTAGAAGAAGGAGGAATTTTTGAAATTGACCTATTAAATCTGGAATTTTTCTGAACTGTATCTCGGACTCTGATACCACAAACTACCTCACACTCTGATACCACACACTACCACGGACTCCAATATCAACTTACTATCCTGGACTCTGATACCTCATCTCTGATACTGACCCACTATCCTGGACTCTGATATCAACACCATCCCTGATACCGACCCACTAGCTCGGACTATGATACCAAACACTAACCCGTACTTTGATATCAACACACTAGCTCGAACGCTGATACCACAAACTACCCCAGACTTTGATACCACACACTACCAGTCTTGCAAACAGTTCTAACAGGTCTATGTTGGCTACAAAGCAGCTGTAGATGAACTCAGCGTTCACAAGAACCTTTCCTTCTCCATCCCTCTTTCTTTTCCAATTTTTCGCTGTTAAAATGGAAGAAGAATTCCTATAGGTTCTTAAAGATCTAATAAGCGTTTACAAACTATAAGTCCTTATACCCTAAAAGTAGGTACCTTCTCGAGGTTGGCCAAGCTTCTGATTATGTGGTGCAACCATTTTCTCCTTCACCTGGGTCGAATATCCCCGAGTGTACCACGGTTGCCAATTTGCAAGAACACCAAACTTCTTTGGGTCAACCTGTTTCAATTGCAGGTCTTAAATCTTAGATCAGAGACTGATTTGTTTTAAAAATAGTAAAAAAAAAAAGGCAATTTCATACTATGACAATAACAAGAGAAGTGAATCCAGACCCACTATCTCGGACTCTGATATCAATACCATCCCTGATACTGACCCACTAGCTCGGACTATGATACCAAACACTAACCCGTACTCTGATATCAACACACTTGCTCGGATGCTGATACCACAAACTCCTCAGACTCTGATACCACACACTACCAGTCTTGCAAACAATTCTAACAGGTCTATGTTGGCTACAAAGCAGCTGTAGATGAACTCAGCGTTAAGGAGAACCTTTCCTTCTCCATCCCTCTTTCTTTTCCAATTTTTCGCTGTTAAAATGGAAGAAGAATTCCTATAGGTTCTTAAAGATCTAGTAAGCGTTTACAAACTATAAGTCCTTATACCTTCTCGAGGTTGGCCAAGCTTCTGATTATGTGGTGCAGCCATTTTCTCCTTCACCTGGGTCAGTATATCCCCAGTAGTGTACTCTGGTTGCCAATTTGCAAGAACACAAAACTTCTCTGGGTCAACCTGTTTCAATTGCAGGTCTTAAATCTTAGATCAGAGACTGATTTGTTTTAAAAATAGTAAAAAAAAGAAGGCAATTTCATACTATGACAATAACAAGAGAAGTGAATCCAGACCCACTATCTCGGACTCTGATATCAACACCATCCCTGATACCGACCCACTAGCTCGGACTATGATACCAAACACTAACCCGTACTCTGATATCAACACACTAGCTCGGACTGATGCCACACACTACCAGTCTTGCGAACAATTCTAACAGGTCTATGTTGGCTACAAAGCAGCTGTAGATGAACTCAGCGTTAAGGAGAACCTTTCCTTCTCCATCCCTCTTTCTTTTCCAATTTTTCGCTGTTAAAATGGAAGAAGAATTCCTATAGGTTCTTAAAGATCTAGTAAGCGTTTACAAACTATAAGTCCTTATACCTTCTCGAGGTTGGCCAAGCTTCTGATTATGTGGTGCAGCCATTTTCTCCTTCACCTGGGTCAGTATATCCCCAGTAGTGTACCCTGGTTGCCAATTTGCAAGAACACCAAACTTCTTTGGGTCAACCTGTTTCAATTGCAGGTCTTAAATCTTAGATCAGAGACTGATTTGTTTTAAAAATAGTAAAAAAAAAAAGGCAATTTCATACCATGACAATAACAAGAGGAGTGAATCCACATGTTGTTCAAACCATCATCGTTATTGATTAAAAAAACAAGATGCACATAAACTTTTTTCCCCTCAAGGACCTAGATCACTTTGTATAACTCTTAACGTCTCCAAACTTATTCTCAGTGGCTAATATAAATAGCGGTGAAAATCTTGTGAAAGCTAATAGCAACTACATGCCAGAAAGGTATGCCCTAAGCACTGACCAAAAATATATAGAAGATGAAAGAATTCAATGAAGATTAAGAACAAATACCACTCCAGTTTTGAGATTAACACCGGACATATGGATCAGTGAATGAAATCGAACAGTTGGGGGCTTCTCTGGAAAATCTTCATCCAAAAACAGCTTCACCTGATATTTTCTACCTTCGTGGGCACTCTGACAGAGAAGGAGAAAGAAGTTTATTGAACCTTGAAGCAGTTTCTTAATTACAGATACATTTAAGAGAATTATGTTATCCTAGGGATATATAAGCTCAAATTTTTAATACCTTTCGGGGACTAGTGATGATGCCAGTCCAAGAACGACACCGTTCCTTCGATCTGAAACAAGAAAATTTACAACCATTAAACCCCTTTTTACAAAACCTAATACCCATATTCCCTAACACAACTCACCTTCCCTAACACAACTCACCTGCGACACTCGTCATGATGAGAGAGGGAAAACTTCTTGCTCTGATGAAAATGTGGGATTCTTCGACGGAATTTGAAGGGACGAGACGAAGACAGTGTTTGGACGAAGAGAGTATTTTCCCTCCCAATGTAACGAAGACAGTTGCGATATAACGAAGTCACTTGCCATATAACGGAACTCGAAGGGAACTTCAAATTGATTAACGTTCAACTTAAAGTGAACTAAGGAAGACAGTTGCAATATAACGGAACTTGAAGGTATGAGACGGAACTTGATCATCTATTTGCTTTTACTCCCGCAGGAGAATATTATTAAGGAGTATTATGTTTTTTAAGATAAGTAATTATTTACAATTGTTTTACAATGGATCATTTTTAAAAATAAACAGTTAATTTTTAAAAATAAACCGTTAATTACAATCGTCTAAGTATAATTTCAACTTTTTCTGATGCACTCATTAATATAATTTGATTTCTATTCTATAAACTCATTTCCTCTCAATCTTAACTAATCACTTGTAGTCATTTTGAGTTATTTCAATTTAATTCAAATAAATTAAAAATTACATTTTAGTTCAAAAAATCATCACATCACAATACAAAAAATCTCTTTCAATTACCAACTTTAAATATGCATGAATATTAAAAAAAACTTAGGATCAACAAAATTTTGACCTTGCAACATTGCCTCTCACATTGGTCTATAACCATTGGACAACAAAGTGTTTTCATATCTAAGCTATTAACCGCAACATTAACAATCCTTTTATCTTTTGACTAATAAATCGTTGAGGGTACTTAAATTCAAATTAATGCATCAACTTTAAATATATCCTCCTAATTTTTTACCTCGTGAAATTCCCACATATTAATCATAACTACTATTTTTTACTTGAAAAAATAGCTCCTAAAAAATACCATTAAACATAACATATAAATAATAGCAATCACTCTCTCTTACACGAGAGCATTAAATTCAATGAAAAAATAATTTGTTTCAACTAAAAGGAAGTAAAGAAAAACATTGTCCAACGTTAAAATAAAAATACAATTGTACTTACTACATGGACATTAACTAAAAATTACATCATACACAACTATGATTAAAGATCATGCATTTATGTTTATAAATATCTCCTTATACACAAAATTTATTATTGTCCTTCTACTTCCATGACCATCAAATGGAACGTATATCTTCAACCAATCCATGCTTCTCTTAGTAAGTATGGAAGTCTCTTAGTTCAATTTCAATCCATGGTTGACTATTAACATATTGCATATATGATGTTTAAGGATGGGGACTTTTGTTTAAGCTCATCATATTGTAGCTGATGAATAGCAAATTGACAGCAATCAAATGTGGGTTTTATGATGAAAGTAGTCCCGTTCATCAACTTCAGGTATAAGGCTTGGGAATTATAATTGACTTGCAAAATCATATAAGATTGCTGTGGCATTTTTTTTTAATATGCAATTCAAAAGATGATGATGTAGGTCGATAAGTTCAATTTCTCGTTGACAACATGGCCATTAATATAGTTTTATAGTGAAATCAATGAATCTCTTTTATGCAGGCATATGAAGTGTAGAAAAAGTACATAGACATCAAGATTGCAACCACGGAACATGTAATGAGAAATAACTTTGATGAGACAACATTTGTGTAGAATGAAGTAGCAGGACTTGCCTTTTTTTGTCTACAGAATAACAACATACAGAAAGAAGAAACAACATTTAAGGAAACATAACCTGTTAGCCATGGAAAAAAAAAAAAGTAACAATAAATCAGATGCTTGCATGCATGAAAACAGAGGAAACGATTAAATCGGAAAAAACAATTCAAAAACAACAGGATCGAGGGATTCACAATAGCAAAAGTGACAACACAGATTAATGACACTAGTATAGACTAATTTCATTTCTTAGGGCTTGCACATGAGAGGAACGAAAAAGAGACATGTATGTGCATGTACAACTTGCATAACGGACATGTTTAAATCAAATGACAACACAACCACCTTTTCTCTTGCTACTTTTTCTTCATGAAAGTGATGTCTCATAGCTTCAGGACCAAAGAGATCGCCATCAATGCATGCATCACGTAAAACAGAGAAAACAACTTCACGAGACTTCTTTGCACCTGTAAATTTAAATTTTTATTTTATTTCAATCAACTATGTTTTGCACTCAAGCATTGTGGCAGGGAGGAGGTATGATTTTCTTGGGCCAAGATTTTAGGTTATATGATGCATAATATCCCTCAGGTGAAACATGAAAGAGATCTAATTAGCTTTTTCATATATAAATAGACGACATATTATATTTAAATTAGCTACGTTCCTAACTTGCTGATAGCCTATTATTTTTTGGACAGCACCACTACACACTGAAAAGGGTATATTTCCCAAATATGCACTATTCATCTAGTACAAGTTACTGACTAACATTCTAACTCAAAAATTTGATTCTGGTTTATCTGAAGTCAATTACACTCCAACGGTTCAACCGTATTGCAAATAGCTGGTGACCTGTTCTGACCAAGGCCTTCCTTAATTGGGTGGATTTAAAGAGTACGGAGTCAAGATGGGGTTAACATCTACTCCTCAACTTGAAGGTTGAAGGGGGGAGTGTTGGTGATTATAGATATTAAGCTCAACCCTCCTTGAAATCTGTGACGTCATGTTCAGATCCCATAGGACCAAGTCAACTTGGATTGTTTTCACTAATTAGACGCTAACTCAGTTCTCAATAGGCCCCTCTTTCCAATTATGCGAACTAGTAGAATTGATACAGAAATGGAACACAAGCACCAAAAGTAAATAGGAATTCCAAGTGGCCAAATGTAGAAACAAATGCCAATTGAATCTTGGGTTTCTATCCCCTCTATATGAAGTCTCTCAAGAGAGGCAAGCTTCATCTCAGGAAGCTTCACTGACTCGTGGACTTATAATCAGTTTTAGACCTTTCAAGGACTGAAATGTAGAGAGGCTTGTGAAGATAGAGTGTATTAGATCGTAATGAAGAGAGAGTTCGTCGGTCCACACGAAATGCTTCAAATAATTTATTTAGCCACTGCATGTGAAGCTTATGGTGTTTGCTTTTCAGGCAGGAAGATGTGAAAGAAAGTCGTTCAATTTTCATATCATGAGGACGTTTTTGAGGAATGGTATTGTTCATGAAATTGAATAGATGTAGGCATGAGCATCTGGAATCATAAGGAGGATGTCCAGAGAAGGAGAAGGAGGGGGTGGTTATGCTTAGGGTTTGGAATCTTCTAGACAAGACGCTAAGTCGTGCAATGTCTTTAACATCGAGGAAAGAGAGAATAAGGTGAAGAATGCCATCTGGGAGATTGTTTAGTGAATTTCTTGACTCTGCTTCCATCATATAAGCCAGGGATGAATGAAACTGCAGACCCAGAATTTTGATCAATAATCCATGCAGTAAAATAGGCATTAATCAAATTAATTTAGCGAAAAATTAGCAAAACTGTATACTTACCTAATTTGATTGGCTAGTAGTACTGCAAATTTACACGTACGGAGAACACTTGACCGGGCGGCGGCAAGGACGACGATCTGACTCATCTGGCGGCGTCACCGTTGGTGGATGTCGTAGAGTTATTCAGCGGATGTGTCAGCTTTATATAGGTGAATAGGTTAAAGGGCTTGGTTCAAACATAGTAATTTTGGTCATTGTAAAATGACAATGAAGCTAATTAATTTAAGTCCGCTAAAAATGTAGAATTAAATTTCTGTTGGTTTTGGATTATTTGATTTTAAATTTGGATTTAGGCAAATCCATTATTTGGATACATTTTTAATCAAATTAAAATTTTATGGATTTATATTTTATTCAACTCAAATTAAAATTTTATTGCCTATAGTAGAAACACACATGTAGTTATAAGAAAATATTATGAGTCGGGAGGCTTGTTTGGTATGAGGGGAGAGGAGTGAAAGTGATGGGAGGAAAAAAAAGTTTAGGTTTGATTTAAAAAAAAGGGAGAAGTAGAGTTAAAAAAGTTTAGTTAATTTTTTTTACTCGCGCGTTTATCTTACATTTTCTCACTATTATAATTTTGTAACCCGACTTATCCAATTTTTTAAAATCCATTTATGAATTTTTTTTCCTCCCCTCCACTCCTCATAAAAAACATGATGGCATATAACAAGAAGTTAGGAGATTAGCTGATGATGTGCAATCTTTGGGGTCCTTTTGCCACATGTGACATGTGTGTGTATATATTTAAATCGGTATTTTTTTAAAAAAAATTAATATTATGTGTTGAAGATGACTTATATGTTTAATTAATTATATACTTGGATGGTTATCATATTCTCCTAATATTTACTATGACTTCAGAGGCATTGTGCTTCCCCAGCAATGCCTCATTTATGTTGTTTGACCTCTTTCGAATAAATTTTCCCTTTTAGCCCCAAAAAAACTGTGGGAGACCGAAAATAAATTATTTAAGGGAAAGTTTCTGAAAATATAAATAAGTCAATATTTTGTCCTTATTTTAAAAGTTAACTGCACATAGCCTGCTAATAAAATTCTCACATTAATAAAATTTGAACTCATGATCCTGTTTGGTAAGTATTGGGAGTGAGACTAGGATTGAGTGTTAGCCTTTGAGGGTGGGAGAGGGAGTGGGATGAGACTATTAAATTATACTTGGTAGCAGTAATATTTGATGTGAATATTCTCATTAATTTTATTTTATAATAATCTACCATAAATTATAAAAGTATAATAATATCCTCTGTCTAACCCTAAACCCGTCAGCCCATCTTCTCCGCAACTAATTGTTCCAACATTTAAGTAGTTTAGTATTTTTTTTAGATTTTTTTTTTTAAACTAGATTATAAAACGATGGATTGATAGTGTCATTAAAAAAAAAAAAATACTCTAATCACCCTTCCATTTTTCCTTAAATTACACAGACCTCCATCTATTTTAAAAACATACATATTAGTCCAAACCATTAACACTATTAAAAAATATTCTAAAAATGTTCTTTAAGTATACTTTTAAATTAAAAACCATATTAAAATAAATGTTGTTTACTAATTTACTCCTCATTATTCCAAATTCCAAATTTATCTTTTAATATTAATGTTCATTAATGATCTATTTAGTGTTTTTACAAAATTTAATTTAGAATAAGTTTTAGTAATCTGTTTATGGGGTAAATATTAATAGCTTGTTTAAAATTTGAGTAATTATTTTTAAGAATATATATTTAATGAAATATTCTTAAAAATTTTAAATTATAAGATATTAATATGTGAATCTCACAGTAATATCATTTTATAATTATATAACTTAATTGAGTGTATGTGCATATGTGCGTGTGTGTATATATATTATTACAAAACATCATCATACGTATTTAAAAATTATATGATAATTTTTTTAAAAAAAAAAAAGAGATTAATTAAACATTAAAATTTATTAAAAAAATAAAAATTTATAATGATAAAATTAATCAAAGTTATAATATCATCAATTTAAAAGTATGAAAAAAATTAGAAATAGATACTAATTTTTTCTTAAAATTTGAACTTTATATGTGTGATTTTTTTTTTTTAAATTTTTTTGTTAAAGATTACATGATTGTTAAGTAATATTTATTTTAAGGAGGGGTATTTTGGTAAAAAAATAATGAGTCAATATGTGATTTAACGATCAACTAACGGTTGGATGGATAGAAGTTGAATCTCAAAACTAGAAAGGAGGTTTATCCAACATATATTTTGATTTTAAGGGAGGTTCATATATGTTTTCAAAATAGAAGGGATGTCTCTGTAATTTAGAGTAAATAGAGGGAGGTTGATGTATTTTACTCTAAAAAAAATGTAGAAATCCTAAATTTGTATAGAAAGAGAAAAGTACTTTTTATATTTGATTATATTTGATATAGATATTACCTAATCCAATCTATTCAAATATAATGATAATATCGTAGATTTATATTTCTAAGATAGTTCAATATCAGTAAATATTAATATAGAATGTCCAAAGCTAAGATTCCAAATATATGAAAAATGAATATTGAGAAAAGCGTAACGTAGTTGAGATTTCGAAAGATTATTCAATAAATTAAAATACAAATTTAAAGGCAAATCCAGCCGAAACAATGATTGTAAAATAGGATATTGGAATTTGACTTGGGAGAATATTTTAACAAATTCTAACTTAGCGGAAAATATTTTAGATAAATTCAAACTTAGCGGGAAAATATTTTAATTTGAACTTGCTAAGAAGATATTTTTCATTTTTATTTTAAACTAATTACTTTACTTTTGAGGGAAAAATAGATATTTTTTTATTCTTTACCAACTATCACTCTTTATTTTCTTCCTATCAAACAACTCATATTTCCTTATCCCTTAAAATATTTTTTTCCTTCCTTTCCCTCCTGTAAGTTTATACACATTCTCAAATCTTCCTCGTACGGCCCTTAGAGTCTGACGTACTCTAGAATTACTGTGTAACTATGTTCTCATAAATTTCATGTTGCTTTGGCCCAATATAGTTTATGACCCATTGTAAACATAAACTTTATTTGTTTTATTTACCCAAAAAAAAAAATACTTTATTTGTTTTTACTTTTTCAGTTTAAACCTGAGGGTAAACTACAAAATTGTTTCCATCCATCTATTTTGACGTTATTGTTTTAGTAAATGTGTACATAAAAGAATAAATGACAATGATGCCAGCCCACCTAGGTAGAATGTTTCAGGAAATGCATAGCCATAACCCATAAGTACTGAACATACAAATAATATTTTCTGCACCCAAGCTTTGACGCCTCTAATGAGGTTTTTCAATGCATTAATTAACACACTAAATCCGATGTAAGGACTGATAATTGCTATCGTTGATAAAAAAGAGGAAGAGACTATTATAGGATGAACATCCAAAGCTCTGGTTTTAGTTTTTAGATTTGGCATAGTTTCAGAAAGGATAGGTACCATAAGCTCATCCTACTTGGACTATCTATATTTAATATTTTTTAAATGTTTATCTTAATAGGTAGGAAATCTAAAATAAAAAGCATGTATGGATACATTCTTATTCTTGTCTTTCACTCATAGGATCAATATACTCCTCTTCTCAAAGGCAATGAAGCCAAGGGACAAAAACCTTGACATGCACGCAATGTCATTACTTCACCTGAATTTTACTTCCCCACATGGCCACACATGATAATGAAACATTAAAAATTAACAGCAGTTGAAAGCCGAGTAAGCACTAATTTAATTCGTTATTATCACAAATTTACAAAGATCAACGGCATTGGATAGCTAATTAATTATTTGTACCATTATGACCAAAAATAAATTTAAAATATTATTTTTGTAAAATCATTTACACAGAAAATTCAATTTTTTCTCTTCCGTTGACAACTTTGTTTTGTTTGAGTCACTAGCTAATTAAAATCATTTCTTTCACCTAGGGCCTTATGGTCTTAGTGATATGTGCTCTTTCATAAATAGGAGGTCACATGTTTAATCTCGTTTGTAACTCACATCATTAGTGCCACATTTGTAACAAAAATAATCACTAGTTCCATTAATTTTTTGTGTGTATAATATGGGGCATTAGCCTATTCTCATTCTTGTATCAATATAACCTAGCTATGGGTATCCAACACCCACACAATCCTTGTAGAGAAATCTGTTTACAGTCAGTGGAGGGCTATCAAAAATAACTCTTGATTTCTCTTACACAAAACTAAAATTTGTAAGAGCGCATAAATATTGCCCTTTCTATATACATTTATAATTATAATATTTGAAAACCTTTTCGTTGCCAAACTAGTTTCATTATTTTACTACCGCAAAGTGTAACTTTTTTTTTTTCTTGTTTTCTTAACCCCTAAACTAAGCCATTGCCCACTTGTGAACAGGTTGGGTCATTCTGTTGTTGGGCAAAATGGCAGAGCTCTTCACTCCATTGTGAGTCTACATTTCTGCTCATTTAAAAGATGAGCATGTAGTGCTCATCTCCAAATAAAAAGAGTTTTTTTATTTTTAAACAATGTTTTTAAAAAATATTCCATACACTAAAAATTATTTAACTTGAGATACTGAGCATTGGAAAAAATATTTCAGATATTAGATGTTATTAGAAAAATATTTCAAGATACTAGTATTATAGGAAAAATGTAAAAATATTTCTAATGTAGGACTAAAAATTAATAAATTTAAGATATTGGTGAAAAAAATATTTCAAGGTATAACATACAATTTAATCTAAATAAATACAAATAAATAAATTTTTTTTTTAAAAAAAAAAGCTAAAAAAAAATTGATCCCCACACCAAAATTCGACTAATTAGCACAACATGCTCATCTTTTAAGACCAGCATGGAATCTGTCGTGTGCTTTTATCGGCTTCGGGGTTCTTAGTCGCACCATCTTGTTATCCTCTACTGTCTCGATGCAACTGAAGGAATTTCAGAGCGTTGAGACCTATAAATTCCTGGCCAACCATCGGGTGACACGTCACCCTGCAGGTACTGTTCTGTTTTCTTCGGTTTTGCTTCCTCTTAATACTTCACTTCTACTTCATGCCTATCAATATATAAATGTCCCCTCCAATTTAACGCCAATGGTTGAAGCAACAATTAAATAACGGATAGCTGGTAGCCTACGCTTCACTTTGTTTCTCTCGCTAATTGACGTTATACACCCTCCTGTTGGTAATGGTGGTTGAGGACATGAAAAGTAGTGTGGAGGGTGGTGGTGGTGAATGTCGTCTTGCTTATTTTGAATTAGTGGGAGTGACTGGGGAAGAACAGAATATGACCCATACTAGATTAACAAAGAGAGTTGGAAGTGGCAAAATGTCTAGACTGCATCATAATAGGTCATCTAAATCAGTGAAGAGAATTGACTTCAAATTCTCCCATTTAAAGGCCCTCCAGGTTCCTTTTATTCTATTTCATTTTTCCATAGTATCCATTTAGTTTTCTTGTCTTCAATCGTTTTTCTTGATTGTTTAACTTTAGGACATAATGGGATTATGGGAAGGAATCACCTGTTCATTTCGCTGTCTGTGTCTTAAATAGAATGATCTTTTGCAGTGATTTCACCTTTGCCTTATATATTTTCTCTGGGAATTAGTGATCATAATGACAAGATACCTAATATGATGAAGTTGTGCTCAGTGGAAACTAAATGATTTTTCATGATCAGAGGAACATATGAAAGCATCTGAGGTGGAGCGATCAAACACACAATATAGTAACATTTCTTGCGTATTTAAAATGTAATTTTGACAGCAACTGGAGATGTTTAGGAAATGTGACATTATTCAAAATCAAGAACTTGGTACAAACTTCATCAAATCGTGGTTACAGGGAATTCTGACCACAATATTTTGGCATTGATAATGAGATGGTAAAGTATGACTTAGGTGCACCTCAAATTTATTACTTGCGGGCTTTCTATTTAGTAGGCTAAAATAGACATGGATTATTATATATTAAACCAGCAACTAAAGCATGATGACTTCTTCATAGAAAAACTATGGTGATATTTACAAGGTCTTGAAAGATATCAACAGTCGCATGTTTAAATCCTTTCGGTGTTTCAACCATGGGGTTGAAAAGGAAAAATAAGGTCGCTTCAGTCATTAATTAATGCTGATTCTTATATAACAGGTACCCAAGGGGTGGGACAAGTTGTTCATTTCTGTTATCTCTGCCGAAAATGGTAAAATACTTGCAAAATCAAACAGAGTACAAGTGCGCAATGGAGGCTGCCAATGGGCGGATTCTATTTCAGAATCCATATGGGTTTCAAAATATAGTTCTTCCAAGGAGATACAAGATTGTGTCCTCAAGCTTGTTGTTGCCACGGTACTGCCATTATTAATGATATTGTTTTGTTATGTACTCTTCGTTACTTCAAACCTACTCAGAATCCATACTTTTCATGGGATATTGTACTTTTTAGGTGATTTCTCTATCATAGTAAAATCTATCCTAAGAATTTATTTCATTCTCTAAAAGTGGAACGTTTGACTCAAACAGGGATCACCAAGATCTGGCATCCTTGGAGAAGCTATAGTAAGTGTGACCAACTACATTAATTCAAGTGCTGCTGTTCCGCTTTCAATTCCACTGAATAAGTGCAACCATGGGACAGTTTTGCAAGTGAGTCAGATAACTTAGGCCTCTGGAATTTATTTTTTATTTTACATATTACTGATTGCAGAAAAAAAAAGCATCCCTTTCTTAATTTTCTGGTCACTCAGTGTCAAATTGGATGAATGGGAAGTTCAGTTTCCCCAAATTGAAAAGGATGATGGGATATGAGACCCAAATTTAATCATATATGAAGCAGTTGATGTTTGTAAAAATAGAAAAGGGTCCCCCACCTTTCGTTGTTGAAGGTGGGGAAAGAAGGTTGGTTTTAGTTTGTGTTCTTTTACTGTATTTTGATGATATTTTTTAGTTTTCACTCTAAAAAAGAAAAAGAGAAAATGTTCATATTCCTAGTTTGCCCATTCTCATGAGTCCTTATTATATCACAAATGAGCACACTTGATAAAGCATTGAGACATCTATGGAGTAGTAAATTTAAAATAATGTTAGTCCAGATTCATGTTAGAGGGAATCTGTTTCTATCCTTCTTGCAGATGCAGAATTCTTGTGTGGCCAATATTTTGATCCGTGAACATGTTGTTGCCTATGTGATGACAGAATGACCACTGATTATTTTGGCTGTAACTTGTGATTGATTATTCCTCTTTCACCTTATATACATCCAGCCTTTCACAAGAGTTGGGTAAGACCAGACTAAGGTCTTATCAATAGAAGGGGGTTTTCACGCCATCTTTTTATGAACTAAAGGCTCCTTTGACTTGTGAATGCTATAAGGCCCGTGCATTTGTCTCTTTCTCTTGGGACTGTTACCTAAAATGTATTGTACTTACTCACAGCGTTGCTTCTTAGTGGTGAATAATAGGGAACAGTACTTGAACTAATTTTCAAGAAACTGTATCAAACTAAGCTCAACCCATGCTGAATACCATATGACTATATAAAAGTGAAAAAAAAAAAAAAAAAAAAAAAAAAAGCATACAAATTGGGAAGAACCGCAAGTGCTCATTAACTTTGTTCTAGCACACAAAAGAGTAAATGAAGGGAAGATAAAATAAAACCTCTCTATTTAAAATGAGACCATGTCAGTGCAAAGATTAGAATAATCTATGCATTTATATATAATGTGAAATCTATAGAAAGATATGCCTGTCATAAGTTATAAACCTCATGGCTCATTTTAGATTCTGCGCAATGCACGGGACCCTTATTCTAGTTACTATCAATAATTATGCTTAGAAGAGTATATGAAGTCAAAACTTAGGTCCTTTTTGCCAAAGTCACTACCACACATTGATATCACTGAACTTGGGTTGGGTAGTTTTTTTGGACGATTGGAGTTGGTAACTAAGTGGTTCTACTTTTTACAGGTAACTGTGCAGTGTCTCACACCAAGAGAACAAATAAGGTATTTATTTAAGGGTAGTTTTTCCCGTCATCTTAGACTATCATTCTTGAAAGTATTGATCTCTTGTACATTTCAGGGTTCAAGAATCAAGAGAGAGATACCAGACAAAGGCTCGGAATGCAGACAACTATGATGTAGCTGTTGAGTCTAATGGATCTAATCATCCATATGAACAGAATTTTGAATCTCCCACCAGTGGAGATTTGAACTCTACCTCTTCTCCTCCAGAAGTTGAGAGTAGGGTAAGATCACAAATTTCTCTTTTGAGAATATTTGTTATGTGGCATGGAGTATCACGGGGAACCTACCTTAAGAGCTAGTTGTTGAAATAGGATAACTAACGCACTTAAATACCTCCATTGAGCATCCCATACTACTCAATGTGGGACTTAGCATCACATACTACCAAGTCTCCTATGAGATCTTAAGACCATTTCTTTTTTAGAGTCTGATTCAGCAAGGGTTCCTATATTTCTATCCTGCATGAGTCATGACACAATTTGTTGTTGTTTATTCTAAATCATTATACTTGTGACATTCTTTCCTTTACTGTTGTGTAGGAAACAAGTTACTCTGGACCTGGTTCACATGGCAGTTATAACTCTGCTGAGGGGTTCACAGGAAGGGGAGGCATCTCTCAGAATAATTCTTTAAGAGATGATGGACCCAGCCCAACTGGAAAACCTGATTCAGTGAGTTCCCAGAAAAAGTCATATCTCTATTATGTTCCTTTTTATGATTCTTCTCAGTCTAACTCTTCATCATTCAATTCCCAGACTCTGGGCCCACGGAATTTGTATTGTTTGCAAGAGTTTGGTACTTCATCTTCTGGGGTAACCAATTATTCTAAGATCCGTCCTGATGCTTCAGAAGACATAGTTGAGGAACTTCGGGCAGAAGCTAAGATGTGGGAGATGAATGCTCGGAAACTGATGGTTGATTTGGAGACGTTGAGGACAGAATTCTCAGAACAGTCTAAAAATCTGGAAGATTTAAGAATGGAGCTTTCAGATTCATGTGTGGAACGTGATAATTTGAGAAGAGAAGTTGAACAATTGAAGCTGTCATTGGAGGAACAAATGGTGAAACAGAAAGCATTGGAGGATTCTTCATCTCAAGGTGAATTTACATCAGAAGTAGAGAAGGCTCTTAAAGATGAGTTCAAGTTTCAGAAAGAATCCTATGCCAACTTGTCTTTGGAATTGAAGAGGAACCAGGAAGCAAATCTTGAGCTTGTTTCTGTTCTCCATGAGCTTGAAGAGACCGTGGAACAGCAGAAAATCGAGATAGAAAGGTGTAACACAGAGATTGTGTCCCAAAATGGAGGTGATGTAGATCTGATGGGAGAAATTGAAATTTTGAGAGAAAAAGTTCAAGAGCTAGAGATGGATTGCAATGAGCTGGCAGATGAAAATCTTGAGCTTTTATTCAAGCTTAAAAAAGTGAAGAACAGTTCAGGAAAGGGAGCATGTGAGGATTTGCCACCAAACATCTCAAATGCATTCCAAGCGCCCCTCTTAGAAGACATGCTTGAAGCCGGAGTCACCAGGGAGGTTAAAAATAATGATGAAATTTCATTTCTAGAGCTCCAGGGCTCGAAAGCTGCTCTTGAAATCAGAATGGCAGAACTGAGTAATGAAGTAACTGATAAAAAATCTCAGATGGCAGATCTTGAGGCCAATTTGTTGTCTAAGGAAAAGGAGATTTGGGTTCTGCAGAAGCAACAGAGTGAGTTGGAAGCGAAGGTATGCCAGCTTCAGGATGAAAAAATTCAACTAGAGGAGCACATGGAGGTGATGTTGAGCGAAAGAGATATTAACATTAAATGCTTGAATGATTTGCAAAACGATTTGGGAATTCTTAGCAGGAGCATGGACTCCCATGTTTCTGCCAATGAAATTCTCAGAAGAAAATCGTTGGAGCTTGAAAATGGAAAACACAAACTGGAGAGTCACATATCAGACCTAGAAAAGGAAAAAGAACAATTGGCAATGCAAATGTCTGTTTTAGAAGCTCAACTAATGCATTTGGCAAATGAAAGAGATTCTAGTCTATCAGAATTAGAGAACTCCAGATCTCACACCACAATGCTTCAAGAAGAGATTATGAAGATAAAATCTGAGGTGGATTCTTCAATAGAAGATTTGAAAGAAAACTTAAAGATGGCTCATTGTCAGTGGTCAGAATCTCAACAAAAATGTGAATATCTAATAAGAGAAAATCAGCATTTACAAACTGCCATTGAGAATCTCACTAAAGAATGCCATTCTCTTCAGAAATTAAATGGAGATTTAAGAAAGCAGAAACAGGATTTACAAGAGCATTGCTCAATCCTCGGAAATAGGTTGGGAGAATCAGACCAAAGATTTGCAGTTTGCTCTGAAAGAGTAGAGCTCTTGGAAAATAAATTTGCTTTGATGTTGGAAGAGAATGCATCAAAAGAGAAGAGTCAAATTTCAGAATTAGATGTTCTTGCTGATGAAAATATCAGACACAATGAGCATGGTCAAAACTTGATAAATCAGATTCTCATGGAGAAGACAGCAGAAATTCAGAGCCTTCAACAAAAAATTGATCACCTCAGTATCGAACTTTCAGAAACTCATAATGAAAACGAAAGGATAGCTTCCAATGCTACCGTTGAAATTTCTGCATTAACTGCTGATAAAGCCAAGCTGGAATCTGCCCTTGAAGAAGTTCAATCTGATATAATTTCAACTAATAATGAGACGAATATTATGCAGACAGATTATGAACGAAAGCTGCAGGACCTCACAACTCAGTTTTTTGCTTTAAAAAATGACCAGGAAATTTGGATGTCTGACCATGAAAAGTTGTTGAAGCAGGTGGAGGATTACAAATCTAAAGAACTAAAAGTCAACAGCACTGTGAAAACCCTTGAGTCAAAGCTTAAAGTCACTGAATATGAAAAACAACAACTTTTAGAGGAGTCTGAGAATTTGAAGATTCAGCTGCTGCAGATAGAAGGATTTGAGAATGAAATCATGGCTCTTAGAAATGAGCTCAGCACAACCAATTCTGAGAAAGAAAGATTGGAAGCATCTTTATGCTTGACTTCTGAATCGTGTGAGAATCTGAAGGCAGAGAAAAATTCACTAGCGGCAAAGATTTTAACCTTGGAGAAAGCTGCATCTGAATTGGAAGACTGCAGAAGAAGTAGAGTATCCCTAGAAGAAAAGCTTATGCAGATGGAGAGTGACTTGAAGGAAAAGGAAACAGTATCTGCCCAGGAAGCTGAGAAGAAAAATGAGCTCAGTCACGTGAAAAGAATAAACAGGCATTATCAACAAACAATACGAAAACTAGATAAGGAAAAAGATGAGCTCAAGACAAAAGCCCAAGCCCTTGAAGAAGAATTAAAACTAATTAAGGAACAGAAGCAAAACCTAATGCCTAAGATTAACGGTAACACATTGCCTACTCATGAGGCTCCGAAGGTATCACTCCTTAGCATTCTTTTTTCTCATCTTTGCTTGTTATGTTTTGAGTCTTCTTTTTTTTTTCGTGTTTTGTTGGCAATTTCACGTAATGCTTATGTTATGTTCCTGGACTCCTTTTTCTTTTGACAGGCGGAAAATGAATTTGGACTTCTTTGTGGGAGTGCTCATGATGTTGAAGCTGATTCATTATCAAAGATTGAGTTACTTGACACTGAACTGATAAAAGCGAAAGGAGCGAATAACATGATTGAAGATCAATCAAACTGGTTAGAAGAACAGTCTTTCCCCTAAAAACAAACTTTTGATGTTTGTATAGGTTATTACACTATTTCAGTTTAGTTTTAAAGGGTTGCATACCTTTGGTCCTCTCTGAACCCTACCTGGGGGGGTCTCGTATACTTAGCCTCTCTTTTTAAGTATTCTTTAGAAAGGATATATGCTGATGTTTTAGGACATGAATATATTTATACTGGTTATATCCACATGCCGATTATGATAACCTTATGATTTTTCTCAATGTCGGTCAATATCTTGCGACACTTGCTGATTTGCACGTGCTATTATTCCACAGGTTTCAATGCCATGGCCAGAATGACAAAGAAGCCTCTGTAAAATCAATTGCAGATGGTGAAATACTGACAAAAGAAAGATTTGAACGAACAAAATCAACGCTAGAGGCTGAGTTGAGAGACCTCCAGGAGCGTTACTTCCACATGAGCCTAAAATTTGCTGAGGTAGAAGCTCAACGTGAGGAACTTGTAATGAAATTGAAGGTGGCTAAGAACCCAAAGGATGTCACCCTTTAATTAACTTTCTTGATTCAAATGTCTGAGTTTCCTATAATATGTGATTTTTTTTTTTTTTAATGAATCATTGATTGAGATGATAATTAAACAATGTAGCCTATAATATCAATCACTCGAAGGGAACAACACTATAAGCAAGTGACTGTTAATATTTAGTTTGACTATCATTTCTTCATGAATCTTACTGTCATTTATTGGTTCCAAAGTGTTGTTTCTTCTTCTAATCCTTGGTATAAAAGCTAGTTGGGGATTAAATTTGGTCCTAAATGCAAGACCTCAATCTATTTTTTCTCCCAAATTTATAGTTTATGTCAAAGTATCATTGTTGATTGCACACATTACGGAGTTTATTAGTAATCCTGATGAAAAATAATATTTTAGAATAATTAACATATATTGTTGCAAATAACTAATATAACTAACTTTTTTAATTTATATAAATTAATCAGTTAGCTCTTATATTAAAAATCGAGGCACTGACATATTATTTAATACAAAAAAAATGAGCATCAATTATTCTTTTGTATTATAGTGCCTAACGTTGATGCCACTAACAAAGAGAGCTGGGAAAGAGAGGGGCCGCTTGATACGGTCATTATATTTTAGGCGCTTGCATAGGTCGGCATTGTCCTGAACCGCTTTTAAACAATTTGCATATATCAGACAATTCCTTCTTGCGTCGAGTTACTGCCTTAACGGAAGCAAGTTTTAATTAATTTGAAGGGTGAAGGGAATTTTTTTTAAAAAAAAAAAAAAATCATCCAAAATAAAATTCAAGTATGGTGCTTTGTGATGCTTTCTATGTAGATAAATATTCAATATTTTATATTATATTGGGTCAATGAAATCATAAGACACATTCTAGTTTAAAAATGTTTTTCATGTCAAGAATATCAGCTGGCGTCAACACACGTTTCAACCAGAAAGAACAAACAAACAAAAGAAGGAACTTAGAATCTTATGAACCTGTCACTCAAAAAAAAAAAAAAAAAAAAAAAAAAGAGTATTATGAACCTAAATACATTAGTGGCCGTGACATATGGTATAAATGCCTACTTTAACGCTTCAACATTTGAGCCGCTGCTCACAATACTAACTACCCTCTCTTGATTTTTTTAGAAGGAGGAAAAAGGGGAAAACAGAAAAAAGAAAGTCAAATTAAGAGCAAACAAGGTGGAAGGATCGTACTGTTCATTTCGGCATCAAATAATATTCTTGTGGAGGTTCTTTGTTTACCACTACTATAATGCACGTCACTAAATGGCGTGTTCCCTGAACCACTTCTTTTATTTGTTTTCTTTACTTTCGAAATAAATAAAATTGTTTAGCTCCTAAAGCCTGTGATATATTAATATCTCAAAGCAACTGGCTTCTCTTATCTAACTCCTCTCAAATTGTCACTCTTGTTCTTTCACTCTCGTGACTCCTGCTGTCATTCTGACGAATGCAAGTGACCAATTAGGATAGTCTAAAAAATTCAGTACTGGTTCAGCTGTAAATTTATTATTGAACCGCAATTCATTTCTTCTCCTATCATTTGAGAGACTATTTTAAATACTTAATTCTCTGATTAATTTTTTCAAAGACTGGTCTCAAAACACTCTTGAAGGAGTATATATTCTCTCTTCAAAGGCATATATTATGCAAAAAAGAGGATCAAACTTGAACTAAAAGGGAGCAAAGAATAATGCCGTTTGCTATTGTGGCCAAGAATATAAAAATCTTACTCAGATGAGAAAAGGCCCTAAAATACTGGTGTAGGGAAAAGCATTTACTAATTAATTACATATGTTATAAAGGGTAAAGACAAATCTTTAAAAACGAGACACCTGCTAATCTATGACAAATTATTGAGTGACACTTGGCTTAGTCGATTTTATTTGTTGGCCTGACAATGCTTCTACTTAATTACACCTGTTTCTTAATCCTTTTTTGTTAGTTACCTTGATAACTATGAAATGTTATTATCGTTTAAGTAAAACTCATGTTTTATGGTGGAGTCTCTCGTTATTTCAGTGAGCAAATCCTCAAAATAAATCAGCAAAAACTAATGATTGGATCTAGGATAAAGATGTGTGTCTATGATCAAGCCGAACAATTAAATTGAGTTAACATAATATTTAGTCTCCTGAGTTTGCTATCATTTGGATTTTGGTTTCTCAAGTTTCAATTCATAGGTTTTGATCCTTTAAGTTTTATTTCTTTTAATATTATTGGTCCTTATAATTTAATAAAAACCTGGATCATTTTATTGTTAGCTAAAAGAAGCAAAACCTATAGTTTGAAACTTGAAAAATTAAAACAAAAATGACAACAAACTTAAGGGATAAAAAGATGATATTAACTCTTAATCAAAACTATAAAACCCAGGCGGTGAACAGTCTTGCCTCAGAAGAAAAAAATAAAAAAAGAAAAAAAGAAAAAAGGATTTAGGCAATAAAGGGGAAAAGGAATGGTCATATCAGATATACGCGGTGGGCAGAAGTGGGAGAGGCATATGCTTTGGAAGATCCCAAATGAGGTACCGCCATTATATTTCACTCTTACTTTTCTTTATACCTTATTTTTTAAAAAGTTGCTTTAGCAAAAAGCCAAAAAGTCACCTTCTTCACCAGTTACTTAAGTCATCTCAGCCTTTTATATTGCCGTCACCATCAATTAAGCAAAGCAAATCCTTATAACAGCCAAATCTTACCTTCTTTCCAAACCCTCTTCTGTCTCTGCACCACCAGCAGCCACCATGTGAATCCTTATTCTCAGCCACCTCCCTCCGTTAATTATGCATTTGGGCTTTGAGGGAGGTGGTGAAGAACATGGTGGATATATATATAAATGTCCACACGCAAAAATCCAACTCACTGCCTCTATACTTACCATGCTCTTTTGCTTTGTAAGGTGTGGGAGCAGCGAGACTAATAAGTTTGCTGGAAATGAACCTCCTTGGTGAAGGCAAATTTTCTTCTAAAAGGGCAACTTCGATCCTTTGGCATTTTCAACTCCCTTGGTCTCACTTCACTCTCTGTGATTTGCTTGATCTCCAGTGAGTTTCCAGAAAGGCGATTATGTTCCTACTTTACATATTTCTAGTTCTCTGGTTTTGTTTCTACTGTAATCCCTCTGCTTATGTTGCTACTTGTATTTTGTTTCTGTAGTTGATATATGGGAAAATCTCAGACTTGGTTTGATTTTCTGGCCAGTGCTTTTGCTTTGTATTCTAGACATGCCCATATGTATTTTAAAGTTAGTTCTCCACTATCTAGTATGGTGAACGTGTTCAACTTCTCAATAAACAAGTTTCAGTCTTATCCCTTCTTGGACTGGTTATTATCTGCTTCAATTAACCTCATATCCTTCCTCGAAATTTAGATTATTATTCTCATATTTTGCAGGTTTTTCATACAAACCTTTATCCTTTTCACCTTTCTGATGATCCGATCCACTTGAATAAGATAAATATGAAGGGTCTTCTAATAATCTGTTTGTTAGTTGCTAGTAGGTGACATGGTTGATACAGAATTCATACGTTAGGGTGATATCACTGACGTGGAATGATTGGCTAGCTTTTCATAGTACTCACGAAATTCTTAGCTTGTGATTGGTTCGTCAATCCTACAGTGATTGGTCAATCATAAGTCAGAGCGGGTCCAGGTGCTTCATCAGTTCCGCATTTTCGCAGTCTATTAATTCCATGAGTTTTGATTAATTAAACATAATATTCGTATGTTCAATCCCAAATCTACTGGATGTCTTCCATCCCCGCCTTAATTTCAATAAAATATCGTAGATTAATTAAGGTTACATGCGCTATTCAGGGTGGTTAATCTATTTGACAGAGTCAAGATGTCTAAATTTCTAGTTTTTTTTGGGTCAACTAGTTATTTTTTACAAATGAGTTAATGCTGTCCAGGGACCGCTTAAAACAAAAACTATATTGTACTTGTATTTTCTACGAATAATAGGATTTAGGTAGCATAGTAGTGTCTCGTGTAGAGATCTTTTTCCCCCAATTTCCCGAGACATGTTTGTGCTTAGTCAGACTAGCATTAAAGATAGTGGTGTATAAGGCATTGCACTCTTTACAAACGCAATATAAGTCAAATAAATGTGCATTTTATGCTGGCTTCAATTTGCATTCATATGATTCAAGGCTAAGATGAAATTATGCAAATATGTAGATAGACTGATACTTATCATTAGCTTGTTGACCATTTGCAACATCTGAACAGTTCAGGATCTAATAGCTAAGTTGTAAGACATTTTTGCCACTTGGATATCTCATAATGAATTGAAGGATGATCATATAAAAAGTTACAAAGATGAGAAGTCAAAAGTTTAGGGAATGAATCGCACCAAACCATAATAGAGAGGTTGAGTTTATAAGTAAGTTAAAGGTTGAATGAGCAAAATATTAATTTCCCCTCTGAAAGGATATTATAGTCATTTAATATTTTACATTTGATTGTAATACTAATAAAGTGGAAAATAACGACCAGAAAACATGTAAAAGTAATTGAGGTGTAGTATACAACATTTTAAAGTTTCGGGCGTATTTAAAATAGTGGAGTATAATTTTGACAGCAACAGGAGCGAGATCATGTTTAGGGAAAGTGGCATTATTTAAAGGGTTAAAATGCATCCAAGACCTTAAAATATCTTTTGAGCTGCATCAAACACTCAAAAATATAAATGTGGAATATATCTCATTCCAAATGTTGAAGGGCTGAATTATTCGGATATGGCTTATATCCTTTGTAATTAGTGTCCACTGCCATCCTCTGCATTGAAGCTGCACCGTTTTACACAAAAACTGAAGCTGTGGTCCTTTTTTTAAATATATATATTTATATATATTTTAGGATATTGACAGACTGAAAAAATACTTCATGATTTTCAAAACTTATTTTAAGATCTTGAAAAAATTATTTTAGCTTCAGTTTTTGCGCAAAACGATGCAGTTTCAATACAAAGGACTTCAGCAAACACTATTGGATCGAAGAAAATGGAAGAATAAAAAGAAATGGAAATGAAAAGAATGGAATGGAAAGGAAAATATTTTCCCTCGATGTGTTTGTTTCGCAATGAAAAAGAAAATGGGTTGATAGGAAAATGTTTGTTTGGTTAGAAGAAAATAAGGTAGGAAAATGACGCAAAATATCATTTTACCCTTGAATATAAAATATTCTTTTAAACCACAGAACACCAATGCCTTGTCTCAGTCGTTCTTTCTCTAAAGATCCTCGATATTACTTTTGGATGTTACTCAAGTAATGGGTAATTGCTTCGGAAGTAATTTAGCTAAATCAATATTACTTTTGGACGTTACTCAAGTAAAGTTTTTAACTCCGCAAGTAATTTAGTTCATTCTTAACTAAAATGACATTACTTTCCAAGGTTACTCAAGTAACACTCCTTAGCTCTGCAAGTAATTATTTCATTACACATTACTTTCCGTGATTACTCGAGTAATAGTCTTTAAATTTGCAAGTAATATAGATACGGTCACTTTTACTCAATGATTACTTTCAAAATTACTCAAGTAATAAAGTTTTTCTCCGTAAGTAATTTTATTACTTTCTAACATTACTTGAGTAAGATATAATAGCTCACCGAGTAATCTTGAGTCAATGAAAAGGCATCATGCTTCTTTAATGCTCTATATCTTCAATTGCTGATTTTTTTTTTTTTTGGAACGCGTCATTTCCTCTGAGAGTTTTTCACTGCACCTTATCTTCATTTATTTCATTGTGCAGCGTCAGTTTCTTTAGTGGGTTGTTGTGCAACGTTTTTTTTTTTTTTTTACAAAAAACTTTATTATTTAAATCACCCGAGTAATTATTCATTTACCGGGTAATGTCGATTTTAGCATTAATGTTATTTCCGCATTAACGTGGGTCTTGGCATCTCAAATGAATTGCATCAGATTACTGAAGATATTCCACATTACTCACGTTGTTACTCAAGTAAGCCCTTTCTTCTCAAGAGACGGCAAGTTTTGAGGAGGAAGGATGCCTTTGAAGCTAGTGCTTGAAATTGTTGGTGCCAATGTTGTCAACAATTCTTTTCACTGGGTTGGATTGAAAGAAAAAAAATTAATTTCATTCTTTGTAGTTGGCGATTTCCTTGCGTTCCTTCCGCCTCTCAATGTTAAAGAAGCTTTTCCAATTACTCAAGTAATTCTTATAAGCTTTTTTCCCCTCCCCGAGTCCATGTATCGAGCCTATTTTTATGACTTTATTATACGTAGTTATTGAAGTTTGGTGTGATTGATTATTTGTCTGTTGTCATTGGGTCCGCATAAGCAAGACTTGAAGACGGCGGGACAAGAGGAACCATTTCAATATTACTGTAAAGCTTGAAGAGAAAATGGCTATCTCAAATGAATTGCATTAGATTACAAGATAATAAATATACACGTTACTTGATTAAGGCGTACATGCTCAACAAGTAAACTAGTCATTCTTCTCAAAGCCTTTTTACTAGTTTTCAAGGAACTATTTCGTTTTCACTCATTTTCAAGAAACCATTTCGATATTACTTTTGAAGTTATATACTCAAGTAATGTCGTTTTTACTCGTTTTCAAGTAACTATTTCGATATTACTTTTGAAGCATGTAATATTATTATAGTGGCTATTTTTTAAACTATTTTGATATTACTTTTGTCTTTTACTTAAGTAATATTTTCCTGCTTCACAAGTAATTTGGTTACTTTCAGGCGTTACTCGAGTAATGAGTATTTGCTCCAAAAGTAATTTAGAAATTGTCGCTCATTTTCAAAGTTATTCGATATTACTTTCGGACATTACTCGAGTAATATATACAAGTTTCGCAAGTAAATGTCATTTTACTCTAAAGAGCTTTCTAATTTTTTAATAATTCCAATATATACCTAATGACTAATTCATGTGACAAACAGCAAAAGAAAAGATTTTGCATGCTGATGAAAACTTCTAGCCTGCATCACCGTCCATGATAAGATGAAATTACAATTTCACAATCAATAATTTGTGCCAACAAATATATATATATATATATTCCCAATGTCATGTTTATGTACTATCTCATGTAAGAACCAACAAAAGAAACCATTTGTGACTAATTCTTGCTCAACCGCGCTGCCTCCTTCTATTCCTTGTTCTTTCAGTTTTTCTGATTTTCGCTTTCTTTGTCTCTAAGCGGATATGATTCCTATTTTCCAGCCAATCACGTCTATACTATTAGCCTTTCGTTTGATTTGGATAATTGCGTCTGGCTGTGGGTATAGCCGATGGTTACTCGGGTAACTAATGGCGTTACTCGAGTAACTTCGGGAAAAAAAAATTAGAGAACGAAGCACAAAAACAATGATCAGGACGCGCACTGCTTTTTAAATGAATGGAATTGCGATTACTCGGGTAACCAATGACGTTACTCAAGTATCCAAAAAAATATATATATATATATATATATATATATATTGGAAATAAAACATGATGCATTAAAATTAACAGGCAATTAGGTCCCTTGTTACTCAGGTAATGTCCAACCGAATGAAATTCCGAAAACAACGCTGCAAGTAAGATTTATATTAGTAATTTCTTCCTATGTTAACCTCTGGTTTTACTCAAGTGAATAGAGCATCTTGGAAAACCACTTTCTAGATACTCCGATGTTTAAAGTCGAAGAATTATAACTCAATCAAATCTTAAACATAAGTTGTGAGAAGAATTAGTTACTCGCAAGTAATGTCGCAAGAAAATAGTAAGGAAATGAAGCAGACTATGGTTACTCAAGTATGTTCAAAGATTACTTGAATTCTTTTAAGGGGCAAATTCGACTTTAATCCATTAATGGCTTTCCACCATTTTTGGTGGGAAGCCATTTTCATTTAAACATGGGAAAATGAAGCGCGACGGGAAAATATTTTCCAGGGAAAATTCGAACGGCCGCCGCCACTGGAAAATTTGAATTTTCCTTTTCCCTATCTCGATTTTCTTTGATCCAAACAGGGCCTAATTGCAAAGGATATAAGCCAGATCCAAATTATTCGGGCTGTCTGGAACTCTGTGGAAGAGGGAATAGCGTGGCAAATAAAGAATGGTCAAAACAAAATCTTTTTTTTTTTTTTTTTTTGTAACCTCATTTTGTTTTTTAGTCTTTCCTTTTCATCTGTATAAAAAAAAAAAAAAATCCTTTTGGAAGGATATATGGGGTCCCCACCATGGCCCACTTCAGAATCTAGCTCTCAGGGTTGTACCTGATGAGTTCCTAAATTTTTTTTATCCCGACTTGCGGTAAATCCAATGGTGTCAGTACATGAAACAAGGGGCAGAGCAATTGTGACAGGCTCGCCGAGGGTGGTTTCCTCCAACTGAAATACTGAAATAGTTATTCCAATTTCCCTTGGTTCAAATACATTGGAATTTAAAAATCTTGGGACAAGACAAGAACAAAATTACTTGCACATTGTTTATATCGCGCGCACTATTTAATAGGGAAATAAATTATTAATAAATTGATCAGTTATCATTGTGAGACTTTTCTATATTATTTTACGCATAGCATTAAAGTAAGACTAGAAAATGATAAAACCATGAGCACTAATGTTTGGTTTCGTGCCTCTAAGAAACTGCTCAGAAGCTTAGAAGCCCTTTGAGTAATCATATTTCAATGAGTCGGACCTTTATGGGATGAAGCTCCAAAAGAACCTTTGGTAATATCTCCTTCAGCAGCAGGACTCATTATCTTCTTAGCATCCCTCTCTCTTTCTCTTTCTCTTTCTCATTCGATTAGATGGACTTGAAGTAATTGAATTAATAGAAAGTACTGAAGAAGCACTCTCCAAGCAATTTAAATAACGCATCATAGACTTGTGATAACGAGAAGGGTAAGTAAGAGCCATCTCTTCCAGGTCCACGCACGATTTCTTCAACATCCCTATTATAAAAACCATTGAGTGGTACATGAAATCTATTGTGCACTTCACTTTCTTCAATCCCCTTATTTTCTTCCACTCAGCATCATTCTTGCACTTCCTTAATGCATACTCAAAGTTAAATGGACCCTGAGATACCGAATAAATCACATATAAGTCATAACAAAAAAATCTTTATAAAAAAGACCAAATCAACATAAAAGCGTGAATAGATAAATTGATATCAATATAGTTCCGAGTTACGAATTAAATTTTAGATAGGAAGAGAAAAATCGTTTCAAAAACTAAAACAATAATGTCATCAACTTTCAAGTTCAAAACCGAGTATTTTTTTAACTACACAATAAAATATTTTTTAACTACCTTTGTGAGATCCACCGTGAGTTTGGAATAGATAAATTGAAATCAATATAGATTTGAGTTTGGAATTAAATTTAGATGCTACGAAAAATAATTCCAAAAACAAAGAATAATGTCATCATCACCTTTCAAGTTCGAAATAAAATATTTTTTAACTACCAATGATCCTAAATGTAAGATCCACCTTGTAGTGAAGTTTTAACAAGGTAATTTTATTAGGTAGTAACATGTAAAGGATTGGGCAAAAAAAAAAAAAAAAAAAAAAAAAAAAAAACATGTAAACGAGAAAATGACCATATGTACCGGCTCATCATCCCAGTAAGGTGCAAGGGAAAGAACTTCTAAATTTGGTAATCTTTCCAAGAAATTAGTTAGAATATCACCAACATCATGGGAAAACCACCGCGGAATTCGCATTTCAAGGTGGCGAACACGTCCAAGTGAAATGAGTGGCCGTCCATATTTATTCTGCAAGGCAAAAAATAAAAAATAAAAAAAGGCGATGTGTGCATACTATGATATAAAATGGAAGAGAATATAAATTTTAGTGTAAACTATGATATGGAGCTCAAACTCATTAACTAACCGAAAGCGAAAGCAAAACCGTGTCTACGATTAGTATTTCAACCCAACGTATAACTTCAAATAGTTGTTCAACCAAATCCAAATTACGGAACCCTATTCCAGTGATGGTGGCAACATGCAAATTCTTGAATGCCATTTCGTCATAACAAAACCTTGGAGGAGGGCCTGCCCACACAAAGCTTCGCAGATTTGGCGCAGAGACCTCGACAATCTCATTATCCTTGTTCAACTCAGACTCACAATAATCACACTCCTGACCAGTGCAGTTACGGTAGCTTAAGGCTCGGAGGTTGTCGGTGATAATCTTCACTGTTTTGAAGCCACAACAATAATTTAAGGTTAAATCCTCCAAAGATGAGCTTCGTATTATAAGGTCTGATTGTTTTGTTGAGACGTGCGCCTCATTGACATTGAAGAGGAATAAACTTCTTAGAGATGGGAAACTCTGAGAAACCCAATCCCCAACTGAATCTTCGGTTTCAATCCCCCCAATATGAAGCCTCTCAAGGGAAGCAAGCCTCATCTCATGAAGCTTCACAATGTAGCGTCCATCAGTCATAATCAGCTTTAGAACTTTCAAGGACTGAAATTTTTGGAGGCCTTCGAAGATGGAGGGTAGTACGTAATTAAGAGAGAGTTCGTTCACACAGAAAGCTTGAAATAATCTATTTAACCACAGCATGTGAAGCTTACTATGTTTCCTTTTAATGCATGAGGATGAAAAAGAAAGTACGTTAATTTTCAAATCATGAGGACGTTGCCGGAGAAGGGTTTTCATGAAACTGAAGACATGTAGGCATGAACAATTCGGAGAACGGCGAGGATGAGAGAAGGAGAAGGAGGGGACGGATATGCATAGGGTTTGGAACCTTCTTGACACGACCTTAAGTCGTGCAATGTCTTTAACTTCAAGAAAAGAGAAAATATGGCAAAGAACGTCATCTGGGATATTGCTTAGTGAAACTCTGGACTCCCCTTCCATTGTATGACTCCAACCAAGGATGAATGAAGCTGGAGACCTGAAATTTTTATCAATCAATGCAGAAAAACATTATTAACTATTTAGATTGGCGATAATCAAATTATTTGACAGAAAATCGGACCAAATTGACTTTTCTTAAGAGACTAAGAACAATAAATAAACTAAAAAATTAACATTTATCTTGTTTATACCAAATTAATTTGCCTAACTTATGAACTAATATATAATCAAATGATACACGACATATACTATGACTAATTAACTTATTTAGCTTTTCCAATGCCTTAAAAAGAAAAAAAATCAACTAGATATTATATTAAGGAGCGGGGAGTACTAAAATAGTCACGCAAATGGGCATTAATAATACAAAAAAAAATTGGAAACTACCTTACTCATGGGCGTCTTTCATTAATAATACAAAAAAAAATTGGAAACTACCTTACTCATGGGCGTCTTTCATTCCCTCCCCGGCCAACATGGGACATCCCATAAAATCCCTTATAGGCCAACATCCTCACCCGTACACGGTTCGAGCCTAGCTATAAACATGAGGGGTGGCAAAATCCAAATAGGATGGTATTGAGAAGAATGTCACAAATAGTACCAGAGCTAAGTTAACTGTCATCAAGGATGTTAGGCCAATGTGATATATCACATTGACCAGAGAAGGGAGGGGAACGAAAGACGTGTTTTAAAACTAAGGGGGTGATGGGGCCCCAAAACAGACAATACCCCAAAGCATGTTACATCTTTAATCTATTTCCATGACAAACAATATCCCAAAGCATTCATCTTTGATCTATTTTCATGATAGGTAGCCTACTCATACTCAAATATATGTCAGTTTGCATTTGGCTAGTCGAGCATGGGCTAGGTGATAGATTATTAAGTATCTACAAAAGTTACTGGATATCGTACAATTGAGAGTATGTGCAAAAGAATGTAAATACATATGAAGAGATAAAACAAAGCCTACAATTAGAAGCTTTTGTGTTTCTCTAAAAGAAGCACTACACATTAAACTCTAACTCTCAATAAAAAAAACATCTTGCGTTTGTCATAGAACTTATCATATTAATTAGTATGGATTAGCCATGTTGAAATTGAAACCTATCTAGCTATCAGCTTGATGCAGAGAACGGACAGTTTTGAGGGCCCCATGGCAACTGGTTTTAGGGTTGTTATTTGTTACTAATAAGGATTGAACTAAACTAATATGAGAACGAAAAAGGAAAATAATGAAATTATAAAAAAGAATCCCTCATAAATTAGGCGATATTATATTTAAAGAAAACAAAATAACAAAGATGAAAAACAAAGGTTTTAGAAACAATCCCCATGGTATGATAATTGTGACTTTCGTCACTAAATCAGTTTACAGACAAAGGGCTTTGCTATTGGTACAAATTAGGATTGATAATATGTATGCCTTTCTATGCTCAATCTATGTATTATCTATATGTTAACCATCTGAATGAGGTATAATACCACATAACACATGTCAAGTAACTTGTCCTTTATTCAGACTCAACGACGTTAATAAAATCCACACTATCATTCACATACACTATCACGCTACATCAACAAATTTCCATTAATGAAAATATGAAAATTCTATATTTCACAACAGAGGCTATAAATTATGTATGACATGAATTATTATAAATGTACCTAATTTTGTAGTCTGAAGGGAATATGTACTTAGGTGAGTGTGGCGACAGTCCTAAAAACCTTTATGTTCACACAATCACGCGGAAACGGACCAAAGTTATGGTCGTACAGCAAAAGCATGACACTTCAAAGCTGTTATAGGAAGTACAAACATTATATATTCTAAAATAGAATATCAGCTGCATAATAAGCTCAGGTATAAAGCATCAAGCTTTGAGACATAACGCACAAGATGGAGAGAAGAAAAAAATGGAGCTAATACTCGAAATCACAAAAGTAAAGCATCAAACTTTATGATATAAATCGGGGATAGCTCGAAAACACAGGCATTAATTGAGTGAATAAATAGCATATAGTGACAACAAATTTGTCGTGAGTGGTTGTAAACTTTTCTTCTTTTTTATTCTGCTTTCCATTGAGTTTTCCTTAAAACAAAAACAAGAAGAAAATTATGAAAGCTGCGGACCATAGCCCCAAATTCCATGGTTACGTGCTTTTTTTTTTTTTTTTTTTTTTTTTTTTTTATCATGCCAGGGCTATTATCTCCATCTTCACTGACACAGAAAGCGGACCAAAAGGGGGGAAGTCGTCGACTTTGGGCCACAAACGAAGGAAGGCATAACAGGACAAGGAAAGGAGCAGGACAAACGAAGGAAGGCATAAGAATGGAGGACACTAACCGGCGGCGGTGACGATCTGACGCGTGTGATGCGCCGCTGTTGCTGGATCTCGCTCGGTCACAACTCGGTCTAGATCTCTTCGCTTGAGATGCGTGGCATTTATAGGCGAGGATGAGGATTAGGGTAAAGGGCTAAGGAGGTTCTTTAAATAATTTACTTTGGAATTTGGATTCCGCCATATTTTGTTTTATTTTTTAGCAACCATATTTTAATTTGGATTTGCAGTTTTTTGACCAATAAAAATTTGGATTTGCAGTTTGGATAGATAAAAACATATGTATATCTTATAATAAAAAGAGATAGGTTATTCTGCTTTTTTATTTTCGCTTTCTTACCTTTTCTTACCCCTCTCAATACCATTAGATTATAATCTCATCCAACGTTGAAGATTTGAGGGATAAAATAAACCCTTTTAACCCTTCTTCTCTCCCATGCCTCCCTCCCTTTCACTCTTCCGCTCTCTCATCCGCACGGCTCGCCCTGATCGTATGGAAATATGTAGCGATAGCTAAGATAAAGATCAACATTGAAGGATGTAAGGCAAAAGTGCGAAAGAAGCAGCAAATAAAGAACAAATTAAAGCTAGCACAAGAACAGTTTCATTCTTTTTTAATTCATATAATATGATCATTCGTAGTCGCTTCGACTTCTGAATATGATGTTTCCCAGTATACTCAAATGAAAAATCAACACCTCCACCAGAACGTACTTCATTTGTTCCCCTCAATCGAAATCTTTCTTCTTTTTCTTTGATTTTGTTCACATGGTTTTTCCCCTCGCAAGATTTGTGTTTTTCTTACTTGCATCTCCTTCACAATCAAGAATTCTTTTGTTGTGATACTAAATTGATTCTTGTATAGCAGTTTGGGTGGTTTCTGCTTGTCATTGGAACCAATTTTTTCTGGATTCTGTATTGGTAGTTTCTTCTCAGTAATTCGGAACTGATTCCATGGCGTCTGGGACGGCGGCGATCTTAGCCAGAGCGGCGGTGATAATTTCCTATTTATTGAGTAGAAGATTGGGGGGAAGTCTTAAGATGACAAGTTTCCTGATGGGGATTTATCGAGATCCCGTGCGGAGGAGAGAGCGGAAGAGAGAAAGGGAGGGAGGCCGTGGGAGAGAGAAAGGGTTAAAAGGGTTTATTTTATCCCTTAAATCTTTACCGTTGGATGAGATTATAATCTAATGGTATTAAGAGGAGTAGGTAAAAGTAGGCAAAATAAGAGTAGGCAGAATAACCTATCCCTAATAAGAAAAAATAAAAAATCTAAATAAACAGTATCATTACCATTGTTTAAAAATTCTTCGAAGGGATGTGGGGTGGCCCGCGGGAAGCAGTCCACCTACGCCGCCTTTTTATAACAATTAGATAACTATCAATAGTTGAGCTTTAATTATTATCAAAAAAAAAAAAAACAGTTGAGCTTTATTATCACTTAAAAATTAAAAATCTATATATAATACTTAAATAAAAATACAAAGATATATACTATTTACTCAAATTTTTATTAGAGAAAATCCCATAATGCTACTTAAAATAGAAAAATTCTAAACTGGGTTGGTAAATTCAATAATTCTTTAGTTAAGTCATTAACCTAATTTAGAATTTTAAAATTTGTGTAAAATGACTTTAATGCCCTTCCTTTCTTTTCTACTAGCCTTTTCTTGTCTCTCCTCTTAAAATAGTATTATTGCTTTATGACTATATATCTCTATATATCAACATTACCTATGTTAAATCAAATGATTTTTTTTCCTAAAAGGATAATCAAGAATAATTCAAGTATGTCATGCCAAATAGTATCATTGATAAAATCAATTAATAATTAATGATAAAAAAATAAATGTGAGGTTTTCTTTTTTAACGAAAAAAGAAAGTTGTTATTTTTAGGGAGAATTCCATTTAAATACCAAATGAATTTGTGAAACCCTCGAAGCCCGTCGAATTTGCAAAAAGACTCAGAGGTGATAATGAATTTTGAGGGATATGCAAATTCGAGCCAAATTACCCTTTTGCCCTTAGGGTTGAATAATTAAAAAAAAAAAGGAAAATACCCCCCGGCGGTGGGCCCCACCGCCGGTGGCCACCACCCCCCCGCCGGCCAGCGGTCGCCAGGGGAGGTGGTGGCGCCAGGGGAGGTGGTGGCCGGTCTCCAGGGGCCGGGGGGCGGCGGGGTGGTGGCCACCGGCGGTGGGGCCCACGCGCCGGGGGTATTTTCTTTTTTATTTTTAATTATTTAACCCTAAGAGCAAAACGGTAATTTGGCTCGAATTTGCATATCCCTCAAAAGTCCTTGTTACCTCTAAGTCTTTTTACAAATTCGACGGCTTCGAGGGTTTCACAAATTCATTTGGTATTTAAATGGAATTCTCCCTTATTTTTATTGGGTGAGGTAAAACCAAAAAAAAAAAAAAGCATATTCCATGCCAACTTCACACTTTGCAAAATTGAATTCAAATAAAAGTGATTTTTACCAATATTAACCTAAACCAAAATAATTTTCCTTAACACATAAATGTGAGTTTTTAGATAATAATTTTGTTAATATTTCAATTTCAATTTTTAATTCTTTTTTTTATATTTTTTAACAAGCAGCATTTAAATTTCATATACTTCTAGGGATATTTCAAAAAAAAGATGTAAAATGCACTAAAAATTTGATAAAATGGTATACATCAATATAAAAATTTCCCAAAAAAAAACTATATGTGTGTGTGAAAAATATAGCAAAATTCATACTTAATTAATATATTTACCAAAATATGTCCTTTTTATAGTGACATACATTATAAGTTCTCCTAAAAAATTTTTGTTAATATTAATAAAATGAACTCTTTGCTGAAAATATTGTAGGTTTTTATTTTTATGATGATAGTTGATATATTTGAACGAATCATATTTTGTTGTATAAAAATTAATTTTGATCTATACATGGGAAACACAAGTTAGGGAGTAATAAAACTCATTAATGAGGAGAGATGAGAGGGTATTAAAATTATTTACCTATATTTTAAAATCCTAAATTGGGTAATGACTCAATTAAAGATTTATTTAATTTACCAACCGAATTTAGAATTTTTCTATTTTAAGTAGCTTTATATGAGATTTTCCCTTTTTATTATTTAAATTTATTGTTATATATTTTTCACTATTTGATATCATAATAATATTTTTATAAGATTTTAACAATCCAAAGTTTATCTAATAGTGAAAAAAAAAAAAAAAGAGAAGTGAACAATAAAGGAAGTGGAGAGGTTCTTGTCCTTCACTACTAAGAAACAAAAAACCAGATCGGATAAGGCAAAAGCACCACTCTAGCAACTTTCACAAAATATTGTGCCCAGTTAAAGCACCTTGGATAAGTTTTACCAGACTAACGCAATCAATGCTATAGCATAACTCAACAGCACCAATGTCATCAAGATTCACTACGCCACTCAGTGCCATCTCACCAAAATGTACCGGAATTCGATGAGTGGCGTAAAGGAATTTGACGTCACCAATGGCGCCCACGTGTCCTGACGGCACTAGTGCCATCTAATCCTGTGATGACACTGGTCACCCTGATCCCCAAATCACGCATAGTAAACACATTCACTCCTTCCCTCTCCCTCATCATTCGGAAACTCCCTTTGTCCTCTGTCTTTCACCCTTCATTCTTTTTCACTTTCACCCACAGCAGCAACTCATCACACACACACATAGACCTCCTCATCCTTCCAATCTCCATCTCATTCCCTCCTTTGCTGAAGCTGAGAAAACGTTGAGAGAGGTTGAGAAACTTTGAGACCCAGATAAGAGAGAATCACTAGAAGGAAGCATCTCACTCTCTCACTCTACTCACAATTGCTCTACCTTTTTTTAAACCGACTCAAATTCTCTCTCTCACTGCTGAGTTCATGTAATATCCCGAATTTTAGACCAAGAGACTTGAGAATATGTCTATATCCGGCGGACGACTAGACCCAGTTCAGGAAAGTGTGACAATATGATGGAAGGAATATTCTTGGTGTTTTAGTGAAATATTAGTTGAATATCTTGGTTTTTCAACTAATATTTCACGAAGATGTGAGAGAAAGTCGTTCAATTTTCATATCATGAGGACGTTTTTTTAGGAATGGTATTGTTCATGAAATTGAATAGATGTAGGCATGAGCATCTGGAATCATAAGGAGGATGTTCGGAGAAGGAGAAGGAGGGGGTGGTTATGCTTAGGGTTTGGAATCTTCTAGACAAGACGTACGCTAAGTTGTGCAATGTCTTTAACGTCGAGGAAAGAGAGAATAACGTGAAGAATGCCATCTGGGAGATTGTTTAGTGAATTTCTTGACTCTGCTTGCATCATATAAGCCAGGGATGAATGAAACTGCAGACCCAGAATTTTGATCAATAATCCATGCAGTTAATCAAATTAATTTCGCGAAAAATTAGTAAAACTGTATACTTACCTGATTTGATTGCCTAGTAGTACTGCAAATTTACAAGTACGGAGAACACTGACCGAGCGGCGGCAGGGACGACGATCTGACTCATCTGGCGGAGTCACCGTTGGTAGGGGTGGAAACAGGCCAGGCCTGCCCCTTAACAGGCCAGGCCTGTTATGCAGGGAAGCGGCCTGAGTCTGGCCTGTGGCTTGTTAAGAAGCCTGAAAATCCTGTACGTAGGCTAACAGGCCACAGGCCCTAAGGAAAACAGGCCGAAAACAGGCCTCCTGCGTTTACAGGCCAAAAACAGGCCTCCTTAAATTACAGGCCGAAAACAGGCCTAATTGCTTAAACAGGCCAGGCCACAGGCTTTTCAGGCCTACACTCCTTAACAGGCCGGCCTGACAGGCTTTTCAGGCCTACACACAGGCCTGGGCCTGGCCTGTTAAGGCAAACAGGCCTGAAATTAGGCCTTGGCCTGGCTGTTAGCCTGACAGCCAGGCCTCGATCAAAGCTTTTTAGCGAAAGCCAGGCCACAGTCCCTGGCCTTTTTCCACCCCTAACCGTTGGTGGATGTCGTAGAGTTATTCAAATGGATGTGTCAACTTTATATAAGTGAATAGGTTAAAGGGCTTGGTTCAAATAATACTGGTCATTGTAAAATGACAATGAAGCTAATTAATTTAAGTCCGCTAAAAATATATAATTAAATTTCTGTTGGTTTTAATTTATTTGATTTTAAATTTGCATTTAGGCAAATCCATTATTTGGATACATTTTTTATCAAATTAAAATTTTATGGATTTATATTTTATTCAACTCAAATTAAAATTTTATTGCCTATAGTAGAAACACACATGTAGTTATAAAAAAACATTATGAGCCGGGAGGTTTGTTTGGTATGAGGTGTCAGGAGGGAAAGTGATGGGAGAAACAAAAAAAATTTAGGTTTGATTTTTTTAAAAAAGAGAGGTAGAGTTAAAAAAGTTTAGTTAATTTTTCTTACTCTTTTATCTTACATTTTCTATCTATTATAATTTTGTAACCCAACTTATCCAATTTTTTAAAATCCATTTATGAATTTTTTTTTTTTCCCCTCCATTCCTCACACCCCGTCCTAATTATAAGACATATTTAACTGATTTTGAGGAGATTAAGGAAAGGAGTTAAATTAGTTAATTGTACTCATTTTCTTAAAATGCTTTTATATAAATTTAAAATGACATAATTAAGTAAAAGTGAATTAATAACCCCTACCTCATGTGTCTACGACCTAAAATTTTTCTTTCCACGCGTTTTCTAATTACAATAATAGTCTTACTATATATAGATATGTGTGTGTATATGTATATATAAATGTGTGTGTGTGTGTCTACACACATATATATAGACATAGACACACATATAGACAGATAGATAGATAGATAGATACACACACGCACACATGTATATACACAGATATACATCTATGTATAAACACAAACACAAATATATGTGTGTGTGTGTGTAGACACACACATATACACACCACACACATACATATACATACAGACACACACACATATGTGTGTGTTTGTATGTATATATGTATGTGTCTATATATATACATATTAGTAAATCAACGTCAGCGATTGATAAATAAATTAAAATCCAACAATTTAAATACTCTAACTAATTGTTCCAACATTTTATTAGTTTAATATTATTTTTAGATTTTTTTTAACTAGATTATAAAACGATGGATTGATAGTGCCATAAAAAAAAGAGTAAAATACTCTAACTACTCTTCTATTTTACTTAATTACATAGACTTCCCATTATTTTAAAAACATACATATCAATCTAAATCATTAACACTTTGTTAAAGAATATTCTAAAAATATTCTTTAAGTATATTTTTAAATTAAAAATCATATTAAAATAAATGTTGTTTACTAATTTACCCCTTATTATTCCAAATTCGTAATTTATCTTTTAATATTACTGTTCATTAATGATCTATTTAATGTTTTTACTAAATTTAATTTAAAATAAGTTTTAGTAATCTGTTTATGTGGTAAATATTAATAGCATCTTTAAAATTTGAGTAACTATTTTTAAGAATATATATTTGATGAAATATTCTTAAAAAATTTTGATTATAAGATACTAATATGTGAATCTCTCATTAATATCATTTTATAATTATATAACTTAATTGAGTGTATGTGTATATGGGTGTGTGTATATATATTATTACAAAACATCATCATACATATTTAAAAATTACATGATGAGTTTTTTAAAAAATAAAATACATTAAACATTTAAATTTATTAAAAAAATAAAAATTTATAATTATAAAATTTATAATATCATCAATTTAAAAGTATGAAAAAAATTTAAAAATATATGCTAATTTTTTCTTAAACTTTGAATTTTATATGTGATTAAATGCTTTTTTTTTTTAAAGATTACATGATTGTTAAGTAATATTTATTTTAAGGGGGTATTTTGATCAAAATAATAAGTCAATATGTGATTTAACGGTTAATTAACGATTCGATGGATAAAAGTTGAATCTCAAAACTAGAAAAGAGGTCTATGCAACATATATTTTGATTTTAATGAAGGTTTATATATGTTTTAAAAGTATAAGGGATGTCTCCGTAATTTAGAATAAATAGAGAGGAGGGTGATATATTTTACTCTAAAAAAATGTTGAAATCATAAATTTGTATAGAAAAAGAAAAGTACTTTTTATATTGGATGGTATTTGATATAGATATTATCTAATCCTATCTATTCAAATATGATGATAATATCGTAGATTTATATTTCTAAGATAGTTCAATATCAGTAAATATTAATATAGAATATCCAAAGCTAAGATTCCAAATATATGAAAACTGAATATTGAGAAAAGCATAACGTAGTTAAGATTTCGAAAGATTATTCAATAAATTAAAATAGAAATTTAAAGGCAAATTCAGCCGAAACAAAGATTGTAAAATAGTTATCATGTTGGAATTTGGTGGGAGAATATTTTAGACAAATTTTAACCTACAATATTTTAAATAATTTGAATTTGATAAGAGGATATTTTTTATTTTTTAAAAAACTAATTACTTTATTTTTTAGGATAAAATATATATTTCTTGATTTTTTATCAACTGTCACCCTTCATTTTCTTTTTACCGAACAATTCATTTTTTCTCATCCCTTAAAATATTTTTTTCCCTCCTCTCCCTCTCTCTAAGTTCATATACATTCTCAAATCTTCCTCGAGCCTGACGTACTCTAGAATTACTGTGTAACTATATTATCATAAATTTCATGTTGCTTTGGCCCAATATAGTTTATGACCCATTGTAACCATAATACTTTTTTTGTTTTCCAGTTTATTTGTTTTTTAGGGTAAACTACAAAATTGTTTCCATCCATCTATTTTGACGTTTAAGAATTGTTTTAGTAAATGAGTACATAAAAGAATAAAATAAAGGGTTAAATACCAAATTTGTTATGGAAGTATTGGTAAGGGGGCACTCAGCACCCAGAAGTTTTTTTTGGTATCATTTTTGTCCCAAAAGTTTACAAACATAGTATTCTTGCTGATCGATTTGTCTTGACCGTTGGATCGTTGCTCTCTTTATAAACTTCCATGACAAATTTGCTCCTAAAAAAACTTCCAGGGCAAATTTGCTCCTAAAAAAAAACTTCCGGGACATATTTGCTCTTTTTTTGTAAACTTCTGAGGCAAAAATGATACCAGAAAAACTTCCGGGTGTTGAGTGCCCCCTTACCAATACTTCCGTGACAAAAATGGTATTTAACCCAAAAATAAATGATAATGATGCCAGCCCACCTAGGTAGAATGTTTCAGGAAATGCATAGCCAAAACCCATAAGTACTGAACATTCAAATAATATTTTCTGCACCCAAGCTTTGACGCCTCCAAAGCTCTGGTTTTAGTTTTTAGATTTGGCATAGTTTCAGAAAGGATAGGTACTATAAGCTCATCCTACTTGAACTATCCAAATTTAATATTTCTAAAAAATTTATCTTAATAGGTAGGAAATCTAAAATAAAAAGCATGTATGAATACATTCTTATTCTTGTCTTTCACTCATAGGATCAAAATACTCCTCTTCTCAAAGGCAATGAAGCAAGGTACAAAAACCTTGACATGCACGCAATTTCATTACTTTACCTGGATTTTACTTCCCCACACATGATAATGAAACATTAAAAATTAACAGCAGTTGAAAGCCGAGTAAGCACTAATTTAATTCGTTATTATCACAAATTTACAATTGGATATCAGAGTTTGAGATTCCATACCATCTTTAAATTAACCTGTCATTGCATATAATGTCAAGTATCTCTCAATAGCTGTGTTTTTACTGCCATCAGGAGTCTGATATTCACATGATTCATTGTGTGTCCCAATATCAGACTGATAAAGCAATTTTTATAACGTGACTGACTGTCTCAGTGTCATAACGTCATAAAACAACACTGAAGAGAAAAATGGAATCTCATAGCAAGGAGAAAGGAACGGTGGTTATTTTCATGTGCACAATAATTACTTTTTTTTGACAAATATGGATATATAATAAAGCTTATTATTCCTTATTATTTTCATGATATATTAGTAGATGGAGTTAAAATATACTGTTAATCTTAACCTTAATATATATATTTATTTTATTTTATTTCTTGACATTTTTATACAGTTTTTACAATTTTTAAAATAATTCCAAAAGAAGAAAAAAAATAAACTAGGGATCAAAATAGAGTGTCGAGCATCATATACATTACTTGGATGTAAAATGCCCATGAACTTCTCTGAATAAGGCAAAAATGCTAGCTCCATTAACTAAGGCAAACATCCCTTAACTTTTGACTTTGTGAGCCCTGTACTAGTTATTTTTAAATAAAGTTTAGAGATCAAATTTATTCATGAACTCTTGGAGAAAGTGCACTTGGAAGTTGGAACTATGAATTTTTCTTAAATATAAAAATACCTATAAACTATTTAAAAATGTGGCGTAAATATCATCCTTGTTGTCTGCACTAAACGTCCATAACTTTTAACTCTTGTGGGTACTACTTGTGCTCAAGTATCAACATTTAGGGCCCGTATGGTTCAAAGAATTTGGGAGGAGGGAAGGGAACTTTGAGGAGGGAAGGGAACTTAAAGGAAGATTTAAAAGATGAGGGAAGATGACTTGAGTTGTTGGATAGGAAGAAAATGAAGGGGTGGTAGTTGGTAAAGAATCAAAAATGTCTATTTTACCCTCAAAAGAAATTAATTCAAAATAAAAAAGAAAAATATTATTTTTGCTAAAATATATATTTTTTTAAAAAAGTCCCTGTTAAGTTCGAATTTGTGACCCAAATTTTTTCGTAAAGTTCGAACTTTCCCGCCAGTTTGAATTTCAGGGGCAAATCTGTCCCAAAATGTGAATAGTGACCAAGGAACTTGAGATCCCATCAATTTTGGTGGGATCTCAAGTTCCCACATATGAGGGAAGAGTGGTGGCCCCGGGAAGTTGGGTTTCGGGCACTTGGCGCACCAAACGGTTTTTTTGCATTGGAATTGGATTAAGTTCCCTTTCCCTCCTCCAAGTTCCGTCAACCAAACGGGCCCTTAGAAATTTATGTGTTGAGTTACAATAGTCAACCCTCTCTCCCCCTCCCACCCTTCATCACCACCGCGTCCACTCAATCCCCCCTTTCTCTTTCTCTCTCTTTTTCACATGTAAGTCTATCAAAATAGATACAACTTTCAAAATAAAGAGATAAAAAGCTTATAGAGGGCTCAAGAGAAATGAACGATTGAGGGGTAAAATACTATTATAACAAGAGCGCTAAGAAAGATTGGGGTTCAGTTTCTTTCTTAGAAATAATTTCTAATTATCTATTACAATCTTTAAATGATATATGTCTAATCAATATATTTATATTTTAATGTTTCTCTTCTTCTCTTCCCAATCAAAGGCGCAGATGGGCAGAAGAGAATCTCCTTCCAAAAGTTTGGACCAAACCAAGAGAAATAAAAACCTTTGGAATATGAAGGACATCTTTGAGGATCCTTAAACTAAAGCAAAACAAGGTTTAATAGTTGCCTTTAGTGACTCGGTACACATGGTTCTAAAGGTTGACATTTGGATTTTGGACATATGTGGACTAACAAAAATAAAAATGACAGACGTACATTTAGTGTATGTAAATAACGGAAATTATATTTTCTCCTCCATTTTAAAAAGTTTATGGGTACTTTTATACTTAAGAAAAACTTACAATATCATGTGCACTTTCACGAAAAGTTCATGAGCAAATTTTCCCGTTAACCCTAAATATAATTAGTGTGGGACTACAACGCCAAAAGTTAATGGATGTTTGCATTAGTAAATGGAACTTATATTTTTACACTATTTAATAAGTTTATGGGCATTTTTATACCTAAATAATATATATAAGCCCAGATGCACATTTAGAAAAAGTGCATATAACTTTTTTTTTTTCCATGTTGGGCAATATTGGAGAAAGATATATTTTTCTCCGAAGTCTCATTTTTTGAGGAAAAAAAATTGTGGGAAAATAACATGTGGTTCTCCCAGTTTTGTCTCCGTCGTACTTTTTGTTTTTCAGCCAGGCAAAGAAAGTTCTTCTTTTTCAACTCTCTCTGCGCCCACTTTCCTCCAGTGTGGTTGGATCTTCAATCTTGAGATCTAAAGTTAAAGTAAAGTAGTCTATCTGGTATCAATTATGGGATAATGTTTAAGAATTGATCTTAATCTTAATTATAGGATAAAATTTTAATTTTTATCATTTTTTTAAATGCCTCATTGATACTTTCTTAATAATAATTAAACACAATGATAATTTAATAATGCATTTATATATTCTGTAAGATAAGTAATAGGGAAAATTTCATTTAAATACCAAATGAATTTGTAAAACCCCCAGAGGTGACGCGAATTTGTAAAAAGACTGAGAGGTGACATGGACCTATGAGGGATATGCAAATTTAAGGAAAAAGACCACACCGCCCCTAAAGTATCTTACATTATCTCTCTTTCTTCATCGACACCCACGCAAAAAGAAACAGAGCGTAAAACACAGAACCTTCGTCTCCTCCATGGATGCTATTGAAGGTCAAGCAAAATTTCAGCAAATCTATGAAGGTGAAGCAAGATTTTTCAGCAAATCTCTCGAAGGTCAAGCACAAATTACCGGTGGCAAAGTTGAAAGCTTTCACAAGTTCTCACCTTTGGGTTGTCCGGATCCATGGTTGGGCACAAGAAGGGCTGTGAAATCTTGAAATCCAACCCAAGAGAGATTCCAATTTTCTCGACCGAATCCGCCATTGAAGCCGGACGGCCGAAGCTTCCATTCCTTATAGATCGAAACTTCCATTTCTCATAGATCTTTACAAGGGTGGAGGCCGCCGCTCACATAGATTAAAACAGAGCGAGATGGAGGTTGTCGTTAAAGAAGACCGTCGCCGAATGGTTGTCGCTCTCCGCCCCGCCGCCGCCGGATTTGTAAAAAAAAAAAAAAAAAAAAAAAAAAAAAAAAAAAAAAAAGGCCTTTTTCGAACCCAATCTCGTAAGGTAAACACCCAAAAAATTGGTTTTTCAAGAGCGGAACTTCGGTTAAGGTTTTTGAGGCATTTCCTATGTTACTTGGGACTGGTCTTGTGAATTTGTTGTTGGCGAATGTGAGGTACCTTGCATTCCTTATAGATCGAAACTTCCATTTCTCATAGATCTTTACAAGGGTGGAGGCCGCTCACATAGATTAAAACAGAGCAGATGGAGGTTGTCGTTAAAGAAGACCGTCGCCGAATGGTTGTCGCTCAGCCTCCGCCGCCGGATTTGTTAAAAAAAAAAAAAAAAAAAAAAAAAAGGCCTTTTTTCGAACCCAATCTCGTAAGGTAAACACCCAAAAAATTGGTTTTTCAAGAGCGTAACTTCTTAAAGGTTTTTGAGGCATTTCCTATGTTACTTGGGACTGGTCTTGTGAATTTGTTGTTGGCGAATGTGAGGTATCTTGCATGTGTGTTTTCGAAATTCCATGAAAGGTTGCTTCTGAATTTGTTGTTGATGAAGATGACGTCTAGATCCATGTTGAATAGTTCGGAGGGACTGGTCCAAAGTGAGGTTAAAGAAGCAGAGGATGAATGAACACCCCCACCGCGGGGTATTTTTTTTGTTTTAATTATTTAACCCTAAGGGCAAAATGATCATTTGGCGCGAATTTGTAAAACCCCCGAAGGTCCTTGTCACCTCTCGGTCTTTTTGCAAATTCGACGGACTTACGGGGTTTTACAAATTCATTTGGTATTTTAGTGTCATTTTCCCTAAGTAATATTTGCAATTTATTAATGTTACATGCACATCAATTCTACTACTTTTTTTTAATAAAATAATTTTGAGCAATTTTTGTCTTAACAAGCTTATATTATATTAAATGAGAGATTCTATTTTATTTTATTTTTATACGTCCATAAATATGGGAAAGAGAGGGTCAACGACATTATTTTAATTATTGTGGAGCAAAAGAATTGTCCGAGAGAAGTTAAGAGGAAGTGGGAAGCCGGCGATCGATAGAAAACTTAATTAGCGTTAATAGTCCTCGGAGGCAGAATATTATATACATGTGATGTGATGTTTTGTTGGGCAAGGACACGTGTCAAAACCACTAGTCGGTTTGCCTTGTGGAGTTTTAAATAAGAATATTTTAAAAAAATAAGTATAATTAACTATGGGAAAAACACTTCTCATGTTGTAGGAGAAGTGTCTTCTCATGTCACACATACATAAAATAGTGGGACCCACATATATATATAATTAGCATTATATATATATATATGTGGGTCCTACTACTTCATGTGTGTGTAGGAATCTTCTTCTTCTTATGCAACATGAGAAGTTTAAACTCCATTAACTAATTTAACTTCTATGCATAATCTCTCTAAAATATAATAAATATGTTTTATAATTAGAATTGGAGATGTAGCTAAAAGCTTTTAAAAAATATGAGTATACATATGTATGAGCGATGCTTTATCAGAAACAAAGCAAAGTACTCCCTCCAGTCCTAACAATAGAAACTATTTATCAGAATTTAGAAAGATTAATAAAAGAAATTAAATTAGTTAATTATAATTATTTTTTCAAAAATACCCCTACTTAAAATTAAAAATTACATCTGAAATGCATCCACATCACACGGGCCGCGTGAGTCAACGAGCGAATATGGAATATGTGTGAACGACGAGCTATTCCAAAAAGACATACTAAGGGAATTTTATAAATATTTTATTTTTAAAGGAATATTAAAATCATTTTATTTAAAAATGAAAAATAAAGTAAAATCTCTTACCTGATAGAATATAAATGTGTTGTTAAATTAATTATTGTGGATGAAGTATTAGTAGGGTGATATAGGAAAAATATGAAGAAAAAAATTGCTCAAAATTATTTTATAAAAAAAAAAAAAAAGTATAGTTGAGGTGTATATGATATTGATAAGTTGCAAACATTATTTACTTTATAGAATATATAAGTGTATTATTAAATTATTATTGTCTTTAAATATTATTGATAAAGTATAGATAAGGGTTTATAAGAAAAAATTGACAAAAGTTAAAACTTGTTCTTATAATTAGGACCAAAACCAACTCTAAAATGTGTTTTTATAATTAAAACCGGAGTGAGTATTTTTTTATTTTTCGCCTTTTGCTAAAGAGGAGTTTTCGTCTCTTTGTAATGTTTAGATGGTTGATCTATCTTTTATGATGTAGCCGTTAGTTGGATCTCTTATAGTTCCATTGAATAATGAACACAACAATCTCTTACATATGACTATGAGAGGGGGAAGATTATATCCCTCAACTCTGGTTTTGCCTCCTTTTAATTTTTTTTTTTTTTTTTAAGTTTTTATGTGCCATTGCAAAGCATCCCCACGAGTTGATTCTTTGTAACTGTAGCAAATTGCTCCTTGCCCGTTGTTGTTGTTGTTTGGGCAGCTACTTCGTTGTTTTTAGTTCTACACCCATCCAGCCTAGGAAAAAAGAGGGGACGACCATCACTAACACCCTGTTTGGATTTTTTTATAAAAAGGATGATTTATTAAGAACTAAGTAAAATAATAAGGTTAGGGTGCAATCTAACAATCTGAAATATTTTTCAAGGTGCATAAATGTATTAAAGTATTTTTGAGGTGTATCCAACACCTTAAATTATTACGTGTAAAATTACTCAAAAAATTACATTAAGATGATGAACACATTTAAAAAATACTTTAGGGTATTAGACGTATTAAAAAAATAGTTTAAAGACCTAAAAAAATTTTCAAGGTGTGGGTTTAACTCAAGAAGGATATAGTAAAAACTATTAGGTTCCTTTTACGAGGAAAAATATCCGTCTAAGAACAAATGTCCAATAGGAAGCTAAAAAAACATAAAACAATAGTAGTTATAAGGTTGTGTATTTAAATATCATCGACATGAGAATTTTATTGGTGCGTGATATATAAGTACTTGTGTAAACGCTTTTTGAATTTGGAAGTATACCCTAACTCTGATGAATGTCATAACTCAACTCATCTAAATTTTTTTATGCAAAAAGAAAAGAAAGCAAAAAAAAAAAAGGAAAATTCACATCAGGGCCCTTTTTACGAAAAAAAACCCAAATAAGGCTCCAAGATTCGAAAATCTTCAAAAAAGCCCCGGGCATTTTCTCGAGATTTTCGGAATCTACGTGAGTTGTTAACGAGGCTGATATAGTTGTTAATAGGTATGTTATTAATAACTAAATCAGCCCCGTTAACAACAATTTGCTAACAACTAAATCAGCCCCGTTAACAACTATATCAGCACCCCGTTAACAACTATATCAGCCCCGTTAACAACTCACGTAGATTCTGACAATCCTAGAAAATGGGCATTTTCTGGAATTTTCAGAATCTTGGGGCTTTTTTTGCGTTTTTTTCCTATAAAAGGGGTCTTAATGTGAATTTTCCAAAAAAAAAAAAATGCAAACATACTAAAATGATTTTAAAAATAACATACTAGAATTAAAAAAGGAACAGCTTGGGACGACCCTAGTCACATCATAGTCTTGCAAGATAAGAGGTTAATATGAACAGAGAGAGGAGCGAACACATCCAAAGTAAAGCATTGAGGCTGCTTTTACAAAGGGAAAATTACACACAGGTCCTAAGGAGCAGAAATAATTATATTTAGGTCCATTCAAATGACAAACTTACACAGAAGTCTCTAGGGACTTCTGTGCAATTATTTGTGAATGTTAAGTTACCAATATGACATTTCTCTATTCTCCTTCTTCCTTCTCCCTCTCTCCCTTTTTCTTCTCTCTCTTCCAATATTTTTTCTTCTCTCCTGTCTCGCCTTACTCGCTCTCTTGCACCGTCTCCACCCTTCTTCTCTCCCGTCGGCCATCCCAAAGACTGGAGCTCCATTTGATCCAAGGGCCTTCTTCAACGACCGGAAAATCTTGTTTAAAGCAGATCCGGATGATTTTAGGATGAAAGCAACTGGGTAGAAAACGATCCGCCATTGCTTGTGGGAAGTATGTGTGCTTGGCAACACCGAGTTACCGAATATCGCCTTATGTTCTCACATCTAATTTTGTGTGAAAAGATTAGCCCAGTTAAGCTTCTATTCTTTTTGTGGTAGAGTTGTTGTTAATATATGAATTTTCTGTTGTTAATATAGTATTTGTTGTTGTAAATAGCTTCTGGGAGTGAGAGGTGAAAAATCCAGGTTTTCAAAAGTTGTTGTTAATATATGCATTTTATGTTGCTAATATAGCATTTGTTGTTGTAAATAACTTCTGGAAGTGAGAGATGAAAAAAATCTAGGTTTTCAAAAGTTTGTTGTTAATATATGAATTTTCTATTGTTAATATAACACTTGTTGTTGTAAATAGCTTCCGGAAGTGAGAGATGAAAAAATCCAAGTTTTCAAAAGTTGTTGTTAATATATGAATTTTCTGTTGTTAATATATCGTTTGTTGTTGTAAATAGCTTCTGGAAGTGAGAGATGAAAAAATCCAGGTTTTCAAAAGTTGTTGTTAATATATGAATTTTCGGTTGTTAATATAGCATTTGTTGTTGTAAATAGCTTCTGGAAGTGAGAGAATAAAAAATTCCAGGTTTTCAAAAGTTGTTGTTAATATAGCATTTATTGTTGTAAATAGCTTCTGGAAGTGAGAGAAGAAAAAAATTCAGGTTTTCAAAAGTTGTTGTTAATATATGCATTTTATGTTGTTAATATAGCATTTGTTGTTATAAATAGCTTCTGGAAGTGAGGGAAGAAAAAATTTAGGTTTTCAAAAGTTGTTGTTAACATATGCATTTTATGTTGTTAATTTATGAATTTTCTGTTGTAAATAGTTTCTGGAAGTGAGAGATGAAAATAATTACATAGAAGTCTAAAATGGTAATTTTACGTTTTGAAATAATTACACAGAAGTTCCTAGGGACTTCTGTGTAATTTTGTCATTTGAAGGGACTTAAATGTAATTATCTCTGCTCTTTGGGACCTATGCGTAATTTTTCCTTTTACAAACCACCTCAAAAAGACCATATTCGCCCAGATAAATAATTAAGCAAAACAAATAAAATACTCTTTTAATTTTAAATATAAATAGAGTTGATTTTTTTTTTAGAGATTATAGAAATTAATTAATTTTTTTTTTAAATTAATAAATTCAACTAATAAAGTAATATATAATATAAGGATATACAATCTATACTATAATTAAGTATTTAAAAAATTTTCTGTAAAATACTTCCTTTGGTCCTAATCTCTCCAAATTCTAGATCCTATAATTAGAATTGGAGGGAATATCTAAATATCCCCATCCATCTCAAATTTTCCCCGTGGGCCCGAAAATTCTAGGGTTGAAAAAGAAGTTGGCCAAAGTTTTGCTTGTGTTTCTCGCTCTTCATTTTCACTGGTCGGTATCTAACATTCTAACCTGGAAAACCGATATTTAAACGGTGGCTAAAAGACGCAGGCGGTAGCGTAAGAATCGACGTGGATGTCCTCGAGATTGTGTCATTGTGATGTTTACCACCTACCCCCTTTTCTTTTTTCTTTTCTAAAACAAAAAATTTCGAAAATAGTCTACAGATATTGAAAATCTACTATTCTGGTCCTATTTATAAGTTTCTTTTGACTAAAAAATTTTGGTCTTATTTTATAAGTCCCTTTTGACCAAATAAATGATATTGTGACACTTTTGCCCATATTAATTGTACTAATGAAAATAGAGAGAAGAAAAAGTTGAAGGTAACCAACCACAAATGAGGGTAAAGTTGAAAATTCACCTCATAATTATTGAGCTAACTACCTCTCCTTAATATGTGTGATTTGGCCAAAAGGAGACTTATAAATAAGACCAGAATGATATATAAAATTACATTTTGCGGAATGAAATTATAGCGTATGTAGGTTTAGAAATTTTTGGATTTGATTGATGAGTAAATTAGCACTGTGGTTAAATCCTCTCAATAAATATTGTAGCATTTTTCGGATGGGGAGTTTTTTTTTTTTTAAGGGAAAATGTATTTAAGGGCCCTTTTTATAGAAAAAAATCCTAAAAAAGACCCCAAGATTCTGAAAATTCAAAAAAGTTCCAAGGGCATTTTCTCGGATTTTTAGAATCTTAACGTGATGATATAGTTGTTAATAACGTTAATGTGACGAGTTGTTAAAATATTGTTGTAATGCGACTGATTTACTTGTTAACTACCAACTTTATTTGGTCCTTTTTATAAGGACTTGCTTGTTCCCAAGATATTATTGTTAATCCATGTATGCCCATAATCAATAGGGGTAGTGGGTGAGTAATAATAATTATGATATTAAAGTTAAAATATTGTTGTTAATGGAAGTTACTTAAATTGTAGTTGTTTATTGACTTTAACTATTTTTATTGGTTTGTGAGAAAAGTTAGTTGGATTTAATAAGGACCGGTTGTTAATGGATATGGATTTTGTTGTTAATATGGCTGATTTAGTTGTTAAAATTTAATGAATTTATACCGAGAAAAGACCCTTAGGCCTTTTTTGGATTTTCAAAATCTTGGGGTCTTTTTTAGGATTTCTTTTTCTGTAAAAAAGGCCCTTAAATGCATTTTCCCTTTTTTTAACCTTGTGTGAAACCAACTTTTTTTAGGCGTAAATAATTTTCCACCTTGATGACTTGATCTGTCCAATTTAGCTTAATTTTTATATTGAAAAGAGTTTGTACTTTGTACATTCAACTCAGCACTAGATTTAAGTATTTAATCTGAGATTGTTGAACACTACGTCAAGCTTTTTAACCTTCAAAATCATGGTTTGATATAAACTATCTAAATACTTTTAAATTCTGAGGAATCATGATTTAAATAGAAAACTATGATTTGGACGTTGAAACTCATGATTTTCTAGAAATTATTATTTTTTACCAAATTCTCTAAAAGGTTTGGTAAGATTAGTTTTTAAAAAATAGCTTCGAAAGAAAAAGTAGAAAAGGTGATTTTAAAGAATAGATTTTGGAGAATAACTCCTAAAAAAAATAGAAAAAAAAAATGAGAACCATGATTTTTCACCTCAAATCATTATACTTCTTTTTCTTAAAGAAAAACAGAGTGTTTGATTGGCTTACAATAACATAATACTTTTAGTGAAAAGGAGAAAAAATAAGAGCGTTTGAATTGTTTTTATGGATACAAAATCATGGTTTTAGGAGTCATCCAAACAGACACAAAACCTATTTTTTTTTTAATTTATTTTTTTTAAAGTTATACTCTAAAATCTTGTTCTAATAAGAAATATAAGAATTCAAATAATAAAAATTATACTCTTATGCAACTCATAAACCCACGCCCGATGTTTCGAATCTGAACCATTTATTGGATATACATCGGGACCACATGCGAGCACTGCAAGCCTGAAATGTTTTCATACTTTTTGACAAAAAAAGAAAGAAAGAAATGTTTTCATGCTTTAAAATCGCGATCACACACATCCCCAAGAAGAGGGGATATCTATAACCAAGTTTGAGAAACTGTGAAGTGACGAGGGAGATATGGCGGCGAGGGAGTCATCGGAGTCCCGTAACCAAGCGAGGCTAGCCATCCTGGAACTGGCCAACATGATCAGTGTCCCCATGTCCCTCAACGCCATCGTCCGCCTCAATGTTCCCGATGCCATCTGGCAGTCCGGCTCCAACACTCCCCTCTCCGCCTCTGATATCCTCTCTCGTGTCCTCCCCTCCGGCGCCGACGCCGAAAACCTCCAACGCATCCTTCTCATGCTTACCAGTTATGGCGTATTCGCCGAGCACATCGACTCCAGCGGCGAGAGAAAATACTCCCTAACCGACATCGGCAAAACCCTCGTCACCGGTGACGAAGGCCTATCTTACGCAGCCTACGTGCTCCAGCACCACCAGGCCAGTAATTTTGAAAGATATTGTGATAATAAGTCAGAATTATATATCTCGAATGGATAATATATTCAGGTGAAAAAAAGGAAGGAAAATATATCCGTTTTTAATATATAAAATACATTTGTGGAGTTGATCTTAGTTCTAAATATAAAACATAACTTTTATATTTATTAATATTTTTCCAGTTTACCCCTATTGATCTCCCTAAATAATAATTAAAGAGAAGAAGAAATAAGATTATTAAGGAATATGACGGTTTTAAAAAATATATATCATATTAACTAATTTTTTTAATTTAATCGAATTAAGTAAACCGGAGGGAGCATCTATGACCATCTTTATATAAAGAGGCTTCTATATCATTCAGTAACCTACTCGTATATACTATTTCTGAAAAAAAGAAAGAAAGAAAAAGCATATTTGCTCTGGTCTAAGATGTGCTGCTTAAACTTTGTGTACCTTGGCAATCCGAATCTGAACCCGGTACAGTTACTGCCCTTTATTTTATTTTATTTTATTTTATTTTATTTATCAGAATTCTCGCTCCTTTAGTTACAACTTACAACCGTTGCCTGCGGATTATTAAATTTCTATTTTGTACCCATCATAGAATGATCAAAATAAATATCTATTAATAATCTAATCCATGTTATATTGGTGATAAGTCCTAATTCTGTCATGTATTTTCATAATTTTTTGAAGGATTTTATTAGAATTACCATGTTAAAATGCCATTGATATGATAAGTTGTGATTAAGAATGACTAGGTGAATATAATTTAAACTGTTGTTATTTCTATGCTTAAAGCCTTAAACATTACTTTCACTTTGTTGCTGTAGTGTTGCTACAGCATTACAACTGTACTGAATGATAAAAACAAGCCGTAGGGTTTCCTTGGTGTAAATTAAACTCTTTCTAATGAAAATACAAGAAATCATTGCAGAATTGGGCCAGTCACTGAAGTTAGGCCTTATGGACTAAAGAAAGATGAAAAATGGCCATAAGCTGAAAGGAAAAGCTTTTTTATTTTTTTATACAAGTGAATAATAGAACAGTAGAAAAAGCTGGGAAAAAAAACATAGAAGTGAGAATCTGGGATTCAAATTCCCCTATGTAATTTTTTTGAAAGGAAAAGCTAGAAGATGTGAAAAGGCCTAAAAAGGACGGCTGAAGAAAGAATAAGACAAAAAAGAATAGTCATGTTGGGCTTAACGAAAAGGAGGGGCCCATTCTACTAGTGGAGGCCAAGACACACCCTAACTTAAAAGGGGAAAAAAGGACAGTCATAATAACTAGGGAAAATTACATATAGGTCCCAAAAAAGAGAGATATTTAAGGTCCCTTGAAATTACGAAATTACTCGGAAGTCCCATGACTTTGTGAGTAATTATTTCGAAATGTAAAATTACTTACTTACGCCTAAATAACATATTTCACACGTGCGATTAACAACAAAAAAATGCATAAATTAACAACACAAAATGCATAAATTAACCACAACTTCAAAACCTTCAATTTGTCATGTCTCACTTTCGTGAGGCGATTAACAACACAAAATGTATAAATTAACCACAACTTCTGAAAACATTCAATTTGTCATGTCTCACTTCCAGATGCGATTAACAACACAAAATGCATAAATTAACTACAACTTCTGAAAACCTTCAATCTGTCATGTCTTACTTCCAGAGGCGATTAACAACACAAAATGCGTAAATTAACAACACAAAATGCATAAATTAACCACAACTTCGGAAGTGAAACATGACAAATTGAAGGTTTTCGTAAGTTGTGGTTAATTTATGCATTTTGTGTTGTTAATTTATGCATTTTGTGTTGTTAATAGCTTCAGGTGAAATATGCACTATGGGCAGCAAAGTAATTTTACATTAAAATAATTACTCGAAGTCCCTTGGGACTTCGAGTAATTTCGTAATTTTAAGGGACCTAAATGTAAATATCTCTATTCCTTGGGACCTATATGTAATTTTCCCTAATAACTAACCTCTTTATAGCAAAAAAAAAAAAAAAAATATTAACTAACCTCTTACGCATCAAGAATTGAGCACGGCACCAATGTAAGTTGGCATAGATGGTAAGGGATCCGGGACTAAACAAATGGTCGTGGGTTCGATCCCCTCTCACCGTCACCGACTCGCTTTGGTAGCGATCTCGTAAGTCCTCGATAAATCTTCATAGAGCCGGCCGTCTTTGACTTCAGTGACCGATGTCGAACCCTCCAAAACTTTCTTATAGCAAAAAAAAAAGAAAAAAAAAAAAAAAAGAATTGAGCACGGCTGGGAGCTGAGAGAAGATTCTGGACAAAAAGCAACGCACGACTAAAAGAGGAAATTCACAGAAGAAAAAGTTTCTCCACGCTGCAGAATTCCTTCTTGTGCTGTTGATATCGTCGACTTCCTCTTTTCTTCTTTTTAATTTGTTTATTTGTTCTATCATAGAAAGAATTATGTTTAAATAAGTTGTAATTATTCTGAAGCCATGAGCTAAACTTTGATGGAACCCCGATTTATATCTTTTACCTTAATATTAGTGTTAATCGAATTGTGATTCAGTTTGTGTGTGCATTCAATTTGTCTATCTTGTTTGTTGATTGGCCATTAATAAGCAAGAGATATGGTCTTAATTTATTGGAATGGAAGTAAGATTATACCTTCATTAAACAGTGTTTATTAGTTTATTTATTTTGCAAATTCAGCTAAGTTAAGTAAACTTCAGACGTGGGTTTACCTCACATAATCATACACTTTGCGTTTCATGTAATATAAGCTCAAATTTTGCATAGGCATGTGGTGAAATTAGGTTTGAGAGTAACCATACATGATTGTTGGAAAATTTCTCTATACAAAAGAGGTGGGTTAACTGAAGATCGTTGCTATAGTAATGTTGAACTATTTTGGGTAGAAGTTGCAGAAAGGGAGAAATCAAAGTTTAGCTTATTTTTATCTTAATCACTCTTTGTCGTACTCATTATTGATTGTTTACATTCCAATTTTAGATTAAGTAGTTTACATTACTCAAATCACATCAACTTATCTTTTCCTTTTACTAAATCAATCAGCTATTATTCATTTCCTTGTATGCATATTACTGTACTATAATGTCTCATACTTTACTAATCATTTTATTACTTTTTTGACCGGCACACTTGTCAATTAAGATCACCAACAATTAGCTTAGCTTCTTTTTTGAACCAATTGATCCTTTATTGTTTTTTATAACTTTTTTATCATTTCTTTTTATTTATTTGATCAAGGGCTTTTCCTTATAGGCTAAGAGAGTAAAAATCCTCACATTTCTCAACAAGTGCGTTTCCTAAGAAAAGAACTTGTGTTCTCCTCCATGCGAAGTGAAGCCTCTTGTCATCTTAACCACAAACTTGTTCGCTTTTTTAATCCTTTCTTAGCAGTAGAGCGGTGAACTTTGACATTTTCTGTTAATTCGAATGAATCCTATACTATTTTCCATCCTCTCGGAGTCCAAAAATAAATTTGCCGAAGTTTGACATCAATGGGGTCTTTTTAATTATCGCTGCTGTTTTGACAACACCATTTGCCTTTATTTTTCTTTTTTTAACTATACAGGAGTATTATTGGTTTTTTTAAGAGTGAAGTGTAAAGATAGCTATTAGCTTTTACTTAAAATTAGGCAGGCCGCACCATGTGGAGGGTGAGAGGCTATGTATTTATTAATGTGTTGTTATGTAAAAAATTATTTAGATTTCTAAGGAAATAATCGAAATATTAAATTAAGTAGTTACTAAATATTTTGTACCTACCACCCCATTATTAATTTTATAAAATGTTGTATAACTATCTTCCTCATTATCCATATTTCGTAAATCGCCTTACTTTTTATTTTTTATTTAGATTTTTAAGAGAATAATCAAAATGTTAAATTAAATATTTACTAAATATTTTGTACCTATCGCCACTACAAAAAAATTGACTTTCAGCGGCGAGTATAAAAGTCACCGCTGAAGGGTTTTCAGTGGTGACAAATTGTCATCGCTGATACGAGTGTCGCTGATACTTTTGGCGGCGACATTTTTTTGTTGCCACTGAAAGTATACAATCAGCGGCGACATTTTGACACCGCTAAAACTCGCTTCGGAAGATGCCAAAACGAGTGTCGCCGTGATACACGTATCGTGGCGACAATTGTCGCCACCAAAAAGTTACATTTTTTTTTTTTAAAAAAAAGTGTAAATTGCTAAAATTAAAATGGTAACTATATTGATAAAGACCGAAAGAAATTTTAAATTAAGAATATATTAATTAGCAATGATACTAACACATTTCTTCAAAATTAACATGAAGTATTGAAATTTTTTAAACAAGGTCTAAAGATTGGTCATTGGAAAGATCAAACATAAAACTACAAAGAACGACTAGCTAGTGGGACAGAAAGACTATGAGTAGATGAAGTAGAAGCTACTAATTGCCCCTGTTGCATCAAGACAACTAGTTGAGCATGTATCCTCTACTCCATTTGTTCCATCTTGTGCTCAAATTGGGCACGCTCTGCTTCCATCTTTGCACGTTCTTCTACACGCTTTGCTTCCATCTTTACATGTTCTTCTGCAAGATTTGCTTCCATCTTTGCATGCACCTCCTGAATTTTTTTTTATCAAACTCCTCATGCAAAAATAGGAAAAACTATTAAAAAATAAAAAAACAAAAGTATAAATGTAATTATTAGTAAAATAGGAAACCTATCCTATTGGTTACTCTCCCGTCCTTTATCATGAGCCTTACAAAAAGAAAAGCTAGCATTTAACTTCAATTTAAATCAGGCTTAGTGTAGGAGGTATGAATGAAACAGAGTCAATCATGCACTATATTCAACATATGGAGCACAGAATTAGAGAAAATGTTAATTATAATCTAAATGTGAATTCCTATAACCACTGCAACGAAGCAACCGTATTCACTTGAATTTAGATGCCAAATTATGACAACAAAGTGGAACTTGAACAAATAATTCACACTGCAGGAGTCAATGATAGCAAGCAAATTCAAGCACTCAGTTACAACAAGCAATGTTTAGTTCCAAATACCACCAACAGCACATTCCAGATTCAGCAGCCAAATTAGTCCATAAATTCAATAGCAAGCAAGGTGTGGAAGTCTAGCACAAGTTTTCAGATAATTTCAGATAAAGTGACAGCAAAATCACTGCTTGGATTCAGCAAAAATGGCCCGAATAGACAAAATATGCAATTACAGAAATTAATCCAAGATCAGGTTCATATTTGCCAAGTAGGCAAGTACTCCCTCCGATCCTAATTATAAGATAACATTTGGGAGTTGGTTTTGATCCTAATTATAAGACAACATTTTAACTTTTGTCAGTTTCTTCCTAAAATACCCACATTTTATTCTCTCAAGTGTGTTTGGTTTTTGATGATTATATGTATGTGGTTGTATAAACTCTTCACGTTATCAAAACTTTTAAATTGTTAGATTTTAATTTATTTATCGATCAACCGTTTGCCAATACACACACATAAATACACACAGATATATATGTGTGTTTGTCTATATACAAATATACATACATATATACATAGACACACAGACACACATATATAAATACACGCGCACGTGCGCGTGCACACACACACACACACACACATATCTATGAGTGTGTTTGTGTATACATATATGTATATCTGTGTGTGTGCTTGTCAATATATATGTGTGTAGATATATATATATATATATGTGTGTGTGTGTACATATATAAACACACACACATATATACACATATATGTGTGTGTCTATATATATATATATATATTTGTGTGTATGTGTTTCATATATATGTGTGTGTGTGTGTGTGTCTATCTATATGTATACATACACACATACATATATGTATATATATATATATATATATATATAGCAAAACCATTATTTCAATTAAAAAGCGTGTGGAAAATAAAATTCCTAGTCGGAAAAGTATGTGGTAGGGGTTGTTAATTCACTTTTACTTATGTCATTTTAAATTTACATAAGGGCATTTTAGGAAAATGAGTAAAATTAACTAATTTAACTTCTCTCATTAATCTCCCCAAAATTGGTTAAATGTGCCTTATAATTGTATTCAATATGATTTGATTTAAAATAGAACCAAGTTTTCCCAATAGCTCAAATTTAAACCCATACTTTTTCAATTTACAATCAAATTAACAGAAACAAAAATGTAATCACAACAACATAAGCTTATTAGGCCAGACGAGTTAAAATAAAGTGCTGCCCTCAAAAAAGAGTACGTGGACCAAAGGGAAGCTGTATACACAATCCTCCATCAATACAATTGCAGGAGATGATATGCCCTTGAAGAAACCCAGTAACCACAAATTGCCGCAAAGTTTAAGTTTGCTTCATGTTACCTGACCACATAAATCAAATAGCAGCCCCAATTACTAGGATGTATATATCCTATCCTCGCTCTCATTCCACATGTTATTAACTGCCAGACAATGGAGGAATAGATGGTGCAAGGTTTTCCACATGTTATTCCTTTTCCTACATGTCTGAGCCCCATCTATCTCTCCTTCAGTTCTCAGGGCTTCTCCCACCACCAAAGCAGTCAACTGCGGACACAGAGAGAGAGAGAGAGAGAGCCACAAAAGCACACATTGCCACAAAATTTAGGTCTCTTTAATCAAACCAAGTCCTTTTAAAATACCGTTCCATATAATTCAATATAAACCTGAACTTGGACTATTGTTAGTTAAAGGGACGAAAACCTATAATTTGAAATTTGAGGGGCCAAAACAAAAATGATTATAAACTTCTGGGACCAAAAATGATATTAACCCATAATTTTAAAACTATAAAGCACAGGAGGTGAACAGTCTTGCCTCAGAAGAAAAAAAGGAAAGAAAAAGAAGGATTTAGGCAATAAGAGGGAAAAGGAATGGTCATATCAGACATACGCGGTGGGCAGAAGGTGGGAGAGGCATATGCTTTGGAAGATCCAAAATAAGGTACCTCCATTATATTTCACTCTTACTTTTCTTTATACCTTATTTTTTAAAATGTTGCTTTAGCAAAAAGCCAAAAAGTCACCTTCTTCACCAGTTACTTAAGTCATCTCAGCCTTTTATATTGCCGTCGCCATCAAATAAGCAAAGCAAATCCTCATAACAACCAAATCTTAGCTTCTTTACGAACCCTCTTCCGTCTCTGCACCACCACCAGCCACCATGTGAATCCTTATTCTCAGCCACCGCCCTCCGTTAATTATGCATTTGGGCTTCGAGGGAGGTGGTGAAGAACATGGTGGATATATATATAAATATCCACACACACAAAATCCAACTCACTGTGACTCTATACTTGCCATGCTCTTTTGCTTTGTAAGGTGTGGCAGCAGCGAGACTAATAAGTTTGCTGGAAATGAACCTCCTTGATGAAGGCGAATTTTCTTTTAAAAGGGCAACTTCGATCCTTTGGCATTTTCAACTCCCTTGGTCTCACTTCACTCTCTGTGATTTGCTTTATCTCCAGTGAGTTTCCAGAAAGGCGATTATGTTCCTACGTTATGTATTTCTATTTCTCTGGTTTTGTTTCTACTGTCATCCCTCTGCTTATGTTGCTACTCGTATTTTGTTTCTGTAATTGATATATGGGCAAATCTCAGACTTGGTTTGATTTTCTGGCTAGTGCGTTTGCTTTGGATTCTAGACATGCGCATATGTATTTTAAAGTTAGTTCTCCACTATCTATTTAGTATGGTGAGAACGTGTTCTGCAACTTTTCAATAAACAAGTTTCAGTCTTATCCCTTCTTGGGGTGGTTTTATCTGCTTCAACTAACCTCGTATCCTCCCTCAAAATCTAGAATATTAATCCCATATTTTTGCAGGTTTTCCATACTAACCTTTCTCCTTTTCACCTTTCTGTTCTGATGATCCACTTGAATCATATGAATATGAAGGGTCAATGATTTGTTTGCTAGTTGCTAGTTGGTGACATGCTAGGCTAATACAGAATTCATACGTTAGAGTCATATCCTTGACGTGGAATGATTGGCTATGTTTTCATAGTAATTTCGAAATTCTTAGCTTGTGATTGGTTCATCAATCTTACACCAGTGATTGGTCAATCACAAGTCAAGGCGGGTCCAGATGTTTCAGTTTCGCATTTTCGAAGTCAATTAATTCCTTGAGTTTATATTAATTAAACATAATATCAGCTGTTCAACCCCAAACCTACTCATGTCTTCCATCACCTTAATTTGAATAAAATATATCCAGGGTGGTTAATCTATTTGACAGATTCATGACGTCTAAATTTCTAGTTTTTTTTTGGCCAAGTAGTTATTTTTCCCAAATGAGTTACTGCTGTCCAAGGACCGCTTAAAACGAAAAACTAAATTGTAATTGTATTTACTATTAATTATAGGATTTAAGTATCCTAGTGATGGCTCGTGCAGAGATTTTTTCCCGAATTTCCCAGACATTTTTGTGCTAAGTCAGATTAGCATTAAAGATAGTGGTATATAAGGCATTTCACTTTTTTAAAAATGCAATATAAGTCCAATACATGTGCATTTTAGGCTGGCCTCAATTTGCATTTACATAATTCAGGACTAACATGAAATCACACAAATATATAGATAGATCAGCACTTATCATTAGTTTGTCAACCAAATTAATTTACATAATCCTTGCGTGATTAATTTGTGTTATGTATGTGACACCTAAAATAAAATTATTTTTATAGCATATACCTTTGAGTTACAAAGTATTATTACTATTACTTTACACGTGATAGTAAAAAATCAAATGACAAGTGACACATCCGTTAGACGATTTTTTTTATTACTAAAATTAAACTATTGGATATTGAATTATAAAATAAACAAACAAACCAATTTATTTCACATAATTATTGTCTGATCGATTTGTGCTAAGTATGTGACACTTAAAATGGAATTATTTCTATAGCATTCACCCTAATTTGCACATCGACCCGAACCAGGCCCTGATACCATTTATAACATCCTAACGATTATTTTTATAGCATTCACACTCGAACCATGCTCTGATACCATTTGTAACATCTCAACATCCTCGCTGGCACATCAACCCAAACCCGACCATTTGTTATATCTCAGCATCCTTACTAGCACATTGAGTTGAACGAGCTCGGATATCATCGATACCATTTGTAACATCCCAACGTCCTCACTAGCACATCGATTCGAACCATGCTCTGATACCATTTTAACATCTCATAATCCTCTCTAGCACATCGACCCAAACCAGACCATTTGTAACATTCCAGCATCTTTACTGGCACATTGAGACAAACCATGCTCTGATACCATTTGTAACATCCTAACATCCTTGATGGCACATCAACCCAAAGCAGACTTTGATACCATTTGTAACATCCCTGTGATTCAGGATCTGATATTATTTGTAACATACCAGCATCCTTCAAACCGCCTTCATTTTCCGTGTCCGCTCCACATAAAGACGCAGACTTTCCCTTCAAAATGTGGATCATGCACCAAAAAAAAAAAAAAAAAAAAAAAAAAAAATCAGTGATAAGCTTTCTGATATAATCAAAAGACAAAGTAAATATTCAAGACTTATGTCTTTTGAGTTTATTATTTCATGAATATTAATATTATAATGTCAGATAATTTGTAGAAATAAAATAAGATTGCATGTGTTAACAATGGATCTGAATAGCATGACGTATATGATATATATCCATCTAGATCTAAAGATAAATTCTTGCTGTCAATTATTTAAACAAGGGAAATACCTTCTTGAATGGATTCCGATAAATTCTTCTTGTCAATTATTTAAACAAGGGAATTAACTTCTTGAATGGATTCCAAATGTTGCCTCTTGATATTCCAAATGTTGCCTCTAGATAGAACATGAAATCACCCTTGATCAGCCTTAAGCTGCTTCACGATAATACTGCGGAAGCACCTAAAGGTGCTTTTGCAAGTGGTTTAGTTAGAAGAGATATGAATTTTTGAAATTGACCTATTAAATCTAGAATTTTTCTGAACGGTATACCAATGCACTATCTCGGACTCTGATACCCCATCTTTGATATCGACCCACTATCCCCGGACTCTGATACCGACCCACTATCTCGGACTCTGATATCAACACTATCCCTGATACCGACCCACTAGCTCGGACTGTGATACCACACACTAACCCGGACTTTGATATCAACAAACTACCCCGGAATCTGATACCACAAACTACCCCGGACTCTAATACTACACACTACCCCGGACTCTGATACCCCATCCTGATACTGACACACTATCTCGGACTCTGATACCAACACAATCCCTGATACCGACCAAATAGCTTGGACTGTGATACCACACACTACCCAGATATGATTACATAGCCAGCATACTTATCCCCACCTACATAAGAACAACACCAAACAAATACATGATCCTTCAAACCTCAAAGCCCAATTTCTTCATTAAACTCGAAGCCCAATTTCTTCATTAAACTTCTCAAAGGTTGAATGCAGCGATGAGACCAAGGACGGATCTTTTAACGGACAATGGGCCCCCACAAAAAAATTGTTCAGAATTTTTTTTAATTTAATATAATATAAAAATGTATGTTATCTTATATATTAGACTTGTTAAAATACCTTTATTATACATTTGACCCCAAATATTTTTTAATTAGTGAATGAGTATACATTTGACTCACCAAATATTTTTCTTAATTAATTAATGGGTATACGTACATTTGGCTCCCCATATATCTATGCCAAAGTTTGCCACTGGATCAGACGAGGACTGCTCCAGAGCTGCTCGAACAGAAAATAATAGATCAGTTGAGAAAGAGACTACAGCTCTAAGTGCATCAACAACTCGGCGAAATAAGTTGGAACTGAAAATGTCCAAGAAGATCGTGCTCAGCAAGAAGCCTATGACGACTGTCAAGGAATTATTGGATACTGGTTTACTGGATGGGGTTTCAGTAGTTTATTGAGAGCATGCAGAGGAACTTATGTGCTGTACAGTGTATGTATTTGCTTTGAAAACGGAAAGAGCCTGCTTGAATTCCTAGAGGAACCCTGTAAGCCTATGACTGTCAAGGCTCTTATTATGGCATTTAATTTTGGCAATTTGACACGTTATTATGTAGGCTTCTGGCCTGCGGGATACAGATGGAGGGATCTTGTGCTCTTGTTGTCTGGGCAATGGGCGCAAGGTGAGTTATGAACTCATGGTAGTATCTCTTGTATACTCAGCGTTCTTTAATTGATACAGTCCGTTCGTTTATTTTTCCCATGTTTCTTTTGCCTGTGAAGGTTATTCCACCTTCCCAATTCGACATTCATGCTTGCAAATCATATAAGCGAGCAGCACAGTATATTTGCTCTGAAAGCGGAAAGAGCCTGCTTGAATTATTGAAAGCATGCAGAGGAACTTCGCTGCATTCATTGGAGACGGCAATTCAAAACTTTGTTTGTTCTCCACCTCGAGAAATATTTTACATGTAAAAGGTGCAAAGGTGAGCTTCAGTTTTGTTATTTGGCTTCTTTAATTTAAGAAGCCAAAATTAAATTCAAAGAGTATATAGTCTGGATTCGCTTTTTAAAGGCATATCATTTTTATATTTTATTTTTTAATTATAATATGATTATTTTTCACAGGTTGTTTTCCCTCTTCACCAGCGGAAAAAGTAGGGCCTATATGTAAAGCTTGTTAGGAATCAAAGGAATCCGAAGCCAGTTTGATTGACGCAGTTGGCAAAAGAGTTAGGTACTAGTTTCTTCTTTCTTTTAATTTGGGTTAATTAGGTCATTTGCTTTCATGTGAGCAGCATTCAGATATCCAGTTATATGTTTCATTGACGGAAATCTTGTAATAAAATTTAATCATATGGAATGTCGTTATTTTCTTTCTCTCTTTCTTCTTTTGGATATGTAAGAGAATGTATTATTATATATTGTTTCATTGTCTTGAAACACACGAGATATTGTGAAGTTAGAAACTTCGTTCAGTTTTAACTGTTGGGTTGACTGCACCATTCATGTTGTTGACCCAGAAATGGTAGTGTGATGTAAGTAAATAATAATGATTTAACAAATTATGTGTGCATTCAATATGTAACAAAAGATATCTCATTCTTAAAAGTAAATGGCTGAAAAAGAAATGTGAAAAGTTAACTTGGTATGGAGAAAACAAGTTTTATCTTCACAACTCTCTATCTAAAACACACGCGCACACAGGGCTGTTGCGTCTGGCTTCCAATGAGTGTCTCATCATTTTACGCATGAAATAACCTAATTTGATTGTCAGAGCTATTATTTCTTTCCTCATTTTATCATAACGTTTCAGGTCTCTCCCAGCCCAGTTCCAACCTCCAAACCATTAATTGATTCTGAGCTGTGTAACTTGTCACAAACTAACAAACATTGGAAGAAAAGCACAAGGTTGGCTTTTTTATCTTTATATGTTATACAAATCTGTGCTGGCCAATAGCCTTTTTTTTCTTGGTTTCGAGTTTCATTGAGTGAAATTTATTTTACCAATGGTCATGTGGTTGCTCACTTGGCTTATTGCAGTTTTTATTTATTTATTTATTGTTTTAACTCATGCTGCCAACTGTGTTATTCAGGACAAGAAATCAGGTCAGCAGCTTAAAGTCTTCCGAGACTGCTTCTGTGCCCATCCTATCGCGAAAGAAGCCTCTGCAGAGGTTGAAGAAGAAGTCCGTATGTATATGTGTTTTATCTGTTGGCAACTTTCATGTGGTTATAATAATGTGTTTCTTGGTGAATTGGTAACAGAGAAACTTTTCTTTTTTTTTTTTAATTTTTTCTTTCCAGACCAACAAAAACTTCAGTAAGACTGAAGATCAGTGGCAAAATCAGGAAAAAAAAAAAATTTAGCCCGAGCCAAAAAAATAAATATATTGAACTATTTACTATCTAGTATCATATAGTTTTGAAAACAAATAAATAATAACCGACAATTATAAAAAAAAAAAAAAAAGATATAAGATTATACTAACATTTTCAGTAGGTATCTCAAACAAAAATTTTACTTTTCTTTCACAACACAATGAAGTAATGAACCAAACATTATCCTTATAGAAAAAAAAAAAACGAGATTAGATGGGGTCAAAATATTAGCCAAAATAAAATACCATATAATATATATATATATATATATACATACATACTAACAAATTTTAGAATATCACCTAGGGTTAGCTGGAGCTTGCCAGATCATGGTTCTGCTAAAGACCCCACTAATTTCATCAAACTCAAAGTGTTTATCTTCACAAAATAAGAGTCAATGGAAGATAACTTTCTTGATTCAAATGTCTGAGTTTCCTATAATATGTGAGTTTTTTTTTTTTTTTTAATGAATCCACGATTGAGATGATAATTAAACAATATTAATAAAGGTTGTAGCATATAGTATCAATCACTCGAAGGGGAATAACACTAGAAGCAAATGACTGTTAATATTTAGTTTGACTGTCATTTCTTCATGAATCTTACTATCATTTATTGGTTCCAAAATGCGGCTTCTCCCTCTAATCCTTATTCCTTAGTATAAAAACTAGTTAATTGAGATTAGATTTATTTCTAAATATAAGACCCCAATCCATTTTTCTCTCAAATTTATAATTTTTGTTAAAGTATCATTGTCAATATAGTAGTCCTGATGATGAAAAATATTACCTTTGGTGCTAGCTAATTATAAAACATAGTTTGTAGTGCAACTAATTATAAGACATAATTTATAGTACAAATTAATTCTATTGCAAACTTTATACTATAATTAGGACCGGAAGTAGTAGTATTTAATTAGAATAATCAACATATATTGTTGGAAATAATTAACATAACTAACTTTTTTAATCCATACAAATTAGTCAATTACTCTTAATGAAGCACTTGTATTATTTAATAATAATAAAAAGTGAGCATCAGTATTAATTATTATAGTGCCTAACAATGATCCCAGTAACAAGGAGAGGTGGGAAAGAGAGGTGCGGCGCATGATGCGGTCATTGTATTTTAGGCGTTTGCATAGGTCGGCACTGTCCTGAACCGCTTTTAAACCATTTGCATATCAAACAACTCCTTCTTGTGTCGTGTTACTGCCTTAACGGAAGCAAGTTTTAATTAATTTGAAGGGTGAAGGGGGAAAAAGATCATCCAAAATAAAATTCAAGTATTGTGCTTTGTGATGCTTAATAAATATTCGATATTTTATATGATATTGTGTCAATGAAGTAATAATACACATACTAGTTTAAAAATGTTTTTCACTACGTCAAGAATATCAGCTGGCGTCAACATAGGTATCAACCAGAAAGAATAAACAAATAAAAGAAGGAACTTAGAATATTATGACCCTGTTACTAAAAAAAAATAGAGTTTTTTGAACCTAAATAGATTAGTGGCCGTGACATATGGTATAAATGCCTACTTTAACTTTTCAACATTTGAGCAGCTGCTTACAATACTAACTACCCTCTCTTGATTTTTTTTTTTCAAAAGAAGAAAAAAGGGAAACAAAACAAAAAGAGAGTCAAATTAAGAGCAAACGAGGTGGAAGGATCGTACTGTTTATTTCGGCATCAAATAATATTCTTGTGGAGCTTCTTTGTTCACCACTACTATAATACACGTCACTTTAGTTCCTAAAGGTTGTAATATATTAATATCTCAAAGCAACTGGCTTCTCTTATGTCACTGCTCTTAAATTGTCACTCTTGTTCTTTCACTCTCCTGCTGTCATTCTCACGGATGCAAGTGGCCAATTAGGATAGTCTAAAAAAAATCAGTACTAGTTCAGCTGTAAATTTATTATTGAACCGCAATCCATTTCTTCTCCTATCATTTGAGAGATTATTTTAAATACTTGATTCTCTGATTAATTTTTTAAAAAGTGGTCTCAAAACACTCTTGAAGGAGTATATATTCTCTCTTCAAAGGCATATATTATGCAAAAAAGAGGATCAAACTTGAACTAAAAGGAAGGAAAGAATAATGCCGTTTGCTATTGTGGCTAAGAATATGAAAATCTTACTCAGATGAGAAAAAGCCCTAAAATACTGGTGTAGGGAAAAGCATTTACTAATTATATATATTATAAAGGGTAAAGACAAATCTTTCAAAAGGAAACCCGTGTCAATCTATGGCAAATCATTGAGTGACACCTGGCTTAGTCGGTTTTATTTGTTGGCCTGGCAATGCTTCTACTTACACCTGTTTCTTAATCCTTTTTTGTTAAAGGTTATTATCTTTTAACTAAAACTCATGTTTTATGGTGGAGTCTCTCGTCATTTCAATGAACAAATCAGCAAAAAATAATGATCGGATCTATGACAAAGAAGTGTGTCAATGATCAAGCCGAATAATTAAATTGATCAAAGGGTTAACATAATATTTGGTTTCCTGTGTCTGCCATCATTTTGGTTTTGGTGCCTCAAGCTTCACTTTATAGGTTTTGATCTCTTAAGTTTTATTTCTTTTAAAACATTTCCATATAATTCAATAAAAACCTGAACTTGGACCATTTTATCGTTAGTTAAAGGGATGAAAACCTATAGATTGAAACTTGAGGGACCAAAACAAAAATGATTATAAACTTTGGGGACCAAAAATGATATTAACCCTTAATTTTAAAACTATAAAACACAGGCGGTGAACAATCTGCCTCAGAAGAAAAAAAGGAAAGAAAAAGAAGGATTTAGGCAATAAGAGGGAAAAGGAATGGTCATATCAGATATACGCGGTGGGCAGAAGGTGGGAGAGGCATATGCTTTGGAAGATCCAAAATAAGGTACCTCCATTATATTTCACTCCTACTTTTCTTTATACCTTATTTTTCAAAATGTTGCTTTAGCAAAAAGCCAAAAAGTCATCTTCTTCACCAGTTACTTAAGTCATCTCAGCCTTTTATATTGCCGTCGCCATCAAATAAGCAAAGCAAATCCTTATAACAACCAAATCTTAGCTTCTTTCCGAACCCTCTTCCGTCTCTGCACCACCACCAGCCACCATGTGAATCCTTATTCTCAGCCACCTGCCTCCGTTAATTATGCATTTGGGCTTCGAGGGAGGTGTGAAGAACATGGTGGATATATATATAAATATCCACACACACAAAATCCAACTCACTGTGACTCTATACTTGCCATGCTCTTTTGCTTTGTAAGGTGTGGCAGCAGCGAGACTAATAAGTTTGCTGGAAATGAACCTCCTTGATGAAGGCGAATTTTCTTTTAAAAGGGCAACTTCGATCCTTTGGCATTTTCAACTCCCTTGGTCTCACTTCACTCTCTGTGATTTGCTTTATCTCCAGTGAGTTTCCAGAAAGGCGATTATGTTCCTACGTTATGTATTTCTATTTCTCTGGTTTTGTTTCTACTGTCATCCCTCTGCTTATGTTGCTACTCGTATTTTGTTTCTGTAATTGATATATGGGCAAATCTCAGACTTGGTTTGATTTTCTGGCTAGTGCGTTTGCTTTGGATTCTAGACATGCGCATATGTATTTTAAAGTTAGTTCTCCACTATCTATTTAGTATGGTGAGAACGTGTTCTGCAACTTTTCAATAAACAAGTTTCAGTCTTATCCCTTCTTGGGGTGGTTTTATCTGCTTCAACTAACCTCGTATCCTCCCTCAAAATCTAGAATATTAATCCCATATTTTTGCAGGTTTTCCATACTAACCTTTCTCCTTTTCACCTTTCTGTTCTGATGATCCACTTGAATCATATGAATATGAAGGGTCAATAATTTGTTTGCTAGTTGCTAGTTGGTGACATGCTAGGCTAATACAGAATTCATACGTTAGAGTCATATCCTTGACGTGGAATGATTGGCTATGTTTTCATAGTAATTTCGAAATTCTTAGCTTGTGATTGGTTCATCAATCTTACACCAGTGATTGGTCAATCACAAGTCAAGGCGGGTCCAGATGTTTCAGTTTCGCATTTTCGAAGTCAATTAATTCCTTGAGTTTATATTAATTAAACATAATATCAGGTGTTCAACCCCAAACCTACTCATGTCTTCCATCCCCTACCTTAATTGGAATAAAATATAGTAGATTAATTAATGTTACATGCGCTATCCAGGGTGGTTAATCTATTTGACAGATTCATGACGTCTAAATTTCTAGTTTTTTTTGGCCAAGTAGTTATTTTTCCCAAATGAGTTACTGCTGTCCAAGGACCGCTTAAAACGAAAAACTAAATTTTTATTGTATTTACTATTAATTATAGGATTTAAGTATCCTAGTGATGGCTCGTGCAGAGATTTTTTCCCCAATTTCCCCAGACATTTTTGTGCTAAGTCAGATTAGTATTAAAGATAGTGGTATATAAGGCATTTCACTTTTTAAAAAATGCAATATAAGTCCAATACATGTGCATTTTAGGCTGGCCTCAATTTGTATTTACATAATTCAGGACTAACATGAAATCACACAAATATATAGATAGATCGACACTTATCATTAGTTTGTCAACCAAATTATTTTACATAATCCTTGCGTGATTAATTTGTGTTATCTATGTGACACTTAAAATAGAATTGTTTTTATAGCATATATGTCTGAGTTACAAAGTATTATTACTATTACTTTACACGTGATAGTAAAAAATCAAATGACAAGTGACACATCCGTTAGATGATTTTTTTTTACTAAAATTAAACTATTGGATATTGAATTATAAAATAAACAAACAAACCAATAATTGATATTTTATAAAATAAACAAACAAACCAACAAATTGTGTGAAGAAGGTATGAAAATAAGAGAGTGAGGTGATTCTCTTATACTACCTACAGTCCTAATTATAGGATAAAATTTGTAGTACAAATTATACTATAAACTTTGTCCTATAATTAGAATCAATGAGAGTGATATTTTATTGCACGGCATGTCCTATAATACCATAGTTTTACATATAGATCACATTGAAATTAAGTGATAAATACCCGGATGATAAAATTAAAACCCGTAAATATAAGCAGGAATTAAGTTGCAAGATTAAAAAGAGCAGTAAAAGATTAAATCACTTAGTATAAAATAAGAGAAAAATGAATACCTACATCCACATGAGTGATCAAAACCTCTTATTTGAAATTTGAGAGACCAAAACGAAAATGAGGGCAAATTTGAAAGACCAAAGATTATGTTAACCCTAATTCAATACTACTAGTGCCTATTTCTATTAGTAGTAGAAATTATTTTTTCCAACATGATTTAAAATATACAAGGTAAGTATATAAAATAAGTTTTCTCTTGACTTAGGTAAATGTGATTTTCAAGGCTATTCAAAAAGTCTTTACTGTAAGGACAGAGTGGCATCATGTGTATGCTTTTCCTCGACATGATGACATACTCCGCTTTAAATATAAGAGAAAGTTGAATTAAATTATTACTTTTTTGGAGAGATTAAAGAAGCTAATTAAATTATTTTAGAGTATTTTTATTTTTATTTTTTCTCCAAGCTAATTAGTTTGACTAATAAACTAATATATCATCGAAGGATGGACAACATATGATATAATTAAATAACTTATTTAGCTTTCCCAATCTTTCCAAAATAAGTCAACTTTGTCTTATACTTTCTCTGATCCTTATTATAAGACACCAACTAACAATTCTCAAAAATCAATAAATTTGTCCTAAAATTTAAGTAATTTTCAATATTACCTCTACTAATTGCTCTAAACTCTAATATCATGTTAATTATTACTCTCACTCATTACCCTCATTAATTATGGATGCATCTGGTTGTTGCTCCGTGGGTGAAACAACTTGATTTTGCACCTTATGAGTCTCAGCAGGAATCTTAGTTGGATCTTCTTTTTCCTTTTGTTGCATGGTAGGTGGTAGCAATGCTTCCTTGGATCACACAGTGAGCTCGTTGCCCCTTGCTTTTCTTTACAATAGCTTTTTTTTTTTTTTTTTTTTTTTTTTTTTTCTTTGATACACTTTACAATAGCTTTAATTTGGCACATAAGAGAGTATGCCCTTTATCATTGGGTTTAAGAGCAATCCCATCAGCTAGCTCCTCACCTCCCTCACTTTCAATGAATATATCCAAAAAAAAAAAAAAGAAGAAGCTAGCTGGATCTTTGCGTCTTCCGAGCCCAGATGTGAGTCTGACGCTGGCCTTTCTTCAGTTGGGTCCATGGTTATATCAGAAACTTTGGGTTGATTAGGCCCAATTTCGGAGGTCTTGGGATCTATTCTTTACAATAGCTTTTTTTTTTTTTTTTTTTTTTTTTTTTTTTTTTTTTTTTTTTTTTTTTTTTTTTTTTTTAAATACACTTTACAATAGCTTTAATCTGGCACATAAGAGAGTCTGGCCCTTCATCATTAGGTTTAAGAGCAATCCCATCAGCTAGCTGGATCTTACCCCATCTCCCTTACTTTCAATGAATATAAAAAAAAAAAAAAAAAAAAAAAAGAAGCTAGCTGGATCTTTGCGTCTTCCGAGTCCAGATGTGAGTCTGATGCTGGCCTTTCCACAGTTGGGTCCATGGTTATATCAGAAACTTTGGGTTGATTTGGCCCAATTTCGGAGGTCTTGGATCTATTCTTCACAATAGCTTTTTTTTTTTTTTTTTTTTTTTTTAATACACTTTACAATAGCTTTAATCTGGCACATAAGAGAGTCTGGCCCTTCATCATTGGGTTTAAGAGCAATCCCATCAGCTAGCTGGAACTTACCCCATCTCCCTCACTGCTAGCTGGATCTTTGCGTCTTCCGAGCCCAGATGTGAGTCTGACGCTGGCCTTTCTTCAGTTGGGTCCATGGTTATATGAGAAACTTTGGGTTGATTTGGCCCAATTTCGGAGGTCTTGGGATCTATTCCTTTGGGCTTGTATTGGACTTTGGTCTTTGGTCCTTGGTTTGACCCTAGTGAGTTTTATGCCTCAGTTCGTGATTTTTGCCAGATCGAGGGTATTTATTTTCCTGCGCTTGCGTCTTCATACCCGTTCTGATTTCGGCGTCATTCACCAAACCATCGACTTCTGCAAGATCTGCAATCGCCGCGAATCTGGTCTTTTTCCCAGAATTAGTCTCTTTTGTCGCCTTATTTCCAGTTCCCGAGGAGTGTTGCTGGCTTTCTTTGAAATCGATCCGTTTCGGCCCTCGGGGTCTGGTGGTCCTTCGGATAATCATCCAAGGACCGAAGGTCTCTTCGTCTTCGGTGGTTTTCGCCGGAGGCTTAGCCGGCGGTCGATTCACAGGCTGCTGCGTGACATTTGTGAGAGCACTGTTCCTTTCGATGTCCAAACCGTCCGCATGAAAAACAAATAAGGTGTAGTCCCTCATACTCAACATTAAAAATTGAACCTGCAGCAATTACTTCTGGGACCAGCTTCCTCTGTAGATTTAACTCCACGCATAATCTCACAAATTTGCCTCTTTCAATTTTTGGTGTTGTGGATTGAAAATCATGAAGGGTGTTCATATCAACCTTTAGGCTATGTTTGGTTGGAGGCCCTTTAGGCAGCTATGTAATTTTTAGAATTTCCTATGGGTAATTTGGTCAAAATTTTATCTCCCCTCACTCCTCTACCATCCAACCAAACATAGCCTTAATATCTCCGATATGCAGTGTTTATTATAACAGTGCATTGGCACATCCGGGATGCAAACCCAAGTTGTCACTCTACCAAGAGCAAGAGGATAGGATTGAAATATGGAATTCTGATAAGGATTGAAATATGAAATACATCGTTGAATAAGAACACAATGTTGAGAGAGGTTACGTTCGTGTCCCTGGCTTATAATAGTAATATATAATTAGCATGCATTTCTTTCTTAAAATATGTCTGCGAAATTATCTGGTATTTTTCTTAAATATTTACCAACTCTCGTCTTAATGATCTCAAAATTAATATTTGTTTCAGTTATGTTTTAGCATTAATTATTTCCCGTTGAAGATACTAAATTCAACTTTATTTATGACAATATAGTTAGATACGTACGTACTGGTGCAAGGAATATTGTTGAGATTGGTTATTACTTGAAAAATGTAATCATAAAAAAAAAAAAAATTATTATTATTTATTTTTAATCAAATAATTTATAATTTGATCACCTGGTTTTATTAGTTACATAATTCAGTCGAACATATATTTCATACATTTTGTGTTATATAATTAAGCAAATTAAATTAATGAAAAGATAATTTCATCCCTCTTTTTTTTTGGTTATCTTTTGTGTTATATAATTAAGAAAATTAAATTAATGAAAAGATAATTTCAACATTTTTTTTAGACAAAAGATAATTTCATCTTAGAGTATAGAAGTAATGATATTTTATAAGAGACCGGCAACATATGCATCTTTTGATCTTGAAAGCACTTTAAGAAAAATTGAGACACTGCTAAGTGCTTAGCCTTATATACTTAATATATTTTTTCTTTTAATAAATTAATACGAAAATATTTATTTTTTAAGAAAGAATAAAAATTGTTAATAGAAAAAATTAATCAGGTTAGAGAGTCATTCATGAATTGAATAAAAAAATCAGTATATAATTAGATATTTTGCTTTTTAAAACGTAGGGTAATGTCCCCGTAATTAATATTCATTATTCTTTTTCCCGGTGCTCACTGCTGTACATGTTTCCGCAGTTGAGGTACTTACGTATTTTGACAAAAAAAAAAAAAAAAAAAAAAAAAAAAAGGTACTTACGTACTACGTGAACCAATATTTTGTGGTTGTGCCTATGAAATTTCGCAACTTAATAATAATAATTTCATAGCTCTTATGTTACGTTCCATAAAGCCCAGAGAACGAAATATATACGGATTATATTTAGTCGCCTGATCAGTAAAATCATGTAGTCATATAAAAAAGAAACCAAAGTGTCATAGGAATTCACACGAATACATGATGAGTGCCAGCATCTCTCTGTATTAAAACCCGAACGGAAACCGGTGACATGAATAATGTCAATCTTACCATTATATCGCACTTAATGAATATTGATTACAGATATTTGACCTAATTGGATGAAAAGAAAATTTTTCATCAGTTTCCGATGACCATCAAACCGCCTTCATTTTTCCGTGTCCACTCCACGTAGAAAGATGCGGACTTTCCCTTCAAAATGTGGATCCTGCAGACAAAAAAAATCAGTGATAAGCTTTCTGATATAATCAAAAGACAAAGTAAATATTCAAGACTCATGTCTTTTGAGTTAATTATATTTCATGAATATTAATATTATAATGTCAGATAATTTGCAGAAATAAAATAAGATTGCATGTGTTAACCATGGATCTGAATAGCATGACGTATATGATATATATCCATCTAGATCTGAAGATAATTTCCTACTGTCAATTATTTCAACAAGGGAAATACCTTCTTGAATGGATTCCAGATAATTTCCTGCTGTAAATTATTTAAACCAGGAAATACCTTCTTGAATGGATTCCAAATGTTGCCTATGGATACAGCAGCAACATGAAAGCACCCCTGATCAGCCTTAAGCTGCTCCCCGATAAAACTACGGCAGCACCTAAAAAGGTGCTTCGGCTGCGTGTGCACGAGAAGATATTGAAGCCTGCCATCGTAATTTCAATGACCGCAGGTCCAAACCTGCGCTCCAGTTTGAGTAGGACAGACCTGGAAAATAAAAGGTTTGGATAAGGATTTTCCAAGATGAAGTGGCATGGCAGATGCATGAAAACTTTAAAGAGCTCATGTGAAATAGTTGGAAGAAAGAAGAGGATGTTCATGTAATGCTACCCTTATTATAGGGTACTTAATATGTTGGAATAGAAAAGTATTTGGGAGAATTGAGATTCGTAAGAGAAGAATATTAAATGGACTTAATCGGATCCAACAGTCTATGTATAGACGTAGTAATCCTTTTCTTATCCGTTTGGAAAAAGAACTTGAGGAAGAGCTAATGCAGATTTTAAAGCCTTGTGTAGAAGAAGGAGGAACAAAATTAAAATGCATAAGAATTCTGAGGGACTATGTGTGCAAGAAAAGGGATTGTTGATACCACACACTAACCCGGACTTTGATACCACACACTAACTCAGACTGTGTTACCAACACACTAGCTCGGACTTTGATACCACACACTAACCCAGACTCTGATACCACACACTACCCCGGACTCTGATACCAACAGCATCCCTGATACCGACCCACTAGCTCGGACTTTGATACCACACACTACCACGGACTCTGATACCAAACACTACCTCAGACTCTGATACCACACACTACCCCGGACTTTGATACCAACACACTAGCTCGAACTCTGATACCAAAAACTAGATTTGAGAGCCTACCGGTGACCCATAATTCTTCCATTCGATCCTGGACTATACAAGCAAATATATCCTTCAAATTAAAACTTCGTTAAATGATACGAGAGAAACAATTACTAAAGCACTAACCTCCAAAGGCGTCCTATGTCAAAACTCAATAGCACTAACCTGCAAAGGCGTCCTATAACTTCTCCTTTAACAATACGGTGATCCAAAAATTCAGGCACATCATTAGGAGTAACATAACGATACCTGAAATCAATTATCAAAAGCTACAATTAAAATGTCAATATTTAATCTCCCCAACACGAGAGAATATTAGATTTGAGAGCCTTCTTGAATGGATTCCAGATGATTTCCTGCTGTAAATTATTTACACCAGGGAAATACCTTCTTGAATGGATTCCAAATGTTGCCTACGGATACAACAGCAACATGAAAGAACCCGTGATCAGCCTTAAGCTGCTCCCCGATAATACTACGGAAGCACCTAAAAAGGTGATTCGGCTGCGTGTCCACGAGAAGATATTGAAGACTGCCATCGTAATTTCAACGACCGCAGGTCCAAACCTTCGCTCCAGTTTGAGCAGGACACACCTGGAAAATAAAAGGTTTGGATAAGGATTTTCCAAGATGAAGTGGCATGGCAGATGCATGAAAACTTTGAAGAGCTCATGCGAAATAGTTGGAAGAAAGAAGAGGATGTTCATTTAATGCTACCCTTATTATAGGGTACTTAATATCTTTGGAATAGCAAAGTATTTGGGAGAACGAGATTCGTAAGGGAAGAATATTAAATGGACTAAATGGGATCCAACGGTCTATGTATAGACGTAGTAATCCTTTTCTTATCCGTTTGGAAAAGTAACTTGAGGAAGAGCTAATGCAGATTTTAAAGTCTTGTGTAGAAGAAGGAGGAACAAAATTAAAATACTTAAGAATTCTGAGGGACTGTGTGTGTAAGAAGAAGGGATTGTTGATACCACACACTAAGCCGGACTTTGATACCACACACAAACCCGGACTCTGATACCAACACACTAGCTCGACTTTGATACCACACACTAACCCAAACTCTGATACCACACACTACCCCGGACTCTAATCCCAATATACTAGCTCGGACTCTGATACCACACACTACCCTGGACTTTGATACCAACACACTAGCTCGGACTCTGATACCAAAAACTAGATTTGAGAGCCTACTGGTGACCCATAATTCTTCCAATCGATCATGGACTATACAAGCAAATATATCCTTCAAATTAACACTTCGTTAAATGATACGAGAGAAACAATTACTAAAGCACTAACCTCCAAAGGCGTCCTATGTCAAAACTCTATTAGATGACACAAGATAAACAATTACAAAACCACTAACCTGCAAAGGCGTCCTATAACTTCTCCTTTAACAATACGGTGATCCAAAAATTCAGGCACATCATTAGGAGTAACATAACGATACCTGAAATCAATTATCAAAAGCTACAATTAAAATGTCAATATTTAATCTCCCCAACACGAGAGAATATTAGATTTGATAGCCTTCTTGGATGGATTCCAGATAATTTCCTGCTGTAAATTATTTACACCAGGGAAATACCTTCTTGAATGGATTCCAAATGTTGCCTACGGATACAAAGAAGAACATGAAAGAACCCTTGATCGACCTTAAGCTGCTCCCCGATAATACTACGGAAGCACCTAAAAAGGTGATTACAAGGTGTGCACGAGAAGATATTGAAGACTCGCCATCGTAATTTCAACGACCGCGGTCCAAACTCGCGCTCCGGTTTGAGCGGGACGGACTGGAAAATAAAAGGTTTGGATAAGGATTTTCCAAGATGAAGTGGCATGGCAGATGCATGAAAACTTTGAAGAGCTCATGCGAAATAGTTGGAAGAAAGAAGAGGATGTTCATTTAATGCTACCCTTATTATAGGGTACTTAATATGCTGGAATAGCAAAGTATTTGGGAGAACTGAGATTCGTAAGGGAAGAATATTAAATGGACTAAATGGGATCCAACAGTCTATGTATAGACGTAGTAATCCTTTTCTTATCCGTTTGGAAAAGTAACTTGAGGAAGAGCTAATGCAGATTTTAGAGTCTTGTGTAGAAGAAGGAGGAACAAAATTAAAATACTTAAGAATTCTGAGGGACTGTGTGTGTAAGAAGAAGGGATTGTTGATACCACACACTAACCCGGACTCTGATACCAACACACTAGCTCGGACTTTGATACCACACACTAACCCAGAGTCTGATACCACACACTACCCCGGACTCTAATCCCAATATACTAGCTCGGACTTTGATACCACAAACTACCCCAGACTCTGATACCCCATCCCTGATACTGACACCCTATTTCGGACTCTGATACCAACAGCATTCCTGATACCGACCCACTAGCTCGAACTGTGATACCACACACTACCACGGACTCTGATACCAAACATTACCTCGGACTCTGATGCCACACACTACCCTAGACTTTGATACCAACACACTAGCTCGGACTCTGATACCAAAAACTAGATTTGAGAGCCTACCGGTGACCCATAATTCTTCCATTCGATCATGGACTATACAAGCAAATATATCCTTCAAATTAACACTTCGTTAAATGATATGAGAGAAACAATTACTAAAGCACTAACCTCCAAAGGCGTCCTATGTCAAAACTCTATTAGATGACACAAGATAAACAATTACAAAACCACTAACCTGCAAAGGCGTCCTATAACTTCTCTTTAACAATACGGTGATCCAAAAATTCGTGCACATCATTAGGAGTAACATAACGATACCTGAAATCAATTATCAAAAGCTACAATTAAAATGTCAATATTTAATCTCTCCAACACGAGAGAATATTAAATTTGAGAGCCTATCGGTGACCCCTAATTCTTCCATCCAATCCTGGACGGTATATTATTACATAGCCAGCAGCATACTTATGCCCACCTACATAAGAACAAGCCCAAACAAATACATGATCCTTCAAACCTCGAAGCCCAATTTCTTCATTAAACTTCTCAATGAGAATTGGTCCACAAACACCACATCTAACATCACGACTTGCATGAGCCCAAACAAACACATGTGAACCAGCGATCTTATCTTGCACTCCAGCAGACCATGGTTTACCATTCACCATAACATCCTCAACAAAGCTATCAATGTTTAACTCCGTCAAACACCTTCAATAGAAAAAGAAAATAGAGAAGGCCTCAGAAATAACAAAACATACCTAATATAAGATTCGATTCCTTAACTTCTTGAACTCTGGTTCCTTGGAGGAATCAAAGAAAACCTACTTTAAGCGACACCAAAATTCTAATTGTACTTAGAGAAATTCAATTAACAAAGTTGTACGATATTCATATTTTAAGACTTTCCAAGAAACTAATATTTTGATACCACACACTTCCTCGGACTCTGATACCACACACTACCCCGGACTATGATACCAACACACTAGCTCTAACTCTGATACCACAAATTACCCTGGACTCTGATACCCCATCCCTGATACCGACACACTATCTCAGACTTTGATACCAACACATTATCTCGGACTTTGATACCCATCCCTGATACCGACACACTATCTCGGATTCTGAAGAATGCAAAAGTTCCAATTGAGAACAATACAAAGGACTAAGAAAAGCGCATAAAATGCAGCTGGTTCCATAAATTAACCCTTAAAAACATTACAAGAAGGTAATATCCTAATTAATACAAGAACCATAGATTTTTTCTGAAGTCTAATTATTTTTTATAGTAAGGTGATTGTACAAAGCACATACTATACAAGACCATAATGAACATAGGAAATATATGGGTGAGACCAGGCATCAAACAAATGAAGAGAGTAGAAATTAGACTCTAATAAAGAATAGAAGTACTAAATACATTAGATGACAACAAAGATAAAAAGTCTAAGTATCATCATAACAGATGTAGTCGAGCGCAAAGTAAATCATAAAGAAGAAAATTCCAAGTTGTCTGTTTTGGATTTTGGGGCATTTAATAGAAGTTTCCTTGTCTTCCATATCACACAGTAGGAAGCTCTACTAAGAGGCTGCTATAATGGATCTATTACTCACTACAGCCGAGCTACATCTACCTCATCTGTAATGTGACATAATAGGCTTTTATGAACATAGCCTAGTTCGTCTCAAGGTGCTAGTAAAGACGTTCAGATGTTACAAAAGGTGCTGAGATATTACAAATGTTATCAAAGCATGGTTCCAGTGTGAACACTATAAAAATAAATGTTGGATGTTACAAATAGTATATTTTATGTGAACAACATCAGAAAATCAACTTGCCAGTAAGTAGAATGCATTTCTTCTGGCTAGAATGGAACTTTTTTTTTTTCCACAGTTTTCGCTATACGATAGGACTGGAAAGAAACAAGATACAAAAGAGAAGAGGAATGAAGTGAGGGAGCGCTTATAAGAATTCAAAATTTCGTGGGTGGCAGTTGTAACATCTAGCTAAATCTGTTACAATTCTCTCTTTTTTCATAAAGAGCTTTTTTGTGGGCTATTTTTTTATTATTATTTAATTTTCTCTTTTTAGGAATTGGGTCATGGGAGTAAGCCACCGATTTCATGATATTAATTAGCTAGGAACAAAAGTGTGGGTATGTACTAACATTCTTTTGAAGTAAGTGGAAAGGGACTCGTTTTCCCTTAACTATGTCCTCGATTAAAGGCGTGAGAATAGAAAAAATGGTGTTCCAATAAACCGTGTTGGCAATGGAAAAAATGGTGTTCAGGTGAACTGTGTAGGCAATAAAAAAAAAGTGTGGGTATGTGTTTGTAGGTTTTCGTTTGTGTTGCTTTAATTTAAAAACCAAAATAAACCAACGATTTGTCCGGAGGGAAAAAAAAAAAAAAAAGAAGGGAAAAAAAGATGTTCCTCGAAAATAATAATTAAATAAAATTGTTGCCCTGTATAATTGATTAGATATGATATTATTCTTAAATCTCTTTAGCATCGTAATCTCAACATTTATAATTTCTCTCTCCTATTCTGATCTAACGCGATGGAAAAGTGATAATAACATTGGTAGTAACAAAAAGGAGAGGAAAAAGAATTAGATAGAAAATCTCTTTAGCAGGTAATAAAAATAACAGAGAAACTTTTTCCTCTCCTTTCTCTGCCATTTTTTTTTTCCTCGACAGGAAACCATGTCAAGTTAACCACTGGAATCATCTCAAATTAACTTGGTTATCATTATGATATTTTATACTCTCGTTCAACTGTATATTTAATTCTTCTGGATTGATTCTGGTCTTGACGAGCCCTTTCACATATTTTCCAACCTTGTTATACACTCCTTACGCTTTTACAGACTTAAAATTTATATGAGAGCGAACAAGTCCATCCCCATCGATCATCACGATAATTCAATCGAGATCAACGTGCACGAATTCAACGCATAATTTAAAAAGCAGATGATGAACAAAGGCACACAAATTACAGATACAAAGCGAATAAAAACCCACCCCCTCTAATCAACAAAGATTCAGACTCATCCACGATCGAGTTTAGTGATCTGTGGTGGGAGCTGCTCGTGGGCGTGGGAGATGAAGATAACCTCATAGATGACGCCGCCGAGCCCACCGCCAATTAATGGTTAGACCCAGTGGTTGTTCCAGCTCCAGATCACCACTGCGGGTCGAATGACTTTGCCGGGTTCATGGATGCCCCGTCGAAGGCCCCACCCGCAGCGAGTGAAAACTCGTGGACCCGACTCGTCTTCTTCATCACTCTCTTCGAGTCAAATCAATTTCCAAGGGCAAAGCATTTTAAAACATAGCGAGCTCTTTCCCAAACCCTACATTAACTATTTAAAACTCTCTCACTCCTCTCATGGCGATCCTCACCAATTTTCAGCTTCAGTGGCTTCCTAGCATTTGCGTGTTTCTTTGTTGCTTGGTTCTTTCATTTCAATGATTTAGGGCATCTCTATATTTTATTGCCGTTTTGTATATATAGTTTCTTATTCCTGGATGAGTTTAAAGAGGGCATGAAGCAAGAGTTGGAATCGGAGATTGCTCTGGAGATTCAGTCTCTGAATAAAGGTGATGAAGTCGTTCCTTCTCCATCTTCTGAAATTGACGCTGGTTCAGAGTCTCAGTTGATGTCTTCTTTGCATGTTTGTGAGAATCCCGGCGGTATAGTTAAAAGTTCCGTTGTAAATGGTCATGTTGTTTATACTCGAACAAAGAAGTCTCGGCATTTCCGCAATGGGTCTTCTGAGAATGGTTCGCTTAAGAGACTCAAGACCTCTGAAGATCGGGAGCCAAATGCAGACCTTCCAGCTGTTGGTGGCGGAGATGATGTAGAGCTAAACAATGTAGGAAAAGATATCGAATCTGAAGTCGTTTGCCATTTGGAAAAGCCAGTTAGGTGTACTGAATTGAAGAACGAGCCCGTGCAGTTCCTTGCTGGGGAAGGTGGCTCCAATAAGGTTCCTGCCGAGCCTTTTAACAGCGAGGCACAGAAAAATGTAGATAAAACAGTGAAGCGGTTTACGCGATCAGCCTTGAAACCAAAGGTTGAATGCAGCGATGAGACGAGGACTGCTCCAGAAGCTGCTCGAACAGAAAATAATAGATCAGTTGAGAGAGAGACCGCTGCTATAAGTGCCTCAACAACTCGGCGAAATAAGTTGGAACTGAAAATGTCCAAGAAGATCGTGCTGAGCAAGAAGCCTATGACTGTCAAGGAACTATTCGATACTGGTTTACTGGATGGGGTTTCAGTAGTTTATATGGGCGGCAAGGTTAGTTTTTAACTTCGCTCATTCCATTTTGGTATGATGGATTGTGTTGCTTGCCCAAGCTGAATTCTAGCTACACTCGCCCGTGCGCTGAAAATGAAGCACGGTTAATTCCGGGTTGTTACTGATTTAATTTTATATGCACTAATTAATTAATATGTCGATTATAGTAATTGAAAAATATAATACTTAATAATTGAGTAATTGTCTGGCTTTCAGGGAGAAGCATAACGACTTACGAGTCAGTAACTATCTATAAATAGGCTAGGGCCAGTAGTATAGCAGTCTCTTTGAAATGTAGCTTTTAATTCCGTCCGATTTAAGTTAGGCAATTTCTCACGTTATTATGTAGGCTTCTGGCCTGCGGGGTGTTATTACAGATGGAGGGATCTTGTGCTCTTGTTGTCTGTGCAATGGGCACAAGGTGAGTTATGAACTCATGGTATCGTCTTGTATACTCAGCGTTCTTTAATTGATACAGTCCGTTCGTTTATTGTTCCCATGTTTCGTTTGCCTGTGAAGGTCATTCCACCTTCCCAATTCGAGATTCATGCTTGCAAATCATATAAGCGGGCAGCACAGTATATTTGCTTTGAAAACGGAAAGAGCCTGCTTGAATTATTGAGAGCATGCAGAGGAACTTCGCTCCATTCATTGGAGACGGCAATTCAAAACTTTGTTTGTTCTCCACCTCAAGAGAAATATTTTACATGTAAAAGGTGCAAAGGTGAGCTTCAGTTTTGTTATTTGGCTTCTTTAATTTAGGAAGACAAAATTAAATTAAAAGAGTATATAGTCTGGATTCGCTTTTTAAAGGCATATCATTTTTATATTTTATTTTTAATTCTAATATAATTATTTTTCACAGGATGCTTTTCCTCTTCACGAGCGGAAAAAGTAGGGCCTATATGTAAAGCTTGTTTGGAATCAAAGGAATCCGAAGGCATTTTAATTGACGCAGTTGGCAAAAGAGTCAGGTGCTAATTTCTTCTTTCTTTTGGGTTAATTAGGTCATTTGTTTTCATCTGAGTGGCATTCAGATATCCAGTTATATGTTTCATTGGCGGAAATCTTGTAATAAAATTTTATCATATGGAATGTCGTTATTTTCTTTCTTTCTTTCTTCTTTTGGATATGTAAGAGAATGTATTATTATATATTGTTTCATTGTCTTAAGACACGCGAGATATTGTGAAGTAAGAAACTTCGTTCAGTTTTAACTTGTGGGCCGACTGCACCATTCATGCTGTTGATCGAGAAATGGTAGTGTGATGTAAGTAAATAATAATGATTTAACAAATTATGTGTGCCTTCAGTATGTAACAAAAGATATCTTATTCTTAAAAGTAAATGGCTGAAAAAGAAATGTGAAAAGATATCTTGGTATGGAGAAAACAAGTTTTATCTTCACAACTCTCTAACTAAAACACACATGCACACTGTTGCGTCTGGCTTCCAATGAGTGTCTCATCATTTTACGCATGAAATAACCTAATTTGATTGTCAGAGCTATTATTTCTTTCCTCATTTTATCATAACGTTTCAGGTCTCCCAGACAAGTTCCAACCTCCAAACTATTAACTGATTCTGAGCTGTGTAACTCGTCACAAACTAACAAACATTGGAAGAAAAGGGCAAGGTTGGCTTTTATATCTGTATATGTTATACAAATCTGTGCTGGCCAATAGCCTTTTTTTTTCTTGGTTTCGAGTTTCATTGAGTGAAATTTGTTGTACCAGTTGTCATGTGGTTGCTAACTTATTGCAGTTTTTATTTATTTATTGTTTTAACTCATGCTGCCAACTGTGTTATTCAGGACAACAAATCAGGTTAACAGCTCAAAGTCTTCCGAGACTGCTTCTGTGCCCATCCTATCGCAAAAGAAGCTTCTGCAGAGGTTGAAGAAGAAATCGGTGTATGTGTTTTATCTCTTGGCAACTTTGATGTGGTTATAATAATGTGTTTCTTGGTGAATTGGTAACAGAGAAACTTTTCTTTATTTTTTAATTTTTTATTTCCAGGCCAACAAAAACTTCAGTAAGACTGAAGACCCCACTAATTGCATCAAACTCAGAGTGTTTATCTTCACAAAATAAGAGTCAATGGAAGATAACTAAAAAGTTAGTCCACCTCTTTCCCTTTGATATTTGCATATGTATCTGGTTCTTCCTCCTTTTGTTTTAGTAATGATAATAATTTTTCATCTAATGTTTTCTTCTAAAGGGATCAGCGGTTACATAAATTAGTTTTTGAAGGTGGTGGATTGCCTGATGGAACAGAAGTGGCTTATTATGGACGTGGACAGGTTGATTGTGTGTCTAATTCATGTAATAAGTTTATGTAATTCTCTCTGTTACTGTGTTGACTAATAAATTCTTACTGATAGAAATTGCTCGAGGGTTACAAGAAGGGCTTTGGAATTCTTTGTCGGTGCTGCAACACAGAGGTATTTCTTTTTTAACAATTTCTTGCACATCTGCTGGTACTCCTAAAAATCAGTATGTTATACAGATGAGTTTTATGTTTGAATTTGGTTTGCAGGTCAGCCCATCGCAATTTGAGGTCCATGCAGGCTGGGCTTCTCGCAGGAAACCGTGAGCTTTTTTCCATTTTTTTTCTTTCTGGGAAGGTGGTTGGTTGGATATTTGGCGGCCTTTTGCATTGTTTGCCACTTGTGTCTGTGTTTTCATGAAAGTGCTATGTTTTGGGCAGTTATGCATACATCTACACTTCAAATGGGGTTTCTCTCCATGAATTAGCAATTTCTCTTTCAAAAGGCCGCAAGTACTCTTCAAAGGACAATGATGATCTTTGCGTTATTTGTTGGGATGGTGGAAATCTGTTGCTTTGTGATGGATGCCCAAGGGCATTCCATAAAGGTCAGATATACATTAAAAAATAAGAAAAATAATGGATACGTTATCTATTTGCTACTTATCTTGTGTGTGATCATAACTTTTCTTATCAGTTAATCTCTTCTGTTGCTCTAAGAACTTCTATAGTCGTATCACTTAGCTTGTTAATATGAAAGAGTGTCTATAATGTTGCTGATATACAAGAGGCTTAGAGTAAAACAAAATTGATTGCGAGGCTCATGATCATAGATTATGTATATTGTAAGAGACCTCATTCCATCAATCTGACCCATTTCATGTGCATTTTGAGTTTTGATCCTGCTCTTGCAATAAGGGAAATGATGTTTCATATGATGAGGTTGTCATCTTCTATGAGTTTTGATAGTTAGATTGTTAAACTCTATGATGGGATTAATTATTACAATTCTTCAACCAAAAATTTTGTCCTCCGTTTGCTGATTTAGAAACTACTTTGAAGCAGATTTTTTCTGCTGTTTCATATGATGAGATGGTCATCTGTTAAATGTACCATTGTATTCCATTGAAATGTACAGAATGCGCATCTCTATCAAGCATTCCACGTGGTGACTGGTACTGTAAGTTTTGCCAAAACATGTTCCAGAGGGAGAAATTTGTAGCACACAATGCGAATGCTGTGGCTGCTGGAAGGATTGACGGGGTTGATCCTATTGAACAGATAACCAAGAGATGCATTCGCATTGTCAAAGACATTGAAGCTGAGCTGAGCGGCTGTGCTTTATGCAGGTAATAATTCAACCTTTAGATTCTAAGCTTACCTGGTTATCAGCTTATGTATCTTCATATTGATGCTTGCACTGAGCAATTACTATTTACTACCTTGTGAACTGTTATACTTTATATTTGATTGTTATCCATCTTGTGCATTTGTGAATTCCCACTATATATTACAAAGAGAAATTTTGCATGTAGGGGTTATGACTTCAGCAAGTCAGGATTTGGTCCTCGCACAATTATAATCTGCGACCAGGTATGCATGCTAGTCTCCTCCCCACTCTTCTCTTCCTAGAAGTCACATTCAAGGCATCAAATATCTACAAGATATATATAGTTTCAGTGGGTTTTGGTTTAGGTGACTATCACTGAGATGAACTTCGTGTTGCTTATCTCTGGTGAGATTTTAACGTCCAAATCCAATTTCAACAATTTAGATTTAGAAATTTTCAATTAATAATTTTTAAATGATTTTTTTTTTTTTTTTTTGGCAGAATGATAATTAGGTGATTATTCTTATTTTAGATTCTTCACCAATTAAAATTACAAGTATAAAAATATGAAAATAAAATTATATTATATCTGGACCATCTAATTTTGATCTGGATGGTCAAGATCAGTGTACCCAAATTACTTCCATTTTAGTGTTCGTAAAAGAGCATGATGTATGTTTTTTGGGTTCTTATTTGATATGCAATTATACAGGTCACTTTTGTTTATATCAAATTAACTGTACATGTAGACTTAGGCCCCTTTTATCTAACCAAGAAAAGGACAAGACGTGTGTTTCTTATCCCCCTCTTTTCTGGGTCCAGTGTGAAAAGGAATATCATGTGGGCTGTTTGAGGGATCATAAGATGGCATATTTGAAGGTACATGGTTTATTGCCATCTTTATTTGTTTGTCAGTTTGGATACTGATCTTTCTTTTCCGCTCAACTTGTTATGATTGGAATTACTAACAGGAATTGCCAGAAGGAAATTGGTTTTGTTGCACAGATTGCAACAGAATACATTCTACTCTGCAGAAGTTCTTGATCAGGGGGACCGAGAAACTTCCTGACTCTCTTGTGGATGTTATTAAGACAAAACAAGAGGAAAACGGTTTGCAGTCTTTCAATGATATTGATGTAAGATGGAGGCTTCTTAATGGCAAAATTGCTTCTCCTGAGACCAGGCCATTGCTGTCAGATGTTGTTTCAATCTTTCATGTAAGTTGTGCCCGTTCTCCTGAACTTTTTCATCGTTTTCTTTTTGCTTTCATCCCTTAAAGGGAAGGAGATAACAATATACCACCCCCGGTCCTTGAGGAAAAGAGGAGTACTTATTTGTTTCTTGAATAATTGGTAGATATGTTATGCATTTTTACCCAGGGCAAACAATATTTTCATACCTGTTTTGGTAAGCATCTTTTTGGATTTGATTTTCCTTGATTCAGTCTGATTGAAGCTTGATTGCTTTGTGATTTACCAAGTACTGAGAAATTTTGGAGGAACCTGTTTACAGTAAACTGCTGAAATAATATTTCACCTTTTGTACAAATGCATGTGAACACATTTGTCTTGTGATTTTATGATCAACTTCATGTTGCCGCTGCTCCTGATGGCCATGACAAGCCTATGTCAATTGTAATGGCTTTCAGTTGAGCCCGGCTTCAGTTGTTGCTTGGGCATATGCGAGTTGCAAGTCTAGTTCTCTTGGTACTTTCTATTTTTCCTTGAGGAACCTCTTTGTATCTGACAATTTAGGTGCTTCAGGAATGCTTTGATCCTATAGTTGATTCAACTTGTGGACGTGACCTTATCCCAGCCATGGTTTATGGGTAAGAAAACACGTTTTTCTTGACTTTTTTAGCCTTATGTGTGTACCATCTGTTTGCTTTTCATTTTCTGATCAATTTTTCTCGTCTCAATTTCAGAAGGAATGTGCGGAGTCAAGAGTTTGGAGGAATGTATTGCGCAATATTATTGGTCAAGTAAGAAAAGTTGTTCTGTCTTCTGATTAAAATTTTTGCTCTTCCAGTGCTTTTGAAAGTTTGTTTTCTTGATATTGCAGTTCAACTGTTGTATCAGCTGGCATGCTTCGAATTTTTGGTAAAGATGTGGCCGAACTTCCTTTAGTTGCAACAAGCAATGGTAATCATGGAAAGGTACGAGAACGAAGTAGTACCCTGTGCTGCTCTGTATTGATTTTTTTTTTGCTTTATCTATATTTGTCATTACTTAAATTGATTAAATCCTAGGAAGCATGGAAACACACGGCACTTTTATGGACTAGGCAAAACAGCATAATTTGATATGTTATTGGCTGAAAAAACAAATTTGATATGTTTATTTGCTTGACCCAGAAAAAATTACAGATAATACAAACTGTTGCCTAGAGTTTTTTTGTCCAATGTGTCAGACACACGGACATATAACGTTCCCATTCAATGTAAAGTGTTGACTAGAATTTTTTGAAGTGTCTGTCAGTTGTAAGTTCACCAAATCCCTTCCTCTTGCTCAAGATTTGGCCTTTATGCCCTCAGTAATTTTGATTTATTGCTGATGTATAATAATGAGGGTGTGCCTTAGCACAGCAATAAGGCTGTTGCCATGTGATATGGAGATCACCGGTTCAAATCCTGAAAACAGTCCCAAAATCCGATTGTGGGGGTTAGGCTGTGTATATATATCTATCCCTCCCAAAACTCCACATAATGGAAGTCTTGTGCACTGAGCTGATGTGTAATATGACCACATGCTCCTATGGCTTAGAAGTGCATTATCTTTTAACACATTGGTTCACCCTGACAGGGTTACTTCCAATTACTCTTCACATGCATTCAGAGACTGCTGGCGCTGTTGAACGTAAAAATGCTTGTGCTACCAGCTGCTGAAGAAGCAGAATCCATATGGACAGATAAATTTGGGTTCCACAAGATGAAACCAGAGCAGGTATATATGATATTGTTTCCTTCTACGCCCTACAGCTTGGTGGCTAACATTTTTGTCACTACTTAAATTCATAATAATGTGAGGCTACCAGGTTTTATTGTGGCTGATAATTAAGATGTCCCTTGTGCTGCAGATTAGCAACTGCAGAAAGAACTACAGTCAGATGGTGACATTCCAAGGGACATCCATGCTTCAAAAATGGTTCGTCCCTGTCACGTCTTCAATGTGAAAGAGGAAGATTCGTAGCTTTCTTGTTTTGTTTCCTTTCCTTCATCCCTGGTCATGTATATACCTTTCTTTGAGGGCGCTCTAGAACCCATCGCTGTCCATGCTCAATTGTTCAATCAATTATGTCATTTTCCCATTCTAATTTTAACAGCGCTCGTAACTAACATAAGCTCCTGGAGTATGGTAGGTTCATTATTTATTTAATATTAATTGACAGATTTAATTTGAAATCTAAAAGGTCAGCCCAACAGTTACAGTTGAGTAAAATTTGGACTCGATGACGTATCGATTAACTCGAGAAGGGTGATTGGGTGATCGAGAGATAAAGGATTAAATATTCAAGTTTCTTTCTTTTTCTTGTACCCAAAAAAAAAAAAAATCTGAGAACGTAAAGAAATCGTAAAAACTGGCAAGTAACCGAGTTATTTATAAATCGTCTTTCAGAATTTTGAAGAATTAAAACCTTGCAAATCTCGTGTAAATTGTCACACGTTTAAATTTTAGGAAAATGATAGAAAAATTTGTTTAGAATAAAGAAAAGATAAATAAAATAATTTCAATTTGACGGATCCCTGATTTGACATATTGGAGGAATCTGAAAATAATAAATGTTTCATAATGATGAATCTGCTCTTAAGTTCTCTCTCTCCGTTCTTCTCTTCCATTTTCTTCCTTCATCCCTTCTCAACCTCTTCCCCACAATAATCACCGAATTGAAGGCCAAATCACTCTCTCTCTCTATGGTGTCGCAAATCTTGAGGGTAGTTTTAGGGTCATCAGAGGTGGTTGTGGGTATGTGTAATAACCCCATTTTCATATAAATTATTGTATAAAGTTAATTCATATCATATTAATGAAATATATGGAATTTTCATTAAATCTAAGGTAAATGATATTTGTTTCCATCTAATTGGCTAATAAGGGATTATCATTGTGAAGTGTCATGAGAAAGCAATAGATAATTCAAGAACATTTACACATGGCAAAATAGGAAGATTATTAACAAAAAATATCTTTGCCTTTGAAAATGACATATACACATGGCAAGATCAAGGTGATGATTAGCAAAATATCTTTGACATGGAGATAATATGATAATTATTATAAAGTGACACTTGAGCATGAATCCAAGATGAATGAAAGAACATTAAATATTCCCTTGGTTCTTGAAGGTGGCGCATGGACAAGAAAGGAAGAAGAAAACAAAGCCATTTTACACAAAGTGGGAGATAAGAACCATATTTTTTTTTTGCCAAAGATAAGAACCATATAGAAAGCCCTAAAAAGGCAAGTATCCCAATATAAGATTATTTAGCTTCATGAGGAAAGACACTTATTTATTTATAATTTATATAAGTTGGAAACATAATTATTTCCTAAAAGGCCTATAATTTTGAATTAAATAAGGCAAGAGGGAAGGAAATAAATTATCACATGATTAACAAGAGGGTATCTAGAACATGTCCACATGTCCTCTTATAAATTAAAGATTTGTTAAAAGGGACACTTGGGCACCTTCATCAACCAAAGAATTAAAGAGACGGACTTATGAAAAGGTGAATAATCATAGAAGGGACACCTAAGTGGGCACATGAAAAGGTGAATAATTATGGAAGAGACACCTAAGCATTCATGTGTCAATATAATATTTAAAGAAAATTTATTGAGGACACATATTAATAAAAAAGGGACACCTAATCAATCACCTTCTTCATTAAGCAAGATATCCCAACCACAAAATAGACATGTGATTAGGATATATTTTTGACCCAAAAGGAGATAAGTGGCGTGTTCAACAAGAGGAGGAGGAAAAAAATCAGATCTTTCTCTAGAAATGAAGAAGGACCTAGAGATTTCAAGAGGAAATTGAAAGGGCAAATGAGTAAAAGCACAAGGGAATATTCTTGGTACCTTTGCTTTTATAAATAGGACTTCATTCTCCCTCATTTTGGCAAGCAAGAGGCACCACCTACACTAAAGAAAAGAGAGATAGGAGAGTGTAGTGAGAATCACAAGCAAAGAGAATTTCAAGAGAATAAGAGGTAAGGAAATTATGGAATTTATTCTACTTCCTTCAAATTTATACAAATATGCTTAAGTTTCCAATTAGTGATTTTGTATAATATTATTGAAGTTCCAGCTACAATTACAAAGGAGATTAAGGAGAAGTAGCCAAAGAAGTTAGAACTTTGAGCAAGTAAGTTCTCTTCTCCAACTTCTTGTAAATTTTAAGGAAAATTTGGTCAATATCTAGAACTTGGTGATATGATTTTATTTTGGTGATTTTGATAGTTTAGAAGTGTTTAAAATGAAATTTTGTATAGGAAAGGGTATGGAGAATAATTTTGAAAGTATAAAAATATGAATATATGCAAATTGAGAAGCTGAAAAACCAATTTTCATAAATTGGGGAATTTTCATAAATTGGGAATGATTTATGTGTCCCTAGCCTTGGAAATATTTTTAGTCAAAAATAGACATGTCAAGGGTCACGTAGATTTTTGGAACACCCCAATCAGAAGTTGGCTCAAATTTCTAAAATTTTCAGGACTTCATGCAAAAATAAGAGAAAGTTACTAATAAAGGAATACTCATTAACAAAGGAAATTAATGAGTTTCAAATAGTGAAAGGACCCTTCATACAAGTATATAGTTATGTATTTTAAAGGAAGGGATTATACTGTCAATGACACCATTTATATTACCTTACTTTAGGTCTATCATTCTTGTCTAGTAGCCGGGTGTTAGCTATTTTACTAATCAACTACTTGCAGGTAAGTAACCTTAATTTTATGTACTTTGTGTAACTTTGTATGTATGATTTACCATGATTGGTTATACATTCGATGTTATGTGTTCCAAGCGCTTTGGATACTAGAACCCACTGTGTGTGATCCCTGGCATGGTTATGTGCCTTATTAAGCAGTATATGTTGTGTGACTACTCGTTCCGATTTAGGCTTTATGCCTCGTTGTGTGCAACCTTTTGAATACTGTATGATTTATAAATTTCTTGCATACTTTGTACATACATTGGATATGAAATTAATGGTTATTCTGGGATTCATCTATGAATCTCAGGCTATCATAAGAACACAGGTAGTGCATCTAGGACGGAGCAAGAGACTGGAGGTAAGATTGGAGAGCATGAATAAAGATTTTGTAGAGGATGGAGACAGTTTTTGTTATTACATATTTACCTTGGATGACTGTATATTATTAGTTATTTTAGAAATTTATGTGGGATGACTGTATATTAACCCTTTAAGGGACTTGTTCTTTTGAATACTTATTTACCTTATCAGAATTATATTGTCCAAATTATTCTCATTGCTCTACTGCGTAGATACTCCAATACATATTTAATTTTCTAAAAGTAAAGGCTACCCTACCCGCCACCTTAAAAGGCGAGGCTAGTAGGAGTGTAACAGTATGGCCGTGGCGATGGCACCGGCACTGCCAATGGATATATCGATCTAAATCTTTCAGATTAACTAGTGGTGTGATTTCCATGATGGGCGCCAAAGGAACGACAAGGTGGGTTGGGGTCTTTGAACCAGATCTTCACCTTTAGAAAATTCTCTTCCGACCACGAGCAATGACTAAAATGAAAAAGGAGGAGGATGGGCTTCTAAATTGGGTTTAGAAAGTTGTGTACTTCATTACCATCGACGACGACCATCGAGTTCTTTCATTTAGCCAAACCTTGTTCCTTCCAAGCCACTCTTAAGTGGGCTAGGAGAGAAATTTGGGAGTGGGAGCCGTCGGTGGTGAGATTTGAAGCAATGTTGAGTGCTACTATAGGAGACTGAGGTGGGAGAGAGAAGTGGAAAATAGGATAAGGGTCATCGCCCATCCGATGCCATGTCAACCGATCTAAAAACTCAGCCTACTCACCTCTCGAATCGGGCTCCAACTTTAGTGACCGACCCCCAAAGAGATGGTTGTGACTATGAGCTCTGGCTCATTGTCATGGACAAGCCCGATAGAGAGGGTGCTACCAAACAATAGATGATTGATTGTTATCTACAAACTCTTGCTAAGGTTGTTGAAAGATATATTGATTTTGGTTGATGGGTTGCTTGAGAAAATGAAAATTTCCCTTATTAAATTTTAGTATTCACTGTACCTAATTTTTCGATTCTTCTCTCTTTTCAGTAAAGAGGAAGCTAATAATTTAGATTAACATTTGTATAGAGATTAACAACATTAGAATTTAAATTAACAACTTTAGTATATTATTTCACAACTTCATATCCACAAAAATCAACACGTATAGCCAGGTAAAATTCACAAGTTTCAAGGGTTTATAACAACGATTAACAACTTCAGTATCTCATCTCACAATTTCATATCCCCAAAAATCAACACTTATATCCAGGTATAATTTTTGGGGCATAAGTTTCAAGGGTCAATTATAACATCTATATAGGGATTAACAACATTAGAATTTAAATTAACGACTTTAGTATCTTGTTTCTATTTTGTTCTCATTTGTCACATAACTCAAGACAATTTGGTCATTTGATGGGATTTGGAAATTCCAAATTCCTCTATCATTTTTGATATGAGATTTCATATATTGTCAACACTTATTTTATTTTTTTTGCCTATTTTAATAGTATTTTTCTGGATTTTCCTTAATTTCTTCTAATAAAGACTTCAATATTTTGCTTTTTATATTTGAAGCTTGGTGAAGTTAGTTGTTTTGATAATTTTGTTGATTGAATATACCTTTTTATCATTAATTTCTACTCCATATTCAATACAACTCTACTTTTTTTTTTTTTTTTTTTTTTGGATACATACAAAGGATGCCAAGACGTTGCTTCAAAGGATAAAACTCATTTTACAACTCTACTAAACACGCAAGACGTTGCTTCAAAGGATGCCAATGTATATTTGGGCTATTCTGGAATACATAGCAAGTGTGTAAAACAATTTTGCGACACAAGAGACACAGAGAGATACCTTAAATTAATTCATCTTTTTAATTTTTTTGGGTGACGTCACACAAACTTTTTCTTTTTAGTATAGTGCATCCAGTGTCCTAGGGAAGGCTTTCTTTCAGGCACATCAACGACTCCAGACTAATCTGGACCGAGACTAGGTTGGCCCCTTTCGGGGGAAGCCTCTATCACTCACGCACGTTGCATTCCCACGTCTCGAACTCAAGACCCGTGGTTAAGGTAAGACAACCCTTTACCAGCTGACCTAAGCATCTAGTGGTGTCACGCAAACTTCTAGTGACTGGCATTCTGGCACATCTGGGCTACCATCAAATTGGAGTTTACAGACCACGTGACTAATTAGCGGGGGAAACTTTTTTTTTTTTTTTAAGGTAATTTTTTATCTATAAAGTAAGTATGTAAAATGAGTTTTATCTCGACTTATATAAACATACTTTTTAAACATGATCTCAAACACGCCCTACAAAGCCTCCATAATCAAATCGTAATGTCGCTTTCATATAAAAGCAGTCTCCAATTTTTTTTTCAGACATACCAAAGTAAAAATCGTGAGTGATGTGCTTAAAAAGGGAAGAGGATTCTCTCATTAGTAAACTTTCTCCTCATCTCTCATTATCCAATCCGAGTCATTGATTTGACTTAATAAAATTGTTGGTATGAATAATTTTATCAAATGTATGGTCCAAATTTAAAGCTAATAAGAGAAAATAAAAAAATGCTAATGAAAAGATCAGACCCGCTTAAAAAGACAGTTCCTTCTGCCAAAGAGATCAAATTACTCCAACTTCCAATTGGTTATATCAAAATATAAGTTCTTATCTATCACATTTTCTTTTTCACCAGGTTTTTTTAGTGGATCATTTTACTGTAAACTTTTCTGCTTTCCTAGACTCTTGCATCAATGCCCACGCAAACATGTGAGGCAGAGAGTTATGATCTACTATTATCATTTTCTTTGGAATGTGTTTGACTTACTTCCAAACAAAAATATAAAATTAGGCCTTTGTCAGAGGCAATTTTATTTAGAGGTGGAAATAAGCTAGGTCTATCAAGAGTCTATGACCTAGATTATTTTAAGTTTAATATATCCTATTCGGTAAATAAGTCGGACTTAAACTTAGGCCTATTGTCGGACTTATTTAGATAAATAGGTTAGGCCTAGCCTACAAGCTGACCTTTTTAAAATAAAAAAATAAAAAAAATGTATTATTATACATAATTATATATAATTTAATCTAAATTAATTTCTTTAACCTATTTGTAAAATTAATAACTTAGTCTTAACTCTAAATTTGACATTTCATCATTTACTCATGAACTCAACCTTTTATTTCATCAATTGACCACATCTACTTCTTTTCTTTTTGATCGTCCGAGATGGCAATGCTAGCTCACTACTTCTCCCTTGATTTGTATCATTTGATACAACTTAATAATGACATTAAGTTTATTTTAGTGATGCTCAAATGAAAATAATTATAATAAGAGGAGTTTGTGTCATTTTCTGTAAGGAAAAAGAAAGAAAGATGAAATCTAGTTTTACATATCACTTGTTGTACTTGATTGATTTTAAAAAAATATATCTCCTTAATCAATAAATGATTAATTTTTCTCATTCAATTTCTACTTGTTCGGACAATTATTGCCATTAAATGTTTTTTTTTTCTTTCTCTTACTAACTCTTTTATTTCATCCGAGAATGAATCCCTAAACTTTTAAGATATAATGTAGACTTTTAAATAGGCTTGATGAATTATATATAAACTTAGATACATAGGCTTTAAGCCTATTTAAAGGCCTAAATTTTAAGTAAGGCTTTTAAATAGACTTCAGGTCTTGTCAAGCCTTTTGAAGGCTCAGGCTCAGCCCTAAAAGGAAGCCTATATATAGGCTCAAGCCTAAACTCAAGCTCTCGATCTCCGTCATAGACCTAGACCTACTTAGCTAAAGCCTAGCCTAGTCTAAACCTATTTCTACCTCTAAATATTTGCCCCAACAGTTTTTATCAAAGGGCAATTTTGTTTCAGAAGTTTTTTGAAAGACAATTTTGCCCTAGAAGTGTAAGAAATGGAGCATGACCATTAGTTAATCAAATATGTTGAGTTGACAATCCACATGTTATTCATATCATTTTTGTTAACGAGTAAATTTGTGTCCAAAGTTCATGTTTCGTCTACTTCATCTTTTTTCAATGTTAGATTTGAAACTTTTGGAGCAAATTTGTACATTAAAAAAAATGACATGGATGATAAATGAATTATCAATTCAATATATTTGATCAACTAAAGGTTAAAATTAACTAGGAAAAAGGACATGACAAAGTTGCTCCCTTTTTGGCACTTACGAGGTAAAATTACCCCTTGGTGAATATTCAAGGGGCAAAAATGGCCTTTAACCTAATAGATTTTTTTGATAAATTCTTAATTCTTTTATCTTGATTTCATTAGTTTGATATTTAGATCGCACGATTCCGTTTGTCTCAAGACAAACTAGAAAACTCGAACTAATTTTTATTTTATTTTTGCCAATAAGCTTTAATCTTTTTTTTTTTTTTTTTTTTGCCAGCAATAAGCTTTAGCCTTAGAATACTCATTTACAAATTCAAAAAAATATTATGATGAACTATTCAGAAAATTAAAATTTCAAATAATAATCATATATGATATTATATTAAATTCTAATAATTGGCATTATTCATAATAAAAGGGGCAGTATAACTTTTCGATTTCTTTAAAATCCAAAAGTCGTATGGAAAACTCGCATGTTGCTCCAACAGGATCTTGATCGGACATTTGATGGGATATATACGTTAAGCAGCCATACACTTTGTCGGTTCAAATATTTTGAAAATTCAAGCCATCCCATTTGTTCGACGTCACCAAAAACAAACTTAATTAATTAATATTCCAAATATCAATAATATCTTAATACAATCATATATCGAATGGAATAATAACTCCAATCAATGCAATTCCATATGCCCAATGTGGGGTCTTAATTTAAATTGGAACTGTCTCATTCAAATTCAACTCTCCATTGTTTTTGTAAATGCTTCTACTTTTCCCCTCAAACATCATGCATGCACTTTTCCCCTCATCAGTTTTTTAACAACTCTAAAGTGCTCTAAAGTGTTTGTTTCAATTAGTCAAAGGTTTTTAAAAATATACACACACAAACGCACGTACACGTCTCGTCACCAGCATTTACTTTTGACCAGAAAAGAGCTCAAAGAGTATTGGTACCACTAATTGAAAGTTAATTAAAACTTGCCAGTGAGAGGATTTGGTAGTGTGCAACAAATTAAAGTCCCCACAAGTAATTGATTGATTGATTAATTAATTTGTAAATAAACTCGTGTATATCATGTTGGGATGGCGAGATTGCACCATAGCTTAGTGAGAATACAGGCACACAACATCTAGTACTTCTCTTCAACCTAGCTACATGGTCCAAAATATTTACTTTCTGTGTTGGTGATGTTATATGGTTGGTATAAAATTATGTATTGACTTTCCATGATTGGCACTGGTTATGTATTCATGTTTTACCTTGTTTAAATAAATTTGACTTCTTATAAAAAAAAGGGCCAAGAGCTGCATTTTTTTCCACGCAAGCCCCTACTTCACATCATTGTGGTGAACTGAATTTCAAGAAACTATTGCTTATGTGATGACCTGAAATTCATCCGTTATGACCTGAAATTCAAGAAACCATATTATGTTTTACTTGATGAAAGATTGATCAAAGAAGATCTCGACGGAAGCGTAAAAGTCTGGAACTCAAGGTGATTTTGCTTATGTTTATTCTTTTTGTTTGTGTTTCAGATATGCATGTTGAGAGAATCTGGCCAGGAAGGCTAGATTTTTTATGAAGTTTTTAAATCTCTACTGAAAAGGGTTTCCACCAGATTTAGCGGTACTCTCTAAATTTATAACTGCATATATTGATATCATGACATGGTGATCATCATATACAAGTTGTTACAACGATAACACTGTTTTGGGTGGACCTCTCTTAAATATAGAAGTTTCTAGTTTTATATAATACCCATGTGTGTGTATAATTAAAACAACTATTATTTTCTGTTTGAAACCGAAGCAAATTACTCATGATATGTGTTTTAATTTTTTGGTCACATACTCATGATATTTGGTTTGAATGCATAATTAGTCTCACATGGAACACATTTTCTAAACAGTACTCCATCCATTTTCAATTATAAGTAAGTTTTAATTACTTCACACAATTTAATAAAGTTAGTGTAATTATCTTGATAATTATGTCTCAGATATTGAATCTTGTGAACTAAAATACCCTTATTATCAATGCTGAACTTTGTTATTTAGCTTGATGACGTTCATTTAATAAACGAGTAAATTTGAAACCATATCTTAATTAAGTGCATCAGAAATTGGGTTATTTTTGCTTTGATAAAAAACAAGAAACCATAATTAGGACTTGCTTATAATTTAAAAAACGAAGGGAGTAAGTGGAAATATTTGCATTACTTTTATATCACCTTCCTGTTTGGACCAAGAGGCAAGAGCTGCATTTTTCCATGCAAGCCATATATATACTTCAATTACATCATTGTGTTCACATCGGCTTTTTAAAGAACAAGCTTTACGCTAGGATTTGGCACTCATTAACGATGTTAATTAATAACAATAATAATAATAATTGACAAATTTAACTTGTTTTATTATAAGACTATATATAACAAGCACGTATGCCAAATGCCCCGTAAGTTTCTGACACGTACGTACGTATAAAAGTATTAAACACTTTGCATGTGGAATTCGGAAACAACATTAAATTAAAATAACCGCGATTTAGGCTTTTTTGTTTATCGTTGTGTTTTTTTAAAAAGTGACAATGATATGAAGATTAATTAAATAAATATTTTTTTAGTTCTGAATATTTTCTAATTTTGACCTTTTTTTTTTACATGGCATGCAATTACGATTCCCTCCAAAAGGAGGTAACGGGGCAATAACATTTCCTTTCAAAGCAATATTATATAGCTTTATGATAATTAGATAAAGCCACCAACGGATCTATTCAGAGGTTTGTACCAAACAGTAAGAATTAAGAAATAGAGGGTATACATTCATATATCAGCATTACATGAAATTCTATCAGATCAATTTATTAATTGGTGTGGTGTAATTATAAATCTATGCATACACGTATACAGAAGGATATGTAGTCCGTGCGAAGAAGATAGTTCATCTTCAAGTGTCTTTAATTTCTTAATATACTAAATATTATGGAGCAATAATTATAGTTGCATCAATAAATGTCAAAATAATATAAAACTCATAAGAAATTACAATATTATTCATAAATTAAAAAGAGTACATATATATCTCTCATTCTCCTCAGATTTATTCAAGTACATGATAGACCACCCATTTAATTTATTGTACACAACATCTATTTTTTTGGGGACGAATATCTAGAATGTTTGAAAATTTGAATTGTTGGATTAAAAGAACAGGTTATTTAGTAATCAGGGCTTATTTCCAAGCTAAAATAATAAACAAACATTTGACGACATGGGGGTTTACGTACCCTCTCAACAAACGAATCTTCAGAGAAAAAAAAAAAAGACACAAAAGAATAACAACCAATACAGAGATATATGGCTTGGGGTGAGATCATTATCATCTATTTTATTCAGATAATTAATCTAACTAACCAGTACGTCGTCGAGACTGTTCCATGATATCTTGAATTAAATGTGAAGCATTAGAGTGAGACGAGCCTTTTTCCTGAACTGCCCTTTTGGCCATCTTCCCAAGTTCCATGGCTTTCCTCCTCATTTCACCTTCTTCACCACCTCCCAAGCACATTTCTATAGCCTCTTTGATTTTATCTTTCTTCACTAACACCCCAACTTTTCCTTCATCCCCCCACCTTACCGGAACCTCAACACCGACTCGAACTCCGATCTTGAGAACCTCCACGATCAACTTCTCGTTCACGAACTGCTCGGCGAACAAAGGCCATGTCATCAATGGCACACCAGAGCACACTCCTTCTAACGTCGAATTCCAACCACAGTGAGTCAAGAACCCTCCAACTGCTGGGTGTGACAATATGAGAATTTGTGGGGCCCATCCTTTTATCAAAAGCCCTCTTCCTTTAATCCTTTCCTCAAAACCTTCAGCAACCAACCATTTCTCCATCTCAGAATGATCTTCTCCGGCAGTTTTAAGTACCCATATAAAGGGTCTTTGTGATGACTCTAAAGCCAACCCCAGCTCTATTAATTGTGATGGACGAAGCCGGCATAAGCTACCTAGGGAAACATACAAGACTGACCTAGGTTTCTTCGTGTCAAGCCAATCCGAACAATATTTCTGTTCAATTGAAGGCTTGTTTCCCCTCTCAAACTTGTCCAAGCTCTCCTTATTGCACAAGGACAACGGACCTATACACCAGACGGACTTGTTCATGGCCTTCTCGTACTCGTGGGCATATCCATGTTCTAGCTCCTCGAAGCTATTAACGACTACACCATAAGATGACATCTCAGCCTCTCGCATTTTGTCTCGAAAATCATCCAAGTCAGGCTGAGCAACAAACGCTCCGGGAAGCTGAGCTTTCGTGATCTCAATGTTCTGAAGCAGCCCGGGAATAAGAAAAGGCTCAAGGTCAGAACTTACAGAGAGATGAGCATTGTGAAGCATGATATTGTAGGAACACAATAACGAGAAACAACACATGCCATGGAACACGAGCCTAGGAATGTCGAATTTCTGGGCTGTTAAGGATGTCCAAGAGAGGCATTTGTCGGATATAATACAGCTAGGTGGAGGAGTGGTTGGGCTTTTAAGGTAATCCTCTAAGGGTTGTTGCAACATGTCGAGTGCATTGTAGAACTTTCTGATGAGGCTTCTAGAAGGTAAGATATCAAGATTCTCGCAGCCTAAGGGAAGACCAACTTGTTGGCAAGGGAATGGTATGTTGAGAAGATGAATCTGGAGACCAGATTCCGAAGCTCTGTGAATTGTGTGGTCGAATCTTGAGGCGTTGTGAGGTGTTGTGAGCAAAGTCACGATCACTCCTCGCTCAGCTAAAACCCTAGCCATGTCGACCATAGGGATCATGTGGCCTTGAGCAAACAATGGCACCAACACAAAGTGAGGTTGCTGGGATGAAGCCATAATAATAATTTTGGTATATGGTAGCGATGGAGATCAAGTATATAGCTACTATATATATCGTTAATAATGATGTATAATTAATGATGAAAGGGAATATAGGATGAAAAGGCCATCATGGCTGGCCGCATTATATATTGGCCAGGTCTTCCCCGAGGATGGTACGGTTGACTTTGAATAATTCAAAAGGGACGAACGTAATGAGGTTTTGCCGTTATTTAAACCTAATCAACTGCGCTATATATTTTTGTAAAAAATTTGTATTGACTTGTGAAGAGCTTTCCTTTTTGCTTCTGAATTCTTGATTATTATTTTCTCAAGTCTCATGCATGTCTGAAGTCTGAACTATGTGCTCCTTTGACGTACCTCCGATCCCGTGTTGATTCAGTTATATGTAGCGTGAGAGACGAGTTGTGTTTCGTTCTTGTCCCTGGCTTATAATACTAATATACATATATTTAGCATGCATCTCTTTCTTAAAATATGTCTGCAAAATTATCAGGTATTTTTCTTAAATATTTAACAACTCTCATCTTAATGATCTCAAAATTAATATTTGTTTCAGCTATGTTTTAGCATTAATTATTTCCCTTTGAAGATACTAAATTCAATTTCATTTATGACAATACTTACATACGTACCTGGTGCAAAAAAAAAAAAAAAAAAAAAAATACTTACATACGTACGTACGTACTGCTGTACTGGTGCAAGGAATATTGTTGAGATTGGTTATTACTTCAAAAATTTAATCATACTAAAAAAATTCTGATTATATTCTTTATTTTTTAATCAAATAATTTATAATTTGATCAATTATTTATTTATTTATTAATTCAGTCGAACATATATTTCATACCTTTTGTGTTTTATAATTAAGCAAACTAAATTAATAAAAAAAATATAATTTCATCTTACAGTAGAAGTAATGATATTTTATAAGAGACCAACAACATATGCATCTTTTGATCTTGAAAGCGCTTTAAGAAAAATTGAGAGACTGGTAATGTGCTTAGCCTTATATACTTAATAAATTTCCCCTTTTAATAAATTAATACGAAAATATTTATTTTTTAACAAAAATAAAAATTATTAATTACAAAAATTAATCAGGCAGAGAGTCATTCATGAATTGGGAAAAAAAAATCAGTATATAATTAGATATTTTTCTTTTTAAAACGCAGGGAAATGTCCCCGTAATTAATATTCATTATTCTCTTTCCCGGTGCTTACTGCTGTTTGAGTAGTCGAGGTAGTTACGTATTACGTGAATCAATGTTCTGCGTTTGTGCCTATGAACTTTCGCAACTTAATAATAATAATTATATAGCTCTTATGTTACGCTGCTTAAAGCCCAGAGAACGAAAAATATACTGATTCTTTCATATTAAAGCCCAGAGAACGAAAAATATACTGATTCATTCATATTAAATCACCTGATCATGTAATCATATCAAAAAAGAAACCAAAGAGTCGTAGGATTTTACACGAATACATGAGGAGGACCAGCATCTTTCTATATTAAAACCTGAAGGGCATGAATAATGTCAATCTTATTATTATATCGCACTTAATGAATATTGATTTTGGTTACAGATATTTAACCTAATTGGATGAAAAAAAAATTACTTTTTTTTATCAGCTTCTGTGACCTTGAACATCACGTCTTTTGGAAATGATATGTGCACAGCAACATATATTTCCTGCACATTGATCGATTCAAAAAGGGCTTAATTACTTATTATATGGTTTAATTAATATGAATGCATATTCCATAACAGACTTCTTTTCCATATAAGACCCCTGCGAAGTCCTGTATGGACAGCGAATCTTTGGTTGGTCGTAACAAATTAAAGAATTCAATAATTTGAATATTTTTTATTTTCACATGTGGGGTTTGTAAAACACGGTATTTCTAAAGTGTTCTTCGAATTAAAATACAATATTTACTTTTCTTTAAGCTGGAGTTTGTTTGGAATAACAACGTAACCACAGGTTGTTAAGTTGGTCAGCTTGAAATGACCAATCTAGAAAGTTACTCCTCCTGTCCTTAATTATTTAATAATAACATATATGTGATATAATCTTTCGAAAGTATTTCTATGTAACATTAGATTATAAATCAATTTATAAGTTAAGAAAATTAATTTGAAGAAAAATATTGAATAAACGAGACAAAGTTAAGAAAAAAAAAAATAACCTCAAATTAACTCTTATATTAGATACCCGAGAGAGTGTTTTAGATCCCATTGTTAAAGCCGGTCTCTCAAAAGAAATGGATATACTACCTTCAATCTTAAATATAAAACTCAATTGACTGATTTTAAAAGATTAACAAAGGGAAATAAATTATTTAATCATAGCATATATTATATAATTTCTCTTAAATACTTATATATATATCATTTTATGAGTTAGACAAACAAACAAGTTTAAAGTAAACTGATAAATGTAAATATTTTAAAATAATTTATTTAACAAACTTAATATCCCTAAATTAGTGAACTGAATTTTATATAAAGGATGAGAGGTAGTATTTATTCAACATCGTATGTATGAGAAAGTAAATAGAGCCAAGACTGCCCAAAGGAGGGTTAGTTAAGTCCGAAGACAGTAAAATTTGGAAATCTTCCTGAATTGATACGTTATGTACGTAGAAAATCAGAGTGAATATAACTGATAAAGGAGTCCGTGCAACTTCATGGAAGACACTAAATGGCAACAGAATTAGTCTGGTCAAAATAATTAAAGTGATATATATCATCCATCACCATCATTATTAGGTCCCCAGGCAAAGTTTAATGGCGAAACGCTGAAACTACGACGTACGTACGTAGCTATTAAATAATGAATCCGAGTAATATACAAATCATAGATAGGGAAAGAAGAGAAAAAAAAAATGAGGCTGCTAACTGCAAAGTGACACCCATAGAAAAGCTATATTCTGTATAACGAATTACGACCTTAGCAATGGAGATACGTACAAAAGTTAATTGCTGCTACAAAATGAAATTGACGTACGTGTGTGCTTAAGCAGTGTGAAAAATGGGCTAGACTTTACAAATATATGCACAATCTCATTTGGCATACATGTGTGTGTGATAAAAATGATAACAAATTGTGAATTGGATATTTATCAAACATTTCTCCTTCCATTTTCATGGAGTGTTTTCTTCATAATATCAGCAAAAGCATATAACTCGCTTTATCAAACCAATTATTAATTAATATAAATACCAATTGCCATTTTTCGTAGTTTTAAATTAAATAAAATCACCAAATAATACTTACTAACAGAAAACGACATGTATATGAATTTATTAGCATTAATTAAGCTTTCGATAAATTTACTGCAAAGAATTTCAATTTCCCTTTTCTAAGGAAACTTCACATTTTATTTGAGTTAATGGTATATTGATCAGGCCGATTTCTTCTATAATGAGAGGAGAACTTTATTTTTTAATTGTTGTAATGCCATTTTAAAGACGTCAATTAATAAACAAAGATGTAGCCAGAAAAAAATAATACTCCCTCCGGTCCTAATTATAAAACACATTTAACCGATTTTGTGGAGATTAAGGAGAGAAGTTAAATTAGTTAATTTTACTCATTTTCCTAAAATGCCCTTATATAAATTTAAAATGACATAAGTAAAAGTAAATTAACAACCTCTACCACATACTTCTCTGACTTAGAATTTTTCTTTCCACATACTTTTTAATTGAAATAATGTTTCTGCTATATATACATATATGTGTTTATACATACATACATACATACATACATATACACGAGTATATATGTATACATATAGATATAGATACACACACATATACATACATATATCTACACACATATATATGAACACACACACGCATATATATATATATATATATATACAGACACACACACATGTATATATGTGTGTGTTTATATATGTACACACACATATATATCTACACACATATATATTGATAAGCGCACACACACACCTATATATACATATATGTATACACACAAATATATACACAGATTTTTTTTTTTTTTTGCTCAAGACAGACACACACACTCACATATATATATATATATATATATATATATGTATGTGTGCGTGTGTGTGTGTATTTTTATATATGTGTGTGTCTATATATATGTATTTGTGTATATATGTATATATATTTGTATATAGACACACACACATATGTAATCACAAAAAACCATACACACTTAAGAAAATAAAATAGGGGCATTTTAGGAAAAATTTGACAAAAATTAGAATGTTATCTTATAATTAGGACCAAAACTAATTCTCAAATATTGTCTTATAATTAGGACCAGGGGAGCACCAAATAGATGCTTTTTTTTTAAACCCCGCAAGATGCAAGTAACCAACTATCACCAGCTGATATTATTTGACAATGGAAAAAGTTTAATGGATATTTATATCTTTAATAGAACACTAATTTAGTGTTTTCTTTTATTTTCTGCCCTGACAAAATTGAGGTCAAATTACTTATATCCATTTGATCATGTTTATAGATAATTTTACAAGTATACATACTTATTTTAATAACTAACAAATAACAGAATAACAAGTTTAAATATGAAAATTTACATATTCTAATTTTAACAACTAGCCACAGCTAAAAAAATAAGTTTTCATTACAAATGTACAAATCCTAATTTATATTACAAGAGTTTATACAAAATCTATACCAGTGTTCCTATAAATGAATTTATAAATACACATTTAACCATGAGAATTCAAATCATTCATGATCATATATAAATGTAATATATAAATGTAGTATGGGTTCCACTAGTTTCAACTAAGTTACCATTAATTCCCCATTTATAATCATAAATGTAGTATGGGCTTCCAACAGTTTCACACCAGTAATAAAAATGTAGTTAAAATGATTTTGTGCGTTTAAAGGAAACAAAAAAAAAAATCTTGCCCACATCATTTGTAACAGAGAAGTATGAGTTTCTACCTTAGAAGAGAGACTTTTTGACTATAAAAAATCTTACCCACATAATTTGTAATAGAGAAATTTTTTTGCCCACATCATTTATAAAGTTGCTTCGACATTGTCTGCGTCTGCACGGGAAGATCTCAAAGACTTGCTTTGCATATTCAACAACCTACCATCCAAACCTGTGCTTCAGTTTGTGCAGGACACACCTGTTTATAGATGTATCATATAAATCTTACTTTTATTAACTAAACTACCTATACACGCCGACTAAACTCCATTGCTTATAAGCACCGTCCGTGTCACAAATCTGTAACATTTGCCTTTTCTTTTTTCTGAGGACTGAGAAACACAAAAGACCAAAAAAATTGGGCTCAACCAAACCCAACTTTCTGTTTTACGGAAGGTCTTGGCCCATTAGATTTATATACTCTTTTTCTCGAGAAACAAACGGCTTGAAATTAAAGCCATTCTTCTCGGCCCTTTATATGTTCATTAAGATTCCTTGCAATCTTGCATCCACGTTCTGCAATTCGTGATGTGAATTAACTTAGGTCTTCGCATTTGAGACTTCTTGACAATGACCTCGCTGTGTAACTGAGTTTTTTAAAAATATATGCTTATGCGGATAACTTTGAGGATTTAATTTTTATCAGAGCCTAATGCAACTGCAACTAAAGGGGCAGGATTCTTAAGATGAGTTGGTTCATTGAATTGATTATTGAATATATAAGTCTGGCAGATTACTATTGAATTAATAAAGCTTAAGGTTGATCACCTATGATTCAAACATGGGGTCTAATCACTTGAATTCAAGGAAAACAAAGATCAAAACATCCTAAATCTTACTGCAAATTACGACATTTCAAGTGTCCCAGAACAATAAAAAAAATTCAGCCGATGCTAAACTTGGAAATAATGGCAGATGCCACTACATACACACATTGGTTTGCTAGATATAAGTGGAGACAGGCACATACTGTTGGTCAGGAACTTATTGGCAAGAAACAAGGATCGTAAAAACACAGTGGATATACTACCTTCAGTCTTAAACATAGTGTTAAACATGGTACTTAATTTTAATCTGTAGTGGAACCCAAAGAAGTATTTTTTTGCTAGCTGGGAAAGAGCACTAGTCGTGTTTGGTTTGTTGCCTGATATCTTGGATGAGCAGGCTCACGTTCAACTCAGAAGACCCACCTTCCTGTACAGCTCCCTCGGCCATCTGTGCAAGCCTCATAGCCTTATTTCTTCTTTCTTCACTTTCCTCTGTTTCATCCATCAACCTGTGTATTGCCATCAGAATGTCTTGTTTCTTCACCAACACCCCTATTTTCTCTTCCTCGCCCCAGGTCATGGGCTTCTCAACCCCAACCCTCACTCCAATTCCCAATACTTGCACCACAAACTTCTCATTCAAAAATTGATCCCCGAATAATGGCCACGTCAGCATCGGCACACCTGCACATATTGCTTCTATAGTTGAGTTCCAACCACAGTGTGTTATGAACCCTCCAATTGCTTTGTGTGACAATATAAGTACCTGAGGAGCCCAGCCTCTGATCAAAAGGCTCCTCCCTTTGGTCCTTTCCTCAAAGTCGTCTTCTTTAATCCATTTGTACAGTTCTTCTGAGTGACTTCCTGCTCTGATGACCCAAATAAATGGCATGTTTGATGCTTCCAAAGCCAAACCAAGCTCTTTTAATTGCAAAGGAGTTAGATTGCACATGCTTCCTAGGCATACATAAATAACAGACCTTGGTTTCTGCAAATCAAGCCATTCCATGCACTCGTTCTCGTCAATTGAGGCCTTGTTCCCTCTGTGACCCTTATCCAAGTCATCCTTGTTGCTGAGTGAAACAGGGCCAATACACCACAGTTTATCTTTTCTTGTCTTCTTGTATTCTGTTGCATATACTGGCTCCAACTCTTGAAAGGAATTCACGATTACCCCATAAACGGCCATTTCAGCTTCAACCATTTTGCCAACAAACTCCTTCCAGCTTTCCGGTTGTCCTGGTAACTGGGCTTTGGTGATCTCAATTTTATCAGGCAAGTCAGGTATAACGAAGTATTCTGATTCGTCCCTGATGTTCTCATAACCCTCATAACTCGTGGCTTTAAGGCTCCATAGGAGACAGAAGCAGCTTACTCCGTAAAAAGAAATCCTAGGAATATTGAATTTGCTGGCGATGTGGGCTGTATACGGCAAACCCACATCAGAGATTATGCAGTTTGGTTGAGGCGTTAACTCTTGGAACAATTCTTCAGCTGGTTTCTGCAGAATGCTCAGTGATTCATAGAAGCTCAAGCCCATGCCCAGTGAAGGTAGCATGTCAAAATTCTCACACCCTTCGAGCATTCCAGCCTCTTCATATGGGAACTGAATCTGGACCAATCGGATTGGAAGGCCAGACTCAGAGAAACGAGCAAAAGTTGCTGAGAAACGAGCAGCGTTATGCGGCGTTGTGACCACCGTAACAATCACGTCATGGTGAGCTAAAATTCTGGCTACGTCAACCATGGGATTCATGTGACCTGGGGACATGAATGGAAACAGGACGAAGTGGGGCTCAGATGATTGGGAAGCCATCTGGATATGAGATATGCTCGATCCAATTTCTTTCAACTAAGTTATGTGCAGCAGGCCTTTTGATTTGCTTCAAGTCCTCGAAGTGCCTAGGATAGCAACAAAATACAAGTCTAGCTCGTGGATGACACTTCAGCACGATTTAGACACCAAAGTTGACCCCGAGCGTGGAATTTAAAATATTTTCCCCCCGTTCCTTTTAGCTTTTATTAGCCAAAGAAATATTCACAAATTGAATTGGGAAGTACGAGTATACAAGAAACAAGTTTGAGGGGTAAATATGAAATTTTAGTACACTTTATTTATTTTTTAAAGATCTGAAAATAATTTTTCAAACTCATGACGTAATGTTTTTTTAGTACTGGTCAGTATCCTGAAGTATATTTTTTTCAAAATACTAAGATAATTTTTCAAGATTATGAAGTGTTTTTTTAGTGTCAGCCAGTATCCTAAATACTTTAGGACCCTAAATATAACTTAACTCACAAAAATAAAAAAGCAACTACAACCTTTCTTTTTTTTTTTTTTTTTCAAAAACTCCATCCCAGCCATATCAAAATGAACTTTACCCCGACTAATCTAAATCATTCCAGGTGTGACTCAAGTCATGCACCTCACTAACAACAGTCATTTCTTAATGCAAAATGAGGACGTTTTACATCAAAGGATGGTAGCGGATATTAACAGCAAAGTAGAGAAATCATTCCCGGTGTGTATAGTGTGTAGGTTAACAAGTGTTGGGGGATAATCGAAATGCACAAAGTAGTCGAATTATTTTGGTCAAAAGCAGCGTCATGCATTGATAGATAACTGGCTTCTCCAGAATTATCTATGGGAGTTGTTAAAAAATACCTTTCAAAAGTCACATCTTTCTTATGTGCAATGTCTAGGAAAAATTAGAGTGAAAGGCATAGGAAAAAAAAAAAATTTACTAGACAGATAATAAAAATCGTAATTATAATCAAATACCAAAATATAAATTTAAGAATACTAAATTAACCCCAACTATATTGATTTTTTCAAAAAAAAAAAAAAAAAATGAACGTCGAAGTTAAGCTAGAATGATAGGGAAGTTAGTTCTTACCCAAATTTAGCTTTTCAAAGCAAGAAGTGTTGCCAACCTGAAAAAATAGGAATAACAAATTTTTTAATGTGATTAACAAGACCAGAGTAACATAAATTCCACCAAATGAATGAGTTTGTTAATCGCATTAGTGAACTTGTTATTCTCATTACTAATTTTGTTAATGGTGTTCTAATTTTGATTTTTTTAGAGTCACATAAGTTCCACCTAACGAATGAATTTATTAAACTCATTACTGGATTTATTAATCTCATTAAAGAATTTGTAATTCTCATTATGACTTTTGTTAAATTTCACATTTACTGTTAACTTTATTCTTCCTCAAAACCCAAATACTAATCATTTTAAATTTCATGTGGTATTTTCCTTTTCTTTTCTTAAATTTTGTGTGTGTGGATAGTAAATAAAATCAAATCAATTTAAACCTTAACTTAACCCAACCTAATTTGGGGATGACAACACGAGTGTAAGCATTAGAGGAAGAAGAAGTTAGAGGCCGATTTGTCTTTTCCTCTTCATTTTCTTCTTTCTGGATTCTTTTGATCTTCCTTTACATTCGCCGGAATCGAACCTCCGACAAGCCCTGTACCATAGCCAGCCAAAACTCCAGCATGATTCTGTTGGTCTCTAAGAAGATCATAAAGGTCGAAGCCTTGGATCTTCTTGATGTTCTTCATTATATAAAAGGCAGTTTGGACTTTTCTTCAAAATTTCCATATCTCTGATTGCCTCTTATCCCTTCTCTATCCTTTCACAAGTTCAATATGCTTCTCGGGTTTAGAAAATTTATATGATATTTAAGTATCATTTTCTCATGAATTTATGGCACATGACTTTTCTAGAAAAAAATACACTCATGCGAAATCCTTAATGTAAAACATATTTACTTAATTTAATTAAATTAAGAAAGTTAGTTGAGTTTGTTAATATGACATGTATTTTTTAAAACACTCTTCATCTTGCTTAATTCCCTATCCTCTCTCCTTCTTAATTATTATTAAAAGAGTATCAATAAGGGTAAATTATGAAAAAGTTGAAAAATATAAAAATTATTTTATATTTAGGACCAAGATCAACTCTCTAAAATTTTGTAATCCGGGTATAAAATTTAACTAACCTCAGTAACTATGAAAATCCTACCTATTTTATGCAAATTGAGCGACTTCATGAGAGACCTGATGTACATGTGTGCAACATAATGCGTCGGATACATATTTTGCTGAAAGTGAGCCAGGGAAAATAATCCTGTCACCCACTTATACCCGGACTCGATACCCACACACTACCTCGGACTCGATACCCACACACTTCCCCGACTCTGATACCCAATCCCTGATACCAACACACTATCTAAGACTCTGATGCCAACACCCATCTCGGATTCTGACACCCCATCCATGCGTCGACTCTACTGGTAAGATTCACCTTGTACATCTCCGGCCTGCTGAATCCATGTTTGGAATCATCGACAGTAGCCCTAGAGAAGTTCTCGGAAGCCATAGAGGAGGCTAGAGATATGGATTGTGCGCGAAAGGATCGCAGGAATGAGAGAAAGATAGAGGAGGTTTGGGGAATTTAGTCGGTGATACTTGATGGGCGGGAAAGCGGAAGGCGGTTTAATTTGGCGGGCGAATGAAATGAATTTAAGCTGGACGGTTTCGTTGCATGCGGTGATACGTTTGGACTTGTAGGAGAGAAAAATCAGCTTGATTTCACTATTTCAAAATCATCCCTTGTAAGATTGATTTAAAACAGATAATCTTGTGTGCTTCTGTTTCATAGTTTTCCACAAGATTTTTATAGTAGATAGTAGACTCAATAAGGTTTAAAACGAGCAAAAGAACAGCTAAAACGGAAGTGTAGGTTGGGAGTTATGATTTTTCAAAGTTTGACAGCAAAACTAGAAAACTGTCATTTTCCAGTAATGAACAGTGGTTTTTGTGTTAAGTTTTGAAATAGTAAATTATCAAGTTTTGACATGACACTTTCCAGAAACAAAGTGGACACAACAAGGTTTAATTTGATAGGTCACACGCTTTATTAGGAGTTGTATCCAGAGAGATACGAATTTTTGAAATTGACCTATTAAATCTGGAATTTTTCTGAACTGTATCTCGGACTCTGATACCACAAACTACCCCATAACCTGATACCAACGCACTATCTCGGACTCTGATACCCTATCTCTGATACCGACCCACTATCTAAGACTCTGATATCAACACCATCCCTGATACTGACCCACTAGCTCGGATTGTGATACGACACCCTAACCCGGACTCTGATACGACACACTACCCCAGACTCTGATACCCACACACTACCTCAGACTCTGATACCCACACACTTCCCCGGACTCTGATACCCAATCCCTGATACCAACACACTATCTAAGACTCTGATGCCAACACCCATCTCGGATTCTGACACCCCATCCATGCGTCGACTCTACTGGTAAGATTCACCTTGTACATCTCCGACTGCTTGAATCCATGTTTGGAATCATCGACGGTAGCCCTAGAGAAGTTCTCGGAAGCCATAGAGGAGGCTAGAGATATGGATTGTGCGCGAAAGGATCGCGAGGAATGAGAGAAAGATAGAGGAGGTTTGGGGAATTTAGTCGGTGATACTTGATGGGCGGGAAAGCGGAAGGCGCTTTAATTTGGCGGGCGAATGAAATGAATTTAAGCTGGACGGTTTCGTTGCATGCGTCGGTGATACGTTTGGACTTGTAGGAGAGAAAAATCAGCTTGATTTCACTATTTCAAAATCATCCCTTGTAAGATTGATTTAAAACAGATAATCTTGTGTGCTTCTGTTTCATAGTTTTCCACAAGATTTTTATAGTAGATAGTAGACTCAATAAGGTTTAAAACGAGCAAAAGAACAGCTAAAACGGAAGTGTAGGTTGGGAGTTATGATTTTTCAAAGTTTGACAAAGAAAAACTAGAAAACTGTCATTTTCCAGTAATGAACGGTGGTTTTTGTGTTAAGTTTTGAAATAGTAAATTATCAAGTTTTGACATGACACTTTCCAGAAACAAAGTGGACACAACAAGGTTTAATTTGATAGGTCACACGCTTTATTAGGAGTTGTATCCAGAGATACGAATTTTTGAAATTGACCTATTAAATCTGGAATTTTTCTGAACTGTATCTCGGACTCTGATACCACAAACTACCCCATAACCTGATACCAACGCACTATCTCGGACTCTGATACCCTATCTCTGATACCGACCCACTATCTCAGACTCTGATATCAACACCATCCCTGATACTGACCCACTAGCTCGGATTGTGATACCACACCCTAACCCGGACTCTGATACGACACACTACCCCAGACTCTGATACCCACACACTACCTCGACTCGATACCCACACACTTCCCGGACTCGATACCCAATCCCGATACCAACACACTATCTAAGACTCGATGCCAACACCCATCTCGGATTCGACACCCCATCCATGCGTCGACTCTCTTGGTAAGATTCACCTTGTACATCTCCTACTGCTTGAATCCATGTTTGGAATCATCGACGGTAGCCCTAGAGAAGTTCTCGGAAGCCATAGAGGAGGCTAGAGATATGGATTGTGCGCGAAAGGATCGCGGGAATGAGAGAAAGATAGAGGAGGTTTGGGGAATTTAGTCGGTGATCTTGATGGGCGGAAAGCGGAAGCGGTTTAATTTGGCGGGCGAATGAAATGAATTTAAGCTGGACGGTTTCGTTGCATGCGCTGGTGATACGTTTGGACTTGTAGGAGAGAAAAATCAGCTTGATTTCACTATTTCAAAATCATCCCTTGTAAGATTGATTTAAAACAGATAATCTTGTGTGCTTCTGTTTCATAGTTTTCCACAAGATTTTTATAGTAGATAGTAGACTCAATAAGGTTTAAAACGAGCAAAAGAACAGCTAAAACGGAAGTGTAGGTTGGGAGTTATGATTTTTCAAAGTTTGACAAAAAACTAGAAAACTGTCATTTTCCAGTAATGAACAGTGGTTTTTGTGTTAAGTTTTGAAATAGTAAATTATCAAGTTTTGACATGACACTTTCCAGAAACAAAGTGGACACAACAAGGTTTAATTTGATAGGTCACACGCTTTATTCGGAGTTGTATCAAGAGAGATACGAATTTTTGAAATTGACCTATTAAATCTTCAATTTTTCTGAACTGTATCTCGGACTCTGATACCACAAACTACCCCATAACCTGATACCAACGCACTATCTCGGACTCGATACCCTATCTCGATACCGACCCACTATCTAAGACTCGATATCAACACCATCCCCGATCGACCCACTAGCTCGGATTGTGATACGACACCCTAACCCGGACTCTGATACGACACAGTAACCCCAGACTCTGATACCCACACACTTCCCCGGACTCTGATACCTAATCCCTGATACCAACACACTATCTCAGACTCTGATACCAACACCCATCTCGGATTCTGACACCCCATCCATGCGTCGACTCTACTGGTAAGATTCACCTTGTACATCTCCCTCTGAATCCATGTTTGGAATCATCGACAGTAGCCCTAGAGAAGTTCTCGGAAGCCATAGAGGAGGCTAGAGATATGGATTGTGCGCGAAAGGATCGCAGGAATGAGAGAAAGATAGAGGAGGTTTGGGGAATTTAGTCGGTGATACTGATGGGCAGGAAAGCGGAAGGCAGTTTAATTTGGCGGGCGAATGAAATGAATTTAAGCTGGACGGTTTCGTTGCATGCGCTGGTGATACGTTTGGACTTGTAGGAGAGAAAAATCAGCTTGATTTCACTATTTCAAAATCATCCCTTGTAAGATTGATTTAAAACAGATAATCTTGTGTGCTTCTGTTTCATAGTTTTCCACAAGATTTTTATAGTTGATAGTAGACTCAATAAGGTTTAAAACGAGCAAAAGAACAGCTAAAACGGAAGTGTAGGTTGGGAGTTATGATTTTTCAAAGTTTGACAAAGAAAAACTAGAAAACTGTCATTTTCCAAGAATGAACAGTGGTTTTTGTGTTAAGTTTTGAAATATTAAATTATCAAGTTTTGACATGACACTTTCCAGAAACAAAGTGGACACAACAAGGTTTAATTTGATAGGTCACACGCTTTATTCGGAGTTGTATCCAGAGAGATACGAATTTTTGAAATTGACCTATTAAATCTGGAATTTTTCTGAACTTTATCTCGGACTCGATACCACAAACTACCCCATAACCTCGATACCAACGCACTATCTCGGACTCGATACCCTATCTCGATACCGACCCACTATCTCGGACTCGATATCAACACCATCCCCGATCTCGACCCACTAGCTCGGATTGTGATACGACACCCTAACCGGACTCGATACGACACACTACCCCGCACTCGATACCCACACACTACCTCGGACTCGATACCCACACACTTCCCGGACTCGATACCCAATCCCGATACCAACACACTATCTCAGACTCTGATACCAACACCCATCTCGGATTCTGACACCCCATCCATGCGTCGACTCTCTTGGTAAGATTCACCTTGTACATCTCCTACTCTTGAATCCATGTTTGGAATCATCGACGGTAGCCCTAGAGAAGTTCTCGGAAGCCATAGAGGAGGCTAGAGATATGGATTGTGCGCGAAAGGATCGCAGGAATGAGAGAAAGATAGAGGAGGTTTGGGGAATTTAGTCGGTGATACTGATGGGCAGGAAAGCGAAAGGCAGTTTAATTTGGCGGGCGAGGGAGCTTCAATGAAATGAATTTAAGCGGGACGGTTTCGTTGCATGCGCTGGTGATACGTTTGGACTTGTAGGAAAGAAAAATCAGCTTGATTTCACTATTTCAAAATCATCCCTTGTAAGATTGATTTAAAAATCAGCTTGATTTCTTTCTTTCTTTCGTTTTTAGCGAGCAGTGATTTCAATCTTTGAAATGTGAAATGTAAGAAAAACAAAAATTGTACTTTTAAAACAGGGATATGACGAAGTTGTATGATTTGTCTTCAAGTTATAAGTACATATTAGGGGAAAAAACAATTTAAAAGGACCTAAGTCTTCTATTTGATGTAATCAGGTGTGTTAGTCATGGTAAGGGAGATGATATTCAATGGATACTCCCTTTGGTCTTTATTATAAGGTACTATCTCCGGTCCTAATTATAGGAATATTTTTGTAGTGTAAATTACACTATAAAAGTGTTCCTATAATTAGGACCAGAGAGAGTACTAAATAACAATTCTCATAAACCAATAAAAACAGTTAAAGTCAATAAAGTTATCCTATAATTTAAGTAACTTCTAATATTACCCATACTAATTGTATTAAACGCTAATATTATATTAATTATTATTCTCACCCACTACCCATATTAATTATGGGTATACATGGAAAAAATAATAATTAATGCGCTTTGGAAATAAGCATGTGGCTTATAAAAATGACCAAATATAATTACTAGTTTAATACAATTAGTATAATAAAGACCAGAGGGAGTATGTTATTACCGCCCCCTTGTTGAAATTCTAGAATATGGAGTAATGTATAACAATAAAAAATAATATGAGGAATAAGTTTTTTTTACGGATAAATCTTAAAAATAACTTGAAACTTATAAATAATTCAATAGATTAATACAATATTTGCTCCCCAAAGTTTGTTGTCATTTTAATTTTGGTCTCTTAGGTTTAAAGTCAAAGATTTTTGTTTACTTAAGTTTCATTTCATTTAAGACATTGGTCCATTTAATAAAATAAAAATCTATATTAGTTTGCTCCTTGAGTCATCAAAACCTCTTATTTGAAATTTGAGAGACCAAAACCAAAATGAGGGTAAATTTGAAGGACCAAAGATTATGTTAACCCTAATTCAATACTACTAGTGCCTATTTGGATTAGCAATAGAAGTTATTTTTCCTACATGATTTACAATATACAAAGTAAGTATATAAAATAAGTTTTCTCTTGACTTAGGTAAATGTGATTTTCAAGGCTATTCAAAAAGTCTTCACTGTAAGAACATAGTGGCATCATGTTTATGTTTTTCCTTGGCAAAATGACATACTCCGTTTAAAATATAAGAGAAAGTGACTTTTTTTGGAGAGATTAAAGAAGCTAATTAAATTATTTTAGAGTATTTTTATTTTTATTTTTTCTCCAAGCTAATTAGTTTGACTAATAAACTGATATATCATCTAAGGATAAACAACATATGATATGATTAAATAACTTATTTAGTTTCCCCAATCTTTCCAAAATAAGTCAAGTCCGTCTTATACTTTCTCTGATCCTTATTATAAGACACCAACTAACAATTCTCACAAATCAATAAAAACAGTTAAAGTCATTAAATTTGTCCTAAAATTTAAGTAATTTCCAATATTACCCCTACTAATTGCTCTAAACTCTAATATCATGTTCATTATTACTCTCACCCACTACCTTTATTAATTATGGATGCATCTGGTTGTTGCTCCGTGGGTGAAACAACTTGATTTTGCGCCTTATGAGTCTCAGCAGGAATCTTAGTTGGATCTTCTTTTTCCTTTTGACTCCACGCATAATCTCACAAATTTGCCTCTTTCAATTTTTGGTGTTGTGGATTGAAAATCATGAAGGGTGTTCATATCAACCTTTAGTCTATGTTTGGTTGGAGGTCCTTTAGGCTATGTTTGGTTAGAGGGAAGGTGTCCATCGCTAGTGTGAAAAGTTAGATATGAAGTGACAGGCTTCCAAAGTTAATGTGCGGAAAACGATGCAAAAAACTATGTAATTTTTAAAAATTCCCATGGGAAATTTGGTCAAAATTTTATCTTCCTTCCTCTCCCTCCCCTACCCTCCAACTAAACAAAGCCTTAACGTTCGTCCGATTCTATCTCCTAGTTTGGATATGCAGTGTTTATTATAACAATGCATTGGCACATCCGGGATGCGAACCCAAGTTGCCACTCTACCAAGAGGATTTTGATAAGGATTGAAATATGGAGTCCATCGTTGAATAAGAACTCAATGTTGAGAGACAAGTTGTGTTACGTGAGTCCACATTAGATGCTTAGACTTTATATGCTCATTACATGCTTATACTTCAATTAGAGGTAGGAGCATATTTTTTTAATTTTAATTTTAATTTTTTATATAATGTATTTATTTCTATTTAAACTTCATGAGAGACATGATACATGTGTGCAACCCTTGTATTTTCTTGTTGAATTTGTGCTATATATGTGACACTTAAAATGGAATTATTTATATAGCATTCACCCCTGAGTTGCACATCGACTCGAATCAAGTTCTAATATCATTTGTAACATGCCAACAATTATTTTTTTAGCGTTCATATCTAAACTATGCTCTGATACCATTTGTCATCCCAACATCCTCGCTGACTCATTGACTCAAACTAGACCATTTGTAACATCCCATAATCCTTACTAGCACATTGAGGCGAACCAAGCTCTAATACCTTTGAAACATCCCAACGTTCTCACTCGCACATCGACCTGAACCAAGCTCAAATATCATTTATAACATTCCATCGATTTAGGATCTGCTACCATTTATAACATATCAGCATCCTCGTTGGCACATCGACCCAAACCAGACCGTTTATATGCAACTGGCTGGTTTCAATTTTTCCCAATTTTTGACCATCGTAGGCAAATAATGAAATAACGGATTTTTTGCGTGATTTTTTTAAAAATATTAAGAATTAAGAACTACATAAGAAATGTAAAAAAAAAAAAAAAAAAAAAAGATTACTAATAAATAATATAAAAATTAATTATTTTTCTTCAATTTTTATACCTTTTTATTAAAACTTCTAAATCCTTTCATGTAAATTAAAATGTTTTGCTGGCAAAAAAGAAAACTGAAAATCTTAATGGCTTTAATGTCAAATGATAAAATTTTATTTTATTAAAAAAAATATTTTTTATTCTGAGCAAACCCCTGTATTTTACTATTGAAAAACCTATCAGCGACAATATAAAAGGATTATATATATATACATATATATATATTATTTATTTAAAAGTAACAATTAATATTATCTTTTCTCCGGTTTCCACATTTTCAACTTTTTAATCATTTTTTGTTTCGTTATGAAAATAGTGGCTCTCGTACAATAGACAAAATCTTTGATCAATTTAGCTGTTTATGTGGGAAAAAGTTGTAAAAATTTTCTTTTCAGAAGATATAAAAAAAATAAACTATTTAAATTAAAATTTGAAATAATGTACAATACACACTCACACTATTTTGCATAAAATAATTCAAATTTGATTTTTTTAAAATGTTTTTTTTTTTTGGTTTAATTTAACGACATTTGTTAGTATATCAATGTAATAAATAACGAAAATCGTATTTATCCCTCTTTGAATAGATTGATGGTTCTTTAAATCTAGATGAGATTCGATAAATGAAAAAAATCTAGATGTGATGTACGAATGGGGTATATAAGGGTGTAGTATGGACCAATAATGAACCAACAAAATAATGCATTTAGATGAAGGTGATTTTGGCAATGTTAATAATCAAATATCAATTTTGCATTGCAGTGTTCTCTCCCGCTTATGCCCAAGAGGCCAAGAGATATTAGAATCATAATTATTTAGTCATATCCAAAAGTGACTTTATATTAAATAGGACATATATTTTTTAAAATATCCTAATCATCTTTTTTAATTGCCTTTATTCTTCCTCATTTTATGTTATTATTGAAGAAGCATCAATATGAATAAATTATGAAAAGAATGACAAATATAAAAAAATGTGTCTTATATTTAGGATAAATATTATCTTATATTAAAGACTAGTGTAATTTACACTTTTCACTGAAATAGAGATTATTGAAGTAAATCATATATATATATTTCAATTCCACCAACATCAATGTATGGAGCCACACATGGAAATGTAAAAGATCATTTATCCTTGTTGATTTCGTGCATGATATCTTGAATAAGGAAGTTGACATTAGAGTAAGAAGACCCACCTTCTTCTACAGCATTCTTTGCCATCCCTGCAAGCTCTCTAGCCCTCCTTCTTCTCTCTTCACCTTCCTCTGTCTCATCCATTAACTTGTCTATTGCCTTCTCAATGTCCTCCTTCTTCACCAGCACTCCTATTTCATTTTCCTCACCCCATAACATAGGACTCTCCACCCCAACACTTACAGCAACTTGTAATATTTGCACCACTAGTTTTTCATTGCAAAATTGATCCCCAAATAATGGCCAAGTAACCATCGGCACACCTCCACATATTGCTTCTAGTGTTGAGTTCCAACCACAGTGTGTTATGAACCCACCAATTGCAGGGTGTGATAGTATCAATACCTGTGGAGCCCAACCACGAATCACAAGGCCTCGTGCTTTGGTTCTCTCTTCAAATCCATCTTCTTCAATCCATTTGTTCAATTCCTCTGATTCACTTCCTTCCCTGATGACCCAAATGAATGGCCTGTTTGATGCTTCTAAAGCCAGGCCAAGTTCTATCAACTGTGACCATGTTAAATTGCATAAGCTTCCAAGGCATGCATAAATGACAGTGCTTGATTTCTGCAAATCAAGCCACTTCAAGCATTCGAACTCGTCAATTGAAGCTTTGTTTCCTCTTTCAGCCTTATCCAAGTGACCCTTGTTGATAAGTGAAACAGGGCCTATACACCACATTTTACCTCCCCTCAATTTCTTGTATTCCCTTGCATACGCTGGCTCCAACTCTTCGAAAGAATTCATGATTATCCCATATGCATCTTTCTCTGCGGCAGAAATTTGTTCAGTAAACTCGTCCCATCCATTTCTTACTGGACCCAATAACTGAGCTTTAGTCATCTCAATTCGATCAGGCATTCCTGGCAAAACAAAATAATCCGATTCTGACGTTATGTTATCCCAAAAACCATCAAGACGAACATGGTACGCACACAAGAGACATAAGCAGTTTGTTCCCACAAAAGAAATCCTGGGAATGTCAAATTTTCTTGCAATATAGGATGTGTAAGGCAAACACATATCAGAGACTATGAAACTTGGCCTCGGTGTTAAGTCTTGGAATAGCTTTTCCACTGGTTGCTGTAGAAAGCTGGTTGCTTGGAAGAAACCCGAAGCGGATATTAGTGAAGGCAACATATCAAGGTTCTCACATCCTTCAGAGACTCCAGCCTCTTTATATGGGAAAGGAACCTCTACCAGTCGGATTTGAAGGCCAGAGTGCGAAGAACGAGAAAGAATTGAAGTGAAACGAGCTGCGTTACGAGGTGTTGAGACTAGTGTGACGATAATATTGCGGCGAGCTAGTATTCTTGCAATATCGACCATGGGAATCATGTGGCCTTGAGCCATCAATGGAAACAGGACAGCGTGAAGCTGAGGCTCTTGTTCTTGGGATGGCGAATCCATTTTAGTGCAGGGGATTCAATATGCTTGGCAGTATGAATTATCAAGTTACAGGGTGGGCATAGATAATGCCTAGCTTGCAGATGAAAGCAGAGGCAGTGACCCTGTTGGTGATGCCAGACCACTGCATAAAGGGAGTAGGGGGTGTGGATGCTGTCCTTCAAAAAATTTCGATATCTTATTAAAAAATAGAATTATTTTTATTATTTTTATGATTTTTTAAATATTCAATACCTTAAAACTGTGTAGTTTTTTTTTTAAATTAAGAATGTTAAATTCTTAAAAATTCATTAAAAAAATAAAAAAATTATATTTTTATGCATAGAATATCACTTATTTTATATAGAATTTAATGATTAAATAATAAAAAATTGAGAAGTGGATCCTTTTATGATCTTTCTACTTTTTATTTTTTATTAGTCTATCTAACTTGTTGATTGGAAAGATAGAAGAAAAGTCAAAATAATATTATAACATTTCAAATTGATTAGATAAATATAATTTAGAAATTATAAGAGATAATAAAAAAATAATAATAAGCGATACCACATCCAACAAATCCTAGAAGGGGAGACTTTTTTTCGGGTCCACATTACATGCTTAGGTTTATATCTTGTTATGTGCTTATACCTCTAATTAGAGGTATAAGCACATTTTTTTATATATTTTTTTTATTTAGATTTAAATTATATTTAAATTATATCTTTTTTCGAGATTTTTTTTTTTGTCATCCAGATCTCAAATTAATTAATTTTTATAATACTTGTGTTTACGGACAAATGCGAACTAAAAATTAATTAATTTGAGATACTGAGTGTAAAAAAATCTCGAAAGCGATATAATTTAAATCTAAATAAATACAATATATAAAAAAATTAAGAAAATTAAAAAAAATGTGCTTATAGCCTCTAATTAGAGGTATAAGCACATAACAAGCATATAAGCTAAGCATGTAATGTGAATTCACTTTTTTGTGGGCGCCTCCCTGATAAAGCCATAATAAGTTGATTGGTCTTGGTCAGCAATGACAGCTTGTCTCATCACAGCAGTGGCCAATCAGAGATAACGTTTATTGTCTTTTCAAACATTTACTATATTATTTAATACTGCATGTATCTAGGTTATTAAAATCGGATCGGTTATAAAATTGGTTGGGATATTGGTTTTAGAGTCAGTGAGTCTAGAGTTAAATCGGAGCTAAACTGGTAGCTAAATATCTAGGATTTATTATATCATATTAATTAGGTTTCATAAATTTTTTTTAAAAAAAGGACAACAAGCACATCTTTTGAGACAGAAACCCCATCTGCTTTTTATCGGAGTCCATCTTCTACTGAGGAAAAAACAGAGCAGGAGTTCCCGTTAATTAATGAATCAAGAGGAGAAAAAAAGAGAGCAGGTCTTCCCATTAGTTAGGTCTTCGGATTTGGCTTATATCCTTTATATTTACCTAGAGTCGGAAAATTGGGTCGGGCCCGTCAGGCCAGCCCGTTTAAGCCCTGCCCTGTAGGGCTCGGGCTTGAAAAAATATGCCTAAAATTTGAAATTGCCCCCGTTAGGTCCTTCTTATAGCATTTTCATTTTTTTAAAAAAAATTAATTAGAGTGAAGCACATACATTAAAAGTGAAGACAATCAAATATCTATGAAATTGATGATAGTGATGAAGAAGATGACAATTGACAATGATAGTGGTATGTTTTTATATTTTATGTGAGTTATTTAATGTTGCTTAGTTTAATCTTCTACGTTTTATGTAAAGGCAATTGTGGACAATGGTTTGTTTTTATTACGAATTAATGAATGTGTTTATTTGTTGGATGATTTGTATTATTTAGATATTGATGTTGATACTATTTATTTGATAGATTAGAACTTTAATAGTTGTAATTTACTAATTATATTTCTTTGGAAAAAACCCAGAAAAAATAATTAAAATTTGGAATAGTAATTTTCGTGCCCCGAGGGCCGACTTGGCCCTTGTCGTACTATCGGGCCGGGCTTTGAAAAACAGATGTTTTCCTTATATCAGGCCTTGTAGGGCCGGCCCTGATTCCCAGCTCTACATTTACCATCCGTTGTTGTCCGCTATGCTTCATATGGCACCGTTTTTTCCCCTCAAAACACACACACATGGTTCCTTTAAAAAAAAAAAAAGAATTCAGGGCACTGTCAGGAAGTAAAAATATAATTCAGGATACTGAATGGTACTGAAAAAAGTCTTCATGGTCTTGAATTTTTTTTTGGGGATCTCGGAAAAATATTTCACATACTGATGGGTACTAAAAAGATACTGACTGGTACCGAAAAAATTATTGATAGTCTTAAAAAATTATTTTAGGATCTTGAAAAAATATTTCAGGTACAAAATGCTACTAAAAATATAGTTTAGGATATTTTTCAAGATCCTAAAATAATTTTTTAAGACCATCAATAATTTTTTCTGTACCAATCAGTATCGTTTTAGTACCCACCAGTACGTGAAATATTTTTCCAAGATCCAAAAAAAAAAAATTCAAGACCATGAAGACTTTTTTCAGTACCATTCAGTATCCTTAATTATATTTTTACTACCCGATAGTACCCTGAATTCTTTTTTTAAAGGAACCATGTGTGTGTGTTTTGAGGGAAAAAACAAAAAAAACGGTGCCGTATGAAGCACAACGGATGGTAAGTGTAAAGGATATAAGCCAAATCCTACATCTTCTACTAAACATAGGCACAGCCGCGCATGAGCAACAGAGGGAGGGGAAAAAAGAGGAGGAGCAATAGCAATGGCCAAAAAGAAGAAGGAGGTCGAGGAACCACTGGGAAAAAAAAAAAAAAAAAGGAGACACGGCTTCACTATGGAATCATTTTGTTCCTTGAAACGCATCTGAACCAGAGAGGGAGAGAGAGAACGTGAACAAGGTCTGTTCATCATCTTCATCGCGTCAGGTACTGTTTATCATCTTTATGGACGTCGAACAAGGAGCTTCCGTCCATTCTCTCCCTCTCTATCTCTCTCTCTGTAATCGTTGAAACCACTGTCGATTCTCTTTGGTGTCGGGGAAAAAAAATCTGACTCCAGTTTCTATGGTAGACCGAACGGTTTCTTGGCCGGTCTGCCGATTTCCGATCCGAACCGGGCGGTCCGGATTTAATTACCATGCTTTATTTTAATACAAAAGCTAGTTAATTTTTCTTTTTTAGGAAGTAAATAAATTATACTCCCTATAAACTTAATATTTATATTTTATAAGAGCTCAATGAACCTACTATTCATAAAAACTCAATAACTAAATTACAAAGTTTAAAAAATAGTTAGAACTAGTTAAAAATAATAAGTTTGTCTGAAATAAGCTTCATTTTCCAAGTATACCTTTATTTATGAAGAGCAAATAAGAAAAAGAAATAAAATTAATATAAATACCACTAACCTTTAAATTAATGCAATATATATATTTAATGAGGGGTAAAAATGAAAAAACAAAATCATTAAATGTTCAGGCAACTCTTATAGAGCTTGGAGTAAGACAATTCGAATTATAAACTCTTTATAAAAAAGACCGGAAGAAGTATTAAATTACTATTTATATTTATTGTTTTTCTCCAAACATATTTTTTGACTTATAAAATGATTTATAATATACAATATATAATATGACTAAGTAATTTATATACTCCCTCCAGTTCTAAATATATAACAAAGTTTGTAGTGTAAATTGCAGTACAAATTTTGTCTTATATTTAAGACTTGAGGTAATAGCCTCATTAGTCTTTTCAAAATAATGATAACAATTCGCTCTTTTATTAAGAAAATAATGAAGCCTGGGATCTTGGTAGTGAGAAGCACCTTGTGAGGTCTCTAGCGCTCAATAAGCAGCCTTAGTGACCATTTTGGTAAAAGTCGTTTCCATAGGAAACACTGGGTCTATGGTATTGTTCATAATCCAAGGACACTTGTGATGGTATGACCTATGGGCATATTTATAGACGAGGCATTTTTCTTGATTTCTATTCATCATAATTGGGTTAAAGAAGCTTCCCATACCTCACAAATCTATATGGGAGAGGACTCTCAAATCTCAATGAGGATTGATACAGTTGGCTAAAACATCGACCTTCACCCAAAGGAAGAGGTTCGATACCCACTGGTTGATATGAAGGCCTCGTTGATGAGCAATCTATAAGTACCTCTGTAAGCGCTCTTTGAGTCTAAAGACATCCTCTGACGTTGGTGGAGTACCAGTGTCTACGTCCACATAAACTTTTCGGTATAAAAAAAAAAAAAAAGGGAGGACTGCATGGAAGGATAGACTGATGGACGATATTGCCAAATTACAAAATTTTGTATTAGTCTTTATCTTTTGGTTTCTCACTCTGTTTTATTTCCAAATTAACACTTCTCAGATCATGAAAAAACCTTGTGGAGATTGTAAAAACTTGGTTTGGCTGCCATGTGGGCACACTTCTTTGTTCACCTACGTTACAAGTTTCTCTTCTAGCTAAGGCAAAGCCTATGGTTTTTTTTTTTTAAAAAAAAAACAATTGGATAATCACGAGAGGCTGGTTTGTGAACCTCATTCGAAACTTGATTCCGTGAGGTCTGTCAGGTTCAGAATTCCTCTTCTAAATTTGGACCGCAGCAACAGTAGTGAGCCCCACTCCGTGAAACAAAAGCCAAGATGTGTTTGAAATTGAATACGACTGCCTTCAATAAATACCACGCTTAACCGAAAAAACGCCGAATGTGACAACCACATTAAAAGCAGCCCCCAAATTCAAAAGCAACTTTGCCACTTCCAAATTTGTATCTAGAGTTAGGAATCACGGGTACCACTAATAATAGATTGATTTTCTCGGGGTTTAATTCGGCACCAAGTACTCATGGCTTAATGTAGTGAGATTTCAATTGTTGAAATTTAATTGAAACATCTAAATTTAAAATTTTTAATATGTGATTTTAAATTATAAATTTGTATGAGAGATGTTAATCTTTATAAAACGTTATTTAAAATATAACATTTTAATTAAATTGAATCTAGATAGTCTAAAATAAATTAATGAGTGGTTTGGTATGAGGAATTTTGAGGGAAGGAGAGAGAAAATTCTTATAAGCTAGATTTAAAAATTGGAAAAGTTGAGTTATAAAATTATAAAAAAAGAGAAGATGTAAGGTAAGAGTAAGAAAAAATAATTTAAAACTCAACCCTACCTCCCTAATTTCTTAAAGGCTAAAGTATATTTTTAGTCATTTAACTTTACATGAAATTTTATTTTAGTTTCTTATGTTTTAAAGTACACTTTTAGTCTTTAAAACTTAATATAGTTAATACTAGTAACAAAAAATGCTGACTAAACAAAATTAATGGATGATGGCGCTATGCTGATAAAGCAAACTTAAACTGAAATACCAACTCATATAAAATCTACCCAATAAAAATGCACCGCGTCAAATAATTTTAATCTACAACTAATTTTCATTAATTTATTATTTTTAAAAATAAAAATACTTAGGTTTGGTAATTTTCTTTGCCGTCTCTGTTCCCTCCCTCTCGACCCATCTTCCTCCCGTGTCAATTTCTCTTTCATCCTCCCTTCATTTACCTCATGTGTCTTGATTATGTTCCTTTCTAAAACGAAAGACCCACTTATTAAAGGATCTTAATTACATGTTTTTCTTTATGTGCCTTTTAGGTACTTGTCCTCCTAAAAGCCTATAAAAAAATATTGGTGACATTTTTATTTTTATTTTTTAGATTAAATTATATGATGCATCATAAAATATTTCTTACATTTAGTATTTTAAATTAATTAATTTATAATTCTGAATTCAGAAATATTTTTCTTGTAAAACTAGTATCTTGTAAATTAATTAATTTTAGATATACTAAGTGCAAAAAATATTTCAGGATGCAAAATATAGTTTAATCTAAATAATTAAAATATATATAAAAAAAAATCCATCAATATTTTTTTATGTTCTTTTTAAGAAGATAAGTACCTAAGAAGCATATAAAAAAATCAGATGAGGATTCCCTTTTAAATTGCATACAACAATGAACAATGAAATTGAAAAAGAACCTTCCCTGTCGTGTCTATGATCGTGCAAGCCTAATTTAATAACCCGATTGCCCACTTTAAGACTTTGATTTTAATGGGGCCCGGTTGAGTTGGGACCACATTACTCCGACATCCTCAGTGTTCAAATGTTTAGAAATCAACGATGGGATGTCCAATAGTCAAGTTTCGATCCACGGTCCATGGCAGGTTGAATAGTTTGGTAATTAAGAACTTGAAAATCTTATTCACGTTTATGTTGTACGTAGCGCTTAATAGTTATTAGGAACAATGTCGCATTAAGGGCCTTCGCACATGCTCTTGCCTACTCACACACATCACCACACAATTAGTACTCTGAATTTTTTTTTTTTCTTTTTTTGCCAGCAATTCGTACTCTTAAATTTCACAAAGCAATGAAACTGAAAAAGGTGTGTTCTGGTTGGGAGATGAAGGGAGTACGTAAGAGAAATTGAAAGGGGAGGAAGATGGATCAAGAGGGACGAGAGGCTGCAGAGGAAATTATCAAACCCTAGGCATTTTTATTTTTTGAAATAATAAATTAACGAAAATTAGTTGTAGATTAAAATTATTTGACACAGTGCATTTTATTGGGAAGATTATATACGAGCTAGCATTAACAATGTTAAGTTACCTCATGAAAACTTAACGGTAACAGTGTTAAGTTACCTCATGTAAATTTAAGTCTTTTTTTCAAATCCAACTTAAAAAGAAAATTTTTCATCTCCTCCCCTCCCCCTCTTCTTACCAAACAGAGCCTGGGAAAAAAAAGAAAGAAAGGAAACTCTACACTACTAAACTTGTAACGAGATCATTTTTAAGTTGATTATATCTCTTAATGTCTACGTAAGTACACATCTTTAAGTGAATTAAATATCCTTCTTTTCGGACAAAATGAATTATCAATGTCAATGTCTAATATATAATCAACATCTGATAAAATTAAAACGAAGTTGCTGTCAAGCAGATTTTAGGGAAAATGTCATTTAAATAGTAGATGAAACTCTAAAACCCTAAAACGTCTGTTAAAAAATTGAAAGGACACAAAGGTGATGAGGAGGAATCAGATATTTTGAAAATTTAAGTGTTTTACTAAAACACCCCTCACCTCTCCTCTTCATCTCTTCCTCTTCCTCTTCCTAGCTACTCTCTTTCTATCTCCTTTCCCTCTCTTCATTTTCACTCTCACCTACGCCTTTCTTTCCTCGATGGCAATAGCTTCTACCTTCACCGTCGCTAGTGAGTTCCATAAACCACAAAAAACGCCGCGACCATGAGTTTGGAGACCCAAGCTTGGAGCCACGACTGTGAGTTTGTTTCTGGTTTGATTTTTTGAAATTTTAATCGTTTGGGATGTGATGGTTGTTGGGGTTGAAATCCATTGTTGGATGGGGAAGGAAGGAGAGACAAACAAGAAGATGAACAATAAAATGAGCTCAGGAGGCTTAAACATCCAGTAATGAACAGTAAATGAGTTTGAGGAAGAAGGTGAACAATAAATGCGGACTTTTAACAAAATTCGTAATTGGATTAACAAGTTTAGTAATTGAAATAACAAGTTTATTTGTTAGGTTATACACATGTCACTCTGCCTCAGCCTTCTGAGTTCATTTATTGTTCACCTTCTTCTTCATCTCTCCTTCTTTCCTCTTCCAACAACGGAGTCCAACCCCTACAACCACCACATCCCAAACAATTAAAATTTCCAAAAATCAAACCAGCAACAAATTCACAGTCGCAGCTCCAAGCTTGGGTCTCCAAACTTACAATCACGGTGTTTTTTGTGGTTATGGCGGAACTCACCGACGGTGAAGGTGGAAGCTATCGTCGACGAGGAAAGAAGGTTGTAGTGAGAGTGAAAATGAAAAGAGGGAGAGGAGAGAGAATGAGAGTGACCAGGAAAAGGAAGATATGAAGAGGAGAGAGATGAGAAGTATTTTAGTAAAAACACTTAAATTAAATCTCATATTCCTCTTGATCACCTTTGTGTCATTTTCTATTTTTAATAGACATTTTAAGGTTTTGAAATTTCATTTGGTATTAGCTTAGGATTACTCAACACCCGGAAATTTTTTTGGTACTAAATTTGCCCCAGAAGTTTGAAAAATGTAGCAATTTTGCTTTGACTTAATAGAACCAAACGTCACCAGTCAGTTGACTGAATTATCCTGACGTGACTCTACCATGTAGGATTAAATACCACATAAGAATCCACGTTAGCACCTCATTCATCTCTCTCTCTCTTTCTCTGCTCTCTTGCTTTCTCAGGCGGTTTGTGCTTCTGAATTTTCTTCCACTCCTTCACCGAAGGGTATGCGAGCTTCCACAACAATGCCTCGCCAACTCTTTGCAACCTTCCTTTGCTTTCCGATTCAATTAGTTTCGATCCCCAGAAATATAGGTATGATAGGAATCCAAACTAAGAAATCAAAAGCCATTCTTATCAAATTGATCAAGAAAATTTCAAACAGGATATTTGAATTAGCTCTGGATCTGCAAAACCCATCAGTATAAGACTCAGTCTCTATCAAGAAAAAATTCCCAGAACAATTTGTATTCCCATTAGAAACTAACCAGTTCTCCAAATCAAGATAAATAAAAAAACCGCCGATAAACCCGTTAGAGATGGTCATATGGATCGTCGAAATTTTCACCAAATCAATTTCAGAGAAGCAAAATAAGGGGATGGAGAGGGGGAGGGGGAGAAAGAGAGAGGAGGCAATACCTGAAGATTTGAGAACCGAGAAATTGTAAAGGTCTAAGGGTTAGAATCGTTTGGTATGAATTTGCCACACCACCTAGCAGATCCTCTGCCCCACATCGGAGAGCCATGGTGTTCACAATGGTCCCGCTAGCATTGTCGCCACGAGATGTAGGGTTTGATAAGATCGTCGAGATTGGTTTTGATCGCTTGATTTCTCTCATTTTTCTTTTTACCCTTCCTCTCGTGAAGCACAAAAATGGCGATCAAGCTCATGAGATTTCTGAAAATGGACAAGTAGAAAGCAATTCAAATAAGCCGCATCGAAGGGACTATAGGTTATGGAGAATCTATCCATCAGAAAAACCCAATCTCGTCGACTATGCTGATCTTACCAATGTTACTGTTTCTAATTTTAAGAAACTCATCTCTCTTCTAAATCACACTAGCCATGCCCGATTCAGAAGAGCATCGATCTCCTCCTCTTCCAAAGCACATAAATATATATTCCTATGTTTGATAGCACTTATGTACGCCATCATCCTTCTTCTAAGACGCCCTCGTCTACCAACATTTCCCAATCTCAAACCAAAATAAGGTTAATTAGGAATGTAATGCGAGCCTGCAATGGCCCGCGACCGACGCATTGATCGCCGTATGAATCTATCATGGTGTGTAGTTCACCTCTTGTCGGGGAGGTCGCCGTGGAGTGTTAATGATGAAGGCGATGAACATGGAAGGAAGGAACAAAAATGAGACGATGAGATGGAGAGGTTTAACGGTCCACGTGGCACTTTTGTAACAGTAGGGCATATTTGCTATATTTTTCAGACTTCCAGGGCAAAAATGATACCAAAAAAACTTCCAGATGACTAGTGCTCCATAAGCGAAACTTCCATAACAAAAATGATATCTAACCCTTTAAACAACATTTTCCCCCAATTTTATAACAAGATCAATTTATTAATTACGAGGCAATTAATTATTTTCACGTTAAATCTTTCCATATTGAATTCAATACCTTAAAAAAGGCACCAAAATCTATATACATCCTTTGAGTGCGTCAGGTCTATTGTACAACATTAATATACATTGAAGAAAATAACAATAATGATAAAGGGGTAGAAAAAGGTCCTTTACAGCAAGAGAGGGAAAATAATTAAAACAAGGATGATATGAGAAACCAATGTATGTACACACCACGCACAGTAGCCAACGATTCTTAGAGGATCTTCACACGATTGCTGCAAAAAAAGCAGAATCAATGTCTTCCCTGGGAAAAAACATTAGTGTTCCAAGGCCCATTATGATTTGTTGACAATTCATCCGTCTTTCTAACTCCTGGAAGACTCTTGATCATGGCTCCTCCGCGCTGAGTCCACTCGATCTAGCCGAACCGATGATAATGAACAAGAATTGGGGGATTTTAGTAACAAGCCGAGAGCAGCAGAACACGTTGCTCTGACTACGGCAGCCGGCGATTGACTCATTTTGCCCACCAGCATCCCAAATACCTGAAGGGAAATATATCATGTATAAAATTTCGGCTATAGCTATAACGCTCCAAAATTGCAACAAAACTAATCCTTCCCTGTGGAATTTCTATGGTCTATATTTCAATATATGAATCATGTTGCGGAATGTTAAGAGTAACTAGTGTCATTATGACAAATATTTTTGAGAAGAAAATAATAGGTCACAATGAGAGTTCATTGCACTAATTCAAGTGTATCTTTGGAAAATTTACAGAATTTGTTGAGATATCACGTAAAATGGTTAAAAGTGACTTATAATATGAAAATGGAAGGAGTGATAGATACCTGCGTATAGTAGAGAGTTAAAACATGTGGGTCGTCCAATAGAGAGAGTATGCTGCTGGAGAAGTATACAGCATTGGCTTGGATTATTGGCCATGGGGCATCAAAAGCCTGCCTCATTAAGAAAATAAACGGTTAAATTTTGCAAACTCCTAGATATGTGTCATATAGTTAATCTTCAAGTTCACAAAACAGATGAAATTTTAAACCAGAAAATATTATGGAGCACCCCTGATAAGAGTATTAAACATTACTTAGACCTAATAAACAAACCAAGATTAATTCACTGTCACATAGAAAGGGCCTGTTGCTCATTCATTTATTCTTATTACCTAGCTACTCTTTCATTCTTAATACAAGATATATTTACTTAATTTGATTTAATAAAGGAAGTAAGTTAGGTCAGTTAATATGACATGTATTTTCTAAAACACCCCAATCATCTCCCTTAAATCCCTCCTTTTCCTTGATTATGGTTGGGGGAGCATTAATGGAAGTAAATTAAGAAAACATTGACAAATATGAAAACTATGTCTTATATTTAGGATTAAAATCAACTCTCCAAATATGTCATATATTAAGAACTGAAGGAGCATGATACAAGGCGGAATAAATTGAACAAGTTTTTTCCTTTTTTCAACATAGAAAATACAAGAACCTGAACTGTTGATGCCATATATGTATCAATTCTGGACGGAAGATACTGGATAAAATGTTTGGCAATGTCTCTGAGGAAGTCCTCATAGTTGCTTCTGAAAACATAAAAATGAAGCCAGTTGTCAAATTTTTCCTTAGAAGACAGATTTCTTGAATTATTTAAAACTAAGTTATGAACTGCACAAACCATACCGGTGATCTGAAAGGAAACTGTGCGTGTTCACCGGTGCAAGCAACTCTTCACTTTCCATCATCAAGCAAACCCGCCTCAGGGTTATCTGTCAATTGATACGTTTGAAAACAAAAATTTCATGACCATAGTTTCTCCAAAACTTCAATTAATGAAAATCCAAGAATATAATAGCAGATTACCCGACAGGCCTGCCTGACACTGACGTCTTCATCATGCAGATGCAAAACAACATGAGGAATGGCAGCATGTACCTTTAAAAATAATTATCAAGTTGACATCAGCCTATTGTAACAGCGTAAGGCCCCCTTTTTATAGTTTAGGCTTTAACTAACCGTAACTAACTAATGACTAAAGCTTACGCTAATACTAGAAACTAAGACAAACGGCTATATTCCTAACTACTTTTTATAATTAATTACAATTATACAACAAACACATATTCAAGGGTCCAATTTTTTTCAAAAATAATATACTATTAAATGAAATAAACAAAGGCAATACAATCATAGTTAGTAACATGCCTGCTCAAGAAACGCCTCCCTTTGTGCTCCCATTCCATAATTGCTAAGCACTCCAAACGCTGCAAAAGAACTAGCTCGCATCTTTGCATTCATGCTTGCCTATTTTTAGGAACTTCTTATTAAACACAGTCTATGCTAAATTGGCATTAAATATCAGCTTCGACTTCAATAAGATAAGTGAAAACAAATAACATACTTCTGACCATGATACAGTGACTACGTGGCTTCTTGGCCAGAACCAGAACAAACATAGGAAAAAACTTTACAACCAGAAACCCAGCTAACATTCCAAAAAGAAAAATAGAAATGTATAAGCTTGCCTCATATTTACATAAAATTGCAATATACTATAAATATTATGATACTTTCTTATGTCCCAATTACTTGATATCTTTCTAGCAGTACAGTACTGACTACCAGGAAGCCCAAAATCATCATCTAAACGATAAGCGGAGGTATGCCTTATTTTGCAATATTTTGACTAACACAAGGCTTCCTTCTCTTTTTTTTATTTATTTATTTTTTTTTAATATTAATCTAGTTTTATATTGTGGCAAATCTTCTGAAAATATCCCAAAAAAACAATCTTAATATGATGTCGAATTTTTATCCAAAAAAGAGAGAAAATAAATGTTCAATACCATGCCACTAAATCCTACACTTATATCCTTAAGGTAAGATATCCTGTGGCACATTTTCCATTTACAGACCACCAGGCACCAGATAAAACCAAAGAGATTAAAAGGGGTGAATTTAGAACTAAAGAAATCTAGTTCTAGTCATCTTCGTGCTACGACTGAAATGATCTGATGTGGTGCAAAAATTTCAATTACATGTTCATAGGAGCTGAATATCAGATACATGACCATATTGATCCAAGCAACGAATAAAAACTCAAATTTTATGACAAACCTGAAGATTTCGAAGCCGTACAGCAAGATTAAGCAAAATGGGTTCAACTGCATCATTAGGTGAAGACTCCAGGAACTATAAGGCCAAAATCAATAAATGAATAGCTGAAATTTACAGTAAACAAGAAAACCACACACTGGATACAGAAAACTTAACCATCAGCAAGCATGATACAGCAGTTAATTGCACAGATTCATCTGAATCATCCAGCAGAGCTAATATGACCCCTAAAACTTGAGTTGCATACTTCAGAATATTAACTGATGGAACCTGCAATTTGACGTTTGAAGAAACCATACTTAAAAGAGAGACCAGAGAGAATATACCAAAATAATGGTTCCAATTTAGGAGAGAACACGACACCTTTACAAGCCCTCTCAAACACAAGCGTCGAACAGTTGAAGATTCATCAAATACGTGCTGACATAAAACCTCAATCATGTGCTCTAAGAATGATTCAACTCCGCTGCTGTATCAATGGTGAGATGAACCAATAAGAACAAGAGGATGCAAATAATTTATCTATATAATAAAACAAAATGAAAAAATAACTAATAACTAATAAAAAATGTAAGCTCATGGAAAACTTTACAGCAGTCTCAAAAAAGATAAAAAGGAAATAAAAAAATATCTAAAATAAAACTAAGAAGCCTATAGCAACTGTGAATGATCCAATTTTTAAAAAAGAACTTGGATAATTATACATTTATTTGCATTTCACACAAATAAATATATTTTTATACTTAAAGAAATAGTTACATATGGTTTATCAAAAAAAAAAAAAAGAAAGAAAGAAAGAAAGAAATAGTTACATAAATGATTAGGGATACATTGTGGGAATTACAGATACACCCAAGTTAACCTCAAGCAGATAGATGAGATCAGTCACTTCTAACTGAAACTTAATATGATGGCAGTGACAGACTCAAAATTCCTATTGTTGTTTTCCTTGGACGATGTCAAGAACTCAGGCAAAGAGGATAATAGCATCATTTTGGCGAAAGGTTCAAAACAGGAGTGCAGAAAGGAAGTGCAAATGAACAAGCAAAGTATCCGGGTGCTTGCCAAATCGAACCACTTTTTTTTCCCAATAAATGTTAACTATGCAAAGCTCATCTCTTCAACAAAATAGACATATATTCGTTGGCTCCAATTCGGATTCAAACATGAATCCTTCAGTAATGAAGATAACTCAAATAGCACATTATAGACATCCCTCACCCATCATATGGAAAGAATACTTTCCTTGAATCACACGTGCACATCATATCAATATCAATATTCAATATAATAAGTAAGATCTAAAGCAAGACATCTTATTCATAAGTCAATAACAATTCAACTCATTTGTAAGACTCCATGAAAAACACAAAGGCCCACCTCGTAACATTGTTATTCAAAAATCATTGCATCCCCCAGCAAGTTTCTATGATTCTCAATTTCTCATAACATAGTAAACAAAAATGCTGCTGCATACATTAGTTGATAGGAAATAGTTTCAAAATAGGGCAGAGACATCAATTTAACAAATCATTTCAATACAAATTGAGGGCACCAAATCAAAGGTATTATTCCATACACACCTATAGCAAATAAATTCTGACAAAGCTGCAGCTGCAGCTTCCCGATGGTTTTTATGGGGTCGATCCAATGATTTTGTCAAAAATAGACAAATACTTTGTACCTAACATTTCGACCATACAAGAAAACTTGTCAACATGTGCAATCATTGTTGGTTATTTTGAAAAATGAGCGGGAAAAAAAAAAAGAATGAGGCTATAAAGGTAGCCGGAGATTTTTTTTTTTATTGGGCCACTTAATCACTTATTTATACATTCTCATGAAATATGACGAAGGGGCGTGATACACACACGCCACTTGGAAAGCCACTAGACTCCTGGTAACACCGATTAGAGCTCTCTGAGTCTCCCTAGGTGGTACTGCTCTGAATCGGTTGACTCCCCCCTACTCTGATACCATGTAAAGAGGAGTTGAAAATATTCTTGTGTTTCATTGATTTTGAACGAGGGGATATACACAGCATAGAATAATGAAGGCGGGCCAAAAAAAAAGTGATACAGATAGATAGATACAAGGGAAAAAATAAAATCCTATCATTTGCATATTAAATATCTGATTTCCACATATTCAAATCCTAAAGACAGTTTGATCATGAGTCTTGACAGCTTCACAAGTCATGTTATCCAACGATTTTATTACTTATTTTCATGTAAGGATAGGTTGTGTAGTAAGTTTAGTAGTGTCCTCCGTGAATTAGGGTTGCTTGAGTCACCTATATCAGTTGTGTCCTCTATGAAATAGGATTGTTCGAGTCACCAATATAGGGCCCACGACCTGCTCTAGAGATTTAAATTTTTCCCAGTTTACTGTGTCCCTTCTACACCACCTAGTTAAGTTGTTCAGCAAGCTGAAATGGCATACATAATACCTCTTTTGGCCTCTTTATAGATATGCAGCCAGCTATGTCTCCAATGAGATTAACCCAGCTATCATTTTCGGACAGTTCTCCATCTCTAGCCAAGATCTGAATAGATAAATAACTTCTTTCACAACTTTGCTTCCAAGATTATTTGCCGTCCCTAGAAAGAGAAAATATAAAGTATGCCTACCTTGCCCATCTCAAGGTCACCAACACATTCACAGAATGCTTGAAACGCAGTAAGTAGACCCCTACAAATTCAAGAGTTCAAACAGGAACAACAATGTTGACAAAAGCAAATGCACGAGTGTTAAGATATTTTTTTTCCATGCATATTCTCTCTGCTAATATATATGGCTTAGACTTAGTCTAGAGTCGTTGGTAAATCTGTTCTCAGAATACCAAAATAAACCAGAAGACCAAAATATCACCCAGAAAATTAAGATGGTGAGTCAGTAAGGAAATTCAATTTAATTCCGCATTTTACAGAGTATTTTTTCTTGAATAGAAGAAAGTTATTTTTGATTATTTTCAAATTCTAATTAAACCAGATTGACAAGCAAACCATTATGGGTGTGAACATTCTAGCAATCATTATATATTACGAACCACCGACTCAGACAGTTCAAATTAGAGCCATGGTCATGTGACACTTCAAATACAACGTTGCACTTTATATGTTTTTAAGGTCACTGAAGTATTATATACTGATTCCATGTTCATACTTCTTAGTTTAGATAGAGTCTTACCGTAATGGTTCCTGCTGACCTGAGTTAGCTAGTCCATGACAACTTCCAAGTTGCAGCATTAGTTCAGATATAACAGAGGCATAGTTTTGTTCAACAACCCTTTTTCCAATCTTTCCCCCACCTCTGCATAAATACGAGATGCTTGTTAAACAGATAACCCAAATATAGCTTAAATGCAATCATGCGAAGCTGATAAACAAACCTAAAGAAAGCAGTAAGAGCTAGTATTGCAGCCTGAAGCATGCCATCCTCTGTCTGGCTGTCAACATGGCTATCAGCAACACTGTCGATATCACCTTTGAAGATAGAAGCCTGGCTAAGTACCGATATCACGTGTTCCAGAAAAGATGTTGACAGCACCATGTGCTGAGAAAATGCCTGGAAGAAATAAAGTCCATAAATCATTATTTCACAAACATAATCATTCAAATAATTATATCCACCATCAGCTGTCGCATGCACATATGAAATGACATGATTGCTAACACATTGTCATTATAGCAATTCAATATCTCATTTTTCAGAGGAACGGAAGAGTTGAAGGCACAGGGAATTTGTTACCACACTGGAGAAGATAATCCAATACAGAGAAAATGTACCAAACAGTATATTCAAATCAATCACACATTAGACTTGCCTCATCCATCATTAGCAGTAACTAGAAATGTAAGTCAACTTTTAACAACGTAACATCCAACCAACCCTTACAATATCCCCTAATCCTCTAAAAATTTTCTTAGAAGAAAAAATCATCACCAAGTGATGCTACAAATTCAGGAAAATAGAAAATGTACTTCACACAATTCAGCCTTGTCATCAAGATTCTTATGATTATTCATCAAAAAAAAAAAAAAACTGAAGAAGAAACTATTAAAACAAAATATGGGATTAAAAGCTCAAGAAACACGAGGATATTCATCCATTAAACATGTATCCAAGTCCCACAATTTAAAAATTTCTTGAATACCAATGAATCAAGAAAACCAACAAAGCAGAACACTAGAAGCTATTATATAGATTGGAAATCAGAACACCACCAACGAACTCAATTTAGTAGCTCTTTAGAGCTTTGGACCCTTGTTCGCACTTTCACATAATTGCTTTCCTTGCAATGACTTCAACAGTTCAAGGGAATCCTTTTTATCCATCATAATAAGGACTATATAAGAAACATAAATGCAGATTGAATAGGTGAAAATCTTGAAAAGAGAAAAACAAAAAACAAAATCCAGACCAACTCACATAGAATGCATCCTGCATGGGCCAGCCACCACGGAGCCTCGATATATCCTTTGTCACTATATCCCTTTCAGCAGTAGCCAGGACTTCATCAAAAACAATTTTAGGACTAGTGTTTTCAGCCATAGAAGATACCTTTTTACCCAGTAAAGGATCAATGCAGAACTCTCAGGGAAGGGGTAAAAAGAGGAAAAACCAGCTAAAACCATGATATTGATCCCAAAAAGCTAAAGTGGGTAAAGATAGAAAGAAAATACACCTCAAACATCAAAGACACAAAATTCAAAAATGAAAGTAAAAAGGATACAGCACCAAGAGTTTCCACTCGCAAATGCTTATCAGTTACGTAAACAGCGGCAGAGATTAGTGATTGGGTTGTCCTATCATTGTATGCATAACATGTCAACACTCAACATAAATTAACATCAAAATCTACCAGGCAAAGAACCCAAAATTAAACTATTCAATAAACCTTGAGATGTCAATTTCACTCAGCTCGTTCCCCCTCTTTGTAACAAGCTCAATAACAGCTTGAATAGCTCCTTCAGCTGACTGCTTGATCTTATCACAAATTGCTACAGAGCAATTATGCAATGTAACTAACAACTGCCAAAAAATCATCAATGAAACCATTATCTAAGCTGGCCAAAAAGCTCTGAACAAAATCAACAAAAGAGAGAAGAAAATCAAAATTGCCTCATCCTTGGTCAACAAGATGCAGAGTGAGGACACAATCCTGTTGAAAACTTCTGGTGGATCAATGGAAGTATCCTGAACATATTTAGGAAACAAATAAGATCTGTGGTCTCAGTTTCAGTTTCTCTGTCCTACATTAATTAAAGGAAAGAAAGAATGAGAAAAATAAAGCATGGTAATAGTGTGACTAATGAACTTACATTTCTTAATATGGCTATAACATCCTCTAACGAAGACAAGGCACCATATGACAATTCGATATCTTCAGAAGTTATAGAAGAAGTTGCAGGCCGTGGAAGAGAGAGAGAGATGCTGAAGAGTTGATCCAGAATCTACCCAATAAAAATATCATTCAATAATCGAAGATCAAGATGGGAAAGACTTTTTGTAACATAGGTGAGACTGTTAATTTTTTCAGTCCACAGAAAAAGCCTCTCAGTTACTTACTTGAGCAGAAATTTTTCGAACTTCTGAATTTGTGTCAGCACAACGTGGGAGATACATTATTACTCTATCTCCTATGCACAAAGCTTCACGGCTTGGCAATATAAGTGCAGCTGGCAGTGAAAAAGAAATTAGTATGCATTTGAGAAAGAGATAGTTTGAAGTTTTCTAATGAAAAATCTTTACCTGGAAGCTTTGAGTAGTTCCCATATAAAGTCTGGTCAATTTGCTTGTTATGTATGCAAATCCCACGGCAGCCAACTGCACAATACCCACCCACACAAACCATCCGAAACTTGAGAAGCATCTCATGGACTGCAAGACAACCTCTTTTCCTTTGATACTCAATGGGGGAAGAAACAAATTGATCAAGTTGCCTCAGAATATGTAGTAGGAGCTCTGCCCGATTTCTTCCATCCTCTCCACTAAATTGCATGTGATCAATAATTAGCATAAATTTATGTTATCAATAGCTAGTAGAAGTTAAAGAGAATTTCATATAAACAAAAGTCAGTGTGATACAAAAGGCCTAGCACCTATGAATGGATCTTGACAAGTCAGTCGCATGTGTATAAATGAGAGAGGGGACAGTTTCTTAAGTTATGTTTGTAAATCATATTACAGTAAATAAAATGCAACATAAACCTCATGGAAATTACGAATTATTTAGAATGAAGAACTGATAATAAACTAGATCTAAGGAAAGAGTAACATGTGAAGAATTATTGTATTCTGAATTTGTTACTTCATTAGTCACATAACAGTGGGTACATATAGGTTAAATCAGGTTTTGCCGCCAATAACTATAGCCCCAAAATCTTCCTAGAATCATGGAGAATAAATCAAATTAAATGAACTAATCTGGCAGACATTTAAGGGGCCATTAACTAAAATAATTAAATACAAAATAGCCCCAAAAAAATGTGAAAGTGACGTTCTCCAACAAAATCTACAGCATGGCAACATTCAGAAGGACAGATCACCTTAAAAATAAACGCTCAAGCAAAACATTATAGTTCATTTCACTTGAATTACCTACTGAGAAGCATTGCACATAAAAGAGTGATCAGGTTGTCTATGAGGGTGTTTACAACATCTACTGGATCATTTGGTACAGCAAAGAACCCTAACGTGGCCTGTCAGATTCATCTAGAAGTTCAGATTGATGAAGCATTGTCATTGATACATTCCTAAAATTTAATGAGATCACATACCTTCATAACATGATTTCTGGTTTCGACTGTTAGTTTGGGCTCTACAGAGATCAACGTAGTGCAGGCACTTACAGCAAGGGCCTGCATAACATCAAACAATAAATAAATGAATAAATCAAAATTTGTAACAAAAACTCACCAAATGTCTTCATCTAGAGGCATTTCCATAACCCTTATGCATACCTGAGTACGCAAAAGTTCATTGTAATCAGCAAAGCCATCATTGTCATCTCGACGCATCAAAGTTAATACATAATCAAGCAATTGGTCCCTTCTTTTCAATGGAAATGGTGTGCCACTTTCAGCAGCATTAATAACAGCATTACCTGCAATATCGTCAAAATCACAATAATTTCATTTGTGCACGAAGTTATCAGGAGTCAGGACACACAATTTCCATGTTAGTTCTCAAAATGCTTCAGCTGAAGTTGAGTGGCAATCGGCTTCTTTCAATCACAGAAAGTGCATTGTCATGCTTATCATGATTTATCCTTTTTTTCTCTAGGGAAGGTTCTGGTTTCTTTTAGGGATTAGGAGGACATCATATCTTCACAATGCAGTCCCCTTCTTTGTCAAATAAAATTTCTTCACCCCTAAAAAAAGAAAAAAAGAAATTCACAGAAGTTGCAGGGGGGCATGTTTAATAACAATAGATTTCACACAACTCTCTCACAGAATGAATACATAACATAAGCAATAAAGGGAGAGTTTAGCACAGCAGGGACAGTGGTGTATGTGTAATTTACTTCACTTGCGTCATTTAATTTTGCTTGTAAATTCAGTTTCCTGTTAGGATTATTCTTTAATGAAATGTGCAACATGTAAAAACTGAAAAATATCCCAATACTAAGCATGTAGCAAGAAAAAAAATAGGTGCTTTGTACTAAAATAAAAACAGCACACTGGAATAACATTTGAAAGTTACAATAATAAACATATCTGACCTAATAAATCAATTGCTGTAATGACAGCCTGCTTGGATCTGGGGTTTCGCACATGTAGAAGCCTTGAAAGCATGTTAGTCCCCTGCAGTATAAGTAACTTAGAATAAACAGTGCCCAAAAATTGAAACGCAATAAAATCAAGTTTACCTGATTTTAAACATAAATCATTTCCATCAAGAGATATCAACCTTAAGCGAGAGAATATGTCTTTCAAGAAATATAATCCTCCATTTAAATATCTTAGAAGAAAAGATAGACACTTTTCACGCAAAAATGTGGAATTATTACAATAATTGATGATTAATAATCAAATCAATTGCACCATTTCAACATTGAAAGCAATATTCTCATTTCACTAATAAGAAGTCTTTCTATCAACTATGCAAGGTGATTTCATGCAGATATAGCAGCTGCACTGGTGTTTCCATTCCAATAAGTATACTCTGTTTAATAGTTTGATGCATCACTGCAACATGAACAAGATTCTATGCACAACATTCAAGTATACATGCCTTATATTGTATCAAATTAAAAGACAAACACATACCAATAATTCAAATCAATAGCGAACTGCATACAGGTCTCAAGTCAGAAAGTTCAAAAATACAGAGATTATGGCAGACTAACAGCTAAGGACCCCATCACAATAACATACTAAAATACATTGACAAAATACTAGATCGTATAGCACACAGTGTTGTGCAAACTACGCGAGAGTATAAGGCATAATTTTAGAAAATTTAAAACACACATGATAATGACAAACATATATAAAAACCAACCTCACCTAAAAAATAGCTCTCACAGCACAGCTAAAGTGGGGATATGAAAGAGCCCTATTCGCTGGTCAAACACACACTAGAAAACAAGGGAGGGCACAGACAGCCAAGGATGACACAACAAATAGGCAGGAGGTGTTTTAAGGTTGAAGAGTTGACCTTTTATGTTTCTATCATATTTTGGGTAAGTGTAGGACCTATAGCTGTTATTTAGGGTGGCGTATGGGCAGTACTGTGAAAGCCACTTTCTGTAGTTATATTAGCCGTTAGGGTGAGTGTGATGGTAAGGAATATTTTGTGAGTTGTAATAGGAGGAGGAATCAGGGACGACCTGAACCTTTTCTGGGCTGATAGGGAGTAGTTCTGCTTCTATCAGATTGGATGTACCCTTTTGTTATCAATATTATCTGATATATCAGCATCTTTCGCTGGTATTTTGGGTGAGTCCTAACAGGATATATGAAAGTTGCATAATGTGGCATAGTGCCAGGAGCTGTAGCATGGACCTAAAGGCTACAGTGCATTGTGAAGCCAGAACCATTTTGGTAGAACTGGAGAAAGGGGAATAATAAAATGGCAAGTTTACTACAGTAAAATGACATCTTATTTAACAAATTAAAATGGTAATCTCTCTTTCACCTTTCTTCAAAAAAATAAAATAAAATGGCAATCTCATCCAAAATCAAGACAGCAAAAGAAAGATCATCATAAAGAGAACAAGCCATAAGCAGAGAGGATGAGAAGACCTACAATAAGGGCATTTATTCGAGCTTCGATAACTGTTGAAGGGGCATACTTTGCAGCATATCCATACATTAGAGCCAAAGCAGCATGTATGTCATCAGTGTCTTCTGTCCTAAAACTATCAGAGAAGAATGACAATATCCTGTACAGATGAAACACACAAACATGTCGGACATATGCTGAAAAGAGTAGAATTGGAAAGAATATGAATCAACAGAAAAAAAATTAAGAGCTGATGAATACATTGTTATCATATCCTGAAGCGTTAAGAACTGATTTTTCTAGTCCAAAACAAAATGTCTCACTCTGATAACCTTCCCCATTTGTTAGCAATACAGCTTCATCTACTTAGAGAGAGACTTGTTTAAAAACGGCAGCACATCAGACAGGGAGGTGCCTTTTTATGTTCTAAATTAACATACCAAATATAAAATGTAAAAATAGAAATTTTTCTACTTTCAGTGAAAAAAAATGCATTGAACTTAGACATTAGCACAAAATCATGTATAAATTATTCATGCTAATAAAACAATATAAAAAGAGATGTGTATACTCTCAATCTATAAGTCTGGCATAAACCTATTAAACATGCTCTGTCCAACATTATCCAGAATATCCTTCAGCTTCCCCAGCACAGTGTCCAAGTGAGAAGCAGCAACCTTGTAATCACAAAAGGGAACCAAAAAAAAGGAAACTAAATTAGTAAGCAACAAGAAATGGAAAGACCATTCAACAAAAGAAAACCAGAGAGTACCAATCCCATTGCTTTAGCTAACCCAAGCCTATTTGTTGGGATAGCAATGTTGGCCTGTGTATACATCCAATCTATCTTATCACGAACATAAGCTCTGTCATTAACCTTTTGAAGAAGCATTCCCAAGCATCTGCATTCAAGACCAATGTCATTTCGCAAATCCTGTCCAATCTTTCCAATCTTAAACAAGCGGTACTTAAATCTGATGCAGAAGCTATGGAGTACTAAAAAAATTGAGTCAATAAAATTGGAAGTAATTGCCATATTGATAACAGCCATCTAAGGAGTAAGACGTTATATATGGCACAACAGATCAGGAAAAAAAAAAAAAAAAAAAGTTTTCACACATCGGATCATGCTCTCACTGAGTCTAAGAATGCACACTTAAGACATGAAGCATCAGTACCTGTGAAGAAGAGCAGCATGTTCATCATCAGATGCATAAAGTTCATAATGTTTGGTAAAAACATTACCAAGAGACATGATCCAATCAGAATCTTGAATCACGTCCAAAGATTCTGCAAGAAACTGCCACAAAAAGACATCAACAATATTATTATCTCCTATGCCCGCACACTTATTAATTTTAATTCTGGAAACTTTCAGGGACAAGTAACTGTACCAAATTAGCTATGCACAGCTAGAATAAACTTTCTCGTATATCCATATGACAATTTTAATATGCACACTGAATTTAAAACTGTTTTAATGTCCAAGAAAAATTTGATTTTCGCCCCTAAAATTGACCTAATTAAAACAACAACAAACTTAGACAGCAAACAAATCAAGAATCTGACATTCTTAAAGAAAGCATATTACATTGACCAAGAAGTTTGGTTGCACAGAATGTATTCCTACCAAGCAAAACACGTTCAAAAAGGATAACAGAATGGCTTAGTCAATCATACTCACATTGATTATCATGTCATCCCAAGTGTCTTGATATGATACGTCCTGTTTCAAGTCTTCTGTATCACTAACATATGCCTTCATCTTTGGAATCTAGAACTTCCCAATTCAACAAATATTACATTCAATCAATAATAACCAACTTAAAATTGTAATTGACACAAGTCAACAGGACGTGACGTATTATAAGAATAAGAAGCCTATTGTTGATTTATCAGTGAAATTTAGGATAGATGCTGACATGCATTATGAGATGATAAATCATCTAGGCGATACACAATTAGAGAACTCAAACATATGAAAACAAAGAACATGATCTGATAATGATACAACCCCAATGACATGTAACAATATAAGTAATCAAGTATGACACACATCACCATTCTAATGAGTATAATTACAATAGAGATTTAAATTAATGGCCATTTGACAGGTTTCCCAACATTTATAAAAAGGCGTTCACAAAGAACTTGTGATTCCAACCAGTACAAATGAAATACAACAACATACAAAATATTACCTCGTCTTGCCACAACAAATTGATGTTTTTTGGAAACAAAGGTGCAATGTGATAAAGAACCTGCAAACACAAAAGATTTCTATCACCAAACTCCAAAGGAAATTAATGCATTTAATGTATTCCTGACCCCACCTGGTGGGATAAGGCTTATGTAATGTATTCACAATCAAGAAAAAATATAGACAGGAAACTTGTCATTCAAGTGTTGAAAATGCATGCATCATATAAGCACACAAAATAACAAAAGTATGTTGACAATAATGACTCAAATATTTCATTTTTTATACATCAACTTGCTTACTTACCCTTACTCTTAGTGAAAGAGAAAAAAGATACAGAATAGGTAGAATTTTGATTCTGATCTCATTCATCACTTGAAATTCAAACCTAATCTCTTTCATGGCCTGATTAAGCACTTTTTATGTGAAGACTGAGCTGTGGTTTTTTTCTCCAAAAAGTCAGCCCTATGATTTCCATCTTTAGCTATCTTTTGTTCATAAATTTATGCAGTTTTTAATTTTGCCATCCATGCTTTTATAATTCAGAGGATCCACAAGCAGCTTTTTTTCCCAGGGTCCAGGGATCTCCTATACATATACAGCTTATTCCATTCCAAAGAAATAAGAAATTCTCTTTAAGAAAATTTAAGGGACAAGAACATCATTTCTCTAAATTACTTCAAGTTATGATAACCTACCAGCAGAGATGAGAGATGGTTTGATAATGGAAATAGTACATGCGGGGCTCAAGTCCAATAGCAGCTATAGGGAGAACTTTTTAGTTATCAAATTCAGTGATATCTAATAAGGCCTAAATGATCAAATACAATGGTGTGTAGAGTTAAACAATCATACACTAATGGTTAGCATGAGAAAAGGCAGTTTAGTTCAGTGTTAACATGAAGAAGCAATACTTGCTGGTTGACGTGAACAAACCATAAGCTGGACTTGGCGGTTAACAATTAACATTAAGAAATATGCTTTGGTGTTTAATGTGAGAATATCATACGTTGATGGTAATAATGAGAACACCCCAAACCCAAACTTAACACCAAACTGAGGTGAGGAAGATCAATAAGGGGAAAATCATGGAGACTTCATAACAATGTGGAATAAACATGATGACATTCAAAGCCAAAATAAAATTACCAATTAGTAAAAAGAGCCTAAAAGAAATAATACTTCCTCGGATCCTTTTTATAAGCAATGTAAGTCACAGAAATATAATCTGAATTCTGTGTTATTCATGATCAGAATGCGTGTTTATATACAAGTATGACGAGCCTAGTCATTAGTGGCTCATAATGATATTTATCCTAATTACAGTCCCTGATTATACTCTCTGTTTACTTTAGTGATAATTCCTAACACGCAACAACTACCCAATTTATGTAAAATGAACTGGTGGTTAAAATTAGTTAAAAACAATGAATTTGTAAGAGAGATAATTTTTTCCCCCAAAAAAGTACCCTTATTTATGAAGATAATGTGTGGTACAAAAGATGAGAGAGAATAAATGAGAAAAATAGATGAGAGAGACATTATCATTGCATTAATAAAAAAGTGCATTAAATATAATCTGATTCTGTGTTATTCATGATCAGAATGCGTGTTTATATACAAGTATGACGAGCCTAGTCATTAGTGGCTCATAATGATAATTATCCTAATTACAGTCCCTGATTATACTCTCTGTTTACTTTAGTGATAATTCCTAACACGCAACAACTACCCAATTTATGCAAAACAAACCGGTGGTTAAAATTATTTAAAAGCAATGAATTTGTAAGAGAGAGAATTTTCCCCCAAAAAAATACCCTTATGTATGAAGATAATGTGTGGGAAAAAAGATGAGAGAGAATAACTGAGAAAAATAGATGAGAGAGACATTATTATTGCATTAATAAAAGTGCATTAAATTTTAAGACAAAACAAAATTATGGCTTCTATATATAGGAACAAGCCCATGAGAGAGAATGTTGCCTACAAATAGGGCCGGAGGGAGTGATTTAGATAGTCTTAGCATTTATTATGTCAAAAGTATTATCTATTCCTGTCTCAACAACATTTAAGTCTTGAAACACCCTAGCAGACTTCTTTGTGACAAGTGAACGTCAAAGCATAATAAAAAAGAATGGAAGAAAAATTCTCAAGGAAGAAATATGCTCACAGTCAAAACGTGGGTAGCCAACTGGCCCCTTGCCAGAGGATTATGCAAAAGAACCACCAAACGAGCAAAAAGATCCTATAATAATCATCAAAAATAAAAACCACAGATCATTCTCATTATATAAAACAATAAAATGTTGTGATAGAAATAAGATGTTATAGCACAAATTTTACCTCAATAGCTGGCATACCAGCATTGTTTTTACATTCACTCAACATATCATTGTCATGCGATCTATGCCTCCACAATTCAGAGATACATCTGCAAACCTGTAAAAGTGGAAACATATATTCTGATTTGCTGGGGAGAACTCAGTATTATCAGAAACAGACACGGTCAAAACTGTTGGAACCAATGTCAGCACCCATTTAGAACTTAACAAATCAGTCAAAAACTGAGAAAATCAATCTATCATTTTTCTGTTAAATTATTTTTCTTCCTATCATTGTTGTAAAAAATAATTATTAGCAATTATATATTTACTAATCGAATACTATGATAATTGATTATTATTTGAATTAAATTTGCAATTATGAATGAATATTAACTCATTTAGATTTGAATTATAATTCATGAAATCTATTAGCAATAGTTTCTTTCTATATGATATTCTAATATATATATATATATTAAAAAAAACATTTTTATTACTACCAATATAATCATATGATTCAATCACTGTCGAATAAGTGAACCTTGAACTTGTGCCTTGACCAATTTAATCACCCATTCAGTTTTAAAAACACTGGGAAAACTTGTGCGAGAACAGAACATATTCAAAGCCCGTGCATGCACATGGGCTGAAAAAAATAGCTTTTACAAGCAAGATACAAGGAGGAGGAGGAGTGGAGGACAAGGAAAAAAGATGCATTAAAGCAAAAGGATGTCAAATCCTGGCAGGCATGGGAAAAAGTTAGTCAAACATCTGAAGACGAAGTTAAAGGACAAGGTGGAAGGAGTCATGTGACAGGGAGGGGGTAGACGGGGATACTCATGCGTAAAAGAAATCAAACATCCAAGAATAAAGTTGAAGTGTTGTATTCTATGTTTACAAGCCAACAATAAAATTTACCATGGCAACAGCACTTGTATAGGTCCGTGGGATAATCATTTTCAGTAGAAAAGGCCAAAGAATGAGCTGTAGAAAAGTTAAATACCAATTAAGATGTATTTTCATGTAATTAACAAATAGGAAACTAATAGAATAATCACCTCCAAACAAATTTACTCACAACCAAAAATTAATATAAATATCCAATTTACCTCCATTTCAGGAATCGTAATAGCTATTAGAAGGAGCCCTTTTTCACAAATAGCTCTCAAGTCCCCTGGAGTCACAGCACCAATTTTCATCTAATAAAAACACCACGCTATTAGGAGTTTATGATGGGTAGAGACCCGGGAACAAGTGTACAAAATATATTATCATCATTATTACAATTACAATTTCCAATGAAAGAAGTGATTTGATTTAAGAAGAGATATTAAACGTCAACATCAAGGATGCAACACCCTCGTTTAAGTAAAAGGGAAAAGAAGATAACAAAGCAAGAGTCTGAAGCACAGGAACTTTCCCATGACATCAACCTAGAAAAATGCTCTCGTATGAAATCAACCTACCAGTGAGGGAAACAGAGTGCAAAACAAAAGTGCAAGACTAAGAAGAGTACTTTATCACACTAGAGTGTGTGTGTAATCAAGTGATTTCTAAAAAATCTAGCACCAAGCTCCTAAAACCATTTATTATAAAAACAAATCATGGGATAATAAACAATAAGGACAGGGTAAGAACGAACATATGGATACCTCAAATTTCTTATTTGGCCTGTCGTCAGGATCACTCTGATGATGATCTATCAGAGCACAATGGCGTACAAGATATTCAACGAACAACTCACCAGATGAACCAACCAAGTAACAGTGTGAAGCCATGACCACAATCAACTACCAACAAATTAAAAAATATCAAGTGCAGAAGAAACAAAACACAACATGTAAATCACTAATCAGAAGAGGGAAAATGGGTAAGGATTAGAAACAAACCAGAGGAATATTGATTCACAATGGCTTACCTCTGAGAGTGCCTTTCGGACACCTAAATTCGGCTCATCTAGCAAGGATCTTACAGCTTCAACCAGCAGAGGCCTTTTATTGTGCCAAACTTCCAATAACCTTCAGAAAAGAATACTCGGTCAACTCAAACTAGGGAAACAAAGTTAAGAAAGATCAGCAATAGCATTAGGAGAATAAAAACCTTGGCAGAAGGTGCTTCAAAACACAAAGTGCACTAAAGGTCAATGGTTCTTCCCTCAGCCTGCATTTCTGGCAAAAGAAGATTCTTTTATAACAAGCGTGGAAAAATGGAATATCATAATCCTCCTCAACACAATACATGTTAGGAAATAATCAGGAATTATTACCGAGAAATCAGGGATTGTAAATATAGAGGATAATTAGGAATTCTGATTAGGTCAATTATCATTATGAGCCAATTAATGTGAAGGCTCCTCATTCTTGTATATAAACACATACTCTGATTACAAATATACAAGAATTATTCAGAATACTCTACTCTCTTTCTCTCTGATTACATGGTATTAGAGCTCTAGGACTTCTAGGGTTTATGTTTGCTTTAAATTTTCTGTTGCTGTCACTGGTTCAAACAAAGAGTGAGTGTGTGACATTGTCCATTTCAGCAGAGATCTCCTTGGGTGACATGCGCCACCTAGAACGATTCCCCACCCTCTGTTCGACTCATCCCCATTGGTCCCAGATTGAGTTTCAACAGAGCATGACCGGTGCATGGATCACAAGTGCCACACAAACAGAGAACTTCTGGCGGCAAGTGGCGATTTCTTTCTGGCAGCAACGTCCCTTCACGTTATCAACTCCTCGAACTCAGTCCATTGCAGGTGTTTTCATGGCCTAGTCTTAAGTTTATCTTTTCGGGTTACTCTTCTTTGGGCTTTGGTTAGTTGGGTTTTCTTTTCTTTTCTTTTTTTTTTTTTTTTTTTTTTTGCTTCTAGTTGGGAAAATCTTCTATTTGGTCGCTAGTGTGACATTTGCTGTTGTGTTTAGAGGATCTTGAAGACTCATTTGAGATATTTCTCCTTTGGTTTGGTATTTCTAATTGTTGAGTCTTTTATTTGGGCTCCCTCGCTGGTTATTTGGGTCTTGTGGCTATTTGTGGTTTCTCATTCTCGGTAATCTAGGCGCTACGGATTCTGTTTGCTTTCTTATTTTCCACGGCAGATTCTAAGACTAGTGTGATAGCCGAGGTTGTCCAATTTCTAATAAGATTACCGATCATAAGTTAAACTAGACAAACCATTTGGATTGATTGGATTGGAGCAAGACTATTCAAATGTACTTACTAATATTGAAAATGAGGGCCATTTGATTGAGCCCCTCCTAAGGATGATCCTAAGCTGGCTTGAGCTAGAGCAGATTGTCACGCATTGTAGGGAACGTAAGATATTTTGTGCTCAAGACACTCTTAAGGAGGTTTCTAGAGAATTCCACATTGTTGTAGATACTAGTACATAACACTAGAATTGTATAGAGAACTCTAGAAACTTTCTTGTAAAGCATAAATATCTAGATATTTCTAGGGAAGGTTCTGGAGAGCTATTCTCCACCGTAGGATCCTTTTGATCATAGCCGTCCATTAAGGAGGTGGATGCCTATAAATAGGAGGTGCCACCCTCATTTGTAACCATCCAAGCAATACAAGTCATTTGTATTCCAGAGCTTCTCTCTCTAAGTGTTTACTTCTCTCTCTAAAAGTTCTCTTTGTCTTTGTGCTCTTTGCCTACTTGTGAGGGTTCGACTGACTTAGCCAACATCAAGGGGGTGATCAAGCTAAGGCCGGCACGGTTTTGGGTGGACTTTGTCTAAGACCGTGACAACGGCTCGGTTATTCTTGCAAATTCAAAATTCTATCGAGAGCAACATCCTTCTCTCTGTTTGTTATTGTAATATTGCTAAAGAAATTATGGACTACTAGGAGTTCCTGTATGCTAGGAAAGGGAACATTACTCATATTCACGAGGTCTGTAAAGGTTTCTATCGTGCCAAATAGAAGACCACCCCCTGAAGAGTTTCTTCATGGATTATAAGTGAATATACGAGGAAATTAAGATGTTAATGCCACCTATAACTGATCTTTAGTCACAGGTGGAATACTAATCTACACAAAAAAACCTTCCCAGAAACCAGCTACTCAGAGTACTTTGTATATTGGTTTGTTTACAAATAAAAGATTGGTGATTACACCATCTGAAAATCATGGGAAAAGTACAGGATATTGAAATCTGATATACAAGCCTAATATCAAGGAAAAATAACAGCTATAGCAAAGTCAAACTTCTAATCTTGACCAGTCCAAGTGGGCCCAATTTAGGCCTCTATATCATCAACTCTCTTTTCTTCAATAAAATCCTTTCTGTCATAAAAATTTCTCCTGGTATGAACTGAAGTACTAAAAAAATACAAGGCTGAAAGGATAATCTAATAAGAAGTTGAAGCAAGAATCTCACTCTCAACTCACTAATAGCCAAAGGAGAATCTCCCAAATAAGAGAAATGTTTCTCTATAAAATTCCATATATCCCCAAATGATTTTTACATGCATTGAGCCTCAATATTTATACACAAAGATAACAATGACTCCCAAGAATTTAGGCCCACTAACACATGACTTAGAAAAATAACAGACCTCAACATGTTTAACAAACACTAAAAAAGGGTGGCCCAATGCACAAGGCTCCCACCAAGTGGGGTATGGGAAGGGATAGATGTAAACAACTACCCCCACAATCGAAGAGGCTTTTTCCTAGATTTGAACCCGTGACCTCAAAGTCACATGGCAGCAACCTTACCGCTATGCCAAGGCACACCCTCTTATATTTAACAAACAATATTTAAAATAAAATACTTGACTTCGTAAATAATAACAAATTGCACTTGCTCCTAAACTTGTGCTTCACTTAAACCAACCACTAAAACCATTTAAAATAAATATTAATAAAATAAAATCAGATTAATTCAATTCTACAAATTCCTTGCATGACTACCTCCTTGGTACTCTATCACCTCCTTTCATCAAATCAAAGTAGAAAGAAAGAACTTCACCAAGAAATAACACTTTCAATAAAGATAGATGACAAAGATTTGCAGGAACTTACATTTACCAGGAATACAAATAGATCATCTGGATACACCAAGCCAACTGTAAGAAAGCAATGCTGAACCTCATTATATGTCTGTAAACACACCAAAAGAACCTCATTGAAGACAATTTATTTGAAAAGAAAATACTGGTGAAGTCAGCAGATAACATCAACATCAAAAAGCACACAATGAAGCAAGAAAGAAAAACCATTCTATAAGGCTTTCAAATAACTTTGCCTTTTTGAAAGGCTTTCCCATAAAGAAACCATGGGCTTTAACCAACAGCCAAACCAAGACAGCTCTCTCAAAACAGAGCAAAGAACAAGCAGTGTTGACTAAAGTTACTAATATGATCTTGGAAAATACAGACATCTAGTGTGAATAACGGAACATCCCTGCAAAAATTCAGCTCACCTACTTTTCACAAAAGAATGCGGTGCAAGAACACTAATAGCAACACAAACTTACTGTACATGCAAAAGTCACTAGGAAAAGAAGACTATTCTAAACTCTTCCTATTGGAGCAGGAATCCAGCAGAGACAAGGCAGGATATGGCCTCTCTAAAGTCTTTTCTATTTTTAGTTTGTTTTGTATTCTTTGTGCTATGTTGATCAGCTGTGATCTGCGAGGACCTTAATGGTGGCAAGGTTTTGGTAGCATATGTGTTGAGGTGGAGTACCTCTTGTCTGAAACTGTAATCCAGAAAGCCAGCAACTGTAAGCAAAGGACTAATCTGACCTATCCTTTGTTCTGATGAGCTAGTACAAATAGGTTGTGGGTTGTATTGTACGAGTTGTACATATATTACCCTCGTTTAATAAAGTGACCGAATTCTCTTGAATTTCCACTGCCACAATAAAAACTTTCTATGCTCTCCGCTGTTAGTTCTTTGATAGGGGAACCCTATCAAGGTCACATAATATTCAAGAGATTTAAAAAATTATATTGGGAATAAAATGAATATAGAATTTAACAAGAGGAACATTAGATACTATATGAAAATTACTCCCAGGAAATGAAACATATAACATACCTTCAACGCCACTTGTTCTTTGCCATCGGTATTGATACAAATCTCCAGAAGAAGTGTTGACAGTATAGGATCTAGGTCCTGCAAACCCACACCAATGAGTTAATGTTCTACTCTTGAGTATACTTTATCCCCCTATCATCTTTTTTCTTCTTTGGCAATAAAAATAGTAAACTTTATTTTTCACAAAAATGAATTCTTAATGGGATAATATAAAAAGAAATTACTTATAAGAAAGGAAGCAGATGAGTTACACTAGCTACATTTATGGAGGTTCTCACAACATGGTTGCATGAGGGAAAGAATTTTCAACTGAATAAATATTTCAGATCAAGGGGCATTGCTAAAAAATGTTCCAGATCCAGCTTTTTTCTGATCAACAGGCATGAAGAGCCTTACCTAAAATTCAACTCAGTAGAACAATCACCAATTTACTTAATAGACAAGTGTTCCTTTACTCATCATTAGACAAGTGTTTTCAAGGAGAACCACATCATTCAACAGAACAATAAGAAGCAATTACGTAAAATTCAACCACCAGTACACCAAAAATATAGAAAAATATAAAGTGATCAATCCTTAAACTAAAGAAAAGTGTTCACCCACCCAATCATTCATAAAATATTAAAATGAACCGGAGTTAGGGAAAATTAATTTTTTGGTCCATACAATTTTGACTAAGTTGTAATTCAATCCCTACACTTTGACTCGGTGCAACTCAGTCCCTATAGTTTTGACTAGGTTGTAACTCAGTTCCTCAACTTTGATTCACTACAACCCAGTCCCTATACTTTAAACAATTATAATTTAGTCCCTGACCTTTATTCTAAAACACAAGGACTAAATTATAAAATGGTTAAAACTACAAGGACTGAGTTGAAGCGAGTCAAAGTTTAGGAACTGAGTTACAACCGAGTAAAAACTATAGGAACTGAGTAGCACCAAGTCAAAGAGTAGGGATTGAGTTATAATTGAGTCAAAATTATAGGGACAAAGAGATTAATTTTCCCTTGAAGTTACAATGTCCAGTGGCAAAAAATTAGAGACAAAGGTGCTCAACTCACCAACAATGTTTAAAAGAAACGTCATTGTATGAATTACCTCAAAATCAATCATAGGAGGACCACTTTCAGACAGAAGGGAGGCACTTAAGAGGCTGTGAAGACTGCATGTTGCCAGAAAAGCAATATCTTGATCCTTTTTGTATCTGAGAAGATTGGATGAGAACAATACATAATTAAATCTTTGTTTACATTTTGAATACATCTGCGTAGCATGAGAATGCTCTCAGCTATGCAAGGAGGAAATTCTTTAATTAATATCCACAAAGTTTACAAAAAGAGCATGCAGTGGTTGAAATGAAGATCAAAACAATAAGCAAATCATTCTTACAAATCCAATATTGTAGGAATAAGCCTTGGTAAAGCAGCCTTTAGTTGGTTGCGTGTGATGAGATCAACCATTTGACCCATGGCTTCCACAGAAGCCACACGAACCTAAGTACAATACACCAAAAAAATAATTAAAGCGTATTACAAGAAGGCAAATACATAGTTTAAATGATATATTAAAAAATATATGGTTAATACTTAAACAAAGATTCTGTTTGTGCTTGAAACTACAGAACCATAGCTCAGAATTATGACAAGTAGCTCTGATAAAACAGTACATGTGTGTTTTTTGAATTACTGGAATTAGTCATATAATATATTCCCATAGGTTATTTTTAGGTGCTTTTTGTAAAACTCCGTATTTAACAATAAAAAATTTATTGACTAAAAAAAACAGAGTTTACATAAACTAACCAACCATAATATTCTTTCTCTATAAGACAAAAATCTAAAATAAAATTTTCATTATTTAACTCTTCAAGCAACCAAAATATTAGTTTCTTACAATAGTGATACAACTAGGTTGTATGTCATCAATTAGGGTGGGGCTTGTAGCTGTTCTATTATTGTACTTGACCTGGTGAACAACGCAGCAGATGTTTTTACTAAGGCACTCATTGGTGGGAGTTTATTATAACAAACTGGTCACGGTTAAACTACACGCCCAGAATAAGGCCAGAATAAGGCGAGTGTTAAAAAGTGAGACAACTAGGTTAGAATATGCGTCATGAAGTCATCAATTAGTGGGCTGGTATCGTACTAGTTACTCTACTACTGCACTTAACCTATTCTAATTAATGTAGAACAGGCACAAACAGCAAGTTTGTGATTCCATTTAGGCTCTCCTTGCTTTTCTCATACTAACTAAATTCAACATATTTGATAACAACCAACAAAAAGTAATACAACAATCAATATGGCATCTAAGAAAGAAGATAGAAGATAATATTTTGACTCATTTCAAGTTTTCAACTCAGGTTCATTGCAACTTCTAAGCACAAAGAAAACCACAAACACTTTGAAGAAAAGGACAAATTTTAGGTAAAGTTCTATAGGTGTTTGCTACCAAGTTCTATATGTTGGATAGTTCCAAATAAAAAGAATGCAGTGGCCAATGAACTTCAAAAAGTACATCATCCTATCGGTGAAATTAAGAAGAAAGAGAGGCTAAGATTAATAACCAATAATACAAATAAAAATAGGATAATTAGTCCAAAACCTTTAGATCCCGAGAAGCTGACCAAACTCTAAGAAAGAGCTCAAAAGCAGAATTTAAAAATGACCTGCACTACGAAAAAGCAATAAGAAAAAGAAATGTGAGGAATCAAAAGAACAAAGACTGTGTATCATATCTCACATGATATCTCCATCAGGGGATGAATGTGAAGGAAAATCCATACTATATTGCCATGCAGCTTGACACCAACACTTGAATGCTGCAAAGAATAATTAATATAACAATCAGTATGCTAATATTAGTTAAGCCAACAGAACTTTCAGTAAGGAGGACACCAAGAATTCAATCTACAACTCGTGGAAAAAAGTCATAATCTACAGCCTCATTCCTACAAGATCATTTATGGGAACATAACGGCTTGCAAGGAGAAAGGGCAGCAGGCTCTTTGTGCATGGTACGGCAAGAATGGTATAAATAAAAGGCTAAAATACACACACACACACACACACAAAAACCTGAACTTTGGGTCAGTTAAACATCACCTCCCTAACCTTTAAACGTTTAAATTAAGTACCCTAAAGTTTAATGTTTGACTATCAACCCCATGCCATTAAAATTAGTGTTAAAGTTAACGGTTTTCGCTATTTTAAAATTTTTATATTTTTTATTATATATTACCTCATTTAAAAAATGACACTTGCCATTTGACATATAATTTTAAGGATTTTTAAATACTTAGAGTTAAGGGTTTATGGTTCAAGTATTTATTAAATAATGGGTTAAGGTGCATTTTTGCCCTTAAAGTATGCGCCCAGGAGCAATTTTGCCCTTGAAGTTTCAAGCGTAGCAATGTTGCCCCTAAAGTTTCAAAACGGAGCAATATTGCCCCTCCGTTAAAAACCCTAACGGTCAACGTTAGGGTTTTTAATGGAGGGGCAACATTGCTCCGTTTTTAAACTTTAAGGGCAACATTACTCCCAAAAAAAGTAACAATTTTGCCCCCGGGATTTCAAAACGGAGCAATGTTGCCCCTCCGTTAAAAACCCTAACGGTTAACATTGCTATTTTGAAACTTTAGGGGCAACATTGCTATGCCGAAAACTTTAGGGGCAAAATTGCTCCTGGGCACATACTTTGAGGGTAAAAATGCACCTTAACCCTAATTTAATTAAAAATATTTAAAATACTTGAAAACTATAAAATGCTTAAAAAAGAATTTAAAATATATACATGAGTATGTATTTTTTTAAATAAAGAAAAGTATAAAATGCTTAAAATTACCATGGTTTGTGAAACTAGACCGGACCAGCCGGTTTAGACCAAAAACCGGTCAACCGAGCGAGAAACCGGTCCGGTTCAGGCTGAAACCGGACTAAACCGGTTAACCGGACGGGTGTCCGGGTTACAAGGGTAAACCCGGTTCCAGTTTTTTTTTTTTTTTTTTTTTTTTTTTTTTTTTTTTTTTTTTTTTTTTTAAAAAAAGGCAATCTGATTTGATCATTTGAAACGACATATGCTGATATGCGGGATTTCCACTGCAAACTCAACTGCCTCACACTGCTCGATGCCTCTACTCTAATCTGAATATTTTGTCTCAAATGTAGGTTGTAAAGAAAATTGTTAAGAATATCTGAATATGTCATAAGTATTGAAGTATATGGTTATTTTGCTACTGATCTAAAGTATTGAAATGATATATAGTATGTGAAATTTATGTTGGTGTGATGAGAAATTAATTATTTTCCAATTTTTTATACCTCACCGGTCTAGCCCTTATTGACTCGAGCTGACCCACTAACCCTTAACTTTCGTACCGTCCGGTTTAGTCACCTATGCCTGGGTTTTAACTTTGAAAATTACATATCAAATGCTCAAGTATTATTTTTTAAATCACATGAAATATAAAACATATCAAATGCTCAAGTATTATCTATGTTGCACGGACACGCGACACGTGACATGACATGACACTCCGACACGCGAATCTTAAAAAAATCTAAATTTCGACACGACACGTTTTTATATTAAATATATATTTTTAATATATATAGAATAATTTTTAATCAAATCATAATAGGCACCATGTCCATATGTAAACATATTTCCACTTTCAAGTTATTTATGATTCTTTTGGCAAAAAAAAAAGTTATTTATGATTCTTACTTCTTAGGAAACCATTATGCAATGCAAGGATTAGGTAAATGATCTGATGGCGGCAACATATGTGAAAGCATGCTAAGGTCTCGAATCTTTGGTACCTCGGAAAACTACATCAGGTTTTGCATACTTTGTCCACCACGTTCCATAACTTATATAATCATTGAAAATGGGTTAAAAATGTAATTTTTCCCTCTGTGTACTGTCGTGTAATTATCTCCCACAAAGTTTCCCACAAAGTTTCACGGTTCAGTGCTTTTTTAAAAGAAAGAAAAAAACTCACCGTGCTTCCTCATGTCCGTGCGTGTCCGACGAGTGTCGGTGTCCGACACCGTACGACACGCAAATTCTCCCAAAATTAGCGTGTCGGTGCTTCATAGAGTATTATTTTTTAAATCACATGAAATATAAAAACATATCAAATGCTCAAGTATTATTTTTTTAAAATCACAAGAAATATAATAAAAATTGACATAGCAAAAACCGTTAACTTTAACATTAGGAGAGTTGATAGTCAAATCATGAAATATTAAGGTCCTTAATTTTAAATTTTAAATGTTAAGAAGATAACGTGCAACTGACCCAACATTTTAGCGGGTTTTGTGTATTTTAGCCTAAAAAAATAAACTACAATGATAACAAACCATAAAGTGTCAAACAGTAGTTCAATAAAGGAGATCTTATCATTCAAACCAAACTATTTGATAAGGCTGGGTACTATTAATGTATTCTGAAGCAAAAAGTTTTTAAGACACTCCATGCTTGCTTCAAAGAGACGTAGGAATGATATTGCCTAAATTTACCAAAAAATAGTTTTACATGCAATTGAAACTACCCAAGCAATTCAGACAGAGCCCATTCATCTACTACTTTGACCAGATCAGTACTGCCGAAAAAACATACCACATCCAACCATGAATATCCTAGCTGCAGGCGAAATAACCTCACATGTCCATCAAAAGAAAAACAAAAATCATACCGTTAGCAAAAATTGGCCGATGCACATCTCTCACATTTCCAAGAATTGGCAGAATTCGCGAAAGTACACCTTTCCACCGAGGAACAAACTGCATTGCTGTACCAGATTTAAAGGGAAGGAATCACATCAAAACTTAATTTTAACAGAAGCAGAAAATTTTGAAATAGGAATTACATTAAAGAATGAAAGGATATCCTCCTAAGGCAAAATGAAGCAAGACCAACATCTTTGCATATCCAACAAAGATTTTTTTTAATGAAAAAATTTAAAAAATAAAAAGAACAACGTATAGGTAAGAAAGATAGTAGACAAAGATACAAAAGTAGAGGACAAGAGATCCTTCTCAAATAAAAGGGGATATAAAATAATACAAAGTAAGCTCCACTGCAGACAAGCAACTTATAGTTGTTAAGATTCACAAGGGAGAAGAAATCATTTGTCAAACACACAAGGAAGACATAACAATAATCCTCTCCCAAAGATTTTTCAGATGAAGTTTTTGACTAAACATTCTTGTATCCCATCCCAACTAAAGACACCACAAACGTGCCAAAACTGAAGAGTACTTGGTGCTCCTTTTGTCTCCCCAAGACCTGGAAACTTGATGGCTATAAATTATAAAAGACTCCAAGGATGAGCCAGTCAAGCCCAATTATCATCAAACATAATGAATAGCCCCTTCCAAATATGCGAAGCCACTTCACAATGCAAGAAGATGCTTTTAGAATATCATTTTTATAACAAATTATGCATAACCCAACCCTTCATAATCCTCTGACCTACAAAAAAACCTCCCAACTAATTAAGTGATCATGATGGAGACCTAGTAGTATGGGATATCAAGTCCCACATTGAGTAGAATGGGATGCTCAATGGGGTATTTAAGTGGGTTGGTTATTCCACCTCAACAACTAACTTTTGGAATAGGGTTTCGCATCCCACTTAGATACCCATCAATTGGTAACAGAGCTAGGTTGTCGACCTTTTTGAAAAACGCTATCCTCGGAGGGTTTTGCCGGCAAGAGGCCAAGTGAAGTGAGTGGAGTGCCGCCACTGGGACATCAGCTTTCCATAGGGAGTTGGTTGATGAAAACATGGTAGTATGAGATACCAAGTCCCACATTGAGTAGAATGAGATGCTCAAAGGGTTGGTTCTCCCACCTCAAAGCTAGTTTTTGGGGTAAGGTTACCCATCCCACTTAGCTACCCATCAAATCACTTCACTCTCTTACTCTCACTAGCCCCAAACCACATGAAGGCCTCCATAATCTACTCAGTGAAGTTAAAGTTTAAATCAAAGACTAAAGAGGGGCCTAATTTAAACAAAAGGTTAAATTTCCTCCTATGCTACATTATCTATTGGCAGATGCACGTCAAACATTTGGGAATATCCCTTATTTCTTTGTTTTTTTTTTTTTTTAAGACTTTTCATCACTGTATCAAATTATTAAGAAACATTTTCAGACAACTTCTTTCAGTGTATCTGGCCAAAAAAAGATTTTCCAATGTAGATAAACGACATCAGAACTAACCACAAGGCTAATTTCACCACCAAAAAAATTAACATACTAAGGAAAAAAATAAGATGATTATAGAGATTAAATCACAAAGAAAGTTTGATTACTTACGATCAGTAGAAGCAAAATTTGCAAGTATCTGGACCATAGAAAGTAATGCTGAATTTGGCCCAGATAAATGAAGAAAAATTTCTTCCATCATCTGCAATACCAATTCAAATGAGAGATTGAGACAGATTAAGTTAGCTAAAAATCCAGAAAAACAAAAAGTGAGGATAAATGAATGGTTTAAAAATATAGAAGCCATAAGGTGAAACCGAAAGGGCAAAAGGTAGATATTATTTGACCATTGTAAAGTGTGAATAATATAAAATTTTAATTCTTAGAAAGTAAGCTATTGAGTGAACTCATAAGAAACCCAACTATTTCTATATGGGATTTCTTGAGCTAATATTCAGAGAGATTGGCATGCTTAATCTTGGTAATATTTTTCATTTTGCTTGCCACACTTGTCTACCTCCAGTCATTCCATAAAACTTACTAGGTCAGGTAAATGTGAACCAATTGCAACAAGTAGACCTGATGCTGCTCGTTGCCAATCCGAATTGATTTCCTGCAGAAGAACAGTCGCCATGAAGTAAAGAACTCGTGTGTACCAGTTGACCAAAACCAACATATTGAATCTAATGAAGTCATTAATAGACAGTCCAGAAAGAACACAAGACCAAGAAAATAATGCCCACGTCAGAATCTCATTACTGAATGCCTAATTCTCTCCACAATATCGACTGATTAAATAAAGAGCATAGTATTGTAACATTTAATGCAGAGTTAAAAATATGTCCCATAGTCCAGGTCAAAAAGCCATTAATGCATAAATATACGCATCCTTCCACATGATAACACAAATTACCTTAGAGGATATCATTTCAGCTGTAGCAATCTTGGCGAGCTTTGCCATGAAAGAATCATCAACATCTCTTCTGTCCAGAGAGCGAACTCCAAATGCCATCACTTGGAAAACACCGGCCATGTTTCCGAATCGCTAATAAATATTCCAAAATCAAAACACTCAACCCTCCAGATTACCGAGGAATTAACCATCTAGTGAACGGAAAAGCATAAGTAAGTACCCGGCGTCCTCCTCGTGAAACGACTGCACAGCACTCGAGAACTAAAAGAGGATTCCTACAAGTACATTAGACCCAACATTCAGTAAAGTTTCGTGAGGAATTAATGAGTAAACCAGTGTGAGTAGAGAGATAATCACAGAGCAGCAATGTCTTTGAGAGAGGCCATGGAGGCCTCTCTGACAACAGAAGAATCATCGGCTAGTGACGACACCAGCACCTGGACGGCCTCTGCAACAAAGCGAGGCTATGAGATCGAAGACCACAAAGAGTAGCCAGATATCACAATCGCAGGTGTAGAATGTACCTGGAGCCATAATTGAACTTCCAGAAGCCATGGAAGAGCTGCACAGAATTCAAACCACAGGCAAGCCGGAAAACATAGGCACCCGGCACCGACCCAGGGACGCCACCGTCCTTTTTCACCGGAGACAAAAATACAGGTACTATGATTTGTTTGATATTTTTCACGGAGATTTTCAGGTGGCCACCTACCTTTCTCCCCACGATCGACCGTCTTTCTGGGGAAGAAGATTCTACTGTTACTTTATTAGCGCTTAATAATTGATTTATAGGTCGGCTGATTAAGTGCAGCATGCATTAGGTGATTTTTTTTAAAAAAAAAAAATTAAAAAAAAAAATCCAAGAATTATTGATATATGATTGATAATTCATTAATAGGTTCATAAACAAAAGGGAAATGATTAATTCTTTGTTACTGTATTACTATGTTAGGTTGCTTGATAAACTTGGTTTATAAATGCAGACGTGTCGATAAATCAGATGTTTATGGTATGATTTTTTTTGGAATATGTTAAGTATGGTATGGTTTTTATTTGACTCTGGGTTCAAACTTCAGGATTAGTTTATACGGAGTATTAATTATTGATTAACTTTTTTCAGCCTGTAGAATGTAGATGGGCTTATTAGTTTACTTGCCCAGTTGCCCGACATTTCTTTTTCTTTTAAGCCAGCATACAGTTCAAACTTCATGCAATTTATTCATTGATTAATATATAAACAAAAATAAATTTATACTTTAAGAGTTAACACTTAAAAGTCAAATTTAAAAAAATAAGGAATTTTATTTTATTGGCGGCAAGAAATAAAATTAGAGACAATTCCAGTAATGATATGGGACTTAGTGTTTGCTGATATATAATAGGGTAAAGGTGCAAAAATACACATGTGGTTATAAAAGAGATGCAAAAGTCACCGCACAGTTAAAATCTAATTTAACGGTGTTAATTTTAGGTGGGGCCCACACTATTTTTATGAAAATACCAAAATGCCCTCTAAAATACCCTCCACACCTCTGCTTCTTCGACAGATAACCACACCTCTGCTTCTTTGACAGATAACCACACCTCTACTTCTCGTAGCGGGGTAGTTAAAAACTCGTTTTATCACTGCGATTTTACATTTTTACGATTTTTTTTCATTAAAACGATTTTACTAATTTTCCAAACGCTTTTAAGTTTTTACGATTTTACTACGTTATGATTTTACGTTTTTACGATTTTTCATTCTCCTTCCGTTTTCAGGTAAAATCTACGTTTTCACTACCATGCTCCAGTGTAAAGCATGAACAAAGAAGCCCCCAAGCTAAGAACAAAACACACAAACTGAAATTTGCAGCACAAAAAAATTCCATTTACAAAGCAAAAGAAACTAACATTAAACCAAAATACCTAAAAATTGCACCATCTCCAGAGAAATCAAATGTCCACATTGAAAAACCAACAAAAAAAATAATGAACCCAGATTCCAAAACCAAAAATTGTGCAGATGAGGTGAGATTCGTGTTCTTCAACTTTCAGAAGGAGAAGGTGGCGAAGGAAAGAGAAGTCGAAGGGGCTATTCTTTGTTGGAGATTGCCATCGGCGACAAAGTTGCCAAGTTCAAAACGCGAGTGAGAGAAGAGGAGGCGACCGATCGATAGGGTAAGTTTCATTAGAGATAAAGTGAACCATTTCAAACAATCTTGAGAAAAACCGGTGAGATTGCACTAGTGAGGAAGATGGTGGCGTCCTCGTTGTCGAAGGTGAAATCAAAGGTGGGTCGAGGTGAAAGAGGATGAAGATCTTTGTCGAAACTGTAGATCGAGGATTTCGCTTTGACCCACCTCCGATTTCACCTCGACCCACCTTCGATTTCACCTCCGACGCCCACTTTTGTGCTTCGTATGCATCTTCCGGTTTAATTTAATGGCGGATGAAGCGAGCTGGAGACATTGGAAGAGATGATCTTGCGCGAACCTTTGACACCCACCATTGCTTCTACTTCACGACTTTGTTTGGCCCTCGGATCCAAGTTTTTGCAATTTTGCGGCATGTTGGTGATTTGACCTTAGCATGTTGGTTATAGATTCAAGTGTTTAAGATTGTTATATTTCCATATTAACAATAGATGGTGGGAGATTGATTTTTCGGGTTGTTATATTATTTTGCGTTTTTTTCTTTAAAATTTAGTAGGTCCGAGCATGGAACCCACAACCCGGTGAGCCCGCCCACAACCCATACAATTGGGCTATTTTGAGCCCGCCCAAAAAGCTCATAACGGGTTGGGTTAAAACCCGCTTATTTAAGACTTAAATAAGGGCGGGCTATGGGCACGCACCTTCGGGCTACCCCAACCCACCCATTTAGTTATATATATATATATTTTATTAACTATACGAACACTTGGACAATAATTGTAACACCCCCAAATTTCTAACAATTATAATAATATAAAATTTAAAGGAATTTTCATAAATGATTACTGAAATACCAAATTTGGGAAGTGTTACCGCCGCACTTGTACTGGAACAAGTGCAAGGCTACCTTATTACATTGACATAAATCCAAACTTAAATAAAAATATTTTATTCAAAGTATAAAATAAAAAGAAACTAGCTAGAAAATTTGAATGTTCTTCCTCACTTCTTCCCGCTAACCCCAACCTTGGAACTGTTTCACAAAATCTGCTCCCAGAAGGATCATCACACCCGAACACAAACATCGACCAAAAAAAGTGGTAATCCTAATTAAAACACAATTTATACAACTCATATATATTAATTAAATCAAAAATATAATCACATAGTGATTGAATCAACTATCAGTTCAATATTATAGAATAATAATAATAATAATAGATAAAATATTTACATGATGATAAAAATATCATTTTACATATATATATATATAATCTAAAATATCAATTTCAATACTCATCATATCTATACATTCACATCGGATCAAATATTATTCATTATCTTTATTAATTTCATTTGGACCCGAAACCCGCTTGATCCATTTAATTTAGTGGGAAGAGAACCATGGTAGACCCTAAAACCTGCCATTTCTACCACAATGACCCGGAAACCACCATCACAAATAATCAAATTGGTCATAAAACATTTCTTCCTAATGTGCACACCTCTTCCCAAAGTTGCTACTAGTATCCCGAGTTACCCTGCCAGATACCACTTTGAGAAGAACGGATATAATCGGTTCACATCAAATAATATATCGGAGGCATAAAGCCTAAAGGTTGTGTTCATCACTTGGGAGGTACCGTCCCAAGCTATCCTCCCACCATTAATTTATTGCAATCACACACAAACGAAAATTCAATCAATCTTGTCACAATTATCTTATTTAAAAATTCCTTCATTGCATATATTTGTTGTTCAAGGGCATCATAACTTTCCAAACTCTTCAAGAGTATAATAATTCAAATATTCGATATAAGGTCCAACTCATATTATTACTGAAATACCTATCTCAGTAAAGTCTAATTATTTCAAAATACACCCATAATAAAATGGATTTCTCACTATATATATATATATATTAAGGAAAGGTATTTATAGATTTCAAAAAAACAAAAGATGTACATATATTATGTATAATAATGAAAGGATATAAATAAGTTTCAATCACGAAACCAAGGCACCCAAAGTGTACATGTATATTTAGTGAAAAGGGTTTTTAAAAAGTTAAACGCAAATCAAGAAGAGAAATATATGTATACAAGGAGGTGAGAAGTTTTGCTTTCATAAAGTGATTCACGCTAACCGAAAAGAAAAACATATATATATAAACAATTGCAACAACACATTTAAGGGTTTTTCACAAAGATCAAGAACGACATGCAACAACTAGCTCCTATTGTTAAGGGATTAGGATTACCAGTCTCCGTTTTGTTAGCCTCTTAGAAGAATAGAGAAAGAATAAAGGAAATAGTAGAAGAGAATAGTAGGAGAGTATGAGAATAGAATAGTAGAAGAGAATAGGAGAATAGAATAGTAGAAGAGAGAATAGTAGGAGAGTATGAGAATAGAATAGTAGAAGAGAATAGGAGAATAGAATAGTAGAAGAGAATATGAGTGTTCAGGGTTAGGCTAGACCTCTATTTATAACTAAAAATTAGGGTTAGCTATGGGTTGGGCTCTTTACTATTGTCAACTCATTAATAGGGTATATTAAATTCAATCAATCAATCATTATGTGAATTTAATATCATTAATAGGGTATATTAAATTCAATCAATCAATTAATGTCATTAATAGGAGATATATATATATATATATTAAATCCAATCAATCAATCATTATATGAATTTAATGTCATTAATAGGGTATATTAATTTGAATCAATCAATTAATGGTGTGAATAAGTGGAAATTCCTAAAGCAATTAGGACTAGGAATATTTGACCCACCAAGGCTATATAAAATAAAATAAATGGGTTATTACTATTAATAAAAACCTGGGGTATTACAATAATACACCACATTGTCATGAAATACCCATTCTCCATTTCCCCATTTAACCATTCCCCTACTTGGAGTTTGAAATCAAAATTATGTTATGATAACACTTGTCTAAATTTAGATTCTTTTGTGTCAATTATGATTATTGAATTTTAAGATTCATATTTCAGAATTTGGAATGATAAATTTGGGTGAATACTTAATACATATATTTTTTTTTCCAAAAAAATAAACTTGTTAAATGTAAATGGGTTACCCAAAACCCGGTCAGGCCGCCCATTTATATGTTAACCCATTCAACATGGGTTAGAATGGGTTGAGGTACGTATATGGGCTAATCCATACCCATTCAAAGTTAAATGGGCGGGCTATGGGTTTAGGCATGGGCTGCCCAACCCGCCCATTACTCTGCCCTAAAATTTAGGGGCATTTTAGTATTTTTATGAAAATAGTGTGGGCCCCACCTCAAAATTAACACCGTTAAGTTAGATTTTAACAGTGCTGTGACTTTTGCACCTCTTTTATAACCACATGTGTATTTTTGCACCTAAAAAAAGCACATGGTGTTGAGCGCTCCTCAGGGTAAAGTACATGTGTATTTTTGCACCTTCACCTTATATAATAAGGAGTGTTGCGACTCAAATTTGGTGATATATATGTTTTGAATTACTCCCTCTCATTTTTATTATAAGGCATCAACTAACAAATCTCACTAACCAATAAAAGTAGCTAAAGTCAATAAAGTTATCCTATAATTTAAATCACTTCCAATATTACCTCTACTAGTTGCACTAAACTCTAATATTATATTAATTATTACTCTAACCCATTACTCTTATTAATTATGGACATACCTAAAAAAAGATAATTAATGCTCCTTGAGAACAAGCAAGTCCCTTATAAAAAATACCAAATAAACTTACTAGTTGATGCTTTATAATAAGGACAAGTATAAAGTTTGTTGTTTTATTTTTATCTTTTTAAAAAGACATAGGGGACAGTGAATTTTTTTATTTGATGAAGGGTCTTTTCTCTTGAGACTTAAAAGCACAAAGGTTTTTGTCTCTCTCAATAGGTATATTTTTCGGATACTGACCTTAAAACCTATGTGTAATGCACGAGTCCAAGAGGCAAACTTCACCAGTGAACCTTTTTAAGGTAAGCAAGCTTTTAAATCCAGTTTTTAAGACTCAATTCCTAAAGAAACCACCAAGAGGGCTGGTCCAACCCATTCAACTAAGTGAATAGTTAACATATCCTGAATTGGTTGGCCTTTTTTTTTTTTTTTTTTTTTTTTGATAAGAAGGATGGCATATAGCCTATATTAGAGATAAAGATTACACATAGTGGGGATTTACTCCCAAACTCTCAAGTTCCACCAAATCCCTTAACTGAACAGGGCAAGTAGTAAAAACACTAGAATAAGACATGCCTAACTTAGCCATAGCATCAGCCACATTGTTTACATCCCTAGTAATTGATCTAAATACAACCTGCCAATTCCATTGAAGCATTTCTCTTATTTTCAATATCAGCAAACTATCAGCGTCTTGTCGTTCCTAAAGTATCCTCAATATAACATGATGAGCATCAGACTCTAACTCCAATTTCTTTACCTCCAAATCCCACGCCAACAGCAGTCCTTCCATAATTCCCCACTCCTCCGCCACTGCAGCCTGACAGGCGCCAATAGCTTTCGTGAATCCAGCAACCCATCTCCCATTCCAATCCCTCAAAACTCCTCCACATCCAGCCTGATCAGCCATCATCGAGCTAGCTCCATCTACGTTGCATTTAAACCACCTGTTAGGAAATATTTTGTATTTACTAGGAAATATTATGTATTGATTAGGTATTGATTAGGTATTATTCGATTAGGTATTATTCGTAATTATGTTTAGGGATTCACACGTCTAATTGTCTCATTTATAATTACGCGTCGATTACGCTTCTCGTCTCTCTTGTATAAATACACCTCTCTTATACATGAAAAGATATACTTTCCGGACTATATTTCTCTCTCTTTCTCTCGGTTTAACATGGTATCGAAGCGGGTTGTCACATTTTTTTTTTGTCTTTCTGTGTTTTTATTTGGCGACAGAGAGGTGTGACAGCAAGAGAAAGGAGAGCGCATTTTCGAGTTCAGTTCCCGGCCTCTTCTCTGAACACGCGCCCTTTGTGGTGTTTGGTTATTGTTGACTTTTTCCGGCGACCTTCCGGCGACTGTTTGTATCTTCCGGCGAGTGTCCGTCGCCGTTTGCATTTCTGGGATCGACTCGGTGCTCCTAGTCCCGACCCGTGTGTTTTCGTTCTCCTATCTTGTGGTTTGATTCTCTGGTCTTTGAATATTCAACTATTTGTGAGTATTCTGTGGTATTTTGGTATTCATTCTCTGGTGTTTGAGCGTCGGTGTGCTCATTTTTTACGTTCCGGAGGTGTTTTTTTTTGGCGTGTTTGGCATATTTTGTGTGCCCTCTTGTCACTGTTTGGCAGATTTGTTACTGCTGTTGCTGATTTATTGGCTTCTTTGTAATATTCATCATTTGTGTGGGTCCGATTCCTTGCTATGGTGACTCTAAACCAAGTACCGCGACCGAGCTTGTCCCTTTTCAAATAAAATTATTGAACATAAATTAAACTTGACAAATTATTCGACCGGATCAAAACCATCCGTATGTATCTCGCGAGTATTGAGAAAGAGGGACATTTGACCGAAGCCTTTCCGACGGATGACTCCAAAATGGCATGGACTCGCGCCGATGCCCGTCTCTGCTCTTACAGATTCAGAATTCCATCGACGGAGACATCCTTCCTCAGGTTAGTCATTGCAATACGGTTAAGGAGCTTATTGACTACCTGGAGTTCTTGTATTCCGGAAAGGGGAACATTACTAGAATGCATGAAGTTTGTAAAGGGTTCTACCGAGCTGACCAACACGGCCGTCCCTTGAAGAGTTTCTACACAGAGTTCAAAAAGATGTATGAGGAAATGCTAAGGTTAATGCCACCAACCACAGATCTTCAATCGCAAATTGATAATATGGAAAAACTGGCCATGATGAGTTTCCTTACGCCCGGACCCTCTTATGAGACTATTCGTTCTCGATCTTGTCCAGCTACGAACTTCCATCTCTTCGGATGTGTATTCACGTGTGTTGCGTGCAGGCCGGTGACGATGGTCCACCCAACCTCTCAATCTAATACCAAGTGCTTTAGGCGGTCGGGCCCGATAAATGCTAGGAATCCGGGTATTTCACGGTCGAGTCCTTCTTCCGAGGTGGTACTTCGCACCCAAAAACCCTAGTGGTGGGATTATTTGCTACTATTGTAAGGAACCTGGTCATACAAAACGATATTGTCGTAAGTTGCAATGTAAGCGACCACGTAGTGGATCTGCTCATATGGCCCGATATCGATAATACTTCGAGGATCCGATTTGCACTTGCTACAGGGTAACTCGACTCGTGCCTTGCTACTTCTTCCTCGAAGTGGATCATCGATTCGATGCCACGATCATATGACAGTAACCATCATTTGTTCTCTTCATATGTACCGTATGCCAACCCGTCGTCCATCACAATTGCAAATGGCTCTTACTCCGTGTTCTAGGATTGGGCACTCGTTCACCCTACCCCGTCTGTTTCCTTATCATCCGTCCTTAATGTTCCCGATCTTGCTTTTAACCTTTTATCCCCTAGCAAGCTTACTCGTCACTTAAATTGTTTCATCTCACTTTTCCCGACCATTGTTTAATTCAGATCTTACGACGAAGCGGATTATTGGTAAGGTACGAATCGCGGTCATTACTTCCTTGAGGATCGGGTGCGCGTTAGTTGCTTGCTTGCTCGGTGGTTCTTCTCCTTTTGCCATTCATTGTCGATTGGGACATGTTCCTTTGTCGTCTTTAAAGAGGTTGTATCCTCAATTTCATCATATGTCTTCCTTAGAGTGTGAGTCGTGCCAGTTTGCAAAACATCACCGTGTTCATCTGGCACCTCGCGTCAATAAAAGGGCTACGTCCCCGTTTGATTTAGTTCATTCGATATTTGGGGTCCTTGTCATGTTGAGTCCAAATCTGGTTTTCGGTACTTTGTTACCTTTGTTGATGATTTCTCTCGCACCACCCGGGCCGTATGTGATGAAAAATCGTTCGGAGTTGTTTTCTCACTTTAGCAATTTTTGTCTTTGAAATCAAAACTCAATTTGGTGTCACTATAAAAACGTTACGAAATGACAATGCTAAAGAATATTGTTCTACCCAATTTCAAAACTATATGCTCCGAATGGCATGATTCATCGATCCTAGTGTCCGATACACCGGCTCAAAATGGTGTTGCCGAAAGAAAAAACCGACACTTATTAGAAGTAGCTCGTGCTCTCATGTTTCAAATGAAAGTTCCAAAACCTTTCGGGCTGATCTTGTGTCTCCACGCTTTCTTATTAATCGTATGTCTTCTCCGGTTCTTCGTGGAGATACTCCATACACCACCTTGTTCCCTTCCAAGTCCGTGTTTCCCATGGATCCAAAAATCTTTGGGTGTGTTTGCTTTGTTCGTGATGTTCGTCCCACGTTACCAAACTTGATCCCAAGTCTCTTAAATGTGTCTTTCTTGGATATTCTCGTGTTCGAAAGGTTATCGGTGCTATTCTCCTACTCTTCGTCGGTACCTTGTGTCTATCGATGTCACATTCCATGAGTCGACCCCATTCTTTCCAAGATCTTCTCCACCTCCATCCACTAACACCACGATGGTATTGATGATACCTTAGTTTATGAGGTTCAATTACCACCAAAGGTCAGTATCCGAGTTGGCACCGCTAAACCACCTTCATCATGTTTATCGGAAGCATCCTAAGGTGAGTAATGACAATCCCGGAACCCCCAAGCATCCGCTTTGGCGTCCCGATCCAGATTCTGTTGTCCCCATCCCCGTCTGTGAATAAGAAACAATGCCTGATTCACTGTTCCTTCTAATGACTTACCAGTGGCCCTCCGCAAAGGTAAACGTACTTGCGCCCACCCTATTTCCTCTTTTGTTTCCTATAACCATCTTTCCCCTCCATCATGTTCTTTCATAGCCTCCTTAGATTCTATAACGGTTCCTACTAAACTCCAAAGACGCCTTGGCCCATTCTCGTTGGTGTCTTTGCTATGAAAGAAGAAATGATGGCCCTTGATAAAGCAGGTACCTAGAATCTTGTTGATTTGCCTCCTGGTAAGAAGGTTATTGGGTGCAAGTGGGTGTTCACGGTGAAAACCAAAGCTGATGGAACCTTGGAACGTTTAAAGGCTCGACTGGTTGCCAAAGGGTATGCTCAGACCTATGGTATTGACTATGAGGAAACTTTCTCTCCTGTGGCGAAATTGTCTTCTGTTCGACTCTTTATTTCTCTGGCGGCTACTTATGGTTGGGATCTTCATCAGTTGGATGTTAAGAATGCCTTCTTAAATGGTGATCTCCTTGAGGAAGTTTACATGGAGCAACCACCTGGTTTTGTTGCTCAGGGGGAACGTGGGAAGGTGTGTCATCTTCAGAAGTCATCATTATATGGGTTAAAGCAGAGTCCTCGTGCTTGGTTTGACCGGTTTAGCTCTCAGTAGTTAAGAAGTTTGGTCTCAATCGAGCAAGTGTGATCATTCGATTTTATCGGGACGGATCTTTGGCATGATCCTCCTTGTGGTATATGTTGATGACATTGTTATTACGAGGAGCAATATCTCGGAATCTCATCACTAAAGACCTTCCTTAACTCTCGGTTCCAAACAAAGGATTTGGGTTCGTTAAAATACTTTCTTGGGATTGAAGTTATGAGAAGCAAGAAAGGGATTTTCTTGACACGGAGGAAATATGTTCTTGATCTTCTAAAGGAAACTGGCAAGCTTGGAGCAACACCGAGTAGTCTTCCTATGATTCCTAATCCTTTCTTGGACATGGATGAGAGCATACCATTTGATGCACTACCCGAGGAAGTAAAGAAAAAGGTTGACCCGAAAAGATCAAGCCGTTTGCCTATCCTAATGATACCGCATTGATTGGGAAATTGAATTATCTTACGGTGACCCGTCCCGATGTGACCTTCCTAGTTAGTGTGCTCACCAATTCATGTCAAGGCACCAACAATTGTTCAATGGGAAGCACTTGGAACATGTCTTACACTACTTGAAGAGTTCACCCGGTCGTGGCATGCTCTATGAAAATCACGGTCATACCGAGATAGAGTGTTTTTGTGATGCCGATTATGCGGTCGAAGGCTACCAGGAGATCCACTACAGATACCGTGTGTTTGTGGGTGGAAATTTAGTGTCCCGGAGGAGTAAGAAGCAAAATGTGGCTTCACTATCCAGTTCAGAAGCCGAATATAGGGCTATGTCTCAATCAACAAAGGAAATTGTCTGGGTTCATCAGCTGATGAAGGAGATTGGTATTACCACGTCTCTGCCTGCGAAATTGTGGTGTGACAACAAAGCTGCTTTACACATAGCCTCAAATTCAGTGTTCCATGAACGGACAAAACACATTGAGATCGATTGTCACTTTGTGCGTGATAAAATCAAGGAAAACTTCATTTCTACAGGACATGTGAGGTCTAGCGATCAATTGGCCGATTTACTGACTAAAGCCCTAAATGGAACTTGAGTTGATTATCTTTGTAACAAGTTGGGCATGATCAATATCTATGCTCCAACTTGGAAGGGAGTGTTAGGAAATATTCTGTATTTACTAGGAAATATTATGTATTGATTAGGTATTGATTAGGTATTAATTATGTATTGATTAGGTATTATTCTGATTAGGTATTATTCTGTAATTATGTTTAGGGATTCACACGTCTAATTGTCTGTCATTATAATTACGCGTCTGATTACGCGTCTCGTCTCTCTTGTATAAATACACCTCTCTTATACATGAAAAGATATACTTTCCGACTATATTTCTCTCTCTTTCTCTCTGGTTTAACAACCCAACAGCCGGTTTTCTCCAACACAACCCGTGACCACCTGCGAATTCTGAGCCTCAATTTGTGGCTCATTCAACAAAGAGTAATTCAGTCACACCATGGATATGACAGCAAAAGGGCTATCAGGTTTTCTAAAGTTACTATCAAAAAGACTACAATTCCTCCAATCCCACAACTTCCATACAACAACAGCAAAGATTAAATTCCAGTGACTACCCTACTTGCTACTAACCTTATGTTTAAGGTTCATTACTAACCACTGTTTCAGATCAGCGAAAAAAAAAGATTGAACTAAATTGACATTAATCACACTCAGCCACATATTCTTAGCATACGGACAATCCCTCAAAATATGCAAAATGTCCTCTAATCCTGAATTACAAAAATCACAGCTAGGTGAGGTTGCAGACCAGCTACTTCTCTAAAGCTTGGTGGGAAGTTTCCCTAGAGCAACTTTCCACAGAAACATATGAATCCTCTCATCCCCTTTCCACCTCCATATAGACTTAAATAAAGGATCATAAAATGCTGGCAGATTAGGCTCAATAATCGAATAACAGCTTTTAACAGAGAAAGCCCCATCAGATGACGCTCCCCAAACCAGACAATCACTACTCGCATCAGCCCTTGGAGGTAAAATGGGCACAATTCTACTAATCCCAGCTGGAGTGACAACTGTGGCTAATTTCTTCAAATCCCATCTCCCCCCAACCACCCAATCAGCCACCACAGAGGATAATTCAGCCTCAGTGGGTTGTCTTATACATGATCTTTTAATTTCACCTCATCCCCTACCCAACAATCAGTAAAGAAGCAAACCGATCTCCCATTCTTGATTTGCCACTTAGAACCCCTCTCAACAAGATGGTTTTGCGAACAAATAAATTTCCACAAACTTGAGTCCCCTTGTTGGGAAGATAATAAAGACTCCCCATCTCGAAGCATATGGCGGTTGGTTAGCACATCAGCCCACAAACCTTTATCCCCCAAAATCAGCTTCCACGCCATCACACCAAAAGCCTGATTCATTGTACTTAATCTTTTAATACCAAGACCCCCATAATCTTTAGGTCTTAACAACTGATCCCACCCAATTAAGTGGCATCCCTTCTCATTCTCAGAATGACCCCATATGAAATTTCTTTGGAGACGTTCAACTTCTAAACAAACACTGCTAGTCAATCTTGTAACTTGCATCGAATACAGTGGAATTGCACTCACCACAGACTTAGCCAATGTAACCCGGCCAGCTATGGATAAAGACTTGGCTTTCCATCCGCTCAATTTTCCTCTAACTCTATCAATAATATACTGAAAATTCTCCCTCTTCCTCCTATTACGTGATAAAGGGAAGCCTAGGTATCTTCCTATTTCACTAGAACACTGCATACTTGTGATATCCATAATTCGGCGCTTAATTCTCAACAGAACCCTTAGAGAAAAGAAAATAGAGGATTTATCAACATTAACCTTACCTCCAGAAGCCTCCATAAAATCATTTATACATTTCATCATACAATGAGCTTGATTCACAGAAGCAACTCCAAACAAAAGTAAATCATCCGCAAACATGAGGTGAGACACTTTAGGACCTGAATTAGACACAACAATTGGTTTCCAACCTCCCTCCTCAACTGCATCACAAATAACATGTGATAATTTATCCATACAAAGAACAAATAGTAAGGGAGAGATAGGGTCACCTTGTCTCAAACCTCTCTTAGGATAAAAAAATTCAGTCATAGACCCATTCCAAAGAATATTGTAGGAAACAGACGATACACAGCTAATGATCAAATCTACGATCCAATCTTTCCTCAAGAAGGACATTTTTTAAAAAAGCCCAGCTAATACGGTCATAGGCCTTCTGCAGATCAACCTTCATAGCCGTAAGCCCTCCCTTACTACGTTTTTTACTCATAATATGAAGGATTTCCTGGCCTACGATTAAATTATCTTATATACAACGACCTCTAATGAAACTAGCCTGGAAAGGTTAAACTAGCTCATCCAACACTCCTCTCAATCTAAGAGCAATTAATTTAGCCACACACTTATAATGGACTGTGCACAAAGAGATTGGCCTAAAGTGAGACACAAATTCAACATGGTCCGTTTTGGGAATCAAAGAAATGAGTGTTTTGTTTGCATCTGACAGATCAGCCCTCCCTTGAAACACATCTCTCACAAACTGACAAAGGCCCAGAGATGTGTTTTGGAAAGCTCATTCTACTGTTTTGGAAAGCTCATTCAAGAATAGGAAAGCTCATTCTAGTAATCAAAGGCCCAGAGGATGGCAAAGAGCAAAATAGGTATTTAAAATGATCAACAACCATTACTTTCAAAACCTCAGCATTGTCAACCCAGCTCCCACTATCATTTCTAAGCATCAACACTTTATTCGTCCTGCTCCTAAATTTTGAGGCTAGATGATAATACCTAGTATTACGGTCTCCATTCGCAATCCAATTAGCTCTAGATTTTTGAAACCATTTTACCTCTTCAAGCTTCAAAGCATTTTAATTGAGAGTCTTCTTTCTTTTATTAAACCAACCCACTATTCAAACTTGGGCAACTGCTTCATTAGCACATAAACAAAAACAGGGTTGTAGTTTAAACTTTAATTTAATGTCGAATTCGCAAACAAGATAAGGAGTTTTATTTCATTGGCGGCAGGGAATAAAATTAATTTATTGATGAGCTCACAACTTAGCTGATTAACTGTTTATTGCTACTAATATACTCCCTCTTGTGTGTGTGTGTATATATATATATATATATTTTAGTGTGTGTGTGTATATATATATGGGGATTTGCCCCTCTTGTCTTTATTATAAGAAACCAACTAACAAAAATATTTGATACTTTTTAAAAGGCATTTGTTTGTTTCCAAAGAACATTAAATATTTTTTTCCGGCTATAATTAATAAAGGTAATGGGTGAGAGTAATAATTAATATGATATTAAAGTTTAGTGCAATTAGTAGGAGTGATATCAGAAATTACTTAAATTGTAGGACAAATTTAATCATTTTAACTGTTTTTATTGGTTTATGAGAATTGTTACTTGATACTTTATAATGAAGAGCAGATGGAGTAGTTGATTAGTTGATATATTATTAATTGACTAATTGCTTGTAGTATTTAAACTTCATGCAACTTTTTGAAAATTTATATTAAAAAATTAAAGTATTTTTATCTTTTTATCATTTCTAATCTTACTCCTGAAAAGCTTACCTCTTGCTTATGAATTTAAATATTATTTTCTAGAATGTTTTGTCATTAGATTTTTCATTTTTATGTAACGTTTTCATACGTCCTAAGCTAATTTTTTAAGAATAATCAAATGATATAAGAAAATAACATAGTCATACATTATTACAATATAGAAAATACCCGAGGATAATTGTTAGGAGAGGGAATAAAAAGGTCAAACAATGGGGAGGGGCATATGAACAAAAAGGAAGGCAAAAGACTTCAAGGAGATGAAGTTTTGATGAAGGATACCCCTATTTGCATTCAGAACCTGGTTTTTAATTGTTGTAGGAGTGTTTGCTACCGCCAAGAATTGCAAGTAAAAGGGTTTGATTCTATTGAAATAGGGATTCACATTAAAATTAGTACTTAAAATTACAATTTATTTTACAAAAATATAATTTTCGGTTTTTGAGAGTTTCTGAATTATTGATTCAGTCTCTAAATTTTTACTTAAAACAATTCAGATCTTATCTAGAATGACCGACCATTGTTTATCAAAATAATAATAATAATAATAATATAGACAGCCAATTCCACACTAGGGATTAAATTGCAGAAATGGTGTTAACCGGGGCTTCTCAGTAAGGCGTGAGATTTGAATTTTGAACAGATCTTCCAATCACTATGAGAATTAAAGAATTCAAAAATGGATTTCCCAGAAAACGGTGAAATAATACCAAGTAATCCTGAAAACGCTGTGCAATGTTAACGAGTGAAATTCAAAAGAATGAAACTTCAGATATACACTAGTCACGATCGTAGTCAAAAAGGGAGGGCCCAGTTGAGACGCAAGGGCCGAGAATCCTCTATTTACTCTAGTGGCAGAGTCCGGTTCAATAAGGAGAACCAACAGGAGCAATAAGGCCCAGGTACCGCATTATCTTTAACCGACGAGCCTTTCTTTCTGATTTTGGAGGAGATGCCGCTTCCTACAAAATAATTTCATTTCTAAGCACTTGACAGGTATAAGTCCTGCTAAAAAGTAAAAACCATGCCAAAAACCGGGTAGAAAGTAGAAACTTACATCAAAATGAAGTTTGCGCTTGCGTTGTCTTTTACCCCTTCCGCTCTCCTTTAAATCTTCTATTGTTTTGCTTGAGGCTGATGAAGTCCATTTTTCTGATCAAATCAAAAGTATTACAGCAACAACATCAATAAACTCATAAACAAAAGGAGTGCATTAGAGCTTCATTAATGGCAGCCATAACTTTCAATGATAAGCTTATGAAATGAAACAGTATCTGCTGCGTGTATGAGCACACTTCTTTTAGAGATGGCTAGGTGCTAAATAGTCCCATATTTTCTCATGACAAATGCAGACAACGTAAATGGATATCAGTATGAAAGTCAAATTATCTCAGCAGGCATGAAAAACATAATATGGACAATGTAGAATTAGAGAGAGAGAAAGGAGAAATATAATCTGAATTGCTTGTCTATTCATGTACATAGTCTAGGGTATTTATACACAAGAGAGGGAATAAGAGAGTTAATGAGACATAATGACTCATTATGTAGATTGATTCCTAATTACTATAATCGATTGTCTCTATAATATCTTTCCTAATATAATATACTTCCTAATATAACATACTTCCTAAAATATATATTTCCTAAAACATATATTTCCTAACACTCCCCTCAAGTTGGAGCATAGATATTAATCAAGCCCAACTTGTTACAAAGATATTCAACCCGAGTCCCACTTAAAGCTTTCGTTAGAAGATCACCCAATTGGTCACTAGATCGCACATGCCCGGTGGACACAAAGTTCTCCTTGATCTTATCGCGTACAAAGTGACAATCAATCTCAATGTGTTTCGTACGTTCATGAAACACGGAGTTGGAGGCTATGTGTAGAGCGGCTTTATTATCACACCACAACTTAGCGGGTAACGTGGCAAGACCAACCTCCTTCATTAACTGGTGAAGCCACACAATCTCTTGTGTAGATTGAGACATGGCTCTATACTCGAACTTGCGCTCGACTTTGAAACCACATCTTGCTTCTTACTCTTCCACGATACTAAATTTCCACCAACAAACACACAATATCCTGTGGTGGATCTTACGGTAGCCTTTGTGACCACGCATGATCGCATCACGAAACACTCAATCTTGTTGTGGCCATGATTCGTATAGAGAATACCACGACTGGTGAGCCCTTCAAATAATATAAGACATGTTCCAAAGCTTCCCACGAGCAACGGTTGGTGCGATCATGAATTGACTAAGCACACTAACGGGAAAGGTCACATCGGGCGGGTTACTGCGTAAGATAGTTCAATTTCCCAACTAGCCTACGATATCTCTCAGGATAGGCAAATGGCTTGATCTTTTCTGGATCAACTTTCTTGCGTACATCCTCAGGTAGCTCATCAAACGGTATGCGGTCATCCATGTCCAAGAAGGGATTAGGAATCATGGGAATGCTACTCGGTGCTTTGCTCCGAGTTTCCCGGTTTCTTTTAACGAGATCAAGAACATACTTCCTCGTGTCAAAAGGATGCCTTTCTTACTTCTCATAACTTCTATCCCAAGAAAGTACTTCAAAGGACCCAAATCCTTTGTTTGGAAATGAGAATTGAGGAAGGCCTTAAGTGATGAGATTCCCAAAGCATTGCTACCCGTAACAACAATATCATCAACATATACCACCAACAAAATCATCCCGACATCGTGTCTTGATAAAACACTGAGAATGGTCGCACTTACTCGACTCGGACCAAATTTCTTAACCACGAGCTAAACTGTCAAACCAAGCACGAGGACTCGCCGAGGCCATATAAAGACCGTTGAAGGTGGCATACCTTCCCACGCCCCCGAGCAACAAAACCAGGTGGTTGCTCCATGTAAACTTCCTCAAGAAGATCACCATTTAAGAAGGCATTCTTAACATCCGGTGATGAAGGTCCCAACCATAATTGGCGCCATAGAGATGAAGAGACGAACGAGAGGACAATTTTGCCACGGGAGAGAAGGTTTCCGAGTAATCAACACCATAGGTGCGAGCATAGCCCTTGGCAACCGTCGAGCTTTCAACCGTTCCAAGGTGCCATCGGCTTTTGTTTTGATTTGTGAACACCCACTTACATCCGATAGCCTTCTTTTCTCGAGGTAAATCAACGAGATTCCAGTGTACCCGGCCTTATCGAGGGCCATCATTTCTTCTTTCATAGCAAGACACCAACCGGGATGGGCTAAGGCTTGGTGGAGATTAGTAGGGACGATGTAATAGATTCTAAGGAGGCTATGAAAGAACAAGATGTAGGGGAAAGATGATTGTAGGAAGCAAAAGAAGAAATAGGGTAGGTGCAAGATCGGCGACCTTTACGGAGGGCAATGGGCAAGTCAAGAGAAGTAGGAGAGTCGGGCACGGGGCTTTCGGTGAGGAGAATCGATCCACGTGCTTGGGTCGGTGGAGAGAGGCTGGAGAAGGGGCAACTACCACGGGATCAGACTCCGAAGCAGGTACTGGTGGGGCTGGAACCTGTTCAATGCCATTACTTGCCTTGGGACGCTTTCGATAAACATGATAGATAGGTGGCTTAGCGGTTCCGGGTCCCGACGCTTGCACCTTGGTGGTAACCGAACCGTATAGATCAATATATCATCAAGACTATTGGTGATTTCGGGGGATGGAGAAGGAGCGGATCGGGAAAGAGCGGGGTTGACTCATGGAAGGTAACATCTGTGGACACAAGATAACGCCAAAGAGTGGGAGAATAACACCTATAACCCTTTTGAACCCTAGAATACCCCAAGAAGACACATTTAAGGGACTTGGGATCAAGTTTGGTAGTAGTAGGACGAACATCTCGAACAAAGCAAACACACCCAAAGATCTTGGGGAAATGGGAAACATAGGATGAGAAGGAAACAAGGTGGTGTAGGGAGTGGCTCCACTAAGAACGAGGAGAGGGCATACGATTAATGAGAAAACAAGCACTTGGACACGACATCGGCCCGAAAGGTTTGGGAACCTGTCATTTGAAACATGAGAGCTCGGGCCACCTCTAATAAGTGCCGGTTCTTTCTTTCGGCAACACCATTTTGAGTGGTGTATCGCACACGAGGACGATGAATCATGCCATTTTGGAGCATATAGTTTTGAAATTGGGCGGACAAATATTCTTTAGCGTTATCACTCCGTAAAGTTTTCACGAAACACCAAATTGAGTGTTGATTTCAGGCACAAAAATGACAAAAATGAGAAAACACCTCGAACGATTTTTCATTAGATAAAGCCGGGTGGTTCGAGAGAAATCATCAACAAAAGTAGCAAAGTACCGAAAACCGAGACTTGGACTCAAGCGAACACGGACCCCAAATATCCGAATGAACTAAATCAAAAGGGGACGCGGCCGTTTATTGACGCGAGGTGCCGGATGAACACGGTGATGTTTAGCAACCGACACGACTCACACTCTAAAGAAGACACATGCTGAAATTGAGGATACAACCTCTTTAAAGATGACAAAGACACATGACCTAACCGACAATGAATGTCAAACAAGGAGGGACCACCGAGCAAGCAATGGAACGCGGCACCCGATTATCAAGAAAGTAATGGCCGCGATTCATACCCCCTACCAATAATCCGCTTCGTCGTAAGATCTGAATTAAGCAATGGTCGGGGAAAAAGTGAGATGAAACAGTTTAAGCGACGAGTAAGCTTACTAGGAGATAACGGGTTAAAGGCAAGATCGGGAACATTAAGAACGGATGATAAGGAAACAGACGGGGTTGGTGTAACATTGCCGAGATCCAAGAACACGGGTGTAAGAACCATTGGCAATGGTGATCGAAGAAGGGTTGGCATAAGGTGCATAAGAGGAGAACAAATGATGGTTACCTGTCATATGGTCAGTAGCCCCGGAATCGATGATCCAATTTGAAGAAGAAGTAGCAAGGCACGAATCAGAGTTACCTGTAGCAAGTGCAGTTGGAGGAGAGAGGGCAGGATCAGAGATATCAGAGGATTGAGCCATATGAAGCGGACACTGCGTTGCTACGGTGCAAGCTGTTGCAACTTACGACAATAGCGTTTCGTATGACCGGGTTCCTTGCAATAATAGCGAGACAATCCCACTAGTCCCAAAATTGGGAGGATTGTGACCGATCCTGCGGGGGCCCGCTCTAGAACACGGGCATGGGGGGGGGTTCCTAGGAGCGGAAGCGGCAAAAACGAGGATTCGATGTGCGTGAGGAAGCACTGGTAGCGAGCGTCGAGTGGACCTTGACCGGCTAGAGCACTAGCATTAGGATTAGGCCGGGTGGGCTAAACGTCGCACGCAACACACGAGAATACACATCCTGGAGTGAAGGGAGTTCGGAGCTAGATAATATGCGAGATCGAACGGTCTCATAAGATGGGTCGAGAGCGTAAGAAAAAAGCCGATAATCGCACCGCTTCTCCATATTATCGATTTGTACACGTAGGTCGATCGTTGGTGGCATTAACTGCGCATTTCCTCATACATCTTGTTAAACTCCATGAAGAAATTCTTCGGGGGCGACCTGTTTGCTCGGCCGATAGAACCCTTTACAAACCTCATGAATTCGAGTAATGTTTCCTTTCCCGAATACAAGAACTCCGGATAATTAATAAGTTCTCTAACGGTGTTGCAATGACTGACCAGAAGGAAGAAGATCCCCATCAATGGAATTTTTAATGCGCAAGAAGAGCACGGCATCCGCCCCCGAGCCCATGTCATCTTAGGATCATCCGTAGGAGGCACCTCGATTAAATGGCCCTCCTTCTCAATACTCGATAAATGCATACGGATGGTTTTGATCCGGTCAGAATAATTTGTCCAATTCAACTTATGATCGGTAATCTTGTTTGAAACGGGGACCATCTCGGTCATCGCACTCGGTTTAGTTTTACGCCATAAGAAATAACCAGCAAGCACACAAGGAAGGACTTGCAAAAGGGCAACAAGAAGCAAACCAAATAACCAGCAAGCACACAAGGAAGGACTTGCAAAACAGCAACAAGAAGCAAACCCACCAAAAACAGAGTAACAACCACTCAAACTACCAAACAGTAACAAGGGGCCACACAAATAATAACTCCCCCCAAAGAAAAACACAGATTACAACAAAAAACCTGTGCGTGAACCAAAGAAGCCTCAAACTCAGTGGCCAAAAAAAACTCACGATGCAGAAACGATGAACCTACACTGAAACCACCGGAACCGCCGGAAATGACAATAGGAGGCGAAAAGACGAGATCGCCGTCGAAAAATCCTCCACAAATGGCGCCGTCACGCCGTCACGGTGGAGTTGCCGGCGGAAGCGCGTGTAAGCCACGCGCCGCCACAGACGAGACGTCGGAAGACCACCAAATTTCCGGCGCGCCGATCGGAGGGCGGTCGCGAGGGGGCGCGTGTCCCAAGAAAATGCCCGATCAAAATTCGAACTCTCACTCCTCTCTCTCACTGTTTGCGGGAAAACTTCAAACTTGCACACGCGATGCCGGAAAAGAACGAACTCGATTGAATAAGAAACCCAAAGCTCGATACCATGTAGAATTAGAGAGAGAAAGGAGAAATATAATCTGAATTGCTTGTCTATTCATGTACATAGTCTAGGGTATTTATACACAAGAGAGGGAATAAGAGAGTTAATGAGACATAATGACTCATTGTGTAGATTGATTCCCTAATTACTATAATCACGATTGTCTCTATAATATCTTTCCTAATATAATATACTTCCTAATATAACATACTTCCTAAAATATATATTTCCTAAAACATATATTTCCTAACAGACAATAAACAACGCAGCAGCCAAAATATCAATTGTTGTACTGAATTATGACTAGCGGAGCTGTGTGGTTTTAGGTTGATAGTGCATTAGATGAAACACATCTGGATCCACTGTTTGACTAAATTTAAGGCAGTTTAACTAAAGAATACAATCACATCAATAAAAATGTCTGCTGCATATGATAACTTTTGTTCCAAAAACTGGAATCATGCAAATAACTTCAGGCTAATACGGTAATTTTGTTAACTCACAGTATGATTATTGTGTTTATGCATCTGTATCCCTCATTCCATAAAACTTAATCTGGAGTAAAAAGCAAATTATATACCACATGAGTGATCTTGCAGATCCAAGTGAACAGTCCTTTGAGAACTTGACTTTCTGCACGAACTAAGTTGTTCCTTCCTCTGCAAAGCCTATAGTAAAATAAGAAGACAAATGAAACACAAAAATCTATGGGTTAAAATTACAAAATATTCTTAGGTCAGGGCATACGGAACTGTTTTAGATTAACATACTTGTTTTAGAGCATCTTGGAAATCTTTTGCAGGGTTACTACTCCTTTCTTCAAAAGACTGGAGCAAAAAAAAAAAGCAGCATAGGCATCAGATATTAATAAACACTGGTTAAGAGAAACAAGAGGTAGAACCATGTCCCATGCTGAAAATAAGGTCTTATTTCTCCAACAGCCCCTCTTCTCTATAGGTCAGAAATTGGGGAAACAAAGGACAAAGTAGGGAAGAAGGATCTGAACAGTGAAAATTACTAGCTTCTCTACAAGACAATTTCAATTTCAACAGTCCACAAAATGCCTTTTGAAATACATGCTGCCTGGCAATAACTGTGGGTGGCAATGGAATGACTTTTCTTTTAGGGTTGAGATGAGGTTCTCATTAGTCCCTCTTTCTCCAGGATTCAGTTCCAGCAAGGTGTTCCCAAAATGCAATATCCAAAGAAAGACTCGAGAACAATAATAAATTTCCATATGATACAGAAAAGTAAGAAAAGAACCAAACTCACATCCTCAAATGCAGAAAGATCTTTCCCTGGATCAATCCAAACACTGTAAAGCAACAAAGTAATATTCAGCTCAATGTTTAATAATGTTAGGCACTTCCATGAAACTCGCATTATACCAAAAGTAAGCTAAAATACCAGGGTTGATTCCCATAAAACTGCACTAAGACATGTCCATCACAGGCCCGGCCTGCTAAGGTGGGTCTTTCTTCCATGATCTGAAATAATATTTTTAATAAGCGTAAAAAAGTTATAAAGTTTATATAAAAAACAAAATGTGTTGAAACATCAGCACCTAACCTCTCCTATGCCATAAACTAATTCATGATATCAACTAATTTTAACAGAAATTTAGATTAGATGCAACCTAAAGAAGCCAAAGAAAATATATATGAGAAATTCGTATGAAGGGATCTTAAATTGGTAACCAGTAATTGATTGAATTCAATGATATATAATATTTCTACTGTGGCAGAAGAAAAAACTATATCATATGAAAATATGATACAACATAAAAAGCCCAAACTTCAATACTTGCAAATTGCCAAATTTAATGACTTAAGAACTTCTTTCAGTTCAAAAGAAGGACTTAAGATCTACTGCAGACAAGAACAGATGTAATATATGAAATATAACTTCGGCATTTCACAAAAGGAGGCATGCCTCACAAATCCACAAAGGATGAAGACAAGGGAGAGCACTAGAACAAATCAACAAAGAAATAAATTAGGAAGTTCATCATGACTCGTAGCTACATAAATATACTACTATTAACTAAAATTAAGATGTATCACTTCAATATATTTAAAAAGAGAAAAAGGGAGAAATAAATAAGACGAGACTTGTATAGTTGAACACCAAAACTAAAAATCAATTCACCTATTTCAAAAGTCCCTCAATCATGTTTTTTCTCCTTTTTTGCCAGCCTGGTTCTCCAATTGCATATATAAGCACATGCAACTTCCCCAAGTCCTTTTATTTTTTGGAGAAAAAAAAATCCCACTAATTTTTTGGGAAGCAAAAGGTGTGTGTATTTAAGGCTGCTAAATGTTGAAGGTAGGCTCTATATATAATCCTTTTGCATGAGATATCAAAGGTAGGCTACGAACACTGATCAAATCAGACAAATTTTTGCCACAGATCATATCATTGTGAGACTCGAGGCACTTCACTGTCATATAGTCTGCAGGCTTTGGAATCCTAGTTTAACATTTGCTTCGAAATATGTAACTTCTTATTTCATTATATGACAAGCAAGTAGTAAATGGCAGTAAAAAGCAAGAAGGATGGTATGATATAAGAGTTAATACCTCCGCAGGCCACCACACTTGACATGATGTTTTTGCCCATACAACACTCCCTGGGGTTATAGGAATACAATTGCTGCCAGTAACGGGTGACTCCTGTGATGTGGATTCTGACATCCTGAGTGTGTTATTTTTTCCTCGTTGACTATCCCTACATTATATTCTTAATAAACTTAATGAGAGATGGAGAGAGAGATGCAATGTTTTGTATATATTCGCACAGCCATGAGGAAAGGCCATCAAAAACATACCTAATGCTGCCAAGGTCAAGAGCTTCATCTCCAATAACTGATTCAACTTGAGTTAATGGAGCGTCAAGATTTTCACCCCTAAGAGAACCACTGCATTTAACAAGTGTACCTTCAAGGAATTGTTCTTGTTTCATTCTATCCTCATGCGAACTGTTTGTGGAGACACTGTCTGATCTAAATTCTCCAGAAGATGAGCCGTGTGAAGAAACTGAAAATATGTCGCCCAAAATAGAGGTTAAACATATTTGTGACAAAATTATCTGAAGACAAGCGGGCATTTGTGCCAAGGCAAATGATTTGTGTTTAGTCCTTTGTACAAATTCGAATGAAGCCATCAATTTAAACCCAAAAGAAAATATCGATGCCTATGAATTTAAATACAAGAATGTAAGTTTTTAAAGCTTTTATCATTTACTTAATTTTTTTTTTTTGGCTCGAAATTTATCATTTACTTAATCAAAAGCAAAAATTTATTGAAGCTCATTATTATTTATCTCCGAACTGAATGGCCTATCTAGGCTTCTCACACTGCATATAAATACTACATGACTAGAGCACTAAAATGTGACTGCTATTGATTACTCTGGCATCTGCTGAACCATTTAGCGTGATATCGGCATCATGACAGTGACCAAAAAATTCAATATATAAAAGCAACAGTCTTAGACTGCATTCCTTCTCCTTGCTTAGCCAAGGAAGAATGGACAAAAATGATGGAATAAATAAATAAATGTTCTAAAACTATCATCCAAACCCGTCAGAGAGAAAAGTCATACATTATTAATATTATGAACCTAACAAGCAGCCATACTTTCATTTGAGTAATGAAGGAGTTAGAATGCATTTTATAGTATCAAAAGGATCGTTTAATGGTTACAATAAGAGTGGAGGTTGATTATATACGTTTTATTAGATGGCTTCTACAAATGGCACAAACATTACTCCGACGACTCAATGTGCAGCACCTTTCAGTCATAAAACAGTACTAGTTGTAAATCAATAATCCATAGCTAACAAATAACAGCTAATTCAAGAAGAAAAATTGGATCTAAGCTGTAGATAGAAGCTCAAATCTCAGAGGTTTCGACTGAGCATGCAGTGTATGCGTAGAAGCAAAGCAAGACTAAACCACATGCATCATAAAGATCAATCGTGATGATCTGTTTACATCCCAATTAAAAGGAAAATTGTTGACAATAAACCCAATCACCAAGGTGGTGAACAATGAACATAATCGAATTTAAAATCAGAACATATTTAACAGTAATTACCCAATTCGACGGATCAAGACTTGTAGCCGTTAATCAAATAATTTGCATAAGTTTAACCAAGAAAACTCATAAAATGTGGTATGAGAATTGAGAATAGACATAGGAAGCAACCTGGGTTGGAGAGACAAGTGGGATTGCGCATAAAAACAGAGAAATCAGAGCGGCGTTTTGGTGGTGTGCTTCTACGCTGTTGAGAATGTTTTGGGATACAATCAATTGGGATTGTCTTTTGACTCTTCTTCTCAGGTGTCCTTCTCTTCTTTGCCATTGCTCCGAAAGGAAGTATCAGTAAAGAAAGAGAAGCAAAAAGGAATGCCTAAGGAGACAGAGGAACCCTAGACCAAAAATAGGGAGGCACGATGTGTTTGATCAATGAGAATAGAATGTGGCAATTGGACGCATCAAACACTATGACAACAACTTAAAATTTAAAATTGGCCGCCTTCTATGGTTATCTTAATCTCATTTGCGGTGCACATTCCGAGCGCCAAACGGAATTGTCCCACTGAAATCTTCCGCTACCGACCTAACCGCATCCACGACGTGATACAAAAACCACGGCTGATGTTTCACAACTAAGAATGTTGAAGCTATTTTTTCTTTTTATTCATCTTTTCTTTCCTTTTTTTAATGTCCTGAATAGTTTGCTAATTTGCCAGTATCAAATATGATTTTGGCGTTTAGCATTAGCAAGGCGCATGTTTTGAAAAGTTCCCTCCGGTTAATACACCGTGGTGGCGCGGGCATAGTGAGTTGGGACTTAAAAGATGAAGGTATTGGAGAAATTACTTTGACTATTTTTTGGGAGGGATATAATCAATTATTTTATTTTTTAAGATTCTTTATTAAGCAAGTTTGTCTGTTTCCATATGATGGTATAGAGGAACAAATCTTTATTATTCGCCAAGTTTTTCCTCGTCTTGTCAATGTTAGACAAACAAACTCGGATTTCTAATAAACACCAAGAATTCTTTGGGCAAAAAAAAAAAATAAAACATAAACACCAAGAATCCGTGGATATCATAAAATAAGAGTGTGAGACTCACTTGGAAAGAACCCACGAAGACTTTCTCTTTTTACCCTTGACAAAACTAATTTTTACTTTTTCTGATCCTATATATATGACAAAGTTTGTAATACAAAACTTTGTTCTATATTTAAAAATGAATATACTATATTCAAATTGAAGTAAAAATTAGAAATTAATACTACATTCAGTATTATGATTGGCTTGACTTTGTTTGGAAAATTAAGGAAATTAAATAAGTCACTTAATCATTGTATATGTTTAAATTATATATTAGCTTATTAGTCAAACTAATTAATTCAAAAAAAAATAAAAATAAAAATATTGTAAAGTAATTTAATCAACTTTTTAAATTTCTCTAAAAAAAATAACTTGATCTTATAATTAAAATCAGAGTATCGTTTATATTTAGATACTCTCTTTCAAAAACTGATACTCTACCGTTTAATGTCAAAAAAAAAAAATAAAGAGACGAGAGGAATCCATGAACTTACCCTGCGCACTCGCATTAGATAACTAGAGTTTAAAAACTAGCCTCTCTCTACTATTTTAGTATAACACATATTTATTTAATTTGATTATATTAAAAAAGTAGTTAAGTTAGTTAATATGATATATACTTTTTAAAATATCTCAATCATCTTTCTTAAATCTTAATTTCCCCCTCCCCTCCTCCTTGATTATTGTAAAGAGAATATCAGTAGAAGTAAATTAGAAAAAAATTAATAAATATGAAAATTATGTCATATATCTAGGAACAAAATTAACTTTCTAAACATGTTATCACTCTAATCCTATTTATAAGTCTCTTTTAATTAACTAAATCTCACATACCAATGAGAGGTAGTTAACTCACTGATTATAGGTTAAATCTTCAACTTTACCTCATTTATGAATGAGTATTTTTCAACTCGATCTTTCTTCTATCTTTATCTTCATGGGTACAATTAATATGGATAAAATTGTCACAATCTCATTTATTACATGAAACTAGACTTATAAATTGGATCAAATTATTTGGTAAAAAAAGACTTATAAATAAGACCAGAGTGGAGTAGTAGTGTTTCAAGTAAAGTATATAAGGGTGGGAATAGGTCAGACGGCCTACAGCTTAGCATGTTTAGGATCTGGTCTGGCCTGACCTGTTTATTAAAAAGAAATGTGCAAATCGATCCAGCTTATTTTCTCAAGGTCGGGTCTGTTTACACATTAAATAAATGTGATTATATTTGTATCATATAAATAACACAAGATTTATTTTTTTAATACCTATACTCTATTTTAAAAGTGCACAAATCTACTTATGACTTTCAAGGCATGTAATATGAGGTCTCTTTAAAGGCTTACATTGTAAGTAGAGCTTGAAAAATGCTGTAATATGAGGTCTTTTTAAAGGCTTACCACTCTGGTCCTATGTATAAATCCAGTTTGACCAAAAAATTTGGTCTTATTTATAAGTCCAATTTCAAGTAATGAATGAGATTGTGACAATTTTACCCATATTAATTGCACCCATGAGGATAGAGAGAGAAGAAACAATTGAAAAAGAACCAATCATAAATGAGGACAAAGTTGAAAATTTACTCTATAATCATTGTGTCAACTAACTTTCCTTGGTATGTGAGATTTGGTCAAACTGGACTTATAAATAGGACCAGAGTGGTACATTGTAAGTAGAGCTTTAAAAATGTTTCAGACTCAACCAGGCCTTATGAAGGCCAAACCTAAACCTAAAGAAAAGCCTGCATTTAGGCTTGACTCAAACTTGTTTAGCCAAAGCTTGGCCTAGCTTATTTCCATGCGTAAGAGCATATAAGATTTTACATTAAATTAATATACTTTCTCACCATATCCTTAATGTATGACCTAACTGAGAAGTTAATCTTGGTATTAAATCTAAGACTTGTTTCCCATATTAATTAATATTTTCCTAATTTAATTTTATTGATGTCCCTTTGATAAAGAAACAAATAGAGAGGAAAACATATATGATATTAACTATCATAATTAAATTTTTTTAATATAATCAATTTAGGTAAAGTAATTGTAGAGAAGATTAATACAATTTAAGCATTCTTTATTCATGATGGTGAAAACAAAATTCATCGTCTCATACTATTTTATTTTATTAATTATTGATATTTCATTTAGTATTACCATTAAGGGATGTATTAATATCACATAACGGTAGCACTGAAATCAAGATTATTATTTTTTTGGTCAAAACTGAAATCAAGATTCAAGATTCAAGAAGCTGTGAAAATTATGAGACAGCCCATAAATTAGGGATCAGCTTCCAAACTCCCAACTCCCAAGTCTACACCGGACAGAAGGTGATGTCATAACTATCAGCTCCTTTACATTTATATTTGGGAGGTTTACTATCGCCAGGATAGGTGTGGGCCATGGGGCACAATTCCTTGTTCTTCTTGGAGTACTCATCAGGCTGGCAACTACTATTGCTGCAGCAATATTTGGGCTCCCTCAACACATCGCACGCACTGTAACATCCCGAATATCGACCCTCTCTATTCGCGGCAACCAAAGATGGAGGGCACACGTCCTTAAGATCTATGGCACAGTCCACGACCGGGCACGGGCCGGATCCGTCCAGGAGTGTCCCTCCATTGGGTTGGACCCGGACCCGCATGTTCTGCCCGTGGATTAGACTCACTTCGTAGGAGACGACTGGGTTGTTGATGTCGAAGTTGAGGAGGGTAACCGGGTTAGAGGGTTGCGGACCCGCACATATTTTTTTACCGGTGCCGCAATCCCCGGTTTGGCATGAGAAATAGAAGGAGGCATTGTTGGAGCACTGGGTCCGAACCCAAATCGAACCGGTCCAGCGATCGTCCATGCTGTAAGTTGTCTGGACATCCGGTGGAAGATCTGGCTCCGCATCCACCATGTCGGTGCTGGCGGCACGCCAAACGGTATAGGGGCACTGGTTCGTAAAATGAAACTTCACATCACAACGCCCTCCTGCATATATATTACAACACAAGTGTTAACGATTCCACTAGACTGTGTAATAGAGATTAATTCTGGGTTATGCTGGACGTGAAACGAGGAACAGGGAAGGAATTATTGTTTAGGAATGAAGCGGAAAACAAGAAAGAAGATCGCAAAACCTGGAAAGAGTAACAGTAACGGCAGCAGAAACTTGAAAAGAGCTCCGACGGCCATGATCTGGTCAATATCTCTCTTGAATGGTATTCAATGGGGATGACTGTGGTATTTATACCTGGAGCAACACACAAAGACAAACCATATACTCCTTCTGATCCTTATTATAAGGCACCAACTAATAAATTTATTTGATCTTTTTTATAAGACACTTGCGTTCCCAATAAGCATTAATTATTTTTTTTCTATGTCTACACACAATTATTAAGAGTAGTGGGTGAAAGTAATAATTAATAACATTATAATTTAATGTAATTGGTAGGGATAATATTAAAAAATGACTTAGATTTTAGAAGAATTTTATTGACTTAAACTACTTTTTATTGGTTTATGAGAAAAGTTAATTACAATAAGGACCAGAGGAAGTATATGCCTGTGTGTGTGGAGGATTTGTTTAGTTTGAATAGCATCCGACAATTAATGTAATTGCGTGTGATTGGATTATGATTAAATTTGTGATTTCTTATTCAGGGTAATTTCCTACTTTACTTAGATGGATTATATTTATTGTAATTATAGTATGATTTTGTATTGATTAGCTACTGCATCTCATGATAAAGGATTCTCTCCATTTTCTTTACCGTTGATTCATCTCCACTTTTTTTTTCTTACCTTCGGATCAATTATAGACATTTGAGAATTAATATTCTATAAAAAGTAAATATATATAATACTTTAATTAAAGTATAAATATATGAATTATTTAGATAAAATTTTAATGATTTAAATATATCTATGCACATTTTTATAATAATATTTTTACATGATATTAAATCTTATACATTCAAGGTGATCTAAAGGTAATGATAGAGAAGTGGAAGAAAGTGAAAGTCAAGAGGGAAACGGAGCTATTCTTGTATTCTGTAGTCTATAATCAGCTCGTGTATTTTCGTCTTATTTTGAATCAGTTTTTTATTATTTATTTTCCTACAACTGCCCTTTATAAATTACTGGTATGCCTTTATATATGTCCATCCCCGCACTTTCTCATCAGAACCAACCGAGCTTCAGACGTGATTTGAAATGAAATATGACCTGGCTGAGTTACGTTGTGTTCGCTGCTGGAGGGAGATGATGGCCAAGTTGCGTTCACTGCCAGAGGGAGACGCATTCGCTGCTGGAAGGTGGAATTGAGTCCGCTGCCATCTCCAATGGAAATTAAAGGGACCATCGCCTTTGTCGTTAGATGAGGACCATCGTCGTTGGAGGAGGGCCGTTGCTGTCGTCACCGTGGAGGGCTGTCACCAGTGGAGGACGGTCTTCGTCATTGCTGGTGTAGGACTGCCGCCGGCCGTCACTGGTGGTGGAAGGAAGAAGAAATAGCATGAGGGTAAGGAGGGAAAGGGGCCCATAGAACTAGAGGTGGAAATCACTTCCATGGGGTGAGTGATGGAACTCACTTCCATCGATTTTGATCGAAGTGAGTTCCATCAAGAACCCGCTTCCAGTGCACCAAATATTGTCTTCGTGTTTATGAGTCAAACAGTCGAGTGGATCCAAAGTTGAACCCAAATCCATGAAGTTAAATATTCGCGTGTCTATTCTGGTGGAGCCATAGGCGCAGTTGAAGATCCAAAGAAAGAAGAAAAAGTCAAGCAAAGAAAGTTAAGCAAGATTGCAGGCAGAAAAATGTGTAAATAAAAACTTATACTCGTAGAACGACGGGGAAGTATTGTAATTAATGGTAAATAAAAAAAAAATAAAAATAAAAACATCAATTTCTGTTTAACTAAATAAATGGCGGAGAATTCCTTTTTATTTGCCTCTTTTTATTAACGAAATATGGATGGTAATAATCCCCCTTCTGACCTCATACTGACGTCCTTATACCTACGCGCTTCCTCGTACTATGGGGTTTTTCACCAAAATAGGGTTTTTTTTCTTCTTCGAAAAATGCACTAAATTAGGGCACTTTTGGAAAGATTTATCAAAGTGGTGCAGTTAAACATGTCGTTTGATCGACACCACTAGTGGCGTCGTACTTCGACGCCACTCATCGACGGTACGACACCACTAAAAAAAAAGAATAAATAATAATAAAATATTTAATTATATTAAAAATTATAAATAATAATTCTAATTAATTATAAATAACAAAAAGAATAAATAATAATTTTAATTAATAATTAGGGGAATTAGAATATTTAAAATGTATCATAAACCTGTGAGGTTAGCCTCACCCATTGAGATGTGGGTGATGGACATCTCCCAAAGATATCGTGAGGCTCGTCTCACATCGGTGTGAAACACAAGAGATTATAAGTCTTTGAGGGTGAGGCGAGCCTCACAGATATCTTTGGGAGATGTCCATCACCCACATCTCAATGGGTGAGGCGAGCCTCACAGATTTATGATACATTTTAAATATTCTAATTCCCCTAATTATTAATTAAAATTATTATTTATTCTTTTTGTTATTTATAATTAATTAGAATTATTATTTATAATTTTTGATATAATTAAATATTTTATTATTATTTATTCTTTTTTTGTTAGTGGTGTCGTGCGGTCTGACGCCACTAAGTAGCGGTGTCACAAGTTACGACGCCACTAGTGGTGTCAGTCAAATGACATGTTTGACGCACCACTTTGGTAAATCTTTCCAAAAGTGCACGAATTTGGTACATTTTTTTTAAAAAAAAAACACTATTTTAGTGAAAAACCCTCGTACTATGTGAGAGAAACTAATTTTCCGTTAACGATGAGGTCAAAAATCAAAACGTTTGATCCTGTGGGCCATAACCCATAAGAATCATTGACTTTGACCCCAAAGTTAAAGATAAGACTTGAAACTGAAAACAATAAGTCATTTTTTATCAAAAAAATAAAATAAAATTCTGTCCTATTTATAAATCCTCTTTTAGATAATAAATGAGATTGTGATAATTTTACTCATATTAATTATACCAATGAAAATAGAGAAATAAAAAATAGTTGAAAGATACTCATTTATAAAAAAGGGCAAAATTTAAAATTTATCCGATAATCATTGAGATAACTACTTATTTTTGGTATGTGTGATTTAGTTATTAAGGACTTAGAAATAGGACAAGATGGTAGTTCGGAATCATGAGATTGGATCTGATATATGCATGTGTTCTATCCTTCCGATAGCTAGCCACTTACAACCAATATAGAGTTGGTCTAACGAATGTATTTGGGATGTTTTATTTTTTGATGCCTTAGTTTAGGCACGCGTTTGTAATTGGAAAAAAAAAGTTAGTCTTATGATATAAGATGTAACATCCTAAAATTTATTTTGAATAATGACTGGATAAATTAATGGTAATTTACCAAGAAAATTTATTAGAAGAGTGAAAGTTTCTAATGTTAGTAATAATATAATAATTTTTATTATAATATTCACACACACACATATCGCCGACCACGTTAAAGTAAAAGGAGAAGGAGGTAATAAATATTACCCCTAACTACCCCCCATTTTCACCCCTAACCACCCTCATTTTCACCTGAATGACCCCCTTTCCCCAACCACTATAAATACATACCTTCGGATGCGTATTCAAGCGAGAGTAATCGAGAGTTAGAAAAAATAGAGAGGAGAGAAAGAAAGAAAAAGGGAAAGCGTAGAGATAATTATTTGGGGAGATTAGCAGTAGCTTTTTGGTAATTATTTGGGAATTAGCGAGTAACAGGTAACTCTAAATATTCTCCCATATACTTGTGAATTGTGTATGATTATGAATTATGTTGTTTTATGGATTGAATTATTTGTATATGTATTATAATATTATTATAACAAAAGTTGAAAATTACAGTTTGAGCCCAACTAAAATTACAGTTCGTACCCATGAAAATTACCATTTTGTACCTAGCAAAAATTACAATTTTGCCCCTGAATTTCATAATTTACAATTTAGTCCAGAATTTCATAAATGACAGAGTTTAGTCTCGAATTTTAGAAATGAAAGTTTAGTCCTTTGAATTTAAAGAATGACATTTTGGTCCGTTGAGGTTTTATGAGATGTTTGTTTTACCTTATAATGATATTTTATATTAATGGAATCTTATTTCAATATACTTTATTTTATCATAGCGGCTATAGTTGTGATGAGTTAGAGTAAGGAGGAATTTGAAAGATAAGTTTTCTTTATGCCACCACTCGGTGCACAGTGGATAGTACTTGTCAGAGCCCCATCGTCCATGTTTTCCTTTGGCCGGGATTATATTGAAGTTGTGGGATACGTGATACCTCCTTAGTTGTTAATTTTTAAGAAGAGGAGCCATAATCCATACTTAAACTCTATACCTTTAGCCAGGTGTATCTTAAGTTTTGGTGAGCTTGGAACCATCCAGTCAAATGAATGAGTTTAAATGTCGACTATATGTTAGCCTATGGCTTCGATCAGTAAGGGGTGGACGGTGATATAAGGGAGGCTGCATATTGCATATTGTATAGTTCACAATTTGACATAATGATGACTACTTTTACAAAATAATTTTGTATAAGAAATTATGATAAATACAAATATATATATATATATATGTGTGTGTGTGTGTGTGTGTGTGTATGTATATGTAATCAATTTCTACTTTTTGTCATATATAATTTGCTTGTGTACGATAGAAACTTTCAGTAGTTACTGAGACGTGAAATCTCATTCTATATTAACATTCTTCAGGTGAACATTCTAGTAGGGAGCAAGGAAAGACACTTATGAAGTGAGCCTTGAAGGCTCTTTTGTACTCTCTGTAGATTATGTTATGTTATTTTTATTTGCCATGACCTTATGACTTCCGCATTTTATTTTATTCTGAAATATTTTGGGAATTTATTATGACTTTGTAATATGAATTTTATATTTTTATTTGAAATAGTTATGCAATTTGATGATTTGGATGTTAAGCATCCACATTTGAGGTATTTCAAATATTTTGGCTACGTTTTCGAGTGTTGAATTTGGGGTGTTACATAAGATCTCGCTAATTATTCTAACTCTCGAGTTCGAGTTCTAGAAGAGACATCTATGTTAGAACAAACAATCATGAACCCTGTAATATCCTAATTTTTTTTTTAGGATTAAAAATAATAATAATAAAAAATAATAGAATGATAAAGAATAAATTATGCCTAAAATTATGGAAATTAATATTTTGAGGCTTAAAGAAATTTAATTGAGAAAAAAATCCTTAAATGGATTAAGGATTAAATTTTAATATTTATCCAATTTTTGCCAGAGATAATTTTGAAACACACTCTCTTATTATTTAAATGATGAACCAATGACACAACACAAAGCCCATTATCATCTTATATTGTTCAATTGAAGCCCAAAACGCATCATCCTTGTCCATTTAATCTATCAACTTGCATTGTATTATTCACTGATTCATTCTATCAAAAAAAAAAAAAAAAAAAAAACTGAAACGTAATGGCAAGACAAGGCCCAACACATTATCAGAACCTATCTTTCAGTTGACCTAAACAATATCCATTAAATCGTTTTTCCTCTCTGCACGCACACACCATCAGATTTTCGAAGATCACAGTATCTTCTTTCGGCGCCATGGCAGCAGGAAACCAACGACTTTTTGCTGCTTATATCAGCAAAGCCATTCCTCTACCTTGCTTCTCGAGACACACACCCTCATCTAGCGTCTTTTGCACCGTGGACTGGACCCTAATCCTCTTATTTAATCCCCATACTCTTTGCCTTAGTCGAGAAGGAGAAAGCAAGAGAGGGAGTGTTGAGGTTGTGTGCGTGTGCTCAGTGTTGAAACACAGTGAAGCTGATGAGAAGGAGTGAGAGAATTTACTGCAGCGGTGGTTCAGTTCTACATTCCTGAAAACAGAGGGTGTTGCTGACGTTTTGGAACAAAGCACCAAGGTGAGGTTCGAGTGTTCCTTTTCTCTTGACTTCCCTCGTTCTTCCCAACACAAATGGCTAAGTACTAAATGTAGGAGTGAGCCATGGGTTTAATACTAGATGGGTAATGAAACAAGAAGCCATTCTTGTCACTGCACGTGTAAAACTTGGGTGTGTGCGTGAGTTGTTACCTAGATAGGATGTCAACGTAAATATATATAATTGTATAGGAACCCAAAACGTTGTGGCATAAGAAAATGGAAGTGGAACATTTTGCTAATATACACGTTGATGCTCCCTGTTCCAGTATAGATAAAAAAAGAGGAGGAAAGAAACCAACGGGGTTGGTGTAAGTGGTAAGCGATTGTGTCGGCTTAGCGAGTCTCGGGTTCGAGCGCTGTGAATGTAAAAAATCCCGATGGGAGACTCACCCACCACAGCCTAGGTGTGCGCGACCGGTCGGATCCGGATTAGTCGGGCGAAGCCCCCGAACCGTGGGCAACCAAAAAAAAAAAAAAAAAAAAAAAGAGGAGGAAAGAAAATGATAAATATATCATTGCATGAGAAAGAAAAAGGGGAATAAATGATAGGTGTAATAAATGATAGGTGTATATTGTCACTGCTACTCTATATACATATCAGAGAAACATTGTTTATATATTATTTCATGTATAAAAGTTGCTTTACATATATATGTATGGAGATTTCCAAAATGAATGCTAAGCGAAACCCTTACATGCTGTGTTGTAAGTGTATTTATATATGAGCACATGCATATAACACGTATTTTATAAACTGAGAAAATAAAGTTGGGGAGAAAAAGTGTTTTCTCATTCATTAAACTTTGGTAAGTACATTGGGTCTCTTTATATAGAGAAGACTAGCTAAGTACCGCATCACTGTACATCATTAATTAGTAGTTGCATCTAACAAACTAACAAATATATAATTTATAACAAATAACATTTAACAAACTAACAAAACTATTTATTTATTTTGCTCTGTTACCCCCCCACAAGCTGGAGCGTATATATTGATCATGCCAAGCCTAGAGAGAAAACCATGGAAGGGTTGAGGATCAAGGGGCTTGGTGAAGATGTCTGCAAGTTGATTAACACTTCGAATGGGAAGGAGTCGAATAAGCCCAGCTTGAACCTTTTCACGAACAAAATGACAATCGATCTCAAGGTGTTTAGTGCGTTCATGAAAAGTTGGATTAGAGGCAATATGTATTGCTGATTGGTTGTCACAGTAAAGAACAGTAGGAGAAGAATGAGAAACATGTAAATCAGCAAGCAAATAAAGGAGCCACTGGATCTCACAAGCAACACAACCCATAGCTCTATATTCAGCCTCAGAAGAAGAAAGAGAAACCGTTGTTTGTTTCTTAGAACGCCAAGAAACCAAAGCATTTCCAAGAAAAACACAATAACCAGATAAAGAACGTTGTGTATCAGGGCAACCAGCCCAATCTGAATCACTAAATGCTTTCAACTGTAGAGGAGATGAGGCTGAAAAGAAAATACCTTTGCCTGGCCATTTCTTGATATATCGTAAGACTCGAAGAGCAGCCTGATAGTGCAAAGTGGTAGGAGCATGCGAAAATTGACAGAGTTGCTGAACAACATAAGATAAATCAGGCCATGTAGTAGTAAGATATAAGAGACGACCAACCAATCACCTATAAGGGGCAACATCCATAAGCAAAGTGCCAAGTTCTTGAGATAATCGAGTGTGACGAGCCATAGGAGTAGAAAGAGGCTTGCAACCCAAATAACTAGCATCTTGAAGAATATCAAGAGCAAACTTACGCTGATTTAAAGAAATACCAGCAGAGGAACGAGCAACTTCAAGACCAAGGAAAAACTTCAATTTGCCAAGATCCTTAATCTTGAATGTAGTATCAAGAAAGGATTTGATGCGGTTGATTTCAATCAAATCATTACCAGCCAAGATGATATCATCAACGTAAACCAAAATAGAAGTAAAAGAATCACCAAGTTTCCTAGTGAATAAAGAATAATCAGACTTGGATTGTACATAGTCACAAGAAAGTAAAGTAGAAGAAAGCTTAGCAAACCATTGACAAGAGGCTTGTTTTAAACCATATAAGGACTTCTGCAATTTACAAACCAAGTTAGATTGAGGTGAGGAAAAACGGGAGGAAGAGACATATAAACATCTTCATTTAGATCACCATGTAAAAATGCATTATTGACATCAAGTTATTCAAGATGCCAATTGGAGGAGGCAGCAACAGCAATCAATAACCTCACTGTGGTCATTTTTGCAACGGGTGAAAAAGTATCAAAATAGTCAACCCCTTCAGTTTGGGTATAGCCCTTTGCCACTAACCGAGCCTTATACCTTTCCAAAGTACCATCATCATGGTCTTAGTCCGAAACACCCATTTGCAGCCAATAGGAAATTTACCCTAAGGTAATTCAGTCAAAATCCAAGTGTTATTTTGCTCTAAAGCTGTTATTTCTGTTTTCATAGCCTGCTGCCATTCAGGATGTTTAATGGATGCTTTTATATGTTTTGGGTTCAGGAAGAATAGAAATGGAACAAATAAAGTGTTTATGAGAAGAAGAAAGATTACCATAAGATAACACAGAAGAAAGAGGATATCTACAAGAACCAGACATGGAATCTGATGGTGCTGATGTAAGTTGAGAGCAATGATAGTCACTTAAGTATGTTGGATGCTTGTGAAGTCTGTCAGATCTACGAAGGGGAATATTGCAAACTGGAACAGAAGAAGTTGAAATGGAAGAAGGAGGTGAAGAAACAGAAGATGATGCAGAAGTATGGACTACATGAGGAATTGGAGTATTAGAAGGGGGAAGAGGATGAGAACCAAAAGGGAAATCATCATAAACTTAAGCATCAGAATTGACAGCAGAAAACAAAGGAATAGAAGCCAAAGAGGGAATGGAAGAGGAAGAAACATGATAAGGAAAAATGGATTCATAAAAAATAACATGCCTTGATAAAAAAATTTGATGAGTGTGAATGTCAAGCAAAACATAGCCCTTGGTGCCATTTTTAAAACCAAGAAAGACACATTTCCGAGCTCTAGAATCAAATTTGGTTCTATGAGCTGAAGAAGTACAAGCAAAAGATAAGGAGCCAAAAACTCTAAAGTGAGTATAATCTGGATGTTTATCATGTAAAAGGAAAAATGGAGAATGGGTATTTAAAACTGGAGTGGGTAGGCGATTTATAATATAGGTAGCATGAGAAACAGCATAGCACCAGTAAGAAAGGGGCAAATGAGATTGAAACATTAAAGCGTGAGCAACATGCAAGATGTGTTGATGCTTTCGTTCCACAACACTGTTTTGTTCCGGAGTTTCAACACATGAAGTTTGATGAGAAATGCCTTTAGATGAATAAAAGGAATTCATTTGAAACTCAACACCATTATCAGTTCTAATTATTTTAACTGTTTTGTCAAACTGATTTTCAAGCAAAGAAATGAGATTTTGTAAAGAAGTGCGAGCCTCAGATTTATTTTTCAATAACCGTACCCAAGTAAAAAAATAACGATGATCATGAATAGAAGAGAGTTTATAAGGTCCCCAAATGTCAGCATGTAACAATTGAAGACAAGAGATAGTTTTAGATGTACTAATGGGAAAATGAATCTTTCTTTGTTTTGCAAAATGACATACATCACAAGCACCAGAGGAATTACAAGAGACAAAAGGAAATTGTTGCTTCAAAACATTCATAACAGTGGAAGATAAGTGTCCAAGGCGAAAATGCCATAAAGCAAAAGGGAAGTGGAAACAGACTAGCATTTATAGGTAAGTGACTATGCAGCTTGTATAATCCTCGAGAAAGGTCAGCAATACCAATCATTTTCCATGTCTTCAGATCCTGTATATGGCAACGAAAAGGAGAAAAAGTGAAGCAACAAGAAAGGTCGTTAGCCATTTGAGAGACATAGATAATATTGAATTGGAAATTTGGAACATAAAGAACATTGTGAAGGACAATATGATCATTAATTTGCACAGTGCCAGATATGCTTGCAATAACAGTAGATTTAGTAGGTAAAGTCAATCGAATAGGAGGAATATTTGAATGAGAGGCAAACAAATTTAGAGAATAACAAACATATGTAGTAGCACCACTGTCAAGGATCCAATGACTAGAAGAATCAAAAGCAAGGGTAGTGTACTTACGTTGTACATCAGCATTGGGAATCAAAGTGAGTGCAGAAAGCTGATTGACACACGATGGAACAGTAGGTGTGGTGTTGGGAACAGAGGCATGTGGAGTAGGAATAGCAGCAGGTAATGTAACAGGATGAGATTGTAAAAGAGCAAGTAAGTGATTATACTGATCTTGACTGATGGAAGAATTATTAGCAATAGTAGGTGTTGAAGACAAAATTCCAGGTGATGAATTAGGATGAGATGTTACCACATTATTCACTGAAGCCTTATTACGAAATATGTAGCCAGGAGGGAAGCCATGCTTCTTATAACAAGTCTCAACAGTGTGTCTCGGTTTGCCACAGAAGGTGCACATTTTATCACTGGTGTTGGACTTAGGTTGATATGCAGACTTGGAAGAAGAATCAGTGCGGGTAAAACATATATTTGGTTCAGTAATACCAATAAGATCACGTTCTTGTTGAACAATCAATGAAAAAGCCTTATTAATGGAAGGCAGAGGATCCATCAATAGAATTTGAGACCGAACATTAGCAAAACGGTCATTGAGTCCCTTCAAAAATCTAATGACATAATCTTGACGAAAATACTCTTTCGAAGAACAAGAGCAATCAACAATAGGATGAAAATTGAGTAGTTCATCCCAAATAATTTTGATTTTAGTAAAGTAATCAGAGACCGAAAGATCACCTTGCCTAATTTGGAAGAGCTCGTCCTGTAACTTAGCAACTCTGAAAGCATCACTTTGACTGAATCTCTCTTTCAGATCATTCCATACATCAACGGCACGATTGATCCACATAACGCTTTGGCTGATTGACGGAGATATCGAATGGAATAGCCAGGTCAGAACCATGGTATTGCATCTCTGCCACGCCGGAAACAGGGGATCAGTGGCGATTGGAATTGTTAACGAGCCATCCACAAACTGGTGCTTGTTCTTGCTCATGAGGGCGATCATCATAGCTCTCACCCAATGATGATAGTTGGAACCGACCAAGGATGGCGACACAAGAATCAGTGAGGGATTCTCATTCGGATGCATAAAGTAGCAACTGGTAGGGTCCTGAGACGGAGCAATCGATGGCGGCGGTATCGCCGATGAACTATCGGTAGCCATATCAGAAAAGGAAAAAAACAGATCTCGAAATATGAAAGATGATCGAGAGACAAAGAATCAACAAATCACGAAGAGCAAATTGGTGGTAACGAATCTGCTGGACGATTTGGAAGAAATGGAGATGAATAAGAGAAGAAACCGAGACAAAGACGGAGATTTCGAGAAAATCAATTTCAGATGAAAAGGAAAGCTCGAAAGGTACAGGAGAAGAGTCAAAAAGGGCAAAAAAGCGGAAGTCTAAAAGAAAGCTCTATACCATAACACGTATTTTATAAACTGAGAAAATAAAGTTGGGGAGAAAAAGTGTTTTCTCATTCATTAAACTTTGGTAAGTACATTGGGTCTCTTTATATAGAGAAGACTAGCTAAGTACCGCATCACTGTACATCATTAATTAGTAGTTGCATCTAACAAACTAAAAATATATAATTTACAACAAATAACATTTAACAAACTAACAAAACTATTTATTTATTTTGCTCTGTTAGCATAATTACAGTAATGTTAAAAGACAAAGCTTAATGCCAATATATATATTGTAGTATATAATGCATGGGGATGCTCTGCTATAGGATAATAAAAACAGGGCATGACTTTATATATATATATATATATATATATCACTATATAGTTTTGTGGGCTGATAAAACACAAAGCTTATTGTTTTTTTATAATATATATCTGAACGCATATGTTGTACTATAAAAAATGCTACACTCAAACCTTTGGAAACAAATAGGAGTTTGAAGAGTGTTTTTGAACTAAGGTCGTTGCATGGGAAAAGCTCACTGAAAAGCATAAATATGTGGTATTAGGATGTAATAAGTTTTGAATAGTATGAGTACATGTGAGTAGTTGTGGAGGAAAGTGTGTGCATGCATGAGTAGTTACGTAGTATACATGGGTGTGTGTATTGTGTTAGGTTTGAGGTGTGTGTTATATTATAATGAAAAAATAATAATAATAATAATAAGTAAATAAATAAAAAATAAAAATAAAAATTATTATTATTATAAAGAGGAATAAATAATAATAATAATAATTATTATTATTATTAGTAAAAAAATGGAATAAATAATCTAGGAAATTACTAATAAATAATAAAAAAAAGAAAAAAGAAAAAGAGAGAGGAGTTATTAATTAATAATAAATAGAAAGGAGAATTGATAGTTGCAAAGGTCTCCCTAATTTTTTGTAGTCCCGTCCTAATTTGCCACTTCAAGCATTATAAATTTATTATTAAAAATTGTATATTTTTAAATTTTATGAAATTATAAGTTATAATTATAATTTTGAACATGTAGAGTTTTAAAGAGTTATTGATGGTTAGTAAATTGGTTGTGGTAGATCGATTTTTGGCATGTGTTTGAGCTCTTGGATTAGGAGCGATGTGATAGTAGTTAGCTTCGGAGAGGTAACCACTTTCCACTTGTTATGTGTATTAGTATATTGTTTGTGAGTATTTTGTGAAATGATTATGAATATCTTATTAGAAATTGCCTTGTGGAACTTTATGATTTGAATTGTGAAATATTTGCATATATTTATATATGTATAAGAAATTGGGATTTGAGCTATTATAATATGTATATGAGAATTTTTTGAACGTGAAAATCTTGGAAAATTCCTGTTGAGCTATTTATTGTGATAATTATGATAATGGTTGAATTGGGAATAGATTGAATAGTTATTCCACCACGTGGTGAGGCCTCCATCGTGCATGATGGTTGACTTTCTATTGTCCCACCTGTTCAATGAGGGACTGACCCACTAGTTCAATGAGGGCATACGACACCCCACATGTTCAATGAGGAGAAAAGGCCCATGGTCTGGGATATGTGCTCTGAGGATTTTGGCCGGTCCTCACCACATGACCAGTGAGCTTTCAAGTAACCAGTAACATGAATGTAACTTAGCCCATGGGTCTAGTCGGAGGAAATAAGGCGGTTCGGTTGGATTGGTGGGAGGCATCTTGGGAATTGTGTTAATGACAAATACCTAATTTATGATACATAATTTTATGATATAAAATTTTGTGATGTGGATATTGGTGAATCATACTTTTAATATTTTGTTATATAAATTGTTCCACTTGGCACCTCACTAGCATATATTAGTATTCGTAATAAGTTGGATTGATGGTTATCCACATTTTTAGGTGATAGCTCCCGTGCAGGTCCATCAGGGAAGACCCCAGAAGCTTAGGCTACTTCTGCTAAAAGTAGTGCTTCTGTCCTTTTGGTTTATGTGGGATGATTGTATATTGCCACGTTATGGCTCATTCTGCATACTCTGTTTTACTTTTGTATATTTTGGTAAATGTTGGGCATTAATTAGTTGTTAATGAACCCTTAATTAGTTATTATGCTAAGTAAATTTTGAGGATATTACAAACCCCAAACCGGATACTAGATAATAATATAAAAAATAAAAAGCTAGCCACTTGCATATCATGGTTTTTTTTTATACATTATGTCATGGTTATTTTTATTGCCAACTGCATGTTAAATAAAACTGTATTTAGTTGGGCAAAAAAACTAAAGGTCGAGCAATATTTGATTAGTTGAAGTTAAAGTGTGTGTTTAGTCTTTTAAGTTTGTATCATATTTCTACTCAGTCCCTTAAATTACTAATAAAAAAGATAGTAGATGCAGTTTGATTATTCCATTATAAAACAGGCTCTGACCAATTTATAAGCGACAGAAATTCTGTCACTGAACCGATTTAGTGACAAAATTCTATCACTAACTCACTGTTTTTTTGGAATTTATATAGTATATTTTTATTCCTTAATTCTAATATTGTCAATTATATAATTTTAACTGACAAATTTAATTATTTAAATAACAATAACTCAGCTAACAAAGCCTACTACAATTTTTAATCCGTCTGAATATTATATTTTTATATAAATTTATTATTTGCCTTAAAGATGAAAATTTTCAAGCAGTTATTAATACAAGTCTTAAAGACTACTATCTCCGGTCCTAATTATAAGAGCTAGTTGATTTTTCTTTGAGAAATTAAAGAAGCTAAATAAGTTACTTAATCATTTCATATGTTGTGAATCTTTAGATTATATGTTAGTTTATTAGTCAAACTAATTAGTTTGAAGAAAAAAATGAAAATATAAATACTCTAAAATAATTTAATTAGTTTTCTTAATCGCTCCAAAAAAGTCAACTAGCTCTTATAATTAGGACCGGAGAGAGTATTTTATTTTGTCTATGGCGAAAAATATTTTTCATTGACACACATGTGCGACAAGCCACGACAGGGGTGTTTGCTTTAGGAGTTATAATGATCCTTATTTGGTTTGATAAGAGAGGGATGGGAATTCTACTTTTTCACCCTACATTAGTAATTTTTTTAAGAAATAATGCTACAATTTATTGAAATTAATATTAATACTACAATTAATCAATGTACATAAAAAATGAAAGTTCATACGTGACTGGACTGTGTATGGGATTTTATTATGCAAACAAATTTATTTTATTGTTGAAAATGAGAAAATGCATCACTTTTTTTTAGATATGTTCAAAGTAGCTTTATTTTTTCAAAATAAGGATGAATTAATTCTTGTCAATTTTGTGAGTTTACTTTCTGAATTTACTATTTTTACGTTTCTAATTTACAAAACTATGTTGAGTCATTTTTAAATTTGTACTTAGTTGTAAACTCAATTAAACTCACGAATTTATATACGGAGTTTAGTTAAACTTGTAAGTTTGACAAATGGATAATTTAGGTAGTTTAAATATGTTGGAAGTGGCTTTCTGTCTATTTGCCTTGTAATCTTAGTTTCCCTGCTTTATGATTTGATATCTTTATCTTTATTGTCAATCTATTCTGCAATCAGCCTCTATATGCATCGGCCTGAGCTGGATGAATAAAATATCACACTCAAATATTATTTCTTCCCTTTTCTTCCCTACAAATAAAATACCCCAACTTAGATGGGATGGAGGAAAGGGGAAGGGAGTCCCCTCCCTTTGTAACCAGCTAACAGAAAGGGAGAAGCAATGGAATCTCCGAAACCCCATAATTAACCAAACACCTTCTACTAATGAAAGGTAGCTAGTCATTAAAATAATATAAAAAAAGAAGAAACATTTCTAGTTCCCTGCACGGCACAATCACACTAGACTAGTTGAAGGATTTGACAACATTGCATTAATAACAATAAATAACACACACACACATATATATATATATCGATGAGAGAGATGTCATATACATAAAAGACAAAATTGTTCACACACGATCACATTACAGGTCACGATATATATGGTGTATACACACAATGACGGACCCAAGATTTTAAGTTTGTGGGTGCACAATTAGTGGTGGGATTCGGAGGTTTGGGAGCAGCGCCCAAATTTTTTTTTAAGGAAAGCTTTAAACGCATTAAAAAATAAAATAATGTAAACAATAAAAGAAAGGAAAACTTGAACTTAACATAGAAAAATAATAATCAAGAGTCAACTAACCTTTACATCAGAACGATTACACAAAAGCATTCTTCGATTCAGCACTCAAGCAAATATACTAAACAAACAATTCACACTTTATGCCAATTTAGTAAGCAACTATAACTTATAACTGCATGATACGCATAAATCATAGGTGATTCTTATTGATTAAAAAAATGCATAAATCATAGGTGTGATCAAGCAAATTCAGCACTCAAGCAAATATACTAAACAAACCATGACAAGAGGCTAGTTGATTGACAACAAGCAGTATCATATTAAATGTGCATAAATTCGCATCTGTATGTTCATCTCATAAGTTTGATTCTATCCATTCTTCGGCTTCTAGAGGTGTTATTCTTGTTAGTTATGCTCTCTTAGAAAAACAAAATACATAATGATTTTAGAAGGCTGCACTACATCATCTTTACACTAGCACACAATAATAATAATAATAAGTTATCCTGTATGACAATAATATAAGTTAAACATATCCAGATGCACCTTTGCGTCCTTGCTAATCAGCAAAAAAGAAAAAGAAAATATAATCAAGCATAAAGAAAACAAAAATGCAATCACATATTTGCATGATTTAAGGAGGTCCAGTCAAGTTAACATGTTGGACCAAGTAATATCGACACCTTCAGTTGGCATGCCATCCACTTCTTTACCATCATCAGCAAAGAAAAAACCTTGCATTAATTCTTAGCCAAATATCAAAATTAGTTCCGCAACAGATTGCCCCTTTAGCGAAGAACTGACTAATTTTTCAAATTGAGTTAATCACCATCCTCAATGCCTCAAAGAGAGACAACAATAGGCGAACTTCATAATAGCTAACAACAGATTAATTTAGTATGTTAAACTCAAGCTTCACTTGGGCCAAAAGATCATTTTACCAGGTCCAAAGCCAAATTAAGATGAAAAAATATACAACAGATGAACAAAGCAAGAAAATGGTGCAACGATTTGGATGATCGGACAACAGAACAACCACGCAGAAAACAGATAACGCGGGGAACAAATTCAAACCTAGATTCAAAGCCTGATTGAACAAGTAAATCTTACCGGATTGGGAGAAGACGAAGTCCTAGGGTTCGAAGTTCGAACCTTCTTCAATGCCTACCGCCTGCCAGAGAACAACCAGAGCTGATAACAAAGGAAGGCGTCCAACGGCGAGCTCGATCAAGTGTGGAGACGCAGAAGGCGGAACAATTTGGGGTCTCGGCTGCACGATTTGGAGGACGGATGCCGGATGTGAGGAGTGAGAAGTGAGAATAATGAAATTGGGGGAAAAAAACTGAGTGGATGAATGGTTCGAACCCTGGACTTGTTGATGCATAAGGGAAACTAATAACTAACTACTCCAACCAGCCAAATTGCAATAGAAGTCCTATACTATATATATATTTTTAAAAAATTTTATGTCTGCACTTGGCCCCATAGGCACTAGTGTGGGTCCGCACCTGCATACACACACATCACATAATCATCACATGCATAGTGAACAAATTATATAAAGCTTGGACTTTCCCAGGCTCAAACGATTAATTTAAGGGCAGAAAGTGATGATGTAGTTGGGGTTCTTGAAGCAAGTGAAAGTGCTTTGGTCTTATCATCATAAGCGTAACTATAAGCATCGGACACCGAGCCTTGAAAATTTGAGAGTATTGTGTGGGTGAACATTTCTCGGGGTGTCAAAATCTCCGTGCAACAATACGTGGCTCATTGAAAGCCAAGCACGCGCTCTTGCACGCAATAACGGTCCCATCCGACCCTACTACTTTTAGCGGATCCGGGCACACCGTATTGACGTTCGCCGGACAACTTGAGACTTTGCAATCTCCGGTGCCGCCACAGTGGGGCCATGGACATGGGCAAGTTGAACCCATCCACATTGCTGACATCATAGAAATCTTGTCCGCCGTTCGGTGCCACGGTGAGTTCTATCAAGGTTGCCGGTGGGATCGCCCCCGCTCCGTTGCAGCTGACTTGACCGGAGGCACAATCTGCGGTGGCACACAAAAATTTTCCCGAGTCACTAGAGCATCCGGTCCGAGCCCAAAACCGACCTACCACGGAGATGGCACATGCACTGACCTAGATGCTCCGCTCGCCAACTCGAACCCGGTTGTGGACAATTGTGGGCTTGAAGCTCCGTTTAGGGTTCCTGGCCATACGGTGAAGGGGCACTTGTTTGTAAAAGTAATTGCGGCTGCATTTCCTCCTGCACAAAACAACTTCTTGTAGATCAATCTCCATATAATATACACACACATAAAAATATTACCAGTCGTTAAGTCAAGTATACGATGCTTCCCTTTGTAGATAGCAACCTAGAAATCGGGTTGGGCATATAGATGCTCATCAGTTTTAAACCGATCATTACGCAGTAACTTCTCTAAAAAATATATTAGAGAAAAAATAGGAGCAATATCTATTTAATAAAATCACCACACTTACATCAACTTCCTTATATTCATTACATCAAATTTTCCTATCACATATGAATATGTCTGCTATTTTTTTATATCTCTTTTATAATTAAAAGAAAATTATTCAAAAATTATGATAAATGCTCACATATGATTGAAAACTTGAAAAAGATAGATATAAGAAACTTGATAAAAATATTTTCCTTTATAAAACAATTCTTATTCGTGTAAATATTGTAAGACGCGTTGATACACTTACCATGGAAGAGGAAGGCCAAAACAAGGCATAAAACAACTCGGGTATTCATTGAGACGGTTGTGTGTTTTGATGAGAGGTGGTTTCAAGGTCAGTGAGGTACGGTATATATATAGGCTTCGTGTCGTTTGCATTGTGAATACGGACATTTAATGCGTGGCGCTCTCCCGGGGTCTTGCTTGAGTACTTAGGATGCCCGGTACGTTACATTGTTAATACCGGAAAATCTTCTTGTTTTTTTAAGTGTAATAAAATAATAATTTGCAATTTTGGATGCCTGCACATTAGATTAAAACAGATCGACTGAATTTGTTAACTTCTTTAATTTAGATTTAAAATTATTCCAACTGCGGCGTTCAATTTAGAGTATATAAATTAATCGAGAATTGAAGATTCAGCTCTTTCAGATTGTATATTTTATATTTTCTACGAGGAACGTAGTACTCGTGTCTCACAAGGTTCATTACGTATATTATTATTATTATATTTCCGTAAGGAGTGGCAGAAGAAGTGAGTTTATTAAAGGATGATTCATCACATCACAAATATGTGTCCTGTATAAATATGTATAGTAGGGTCATGCATGAAGCATGTCTATCAAAATAGTGAACGTATCTCTTTGCACAAATTGTCGAACATATCTCTTTACACAATTGTCACATGTAAGATTGCCAAATTCATGAATTTAAGGAGACTCGTGATGTATGTTAAAATTGTATCTTGTCATAAGAGTTAATCTATTATTATCAATAGATATGTATCAAACTCAAGGTTATTAAACCCAGATCACTTAATGAACCGGAGTTAAATCGAAGCTAACCTGAGACCATATCGGTAAGGAAATGAACTTGAACGATAAAATTTTTTAGAATGATTTTGAAATTTAAGAATTTTCAAGGGCCAAACGATCTTATTTTTAAGTTATTCTTTTTGCACTATAAAGTATACATCTTAAGCTTTCTATATATCAATCTTAATTTGTAATTTTTAGAAATATGTAGAATTATATATGAATTTTTGAAGTTATGAAAATGAGTAACCAGTGAATCATTTAAACCAGTCAGATCAAACTGGTTTGGTGACCGGTTCATTAGTTTTGTGGTCCAACCGGTTGGTCTAGCCGATTTTAATTACCCGTATCAAACTCTGTATCATTGTTTCCGTTTGTTAAAAGAAACCATTTTTTTATTGGTTCTTAAAATATTTCTCCACAGATTTCAATGGGATTTAAATATTTAAAAAAATTGTGTAACTCTTAATTATTATCATTTTCCACGGATAGGATCGAGAAAAACACACAAGTAGTCAATGGCTTCAAAGCTAGAATAGTCTTCGCGCGCGTCACACGAAATCATCGAAGATCACTAGTCGTAAAAACGACTTTAATTTTTTCCCCATCAGACTGTATTATTCTCATATGGCAGTATATGATATCCACCTAAGCTGATGTGCACATACAGCACAATCATCAAATCAAACTGTTTATTCTCATGCATGCTTACATAAGTGCATGTTATTATTGCGAGTAAGTAGTAGTTGCATAACTATCCTATATGTAGTGGACAAGCAATGAAGCTCCGATTTTTCTGCCGCTTAAGGACAGAAAGTGATGGCGTAGTTAGGTCCGCCGTTGCAAGTAAATGTTCCTTTGAGATCATCATAAGCGTAACTATAAGCCTGAGGACACTGTTTGCTGAAAAACTGGGAGTAATTGGTGGGCTTGCATTTTTTTGGATCGTTAAACTCATTGGAGCAACAATACTCAGGTTTACCAAAAGCCACGCAAGCGCTCTTGCATGCAATAACGCTCCCATCAGAGGCTGTTACTTTCAGATCATTTGGGCACTGCGCGTTGATGTTCGCCTTGCAGCTCGACTCTTTGCAGCCTCCGCTGCCGCCTTGTGCGGCCATAGATATCGGCAAGTTGAATCCATCCACGTTACTAACGTCATAGAAATCTTGTCCGCGGTTTGGTGCCACCGTAATTTCTGCCAATGTTGCTGGTGTGGCTCCTCCTTTGCCATTGCACTCGACTTGACCGGAGCCACAATCTCCGGTGTCACATTTAAAGCTCCCGGCGCCACCGCTACATCTGGTCCGTGCCCAAAATCGGCCTGACCACGGTGAAGGGACGTCCACGGATCTAGATGCTCCAGTCGCCAACTCGAATCCGGTTGTGGACAATTTAGGGCTTGAAGCTGCGTTTAAAGTTGCTGGCCACACCTTGTATTGGCACTTGTTCGTAAAACTAATGGTGATTGCATTTCCTCCTGCACGAAACAATGTCTCGCAGATTAATCATCATATATAATAATATTGCTTCTCATAGAGCATGCATGCTTAATTATGATAGCAAGCTATATATATATACATACACATACGAACAAATTACGAACTATTCTCAGTTTCATATTGATCATCGTATAATAACTTGGCTGAAAAGTGAAAATTTTAGGGGATAGAGAGACTATATATATGAAAACACTTTGCCGAATAATATGATAAGTGTGGTATGTATCATACCATGGAGGAGGAAGGCCAAAGCAAGGCACAAAACAACTTGGGTATTCATAATGTGAGAGGTGTAGTGTTATTTGTGGGTTTAACTCGTTCTGGGATATAAATGGTTCAGGTTCGTGTCTGTATATATAGGCCGTGGGGTTTGAAAAGTCGAGATGTCAATTTAAAACGTGGCGCCCTGCTGCTGCTAGTCTGCCGTGTACGTAGAGAATATTGAAAATCGAGCTAGCTTCCCCCGTCAATCATGGAAGTGGCCCGTATTAATCGTATTGATGAGTTCATTCCTCCAAAAAAATACATTAAGTTGTCAAGATCAACGCTTAAGTTTCTGAAGGCGGCGAAACTAGAGAGATCTCTCAGTTAGACGTACGTGGTAACATGGTGTTGGAAACTTGTCCCTGTCAAATTAGTCCCGTCAAGATGATCTCGTTTGGTTTGATAATGATCATTTCATCCAACAAATTGCTTTGGTTTTCACCTACGAGCTACACGTACGCTTTTCCCCTGGTCATTTCTACCATTAAAAAAGCTAGGAACTTCCTCCTCCTATAAATACAAAGCAAAATTGATTTTTTTTTAAAATTATTAAGAAAGTTAGTTAAATTATTTTAAAATATTTATATTTATTATTTTTTTCTTTAAATTATTTTACCTAATTTATAAATTGATATGTAATCTAAGGATATATAATATATTATATTATTAAGTAACTTATTTTGTTCTCTTAATCTCTCCATAAAAAAAGTTAACTCAATCTTTTATTTAATAACGAGGGAAGTACTACATTATACAATATCCACTCCCTCCTAGCCTTAAAATATAATGTATTTGGGAAGTTGATTTTGGGTAAGACTTAGTTTTTATATTTTTTAATATTTTCATAATCTACCCTTATTGATGGCTTCTTAAGAATAATTAAGGAAGATAAGATGTTTTAGAAAATACATGTCATATTAATTAACTTAACTTACTACCCTAATCTGATCAAATTAAGTAATATTTTATATTAAGAACCAGAGTAATTTGCAAGTAATTTACTAATGGTTTAAAGAATAAAATTAAAATACTACTCTAGTATTATTTATAAGTCATTTTTAACTAAATCTCACATACCCAAAAAAGATAGTTAACTCAATGATTATAGGATAAATTTTCAATTTTTCCCTCATTTTTGAATATATATTTTTCAACTCTTTCTTCTCTCCATCTTTAAAATTTATTGTTAGGGTATAATTAATATAGATAAAATTGTCACAATCTCATTTATTATATGGAAATTAGACTTATAAATAAGACCAAATTTTTTTATAAAAGATAAATTATAAATAAGATCATAGTGGCCGGTATCAAGTTTCCGGTTGTTTCAGTTAAATCCGACCTTGAGTTCACATTAGGTGCTATTCTCTTATGTGCTTCTTAGGTGCTATTCCCTCTAATTAGAGGGATTAGGAATTTTATTTTATTTTTTTAATTTTTTTTATATATTCTATTTATTTAGATTAGATTATATGCTGCATCTTGAAATTTTTTTTGTATCCAATATCTCAAATTAATTAATTTTCAATCCTACATTCATAAATATTTCTCTTGTAGCCCTAATATCTTGGAAATTAATTAATTTGAGATATTGGTGTAAAAAAATTTCAAAATGCAGCATATAATCTAATATAAATAAATGGAATATATAAAAAAATTTTAAAAAATAAAATAAAATTCCTAATCCCTCTAATTAGAGAAATAATGCTAAGAAGCTTGCGTAAAAATAGCACCTAACGTAAACCCTCCGACCTTCTCTTGATTTTTCCTTAGAGAGAGGTATCAGTAAATTAATGCCAATTTTTGAATTAGGCATGATGTTCCGTGTGATTCTTTGATTCAACCAAGAAAACTTCACTAAGTTGGGCATCATCGGCGGCTAGGTCTTCGCTCTTAACACAAATAATTAATTACTTCTTCATTTCCATTCATTTGACTCAGCGGGCAAGCTGGACTTGTGCAGCCCTGGTGTTCTGGTAATGTGGTATCGACTGGCAGTGCTAGCCGCCTTATATTTCGTTTATTAATGACTCAATTTTAATATTCTATGTCTAATTGACCCATATTATCATAGAATATTAATATTGAGTCATTAATAAACGAAATGCTTCTCGTTGTCCGTGTCGTTCGTTCCCTGTAATAATATTCTAATTGTATTTGTATGACACTTTTAAGGACTTATTCAAAGAGTTGATATTAATTCAAAATAAGGTTAAGGTCCAATTTTACCTTTAAAGTATGCGTCCAGAAGTAATTTTGCCCCTGAAGTTTTCGGCGTAGCAATGTTACCCCTGAAATTTAAAAACGTAGTAATGTTGCCCCTCCGTTAACGTTGACTCGTTAGTGTTTTTATCGGAGGGGCAACATTGCTATGTTTTTTAAGCCTTCGGGCAAAATTGCTACTTTTTTGCGAATAATGTTGCACCTGACGTTTAAAAATATAGCAATCTTGTCCTTCCGTTAAAATTTTTAACGTTGACTGCTAGTTGACCGCTAGGGTTAACGGGGCAACATTGCTACGTTTTTAAACTTCATGAGCAACATTCTTCTTCAAAACTTCGGCAAAATTGCTCCTGGCATACTTTAAGGGCAAAATTGACCTTTGATCCTTCAAAATATAGAAGAAATATTTTTATATTTATCAATTTATTTTTTAAATTTTTTATTGATTTTTCCTCATCAATAATTAAAGAGAATATGAGATTAGAGAATTAAGAAAGATGATAAGGGCATTTTTGCCTTATTTTGAATCAGTTTTTTATTATTTATTTTCCTATAACTGCCGCGCCCTTTGTAAATATAATTCTGCCTTTATATATTTCTATTGCCTGCAGTCCTGCACTTTCTCATCAGAACCAACCGAGCTTCAGACGTGGTTTAAAATGCAATATGCTAATGGATGATTGTGTGGGTGTTGACTAGGAATCAACGAGGATTAATATATTATGCCACGTAGAGGATGACATGGCTTAAATGAGTTCGACCAAATATTAGATCCCTGTTCTGTTTGATATCATGAAATAGTTTTTCATGGGAGTGGAAGTGAAACTGGAAGTCCAAATAGAAGTGGAGGTGGAACTAGTGTGTTTTAAAACATGTTTAGGACGATGGAAGTGAGATATAATGTTTAATTAAAATATGTATTTAAAATATGGAAATAAAAACAAAAAAATCTCTGCCACGATGTTTGCCGTCGTCCCATACCTTCATCTGACAACCGCCTGAAACGTGGATGAAAATCGGAAGAACCAAAAGCAAAATCTAACGATAATCAAAATGAAACCACAGAACAAACAAAGGAACAAACAAGAACCAAAACAGAGTAATGAAATCGCAAAAAGATCCATCGGAAACTTGAACCCAAATGCTAGACGGAAATCGAAATTGTAAACCCACCCAGATCTGGAGAGAAAACAAAATCGCAATCCCAGATGTTGTATGAACGAAACTCGTTCGCACCTAGCTGAGTTGTGTTCGCTGCTGGAGGTAGACGACGGCCAAGTTGCGTTCACTGCCAGAGGGAGACGCATTCGCTGCTGGAAGGTGGAGTTGTGTCCGCTGCCATCTCACCTTTGTCGTTGGATGAGGACCATTGCCGCCGTCGTTCGAAAAGGCCGTTGCTGTCATCACCGTGGAGGGCCGTCACCCAGTGGAGGACGATCTTCCTCATTGCTGGTGTAGGACTGCCGGCATCACTGGTGGTGGACATCGTTGCTGGTGGTGGTGGAAGGGTAAGGAGGGAAATGGGCCCATAGAACTAGAGGTGGAATTTCACTTCCATCGATTTTTATCGAAGTGAGTTCCATCAAGAACCGACTTCCAGTGCACCAAATATTGTCTTCGTGTTTATGAGTCAAACAGGCGAGTGGAGCCGAAGTTGAACCCAAATCCATGAAGTTGAATATTCGCATGTCTATTCTGATGGAGCCATAGGCAGAGTTGATCCAAAGAAAGAAGAAAAAGTCAAGCAAGACTGCAGGCAGAAAAATGTGTAAATAGACTTCTACGCGTGGAACGATGAGGAAGTGTTATAATTAAGGGAAAATGTGCCGCCGTCGCTGTTGAATCTTCTAGGTACATGGACAACTGTGTGCACCAATGGGCTTACCAGTCTTAATCGTTACAAAGGACGATGCTACTCCATTGAGTCCGTTGCTGAAAAAGAAAATCAATATATTGCTTATGTAGCTTATGACCTTTTTTTAATGAGGTTCTCTTACTAACATGTTTATTTTGATTGTGGGTAATGTATTTGGGTTCAAGGCCCTGCGCAGGTCCAAGGACCATAAAAAATTATTAAAAAAAATTCTAAACTCTAAATTTACATATCAAAAAAATTCTTAAGGACCTTTTTATATTATTTCTATTAACAACAAAAAGTGTTATATTTACAACAAAATTTAAAAACCTGGCCATTCACAACAGAAAAAAAAAACTATATTCACAACAAAATTTAAACACCTGAATTTTGTTTCAAACCCAAGTCTCTAAACGTACAGATGTCATTTACAACACAAAAATGTTAGATTCATAACAAAAAATATTATATTTACAATAAAATTTTAAACATAGTTATTCGCAACAGAAAAAAACCATATTCATAACCAAAAATACTATATTTACAACAAAATTTAAAAATCTAGATTTTTTTTCAATACAAATAATATTAAAAAAGTCCCTAAGGACTTTTTAGATATGTGAATTTTTGTTCGAAGTTTTTTGTAATTTTTTATTATTTTTGGGATCTGGTTGTCATTTTCGCTATAATTAATATGGTAATAATCCCCTTCTGACCTCACACTGACGTCCTTCTACCAACGCGCTTTCTCGTACTATGTGAATAGAAACTAATTTTCCGTTAGCAATGAGGTCAAAAGTCAAAACGTTTGATCCTGTGGGCCATAACCATAACAATGATTGACTTTGACACCAAAGTTAAGACTTGAAACTGAAAAAGCACGTTGTTCGGCGTTAGCCTTGCGAATCTCGGATCATATGCATGCGCTCTATCCTTATGATAGCTAGCCCTTAGCCACGTACGGCCCAAGTTTGCCGGCCAATCTTTGTATAAGCAGGTGGAGTTTGGCTTCTCTAAATTGTTTAGATCTGATTTGACGGTTTAGATTTTATTATTTCTATTTAGTGATTTTTAAATAAAAAATTAATTTTAAAAAATATTAATTAAGAGATTATTTTCATTTTAAATTTGTTATCTATTAAGATAATTTTTTTAAACAAATAGAAAGTTAAAAAAAATAAGATTTGGACGGTCCAAGAGAGCTAAGCTCCCCCTACCTATCCAAAGGATAGACAAGGAAGATGGATCACTTAGCCACTTGCAACTAACAACGTAGAATTGGTGTAACAGATGTATTTAAGATGTTTTATCTTTTGATGCCTTAGTTTAGATAGAGTTGGACTGGTATTGTATGACCTCAGTAGAGGAACCACTTGCTGACTATCTAACATTTGTTAGCATATACTGTTAGATATATAGGCGATCTTATCATGCTGAACAACTAAATAGCATAAGATCAATGCGGAAAAATGAAGTAGAGATCACAAATACCTCCCGCCATTGATTTGTCTCTAGAAGCAAGCAGGGACGAACTCCGAGTCTCCAAACAAGAACGAATCCAAGCCGCAAGCGAGAACGAACTCCGAGTCTTTGTCCTTCGATCCTTCTCTCGAATCTGCATGGTGTGCTTTCCTCAAGGTCGGAGCGAGTTCGGGGGACCAGCATGCAATTACACCGTGCGTCTCCTCCGGCCATCACGAGCTAAAAAAAACGCATTCAATACGCACTTATTGCGTATTAATTGGGCCATTACGGTATTAATGGACGGTTACAAAACCAAGAATAATGTGGGCCATAAATAGAAATAACAGAATATTGATTACTAAATTAAATATTCCAACATTCTCCCACTTGGCCCACATACTTCAGTATATACCTTTGAAAAACAAAATGCATGGATCATAGCGATAGGTCCTCTTAAAGTGAGTAATATCTTCCATGTATCAAAGTGCATCGTGTTTCCCAAGCCCAAGTAACTTAATGAATAAACCCTACATTTATTCTTGGTCCAAACTCAATGATGTTCCTCAAATTAAACAAATAAATGTGTACACAAACCGAAATGAGAAAAACATCACAAATGGGGTTCCATAAAATAACAACATTCTTACAACGAAAGAAAATCATTCAAAATGAAATTCAAAGAAAGGCACTAATTCCCATTCTTTCCACATGATCCATAAACTTCATCGGAGGCATGCCTTTAGTTAAAGGATCAGCAATCATCAATTCGATCTTGATGTGTTCGATGACCACTATTTCATTCTTAACACGTTCTCTTATGGCTAGACACTTAGTGTCGATGTACTTAATTCGACTATCACTTTAGTTGTTTTTACCCATAAAGACAGCAGCTGAATTGTCACAATGTAACCTTAATGGCCTAGAAATTGAATTCATAATTCTAAGCCCAAAAATGAAACTCTTCATCCATACACCATGTGAGGTAGCCTCAAAACATGACACGAACTCAGCTTCCATCGTAGAAGTAGCAATCAAAGACTCGCTTCTTGCTACTCCATGACACAGCTCCACCGCTAGCATAAAAATGTATCCGTAAGTGGATTTCCTTGAGTCAATGCAAACAAGATAGTCTAAGTCGGAATAACAATCACTTCTAGATTGTTAGTCCATTTGTACTTAAGCACGTAATCCTTAGTCCCTTGAAGGTATCTCAACACCTTCTTCACAGCTTCTCCGGTCCATACCTGGATTACTCTAATATCTCCCTAACATTCCAACAGCAAATGCAATATCGTGTCCGGTGCGGACACGAGCATACATAAGGCTTCCTACAAACTGAAGCATAAGGGATGTTTTTCATTTGTTCCCTCTCAAAATCATTCTTTGGACACCGATTCGATTGAACCCGTCACCTTTCACAATTGAGCTGCGCTTTGTGAACAATGCCTCATCCGAAATCGCCTAAAACTTTGCCGATATAGGTCTCTTGAGACAAACCTAGAACACCTCTACGTCTGTCTCTTTGTATCTTAATGCCAATGACATAAGATGCATCTCTCATATCCTTCATATCAAAGCTTTTAGAGAGGAATTGTTTTACTTTATACAATAAGCCATTGTCATTGGTTGCAAGCAAAATATCATCCACATATAGAATTAGAAAACAAATCTTACTCCCACTGACCTTCTGGTATATACATTCATCCATAACGTTATCCACAAAACCAAAAGAAGAGATAACGTCATGAAATTTTAAATACCATTGTCGGGAAGCTTGTTTCAATCCATATATGGATTTTCCGAGCTTGCATACCAAATGCTCACCATCACTAGAGGAAAATCCTTCAGGTTGTTTCATGTAAACCTCTTCCTCTAGTTCTCCATTGAGAAAAGCCGTTTTCACATCCATTTGTTGCAACTCCAAATCAAAATGTGCAACTAATGCTAGAATGATGCGAAGAGAATCTTTCTTAGATACGGAGAAAATGTCTCCTTGTAATCGATTCCTTCTCTCGAGTGAATCCTTTGGCTACGAGTCTTGCTTTATGTCCGTCAAGGTTGCCTAATGAATCTCTTTTGTTTTGAAGACCCATTTACATCCAATGGCCTTCGCACCATCGTGCAACTCAACAAGATCCCGCACTCTATTGGATGCCATAGAATTCATCTCATCCTTCATAGCATCATGCCATGATTTCAATTCTCTACAGTTCATGGCTTGTGAAAACATTCCAGGATCATTTTCAGCTCCTATATTATAGTCAGATTCTTGCAAATACATAATGTATTCACTAGGTATCGCTGATCTTCTTGGTCTAGTAGATTTCCTCAATGTTGTTTCATTATCTTCTTGAGGAACTTGTTGTTCAACCTATTGTTCAACAATTTCTTGTTGTTCCTCATCAACAACTTGATCTACCGGATCATTATCACCGATTGTGGATCTTGTATGATTGGTTGTACAACACTCGGTTGAGCTAAAGGAGTATTGTTAACAACCAATCTAAGACCCGAAGTAGAAGGTTGGCTATCTAAATGATCTTCTTCGAAACTAGGTTTCGAATCGATCGCTCCCACTAATCAAGTCATTCTCAAGAAATTTGGCATTCCTTGATTCCACAAACCTAGTGGTATGAGATGAACAGTAAAACCTGTACCCCTTAGACCTTTCGGCATATCCAACAAAATATCCGCTAATGGTCCTTGGGTCCAGCTTCTTTTCTTGTGGGTTATAAATTCTGACTTCAAACGGGCATCCCCAAACGCGTACATGTCGCAAACTCGGTTTCCAACCCTTGAATAACTCAAATGGCATCTTTGAGACAGCCTTGGTTGGAACCCGGTTTAATATGTACACTGCCATCTTAAGTGCATCAATCCACAAGGACTTAGGTAGCTTAGAGCTACTAAGCATACTTCTCACCATGTCCAATAATGTTCGGTTTCTTCTTTCTGCTACGCCATTCTGGTCTGGAGAACCAGGCATGGTGTATTGGGCAACAATCCCATGTGCTTGAAGAAACTTCGCAAATGGACCAGGTGCTTGTCCATCTTCAGTGTATTGACCATAATATTCATCACCTCTATCTGATCTCACGATCTTGATTTGTTTACCACATTGTTTCTCTACCTCATATTTGAATACCTTAAAGGCATCCAATGCTTCGTGCTTGTTATGAAGCATGTAGAGATACATGTATCGTGAGTAATCATCAATAAAGGAAATGAAGTATTTCTGACCATACGCGTCCATTTCAGGACTACAAATGTCTGTATGTATGATTTCTAACAATTCAATACTCCTCTTAGCACCTTTCTTTGACTTGTTAGTCTGCTTTCCCTTTATGCGCCTCTACAAGTCTCAAAATCGAGAAAGTCCAGAGTACTAAGTACCCCTTCCTTCACCAATCTTTCAATTCTCGAATGGAGATATGTCCCAATCTCCGGTGCCACAACATAGAGGAATCCTCATTCATAACACTACGTTTCGAACCAACAAACATGCATGGCATCATAAGCGATATCATGTTGTAAGTAAATAAGAAAAAGACCGTTAGACAATGCACCATTCCAAACTTTATTTGATTTATAGAACAGATCCAAAGATGTCTCATAAAACATAAAGGAATAATCCAAAAGTACAAGTCTTGAAACAGAAATTAAGTTCCTAGTGAAACTTGGAACATAAAATGTCTTTTCCAAATTTAAAACATAGCCACTACTTAGAACTAAACTGCAAGTCCCTATAGCCTCCACATGCAAACGAATCCTTCCACCCGAGTAGATGAATTGTTCACTTCCCAATGGCTTCCTTAGGTTTTGCATACCCTGCAAGGTATTCAAACATGGATTGTAGAACCGAGTCAACCCACCAAGTGCCATTAATGTCATCAACCATATTAGATTCATAAATGCATACAAGTGAGACCGACATACCTTTCTTCTCAAGCCATTGCTGGAATTTAGAGCAAATCCTTCTTCATGTGTCCCTTCTTTTACGTAAGAAACACTTGGATTCCTTCTTAATTCCACCTTGGGGTGGTGTTTTTTCTTTCCCCTTCTTTTTGGCTTGAGTCGACCCTTTTTCTCGCTTGTCATAAATGAACTCTCTCCCATTTCCATTTTCGCCTTCCCTCCTCCCCGAACACACATGGTCAAAAGTTCATTAATTGACCATTTATCCTTATGTGTGTTATAGGATATCTTAAAGGGTCCATATGGGCAAAGGAAGAGTGTTTAGAATGTAGTGCACAAGAAAAGATTCAAACATGTCAACCTCAAGTTGCTTTAGTTGAGCTGCAATGTCCCTCATTTGCATGATGTGCTCACGCACACCTTTCACCGTAGTAAGTCTTAGGGATGAAAACTTCATAATTAGGTGTCGGCTAGTGCCTTTTTCCCGAAGTCCGAAATTGATCATCGATCGCCTTGAAAGTGGCCTAATTTTATCATGATGTTCGACGAACCACGAATACCAAGAGATATGAGTCTTTATGAACATTACGAAAGGCGATTAGATCGCTCCCATTTTTCATAAAGATCAACCTGATCTGGAGACCTGGTTGCGAATGGAGGGTGGTTCGTCTTTCCTAATAGCATAATCAATATCCATCCACCCCAATTGAAGAAGAACTCTTTCTCTCCAAACCTTATAGTTATCACCCCTCGCCGGGAATATCATTTTTCATATCGAGAAAATCGCAGGTTGTTTTACCGCATAATAAAGAAATACATGCTTAAAAAATCAAGAATTGAGACTAATAAACTAAATCATGTTTTACCAATGTAAATCATGCTAAAATTCATAAATCTACCGACATAAAACTTGCTTGTGGGCTAAAGTTCTAATTCAATTAGATTTATACATAATCGTATGATAAAACTATCAAATTATTTCCTTATTCTTAATACCTCGGGTAAGTTAAGAATATAATTTGATATTTTATCCTAATTAATCATACAAAAACATATAATAAAAATTTCTTGTGGGATAAAATTTTATTATATTTCATATGATCTATTACAACTAATGTTACTATGTGATCATGCAACTCTATTTACATTTTCAATTAATTAAAGATGCAAATGCTACTCTCTAATTAATTAAAACATAAGGATCACTTAACATTACTATATAATATTGCAAGAAACTATAAGCAATATTAAAATAAAATTGGATAATTCATGTTTTGCATGTTATTCATCACAACATTGCATGTATAATTAAATAAAAAATTAACCATGCAAATAACAGAATATGTAATTTATAATCACATGAAATCCCAATTTTAAACAAAATCAGATTTATATTTAAATCCAAAAAGCTCATAATATTTAAATAAAAATCTTTTAAAATAACACAAATGTCATCTCAGCTAGATGGGCCAGAAGGCCCAATTAAGTCTCTAGACCGAAAGAATGTGGGTTCGAATCCTATTTTCTGCACTTTAAAATATTTTTATTTCACTGGGAAAAAACAAACATTCAAATAAATTAATGTTCAAAAATAAAACACAAGGGGCGCGTAGCACAGCTGGCTGAACGCTGGTCCTTAAGGCGCTCACATGTCCAACTGGTCTCAGGTTCGAATCCATTCAGGACCACTTTTTTTAAAAAAAATTTGGTTTTCACTGGAAAACAATTTAAATTAAATAAGCGCTCATAATACATCGCATGGGAGCCCGTGGCTTAGCTGGGTAAAGCGCCACTTAAGGCGCCACGCGCCTTCAGTCCGGGTTCGAATCGCTTGAGACCATTCTAGAGTTTCTAAAAATTTTGCTTATCCAATAAAAGATTGTTGATATATACTAAATGATAAACATTGAACGCAAGGAGCACACGGCACATGCCGGCAAAATGCGGCATTCGGATACTTCCCATGCTCATACAGGTCTCAGGTTCGAAACTCCATTTTAGCATTATGTAAAATTTTCCAAACTAAATAAATAAATCATGTATATTTATTAATAGCTCATACTTCATCACATATGAGCACATGACCCATCTGACACAAGGCCAGCCTTTAATGTGCTCAAGTGCTTGTTGTCCCCTGTTCGAAACCTCCAGAGACCATTCTGTGTTTTTTTTTTAAAAAAAAATCAAAAATAAAAAACACTGTAGATAATCTTCCTTACCCGAAAACCCGAAAATTCCCAGAAATTTCAGCGCATTTAATGATCGAAAAAAAAAACATTTTTTTTATTTAGAAAATCCAGATTTCATGAAAACCGATGAAAATCAATTGCAAATTCAAACCCAAATCTCCGAAATCCAGAGAAAATTCATCAAACAAAATCAAGGCGAGGCATATCAATAAGCTCGATACCAAATGTTAGATATATACGATCTTATCATGCAACAACTAAATAGCATAAGATCAATGCGGAAAAATGAAGTAGAGAGCACAAATACCTCCCGTCATTGATTTGTCTCCGTAAGCAAACGGACGAACTCCGAGTCTCCAAACGAGAACGAATCCAAGCCGGCAAGTAGGAACGAACTCCGAGTCTTTGTCCTTCGATCCTTCTCTCGAATCTGCAGATGGTGTGCTCTCCTCAAGGTCGAGCGGGTTTAGGGGACTGCATGCACTAATTACACCGTGCGTCTCCCCTCTAGCCATCACGAGCTAAAAAAGGAAACGCATTCAATACGCACTTATTGCGTATTAATTGGGCCGTTACGTATTAATGGACGGTTACAAAACCAAAGAATAATATGGGCCATAAATAGAAATAACGGAATATTGATTACTAAATTAAATATTCCAACATATATCTGCTCTAATCCTTATTTCAAAATAAGGATGAGTTAATTTTTGTCAATTTTGTGAGTTTACTTTCTGAATTTACTATTTTTACATTTCTAACTTACAAAATCATGTTGAGTCATTTTTAAACTTGTACTAGTTATAAACTCAATTAAACTTACAAATTTATATATGAAATTTACTTAAACTTGTAAGTTTGACAATCTTAGATATGGATAATTTAGGTAGTTTAAATATGTTGGAAGTGGCTTTCTGTCTATTTGCCTTGTAATCTTAGTTTCCCTGCTTTATGATTTGATATCTTTATCTTTATTGTCAATCTATTCTGCAATCAGCCTCTATATGCATCAGCCTGAGCTGGATGAATAAAATATCACACTCAAATATTATTTCTTCTCTTTTCTTCCCTACAAATAAAATAGCCCAACTTAGATGGGTGGAGGAATGGGGAAGGGAGTCCCCTCCCTTTGTAACCAGCTAACAGAAAGGGAGAAGCAATGGAATCTCCGAAACCCCATAATTAACCAAACACCTTCTACTAATGAAAGTTAGTTAGTCATTAAAATAATATAAAAAAGAAGAAACATTTCTAGTTCCCTGCACGGCACAATCACACTAGACTAGTTAAAAACATTGCATTAATAACAATAAATAACACACACATATATATATATCGATGAGAGAGATGTCATATACATAAAAGACAAAATTGTTCACACACGATCACATTACAGGTCACGATATATATGGTGCATACACACACATCACATAATCATCACATGCATAGTGATTAGTGAACAAATTATATAAAGCTTGGACTTTCCCAGGCTCAAACGATTAATTTAAGGGCAGAAAGTGATGACGTAGTTGGGGTTGCTGAAGCAAGTGAAAGTGCTGGTCTTATCATCATAAGCGTAACTATAAGCATCAGGACACTGAGCCTTGAAAATTTGAGAGTATTGTGTGGGTGAACATTTCTCTGGGGTGTCAAAATCTCCAGTGCAACAATACTGTGGCTCATTGAAAGCCAAGCACGCGCTCTTGCAGGCAATAACGGTCTCATCCGACCCTACTACTTTTAGCGGATCCGGGCACACCGTATTGACGTTCGCCGGACAGCTTGAGACTTTGCAATCTCCGGTGCCGCCCTGTGGGGCCATGGACATGGGCAAGTTGAACCCATCCACATTGCTGACATCATAGAAATCTTGTCCGCCGTTCGGTGCCACGGTGAGTTCTATTAAGGTTGCCGGTGGGATCGCCCCCGCGCCGTTGCAGCTGACTTGACCCGAGGCACAATCTGCCGTGGCACACGAAAATTTTCCCGAGTCACTAGAGCATCCGGTCCGAGCCCAAAACCGACCTGACCACGGAGATGGCACGTCCACTGACCTAGATGCTCCGCTCGCCAACTCGAACCCGGTTGTGGACAGCTGTGGGCTTGAAGCTCCGTTTAGGCTTCCTGGCCAAACGGTGAAGGGGCACTTGTTTGTAAAAGTAATTGTGGCTGCATTTCCTCCTGCACAAAATTAAACAACGTCTTGTAGATCAATCTCCATATAAAATACACACATATAAAAATATTACTTGTCGTTAAATCAAATATACGATGTTATTCCCTTTGTAGATAGCAACCTAGAAATCGGGTTGGGCATATAAAATATAAAAATATTACTTGATGCTCATCAGTTTTAAACCGATCATTACGCAGTCACTTCGCTAAAAAATATGTTAGAGAAAAAATAGGAGCAATATCTATTTAATAAAAGCACTACACTTACATCAACTTCCTTATATTCATTACATCAAGTTTTCCTAGCGTATATGAATATGTTTGCTATTTTTTTTATATCTTTTTTATAATTAAAAGAAAATTATTCAAAAATTATGATAAATGGTCACGTATGATTGAAAACTTGAAAAAAATATTATAAAACAATTCTTATGCGTGTAAATATTGTAAGACGCGTTGATACACTTACCATGGAAGAGGGCCAAAGCAAGGCATAAAACAACTCGGGTATTCATTGAGACGGTTGTGTGTTTTGATGAGAGATGGTTTCATTTCAAGGTCAGAGAGGTACGGTATATATAGGCTTCGTGTCGTTTGCATTGTGAATACGGACATTTAATACGTGGCGCTCTCCCGGGGGTCTTGCTTTTTTGCTCAAACGGGGGTCTTGCTTGAGTACTTAGGATGGTTTTTCTCACATGCAGGCCCCTCCCCACCTCTTCCAGGCGTATCTGGGCAGTTCAAATGTTAATCCAACGGTCCATATTAAAATAAAATAAAAAAATTTGTCGTTTTTGTCTTTTTCGAAAAAGACAAAAAAAAAATTAAATCTGGACCGTTGGATCAACATTTGAACGGTCCAGATCCGACTGTGAGAGATGGACAGAAAAATTGAAAGGGAGAGGTTCCGGTTCCCTTAGGATGCCCGGTACGTTACATTGTTAATACCGGAAAATCTTCTTGTTTTTTTAAGTGTAATAAAATAATTATTTGCAATTTTGGATGCCTGCACATTAGATTAAAACAGATCGACTGAATTTGTTAACTTCTTTAATTTAGATTTAAAATTATTCAAACTGCGGCGTTCAATTTAGAGTATATAAATTAATCGAGAATTGAAGATTCAGCTCTTTCAGATTATTTATTTTATATTTTCTACGAGAAAAGTAGTACTCGTGTCTCACAAGGTTCATTATTACGTATATTATTATTATATTTCCGTAAGGAGTGGCAGAAGTGAATTTATTAAAGGATGATTCATCACATCACAAATATGTCCTTTATAAACATGTATAGTAGGGTCATGCATGAAGCATGTCTATCAAAATAGTGAGCGTCTCTCTTTGCACAAATTGTTGAAGTTTCTCTTTACACAATTGTCACTGTCACGTGTAAGATTGTCAAACTTATGAGTTTAAGCAAGAGGAGTTTAAGATTTCGTTATATTATGTTTACATTGTATCTTGTCATAAGAGTTTATCTGTTATTATCAATAGATATGTATCAAACTCAAGGTTATTAAACCTGGATCGGCCACTGAACCGAAGTTAAATCGAAGCTAACTCGGGACCAGATCGGTAAGGAAGTGAACTTGAACGATAAAAATTTTTAGAATAATTTTGAAATTTAAGAATTTTCAAGGGCCAAATGATATGATTTTTAAGTTATTCTTTTTGCATTATAAAGTATACATCTTAAGTTTTCTATATATCGGTCTTAATTTATAATTTTTAGAAATATGTAGAATTATATATGAATTTTCCAATCAGTGAATCATTTAAACAGGTCAGACCAAATTGGTTTGGTGACCGGTTCACCAGTTTCGTGGTCCAACCTATTGGTTTGGCCTGATTTTAATTACATGTATCAAAGTCGGTATCATTATCTCCGTTTGTTAAAAGAAATCGTTTTTTATTAGTTCTTAAAATATTTCTCCACAGATTTCAATGGGATTTAAATATTAAAAGAAAAAATTGTGTAACTCTTAATTATTATCATTTTCCACGGATAGGATCGAGAAAAACACACAAGTAGTCGATGGCTTCAAAGCTAGAATAGTCTTCGCGCGCGTCACACGAAATCATCGAAGATCACTAGTCGTAAAAACGACTTTAATTTTATTCTCATCAGACTGTATTATTCTCATATGGCAGTATATGATGATATCCACCTAAGCTGATGTGCACATACAGCACAATCATCAAATCAAACTGTTTATTCTCATGCATGCTTACATAAGTGCATGTTATTATTGCAAGTAAGTACTAATTGCATAACTATCCTATATGTAGTGGACAAACAATGAGGCTCCGATTTTTCTGCCGCTTAAGGACAGAAAGTGATGGCGTAGTTAGGTCCGCCGTTGCAAGTAAATGTTCCTTTGAGATCGTCATAAGCGTAACTATAAGCCTGAGGACACTGGTTGCTGAAAAACTCGGAGTAATTGGTGGGCTTGCATTTTTTTGGATCGTTAAACTCATTGGAGCAACAATACTCAGGTTTACCAAAAGCCACACAAGCACTCTTGCATGCAATAACGCTCCCATCAGAGGCTGTTACTTTCAGATCATTTGGGCACTGCGCGTTGATGTTCGCCTTGCAGCTCGACTCTTTGCAGCCTCCGCTGCCGCCTTGTGCGGCCATAGATATCGGCAAGTTGAATCCGTCCACGTTACTCACGTCATAGAAATCTTGTCCGCGGTTTGGTGCCACTGTAATTTCTGCCAATGTTGCTGGTGTGGCTCCTCCTTTGCCATTGCACTCGACTTGACCGGAACCACAATCTCCGGTGTCACATTTAAAGCTCCCGGCGCCACCGTTACATCTGGTCCGTGCCCAAAATCGGCCTGACCACGGTGAAGGGACGTCCACGGATCTAGATGCTCCAGTCGCCAACTCGAATCCGGTTGTGGACAATGCAGGGCTTGAAGCTGCGTTTAAGGTTGCTGGCCACACCTTGTATGGGCACTTGTTCGTAAAACTAATGGTGATTGCATTTCCTCCTGCACCAAACAATGTCTCGCAGATTAATCATCATATATAATAATATTGCTTCTCATAGAGCATGCATGCTTAATTATGATAGCAAGCTATATATATATATACACATACATATACGAAAAAATTACGAATTATTCTCAGTTTCATATTGATCATTGTATAATAACTTGGCTGAAAAGTGAAAATTTTAGGGGATAGAGAGACTATATATATGAAAACACTTGGCCGAATAATGTGGTAAGTGTGGTATATATGTACCATACCATAGAGGAGGAAGGACAAAGTGAGGCACAAAACAACTTGAATATTCATAATGTGAGAGGAGTAGGGTTATCCAAATTTGTGTGTTTAACTCGTTCTGGGATAAATGGTTCAGGTTCGTGTTTGTATATATAGGCCGTGGGGTTTGAAAAGTCGAGATGTCAATTTAAAACGTGGCGCCCTGCTGCTGCTAGTCTGCCGTGTACGTAGAGAATATTGAAAATCGAGCTAGCTTCCCCCGTCAATCATGGGAGTGGCGCCCATAATCGTATTGATGAGTTCATTATATTCCTCCGAAAAATACGTTAAGTTTTCAATGATCAACGCTTAAGCTTCCGAAGGCGGCGAAACTAGAGAGATCTCTCAGTTAGAAGTAGGTGGTAACATTGTATGGGAAACTCGTCCGTGTCAAATTAGTACCGTCAAGATGATCTCGTTTGTTTTGCTAATTATCATTTCATCCAACAAATTGCTTTGGTTTTCACCTACGAGGTACGTACACGCTTTTTCCCTGGTCATTTCAACCATCAGAAAGCTAGGAACTTCCTCTGGTTTAGGTTTCTCTCACTGTCTTTTTTTCACCATCCCTCATTATGTTTAAATCATATTTATCCAATTAATCTGAAATTCATAATACTACTTTGACTTTTCTCTCATCTTTCTAATCAACGGCCTAAATGAGCTCATAAGGGATAATGAAAAAAATGGATCATGAGAGGATCTCGTTCCACTCCCTCCTCTCATAAATGTAGAGTTAGACTTTTTCTTTTTTTAATATCAAAAAGCTGGTTTAATTATTTTAAAATATTTTTATTTATGTTTTTTCTCTGAATTATTTTACCTAACTTATAAATTAATATATAATTTAATGATACACAGTATATTATACGATTAAATAACTTATTTAATTTCCTTAATCTTTAAAAAACAAGTCAACTTTATCTTATCTTAAGATCGGTGAGAGTGTTACATTAAGTTCTTAATATAAGATCCACTCCCTCCCATGTCCTTAAAATATGATATATTTGGGTTGATTTTGGGTAAGAAATAATTTTCATATTTGTTAATATTTTCATAATCAACTCTTATTGATGCTCTCTCAAAAATAATTAAGGAGGATAAAGAATTGTTTTAGAAAATACATATTATACAAATTAACTTGACTTACTACCTTAATCTGATCAAATTAAGTAAATATGTTTTATATTAAGAATCAAATCAGTAATTTGCAAGTGATTTACTAACAGTTAAAAGAAGAAAAATATCAATTAGTTTCCAGATTGTTTCAGTTAAATCCAACCTTCTCTTGATTTTTCCTTAGAGTATGCGGCATACAACTCTGGTCTTATTTATAAGTCCACTTTGACCAAAAAATTTGGTCCTTCTCATAAGTTCATTTTGACTAAATAAATGAGACTATGACAATTTTGCCCATAGCAATGATGATGAGAAAGATTAGCTAGCCATGTTGGAAAGAGAAAAAGATGAGAGAAATATGACAATAAATTTTAAAATGTACCAATTCATAAAATGAGGGTAAAGTTGGAAATTTGTTCCATAATCATTGAGATACTTATTTTTCTTTGGTATGTGAGACTTGATCAAAATAAACTTATAAATAGAACCAGAAAAGTAAGTAAATTAATGCGAATTTTTGAATTTGACATGATGTTCCGCATGGTTCACTGATTCAACCAAGGAGACTTCAGTAGGTTGGGCATGCCGGCGGCTAGGCCTTCGCTTTGAACAAAAATAATTAATTACTTCTTCATATCCATTCAATTGACTCAGTTGGGAAGCTGCACTTGTGCAGACCAGGTGTTCTGGTAATCTGATATAGACTGGCAGTGCTAGCCGCCTCGTATTATTTCAAGCCTGTAATTCACCCATATTATCATAGAATATTAAAATTGAGTCATTAATAAACGAAATGCTTCACCTTGTCCCTGTCGTTCCCTGCAATAACATCTAATGCTATTTGTATGACACGTTTAATACCCATTGAGAATCTATTTAGAGAGTTGATATTGATTTTAAATATAAAATCTATTTTTATATTTATCAATTTTTTTCAAATTTTTATCCTTACTCCTTCAATAATAATTAAATAAGATAGGAGATGAGAAAATTAAAGAAGATAATAGAGGTATTTTAAAAAATACACGTAAAAAAATGGGTGAGAACTGAAAATTCCAATACAATAACAATAAATGTAGTTTATTGTTAATAGGGGTATTTTAGGCTTTTACTATAACAAAAGATGAAAAGTAGTTTAACAATCAATAAGATATAAAAATAGACTAACTTTTTATTTCTGTTTCTGATTAGTCAATAAAAACTTGTTTTCATAACAGAATTAATGATTTATTATACAACTTCTGAGGGGATATGAATAAAATGGTCGTCTGACTATTAAAAAAAATGATACTACAACTCCTTATGTATTTTGACAAAAAGAGGCTGTAGAAGATTTGTTACAAAAACATATGGAAAGTGTACGTGGTATTGTTAAGGTAGAAGCTGAAAAGTAAAACCGAGAAATATAAGCAGGTCTTCCTCGGTGCCTACTCATCGAGGGAACCAGTTTCCTTACCTATCTTGGGATAGGTAGGGAGAGCTTTTTTTTTTAATCTGCACCGTCTAGATTAAATCTGGATGATCTAGACTTACCTTTTTTAAAACTGTCAATTTTTAAATGAAAAAAACATTTTAAAAAATTATGTTAGTTGAAAGATTATCTTTATTTTAAATTCTGTACCCATTGAAATAATTTTTTTTTTAAAAAAATAGAAAGTAAAAAAAAAAATGGACCGTTAAGATTTGATCTAAACGGTCCAAATCAAGAAAAACTCTCCCTACCTATCCCAAGATATGTAGGGAAACTGATTCCCTCATCGAGAGGGCAAGGTAAGGAGAACCTCTGAAATAAAGGGAGTAGATACTTTCACCATTGTTTCTCTCCTGATCTTTCATTATCTTCAGATCCTGACCATCTAATTTTGATCTAAGACTCCAAAGGGAAACACATCATCTATTTTAAATTACGGTAATTTGAAATAGATTATGTGTTTCCTTTTAGAGTTTAGACGTTTGAATTAAAATTGGACGGTTAGGATCTGAAACTAATGAGGGATGAGTAAAGAGGCGCTGGCCATGGTGAGAGAAACCGGACGCTAAAATAAAGAGTAAATTTTAAGAAATTCATTTAATTTGGTTCCAGACCTTACACGCTCTACGTCTGGAAGATTTGCCAATGGCCCTCTTTTTTATTCTACAACTTTCCAAGGTCTGCCTGGCAGCATAAGTTATATTACTTATATATATAAATTTCATCTAAGATATAAGAAAGGTTTCTAATGTTACTAAAAATTGACGTAGGCCTGTATAAATTTGTTGATTTTTTTAAATACAGGTCTATGTGTTAAGGTAAGATTCGATGTTTTTGTGGCCCCTATTACGGGTAATTTTTATTTATTTATTTTATCAACCAAGAGAATATGATCTGATGATTCAATGAATAGGGGAGATCTCGTTACAAAAATTAATCTAATATTTTTTATAATTAAATACCACATTTCACAATTATCGAACGTCAATAATAATAATTAAATGTTGTGGGGAAAAAAACCTCTTATTTAATTTCCTCCTTTTTTTCTCTTTTTTTTTTTCTGATATAAAGGAGATGGCTAAAAGCCAAGAAACATGAAAAGAAGAAATTAAGAAACAGGGGAAAGCATTCCCACAGATTCTTGATCTGCCCACGTTCTCAGAGTCAGAGGACAATCACTCAAGAGCCCAGATTTTGACAAGTTTAGTAAGAGCATCGGCAATTCTATTGTGTTGTTGTGAGACATGTTTGATTAGAGCTGTCAAAACGGCCATCCCGGCCTATTAGACCCTAGCCCGGGCGGGTTAAGACAAAAAAACCCGCATATTAAACAACCCACACAGGCTAAAAAATTATATAACCCTAAGGGTTAGGGCCAATCCGTGGGCCAAAACACTCTCCACTATTCATTTAATTTTATTACTCACCTCCCACTCACACTTTATGTTTTTCTTAATGTCCCCTATTAATCATTTAAATACGAATGCAACCAATGTGTAAGATTATCCCAAAAAATAGGGCATGTCATTTGTATTATGAAGCAAGTGAAGTAATACACATTGATTGGTTTATTTTGATAACCAATACGAGTAACTTATTTTTAAATATATCAAAGCCACTGGGAATCTCAAAATGACTTGATTCCTATGAAGTTCTAATATACACTATTTTAGAATTCAGCCTTTTTTGGCAAAATAATATTATTGTCCTTAATGAAATAAATTGTCACTGCTTCAACTGTTATTGTTACTTATTAAATTGTTACTATCATTTGATTCTTTTTCATATTACGCACATTTTGCTTTTATGTGATTTTACCACAACATTTAATTTCACATTTCAGAGTTACAACGGGTTTTTTATGGTCAATATTTCTTTGTTAAATTTCAATATATATATATATATATTCATTTTTTGATAATTGAAATTATAATGATCACGTGCCAAAGAGCCAAAAAAGTGGACCGTAGGGTATGGGAGGGAGGATAGGAATGGTTGAAATAGAACACAACACAGGGAAGTGGGTGTGCATGATATGGCGGGCCACCCCATCATAACCCAAGGGGAGTAGGGGTTATTTTGGGATTGGGCAAAAAATAACCGCATTATATGGGGGTTAAAAATAAGGAGGCTGAAAATGGAGCTTAATGGGATGGCCCGTAGGGTCAAGCCCATTTTGACAGTTTTACTCCTCTCATTCTTATTATAAGACCAACTAACTTTTCTCACAAACCAATAAAAAGTTGTCTAAAGTAATAAAGTTTGATAATACCAAGAATTTCAATATTATTTGATCACTCTAATATTATATTAATTATTACTCTCACCTACTACCTTTATTAATTAGCCAAAAAAAATAATCTTGGGGTTAGGTTTATAAAAAGCGACAAATTTTTACCAACAAAATATTACGGGAAGAATATTTGATCACCACCTGCCAATCTTTAGCCAAAAAAACTTGGGGTTAAGGTGCATTTTTACCAACAAAATATTACGAGAAGAGCATCTGGCACAAATATTTATTAATGGTACCTTAAATGCCAAAAAACAATTAAAAAGTGATAAAATACACAATCCGTTAGTTTAATTAATTAACGGACATTTAGCTCATGGGATATTGGAGAAAAGCAAAGAGAGCAGAGAAAAAGAAAGAACAGTGAAACCCATTTCTTTTGCGAGAATCCTCCCTGCCAATCCCGTCTTCTATTCGTTCTCTTCGGAGGGTGCATTGCTTCGAATTTGCCGCAAAGAGGAGTTTGGTTTTTTTTTTTCCTGTTTCTGTCTTCTTTCTCTGGCTAGGATTAGCTAGCACGCTAGATTTGAGCTTTTGCTAACGAAGATCTAAACCACTCAAGTTGCTGAAGTGACATCTTGAAGGGAGTTTCAGAGATCTCGCTGAGCCTTGCAGATCTTTGCAATTCCTGAGGTTTCTTCGGCTGGGCATAGTTTGGTCAATTATGGGTTGAAAGTACAAGTCTGGTTTGTTCCTTATAGCCGCCGTTGTTCTGATTTGGGTCACCTCGGCCGAAGTCACTCAGATGAGCTTTTACCTCTTTTTTTCTGCTGAATAAAACTCTTTAAATTTGTTTTAGAGTTTCTGTGGGATTTATTTTGGGAATGTGCTCTTGTATATGTTTCTATTTGCTTGTTTGTTTGGTTGAAACCTGCTTTTTTCTTCTTCTTTGATTCCTATTTTCTTAAATACTTGCTTCTTTGATGCCTATTAAATACGATTCAATGAGTATAGGGTTAATATCTTTGGGCCATAACGTTGCACTGCCTATTAATCACGCAATTCATTTAGGAGTCTTTGTGCTTGATAGATGGATGCAAGCTGATCTTTTGGCTCAGGTGACCTTATACTTGCTTCTTCTTCTTTGATTCTTATTTTCTCATTTATTTCAGAAAGAACGTGATCCTGGCAACTTGTGTCAGAAATGGGTTTCGCTGTTCTTTCTTTTTCTCTGCTCTCTCTGGGATCGCGTTTTCGTTTTCCCTTCAATGATGATTTCGCCTTTGATTCCTCTTCCTCCAAGCTAAAGGCGAAAATAAGGCTGAGTCAATTTTTTCAGACACAAGTTAGTCACATCTTCATTTTATCTTCATCACATCAGCATATCCATGAGCTATAAACGTCCGTTAATTAATTAAACTAACAGATTGTGTATTTTACCACCTTTTAATTGTTTTTTGGCATTTAAGGTACCATTAATAAATATTTGTGCCAGATACTCTTCCTATAATAGTTTGTTGGTAAAAATGCACCTTAACCCAAAAACTTATAATCTTTGCTACAAGAAGACTCATTCTTTTTTTTTTTTTTGATATAAAAGATGGCACAAAAGCCTACATTACAAGAAAACAAATTACAAGAGGACTCTCATTCTGATTAGAATCAATGGTCAACCGTTGCACCAATAGCAGTGCATCAGTTTACTTAAATCGAGTCCAAGCAGGCTTATGTATCTGGGTTCAAGTCAGGCATCAGCCCATCTCTTCATACGTTGTAGGCCCAACACATACAAATCCAGCAGCTAGCGTTTTTCCTTCTTTGGAGTGGAAGAAAAGGGGAGGGAGGAGCTAAAAAAAGTTGGCATAGATGGTAAGAGATTTAGTTAAGTCCCAAAAGGATGTGTGTTTGATCCCCGCTACCGTCATTTGGGACTCCTTTGGTAAGCGATCTCGTAAGTCCCCATTAAGTGCTCAAAGACCCGGGCCGTCTCTAGCCTTGTGGGGCGATCACGATTTAACCCCTCCAAAACTTTTATTTATCAAAAAAAAAAAAAAAAAAAAAAAAAAAAAAGGAGGGAGTTGATGATCCTTATTTGGTTTGATGAGAGGGGGATGGGCATTTTACTTTTTCACCCTGCATTAGTAATTTTTGTAACAAATAATACTACAATTTATTGAAATTTAATTTATATTAATACGACAGTTAATCATTGTACCTAAAAAATGAAAGTTTATACATGAATGGACTGTGTATTGGATTTTATTAGGCAAACAAATTTATTTTATTGTTGAAAGTAAGAAAATGCATCATTTTTTTAGATATGTTAAAGGTTGCTTTATTTATTTAAAATAAGAATGAATTAATTATTGTCAAGCTTTTGAGTGGACTTTCCAGATTTATGGTTTTTACGTTTCTAACTAAGAAAATCATGTTAAGTCATTCTTAAACTTATACTAGTTGTAAATTCAATTAAACTCGCGAGTTTACATATGACAACATTAGAAATTGATAATTTAGGTAATTTAAATATGTTGGAAGTGGGCATTCTGTCCATTTGCCTTGTAATCTTAGTTTCGTGCTTTATGATTTGATATCTTTATCTTTATTGTCAATCTATTCTGTAACCATATCTAGTATTACAGAATTATATCCTTTGTTTTATTTAGTCAATGTGGGAGAGGATTTTATGGGGTTTAGTCAATATCCCTCCCTCTATATGCATCAGCCTGAGCTTGATGAATAAAACATCACACTCTTAAATTTTATTTCTTCTGTTTTCTTCCTAACAAATAAAATACCCCTACTTGGATGGGATGGAGGAAAGGGGAAGGGAGTCCCCTCCCCTTTTAACCATCCAACTGAAAGGGAGAAGGAATGAAAACTTCAAAATAATTAACCAAACACCTTCAACCAATGAGAGGTACAAATTTGTAAAGATTAATTTGTATCGGTTTATACTGAAACCATTATAAATTTGCAACAATATGACTCACGTGCTGGTTCACACATTTGTAGCGGTTGTACATAAAAACCGTTACAAAATACTAAGAGTATAAACTTTTATAGTGGTTATTAAAACTATAACAAAGTTTATCGATGTACGAATTAGGGTTTCTTCATTTGTAACGGTTGAGGTAACGGTTTTTGTTAAACCGCTACAAATGTGAAGTCTATAAATAAATGATAACATTTTGTTGCGATTTCTTCCTAGAAACCACTACAAAGTGTAATTTATTTTTTAAAAAAATACGTTCATATTTATAACAATTATTTAACTAAACCTTTACAAAGTGTGTAATATTGAAATTTGAATATTTCGAATCCCGCCAACAATCATATAGTTTATAGCGGTTTTAGTAGATAAACCACTACAAACAATGAAGTTTTAAAATTTGAATATTTCGAAACCCACTAACGGTCATGAAACTTGTAGTGGTTTTTAACAAATAACGCCTATAGAGTATGATATTGAAATTTAAATATTTTGAATATCGCTAGCAGTCATGAAGTTTGTAGCAGTTTAAGTAGATAAACTGCTACAAAGTATGTTATTAATTTGTAACAGTTTTTAGTATAACCACTACAAAATGTGAAAATTGTGAGAAAAAAATAGAAAAATATCAATGAATTTTGAGTAAATACCCTATTTGGTCCTTGGAAAAAATCACGAACCCCTTTTTGGTCCCTCAGTAAAAATAACTCCCTCCTTAATCCCTGACCACATTTGGGACACTTCACTGCATGTGTTCTCTTCAACCTGGAAGGACTAACATGGACGGTTTTTGGATTTTACAGAGTTTAGGATTTAGGATTTTACAGGGATTACGGGAGGAGTTATTTTTACTGAGGGACGAAAAAGGGGTCCGTGATTTTTTTCAGGGACCAAATAGGGTATTTACTCATAAATTTTTGTAGCAGTAACTACTACAAAATAAACAAAAACCGCTACAAACATGAAACCATTACAAAAACTGTCACATAAACCGCTATAAATAAAAGCTACTACAAAATCTATCATATCAACCACTATAAAAGTTACACAGAGCCCTATAAATACTTTCACCACACATCATTCTAAACACTCTTTCATTTCTTCTCACCCCCTTCTCTCTCGTTTTCTTTCTTTTGTAAAGGTTTTTTGATGAAGTTAAGTGGTGGGCAAACCTATCAAATATGATAAATTTTCTTAAGGACTTTATAATACCGATACTAATTATTTTTTTCCTTATCCCGAACTTTAAGGACATTTCCTCAATATTCTTTCCATAATTAAATCCCACAACCGGCCAAAAAGGGAAGGGCCTTTCCCTCATATTATTTAATGGACAACATAATAAGTCCTTATTATTTACACATTCTCAGTACTATACCTACATAAATCATTTTTTTTCAAATATTAACTGTTAGCATTTAATTTGTCACCTTAAATAATAAAATATTCAACATAATATTATAACAATTGACTCAAATTATGATTTTTTTTTTTCGATTTTGCATTATTTTGTAGCGGTTTTATAATCGCTACAAATTTTAATTTGAATTCCGCTTAAATGTTAAGCTCAGTTTTTGAAATTTTATCTAATATTTGTGATGGATTTACAATCGCTATAAAATTTTTGTATGATTCTTATCAGAAACGCGGAAGCGTATCGAACCACGCGATATAGGAAAAGTTAAAACTTTCATCGTTTTGATTACCTGGAAAGATGCAGCGATCTGAAAGCCTCTCTACGAATAGTCCTCGTCTGCTCTATGATCGATCTTCCAGACTATCTCTCGAGAGGAATAAGATTGTTGTGTGGGCAACCGTTCAGATGATGAACGTCTGCCTTTAGGGTTTGTTTCTGATGAGAGCCTCCTTATGCGTCTATCTTTTTGTCACAAGAGGTGAAAGTAGGTTTATATGCTACTACACCCAAGACCTAACCCTAAACCACATGGACCATAGAGTTCTTGGCCTGTAATCTCAATTAAGCCTTATTGGGCTTAAGTGACTAAAGAGCACATTAACCCAACAATCTCCCACTTGCTCTTTAAGATACAAACTTGAGTTCGTAAACCCAAGACCATGTAGCCCATAAGCCATCATCATCTGATAATATACCCCATCCCTTGTCTCGAGCTAGCCTGGGGATCTACCATTTGTCATTCATCAAGGCTCATGATAATCTACACAAGATTATCTAGTTCGGTGCTACTCCACTAAAATCCTAAACGTGATCTCCAAGAATAATGACACTTATAACAAGAATATGCATTACCCCTTTATAGAATGTCTATAATTTGATTGACTAGTTTTCTGTAACCCAATCAATTATTTATTCCCTTGACTTTAATAGTTTCTCTAATGGATTACATGCACTAGCCAGTGTCTTCAATATCTAGGTACCGAAACATATCAAGGGGACATTTCCTATAAATTCCATGTTGTTTATCTCATAAACATCGATAACCAAACAATCTCAATCCCAAAATACCGAGTTGTTGGCCGTCATATAGATCAAACCTCACCCGTTGGTAAATCAAAGAATGAAAACTATTCGACTACCTATTTAAAATAAGCTCGGGATTAAGAGCAACTACATGACTATAGTTATCTAGAGATTTGATTCCTTATGACAAAAGAACAACCTTAATCAAATTTCTCCTTGATCCATTCAATGTAAGTATTAACTCACACCAATATTTTATAATGATTCGACAAAACCATTTCATAAAATATTGCGGCCTAAATAAAGTGCCCAACTTAATTTAATAGTCATGAACCAATTCATTAATTGTGAGAACCTATGACCATGTCCTCTATGAACGTATTCATATGATCATATACTCCACAATTGATCCGGACCTTAGAGTTTGTAAATAGTGTGCGAAATAAATGAAAGACACCTCATTTATTAACATTCAGAAGAAAAAAATGCAATGTCATAATGTCTTGCTCAAAAGGCACAAAATAACAAAGTGAAATAACAACTACCTAAAGCTATAGCAAATGAATCCTCCTAAGACCCATAGATGAAACATGCCTCTCGAACACACGTTCGTGCAAACTCTTAGTAAAAGGGTCAAAGAAGGTTCTCGTTTGATGCTATCTTTGCTACCAATGTATCTCTTCTTTTAATTATTTCTCGAATCAAGTGGTACTTCCTCTTTCTATGTGTTTTTGTCTCTTGTGACACCTTGGTTCCTTGGACCGTGTGCTACGCCCCACTGTTGTCACACAAAAGTGTGATAGGACAATCAACACCGGTATCACCTGAAGGTCCGTCAGGAACTTCTTTAACTATGCAGCTTCCTTTACAGCCTCAGAAGCAGCTACATACTCAGCCTCATTGGCAGAGTCAGCCACACATGATTGTTTTACACTTCTCCAACAAATGGCACCACCATTAAGGGTGTACACATATCCCGAGGTGGACTTTCTTGAGTCAATATCTCCTTAGAAATCTGAGTCCGTATAACCAATGGTTTCAAGACTCCCACTTGAGTAGACCAACATATAATCTCTCGTTCTCCGAGGTACTTGAGTATATGTTTAACCACTACCCAGTGTTTCTCTCCAGGATCAGATTGGTACCGGCTTATTACTCCCACCGCATAGCGTATATCTGTCCGGTACATAGCATAGCATACATGAGACTACCTACTGCGCTGAAGCATAAGGTATCCTACTCATGTGTTCTCTCCGCTCAGAGTTTTAGGAGATTGCTTCTTAGAGAGATGAATCCCATGCCCGAAGGGTATAATTCCCCTCTTGGAATTCTCCATGCTAAACCCGGCAAGTATTTTGTCAATGTATTTAGCCTGAGATAATGCCAAAACCCTATTCTTCCGGTCTCGCAAGAGTTTAATACCAAGAATATAATTGGCTTCCCCCAAGTCCTTCATATCAAAATGCTTGCTCAGCCAAGTTTTTATGCCTAACAATACCTCTGTATCATTTCCGATAAGTAGTATATCATCCACATAAAGTACCAGAAAAGATACCGCATTACCTTGGATCCTTTTATACACACATGGCTCATCAGGACTTTTCTCAAAGCCATAAGATTCAATGGCTTGATCAAATCTCATGTTCCATGATCTGGACGCTTGCTTAAGTCCATAAATGAACCTTTGCAACTTGCATACCATTTCTTCTTGCCCTTTGGCTATAAACCCTTTTAGTTGCTGCATATAGATTTCCTCTTCCAAATTTCCATTTAGAAAAGCAGCTTTGACATCCATTTGCCAAATCTCATAATCAAGATTTGCTCGCAATGCTAAGAGAATCCGGATGGACTTGAGCATGGCAACCGCGAAAAAGTTTCATCATAATCCACACCTTCTTTTTTGGAGTACCCTTTCGCCACCAATCTAGCTTTGAAGGTTTCAACCTTCCCGTCCGATCCTCTCTTTCTCTTGTAAATCCACTTACACCAAATGGGTCTTACCCCTTTAGGTGCATCTACAAGAGACCAAACTGAGTTGGAATACATAGAATCCATTTCACGATTCATAGCCTCAAGCCATTCCTGAGCATCAACATCTCCTAGTGCTTCGTCATAACTCGTAGGATCACCATCTTTATCAATGATGACATCCTGATTTGACTCACCCAACAAGAGATATCTTGCAGGTTTACGAATCAATCTCCCACTACGACTTTGTCGCACTTGATGTTGTGCATCTACAGGGGGGTCCACATTTTGTGGGTTAACAATTTCTAGATAAGGACTCTCATTAAGTGGATTAACCAATTCATGATTTTGTTCGTTCATCGTCGTGTTGAACTTCATCATTATGCTGAACTTCTGGTTCTGTCTCTGGTTCTTGTGTATGTTCAGGTACATTTTCCCCTCTTTGAACAACCACAGGAACAAAAGCTGGAACCCCTCGAGGTTGTGGTGAAACTTGATCTCGAGACTAGCTCATCAAGAATAACCTTACTCCTTCGCTTATAATTTGTCATATAGTCCTCCTCTAAGAAAGTCGTGTGAGTGCTCACTATGACCTTCTTTTCTTTTAGACTATAAAACAACCAACCTCTGGTTCCTTTAGGATAGCCTATAAATATGCATACTTCAGTACGTGAGTCCATCTTATCTGGTTTCTGTAGCAAGACATGGCCGGAGCACCCCAAATCGAATATGGTTCATGGTGGGCTTACACCCTTTCCACAATTCTATTGGTGTCTTTGAAACCGACTTGACGGAGCTAAGTTCAATAGATACATAGTCAAGTTTCTAAGGCATATCCCCAAAATGAATCGAAAGAGATGAATAACTCGAGCATAGATCTTGTCATTTCTAAAAGGGTTCTATTTCTCCTTTCAAAGAACTCCATTCTCACGGGGTGTCCTTGGAGAAGATAACCGTGAAACTATCCCCTCTTTGGTCGGTAAGACCCGAACTCTTCGATAGGTATTCACCCACTCAATCGATCGAAGAGTCTTAATTTGAACACCAAGATGTTTTTCTCGCCTCGGCCTTGAACTTTTGGAATTTTCCAAAAGCTTCGGACTTGTGACGCATCAAGTACACAAGTCCAAATCTAGAGTAATCATCGCAGAAATGTGATGAAATACCGATACCCACCTCGGCTTGGACATTTATCGGTCCACATACATCAAGATGTACCAATTCCAAATTAAGTGTGGCACGTTTTCCCTTGGCCTTGAAAGATCTCTTGGTCATTTTACCCTCTAAACAGATTCACACACCGGTATCGGTTCAAAGTTCGAATTTTAAAATCCCACTTTTGACCAAACCTCGGTATTGGTTCAAATTTAGGGATTTTAAAATCCCACTTTTGACCAAACCTTGTATCCTCGTTAGAGTTAATATGACCCAATCTCAAATGCCAAAGATAAGTTTCATTGGAAACTTTTCTTTTCTTTGATGAATTAATATGTCCAACATCTTTTAATTCAACATGATTAACTTCACAGGAACAAGACTAAGGAAATAAAGACCATTATACTTTACACTGAACAAATAAAAGAAGATGAACTTCTTATTGAAACCGAGGAATTAAACTGAACTGTCAAACCATGTTTATCCAAACAACTAACAAATTAAATTCCTCTTAAAATCTGAATAAATAAACAGTCTTCTAAAACCAAAGTTCTGTAATTATCAAAAGATAAAATAACTTGTCCCACTGCTAGTGCAGACACAAGCTCCCCAGTTCCAAGCTTCAAATCTCTTTGTCCTTTACTTACAGGCAAGCTATGTTTGAACCACTGCAAAGACTAACAAACATGGTTAGTGGCTCCTGAATCAACGATCCATTTATCATCGTGATTCTCCACTAAACAAGCCTCAATCACATTTAAATTACCCATAGCATTTTGCCTAGCGGAGCTGCTAGGCGTAGCAAACATGCCATCAAGAGTCTGGAGCAATGTTGCTTCACTCTCAATCATGCTCACTTGCTCCTGAAGGTGATTGGCGAGACTGGCTAAAATGTAGCAGCGAACTGACACATTCGCCTTCTCCCATCTTTCCTTCTCCTGCTGAAATCGAGTCCGAATTGCATCAGACGCATCTGCAGTGGGTAGTGCTGGCATAAGGGTAGTGAGAACAAAGTTGAGCTTTTCATATTGAAGAACAATATCCAAATTAGTTTTCCATTGTTTGTAGTTTGTGCCATCCATAGGTTTTTGGATCAAGATTGTAGCTAAAGGATTGAATGAAGACATTTTTCTCGAAAATAAGGAAAAAGAAAAAACACACTAATTACAAACTTATAATTAACAACAAACGATATTTCGTTAGTAGATTCTAATAACTACTATTCGTTTATTGTTTAACAATCCATTAGTTATCTTTACAAGGCTTACGATGGGCAAGATTCTTGTAAAACTAATATTGTTAATTTGGGCCTTCGGTTCCATTGTCGAGCCTCGATGGGAGGGTTAACAATTTTACCAAAGTTGAATGTATTTAACCATTGTTTACTTTCAAAATTATCTTTAGTGTCTAAGTGTTGCCAATGATGGGTCATGCATAACTTTACTAAAATTTTGAAAATATTAGGGTTTAATCTAGCGAAATCCGATTATCCTTATCCGACGGGGCTTCAATGATAACCATTTCACTAATAAACCCACAATTGGGGCCCGTAGGTTTTAAAATTAAATGCTTAATTTAAAACCTTCACCCATTCAATATTTTAAATTTAGAATTTTCAATTTCCAAGAATTTGTTCAATTTAGAGTAAATTATTAGGTATCTAAAATCTAGTCATGATTGGCGAGTGTGCGTCACATGACCATTTTAAATAACCCACAAATTACTTTAAAAGGTACAATTCTCTTAGGAAATTTCCTGGATTATTTGTCTAGATCTTAATTCCACAACTATTATTCTAGATTTTAATTTAAAATCATAATAATTGATAATTAATGTCTAGATTTTAATTCCACAATTAATTAATCCAATTATTATTGTAGATTTCAAAATCATAATAAATGATAATTAATGTCTAGATTTTAATTCCACAATTAATTAATCCAATTATTATTCTAGATTTCAAAATCATAATAAATAATAATTAATTGTCTAGATTTTAATTCCATAATTAATTAATCCAATTATTATTCTAGATTTCAAAATCATAATAAATGATAATTAATATAGAGATTTTAATTCCACAATTAATTAATCCAATTATTATTCTAGATTTCAAAATCATAATAAATGATAATTAATGTAGAGATTTTAATTCCACAATTAATTAATCCAATTATTATTCTAGATTTCAAAATCATAATAAATGATAATTAATGTAGTGGACAATCTAAATAATCTCGCATAATAACTATCATACTAGTAGATTGAAAAATATAATAGTTATTATGCTATTATGACATGTGATTATGCAACAATATGACATCTTCCTATTCTATATGGCATGTTATTACAAACATTATGTTAATCGTAAATATAATTCATACAATTCAATAAAAGCATTAAATAATTAAACAAATAACTTTAATCCATGGCTTTCCTATAAAATTTTAAAAATAAAATTTACAAGTTTGAAATTTTTCTTTCATCCAAATTTACAAGATTCTGCTCAAGCCCCTTTAGGGTATCTATGAGCCCAAAAGCCCAAAAATCCAATCCTTGGCTAGAAACCCTAGGACACAAAAAAGAGGAACCACTAGCCACCACTTCGCCACGCCATCGCCCGAAGTCATCTTCTTCACAGCTTTCTTGATCTCCAACTTTTACATAAATTCGAAAAAATACATAGAAATTCCAAAAAAAAAAAAAAACAAAGAAGGAGGAAACCTAATCATATGGGATTAGCCTCCTTATTACAAATCAAGAAAAACACGAGAGAATCTAACCATGGATTAAAGCGATTAACCGATTAAAATTAAAACTAATATCAAATATGAATTATAAACGAATAACTACAATGAAATAAATAACAAATATAGAAAAAGATGCCATATTTTCAAAAATAATTTTTGAAAAAAATCACATGAAATATAAATTAATATCAAAACTCGGTTCTTTTCCTCATCGCTATTGGCTCTATGCCAATTGTAGGATTCTTATCGAAACGCGAAGCGTATCGAACCACGCGATATAGGAATAGTTAAAACCTTCATCGTTTTGATTACCGGAAAGATGCAAAAGATTTGAAGCAAAGCGATCCGAAAGCCTCTCTACGAACAGTCCTCATCCGCTCTATGATCGATCTTCCAAACTATCTCTTAAAGGGAATAGGATGGTTGTGTGGGCAACCGTTCAGATGATGAACGTCTGCCTCTATGGTTTGTTTCTGATGAGAGCCTCCTTATGCGTCTATCTTTTTGTCACAAGAGGTGAAAGTAGGTTTATATGCTACTACACCCAAGACCTAACCCTAAACCACATGGGCCATAGAGTTCTTGGGCTGTAGTCTCAATTAAGCCTTATTGGGCTTAAGTGACTAAAGAGCACATTAACCCAACAATTTTAACGTCAATTTTTTGGAAATTTGTCATTTCTATCACATCTTATAGCGGTAACATAAAATCGCTACCAATATAATAACGATTTTATTATCTGAGTATAGTGGTTTTAAAAAACCACTACAAAACAAAATATCTTCCAGCAGTATATTATAATTGCTAGTATTATCAAAAACTACTAAAAATACACAATTTTAACTACTATAAAACGTCTGATTTGTAGTGAAGTAACGTTTCTCTGCACTGCACAATCACACTAGACTAGTTAAAGGATTTGACAACTATTGCATTAATAACAATATGCTGTGATTAATATATATATATATATATATATCGATGAGAGAAATGTCATACATAAAAGATAAAATTGTTCACACACAATCATATTACAGATCACTGATCACGATATCGTGCGTGTAGACACACTACATGATATCATCACATGCGTAGTGAACAAATTATATATACAAAGCTTGGACTTTCCCAGGCTGAAAGGATTAATTTAAGGGCAGAAAGTAATGACATGGTTGGGGTTGCTGGAGCAAGTGAAAGTGCTGGTCTTATCATCATAAGCGTAACTATAAGCATCAGGACACTGAACCTTGAAAATTTGAGAGTATTGGGTGCAGTGGCGGAGCTTGGAAGAAATATTTGGGGGACCAAATGTATACACATTAACTAATTTTTTTAAAAAAATATTTTGGGGGCCAAATGCATAAATTTTTAGGCTAAATGTATTGAAAAAAATATAATTTGTATTAAATATTTGAGACATTTTTTTTTTGGGCGCCATGACCCCCATTATATCCATTAGCTCGTCAGTGATTGGGTGGGTGCGCATTTCTCTGGGATGTCAAAATATACACACACACATGAAAATATTACTGATGCTCATCAGTTTTAAGCCGATCATTAACGCAGTAACTTCGTTAAAAAAATATATAAAAGAAAAAAATAGAAGTGCTGTATCAAATTACTTATATTAACAAAGTGGCGGAACCAGGAAAAAAATTTTAGCCCGGCCAAAAAAATAAACATATTGTACTCCTTTTAGTTCTTATTATAAGGCACCAACTAATAAGTATATTTAGTCTTTTTTATAAGGCACTTGCTTGTTTTTAAATAGCATTAAATATTTTTATGTATACCCATAATTAAAAAGGTAGTGAGTTAGAGTAATCATTAATATGATATTAGAGTTTAGTATAATTAGTAGGGATAATATTGAAAATTACTTGAATTTTAAGATAAATTTAATGACTTTAACTGTTTTTATTGACTTGGGAGAATTATTAGTTGGTTCCTTAAATAAAGACCAAAGGGAGTATTTACTAAATAGTATCAAATAACCTTGAAAATACAAATAAATAATAACTGATAATTATAAATCAAAACAATATGTAAGATGATACTAACTTTTTCGGTATCTCAAACAACAATTTTACTTTCTTTTCACAGCCCATTAGCTGGGGCCAAATTTGTGGTCAAATAAAATATCATATAATAAATACATATATTTTTTCACAAATTTTATAAGATCAGTCGAGGCCAACTGGGACTAAGGCCCCAGGTTCCGCCACTGTAACTTATATAGTTATATCTAGGGTTAAGGTACGATTTGGCCAATAAACTATTAGCTCAGGACCGTCCAACACAATTAACTATTAGTTGGATCTCAAATACCAACAAACTATTTAAAATGTTAAATCAACACAAAAACGTTAGCCAGTCGCCTTAGTAGAGCAGTGGCATGGGAGCTTGGCTCCCCTCCCCCATGTCCAGGGTTCGAACTCGGCCCCCTCCCCTACTATGTATAAAAAAAACACAAAAATGTTATCTCCCAGTTAACTCCGTTAGTTGATTTAAATTTGGGGGAAATAAATTTATCTGAAATGCACAGAATCTGGCCCTCTAATTTAGCCCTCCAATTTTGTCCTGCCCCACCAGGCTCACTGCGGATTGAAGCGGAAGCTGGAACTGGAATCTCGGCTGTGCATCATGAAAAAGCTTCGGTCTAAGTTATATCGTCGGAGAAGATGCCAGAATATCGGTTGATTTGTGGAAGAATATAATCAACAAATCCGGAGATGATCTTCCGAAGGATAGATAAGTATATATTTTATAATTAAATAGGTGGATATTTTATGGTATAATAAGTTAGATTTATTAATATTTTACACCTATTTGATTATCTTTTATATATTTATTTATCTTTTAATTAAATATAGGATAAAAGAATATTATAATAGAAAATATATTGATATCCTATTTTATTTTGCGGAGATATTATATGAAGAAGGAGGTAAAAAGAAATCAAAGAATATAGATATATATATATATATATCTATATATATTAAAAGATGAATAGAAAGATTTTTTATTGGAATTGGTTTTGATTCACGTGGACCCCACGCCCAATTAAACCAAAAGTTGTGCAACCATCATGCGTGAGCTGGATGAAAAGCTATCATATATATTGTTGTAATATATATGATATTATATCATATCTAAGGAAAAAAAGTAGATCCAAAACAAAGGCAAGGGACGCGCGGGACCCACAGCAAAATCAATTAAGTTGCATCTATTAATAAGGCGCACGCATATCAGAGAGAGTGAGCGGCAATTTAAGAGGGAGAAAAAGAACCATCAAGAAGAATGACGCACCAGGGGAACGGCAATTCAAGAAGTGCGGACGCAGAAAGCAAGGACTATCAGCACGAGGAGCATTGAGACTGAGGGATTCTTTCGTAGTCTTATTTCTCTTTTCTTTTCTGTCTTATCTGAATCGATTTTCATCTTTTCATGGATTTTAGTATAGTCATGTTTGGCTAGTTTTCTTTTGTAGTTAGGGCGAGGATGAACCCTATGCGAATTTAAAATATTTGTTTGGATTCTTTATTGATCTTTATTTTTCTTGATTGAATGAATTATCTTTGCTTAAAGCTTTCTTGAAGATTGATCACCTTTTAGATTGTTCATAGGTTGGTGTATGACAATAGAGATGTTGGTGCATTTAACTAGAACCGTTAATTCATCGTAGAGTTGTATGACCTAGACATAGGCTTACGATTTTATGCGATCTCATAATTCTGGTTTAAAAATATGATCTTTCCAAACAATACTAAGACATTAGGTTGTTTTCAAAGATAACGGACTAAGGTAGCATCAAGACATTGGGACTTAGTCTAACTTTAGAGAACTATTCCTCGCGATCTTTTTCTCACTACTTTATTACTTATAACGAGTTCCGAAGGTTCCGAAGGATTTGGAGATCTGAGTAGCGAAGGATGTTGAGATGGAGGTGTCTCGAGTCTTCGTGTGTGGAATCGACTTCGACTTGGTGAACGAGGAGTCTCGTCGTTGAAATTTAGGAGCGAAAAGAAAGAAAGAATGTGAAAGAAACTGAAACAAATGAAGGTTCTGTAGGTTTTACGAAATCGGAGACTACTTGCGATGAGCAATGCTCTGCGGGAGATTCCAAGTACGGCACCGCGAGTCTTGAAATCTCATCGGAGATAACGGGAAACGATGTCGTTCCGGCTGGTTATTGTGTTCTTGATATGTCTGGAGAAGTCCTTAGGCATAATGGTCACCCGCTTGGCATGAATAGCGCAGAGATTAGTATCCTCAAACAATCCAACAAGATAGGCCTCTGCAGCTTCTTGAAGAGCAAGAACAGCATGACTCTGGAACCTCAAATCAGTCTTAAAGTCCTGGGAAATTTCACGAACAAGACATTGGAAGGGAAGCTTCCTGATCAAGAGCTCAGTGCTTTTTTGATACTTATGAATCTCACGAAAAGCAACAGTTCCTGGGCGATATCTATGGGGCTTCTTCACTCCGCCCGTGGTTGGAGCAGACTTCCTTGCAGCCTTAGTGGCGAGTTGCTTCCGAGGAGCCTTTCCCCCGGTAGATTTGCGAGCGGTTTGCTTCGTACGAGCCATCTTGATTTACGCGAGATGAAGCAGGTTAGGGTTTTAAAATTCCTCGATCTCCAGAAACATAGCTAGATGCGAAGCTTCAGGGAAGAGGTAATTAAATTGACGTTCAGAGGAAAGGAAAACAGATCATCTAAATTAGAGTTTCCTCAAGTTTCCCGAAATCACTGTGCTAATGAGAACCCAATCGAATTAAGGTCAATTTATTTCCCCCAAATTTAAATCAACTAACGGAGTTAACTGGGAGATAACGTTTTTGTGTTGATTTAACATTTTAAATAGTTTGTTGGTATTTAAGGTCCAACTAATAGTTAATTGTGTTGGAAGGTCCTAAGCCAATAGTTTATTTGAAATGACCCTTCATCACAAGATAACAATTAACCATAAAGTTTTCACAAAACCGAATTAGTAGGTAATTATGGAAAACCTTCCTTTTCAATACACACACCTCAGGGTCTAGGGCACAAATTTCGCCCACAAACCCACAGCAGAAAAACCATAACTCAGGGCACAATTATCGAGCAGGAGGTTTTATAGCCCACAAGTCATACAACACGAACCCACAACAAAAGGTCTACACAAGACAGGGGTCACAAAGATATAATGGTAGATCCACGATGATATGATAGTGTATAAAATAAGGCCTTCGGAAAATCAACAATCATCCAAAAGTGGTTAATGTAGTATTTCAAAAATAGACGAGGGCCCTATGATGGCAATATATAAGTCAATACAACACTAACACCAAAAAGAGGCCTACGAGTTCACGACGACTATTCCTCTGGTTGCTTCCCTTGTCCTCTAGTAGGGTTAGAGGTCTCGCCTAAAAAATTTAATAATGACGGGGTGAGACATAAAGTCCCTATAACCAAAATTAATTTATCAAATATGCAAGAAAGGATTACAAGTCGAGAAGCGTGTTTGTTAATAATATGATGATAATAATAATAATTTCAATAATTAAATAACCACAATTAAAACAATTAACACATAATAACCATAACAGTTAACCATTCCCACTCATCCATCCCGCTCCTCCTTATCTCCTCGTGACGCGGATCAGCCCCATCGTTGTTAGTAACCCGCCAAGGTTAGCTATCACTTCAAGGATACTGTCCCCTCCCGTGCCACCACAAAATACCGTAACAGGGAGGTGTCCGCCCAAAACACTCAACTCAAATCCGGACCAAGAATATGAGAGAGCCGATGGGCACAATTTCACCCTAAATCTCTTCCACACAACCCAACATATCCCACAACAAAAGAAATATAATACTAAAATTTTAAACAACAATTTATTAAATTATATTTCATACAGTTCATCTCACAACAAGCATTATACCCATCACAACCATAACAATCCCAATAATAATAATAATCACTTAAATACATAGATTGGAAAATATACTTGCTTCATTGAATAAATTTTCATATTCAAATCTACACATAATTTTTTTTTTCAAAACACATACAAGCTATATATATAAAAATTAAGCTTAGAAAAATACCTCACAGTCCAAAACAAGAATATAAAATAAATTAACCCCGGTTACCTCAATTCCAAGCTTAACCTTAGTTTGAAGTGCACAACCGGTACAATCACCTCTCTCAAGAAGGCTCTACATTATCACAATTATAACTTATAATTTTCCTATAACTTAAAAAAAATTCTAATAATACTACATTATTATAACAAAAATTGAAAAAAATGACATTTTGGGGTTTATTTTTATTTTTATTTATTTATTTTATTACTTATTTAATTTTTTTTTTTTAATAACCATTTTGTCCTTTACATACAAAAACTAAACTGGTACAAATTTTGATATAGTGACAATATATACATGTATATATTATCAAGTAAAGCTTTTAGAAGAGTATATGTGACAGGAAGTTAAAGCATGACCACATCATTATATATATATATATATATATATTTACTTTACTATTTTCATTCACTTTCTTTCAATTAAGGGTAGCTACGTGTTCCCTTTTTGTATACCATGCATCCAGTACCTCTTTCCCTTCCTACATGCAACGATAGCATTCATATATACACCCACTATCAAACTTTCTCCTTAGTTTCTTATGTGCAGCGATTTTCTTTTTTTCTTTTTTTTTTTTGTTATTATTTTATTTATTTTTATTATTATATAAATTTATATAAATATATATATCTATATATCTATATTTAATAGCAACAACACTTCTTCTCTCCTTATCCACCCTACACTATATACTGGAACAGGGAGCATTTAGTTTGAAAAAAATCATCTCCCTTCTCTGAAAAATCAACGAGTACTAACACCCACACATTTCTACATCATATAAATCATTATGCTATACCCATTTATTTTAACTCCATAAGGAAACAACAACAGCACCACCCACACTTTGAAAAGCATGCCAAGGAACTCAAACAGCAACTACACACACACACACATATATAGATTATGTGTAGTGACATATATTAGTGGAGTAACAGAGTTTTAGTTCCATATTTGTTTATATATATACATAGCAATGTACATAGCAGCAAAGAAGTAAGGTTTTGATTTCATTTTGGTGTATATATATAATCCAAAGTCCCTGTTTCATTTCCATGTAGCTGCCAATTCATAGTTTAATTTCCTGATGGCTTAACACTCTCAAATTTGCGTTGGGGTGTGATAAAAATCAAGAAGAAAAAGAGATCCAAAAGCTCACCTTCAACTTTTGGCCTACCCAATGTAGTCCTTGCTGAAACTGAACTCAACGCCCCTGTTCTTTGTGTACTTTGCAGAGCTCTCTCTCGGCTATGTCTCTCTAGCTCTCACTTTCAGCTTCTCTCTCGTGCTCTCTCTATTCTTTGGTTGAAACACATATACGATGAGAACAAGAGGCAATGATTCTATATAATGAGCCAAAAATCTGGTCCAAGAGGGAAGAATACGTTGGTTCATGGCGTTGGGCTCGATGGGCATGGGGGGTTGCTGCTATTGGCGTGATTCTTGCTGATGCCGTGATCTACGCTGAGGTTCTGGTCTAACGTGTTGGCTATTGTACGTGTTGGGTCAAATGGTGTGGGCCGAATGATGATTATAAGTGGAGGGAGTGTGGGTTGACGTGAGAGAGCTTGAGTTGATTATTTTGCAGACACGCTTCCTCTGTAATCTCGGGTTGCTGAGATGGAGAGTATAAAAAATATGTCTATTGGATTGGAATAATGGGTTCTGGGTATTCATTGGATATTACACAACTTTTGTTTGCTTGTATCTAAAACAAGTTGGGTTTTTAATGTTCTCACGTGGCCAAGAGATCAAGTGTAATGGGCTTACATGCATGGATGGGCTTAATGAATGATTACAAGAGGAATATGGATATGCTACGCTTTGGTTATAGAGAAGAATGAAGAAATGGAATAATAAATAATAGGTGGGTGTGGTTCTGCACCAAAATAATGTATGGGCCACGTAACTGGATAATGAAATGGGTTTGGGCCCAATTGGAGTGGTTTAATGGATATTGAAGGGGTGTATGGACTATAAGTATAAGTATCATAGTCTGGTTGTATTTGAAATTCAGCGTCTCTTGAGTCTTGCCTGGGAAGTGCGTGTGGTTCATATTTCTCGGGAGCAAAACAAGGTCGCTGATTGGTTGGCTAAGGAAGGTCTTTCCAAGTCTTGTTTTTATGATTTGTGTCCTGTTAATCTGCAGTCTTTAGTGGCCAGCGATTGTAGGGGATCTGATCTTGCCCCTTAGTTCTGTTCTTTTATAAGTTCTCAGTTATATCAAAAAAAAAAATTACTTAATTGCTGTTACGGACCGCTAATAAGGCCCAACGCCACAAAGGCCCAATGGTAGGTATATCCAGTATAACCGTGTGCCTAGTATTCAGGAAGACTGGGTGACCCGGATTTACCGCCTAGTGGGCGCACTCATGTGGCCGTTGCTATATGTGCGCCCCCTACCAAGTCGGCACGACGATCGTGATCCACATCACAAATGGCCTCTATAAATACGTAGATAAGTTAATCGGTTCTACGTTCTAACTCGACCTATTACCTTCGCCACACGCGCAATACACACCTCACCCCCAATATTGTGTACAGTGATCCCAACCTCCTCTGGATATCTCCACATTAGATATCTGGAGCGAGATCTTTGATCCCAACATCAAAGCACCAGTCTGAGACTGGACACTAACGTTCTATACCAGAATATTGGCGCCGACCGTGGGGATCTATAAATTACGATTCCCGTGACTACCGATGGCTCACACTAGAAGCAACAGTCGGAGTATTCAGCCTAATCAATCACAGGCTGAGGCAAGCAACCCAAATGACCGAAGTATCTCCCACCCGGGGAGCTCCCGAGGGTCACATGCCGATACGGCCTCCTCTCCCCCGAGGCCAACAAAGCGCAGACGAGACGGCCACGACACCTCGGCTCCAAACCCGATGTCCGAATTCTACAAAAGCTCGAATCGATCCTTAGAAAATTCGAGACTAAGGAGAGGCGGACGAGCTCCAACGCGAAGAGGATTTTAGAGTGATCCAACAGATGATGGACAATCGCTCGAAAGATTCCAGGACTGATGCACCAAGGAGGCCGAGGACGATCCCGCGGAAAAAGAGACCGCAGCGAGATGGTAGCAGCTCATCCAAGAGCTCGACTCGATCCGCACCGAGAAGCCGGGGCCGAAAGCAGAAGACGAAGGTGCGCCCAGAACAAAAAAAGGAAGACGAAAGCCGAGGCAGAGGAGAGAAGATCCCTGGCCTCGACGTCTAAGGAGGAGACAAAGAACTAGCCAGATACCACGGTCTCGACGATCTCCCCGGGTATATAGGATGAAGTACCTAACGTGTGCCGATGCGAGCCCATTCTCTCGAGAGGCCGCTACGGCACCCTATCCAAAGCACTTCGATCTTACCCATCTCGCCGAAATATGACGGAACACGTGATCCGCGCCACCTCGAAACACTCGAGTTACTCATGTGGGTCCGTTTGATCAAAGGGGAGGTCATCCTACGCTTGTTCGCGGCAACTTTAACCGGTCCGACACGTGGGCTCCATTCCTTGCCAAATAATTCCGTGCGCGACTTGAAGACTCGGCATGGAAATTCGAGCTGAATTTCGCAACCGCAAAAAAAAATACCAAGTCACAAGCACACACCGAGCCGAATAAAGCAAAAGAAGGGAGAGACATTGCAAAAATACCTTAACCGTTTCAAGGAGGTGGCTTTGCAAGTGCGCTCGCTTCCGCAGGAAGTACACATCCATTGCCTCGTGGATGGCCTGGATCCAACATCGCGACCGGCCAAGAACATATGCAAGAACCGGTCTACACCATCACCGAAGTTTTACACCCGGCGCAAAGAATACCTGGACGTCGAGCAAATGGAGCCGGCCAACACCGTGGAGCCGTAAAGGATAAGAAAGACATCTCCCGACCCCGAAGTAAACGAAGAGAGAGTCCGTAAAACGCAACCGAGACAATGGACTAGGGGGAAAGGCCGGAAGGAAAATCGAAATACGACAACTACACCCCGCCGAACGTCCCTCGGCGCGGCTGGAAGGAGGTGGCTCGTAACGAGATGAGAAGAGTCTGGGAAGCCGAAGCCGCCCGAAACCGACCCACTACGGACCGTCAAAGTATTGTTCGTTTCACGACGGACGGGACACACGACGGAGCAATGCTATGAGCTCCGAGATGCAATTGAGAAGTTTATCGTGGAAGGCAAATTGCGCCAATACGTGATTAAAACTCGGGCAAGAGAAACGGCACACGCAATCGTGGGGCCGGAGTAGGAGCCCTAAGGCAACTGAACCGAAGAAGGAGGAAAAAGAAGAAGGTCGAACTCCCGTGACGCCTACCCGTAAGCCGATTTCCGTTGTAATGGGATCAGCGGAGGATTCGGAGGTGGCGGAGACACAATGAGCCGCCAGAAATACTTGAGAGAAGTCCAAACAGCCGAGACCTCCCAAAGGTCAAGGACGAACGAAGGAGGCCGGCACCGCCGCCCTTAACTTTACCATCGACGAATTGAAGGATGTTGTACCAGGGCATCAAGACGGACTAGTAATCACCGAAACCCCGGCTAACCGCCCGGTCAAAAAGATATTCGTGATGCAGTAGCTCACCCGATATTATCACCGGGATGCATATAAAAGGATGCGGATGGACGCCGAAGACTTAAAGCCGTGCAAGACGACCCTTATAGGGTTCAACGGAGAGCGCTCGCTTCCTGGGCGGGTTACATAGACCTCGGGCCGACGCTTGGAACGAGGGAGGCATTCAAGTCGGAACGTGTCGTTTATAGTGGCCAACTTTCCGTCATCCTACAATATCATATTAGGCAGCCGACCATTCACGATCGGATATGATGATATCCACTAAGCATCAAAAACTTAAGATGCTTAACAAGAAAGAACAGTGGTGGTGGTCACAGAGATCGAAGGAATCCCGGCAATGCTACTTCGAAACACTCCGAATCGGGAAGGAGGGCCCTCGTCTCCACCTCGGCTCGGAAAAGGAAAACTCACCCGAACCCGAAAGACGTCAACGGGCCCGACGCTCGCAACATGGTCGAGCTTGACCTCGGGGACAAGCCCGAGATACCACGGCCCGAACCGGAAGGAGAGTTGGAAGAGCCGGGTGCTTGGGGCGGATCCGTCAAAAACTACCAAGATTGGAGGGCGCTGGATGACGACCTAAGAGCCCTACTGATTCAATTCCTAAGAGACAACCAGACGTGTTCGCTTGACCTCGTCTCGAGGTACCCGGATCGACCCAAGGTTCGGTTGCCACGACTAGCCGTGACCGGGTCTACCCCCTAGTAGCCCAAAAGAAAAGAAACATCGGGCGGAAAGACAAAAGGCCCCGGACGTGCACGTGACCGAACTTCGGAGGCCGGATTCATCAAAGAGATACAGTACACCACTTGGCTTTCCAATGTAGTGATGGTGTTAAAGCCAAATGGCAAGTGGAGGGTGTGTACGGATTACACCAACTTGAATAAGGCTTGCCCGAAGGACTCCTACCCCATGCCAAACATTGATAAATTGGTTGACACGGCCGGTTTTCGGCTACTATCATTCATGGACGCCACTGTTATAATCGATAGCCATGCATCCCGACGACCGGAGAGGACGGCCTTCATGACCGATAGGGCCAATTACGCTATAAGGTCATGCCCTTCGGATTGAAGAACGCTGGAGCTACTTACCGTGAATGATGAACGTAGTATTCAAGACCAGACGGCAAAACATGAGGTATACATCGACGACATGATCGTAAAGTCGAAGCGCCCGACGATCACATCCGAGACCTGGAACAAACATTCGAGAAGTTAAGAAGGCATCGGATCGCTTGAACCCGCCAAGTGTGCGTCGGGTCCCTAAGTAGGAAATTTTTAGGATTTATGCTAACCAACCGTGGAATAGAGGCGAATCCCGATAAATGCAAGGTCATGTTGGACATGCAAGCCCCGAAGACGAAGAAGGAAGTTCAGCAAATGACGGGCCGACTTGCCGCCCGACTGATTCCTACCGAGGTCACCGAGAAAGCCCTTCCTTTCTTCAGCTCTTAAAAAAGAAAACCCAGGGGGGTTGGAGCACGGAGTGCAAAATAGCGTTCGAGAAAATCAAGCAATGCTTGGCAACGCCCCGGTCCCGACAAAACCCGAGCCGGGGAGACCTTATTCCTCTACCCGTCGGTTGGAGAAGAGGCGTGTAAGCGCCGCTTTAGTAAAGAAGCCGAGTCCGGACAGCACCGATCTACTTTGTGAGTAAAGCCCCGCAGAGCTCTAACTCCGATATCGAAGTTGGAGAAAATGGCTTTCGCCTTTATTAACAACGGCAAGAAGATTGAGGCCGTATTTTCAAGGACATCGATAGTGTCCGAACTAGTCAACCGATCCGCCAAGTATTACACAAGCCGACCTCGTCGGAAGAATGATCAGGTGGGCGATCGAGTTGTCCGAGTTTGATATCTCGTACGAAGCTCGACGCGCGATTAAGTCGCAAGCACGGCGGACTTCATCATGGAACTCACCCCGGCAGAGACGACCGAGGGAGATCACGGAGGATATGGAAGGTGTACGTTGACGGATCATCCAACGCGGGGGAGCGGAGCGGTATCATAGTCCGAGAGCCCGAGGGCGTTGCCGTGGGAGCAGCCCCTCCAATTAAAATTCCCGACCTCAAACAACCAAGCCGAGTATGAGGCTCTCCTTGCCGGACCGCTTCAAAGCCAAAGAAAATGGAGCGCAGAGGGTCAAGGTTTTCACCGACTCACAGCTCGTAGCCGCGCAAATCGAAGGAACCTACCAGACGAAAGGTCCACTCTTGGCCAAGTACCTCAACAAAGCTAAAGAGATGATCTCGACTTTTCAAGAAGTAATCGTCACCCATATCCCACGGGAAGAAAACTCCAGGCGGATATCCCGTCAAAAACTGCAAGCACGAAAGAAGCCCTAATCATAGAACGGTGATACAAGAAAAACTTGACCGAGCCGAGTTGTATTATGACCATCTCAAGCAGCCACGATTGGAGGAAACCCATAGAAGATTACCTAGAGAGAGGTATTATTCCGACCGATTCAACCGACGCCAAGAAGCTAATGCGGAGGCCGCCATCTACACAATGGTTGACGACCACCGTATCGAAAAGGCTTACACTCTCCGATGATGAGATGCCCGGGCGAAGCGGAAGCAAAATATGTACTTGCCGAAATACATGAAGGCATCAATGGCCACCACACATGGGGGCAAGGCACTCGCAAGGAAAGCACTGCGCGCAGGGTATTATTGGCCGACCATGACGGAGGACGCCAAGGAGGCCGTGAGAAGATGCGATAGTTGTCAAAAGCACGCCAAAGTAATTTGGCCACCTCCAGCGGAACTGAAAACCATCTCGGCCTCTTGGCCTTTCTTTAAATGGGGCATGGACATCCTCGGACCGTTCAAAGCCGCCGGGACAGCTTCGATGGCTCATCGTGGCGCTTGATTATTTCACCAAGTGGATCGAAGCCAACCTTTGACGACGATTACTTCGGCACGCATACAAAGATTCTTCGACACAACATCGTATCCCGCTTTGGGGTGCCACCGAGGTGATCACGACAACGGTACGCAGTTTACGCACCAAAGGTTCAAGACGTTGATGTCGACCTCGACGTCGGATTGCATTACGCCTCGGTTGAGCATCCGCAATCGAACGGACAGCCGAGTCGGCCAACAAAATAATCCTTGACGGGTTGAAAAAGCGAATGCAAGACGCGGAATCCAACCTGGTCGAGCAAATGCATAACATCTTATGGGGATATAGGACAACCGCCTTGTCCTCTACCCAAGAGACCCCTTTTCGGATGACGTACGGATGCGAAGCCATGATCCCAGCTTGAAATAGGACAACCATCATGGAGAAGGATTAGAGCCCGCCAGAGGGAGAGGCGTCAAATGACGACGCGCCGATGACGAACTTGGAGCCGATCGACGAGGTCGAATAGTGGCGCACCGCTCGAGAGCTCGCGCTAAGCAACTTCTAGCCGCCAAGTATAATCGGAAGGTTCGACCCCGGTCCTTCAACCGAGGTAACCTTGTTCTCCGACGAGCCGACATAGGCAACAAGAACGCCAGAGATGGCAAGTTGGCGGCAAATTGGGAAGGTCCCTATCGGGTTAAAGAGAAATTGGGCAATGGAGCCTATATACTTGAAACCTTTGCCAGGAAACCCATCAAAAGAACTTGGAACGCATGTTGAAGATCTATCACGCTTAGACATCGGCCTCGATGTTGGAGACGCCGAACACGCCCAAATGAGATCGCTTATCATTTGCTTTCGCATTTTATCTTTCTCGTTTTAAGTTTTTACTGAATTATTTGTTAGCTCTTTGGAGCGTTTTCATTTCAATGAAGGATTCCTCAATGGATTTTCGCCAACGTGCAAAATTGATCGCTTAAGCATTACACCGAGGTACATATAAACCCGGTCACAAATACGACACATCTAGATGATTTAACACCGGGGCATACTAGCCCAGGTCGAGAGCTCGGCGAAACGGCTTTTTATTGGCCTTCGTGAAATTGACATGTCAACGCTCGCCCCGATTTAAGCATTCGAGTTGTCATTCCGACCCTGATCAGGTCAAAATGTTTAAGTTGTGCGTTACGGACACCTCGTTTAAACAAGTGACAATTCGCCTACCTCGGTTAAAATCCCGCCAACGGCTCCCGAACACGGTAGCGCGTTAGGTTAATACCACATACGGTTAAAACTGACAACCCTACCATTCATTCCCAGATTTCACATCTGGTAGAATGCATAGCTCGGCACCCCATGCGCCGACGAATTTCTAACTATGTTTAGAATTCACACAACAACAGATACGAAAAATTTACTTTGTCATTAAAATATTTATAACCGGCACAGACGCCGGGAAAATTCATAATTACAAAGGCAAAACGCCTCAAGGAAAAGAGACTAGGCAGCAGACTTGCTCGACGATCCCGGCCGACGGATGGAGTCACTTCACTTGGTCCCGACCGGCCTCGGGGTTTGACATCGCGCCCTCTACTTGTTCCTCACCCACTCTATCTCCACAAATTCTCACCTTCAATGGATGTGGATTCGTCTTCCGGAAGGGATTCGGGGAGGGAGGAGCCGATAAAACACGCCGTCTCTCACATAAGCTCCTGGTAGTGATAACCGTCGACGTTGAAGGATAATTTGGGGTTCAAGACCTGGAGTTGATCCAAGGCCATTTTGAAGCATTCTCTTGCCGACTCATGGAGGGTCTCGATAGACTCCAGGTTAGCTTGTCGCTCGACAGCAAGCTCCTCTTTTACCGACCCGAGTTCGGCGGTGAGATCACCTCGTTGCCTCTGGACAGTCTTCACGGCATCCAGGCTTTCGTCCAGGGCCTTCCGAAGACGGTGACATTCCGAGGTCTGTTTATCCAACGCCTCTTTCGTCATCAGAAGTTCCTCGGTCGCCTTTCCACATGAAGCTTTGGCAACAGCTAGCTCGTCCTCCAAAGCCGTTTGTCACTGATCGCCTTAGCATTGGCGCGGCTACCTCCTCCTCCAAAGTTTTCAATTGTCCGACCAGGGCCTCGCGCATTAGCCGCCTCCTCTTCCGCAGCTTTGGCTCTCAACAAGGCCTCTTCCTCGGCACGTTTCAAGCCCCGAATGTCTACCTCGGCTGTCACGTGCTTCTGTTTCAGCATAAGTAGCGCTTGGTGAAGACCGATGGACTTGTAGAGGAACCTTTGAGCCTCACTAATGACGGATTCATCCACGACGGACAAAGGAACTCCATTCATAAATTTGGTCGGCGGAAGAAAAGCGACACTAAGCTCCTCGGTCACCCCTCTCTCCCACGAAAGTCCTCGGGGAATCGCGGCACCGATGAGCAACCGGGTGCGATTTTCGGAAGGGAGGAGCTGCCGCCACCGGAGAAGTAGACGTGACGGGTCCCTTACCCTTCGCGGATGCTAAGTCCGGAGCCGGAGAAGGTCCGGGGGGGGCGGTGGTGCGGCCATGGATGGAACAGAACCTTCGAGCCGTAGTGTCCGGTCCGGGCAGATCGGTCCCCTCGGGGGCAAAGGTCCCGGCACGGTTGGTTCGAGCCGGGCACATCCGGAGGAAGTGCAGAACGCCCGGAGCCGGAGTGTCCGAGGCCTTGGTTTTCCCGGGGTCCTGACGACCCGGGCCGCCGCCCGAGACTTATCTCTTTCCGAGCCCGAGGAAGGGCGTTTACGAGTCGGTGCGGCTACCGTCGGGTTCACAAGCACCAGATAGCGGGGAAGTTCCGACATATCTTCAGCTGCGAAACAAAGAACAAGGGGGTTAAGATACATGCGATGAAGGTTAGGACAACGGAAAATCAAAAAGCATGAAAGTTAGCAATCCATGGAACCATACAATCAACAAATTCTCGCCTAGCCCCAAATTTCCCGTTAATAAAGAAGGCGGCACTTCGGATCCCGTATCTTTCAACATATGCGGTAAACCGAGGTATACAAGCGGCTTCTTCAGCGAAAGGTCCTCAATTTGAATCGTATGAAGAAGGGTTCGATCATAATGGGTTTCGCTCCAAGAAAGAGGAAACTCCCACTCCACATCCTCTCCTTCGACCTTTCAAAACCAGGGCCGTCTGTCCGGCTTAGCCTCGACTTTAAAGAAACCCGCTTTTGAAGTGTTTAAAGGAATCGGAGAATGCACTCATTATCTTCTTATCCGGATCCACACGTAGAGACACCAATCCTTTTAATCTCTCGTCCTCCTTAGATGTCCTAGAAGTGAAAGGGCCGAAATAATGGAAGAACAACGGGGTGGTGCAAGGAACGGGACCTAAAGGAGGAGCATAGACGCTCGAAGGCCACTAAGTAGGCCCATCCATCAGGGTGGAGCCGAGAAGGTGTCACCGAAGAGCCATCAACGCCGACATTTGAAATTGGCTAAACGGGAATTGAACCTTGACCCGGTCGTAATCTCGGTAGAAGAAGAAGAAGTTGGGGCGCCCGACCGGCCGAGTAGAGCAGATAGCTCACCCTCATCCGGAGGAACGACAAGACAGCCCTCCATTTCGGAAGGTTAAGACGTGCAATGTCGGCCTTGGACATCGTTGACCGAGTCTTTAGGATATCGTGGATACCCAGAATACTGCTTACAAGCGCCTCGAGGACTCAAGAGTTCGACTCCCGGCGTCCGGACTAAATGTCATGGAGAAGACCGTGAAGCCATTCACCTATAAGCAAAGTAAAAAATGCTAGTATCAGCAAGAGAAAAAAGAAATACCTGAATGAGTTATATTGTCAGGCGGGAAAACAAGCGAACTCGGGGACGGAGATTGCCGAAGAAGGATTGGAAGGGGCCAAATGACGACAAGAGCCTAAAATTAATGAAGCTTGGGAATCTTGGCCTTGGCCGATGAGGAAGGAGCTCTCGCGCGAGACAATCCCAAAGAGGGGCCGACATACCCCGCCGGATGGACATTCGAACCCGAGCCAAGGATGAACAATAGAAGTTAAGGGGTTGAGCGGACAAAGACGCGTCGTCCTCGGACAAGCCATTCTACTCGGTCCAAGAAGTTCCGCTGAACGCTTGAAGCGGCTCCCGCTGAGCACGACCCAGATTTGGAGCTTGAGCATGAGCGGTTCGGGACCGGATGCACTCCGTTGACCGATCCTCCTTTTAGCACGAACGCCAATTTCTCTTCTTCGGAAAGTTCGTAACCGAGAAGCCAAAAGGAGGTACGAGGGTAACGGATACGTAAGGCTTCTTCTTCTTCAGGGGTTAATGGTGGGTTAGAAGGGGGTAAGCGATTACTCCCAACCATCGCCAAAGAACAGAAACCTATAAAGGCACAAAAGGATACGTGAAGAAGGGGAAATAAGGGGAAGGTTCGCTAAAGAAATGCCGTGGGTATAAGATAGTTTGAAGGGGGATTTCGACAAGAGAAACAGAGACAAACTACCAAGGAAGTCTACCTTAAAAATCGCCACCGCGACGGAAAATTAACCTGGCCAAATTAAACGACAAATATCAAGTTACACCAAATACAAAAAAACAGGAGAAACAATATACCCGAAGTACTACAGATGAGTGAATCGCGAACGAAGATGAAAAGAACGCGGAGCAAAGGACAGGAAAAAATGGCGTAGAGCAGACGAAACGGATGACGACGATGTAAAATAGGGAAATGAAAAAAATAGAGGGAAAGATGATTCATATAAGTTCAAGGGGAACTGGCTGACGGGGCGTAAGCGCCTTTTCGCCCCGATAAAGGAGATGGCGTATCACGTGTGTGAGAACATTAAATGCGCACGAAGATCAATGCGCGAGATGGCGCGGCGGCGCGCGCACACCCGCCAACGCAAAGCCGCGCATGTCGAGGCAATGATGGCGAATGCGAAAGTCCCTCACATCAAAATAGTATGAATTCATCGTAACCAAATGCCGGCAAAGCCGAGAACACCTCGAACCCTCATATGAGCCCGGCTCGAGATGTTCGTTGCACGAAGCCTCGATAAATGGCCCACCTCGGTTTCGGAGGATTTACCTCTAATTAAGAAAATTCATGGAAGCTCGGCCAATGAGGCCAAAGACGGATATAGACATCTCTAGGCCGGAACTCACGACCTACCGAGCCGGGGCAACCGTTACGGACCGCTAATAAGGCCCAACGCCACAAAGGCCCAATGGTAGGTATATCCAAGATAACCGTGTGCCTAGTATTCGTGAAGACCGGTGACCCGGATTTACCGCCTAGTGGGCGCACTCATGTGGCCGTTGCTATATGTGCGCCCCCTACCAAGTCGGACGACGATCGTGATCCACATCACAAATGGCCTCTATAAATACGTAGATAAGTTAATCGGTTCTACGCTCTAACTCGACCTATTACCTTCATTACACCGTGCACACACCTCACCCCCAATATTGTGTACATGGATCCCAACCTCCTCTGGATATCTCCACATTAGATATCTGGAGCGAGATCTTTGATCCCAACATCAAAGCACCAGTCTGAGACTGGACACTAACGTTCTATACCAGAACAATTGCAATATGGAATAAATATTATACAAATGCTAGAAATAAATGCTTAATTCCCTTTTAGGATTTTCTTTCTCAATTAATTTCTTTTTTTTTCTATTTATATTTATATGTTTATTATTATTTTTTTTAATAAATACACTTATCATATATAATTCTTTCATAATCATACTTAAATCCTAAAATTAAAAATTAGGATGTTACATTATTGGCCAAGTTACACCTTAACCCTTATATCTATTATATCAAGTATTCTGATCGTACATGAAAATGTGAACTATAGAAGAGGAAGGCCTCATTGGGAGGGTTTTGTGTGTTTTGATGAGAGATGGTTTCAAGGTCCGCGAGGTACGGTATATATAGGCTTCGTGTCGTTTAAATTGTGAATACGGACATTTAATACGTGGCGCTCTCCCCGGGGTCTTGTCCTGAGGACGTACTACGTAGGATGCCTGGTACGTTGCTATTTGCTAATACCGAAAAATATTTTTGTTTTTTTTGGGGAAAATTCATCTCAGGGCCCATTTAAGTAAAAAAAATTTAAAAAAGGCACAAATATTGTTCAAATACCAGAAGATGCCCATAAAACGCTAACAACTAAATCAGTCTCATTAACAATTAAATTAATACATGTTAACAACTAAATCAGTAGCATTAACAACAATATCCTAACAACTTAATCAGTCTCATTAACAATTAAATTGGTACCCGTTAACAACTATATCAGTCTTATTAACAATTAATATTTTTTGAAATAATACCAGAAAAGGCCCCAGGTATTTGAACAATGTCTGGGTCTTTTTTAACATTTTTTTGTTAAGATGGGCCCTGAGATGAATTTTCCTTTTTTTGGACCTCTGCCACTATAGGAAAATCTGTCAGCTAGGGGCAGAAGTGTAATAAAACTAATTATTTGCAATTTCCTGCACATTAGATTAAAACAGACCGACTGAATTTGTTAATTCTGTCACGTGTAAGCTTGTTACACTCATGACTTTAAGCAAAATCATGAGACTATGATAAAATCGTATCTTATTATGAGTTTATTATTGTCAATAAATATGTATCAAACCCCATTTCAGGTTAAAAGAAATCATTTTTTCATTAGTTCTTAAAATATTTCTCCATATATTTTAATGGGATTTAAATATTAAAAAAATATAATATTGTGTAACTCTTAATTATTACTCCCTCCTGGTCCTTATTATAAAGTACTAACTAATAATTTACACAAACCATTAAAGTCAATAAAGTTGTCCTAAAATTTAAATAACTTTTAATATTTTCCCTACTAATTGCACTAATTTCTAATATTATATTAATTATTATTCTCACACATTACCCTCATTAATTAGGGGCACATATGAAAACAAATAATTAATGCTTCTTGGGAACAATCAAGTGCCTCATAAAAAAGACAAAATAAACTTGTTAGTTGATGCTTTATAATAAAGATCAGAAGGAGTATCATTTTCCACGGATAGCATCGAGAAAAACACCCAAGCATTTGATGGCCTCAAAGCTGGAATAGTCTTCACGCGTGTTGACGAAAACATCGAAGATCGGCTTTTTTCTCTATTTGCCACTTTTTAAATATCTAATTACTATTTTGTCATTGTTTCCAAACTATTTATCAATGTGCCACTATTTAGTCGACTAAACCAAGGTTTAGTCGACTAAAACGCGGGGCGTTGATTTTTTTGACTGCCCCCGAGATTTAGTCGACTAACCCAAGTGGCTTAGTCGACTAAATAGTGACATGGTGTTTTTTAAAAAACCTCAATCGCGGCATTTGAAACCCTAATCCACCATAAAATCTCCCCAAACCTCTCCCCCTCTATTTTTTTCATCAAATCCTTATTGAATCCGTTGGTGGGTAGCGAAGAAACTTCATTCTAGCATCTTCGATATGTTCTCATCTCTATTTCAAATTTCCTATTGTTCTTTTCGTTTATGCGGGGCTTTTACCTTTTCTTCGTCCGATTATTTATTTATTTATTAATATTATTAATATTTTAGTATAAATTATAGGGTTAAACGTGAAACTCTTTATCATGTTCATGCGTGTATAACACGCTCGATAATATTGTGGGTTGTCATGCGGTTTCGGATCCTATTGGCGCGTGGAGCTATAAAACAACCATAAAATTAATTTTTTTATTAAGTTTTTATATTGAGGATTTTTCTCATTATTTTTAGTTATGTCCACAATCTTTACTGATCTATACCCTTCATAATTGCAACCACAATATATTATTCAGATTCAATATTTTATAAAATTATTTCTATAAACATAAATAAGTAAATTTAAACTCTTAAAATTTGATCTATACCCTTCGTAATTGCAATCTGTAATAAATAAAGAAATTTTAAATTATAAAATATAATAATAATAATTTTATAAAATATTAAATCTAAAATATACATTTTATTATCTAAGGATGGAGATGAGATAATGATATAAAAGAGGGTAATGAGGATATCATTTTCCTATATTTTGATATAGTAACTTTTTTATCCTCTATAATCTCATATAGGATATCATTTTCCTATATTTTGATATATTATTAGTAACGTATGAATGTTTGCCGACGGTAGGTTGAGTACCTCAGGAAGTTGTTGTTGATGGGTTTGAAAATGAAGACATCATTAGGGATTTTCATATCTATTTTAAATCAAGATCTTAACTAATCAATTTGATATTTTGAATGTGACCAATATAAATTATAAATTTTGAAAAATATTTCTTCAGATTTAGGTTTAAGAAACCATAAAATTAATTTTTTTATTAAGATTTTATATTGGAGATTTTTCTGTTAGGATTCTTATTCATGTCCTCGATCCTCACTGATCTTGGGTGAACTTTGATTTTAAATATAAAACTCATTTTTTAATTAATTTTTCTACCTTATAGGGAAATGGGGGTTTGCATAAACGAAAGAACAACGGCGGAAATTCGAAATGGAGATGAGAACATATCAAAATCGACACGAGATGATCTTAAAATGAAGTTTCCTTCGCTACCCACCAACGGATTCAATGAAGGATTTGGTGAAAAAAACAGAGGGGAGAGGTTTGGGGAGGTTTTGTGGTAGATTAGGCTTCAAATGCCGCGATTGGGGTTTTTAAAAACCCTGTCATCGCTAAACCACTTTGGTTAGTCGACTAAATCTCAAGTGAATCAAAAAAATCAACGCCCCTTGTTTTAGTCGACTAAACCTTGGTTTAGTCGACTAAATAGAAACACATTGGGAAATAGTTTAGAAACAGTAGCAAAATGATAATTAGATATTTAAAAAGTGACAAATAAAAAATAAAAAAATAAAAAAAAAAAAAAAAAAAAAAAAAAAAAAAAGCCTCGAAGATCGCTAGTCATAAAAACGACTTTATTCGTATTCACATCAGATGTAGAGGCGGACGGAGGGGGCGAGGGGTGGCCCCGCCCACCCTGATTTTTTTTTAAAAAAAAAAAAAAAAAATTAGTCCAAAAGCGCAATAAGAAATAGGTGGGCCTACTATACTTGGCTACTTTCTTCCTCTGATCTTTGGTTTGCTTTCATTTGTATTTAAAAAAAAAGAAGAATATAATAATAAAGAGGTGGGGCCCACTACCTTTAATTAATCCCAACCCATTGTTTACACTTTTCCAAAAGTCTTGCGTCTCTTCTTCCTCTCACTCGTGGTGGGCCCCGTCGTCGACTGTGATTTTTTTACATCTTATAACAAATTTTGAAAATACTTAAAATCATTTCTTTACATTCAATCTTTTTCACGAAATTTTTTTATGCATGATTTTATCTCTCCAATTATACTAATTTTATACTGATTAAAGAATATTTAAGGTTAGGATTTTGGATAAGTTTTGAGTTTTATTAAAAGATGACTATGATGAATATAGATGATGACTAATAGTTAATTTTAATAGGTTTACTTTTGTTATTAATAATATTTTTTAAATCATATTGATCATGAAATAATTCATGCTCTTTGTAGGGAAGAATGCCACTATTGTTGCTTATCTTAAGAGAAAGAATAGTGAGTCTTTGTCATCGTTTACTTATTTTGAGTTTTAGCACCAATTCAATTATAGATGAATTAACAATATAAAAACACATAAAGTAAGAGTCAAGTGAAATAATCTTAATTTTTGTAATAGATTTCTTTCAATTTTATATATATTAGATCTGTGTCATATTTTAAGTACTTTTTGAAGTAGCATTTTGTATTTTCGCCCCCCATCAGTAAAATTCCTGCGATTCACCCTTGATGTATTATTCCAGTACACTCCCTCAGGTCCTAATTATAGGATAACATTTAAGAGTTAATTTTGATCCTAATTATATATATATATATATATAAATTCTAATTTTTTTTTCAATTTCTTCCCAAAATACCCTTATTTATACTTTATTAATAATAATCAAACACACTAATAATTTAATAATACACTTATATATTCTATAAAGTGAGTAATGCTTGTAATTCATTAATAATTTTATTCAATTTTTCTTATATTTTCGTATACAGATTATAATTTATAATTACACGCTTGTTTTTGGTAAATAATTGTACTTTTGTTATTACTTCTTTCCAACAGTTTAAACTCGATGAAATACATAAACGTGTGACGGAAGAATGATGAGCCAACCTGGCAACGGCGACCGTGGGTCAACGATAGCGGGCCTGCGGGAGGAAATGTCATTTCAATTCTAATGAAAAAAACTAAGCGAGGCCCATTTATGTTAAATCAGGTTGAATGCCGAAATGATTACTAATATTTTAGGAAAATAAATATAATTAATTAATTTAATCACTAACTTTAATATGTCAAAAATTAATTAAATTTGTCTTATATATAATTAGGATCGGAAGGAGAACTGCTAGTATATGATTTCCACCTAAGCTGATGTGCACATACAGCAACAATAATCAAATCAAACTGTATATTTTCAAGCAATAAAGCTCCGATTTTTCTGCCGCTTAAGGACAGAAAGTGATGGCATAGTTAGGTCCGCCGTTGCAAGTAAAGGTTCCTTGGAGGTCATCATAAGCGTAACTATAAGCCTCAGGACACTGGTTGCTGAAAAACTGGGAGTAATTGGTGGGCTTGCATTTGTTTGGATCGTTATACTCACCGGAGCAACAATATTCAGGTGTACCAAAAGCCACGCAAGCACTCTTGCATGCAATAACGCTCCCATCAGAGCCTGTTACTTTCAGATCATCTGGGCACTGCGCGTTGATGTTCGCCTTGCAGCTCGACTCTTTGCAGTCTCCGGTGCCGCCTTGTGCGGCCATAGATATCGGCAAGTTGAATCCATCCACGTTACTCACGTCATAGAAATCTTGTCCGCCGTTTGGTGCCACCGTAATTTCTGCCAATGTTGCTGGTGTGGCTCCTCCGCTGCCATCGCACTCGACTTGATTGGAGCCACAATCTCCGGTGGCACATTTAAAGCTCCCTGCGCCACCGGTGCATCCGGTCCGTGCCCAAAATCGGCCTGACCACGGTGAAGGAACGTCCACGGATCTAGATGCTCCAGTCGCCAACTCGAATCCGGTTGTGGACAATGCAGGACTTGAAGCTGCGTTTAAGGTTACTGGCCAAACCGTGAATTGGCACTTGTTCGTAAAACTAATGGTGATATCATTTCCTGCACGAAACAATGTCTCGCAGATTAATCATCCTATATAATAATATTGCTTTTCATAGAGCATACATGCTTAATTATGATAGCAAGCTATAATTAATATATATATATATATTATACGAAAAAATTACGAACTATTCTCAGTTTCATATTGATAATCGTATAATAACAGCTTGACTGAAAAGTGAAAATTTTTAGGGGATATATAGAGACTATATAAATGAAAACACTTAACCGGATAGGTAATGTAGTATGTATATATCATACGATAGAGGAGGAAGGCCGAAGTTGTGACGCACAAAATAACTTCGGTGTCCATAATGTGAGAGAGTAGTGTTATTTGGGATAAATGGTTCAGGTTCGTGTTTCTATATATAGGCCGTGGAGCCCTGCTTGTCCGCCGTGTACGCAGTGAATATTGAAAATGACTTTCAATGAATATTTTCATAAATAGTTGTTGAAAATTAATAACTATTTCTCTAGAAACAGTGGTAAAAAAAAAAAAAAAAAAACTGAAATTTCAAAAATGTTACTGTTTCCTTTTGCATTCCTGTTTTTTAAACATAAATTAGTTAATAACGTGTAAAAAAACCTTTTGTAATAGTGCATAGTGGAGGAAGGCCGAAGTGGGGCACAAAACAACTTGGGTATCCATAATGTTAGAGGTGTAGTGTTATGCTTATCTGTGTGCTTAACTTGTGTGATAAATGGTTCAGGGTCGTGTCTGTATATATATTTGCCGTGGGGGTTGAAAAGTCGAGACGGCGATTTGAACGTGGGGCCCTGCTAGCCCGCCGTGTACGTAGCGAATATTGAAAATCGAGCTAGTTTTCCCCGTCAATCATGGAAGTGGCCCACAGTCGTATTGATGAGTTCATTCCTCCGAAAAATACGTTGAGTTGTGAAGATCAACGCTTAAGTTTCTGAAGGCGACGAAACTAGAGAGATCTCTTAAAGCCTGTTTGGTACATGGAATCGGTAGAAAAAGGAAAGAAAAATTAGAAAGTTCCTCCATTTATTACGTATTTTGACAAATCTTTCTAAAAAACCTATTTTTTCTACCACCAATCTTCCCTTATATACGGTGGAAAATCAAATCCCACCAAAATTGTTGGGATCTCAAATTCTCATGTCAATCGTCACATTTTTTGACAAATTTAACCCTCAAGTTTAAATTTGACTTTTAACGTTTGAATTTAAGTTGAACTGATAGAATTTTTTTACACAAGTTCAAACTTGATATATATATTTTTAAAATATATTTTAGCAAAAAAAATATTTTTCTTTTTTACTTTAAATTAATTACTTTTGAGGGTAAAATAAACATTTCTCGATACTTTACCAACTACCACCCCTTTATTTTCTTCCTACCAAACAACTCATCTTCCCTCAATTTTTAAAATCTTTTCTTCCCTTCCTCTAAATTCTTTTCCCTCCTCAAATTTTCCCCGACCTCTTAGTTAGACAGGGTAACATTGTATCGGAAACTTGTCCCTGTCAAATTAATACCGACATGATGATCTCGTTTGTTTTGCTAATTATCATTTCATCCGACAAATAGCTTTGGTTTTCGCCATACGAGGTCCCCGTTTTTCCCTTATCATTTCGGGTCCGGCTTCAGTCCACCGCAGGGGACCTTAGCCGAACCCAGTCATTTCAACCATTAGAAAGCTATGAACTTCCTCAAAGTTAAATATGAGGTAAAAAATTTTTTTTTTTTTTTGAGATATTAAGAAAATTAATGAAATTATTTTAAAATATTTATATTTATCATATTTTTTAAAAAAAAGTATTTTACTTAACTTATAAACTGATATACTCTTTCTCATCCTAAATATAAAACAGAGTTGACTTTTTATAAAAGATTAAAGAAACTAATGAAATTACTTTAGAGTATTTCTATTGTTATATTTCTTCAAACTAATTTTTTAATTGAACACACCGTTCTAAAAAAGTAAACCAGCGAAAAGGGAACCGAAGAAGGAGGAAAATGTCATCTCTGTTGATTACAATGTCCACGCTTGATCCCTGTGTATTTAAAATTATGTTGCATGGACTATCTCATCCTGCAACATTGGTCAATCAATACTTCTTCCTTGTAGTTACCAACGTCTACAGCCCAATACATGGAGCGGTGCATTCAAGTGCTGGGGAAATGAAAATAAAGAAGCCCCACTACGAGCTGCATCTCCGCTTGGAATTCCTAATGGTCTAGTGAGCAACTTTGAGATTAAATCATTCGACGCTACTGCAAATCCACATCTAGGCTTGGCCGCCATAATTGCTGCTGGAATTGATGGACTTCGTAGGCATCTTTCTCTTCCTGAACCTGTTGGTAAGGTCATTTGTTCTTTAATCATTCATGGGGTGACTAGAATATTTTTTGCGAGTATTAATTATCATCAGAGTATTTGTTAAGTAACCGACATTGTGAAACATTATTGGTAGTCGAAGAAACAGCTTTGAGATGGGGTTTCTTCGGTGTGTATGTAACTGTGGAAACTATTCAATTTCCGTTCCCGACTTAATTATTGCAGTGTTCTAATGGCCTTTACAATCTTACACGTACATCACTGAATTTGCCGTCATCATTTTTTGTTTTTTCCTTTCTATTTTCAGTTGTTTCATCGTTTGGGTCAATTACAATTGCATCCTTCTAATTCAATTTTTCTTGTTCTTGTAAAAAGAATTTAAACAGACAAAAAGAGGGAGAGCAGACAGGACAACTTGACCATAGACTTAACTTTGTAGTTGTATATTTGTTTGTGCTATATGCTATATAACTGTATCAGGAGTTATATCCCTGGATTCTGAGTGTCACAGATTTTTACAAATACCACTAGGGCGCGAGTGATATGCATAATAAGCTGAATTTATTCAAACCTCCCCCAGATTCTGGATTTATTGCTGATGAGTTGTTATTATTTTTTCTCTTGTTGATTCGCTGGATCACCTCATGATTTGGGAACTCATAAATGTTCAGAATACAGAATTCCAAGTAAGCACCTAAGATCTCCCAACCCAATATTTTGCATGAAACAGATACGGAACCAGGGAACTATCCCGAAAAACTTCAGAGGTTGCCGAGTACACTCTATGAATCTCTGGAGGCTATTGATAAAGATGATGACATCTTTAAGGAACTCATTGGTGAAAAGCTGCTGACTGCAATAAAAGCTGTTCGAAAGGTACGCACAAGGGGATTTACAGTAAATCCATAAAATATATAAAAAATCGTTACAATAACAACAACAATAGCAATAAATTTTATCTCTCAAAGTGAGATTGGCTGCCATATAAATCGCATCAACATTCAACAAGCAAATAGAATATAGTTGCACTTGTTTAAGAATAGTGACTGGCTGCGGTGTAGTGGAAGATTCTGTGGGTAATTTTTAAGCGTTTTCCCTTCCTGATTAATTTCTTTGGCCTTTAACTGTGCTGTTTTTACATCTCTACTTGAATTTTAAATAGACTTCTTTACGGTTTTCTTCTCCTCTCTCCCCCTCCTTCCCGTGTTTATTTCCTCAGTGAGGCTAATTGTAATGGGTGATGTGATTTTTGATGTGCAGGCTGATAGTGATTACTACTCACAGCACGAGGATGCATACAAGAATCTCATACACATCTATTGAATCAATCTAATGCTGATGGTCTAGTACAAGATCAGTCATACTATAGTATTATACTCTGTTGGTTTCTTCACAATGATGAATAAAGTATCAGTGCTTCCCATTTTTGTAATAATAATAGAAAGGAAAAGGACAAAGCAATAGTGGAATGAAATTGTTCAGAGAATAATTAATGGTCCTCTGGCAAACTATTAGTCCTAACAATAACAAATTATCTTTTATCTTATAAAGCTTTGGGAACTATATTTATTTGTTAACCGGGAGAATTAAGGAGAAGGATCAAGGAAACAATATTTATTAATAAGATCTTAAATTTTTTAATTATTTTTATAGACCGAAAATTAAAATATAAATTTTTAATTACAAAATTAACCTTCCATACGGTTAGTTATCAAATTTGATGATATTTTTATATATATTTTGATATAAAAAAAAAACATATGCAATTCAATATTATTTATCATATTCTCTCCTTCATACCCATCACATTATCTTCAAAGTTACCTAAATTAAAATAGCTTCTATAATCTATAAATGATTAGAACTGTCTTACTCGATTTTGATTATTTTGAAAAATTTAAAAGATCAGAAAAATCTTAAAATATTTTTTTAAAAAATATGTGCTTTTTCATGGATTTTTTTTAAACAAATGGATGCACCTAAAAAATGTTATAAAAATGACGCATTTGACGTGGGAACATCCATTGATAGCTAACAGCCAAACAGTTTGTTCCGGGTTAATTTCATAATTAAAAATTTGTATCTTAATTTCTGGTCTTTTAAAACAATTACAATTTTAAGGTTCTTATTAATAGATATTTCTTTTCCTTGATCCTTCTCTCTAGCTAATTTTCCCTTGCTAATATATGTTAGGCCGGCTCAAATATCAAGTTATCGTTTTTATGGCGTTCAACATAAAATATATTGCTAACAATTGGAAAAATTAATTCATACCTCAATTTTAAATCAGGTTTCTGTGATTTATAATTTTATATTATCTCATATTGTTTGATTCGTTCATTTTAATTTATTCACCTTATAATTTTATTTTATTTTTTTATTTGGAGAATGACAAAAAAATTTAAAATTGAAAAATCTTGAATCAGGTTTGTTATCAACAATTGATAAAGTCCTAACGAGACTTAATAAACAATTTACAACTCATTTTATGAAAAATACCAGATTTAGAATTTTGCAATTTTAAAGTTCTTTTCTTGTCTTTCTGTAATATCCTAATTTTTACATTAGGATTTAATTAAAAATAAGAAAAATTAATTAATCATAATACATGAGTTTGTAATGTAATTATCAAGATAAAATTTTTTATTTAAAATACTATTTATTAAAAATAAATGAATAAAAATAATAATATTTATTGTTCTTATTGTTAATATAAATAAAAAGAGAGAGAGACGAGAAGATTAAAATAGATAAATAATAAAAGTAAATGTTGAGTTCTTTATAGTAATTTTCTCCTTCAAATTAAAAAAATAAATAATAACAAAGCAATATGGTGGCAGCAACCTGTTGAAGAGGGAATTGGCAGAAAAATTCCCACCGCCATTCCTTCCCTATTTATATATGTCATGCGTGTGTGTTTTTTGTGGGAGAGAGTGAGACGAAGAGATGGAGAGGCGGTGAGAGACTGAGGAGAGAAGGAAGATAGAAGAAAAGAAGAGTCTAGAGGATATTTTAAGATACGTTATTTATTTTATAAGATAATTTAAATAGTTGAATTAATTTCTTTTTAACAAACTTTCTTCATGAAAGTTATCTACGCATTTTTTCTCTTTTTAATGAGGATAATATAATACTGATTAGTGAAAATTTTGGGATTAAAATTATGATAAAGTTTTGAATTTTGATAATAGATAACTGTATATATGAGGAGTATGATTAATAACTAACTCTAATCGGTTTAAATTTGTTAGTTGGTTGCTTTGAAAATGTAAAGCTATATTCTATCTAAAAGAATTTAGGATTTATATCATATAGGATATTTTTACCAATTAAATGAGAGTTTAAGCATTTAGTTGGATTACTATAGGTATTATTTAAGGTTTAATCGGTTAGTTTTGCTAAATCTTAAATTATATGAAGTTATGAACTGAGATTTGGGATTTTAAATTAGAGTTGATATGATTTTGATTATGTGGAGGTTTGGAGATTATTTAATAAATTGGGTTATACTTATAAAAGTTAGTATTAAGTTAAGAATTGAGGAAATGATAAACTGTCATTTTTCTAGAAAAACTAAAGTGAGATAATAAATAAATAAATAAATTATTATATTAGTGATTAACGTATATTTATTTTTAGAATGGAATTGATCTTTTTCCCAAGTTTAGTTTTTTGTATCAAGAACTGGAGGTAACCACTTTCCACTCATTGTACTTACTTGTAAGATGTTTGTGAGTGATTTTTAATCTATGAAAACTATGTTTTTAATGAAGTTGCCTTGTGGGAATTTCTTTGGAATGACTAGTGATATTATATGTTATTAATAATGAACTTTTTATTGTTTCCTGAACTGAAATAATATTGTCATTTTAATGATTATTGAGACATTGTATTATTTTCATAAATCATTGTTTAGAATTTCATATATTCATGCCAAGACTGTGATGATGTGGAGCGGTGATGGATATGGAGTGATGATAGGAATTATTGTGTATATAATACCACGTGGTATGCCGCCACTCAGTGTACAGTGGATGACTTTGATATTTTCAGGGCCCTTGGTATCACTCTTTTCCTTTGACCAAGTTAAGGGTCAGCCCTTGGAAGAATGATGAGGACATAGGAGGCGGCATGACCAAGGCAACAAACTTGGAGGACATACAAGGTCTTGGAGGCCTAATGACAATAGCAAAAGCTAAAAAGGCTAAAGAGGCCCTAAATCTCCCAGTGACCACCTTACTTGAGACAAGCCCAAGTCTAAAGGAAGAAGAGGCCGAAATGATACACTTAATTTAGATTGAAGACCTTGAAGAATAAGCCTCAATGGATATGCATGAAGGCTTCAATTTACTTGGCCCAAATTCTGCACTTAGTTTTATCTTTCTTACATTTAGTTAAACTTTTGTAATAAGGCTTATTGGGCTGTCTTATTTTCCTTTGTGTGTAAGCATATTTAAGTTAAACTTAATATGGATGTTGTCCACTATATAAGGGAACACCATAGCTTTTGGGACGGCAGATTTGAATCAAAAAGTTAACCTTTTTGGTGAGAGACAATCTTCTCTAGGGTTCTTTGAGAATCTCTGAACTTATCAAGGGCATCAATCCTTGTGGCGTTCTTGGGCTTATCAAGTATTTGGAGTTGTGGTGCCTACCTATAATCCTTAAACTTCAATTTTTGTTCTAAATTTCTTGGTTTCGTATCTCCAGATTCCCTTATCCTTTTTTGGTGATTCTTGAGCCAAAATCGTGTTTCAGAAAGCCATCTTTCACCTCGTTTTGGAATCACTCAAATCCGAGGTCTACGTGAGATACGTTCGTTCTTATCGACGTGTTGGAGGCTGAATTTCTGGTGCGAAATTCCATTCCTAGTTGATCCAATCATCCTTTTCTGTTGGGAATCATATCACCTTGGGACAATGACATCTTTCCATATTCGAAGGAAAGGGAACCCATGGTCCGATATGAGTTCTATAGCCTTTGGTCGGGTTATACCTCATCATTGGTGAGCTTGGTGTAGTCTTGTCATAGAGACTAAACCTATTACGTTACAGCCCATGGGTTAAATCGATGGTTATAAGGATTGAGGGGGCGATAAGGTTGTCAGGGTGTCGATATTTCACTTGGCATGTTATATACGTGATTCATGATATGAAATTTGGTATAGAATGTGTTTTTACAGAATTTTTGATTTGATTTAATAAGTTTGTAAATTATTTATCAACTACTCTGTTCTATAAAATGTTCCACTTGGCACCTTACGAGCACATATTAGCATTTATAATGAGTTGGATTGATGGTTACAAATATTTTTCAGGTGATAGTTCTCGTGTGAGTCAATTAGGGAAGACTTCGGAAGCTTAAGTTACGGTAGTGCTTCCACCTTTTTGGTACATATTGAATTATTGTATATTGCCACGTTAGGGCTCACTTGGCATTCACTAGTATATTTTGACTATTCTGGAAAAATTTGAAGTATTATTTAGTTTAAAAGTATGAGTCTAGTAAAATCTAAAGCTCAACTGTGTGCTAAAATATTTTAATGAATGGTTTAATTAAGTTAATAATTGATATTTGTCCTTTAAAATGGAGGATGTTACACTTTCTCCCTAATCATTTATCAAAATGCCCTTATGTTAAAACATGGTTAAATGAAATTAAAAAAATTCCACAATATTCATGTTATTTTGTAAATTAAAATTGATGGTATTAAAATGGTTTTTACACTCAAGGTTGGATACCTATATAACATATCAAACTATGAGGGCACAATTCAAATGAAATAAATTTCAGTGATCTAATATAAAATTGATGAGGTAAATTATAAGGATTAGCATGCAAATTATTTTTTTCCCTACAATCTATGGATGATAGTACAGTTTTTAAATTTTTATAAAAGGACTTGTATTAATCATGATATGTGATACTTCTGGTATTATTATTATTTTTTTCCGTATTGAAAAGGGTAAAATACTTAATTAAACGAATACAGTACTCAGGTCCCTAGCTGAATGGAGCCTTGTTTTTGGTAAGAGCTCAATGGAGCTTTGATTGCGAAGGTGGATTTTTTTTTTTTTTTAATTACTTGTTAGAATTTCATATCAGATAGTGTATTTTCATCTATTGTTGGCAAAAAAAAAAATCATCTATTTGATCTACTGTTGTTGGAAGAATTATTATAAGGTTTTAAATAATAAAGAGCATGCAATAACAAGTTTTGAGTAAGAAATGATAACATCTCACTTATTATTATTATTATTATTAGGATTTCTTCATAACTAAGTCTTTTATTTTAGACATCATAGTAATTTCAAGTCTCTTATTTTAGACATCATAGTAATTCCCCATGATTAAATATTTATTGCAATTCTTTAATGAACTGTCCTTATTTACATTTTATTGGTGAAACACCGAAACCAATCTCAACGAGTCATGGAAATTTTTATTTCAGCCTTTTATTTTTTTAGGTGGGTCCAAAGTATTCACTCCAGATGACAATGACTAATCTCTTTGTATCGTAAAGTTTCTGAGGGAGATAAGCTTGTACTCCATCCTCTTATCCCTGTAGAGCTCTTAATGGAGGATTTTAACCCCCACAAAATTGAATAATTGAGATTTATCACCCAGCAATAAGAAGGGGAATAAAATTATCTCCTGTGTAAAATTAACATTTATATCACATATACGAGATACTGTTAATAATTTAAAAAATTATTAATTTTAACTTTTTTTTTGCCTCAATTAATTTTAATTATTGGAAACTTAATCGTTATGGTTTTGTGTATAGTTGATGGACGACAATTTGTATATTATAGGATTCATCAATATAATGAATTGCTAATTAAGGTTGGGAAGACAGAAGAGAGCGAGTGGCTCTTGTGATTTTAGTATGGAGAGGAAAAGAGAAAAAAGCTGGAATAGTATGAACGACACACTAATTAAATTCACCAACCCAATAAATAACTAACGTACCCTTCGCATATATATTGTTGCTCACACCATGCATGATTTTCTACGCAGAAATATCTGGAAGCACCAAAAAGTCAGGAACCAACTGAGAGAGATTCCTCAAAGTAAAACGGAGATCCTTACCAAAAGGTTGTGCCAATAAATCAATTTATAACGTTACGATTTGGCATTGTCTTTGCGAGCTCTCTTGGCTTCATTTATGCTCTGTCTTATTATTATTGCTCTTTGGCTTCCTAACGTTGAGGCAGACGCTGATTTCTCAAGGAAACAAACTTCTCATAACGTAGGAGACAGTAGGGTTGCTCATTACCCAGTCCTTGGAACTAGTGGCGGAGCCACGTTTGCGCAAGTGACCGCACCTGCGGTCACAAACTTTGAGGTTTTTATTTTTTTTATTTAATAAATGAAAAAAAGGCACAATCGTTCCAATTGCTTCGATTATCACTGTCCACCACGCCCTCGCTTCTCCTTCCACCGCCAAATCCTCCTCCGCCCAGCACCCCCAGGTCGCCGCCAAGCTCACCCAGTTCGTCTGCCGAGCCCACCAGAAGCAGGCCGCCGTTCAAGAAGACGATGCCGGACTCTTGTCTCTCCGATTAGCCCTCACCGTGCTGCTGCTGTTTCCACCAAGGTGTCTCCTGCAGACGCAGCATATGGGGAAGCTGGTACGTTTATATGATCAGTTAGTGAAGATATCCATGTACCTTATTGATATATTCGCCACTCAACACCACCCAATTAACCTCGAGAACTCAGCTTACTATTTTGCGAAGTTATACTATTGAATATTGATTAGGGACTTTGGATTGTTGAAAGAATAGTTGTATCTTTAAAATACAAAACCTGTGTCGGAATTTCGGAACCTGTTATCTATAATGTATAATTTGGATTATTTTGAATTTTTAAATCTACTCTTTAGAAATATTGACCCTCCTCCCTCTCACTCGTCATATTTCCCTTCCCGGCAAAAAAAAAAAAAAAAAAAATAGGATATTTACTCTTAGAAATATTGGTTCAAAATTCTGACATTTCTAAATCATTGCAGCACCATTTGCTCTGCGCATAAGCTGTGGAGCTCAACAGGATTCTCAAACAAAACTGACCCAGACCCACTGGCGTAAAGACTTAGGATATACTGGAGGGATAGTTGCTAAAGGAACACGTCCAAGCTACATTTCCCCTCCGCTTAGAACTCTCCGGTATTTCCCATTGTCCGAAGGTCCTCAAAATTGCTACAACATTAATGGAGTGCCAAAGGGGCACTACTCAATCAGGATCTTCTTTGGAATTGTTATACAGCACAGTGCTATGAGTGAACCACTTTTCGATATCTCAATTGATGGCGCTCTAATTCATTCTTTAAAACCAGGTTGGACCAATGAGGATGATCAAGTATTTTCAGAAGCTCTTGTGTTTCTCAATGATGGTTCTGTTTCTATCTGTTTTCATAGCACGGGTCAGCACTGTAATATTTTTTTATCCTAATGTTCATGCTTTCATTATATATCAATGTCTTGGTTAGTTACTGTGCTTATCTGCTAATGGACAGTGATCTTAACAATCAAGGTCTGAAGGGTTTCTTGCCGAATGACATATCCAGACTACAAAATTTACACACCTTGTGAGTTCTTGTTAGTTTCATCAATAATTCATGAGGGTATCTGTGATTGTTTATATAAATGCTTGGATGTATCATTTATATTTGATGCATTGATTAATCTGGGGTATTTATACCTTACTTATTTGGGCCTTGATCCAATAATAAGTAACAAACATTGATTTTTGAATAATTTGTATGACCTGTGTCGGAATTTGGATTGTTGAAAGAATAGTTGTATCTTTAAAATACAAAACCTGTGTCGGAATTTCGGAACCTGTTATCTATAATGTATAATTTGGATTATTTTGAATTTTTAAATCTACTCTTTAGAAATATTGACCCTCCTCCCTCTCACTCGTCATATTTCCCTTCCCGGCAAAAAAAAAAAAAAAGGTTCAAAATTCTGACATTTCTAAATCATTGCAGCACCATTTGCTCTGCGCATAAGCTGTGGAGCTCAACAGGATTCTCAAACAAAACTGACCCAGACCCACTGGCGTAAAGACTTAGGATATACTGGAGGGATAGTTGCTAAAGGAACACGTCCAAGCTACATTTCCCCTCCGCTTAGAACTCTCCGGTATTTCCCATTGTCCGAAGGTCCTCAAAATTGCTACAACATTAATGGAGTGCCAAAGGGGCACTACTCAATCAGGATCTTCTTTGGAATTGTTATACAGCACAGTGCTATGAGTGAACCACTTTTCGATATCTCAATTGATGGCGCTCTAATTCATTCTTTAAAACCAGGTTGGACCAATGAGGATGATCAAGTATTTTCAGAAGCTCTTGTGTTTCTCAATGATGGTTCTGTTTCTATCTGTTTTCATAGCACGGGTCAGCACTGTAATATTTTTTTATCCTAATGTTCATGCTTTCATTATATATCAATGTCTTGGTTAGTTACTGTGCTTATCTGCTAATGGACAGTGATCTTAACAATCAAGGTCTGAAGGGTTTCTTGCCGAATGACATATCCAGACTACAAAATTTACACACCTTGTGAGTTCTTGTTAGTTTCATCAATAATTCATGAGGGTATCTGTGATTGTTTATATAAATGCTTGGATGTATCATTTATATTTGATGCATTGATTAATCTGGGGTATTTATACCTTACTTATTTGGGCCTTGATCCAATAATAAGTAACAAACATTGATTTTTGAATAATTTGTATGACCTATTTTGAATTGATTATTTCTTGAGAAATTAATAAGGAAAGGAGGGTCCTGACCTAATTCTCATGTTCGTGACTTGTTTCACTCATGAATTGTAGGAGCTTGAGTGGAAACAGCATTCACGGAGCTATTCCTTCCTCACTTGGAACAATCACTAGTTTGGAAGTTCTGGAAGTGCACCTATTCTTTTTTATCCAAAGTTCTTTGAGTCTCTGTAAGCAGCTCTCAGTAGTATTTGTAAACAAACCTGTAGCACTTGTGCTACTACATTAACTACTAAATTTATAATAACTAATTGACAGCTAGTCTTTGGTTTTTACTATTAAAGTTCATGTATAGAATAACAGAATCTAAGGATACTGAGGAAAGAGAATGAGCTTGACCTCTGACTTCATCAACTGTTTGGTATTTTTGAGCCAAGGTTCTGGCTCTGGTTTGTGGGTGGCTGGCTGGCTCATAATTAATGTTTTTGTTCCAATCGAACAGTTGGTGGTGGTCATTTGTTTGAGCCTTTGAGGAAGGTCGTCTAAAAAATGGCTAGAGTTAAACTCAACCACTTGAAGTAAGAAATATGTGTTAAATTTTATTGATTTTGTTTTGACTTGAATTTTGTTCAATAGTGTGTGCCTAAATTTGAAACTTATTTGTACAAAGTTGTGTTTATGATAGTGTAGAGTTGTAATGCATTTGTGTTCTCATTGTTTTCTTTCCCCCTTTATGTAGGTGTTTGGTGTTGAACCTATTGAAAGTGTCGTGCTCTCTGGTGGATAACCTGGTGAGTTATAGCATTTGTTATGCTCCTTTATTGATATTTGCACTACTACAAATAACGTCTATAACGTCCATTTATTTGGCCTTTTAACGTCTAAAAACGTGGGGACGTTTATTCGGGAGGCGCAAAAAATTGGAGACTTACGATGTCTAATTTTTTAAACGTCTTAAGTTTTTTTTTTTTTTTAAAAAAAAAAAAAAGATGAGGACGGTGTCGGTGACGACGTTAAACACAGATCTGGGAAATTTCAGATCCGGGAAAAATCCAACGCATCTTTGAATATCAAAGTAAAATTAAACATGATGAACAGAGACGGGGAATTGAGAATTGGGACAACACCATAGCCGGACAAGCAACCATCTGCATTTGTTTGCAAAACAAAAGAAAAAAAAAACCATTAGGAATTGATAAAATCAAATGAGGAAAAAGGTAAAAGAAGAAGAAGAATACATAAATACCGAAACGGTTGAAGAGGAGATCGATCGCAACCGCAGAACCGGACGGATGAAGAAGAAACAAACAAAGGCCATGGGAGAAAGAGTGACCTCAAGCGAATGACCGGAGCGAGCGTGTCAGGTGAGACAAGCAAACGACTGTCGGCGAGGTGACGAGGTGATCGGCGGACAGCAAGCGAAGCGCGGTGAGCAGCGACGCAAGCGCTTGGTGAGAGGTGTGAGAGATTGCATGAGGTTTAAAGAATGGGTAAGGTTCGAGGTTCGGAGAGTGGGTGAATAAAATGCGTGAAAATAATGAAGGGGTTGCCTTTTGGCGTCTAAGTTTTAAACTTAGACGCCAAAAGTGATAATTTTTCGTGCCATGACTTTTGGAGTCTAAGTTTAAAACTTAGACTCCAAAAGTGTCTCTCGCGGCCCCATACATAACCCCTTGCACGACATAACTTTTGGAGTCTAAGTATAAAACTTAGACTCCAAAAGTGTTTCTTGCGAGTCTTTTGGCGTCTAAATTTAGAACTTTTTAAACTTAGACGCCAAAAGTCAACTTTTATCACATATAATTACAAAAATGCCACCGCTTTATTTTTTACTTCCTTTTTTTAAAGAGGACGTCTTTTTTGGGACGCAAAAACCGTTTTTTTGTCGTAGTGTTGACTTTTTAATATACTATCATATATGACAAACCATAATAATTTTTCCTTGCATGTTGCTTCGGAATTTGATTGTGTAACATCTGGGTGTCTGTATGCCATGGGATTAGAATATATTGTTCTGTTTAAATTGATTTCCTTGGAAATACTTTTTAGTTGAACCCCATTTCTAGTCCTAAACTTTACGAAGGGGTGGATTACCTTTTATCCTCCTTAAAAAAAAATTCGGGGCCCCAAATCCCACCACTAATTATGCACATACAAATTTTAAATCTTAGCTCCGCTTGCAAGCAAGTAGTAATTGCATAATTATCCTATATATATAGTGGACAAACAATGAAGCTCGCCGCTTGAGGACAGAAAGTGATGGCGTAGTTTGGTCCGCCGTTGCAAGTAAAGGTTCCTTGGAGATCATCATAAGCGTAACTATAAGCCTCAGGACACTGGTTGCTGAAAAACTGGGAGTAATTGGTGGGCTTGCATTTGTTTGGATCGTTATACTCACCGGAGCAACAATACTCAGGTTTACCAAAAGCCACGCAAGCACTCTTGCACGCAATAACGCTCCCATCGTAGCCCGTTACTTTCGATCATCCGGCACCGCTCGTTGATGTTCGCCTTGCGGCTCGACTCTTTGCGATCTCCGGTGCCGCCTTGTGCGGCCATAGATATCGGCAAGTTGAATCCATCCACGTTACTCACGTCATAGAAATCTTGTCCGCCGTTTGCTGCCACCGTAATTTCTGCCAATGTTGCTAATGTGGCTTCTCCGCCGCCGTCGCACTCGACTTGATTGGAGCCACAATCTCCGGTGGCACATTTAAAGCTCCCTGCGCCACCGGTGCATCCGGTCCGTGCCCAAAATCGGCCTGACCACGGTGGAGGGACGTCCACAGATCTAGATGCTCCAGTCGCCAACTCGAATCCGGTTGTGGACAATGCAGGGCTTGAAGCTGCATTTAAGGTTGCCGGCCACACCGTGTATTGGCAATTGTTTGTAAAACTAATGGTGATTGCATTTCCTCCTGCACGAAACAATGTCTCGCAGATTAATCATCGTATATAATAATATTGCTTCTCATAGAGCATGCATGCTTAATTATGATAGCAAGCTACACACACACGAAAAAATTATTCTCAGTTTCATATTGATCATCGTATTATAACTTGGCTGAAAATTAAAGTGAGAATTTTAGGGGATAGAGAGACCATATATATGAAAACACATAGCCGAATAATGTGATAAGTGTGGTATGTATCATACCATGGAAGAGGAAGGCCAAAGCGAGGCACAAAACAACTTGGGTATTCATAATGTGAGAGGTGTAGTGTTATTTATGTGTTTAACTTGTTCTGGGATAAATGGTTCAGGTTCGCGTCTGTATATAAAGGCCGTGAGGTTTGAAAAGTCGAGATGGCAATTTAAAACGTGGAGCCCTGCTAGTCTGCCGTGTACGTAGAGATTATTGAAAATAGAGCTAGCTTCCCCCGTCCATCATGGAAGTGGCCCATAATCGTATTGAGGAGTTCATTCCTCCAAAAAATACGTTAAGTGGTCCAGATCAACGCTTAAGTTTCTGAAGGCAGCGGAACTAGAGAGATCTCTTGGTTAGACGTGGTAACATACTAACATTGTATGGGAAACTTGCCCCTACTGTCGAATTAATATCGTCAAGATGATCTCGTTTGTTTTGCTAATTATCATTTCATCCAACAAATTGCTTTGGTTTTCACCTACGAATACGAGGTTCACGTACGCTGTTTCCCCTGGTCATGTCAACCATTAGAAAGCTAGGAACTTCCTCCAATCATAAATGCAAGGCAAAATTGATTTTTTTTTTTGACATATTAAAAAAATTAGTTAAATTATTTTAAAATATTTATATTTGTAATTTTTTTTAAAATTATTTCGCTTAACTTATAAGCTGATATATGATATAAGGATACACAATATCTTATATGATTAAGAACTTATTTAGCTCTCTTAATCTCTCTACTAAAATAAATCAACCATGTCTTTTATTCAAAATATAAAAGACCGGAGAGAGCACTACATTATACAAGATCTACTCCCTCCTATCTTAAAGTATGATGTATTTGGGAAGTTAATTTTGGGTACAACATCGTTTTTTTTGGACATATCAAGAAAGTTTCTTAAATTATTTTAAAATATTTATATTTGTAATTTCTTAAAAATTATTTTTCTTAACTTATAAGCTGATATATGATATAAGGATACATAATTTATTATATAATTAAGTAACTTATTTAGCTCCTTTAATCTCTCCATTAAAAAAATCAACCATGTCTTTTATTTAAGATTGGAGATCGTACTACATTATACAAGATCCACTCCCTCCTATCTTAAAGTATGATGTATTTGGGAAGTTGATTTTGGGTATAACATAGTTTTCATATTTTTTTTTTGATATTTTTATAATCTACCCTTATTTTTGCTCGAATAATCTACTCTTATTGATGCCCTCTAAAAATAATAAAGGAAGATATATAAGGAATTAAGAAAGATGCATGACTATGAAGTTTTTGAAAATATATATCATATTAATTAACTTAACTTACTACCTAATCTGATCAAATTAAGTAAATATGTTTTATATTAAGAATCGAAGTAATTTGCAGGTTATTTAAAATATGATGTATTTTGGAAGTTGATTCTATATAAGACATAGTTTTTATATTTGTTAACATTTTTCTAATGTACCCTTATTGATGCCCTCTCAAGAATAATGAGGACGATAAAGAATTAAGAAAGATAATTATAATGTTTTAGAAAATACATGCATATATATTAATTAACTTAACTTATTACCTTAATCTAATCAAATTAAATTAACAGGTTTAATATTAAGTAATTTGCAGGTAATTTGCTAACAGTTGAAAGAAGAAAAATATCAAGCTTCCGGATTGTTTCAGTTGAATCCGACCTTCTGTTGATTTTTCGTTAGAGTGGGGTATAAGTAAATTAAACTAATGCCAATTTTTGTATATAGCCCGATTTCCCTTGGTTCATTATTGATTCAACCAAAGAAACTTCAGTAAGGTGGGCTTGACCGGCGTCTAGGTCTTCGCGCTAAAAAAACTAACATAATTAATTACTTCTTCATTTCCATTCATTTTTTTTTTTAAAAAAAAAAATGAATGGAAATGAAGAAGTAATTAATTATGTTAGTTGAGAGCGAAGACCTTGACTCAGTGGGGAAGCTGGACTTGTGCAGGCTAGTGGTTCTGGTATTCCGGGATAGTCTGGCAGGGCTAGCAGCCTCATATTATTTCAAGCCTCTTTTTTTTTTTCCCATAAAAAAATTATTATTTCAAGCTTCTAATTGACCCATAATATCATAGAATATTAATTAAAATGAAGTCATTAATAGACGAACTGCTTCACCTTGTCCGTGTCATTCCCTACAATAATGTTATAATTAATGCTATTTGTAAGACACTTTTAATACTCCCTTAAAAAGTTATTTAGAGAGTTTATATTAATCCTAAATATAAGCTATATTTTATATTTATCAATTTTTTAAAACTTTTATTAATACTCTCTTAACAATATTAAAAAAGGATAGGATATGAGATAATTAAAGAAGATTATACTGGCTTTTTAAAAAATACATATGAAATAATGGGTGAGAACTGAAAAATGCAATAACAATAACTTAGATGTAAAATTATACATTTATTCAATATGATAACTTATGTTAATGGAAAAAAATATTGTCTTTATCATCTTATAAATATATAATCAGACGAGTAAGGAATTTCTGAAGCAATTTTTCTGGAGATTTGTGGGATCGAGAGAGTTACGTGTCCCTGCAATATAGTTAGGGGTGGAAATAGACCAGCCTCTATCAAAGCGGCCTATAGCCTGGCCTCGTTTAGAGCCTGGTCGCCGATCTATTTGTTAAAAAGTAGCTGCACTGTGTCTATTTAAAGGTCTTTATGTGTAAATAAGTAAAGCCTATTTTGTTAAGGCCTCGACTGTAAGCTTTCGAGTGGCTTTGTTTACACATGAAATATATATTTATATCATATAATAACAAAATATTTATTTTTTTTATTATTATATTTATATAGATTTTAATAGGCTCAAAGTGCATGAAGCCTACTTATGACCTTCAAAGCCTACAATATGAGGCCTTTTTAAAGGCCTACATTGTAAGTAGGCCTTTAAAAAGGTTTCAGGTCTGACCAGGCCTTATAAAGACTCAGACCTAAGCCTAAAAAAAAGCTCGTGACTCTGCTCGTGCCCAGCTCGTGGCCTTTAACTCCATTACTGCTCGCACCTTTTTAGCCAAAGCCCGACTACGGCGACATATTTTCATCCCTAAATATAGCCTCCCAAGATTTTTAATCATTTTAGGCTTTTACTATAACAAAAGATGAAAAGTAGTTTAACAATCAATAAGATATAAAAATAGACTAACTTTTTTTTATTTCTGTTTCTGATTAGTTAATAAAAACTTGTTTTCATAACAGAATTAATGATTTATACAACTTCAAGGGGACATGAATAAAATATTCGTCTGACTATGGAAAAAAAATGATGCAACTCCTTATGTATTTCGACAAAAAGAGGCTGTAGAAGATTTGTTACAAAAACATATGGAAAGTGTAGTATAATTAAGGTGGAAGCTGAAAAGTAATTAAAACCGAGAAATATAAACACGCCTTCCGGGGCCTACTCTTCGAGAGGCTAAGGTAAGGAGGCAACCCCTGAAATAAATGTAAATTTAAAAAAGTTTATTTAATTTTATAAGTTATATATATATATATATATATATATATATTTCATCTAACATATAAGAAATGTTTCTAATGTTTTACGTAGGCCCGTATGAATTTATGATTTATTTTAAATACAGGTCTAAGTGTTTGTGTATGATTTGATATTTTTTTGGCTAATATATAACGGATAATTTTTATTTATTTATTTATTTTATCAACCAAGAAAATATAATTTGATCATTCAATGAATAGAGGAGATCTCGTTACAAAAACTAATCTACCAGTTTTTTTATAATTAAATACCAAATTTCACAATTGTTAAAGGAAAAATCTCGTATAAATATAGTTGAATTATCCATATTTTAATTTGGGTCGTTAAACTTAACAAATTATATATCGGGTTATACGTCATAATTAGATATTTAAAATTTAGGTCAAATTATCTCTATATCTCTTAGTTATTAAAACAAAAAAAGTAAAAATATGACCATATTATTTGCTCTATCAATTAATTCCTTAGCAAGTATTGCACAACTGAGCATCATTTATTCTCTAACTTCTTTCCAAACTTATATATAATATTATTTTTTCTACAACATTCGGTTTTGTAGGAAAGTATGAGCATATATATAATTGGAAAAGGTGAATTCTTATGTTGAATAATAATTACATGTTGTTGAAAAATAAAACCTCTTCTTCAATCTCCTTCCTTTTTCTTAATTACTCCTTCAGGTCCTAATTATAAGACCCAGTTGACTTTTTTAAAGAGATTAAGGAAGCTAATTAAATTACTTTAAAGTATTTGTATTTGTATTTTTTTCTTCAAACTAATTAGTTTGAATAATAAAGTAATAATTAATTTAAGGATACACAAGATATGAAATGATTAAATAAATTATTTAGCTTTCTTAATTTTTTTATTTAAAAAAGTCAACTAGATCTTATAATTAGTACCGGAGGTAGTACTACTTAAATCGAGTCCAAGCAGGCTAATATATCTGGGTTCAAGTCAGGTATCAGCCCATCTCTACAATCGTTGTAGGCCCAACATATACAAATCCAGCAGCTAGCGTTTTTCCTTCTCTTTGTTGGTTTATTTTATACTTAATGTAGAAAACATTTTTAAAAGAATTGGCCCCAGTTGAGTTGGACATCAGTCGAGTAATTATATATAAAAATATATATGCATGCTGGGTTTTGAACCAGAAGAATTTCAATTAAATCCAATTGAAATACTAAAATTCAGATTCAATATTACATTTCTAACAAAATCCCGATCAGGCCATAAGCCCTGCCCTATTTAGAGATTTCTGAATGTTTCAAAAAGACTCTAATATCCCTCTAATTAAAATTATTATTATTATTATTATTTTGCTAAAGAAATTTTAGAAAATGGGTTGGGCCATCTCATCTACCCAAGAAATAGACACTTAGAGCCCAAATCATCATAAGGTATACTAAGTTAGAGAGTACATATACATTTACCTCTTCCCAACGTTTTACTGCTTCGTAAACCCCTAGGATGTCTCTCCCAGCGCCTTACTAATTTTAGAATCGAATCCCCTCCCTTTAAGTGAGAAAGTCCAACCCATTTATTAATTGAACCCAAGAATGAGGGTGTAATTAAAATTATGACTGAACCAAAAGTTGTCGATTTCTAATTCAGCCCAGAACACAGTTTCACACCTCCATGCAAACCCCCATCTTCCCCCTCAGATCCAACGGGTTCCTCAAGAAACACAGTATCATTCATGTCTCTGAAATACTGGAAGTATAATCCAGCTGCAGCAACGTCTCTTGTTTTGCAACTCTGCTTGCACATATATAGTGAAAAGTGTCACATTTAATAATTAATAATAATTCATCATTCACTATTATATAAATCAAGTCCTGCTTGACGGTAGGTTTCCTTGAGAGTAAACCATACTACTAGTACTGTGAGGGAAATCATGCGCTTTCTTTTGCCCAGATTTGCCGCTGTGCATTTTATCCAACATGATTTTGCTTTCAATAACTTATTCCTTTATTTTTTTCATGGAATGAAAAAACTCTTCCCCATCTTTTCTAGCTCTATGGCTCAAAAATCTCAATTCACTTTAACACTTTTCTTTTCCCCTAGATGATTCATGATATGAGGTGAATGCTCATATCATCATTTTAATTAGGGACATTATGGGTTTTTAACAATATTAAAAAAATCTTAATTAGACCTTTTGACTTAATTAGACATTTGTTAAAAGTACAAATCTAAATCTAGATTTCAGTTTTTCAGTTGGGATTCTTCCTTTTATATTTCCGATTTCTTTATCAATAATCATGCTACAACTTTTATTTAAGCATTCAACATGTCTGTGATGAAGGTTGATGTTAGTTTCAATAAATATTGTGACTTAAGACCAAGTATTAGAAAAGCTAATTTCTATATTAATTCTTAATTGTAGCACTAGCACAAGTTCCTTTATTGTGTCTAAGAGATAAATGACCACTGTTCTGTCAAAAATTGCCAAACAAAATTCTTTGAACAATTTGAGATATATCTTGACATCCCTGATTAAGTGTGTAATGTAATGCACACTAAATCGTCAATCAAGGTATTTTTACTTGTCAATGTTTTTCCTTTTCTATTATAAAGATTAAAGAGGTAATTTCACAGTTGTATTATATTACATTCAAATCTCTTAGACCCGTTAATAATTTTGAAATTTTAAGTGAGCTTGAAGTATTAATTTGGGGAGAAGCACCAAAATAATGTTTTTTTCTAAAAAAAAAAAAAACCAAAATAAAACACATTGGAAAGTTTTTTTCAAAGTAATGCTCACGCCACTGATGGCGTGAGAGAGATTCACGCCACTGACATAAAAGTGTCAGTGGCGTGACACAGGTTCACGCCACCTAGTGGCGTGAACCTGTCACACGTTGTTCACGCCACTAGGTGGCGTGATATACTATATCATCAGACCCACAATTGTGGGTATGATGATATATATTAAAAAAAAAAAAAATTTAAATGTCGCTGGCGTGAACAACGTTCACGCCATTGACATTTTGTGTCGAACGTGTTAGTGGCGTGACCTTTTTTGCACCACTAGTGGCGCGGCTGTCCCGCGCCACCAACCGCATTACTTTGGTAAAATGTTTCCAATCTCGCTTAACTCGATAAATTTTTTTTTTTCTTATTTTGGTCAAAAAGCCATTAATTTGTGTTCCTTGAGTGTAAGTCCCTCAAAACAATAAGGGGATCATATCCTCTCCAATTATTAGCAAATAAGGCGGACAAGAGTCCAATTTGCTTCTTTTACCGGAGCCTCGGCTAGGTGGTTCTGCAATCGTTTGTCCCTACTCCCTAGGGCCCACCTCCCTAACCTTAAATCAGATATCATTCCAAACAACCCAAAATCTAAAGACGGAAGCATCAACTAAGTTTTGTCCCTAGGGCCCACCTCCCTAACCTTCACTGCTCGTCGTTTTGGCGTTTTCCATGTAAATTCATCTTCATCAATTTATCACAACAATCGCTGATCAATCCCATCGATGTGACCGATTAATTAATATACGAGCCCAAAATAATAATAACAAATACATAATTATCCATTTCCTTCCCCGCCCTAGTGCCCCTTGCTGTGACGACCAATTGGTGTCGAGAATCTGAAGCTCCGTCAGATATAAAATATAGTTAATTTTTTAATAGGTTGAACAAGTTAATTAAATTATTTTTAGAGTATTTATATTTATATTTTTTTAAATTAATTAATTTAATTAATAAAGTGATATATAATTTAAAAATAATTAAGTAATTTATTTATTTAGCTTCTTTTAATTTCTTAACAAATCAGCTATTATATTTAGGATAAGAGTAGTTCACACCTGTCAACTAACTTGATATGCGTGTGTGTATATATATACACAAAAACGGCGAGCCAGTTTTTCTGCATTGGTCAAACTGTCAAAGGCAGAAGGAGATATGGACTTTGCCGATTTGAGAAGAGCTGTAGAAGAGGTTGAGCTCATCGACGCTCACGCTCACAACATAGTTGAGCTTAACTCCAACCTCCCTTTCATCCGTGCCTTCTCTGAAGCCAACGGCGATGCCGTTTCTTTCGTACCCCACTCTATATCGTTCAAGGTATTTCTTCATCACTTCTTCTTGTTATTCACTACCACACTGTTGTAAGCTCATAATCTGGATCCGACGGTTTAGCTCCCACACTGTCAGTTCTGATAAGAAAAAAAAAATTCCTTTTATGTCGTATTAAATGATTCAGTTGAGTGATTGTACCCGTTGACTCTCCAAAAGAACAAAATGCTTTATAGTTTCCAACTTACTGAGTGCCAATTAAAAGACTCATTCATTAATTCCCCTCTTCCATAAAACAGTTCACTTGTACCACAATCATTATACGCAACAACTGAAACGATAGACCTTGAACAATTACGGGATGATAATTTTTTTAAATTCTGCTACGCTTGAGTGTGACCCTCTTAAAATGAAATATTGAATCATTTATGTACTGTCAGTCAATTACGGATTTTCCTACCGGCTTGCACGAAGTAGTGCACATGAAAAAACAGATAGCTGTAAACAAAACGTTACATTCTGGTTAGTTTTTTGTTTTGACATTGGGAAGTCAACATGATTGTAATTACTTGAAAGTTTGGGCGGCACAAGGACTTCTTAACAGTTTACTTCCTCTTATTGAGAATATAGATTTGCAATCGTGATATTATGATAATCAAACCAAAAGACACAGTCAACTGAAGACCTGAGGTTTGAATTTCCTTGTCTGAGATAGATAATAATTGGAAGTGAAGTTGAAGGAAAAAGGATCAAGGAACGACGATCCTAGCATGTTCTGTAAATCTTGTTTAAGCAATTGATAAATTTTTCTGTTTTCATCTCTGCCGCATCAACTCTTATTGCGCCATACTTTAGGATTTCTAGCATGTTGCTACTATATTTTTTGGTGTTTCAAGTAGAAACTCAAACTCACTTATGAGTTCCCAGAATAATGATCGACTTCATTCAACGGATATGTTGCATGAAGCATTGGTGCTACTACCTTGATCAGATAACTCACTAGTCTCTTGTTAAATTGATGCTATGCAGCATCCGTGGTTTGATTCCCAGTTCTACCTCAATCTATATATGCTAAAATAAGTGTTATTGTACGCAATTTGCTCGAGAATTTTCAAATTATTTTGTCTGACATCTAATTTGTGATTAATTTATGCAATGACAGAGAAGTTTAAGAGAAATTGCTGAACTCTATGGATCTCAATGTTCTTTGCCAAGTGTTGAAGAATATCGAAGAGTCTCTGGATTGCAATCCATCTGTTCTACATGCTTCAAAGCTGCAAAAATCTCCGTCATACTCATTGACGATGGGTTTGAATTGGATAAAAAGCATGACTTAAGGTGGCATGAGAGTTTGACACCTCTCGTTGGAAGAATCTTAAGAGTTGAACGGTTGGCCGAGAAAATTCTTGATGAAGTGAGAAGCTTAGAGATTTTCACTTTTGATCTGAAATGGCATAGTTGTTGGGCATCTTATATTGTTTTTAGGCACTATATTGTTCTTTATTTGTGTTGCTGTCTCTACTGTCCAAGGACCATTGTAAAACAGCAATTTTGTCAGTGATTTGCTCTCACACGTTCATTCCAAATACATGAAATATAGAAAATTGGTTTAATCTTTTGTTTGTATTCCATTCTTGCATCTGTGATTGCATCCATACTATTTGTTGCTATGCCGTACATTTTCAACCAATAGTCTATTTAGCATTTGCTTCATGGCATATTCTAACTCTTATGTTGCTTTAGGTGTTGCCAGATGGATCTCAGTGGACGATGGATAAGTTTACTGAAGCATTTGTCTCAAAGTTGAAATCATATCCTTTGCATATGAATTTGTTTTCATAATTGGAAGATGGTTGCGAAATTATTCACCGGTTTAACTGGACTCCTTAGCATTTTTGTTACTGCTGCTGCTGAGATCTTTGGATTGAAAAGCATTGCTGCATATCGTAGTGGTCTTGAAATCAATACAAAAGTGACAAACAAGGATGCAGAGGAGGGTCTCACTGATGTGCTAAATGGCAAGTAGAGTATGTAAAATTGGTTTCAATTTGATATAATGCTGGATATTCTGAGCCGTAAGTCCTTATTTTCAGTTGGGAAGCCTGTCCGCATGGGGTAGTTTGTGGTATCAGCGTCCGAGCTAGTGTGTTGATATCAGAGTCCGGGTTAGTGTTTGGTATCACAGTCCGAGCTAGTGGGTCGGTGTTAGGGATGGTGTTGATATCAGAGTCCGAGATAGTGGGTCGGTATCAGAGTCCATGATAGTGGGTTGGTATCAGAGATGAGGTATCAGAGTCCAGGATAGTATGTTGGTATTGGAGTCCATGGTAGTGTGTGGTATCAGAGTCTGGGGTAGTTTGTGGTATCAAAGTCCGAGATACAGTTCAGAAAAATTCCAGATTTAATAGGTCAATTTCAAAAATTCCAGATTTAATAGGTCAATTCCAAAAATTACTCCTTCTTCTACACAAGGCTTTAAAATCTGCATTAGCTCTTCCTCAAGTTCTTTTTTCAAACGGATAAGAAAATGATTACTACGTCTATATATAGACTGTTGGATCCCATTCAATCCATTTAATATTCTTCTCTTACCAATCTCAATTATTCCAAATACTTCGCTATTCCAGCATATTAAGTACCCTATAATAGGGGTAGCATTACATGAACATTCTCCTCCCTCTTCCAACTATTTCGCATGAGCTCCTCAAAGTTTTCATGGATTTGCCATGCCACTTCATCCCAGAAAATCCTCATCCAAACCTTTTATTTTCTAGGTGTGTCCTGCTCAAACTGGAGCGCAGGTTTGGACCTGCGGTTGTTGAAATTGCGACAACAGGCTTTGATATCTTCCCGTGCACACGTAGCCGAAGCACCTTTAGGTGCTTCTGCACTATTATCGGGAAGCAGCTTAAGGCTGATCGGGGTGCTTTCATGTTGCTGCTGTATCTGCAGGCAACATTTGGAATCCATTCAAGAAGGTATTTCCCTTGTTTAAATAATTGACGGCAGGAAATTATCTGGAATCCATTTAAGAAGGTATTTCCCTTGTTTAAATAATTGACAGCAAGAATTATCTTCGATCTAGATGGATATATATCATATACGTCATGCTATTTAGATCCATTGTTAACACATGCAATCTTATTTTATTTTTGCAAATTATCTGACATTATAATATAAATATTCATGAAAGAATTAACTTAAAAGACATGAGTCTTGAATATTTACTTTGTCTTTTGATTATATCAGAAAGCTTATCACTGATTTTTTTTTGTCTGCATGATCCACATTTTGAAGGGAAAGTCCGCGTCTTTCTGTGGAGCGGACACGAAAAATGAAGGCGGTTTGAAGGATGCTGGTATGTTACAAATAATATTAGATCCTGAATCATTGGGATGTTACAAATGGTATCAAAGTCTGGTTTGAGTCGATTTGCCATCAAGGATGTTAGGATGTTACAAATGGTATCAGAGCATGGTTCGTCTCGATGTACCAATAAAGATGCTGGAAGGTTACAAATGGTCTGGTTTGGGTCGATTTGCCAGCGAGGATGATGATATGTTAAAATGGTATCAGAGCATGGTTCGAATCAATGTGCCAGTGAGGACGTTGGGATGTTACAAATGGTATCGATAATATCCGAGCTCGGTTCACCTCAATGTGCTAGTAAGGATGCTGAGATATAACAAATGGTCGGGTTTGGGTTGATGTGCCAGCGAAGATGTTGAGATGTTACAAATGGTATCAGAGCATGGTTCGAGTGTGAATGCTATAAAAATAATCGTTGGGATGTTATAAATGGTATCAGGGCCTGGTTCGGGTCGATGTGCAAATCGGGGTGAATGCTATAGAAATAATTCCATTTTAAGTGTCACATACATAGCACAAATCGATCGGACAATAATTATGTGAAATAAATTGGTTTGTTTGTTTATTTTATAATTCAATATCCAATAGTTTTACGAGTAATTAGAAACACTTTTATGCGGTACACTTTTTTATACAGATCCCAAAATCAATACTGTTGTTATACAAATATTTGGTGTATAACAAATATATAGATTCCCTGTATTGGGATCTGTTGTTATAACCAAATTGTACCGCGTAATTTTTTAAAATGCATTCTTAATGAGTTATTTCGCCCATACTTTCTTTCTTTTGACTTCAAATTAAATGAAGTAGAGCTTTAAATTATTCCACTATTTTTATCATTTATTATTATTATATATAATATTAATTTAATTTTTTTAATATGGAATCGCACCCACTCAATTGAGTGGGTCTCGATTCTCACTTTTCACGCCACCTAGTGGCGTGAATTACCCCCACGCCACTGACACAAAATTTGCCAGTATGTGTTAATGGCGTGAACCTCTTTTACGTGATTAATAGCGTGAGTCTGTCCTGCGCCACTAACTGTATTACTTTGGTAAAATGTTTCCAATCTGCTTTAATCTGGTAATTTTTTTTTCTCCTTATTTTGGTCAATCTCCCTGCTTCTATACGGAGCCACGTGTACTATGACCAGATATGCATGCGTTCCAAATCAAAAATGTCAAACTAAAAAATAGCAATATAGTAATAATAAAAACATAGTTGTTATCAATTTCTTTGCCGTCTTCATGCCTCGTTGCAGTGACGACTAATCGGTGACAAATGTGGAAGGACATTTCACTCCATAATTTCAACTGATTTAATATGTATGTATATAGACTGAAACGGCGAGCCAGTCTTTCTGCTGTACCCAAATGCGATATGGACTTCGTGAATCTGAGAAGAGCTGTAGAGGAAGTTGAGCTCGTCGACGCTCACGCTCACAGCATAGTTGAGCTTAACTCCAACTTCGCTTTCATCCATGCCTTCTCTGAAGCTCATGGCGATGCCGTTTCTTTCGCACCCCACTCTATATCGTTCAAGGTACTTCTTCCTCAATTTTTTTGGCTTATTCACTACCACTGTTACCATTTGCTGTCAGCTCATGATCTCGATCCGATTGGCTTAGCCTTCACATTGTCAATTCTGATAAGAAGAAATCCTTTTATGTCGAATTAAATGATTTATTTGAGTGATAATACACGTTGGCTTTCCAAAAGAACGAAATGCTTTTTTATAGTTTCCAACTTACTGAGTGCCAATTAAAAGACTCATTCATTAATTCTCCTGTTCCGTAAAACAGTTCATTTGTTGTCATCGGAGAACCACAATCATCATACGCAACAACTGAAATGATAGACCTTGAAAAATTACCGGTTGATAATTTTTTTTTATTCTACTACGCTCGAGTGTGACCTTCTTAAAATGAAAACTTGAATGATAGGGCAAAACTTTAAAGCCTATAAACTCCGCAAAGATACGGTTACCGATCAAGTAATAAAATGATAAGAAAAGTATCGTTCCCACGGCGACTTAGTATCACAACTTTAGTTAAGCATTAATTTCACAATTTCGTTTAAGTTGAGAAGACTAAATTTAATTTAATTAAAAGAAAAGAAATTAAAACTAAAATTAAAACAAACTAAGCACACACTAATGAACGAGCAACCTAGAGTCACTAATCCCTTATTTGATTCTTAGATTTTATTCCCACCAAATTAACTTTGACTTAACTTAATCAGCTAATCTAGAGTATTAATGTTTATAAGTGCCTGTCGGTCCACTTATACACCTACCTCAAATAATTATGCAATGTCTCACAAATTAATTAAGGTGCAATTCAAATCGTGCTCACTCTAATTTGACTATGCGGAGCTTCTAGGTATATGTCTATCCTAGACGCAAATTAGATTAAAACCTAACTTCACGTTAAATTTGAACCTAATTCCAAATTATTTATTCCCAAGGTCAATTTAGGATTCCCTCTTTCAAGTCCAACCCTAAATCCCCAAAACATGCTCAATGGTGATCAATCAATAAGCAATAACAATGAACACAAGGATTAAATAAACCGAAATAAAATCAAGCAAAACCAACAAGTGGGAATAATCTCTAAAACCCAAACAAGTTCATAGGTTCTCTAGGTTGCAAAACCAACTAGCCACACATGGCTTTTATTCAAACTAATAAAAGAGAAAAAAAAATCCAGGTTCAAAGAATAAAGAGAAAGAGAGGAAAAAAAAAAAAGATTCTCCGTCGCCTCCACGCCTCCTTCCGTCCTTCCGTGGAGATGATGAAGAGAACTGGAATGCTCACCTCTACTCCTCTCGCTTCTTCGTTCCTTCTCGTTCTATGTCTCTCTCTTCTTCCCTTCCTTCTTGTCTCTGCCTCCCTATTTATAATTTAGGTCTTGAGTCACTGATTTTCCTTTCCTTATTACAAAGATATCTTATATCTTGTAATTTACTCCACCAGATCACGCAATTGATTTTGTTTCTATTTTTCTTGCGGGAGACCACTAAGTTTGACTGATTGCATATCCTTTTAATTGCTCTTTCTACTTCTTTCCAAATCAGCCTAATATTCCCCGCAATATATAATAGGAAATAAGTAGATTTTATGTTGATTTATTCTTTGATCCTAAGTTTGATTCAATGATGGAAAAGTCAATAAAAGATAATTAAATAGGTATATAATATCAATAATTCCAATCAATTCTCATAAAATATACACCCATTTAATCATAAAATATACACTTATCATTGAGTCATCTATGTACTGTCAGCCAATTACGTATTTTCCTACCAGCTTGCACGATATTGAGTGCAAATGTAAAACCGGTACCTGTAAATAACACGTTACATGCCGGTTGGTTTTTGGTTTTGACATTGGGAAGTCAACATGATTGTAATTACTTGAAAGTTTGGGCGGCACAAGGACTTCCTAACAGTTTACTTCCGTCTTATTGAGAATATAGCTATGCAATCGTGATATTATGATAATCAAACCAAAAGACACAGTACACTGATGACCTGAGGTTTGGATTTCCTTGTCAGATATAGATAATAAGGTTTGGATTTCCTTGTCAGATATAGATAATATTCTCTGTGGTCCTTACTATAAGACATATTTACCTAATTTGATTAGATTAAGGAAATTAGTTAAGTTGGCTATTATAACATGTATTTCCTAAAACACTCTAGTCATCTTCCTTAATTCCCTCATTCCCTCCAGGGAGCATCAATAGGGATAAGTTAAGAAAAGATAGAAGAATATGAAAAATATGTCTTATTTTTAGGATCAAGAACAACTAACCAAATATGTCTTATATTAAGGACCGGAGAAGTAATTGGAAGTGAAGTTGAAGGAAAAAGGATCAAAGAACGTAGCCCTAGCATGGTCTATAAATTTTGTTTAAGTAATTGTTAAATTTTTCCGCTTTCATCTCTGCTGCATCAACTCTTATTGAGCCATGCTTCAGGATTTCTAGCATGTTAATACTAGTATATTTTATGGTGTTTCAAACTCACTCATGAGTACCCAGCACAATGCTTGACTTCATTCAACGGATATGTTTGCATGAAGTATTGGTTCAACTATCTTGAGTCAGATAATTCACTAGTCTCTTGTTAAAATTGATGCTATGTAGCATCTGTGGTTTGATTCCCAGTTCTACCTCAATCTATATATGCTAAAATAGGTGTTACTGTACGCAATTTGCTCGAGAATTTTCAAATTATTTTGTCTGACATCTAATTTGTGATCAAATTATGCAATGACAGAGAAGTTTAAGAGAAATTGCTGAACTCTATGGATCTCAATGTTCTTTGCCAAGTGTTGAAGAATATCGAAGAGTCTCTGGATTGCAATCCATCTGTTCTACATGCTTCAAAGCTGCAAGAATCTCTGCCATACTCATTGACGATGGGTTAGAAACGGATAAAAAGCATTACTTAAGGTGGCATGAAAGTTTAACCCCTCTTGTTGGCAGAATCTTAAGAGTTGAACGGTTGGCCGAGAAAATTCTCGATGAAGTGAGATGCTTAGAGATTTTGACTTTTGATCTGAAATTGCATAGTTATTGGGCATCTTATATTGTTTTTTGGCACTATATCGTTCTTTATTTGTGTTGCGGTTGCTACTGTCCAAGGACCACTGTAAAACAGCAATTTTGTTAGCGAATTCTCTCACACGTTCATTCCAAGTACATGAAATATTGAAATTTGGTTTCATCTTTTGTTTGCATTCCATTCTTGTATCTGTGACTGCAGTCATACTATTTGTTGCTAAGCCATACATCTGACCAATCTTCTATTTAGTATTTGCGTCATGGCATATTCTAACTCTTGTGTTGCTTTAGGCGTTGCCAGATGGATCTCAGTGGACACTGGATAAGTTTACTGAAGCATTTGTCTCAAAGTTGACATCATATCCTCTGCATATTAATTTCTTTTCTTAATTGGGATATCTTTGCGAAATGATTCACTGGTTTAACTGGACTCCTTAGCATTTTTGTTACTGCTGCTGATGAGATCTTTGGATTGAAAAGCATTGCTGCATATCGTAGTGGTCTTAAAATCAATACAAAAGTGACAAACAAGGATGCAGAGGAGGGTCTCACTGATTTGCTAACTGGCAAGTAGAGTATATGTAAAATTGTTTTCAATTTGAAATAATATCCTAAATATTCTGAGCAGTAATTCCTTATTTTCAGCCGGGAAGCCTGTCCGTATAACAAACAAGAATCTTATTGATTACATCTTTTTGCAAAGTTTGGAAGTTGCTCAGTCCTATGACTTGCCAATGCAGATACACACAGGGTAATGGATAATCCTTTTTTTTTTTTTAAATACAAAGGATAATGGATAATTCTTAAATTGCCTGATGCTTCTACATGTGCTATGATTGATAGCTAAATTTTTTTAAGGGAGAGCTTTAAAAACAGGTTGAGGTTTCCAAATAATTACTTCTAAGGAAGTAGAAACTGAGTTCATTAAAATTTCTTGTAAATAACAGACTTCAGTTAATAAGGTTTCTTGAACTGGCTTGCATTTGGCCGTGCATCATTGGTGTTGTGAAGTGCAGTAGTCCATACCTTGTTCACTTCTAGGATTTACCAAAAAACATTGTCTACATCAAAGTTGCAGTTACCTTTACTATTTACTGCTGCTCTGTTAATGTCATACAGAGCATCCCCTGCGACTCAAGCGGGATGTGAGTACCAGTCCGCATAAATATCTTATTTAGCACCGAATACTACTAAATTGAGATTAGGCATTCCAACCTTTAGTCTCAATCAATATACCTTTCACTTTTACCTAACATGCTATTTATTGATTTTTCTTTGTAGCTTTGGGGATACAGATATGGATATGCGACTATCCAATCCTCTTCATCTCCGTGCAGTTCTTGAGGACAAGAGATATTCCAAGTGCCATATAGTTCTTTTACATGCATCCTATCCATTCTCAAGGGAAGCATCATATCTAGCCTCTGTTTACTCCCAGGTAAATGTTAGATGACTCGGTAAATTATGTTAGTACATATCTAATCTGGATAGCAGGTTCCCTCGCCTTGAGGATAATATACAGTTTTTTACCTTCAGGTGTACCTCGATTTTGGGTTGGCAATCCCAAAACTTAGTGTTCATGGAATGAGATCTTCAATTAAAGAGCTATTAGAGCTGGCTCCAATTAATAAGGTGACAATATACACAGTCCAAAAAATAATGAGAGTACTGTGCACTGGGTATAGGAAAGGGTTAAGGAGCTATTTTGCCCTAAAAGTTTTTACTGAGGGGCAATTTTATTCTGAAAGTGTAAAAAATGTAGCGATTTTGCCCTAGCCATTATCCTAGTTACTTTTGATCATTAGTTGACTAAATATACTGAGTTGACCGTCAATATATCATCCATATCATTTTTGTTAAAGTGAAAATTTGTGACGGAAATCCATGTATCATCTATTTTATCTTTCTTTTTAAGTTAGATTTAAAACTTTTGGGACAAATTTGCATCTTAACAAAAATGACATCAACTCAGTATATTTGATCAATTAATGATCAAAATTAACTAGGATAATGGACAAGACAAAATTGCCCCCAAAAAACTTCCTGGTAAAATTATCCCTTAATCCTATAGGAAATAAGTATTACCACGCGCTAGCAGGAAACAAATTTCAGGTGCCGCATACGGAACTGATATTAAAAGCTTATACTTCATATGTTATAACTCTTGAGATTTATGTTAATTTGTCTGAGTAAGGAAGTCAGAAAGCAATGCTTTCTTTCTTCGCTTCCTCCGTTCTTCACCCTCTTTTCACTTTTTTAAAAACTTCTTTACTATCTAAAAGTGAAACTTCAGCTATTTTTTATTCTGGCTATGTTATTACACACACTGCACCGGGACGGACATGGTAATATGGCATGTGGAGTTGTATTTTAGATCTGTTCTGGTGAATTTAGTGTCTTGCATGAACAATTTGCAGGCGATGTTCAGTACTGATGGCTATGCATTTCCTGAAACATTCTACTTAGGTTGGTTAGCATCGTTAAATTTATTCATTATGTTCACATTCACTAAACAAATTTTGTTGTTTTAATTGCTTCTCTTCTTTTGTGCCATCTTTGAATTGTCTTATCGTTTTGCCAAGCTGTGTGCCGACTGCTTTCCTTCCTTAACATTTATGCTCATTATTGGAATATCTCTTGACACATTAGCTTAGAAAATTATATTCCATGCAAACATAATTGGGGACCAGAGGCTTGAAAAGGAGACATATGCTGGTGGCTTACTGACAATGATTCTGGTTCAATTTGTTTCTGCATTTGGCCACTTGGAATTCCTATTTACTTTTGGTGCATGTGTTCCATTTCTGTATCAATTCTACTAGTTCGCATAATTGGAAAGAGGGGGCGATTGAGAACTGAATTAGCATCTAATTAGTGAAAACCAACCAAGTTGACTTGGTCATATGGGATCTGAACATGAAGTCACAGATTTCAAGGAGAGTTGAGCTTAATTTCTATAATCACCAATACTCCCCCTCTCCAAGTTGAGGAGTAGTTGTTAACCCCATCTTGACTCCATGCTCTTTTAATCCACCCAATTAAGGCTGGCCTTGGTCAGAACAGGTCACCAGCTATTTGCAATATGGTTGGACCGTTGGAATGTAACTGACTTCAGGTAAACCAGAATCAAATTTTTGAGTCAGAATGTTAGTCAGTAACTTGTACTAGATAAATAATGCATATTTAGGAAATATACCATTTTTCTATGTGTAGTGGTGCTGTCCAAAAAATAATAGGCCATCAACAAGTTAGGAACATCGCTAATATAAATATAATATGTCGTCTATTTATATATGTAAGAGCTAATTAGATCTCTTTCATGTTTCACCTGAAGGATATTATGTATCATATAACCTAAAATTTTGGCCCAAGAAAATTCTACCTCGGCCTTGCCACAATACTTGAGTGCAAAACATAGTTGATTGAAATAAAATAAAAATTTAATTTTACAGGTGCAAAGAAGTCTCGTGAAGTTGTTTTCTCTGTTTTACGTGATGCATGCATTGATGGCGATCTCTCGCCTCCTGAAGCTGTGGAAGCTGCTAAAGACATCTTTGCACGAAATGCAATCCACTTTTACAAGATTAAACCAGCCACTTGTATTAGTGTATTATTACTGTACAAAACTTAGTTGATTTTGTTAGTTTGTTACATTTGCTTGTAGTTTGTTATAACCGTTTATACATTCATTTGTACATAGGGGGTGAGCTATTTTATCTATATAAGGACTTGTACCTACTGGAAATTAGTGTGAAAATAATATTCAGATTCATATTCTATTCTTGCTTCAGTAATAACTTGTACTATCTCTTCACACAACAACTTGTCCCAAAAGGCAAATATTGCTTTAGAGGCTGAATTATCACTTGTTCGTCTCATGTGGGTCGATATTTCTGGACAGCATAGATGCCGTGTAAGTTTACATCAAGCCTATTTCTATCCTTTTCTTGTTCTGTCCTGCATGGGAACCTTTCATTTGGGAACTAGAGAAGAAAACTGCGGAAGATTACTTGCTGAATTAAAAAGGTTACTACTGAAATATAAGAAAGCAGTTCGTGATTATGTCAACAATTGGAAAAAAAATTGACAAGTAAAGTCAACTGTCCATGGTCCTCACAACTAGATAGTTGGGAATGTTTATATCACCCGTTTGTTCTGTCTGGTTTAAGAGTAGAAATTCCTGTTTCAGACATTTGGAAGGAAAGCAAAATCATTTAACTATCCTTAAGGAAAGGTTTGCCATAAGTTTGCATCGTGGGGTCACATGACAGTTGTACTGTTGCCTATTTAAGTGTTTGTATCATTTCCAAATTGTTCTGCCTTTACATCTGTGATAAATTATACAATTAATCATTGAAAAAGGAACAATGCTTGAGTCCTTGAATTTTGAGGGAAATAAGGCATTTGAATAAACATTTTAGAGATAAATTGCGTATAAAATTGAAACCACGGTGTGTGAACCTAATCCATTGCTTTGAGGGTAGATTGATGCAGTTCCTTAAAACGGATAACCGCCATATAATTGGCTGTGAGATTAAGAAGAACTTTAAATATTAGATACTATTATGATCTCAAGGAGATTCTTTTAGAGACATGGCCCTAATAATAAAGTGCCCCTTGACTGGATTTTGTTTTCCAATAGCTTCCGATGAATTTCAGATGCGTTGTCCAGCTCTTTTTATTCTTATATACTCAACAATAAAAATACAAGTAGGAGCATGGGGTGCTGCCAATTTTTGTTTCAGGTTGTTCCTGGAAAGCGTTTCAATGATGTTATTATGGAGCATGGGGTTGGTTTGGCAAGTGCTGTAATAGCAACGCCTTCATATCTCGACACAACGATAGAAGGGTCTGGTTTGAATGCAGTTGGTGAAGTAACCTTAATGCCTGATTTGTCTACAAAAAGTCGAATTCCTTGGTACTCTGTTTCTTTCTTGACGGGTTTATCTGATATTTCATGGTTAACTGGTCTTGATTTTCAATTTTTCATCCAAAATTGTGTGTTTGTGTTTTAAAATATCATATTTGACATTTTTCTTGAAAGTCCAAGATAATGAAAATCGCAATGCAAAGTAACTTTTTTGGGCAAATAGAGGCAGTAATATATGATAATGACAAGTATTTTGAGTTCATCCCCGGGGTCTTTATTCTTTTTCATTGATGGGTTGGTTTCTTTGGCCAACTATTGATACATAAGTTGAAGAATGACATTGACAAGTAAATATTTTATAATTAAATAAGTAGGGATTCTGGAATATATTGATTGATTTTACTAATATCTTATGCTTATTTAATTATATTTTATATATCTATCCATCTTTTAATTAAATATGGCATAAAAGAATACTACTATAAGAAAATCTATTGATATCCTATTTTATTTTGTAGGAGATATTATGTGGAGGAGAAAATATAGGAAAGACAATAAACATCACAATAAATTAAATTGAAAAAGTATTTAATATAATATATTATTATATTAAATTATATAATTGGTGATGTACCTGCGCAAAGAAAGAGGTCAAAGGATGATCAGATTGGATATATCCAATCTTTTAAATTGGAATGATGCCGTGGGACCCGCGGGAAGAAAAAAAGCTAAAGTGAATCCAAGCAATATATATTAATTCACCACGCATCATCACAATTCAGCAAAAAAAGAATCACAGAGACGCAAGACGATCAGCACGGGAGCAAGAAAGACGCACGGCAATTCAAGAGAAGGACGAAAAACAAGAACGGCAATTCGAGAAATAGGAGGGGAGTATCATCGAAATTGATTGAGACCACAATCGACCGGGGGATTCTTTAAGAGTCTTTATTTCTCTTTTCTTTTCCGTCTTATCGAATCTGATTTTCATCTTTTCATGGATTTTAGTATAGCCATGCTTGGCTAGTTTTCTTTTGTAGTTAGGGAGGATGAACCCTATGCGAATTTAAAATATTTGGTTGAATTCTTTATTGATCTTTATTTTCTTGATTGAATGAATTATCTTTGCTTAAAGCTTTCTTGAAGATTGATCACCTTTTAGATTGTTCATAGGTTAATGTATGACAATAGAGATGTTGGTGCATTTAACTAGAACCGTTAATTCATCATAGAGTTGCATGACCTAGACATAGGCTTACGAGTTTATGCGATCTCATAATTCCTCGTTTAAAAATATGATCTTTCCAATCAATACTAAGACATAAGGTTGTTTTCAAAGATAACGGACTAAGGTAGCATCAAGACATTGGGACTTAGTCTAACTTTAGAGAATTGATCGTCAATCAAGGGAATAATAATCAATTAGGATTCAATTCAAATTATTAGAGGAACATAGGGGATTCTCATCCCTAGTCGCGTATTTCTTAATTACTCATCTTTTCTCTCAATTTTTATTGAAGGTCTTAATTTTGGATTACTCATCTGTTTCTCTCAGTTGTTCTTGAGATTCATATTTTGGATTCTTTATTTAATTCTTTAAATTCTATTTGGTTACAACTCACCCCATATTACTCATTCATCCAACTAAAGCGAAAATAGCAAATTAGTGATTGGAGTACTATTCCTCGTGGGACGATCTTTTTCTCACTACTTTATTACTTATAACGACCGGTGCACTTGCCGAAGTCGCTATCAGACATTCAAAGAGCCTGCAATATGTACAGTTGTTTTGCGTTGAGCATTACAATTGAATTATTAAACTGATGTAGCCCTCTTCTGTGACAGGAGCAAGCAAGAGGAAATGGTTTTATGTAATTTTCAAACAAAACCAGGTGAAGCATGGGAATATTGCCCAAGGGAGGCCTTAAGAAGAGTTTCAAGGATCCTGAAAGATGAGTTTGACTTGGTACGGTTTAAAGCTCGTCTTAGTTGTGATGTAGGGCTATAAAATGAGTTGACTCCCATGTACTGGCCTATTTAACCTGCGAGCCGGTTTTTGATTTTACCCCTTAAATTAAAGTGGGTTAAATGAGTTAGCCCATCCAAACCGCAACCTTGAAAGGTTGCGTGGTTTAACTCACTCCATTCATTTTTACAAAATGATCGCTGAGGTACACTGTAATGTTTGAACTGTTTCCACTTTCCGTGTAGTGAATGCGGGGTTTGAGAATGAATTTTATCTCTTAAAGAGTGTAACTAGGTACTAAAATAAATGCTCTTTTCTAATTGATGATTGAATTATACCATAACAATTGATTGAATAAGTGAACTTTTTAAAAAAAAAAACTGTTTAGGGGAGGGAAAGAAGAATGGTTGCCGATCGACTCCTCTCATTACTCCTCCACATCAGCATTTGATGCCACATCTCCCCTATTTCAGGAAGTCATTGCTGCTCTTCATTCCTTGGGTATTCTAGTGGAGCAGGTAAAAAGAATTTATAGCATCATTAGTTATTATATATATAGATATGTTGAAAAAGTTGACTATGCAAAAGCCTCATTTCACTTAGCGTTCTGTAGCTGGCCTTACTATATCTTCGTACAATGGTTAAGATCCCAAGATACCCCCAAACAAAATATCCATATTGCTGAACCGATGCCTCCTTCTTCGTCTAAAACATAGATGATGTTAGATTACTGTGCTTAACTAACCAAGGTTCTGGCCTTCTGGGAAGGATTGTCACCGTATGTCATGTGCCAAATTAATGCTTAAATTGGCATTTGGTTGCTTTTTGTAGGTCTTCTGTAATTTCCTCTCTTGAGGTTGTAAATTAGTGGCCCATGATCTTTTGATTCTTTTCTCTCTTTTTATATATTTAAGATACATGCAGAAGCTGGAAAAGGTCAATTTGAAGTGATTCTGAGATATACAACTTGTACTGAAGCTGCGGATAAGTTAATCTACACTCGTGAGGTTATTAAGGCAATTGCAAGAAAGGGGGTTGCCGGCGACTTTTATGCCAAAGTAAGGATGGAAATTCTGAGTTTAATTATAATTATCTTGCCGATCTATTTTCGCGGTGTTGAAATTTAAGGTTAAAGCAAAGGGGCTAAAGAAGGCACCCTACCTCGCCCTCTCGTACATTCCTTTAGTTATAATATATTGAAAATATAATTTAGCCGCAAGAAAAGCTTCTATAGATAATGATAACGATAACTATGAAAGTCTTTGGCCCCGATGCCATACAAGGCCGGTAGGATAGCGGAAGCTAATGCACTTCATGCTTATATTTTATTTGGGAAGTACAAACTTTTGTATATAAGCTGATTCAATTATGACTCCTTATGAAATTACCACTACTATCTACTTACAGCTATTAAATTCTTTTTGGTTGCTTCAAGTGAATGCTCGAATATATATTTTGCGTGTGTATAATAATGTTTTCTTGTAATATTGAAGGTGCTTTTTGGATGATATTGGCTCTGGAGCTCATGTGCATCTTAGCCTGTCACAGAATGGTCAAAATGTATTTATGGCATCTGATGCATCATCTAAACATGGAATATCGGTTATAGGAAAGGAATTTATGGCAGGAGTTCTACATCATATTGCTTCAATTTGGGCATTTGTAGCAGCTCATCCTAACAGGTTGCTTTTCCTAATAGTAGTCCAGGATTATCTTGTCATATCAAGCATTTTATTTAATTGTTTATCTTTCAAATTTCAGTAAGTTGTTCATAATTTTGCCATCTCTTATTACATGGTTGATTAAGAACTAGCAAAGATGATTAGATTGATGGAAGTGGGCCCAACTATACACCGTCTAATCCTCTATATTGAAACTTGTATGTGGATCATAAAAGTGGAAGAAACAGAATATTTTTAGAAACAGATGATACCTCGAAATGGGGACTTGAACTTGTGAACTTTCAGATTCTATGCCTATAAAACTTATAATGATGATTTATTTAATTATGTGTATTAATCATAGAAAATTGGCGCCTTCTTTCTCCTTTTTTTTTAGCAGAGAGAATAAGACAAAATAATGAATGAATAGTTTAGAGTAATTTTTTACCTCTGGCTCTATCCTTTATATAATACAATAGGTCTAACAATATATTGTTACAAATGAATCTGAGCCATACAAGTGGCATATGAGAAGATTATGACAGCTAGCATATTTACAATATTACACACAAATAGTTAATGACTATTTTGTCCAAACATTAGCCCTACATGTTTTCATACTAGCTCTGTTTTTTGTGATATTTGGCCCTGCCGCTGGTACATAACTTAGGAATCTATTGGTCTTTATTTGTAAAGCTCAGTTTGATTTATGATGAGTAATTCCTTGGAAATCTGTTTGGAAATTCAAAATTTGAATCATCCTTCAGGAATGTGGAAGCTGTCTAAAGTTCTATGGTATTGGATAGTTGTCGGAGGTTATTTGTAAGTATGTAGGAATGTTTTATTGGAAACACCGTTCTAAAAAGTAAACCAGCGAAAAGGGAACCAAGGAGGAAAATGTTAATCTCTGTTGGTTACAATGTCCACGCTTGATCCCTGTGTATCTAAAATTATGTTGCATGGACCATCTCATCCTGCAACATTGTTCAATCAATACTTCTTCCTTGTAGTTACCAACGTCTACAGCCTAATACATGGAGCGGTGCATTCAAGTGCTGGGGAAATGAAAATAAAGAAGCCCCACTACGAGCTGCATCTCCGCCTGGAATTCCTAATGGTCTAGTGAGAAACTTTGAGATTAAATCATTCGACGCTACTGCAAATCCACATCTAGGCTTGGCCGCCATAATTGCTGCTGGAATTGATGGACTTCGTAGTCATCTTTTTCTTCCTGAACCTGTTGGTAAGGTCATTTGGTCTTTAATCATACATGGCGTGACTAGAATATTTTTTGCGAGTATTAATTATCATCACAAAGTATTTGTTAAGTGACCGACATTATGAAACATTTTGGGTAGTCAAAGAAACAGCTTTGAGATGGGGTTTCTTCAATGTGCGTGTAATTGTGAAAACTATTCAATTTCCATTCCCGACTTAATTATTGCAGTGTTCTGATGGCCTTTACAATCTTACCCGTACATCACTGAATTTGCTATCATCATTTTTTGTTTTTTCCTTTCTATTTTCAGTTGTTTTGTCGTTTGGGTCAACAAGCAGGACATCCCCCCGCGCGATGCGCGATGCAACATTTTTGGAAACTTATAGGGATTCTTGAACGTAAGTTGTTCACAATACACAATTAATTGACTTAAGAGAAGAATTGTTAAAGGAAAGAATTGCATTCGAGATCTATTGAATGAGGAGATGTACTATTTTAAGATTAGCTATATATGTTGCATCTAAAAGACATCATCAAAAGGTCGTGGACATGGGAAACATCAAAGAACATCACCTTTTGAATGTGTAGATTCAAGAGCAAATATTGTTCAATTATGTCACAAATACATTTCTAAATATCTCCTTGTATACGTCATTGGTGGTTGTACATTTTGCACCTAAGGTTGCGTCTTGTATAAGAAAACAATTGTAAAAGGAAAGAATTGCAGTTGTAATAGAGTAAATGAGGGAGATGTACTATTTTAAGCATAGCAATATATGTTGCATCACAAAAACATCATCAAAAAGGACATGAACATGGAAGACATCAAACTACATCACCTTTTGAATATGTAGAATCAACGCTTCAAGTATGTTACTAATACATTTCTAAAAATCTCCTTGTATACGACATTGGTGGTTGTACATTTTCCACCGAGAGCAACGTCTTGTATCAGAATCTTCAGACCAGTGATATTGGTTACTCTAGATAAAGCAACGTATAATTGTCCATGTGTGAACACTGGCTTCGTCAAGTATAAGCCAACCTTTTGTAATGACTGACCCTGACTCTTGTTAATTGTCATTGCAAAAGACAAAGTAATAGGAAATTGCCGTCGCTTCATCCTAAAAGGTAGGCTACTATCAGAAGGATTCATGTCCATCCTGTGGATCAAAACCTTCTGATTTGGATTCGACCCATTTAGTGTTAATCCTTCAATGACATTCTTCCCAAGATGTGTGACGTGTAGTCTCGTACCATTACATAAGCCAGCATATTGATCTATATTCCTTAACAACATTATAGGTACGCCAACCTTGAGTATAAGAATATGCAAAGGTAGACCTGAACAATTGATTGTGTTCAAAAACTCCGTAGTGTACAGATCTTCAAATCCATCAACCTCTTGAGAGGTTTTGCAAATAGTGTCACAACTGTAGTACTCCATCAACTGACCAGGTAATAAAGAGCACATGTATTCATTTATCTGGTTTACACTTTCAATTGTTAGGCACAAAATAGCTCTACTATTGAAGTAATCAAAGTTAGTCAAATTTTCAATCAAACCTGGGTAAGTGGCTGACACAATGGCTTGCATAGGATTGTCAATGGGACGGATGAGGAATTTATCTGGTATCTCAACCTGCGCAACTCCTTCGTGCGGTAATCCTAAATTACCATCACCTATATCTAGAAGCCACTTTGAGAAGGATTGTGAAAGTGGAGCTATATACCCAAGAGGGGGGGGGTGAATTGGGTATTTTAAAATCTTCTCGAAATCTGCCTGTTTTAGATAACAAAAAACGAGAGATGAACAGTAGAAAGAAGAATAGCTGGACACGAGAATTTATACTGGGTTCTGTCTTAACAACTTGACCTACATCCAAATCCCCCGGACTCTCTGGGTTTTTCACTATCACAAAGATTACACACTCGTACTCAAAGAGTAGTTCTCTCTCTAGAACTCACTCCCTTACAAGTTGTAATCAATGAACTCCCAAATCACCAAGTCCCTTGACTTGTGATTCCTTTCAATAAATGATTTACAGATAAAGACTCTCTCTAAGAGTAGATGATAATAAACACTGAAGCTTATAATGTCAAAAGACAGAATACAAGTGAAAACTGAAAGGTAGTTTAGAAACTTGAATGCTTGTGCGTTTTCAGTTGTTGTAGTAGTTGAGAAGAATTGAATGCAGCTCTATTTATAGCTAGACAGCATTAATAGACCGTTACATTAATAATCAGACCGTTGGAGATGATCCACGAAGTTGTGAGCTACTTAGGTCTTCTTCTCTTTCGAAACTCACTTAGTCCAAATTGGTTGAATAGTCGAGTTGACTCTCGCAAATTAATCCGTTGGAGAGGATGTTGCTTGATGTAGTAATCATTCTTTAATGCTTTGCAACCGTGTGCAGATGGATTAACCAAGGATGCAAGTTTCTCGGGTTGAGCATTTAATGTTCGACATCACTTTTGCTTTTACTTTAAACCTTCGAAAACTTACTTGACTGTTCGAAACTCACTAAAAAGAGGATTAAATATATCCAAGTACCAATAAGGAATAATCATGGAAAGCATTGAGATCAAACATGAAGGTATAGCAGAATCATTAAGTTCAAATTTCAAACAACGACCGAAACCCGGAGGTTTGTTCACAAACCTCGAGGTTTGCTCATTTAAGCTTGAACATGTTTTTACATCAAAAACCACAAACCTGGAGGTTTATAATTAAACCCGGAGGTTTATAATGTTCCAATTAGGAAGGCTCCTTGGGTTTACCACAAACCTCGAGGTTTGTCTAGGAACCTCGAGGTTTCACGTTATGTGTGAAACCCGGCAAATATGCGATGAAGCCAAACCCGGAGGTTTCTCAAGGAACCTCGAGGTTTTCAAATGAGTGTAAGTTCATTGCTCTCGGGTTGCCACAATACTCGAGGTTTTAGAGAATACTCGAGGTTTTGGATAAATGACAAGGTTGAATGATTTGACCCAAAAACACAAACCCGGAGGTTTCTATGGAAACCTCGAGGTTTTCAACTTGCCGGAAAACATTGGCTTTCGGAAGTCGAAACCCGGAGGTTTCGATAATACTCGAGGTTTCACAAATGATTTTAAAATCCTTAGTTTGGCGCCAAGGCGTAACCTCGAGGTTTCACAACTTGGTGTGAAACCAGGTTTTCTCTGGAAGCTCAAAACCTCGAGGTTTCTCAATAAACCTCGAGGTTTCACATTTATTTGTGAAACCAAGTTTTCTTAAGTTAGAATGCACAACCTTGACACTTCCTCATAAGACCAAACCTCGAGGTTTGCTAAGAAACCTCGAGGTTTGCTCTCACTCAGGGATTTCCAACATCTGAGAGCAAATCCTCATTCTTTGTTTACAATTGTTGGCAATCATCAAAATCTCTTCGAGAACCAACATTCTCCCCTTTTTGATGATGACAACACTTGTAAGCAAGCATCTTTGAAAATTCAAGAAAATTTGCATGTTGTAATTAAAACTTTGAAATATTCGAGAAGTTGCAAGAACATAGTTGTGTGCGAGAATGTAAGTGCAAGAGAACAATCGCATGAGCGAGAAGCATGAACATATAAGTTGTATTTCAGTTAAAGATTTATACAAGATCTTTGTAATACAACTCAAAATACAAAATGCACAAAATGAAAATGTCATGATTCTCAAAGACCTCTGAACCTAAACTTCAAAAAGTTACTAAGACATCCTGCTACAACTACTCTACTACAACTCCTTGCTTGTCTCTCCCCCTTTGTCATCTTCAAAAGGAGGGTTGACCAAGGGAGTGGAGGGAGGAGAGGGATTAAGAATGACAAGATCGGGGTGGCAATGGATGGAGAAGGTAATATCTCGGTGGTAGGGGTAGATGGAGAAGGAAGGATGATAGTGGTGGGAGTGGTAGCCTCAGAGACAGGAGAGGTGAAAATGGGAGTTGAGGGAGTGTGAGAGAAGGAAGGGATAGGATGGGAAGTGAAGGTGAAGGATGGTGAGGGTGAACTAGGAGAGGGGCCAGAAGGACTGGGATCAGGATTGGAGCCAGGAGTAGAGGAGGAGCCAATGTGGAGATGATGCATGATCTGATCCACCTTATCGAGGACCGAATGAGAGATGAGCCGAGTGGACATTTTGAGCTCAATTTCTTCAGCCTTTTCCCCTAACCTCACCTGATTGCCCAAAGAATCGCTTCAAGGTGTTCCTTGATGGCATCCCGAATTTCAATGAGACCGATGGCCACGAGTCATCTCGGCCGTAATTTGCCTAGCTCAAACTCCATGCGCATAGTCATTGAGGCAAGAGCAGCATCCACAATTTGCTTAATCTGAGAAGCCAGCTCAGATGATAGTGATGGCTGAGGAGGTGGAGGTGCAGACTGGGCCTCTTGAGCTTGTGAGGGCGGATGTGATTGTGAAGGAGCCTGAGATTGAGCGAACCTTCCCCTCAAACTTGATCTTCATCAGTTCATCTCGTGTTTTCCCGAAGAAGGGAGGATACTCAAGTGTATCTCAACATACCACATACCAAATCTTGTAGTAGAAAAGGATGACGGATACCAATGAGGGATACGAGATATGGGATAATTGTCTCTTGGCAAAACGAAACTCGCTCATCCCTTTGAGAAGCCAATCACCCAGTTGAAGGGAACCTTCCTCACAAAAGCGAGAAAGTGGTCTCGTAGTCATTCTCGAGTGAAGTGAGTCCATTGCCGCCCTTAGGGATGAAGTTTCTTGAGTAGACATACCATAAGACACGGTTCACACGCAGTCATGGAGCTTGGTTTGAATGTGAGCCGGAGTTGCCGATCTCGGGAGGAAAAGGTTCACCAGGCCTAAGTGTCTCGAAGACTTCCGGTTGCTTTGTAAGAGAAGTCGAACAAAGTGGGATTGTCAATTCTCAGAATTTTGTTCAGAATGGCAGCTGACAGGGTAAAGGAGACATCTCTAACAGTGGTAGTGACCCTTTCCTCAATCACTTCTCCATATTCACCCAGTTCATTGTTATACTCCATCTTATAATAGAACAATCGAACCAAGTTTGGGGTAAAAGGGGCAGATATAGAAATGAACGATTCATAAGGTTTCCCGGGTGATAGATCAAAATGACACTCTTTCGATATGTTTTCAAGTCAATGACTACCACAGACAAAAAAGGCGATGAAGGTACGCTTCTGAATTTCTCATTGTCGTTTTGGGAAGAGTGGCGGGCGTGGTCGACAAAACCATCCGGAGGAGAAATGTGCTTGTATATGTCGATCTTGCATTGGCCATGACAGAGGCACATCTTCTCCTTCTTCTTGTTGAGGAATAGAGGATGACTGACCCTTGGATGATTGATGGGACCTGGCAAATGAGGCTCTCTTGGTCCTTGCCTTAGTTGGACCAGTGGATTTTGAAATTCTTGCCGCCTTTGATGGGTCCTTTCCAGTGGGTTCTGAACCAGACGCAGAAGCTTTCCCTTTTCCTTTGCCTTCAGGCTCTTTCCTCTTCTTGGAAGGACCTTTAGTAGGCTCTTGGTCAGGTTCCTTGAAAGAGACCCCTTTCTTAGTGCCCTTGGTTTCCTTTCTCGCTTTTGATGGAGACTCTTCATCGTGGAGTTCTCCTTGAACGCCTCCCGATCGATTTGTCAATGCCATAACGAAGACGAGTAGAGCGAGTCTTTTTCCGACAGACGATCGAAGTGTTGGTTTCAATGGGTTGCCGTGGAGGAGGTGGAGGTGGAGACCATGATTTCGTTTTATCCACACTGGAATCAGAACCAGAAGTAGCTTGGGATTTGGATTTTGATGCCATTTGAGGGTTTAGAAGAGAGGATTAAGTCGAAAAATGAGAGAATCAGAGATTGGGTGTCGAGAGAGAAAGCAAAACCTAGAGGTTTAGGTCGAGGTTTGAGGAACATGAACAAGTGATGTATATATATAGGCAATAGCAAACCTCGAGGCTTTATGCCAAACCTCGAGGTTTTGATGAAATGGTACTAACCTGGACGTCAGAGGTGTATTGTGAACCTGTGACCTATCAAGACGAAAACCTCGAGGTTTGTTCCAAAACCTCGAGGTTTTGCTATCCTTCGAAATGATAAGCTTTCGTCTCATCAAATACTCGAGGTTTCCTCGCATACTCGAGGTTTCTATTCTCTCGAAACTTTCTCGACTTTGGGCATGCATCACCAAACCTCGAGGTTTTCTCGACAAACCTCGAGGTTTTGCTCTTTTGACAAAGCAACACCATGAGCGAACATGTTCCACCAAACCTCGAGGTTTTCTTGTAAACCTCGAGGTTTTGCTCCTCGATAGCAAAACCACGTAATCCGCATAAATCATATCTAGACACTCCGATGCTTAAGTTAGTGACCTTTGATCATCGATTACAATGTATTACTAATTTAAGTAAGAATTACTTACAACTCATTGGGATTTACCATTCCCAATTCTCTTCTAATAAAATTGAATGACTCCTTGGGAGGCTTGGTGAAGATATCAAGAAGTTGAAGATGAGTTGGGATGAACATGACTTTGACATCTTTCTTCCGAACGTGATCCCTTATGAAATGATGTCTCACATCAATATGCTTAGTCCGAGTATGCTGCACCGGATTCTTGGCTAAGCTTATTGTGCTTGTGTTGTCACATAAGATAGGGATCTCCTTCAAAGTTGATTCCTAGATCGCATCGATTCTTTGTTTGAGCCATAAGACTTGAGCACAACAACTTGATGCTGCCACATACTCAGCTTTTCAGCTTGATGATACAGCTACACTCGTCTCGCTTCTTGCAACCAAGAGACAAGTGAGTTGCCAAGGAATTCGCATTGGCCACTTGTGCTTTTTCTATCTCGTCTTGTAGCCGGCATGATCCGAACTGAGTATGCCACCAAGTGTTCCGGCTGACCTTTGGGAAACCATAGTCCAAGAGTCTTCGTGTCCGAGAGATATCTGAATATCCTCTTCACATGTTCAGCATGGGACTCTTTTGGAGCAGATTGGAACCTTGCACACATCCCGACACCGAATTGGATGTCCGGCGACTTGTCATGTGAGATAGAGTAGTGATCCAATCATTCCTCTATACTTTGTGATGTTGAAATCTTTGCCCTTCTCATCAGCATCCAATGAAGCAGTTGAGCTCATGGGAGTGTCAACACCATTGCATTGGTCCATTCCAAATTTCTTCAACAAATCATTTAGATATTTGGTTTGGGAGATAAATATCCCATCTTTTCTTTGCTTGATTTGCAATCCAAGAAAATAGTTGAGCTCTCCCATCATGGACATCTCAAATTCTCCCTGCATAGTCTTTGAAAACTCTTCACACAAAGCGTCATTAGAAGCACCAAAAATAATATCATCCACATATATTTGAACCAATAGAATTTCATTAAGCTTATTATTTTTTATGAAGAGAGTTGTATCTGCTTTTCCTCTAACAAAACCTTGATCAAGAAGGAATTTGCTTAATCGCTCATACCAAGCTCTAGGAGCTTGTTTCACCATATAGAGCCTTTTTGAGACGATACACATGATCTCGACAATGTTCATTTTCAAAACCGGAGGTTGTTCTACATAAACTTCCTCTTGTATAAAACCATTCGAGAAAAGCACTTTTCACATCCATTTGATATAATTTAAAACCTTTTACACATGCAAAGGCTAGAAGTACTCTTATGGCTTCCAATCTTGCCACCGGAGCATAAGTTTCTTCATAATCAATTCCTTCTTCTTGATTATAGCCTTTGGCAACCAATCTTGCCTTGTTGCGGACAATGATTGCGATTCATCACGTTTGTTCTTGAATACCCATTTGGTGCCAATGACCGGATGGTCTTTGGGCCTAGGTACCAAATCCCAAACTTGATTTCTATCAAATCCGATGTAACTCCTCTTGCATTGCTAACACCCAATCATTATCCGAAAGGGCTTCATCAATCTTAGAGGTTCTATATGAGATATAAATGCGAAAAGGTTACTTCATTCAAAGTACTATTTCTGGTTCTTACTCCCGATTAATATCACCTATAACTTGGTCTAAAGGATGATTTCTAATAAATTTCCAAGCTCTAGGTTGAGTCTGGTCGATTTTCAAAGTTGATCTGGGATCACCAAAAAACATTTTCGGATTTTCAATAGAAGCAGGAGTAGTTTTCGAAAAGAATTGATTTTTGAAAACATTTTCTTCTTCATTGTCCAAGGCTTTATCGATTTGGATTCACGAGAAAACAACATGTATTGACTCTTCAACAATACGAGTGCGAGTATTGAAGACTCTATAAGCTCTACTTCTATTTGAATAACCAATGAAGATACCTATATCGATTTGGAATCGAATTTACCAAGATTCTCTTTACCATTATTGTGCACATAGCACTTGCATCCAAAGACATGTAGGTGGCTGAGATTTGGCTTTCTTCCCTTGTAGAGTTCATATGGGGTCTTGTTCAGCTTCTTCCTCAAATAGGCTCGGTTGGAGATGTAGCAAGCCGTACTCATCAAGGTCAAAATTTCAAAATACTTGAGAAGTGTTGTTCTCATTTAACATTGCCCTTGCCATCTCAAATGAGGACTCTATTCTTCCTTTCAACAACACCGTTTTGTTGAGGAGTCCTTGAGCCGAGAAGTTATGATCAATCCCCACATTGTCACGTAACTCGCGAAGGCGTTGTTTTCAAATTCCGCCACCATGATCAGTTCTTATACCCGAAATTGCAAAGCCTTTCGTTCGACCTTTTTGGCAAAGGTAACAAACTGATCAAATGTTTCATCTTTAGATGATAAAAATATTGTCCAAGCAAATCTAGAGTAATCATCAACTATGACCAAGGTGTAGAGATTTCCACCAAGACTTTTTACTCTAGCTGGTCCAACTAGATCCATATGAAGTAATTGAAGAGGTCTACTAGTTGAGATCTCATTTTTTGCTTTGAAAGAAGATTTGGTTTGTTTTCCTTTTTGACAAGCATCACAGACTATGTCATTTTTGAAATTCAATTTAGGAATACCAATGACCAAATCCTTTTTCAAGAACTTGTCAAGTTGAAACATATTAACATGAGCTAATCGCTTATGCCATAGCCAACTCTCATTCAAGTTACTAACAAAACAATTTTCAAACTGAAGCATTGCTAGAGAGGTTAAGAGTATAACAATTTCCATCTCTAGTGCTCTAAATAAGGCTTTAGTTTTCAAATCATCAATGGTGACTAAATCTTTTCTAACAATCAAGCATTCATTTGAATCAAAGATAACTAGGTTACCCTTGTCGGTGCTCGCTCACACTTAGGAGGTTGTGACACAATCCTTCTACTAGGTAGACATCTTTGATGAGAGGACCTTCATTGTTTCCTATCTCACCAATTCCAAAGAATTTTTCCCGATTGGTCTCCTCCAAATGTGACTCTACCACCATCCTTTGGTTTGATTGAAAGAAATTTGGATTCATCTCCAGTCATGTGTCTTGAGCACCCACTATCAATGTACCACTTGTTGGGTCTTGATGCTCTAAGACAAACCTGCAATTCACAAGGATCAAGCCTTAGGTACCCATCTTTTCTTGGGTCCTTTGAGTTAGTTTTGACCTTAGGAACATAAGTTCCTTTCTACCCATTGATAATTTCCCACGGGCTTAATTTTTCTTTCTTTTCTATGAAAGCAAGATGAAGTAGAATGACCCTTCTTATTACAAGAATTGCAATGCGCAAAGGGGTTTGAAGAGTGAACTGATTTTGTGAAATAGTTCATGTATGTTTTTTGACCACTCTTCTTCTTGCCTTTCTTCTTATCAAAATCTGGGTCTCGTAACCAATGCCGATCTATCATTTATAAAACGTTGTTGTTTCAAAATGACATTGAGCATTTCACTTCCTCTAGTGAATTTCTCAAGTGCCTTTGTAAGATATGAATTCTTTTTCTTCGATCGACAATCTTTACAAATAGTATTTTCTAAAGAAGACAACATTTCAACTTGAGATTCAAGAGCCGATTTCGATTTTTCAGTTTGAAATATTTTTCAGCAAGTTTTTCAAATTCGAATTGCACAAAAGTCATATATTCATCAAACAGATCATCATAAGGAGGTTTGCAATCATATACCTCTTCGAGTTTAGCACGTTGCTCTTCTTCTTCAAAGAACTAGGCATATATTGGCTTTCTCTTCCTCATCCTCATCATCTTCATCGATGAGCTATCACCCCGATGCCGGAGACATAAGCTTTCTTCTTGTATTTATCGAACTTCTTCTTTTCTTTGTCTTTGTTGTTCAGGTTGTGGGCATTCGACTTGATATGGCCAGGCTTTTGACATTCGTAGCGATGACCGGCTTCTTTTGCCTCATAGCCGGAGCTAGCTTTGTGAAATTTCTTGAAGCCTTGGTCCCTCTTGTAGAATTTCTTAAATCTACGAACCATCATGCCTATTTCCTCATCTTCGTCTCGCATTCTCATTTTCCTCATCTCGAATCTTTAGCTTCTCTTGCAGCCTTGAGGGCAATTCCTTTGTTCTTGCCATGAACTTCATCAAGTCCCTTCTTGAATTTGAGCTTAGCCTCATACTCGAGAGGCTTCCGAATGAAAGCAAGCATCGACGTCATTGACTCACCTCGAGCCTCTTCAATAGCTGTGACCTTTGCTTCCCATTCCTTGTTAAGGATATTTAAGATCTTCCTTACTTGGACTCGGTTGGTCATACTCTTTTCCAAGAGCCGCGAGTTGATTTATGAGATGAGTGAAACGAAGCTGAAATTCTCCAATAGATTCACCAGGCTTCATTCGAAGAAGATCATATTCGGTCATAAGAGTATTGACTCGTTTTGCTTCACTCCACTGTTCCTTCATGAGCTATCTCCAGAGCATCCCACATGGCCTTAGTAGATGATAAGGTGCAAATACGAAAGTATTCTTGTTGACTTAGTGCACTTTGGAGCGAGAACCGCCTTTGCTTTGTTGAGGGTGACGTTTCTTACGTCGTTCTCATCATATTCCTCTTCTAGCTTGGGAACTCGACTCCATCTTCCACGGTTGATGGCTCATAATCTCCTCTTTCAAATACTCTCCATAGACCATACTCGATTGCCATAACAAACACTTTGAATTTGGCCTTCCGAAAGGAGTAGTGTTCTCCATTGAAGCCGGGTGGTCTGTTGATAGATGCTCCATCGGTAAGATACCTTCCATAATGATCCTTCTCGAGTTGTTAAGCTCTTAAGAGAAGACCTTGCTCGATACCAAATGAAAGTGGAGCTATATACCCAAGAGGGGGTGAATTGGGTATTTTAAAATCTTCTGAAATCGCTGTTTTAGATAACAAAAACAGAGATGAACAGTAGTAGAAAGAAGAATAGCTGGACACGAGAATTTATACTTGGTTCGGTCTTAACAACTTGACCTACATCCAAATCCCCGGACTCTCCGGGTTTTTCACTATCACAAAGATTACACACTCTGTACTCAAAGAGTAGTTCTCTCTCTCTAGAACTCACTCCCCCTTACAAGTTGTAATCAATGAACTCCCAAATCACCAAGTCCCCTTGACTTGTGATTCCTTTCAATAAATGATTTATAGATAAAGACTCTCTCTAAGAGTAGATGATAATAAACACTCGAAGCTTATAATGTCAAAAGACGAATACAAGTGAAAACTGAAAGGTAGTTTAGAAACTTGAATGCTTGTGCGTTTTCAGTTGTTGTAGTAGTTGAGAAGAATTGAATGCAGCTCTATTTATAGCTAGACAGCATTAATAGACCGTTGCATTAATAATCGACCGTTGGAGATGATCCACGAAGTTGTGAGCTACTTAGGTCTTCTTCTCTTCTCAAACTCACTTAGTCCAGTGGTTGAATAGTCGAGTTGACTCTTCGCAAATTAATCCGTTGGAGAGGATGTTGCTTGATGTAGTAATCATTCTTTAATGCTTTGCAACCGTGTGCAGATGGATTAACCGAAGGATGCAAGTTTCGGGTTGAGCATTTAATGTTCGACATCACTTTTGCTTTTACTTTAAACCTTCGAAAAAACTTACTTGACTGTCTCGAAACTCACTAAAAAGAGGATTAAATATATCCAGTACCAATAAGGAATAATCATGGAAAGCATTGAGATCAAACATGAAGGTATAGTAGAATCATTAAGTTCAAATTTCAAACAACGACCAGAAACCTGGAGGTTTGTTCACAAACCTCGAGGTTTGCTCATTTAAGCTTGAACATGTTTTTACATCAAAAACCACAAACCTGGAGGTTTATGATTAAACCTGGAGGTTTATAATGTTCCAATTAGGAAGGCTCCTTGGGTTTACCACAAACCTCGAGGTTTGTCTAGGAACCTCGAGGTTTCACGTTATGTGTGAAACCCAAAGAAATATGCGATGAAGCCAAACCTGGAGGTTTCTCAAGGAACCTCGAGGTTTTCAAATGAGTGTAAGTTCATTGCTCTCGGGTTGCCACAATACTCGAGGTTTTAGAGAATACTCGAGGTTTTGGATAAATGACAAGGTTGAATGATTTGACCCAAAAACACAAACCCGGAGGTTTCTATGGAAACCTCGAGGTTTTCAACTTGCTTTGGAAAACATTGGCTCTTTCGGAAGTCGAAACCCGGAGGTTTCGATAATACTCGAGGTTTCACAAATGATTTTAAAATCCTTAGTTTGGCGCCAAGGCGTAACCTCGAGGTTTGGAAGTAAACCTTGAGGTTTCACAACTTGGTGTGAAACCGGGTTTTCTCTCGGAAGCTCAAAACCTCGAGGTTTCTCAATAAACCTCGAGGTTTCACATTTATTTGTGAAACCAAGTTTTCTTAAGTTAGAATGCACAACCTTGACACTTCCTCATAAGACCAAACCTCGAGGTTTGCTAAGAAACCTCGAGGTTTGCTCTCACTCAGGGATTTCCAACATCTGAGAGCAAATCCTCATTCTTTGTTTACAATTGTTGGAAATCATCAAAATCTCTTCGAGAACCAACAGATTGTAATTCTGCATATTCATGATTTGAAGAACACGAGAGCCTCATGTTTTTTGTGAGATTGAAAACTGTACATGAATCCCACAAAGATGAAGAAGTGATGCAAGCATTGACTATAATAACTCTAGATGACTTTGGAATAACCGCGAATTGGCGGAAGTCACCTCCCATCAAGACAAACCTTGCCGCCAGAAGGGCTTGTTGCAATGCATAATGTCCTTCAATGTACGGTCAAATGCCTCGATGCAAAAACGTTGGACCATGGGTGCTTCATCCCATATAATCAGTTTGGTCACCTTAATTAAATCAGCCAACAAAGAATTTTGTTTGATATTGCACATTGAGTCTTCATTAATTGCAATTGGTATTGCAAACCTTGAATGTGCTGTCCTGCCAGACTGTAGCAACGTTGCTGCAATACCGCTAGACGCAATAGCGAGCACAATTTCACCCTTGGAACGAATTGTTGAGGTAAACGCTCTCCACAGAAAAGTTTTCCCAGTTCCTCCATATCCATAGACAAAGAAAAATCCACCAACACCAGAATTAATTTTTGTCATCACAGTATTGTAGATAACTTGTTGATCTACATTCAAAGATCTAACTATCTCTTCCGACATCGTTTCGTAGCGCACCTTGTCATAATTTAATTCCCGGCGAATTAAATGATTGTCAACATTGGCGTGAGTACTTGATGAAGGCATTGGCGTGAAGGAAAGTCGAGATGCTCTTGCCATTTCTCTGGAGAAGACTTTCGATCTCGGTAAGAGCAGCTTGCTCTCTGTCTGATGCTGGTATAAGTATTGCTACATGATTGAACAGGAAGCATTAACAAAAGTTGTTAGGAAAAAATTCAACTGAAGTAATAGTTAAAGGACAATGAACTTACTTGATGACATAGGGTCACGATGTGGAATATATAATAAGTCCTCTGATAAAATTCGAGAACTCTCCTTCCAAACAACCTCAGGTCGGGTAAGGCAACAACATAATAACATACTAACAAACATAGCTCGCAGTGACCGACCGGGTGCCCACATAGAAGCTTCCTTTAAAGCTGCTACAAATTCGCAGTCATCGTCTAACAATCCCAATGCAATACATACAGCACGATATGTAGGATGTACTATACCATCAACAGTTCTAATAGCATCGTAGGATGAAGGCCCTTTAACTTTAGTCAACAAAATCCTTAGGTAGTAGAATTCTCCTGATGAAGGTGCAGCATGCGTGAGTCGACCTATTGCAAATCCTTTTTTCCTTAATTTCCACTTACGCTTGCTACGTTGATATACATAATATTGGGGGAATTCATAATAATATAGTGTTCTTGCAAGATCATCATCCTTATTCTGTTTCATCCAAGCAATAAACATTGACTCACTGACTCTTGGCTTGGATAGAATCTCAGCCACATCATCAGTGTTAGAATAGATGACACATTGTTGGTCTGGTAGATGAAAGCTCAACCTTTCAACCGGTGGGTACCTATGTTGGATTTCAAAACCAAATATACGCCAAGCTGCCTCACGAGCGGATATGTAGCGAAAGTTGTAATATTGTTGAATCTCATCCAACACTCCTCGCGGATTGCCGTCTTGGTCGGTCTCGTAAATTGAGGCAACAACACGATCATTCCCTTTGCGATATACTTGAATAGGTACTTGATCGCAGATTGATTACATTTTTCAACATTTATGTGAGCATGGAACATAGACAACAACGTATGATTATACGGAACAACAAATCTGTTATCTAATGGAATGCCTTTAATATCAAGACTTCCGCCATCATCTCTTCGCCGTATGTAGGAAAGCCGTCATGGTCAATAGTTGTGTGTGGATTATACTTTTTCTGGAAGAACTTGTTGCATCTCTTATCCACCATACATTGTGCCTTTGGGTTAAATGGGCCACAAGGGGAATGCATCATGAATTTCTGCACTAATTCATACAACTTAGGATCAGAATTACGATCTGGTATTTTTGCAGAGACTATTCTGTCAACATCTTCAGGTTCTTTGATCTTGTCACGTTCTGTTAGCCATATAAGTATGTGGGCATGTGGGAGGCCTCTTTTCTGGAATTCAATTGTGTATACTTCTGTCATTGGAAAAAGCATGGTTGAACAAGAAGTATTAGTTACATTGTAGCATGTTCGATAGTTTGAATGTTGTAAACTAATAAGATGGCACAACATAAACGAAATCTAGTTTGATTACCCGCGGACGTTTCCAAACAACCTTTTTTGTTTAATGACATTCATTAGAGCTTTGAGTTTGAGTCGAAAAATCCTCGATAAGATATTAGCCCTATTTGAAGCAGATAGAGAAACCTTACTATTTCAGGCCAGGATGGGTTGCAGGTAAACGTTATGAATAGATCTGGGTACCCAGCAAATCTACATATTGTCATTGCATCTTGATAGGCCTGAATCATGTAACGTGCTCCACCGGTAAAGGAAGAAGGTAAAATAATCCGTTTGCCGATGGCGGATGCATCTCTCTCTCCACTGATCAAAGCATCGATATTCCCAGTACATGTCGGCACGAAGTTCTTTCTCGATGTGTCCTAACCCATAACAACCGTTGGGCCTCAATCATAGTATATGCATTAACCACAAATTGTTGAAAAAGTCTTGCAGCATGTAAGATGGTTGATACCTCATCATGTCGAGTCATCAACTTGTATACAAAGTATTCTCTCATGCTAACTCGTTTATTTGCGCGATTAGAACCAATATCGGTTGCGAAATGGGCTATATCTTCCCGTAACCATCCTCTCCCCGGGAAATAAAAGAGGGTACGCAATGGAAGGTATGATGGATGTAACTCATGTATCCTTTGAGGTGACCCGGACAACTCCTCAACAATAATGTCCCTCCGCTGGAAATTGATGTCAATATCTCCGAGGATCAATCTTTAACTTCGAAGCCGATGGCGGGTTATGTGTCTGCGTCCATCATGTTTCTCATTACTAATCAATCTTAGCTTCAAACCATGAGGTGAGGCCTACTAATCATTGAACCTGCTGTACGATATTGTTTTACGAAAGGATTAAATTCGTCGAGCACATTTTTAATTTGTTCAACAATTACTGGATCGATGCTGGAGTCCTTTAAGTGCTTGCTGTTAAGAAAGATATACGTATGTGTTAGATATTGAGTTTTAATCATAACAGGTGATTCATCTTGAATGTAATGTTAAAAGATTTACTGTGTGTACCTTACGGCGAAATTCTATTTTGAACCTCATTTTCGGTGTCATATATGTAAAGGTGTGAAAGTACACGTGCTTCGCTCCATTTTTAGGCAAAAGACTCCCTATGCGATGGTAATTGAGTCCAGAGAGAACAAAGGTGTAGGGCCCACATCCTTTGTTTTTTGAATGGTCGATTTTGCCTCCCATCGAGGTAAAAGAGAACATGTTGTTGTAGGTCCTAATGTTTGCATAGAAATTCATCGACATCGCTTTTTATCAAAGAACGAAGTCATGCAACACGAAGAGGGAAAGGTTTTTTGGTAGACGGACTTTTCCTCCTTGGCAACACATGTTAAAAAGAGGTGCAGCTGAACTTTGTTGTCTCTTCACCCTTTCATTAAACCACATGTTTGCACCACATATGTGACATTCATGAGAAAGATCTCCTTCATCCAAGTACTCTACAACATTATAAACAGATTTGAGTGAACGAATGTATGTTGAATGAATCATATTATCGGAGAAAAGCACTTAAAAATTATGTACCAATAATGGTTGGTCTTTCCCTTTTGATGGTTGACATGTATTTTGAGTCGTGCATGTAAGCGTGGTGAAGCCACATTGATTATCGAATAGTTAAATAAGAATATATGTTAGTATGCTATTAAAATGCGGTATAAGTATACCATTACATGTATATAGCAAACCTTCAAATGGAAGCGTGCCATATTGATTGTCCTCATTGTCAGATCCCAACGATTGGTCATATGCGAAGTCAATATTTGCTATCATCACTTTTTGTTTTTTCCTTTCTATTTTCAGTTGTTTCGTCGTTTGGGTCAATTACAATTGCATCCTTCTAATTCAATTTTTCTTGTTCTTGTAAAAAGACTTTAAACAGAAAAAAAAAGAGGGAGAGCAGACAGGACAACTTGACCATAGACTTAACCATAGTTGTACATTTGTTTGTGCTATATGCTATATAACTGTATCAAGAGTTATAACCCTGGATTCTGAGTGTCACAGATCAATATAAACTTAATAGTAATAGCAATATAAGCTGTTTTCCTGTTCATTGTGACTCAATTTACTATTCTTTTTAACAGTGTCGGCTTCATCTTCAAGCCGTTAGATCTTTTCTGGCTCCGTGCCAGATGAATTAAAGAAAGGAGAAAGAGCAGGTGAAATGGATGTTGACATAGTCTGACACTCCGTAGTGGATGTTGCTCTTATTTTGCTCCCAAATTTCAAAATTTGAAATGTCTATAGGATCAAATCAGTTTGACTTCCCCATCGTCTCTCCCTCGTCCCTTGGCGCTGCTCATCGTTGCCGTCATCATTTGAGACAATTGGCGGTGATAGCGCCGGTCGGCGAGCCACGCTTCCGCAAGTGTCCGCAGGTGCGAACAGAAGTTTTGAAATTTTGAGTTTTTTCCCCCTTTGTCTTCTTCGGTCAAGGGATTGAAGAACAGGCAGAGAGGAAGAGGGGAAACGGCATGGCAAAGATCAACAACATACCGGTGATTGATCTGCAAGAATTTGCGAGATAATCCTAAAGAGCCGAAGAATAAGGCCGAGAGAAGCTGCGAGGATTGGGGATGTTTCAGATTGACGAATCATCTGATCGATTTGAACCTAATGGCAGAGATCAAGAAAGTGGTGAAATCTCTACTTGATCTTCCTCTAGAGATCAAGATGCGAAACACTGAACAAGTAATTGCAGGAAGTGGCTATATGGCTCCAAGTGCTACGAATCCTCTTTACGAGGGTTTGGGACTCTACGACATGGCTTCTTCTCCCTCCGTTCAATCCTTACGCTCGCATCTCCCCACCAAACGTCGGTTTCTCTCTTTTTTCCTTACATTTATTTGTTATATTATCTAATAGCATCAAGTAATTTAGGAAAAATTCTGCCTCAAAAACTCTATGTGAGTGTGTGTTTGAGAAAAATTCTAAGAAAAAGAAAAACACTTCGAGATTATGTGTGGTTTGCGGGAAGGTGATGAGTGCTTTTGATGAAAATGGGTCGTGCAATAAGATTGAACAGATAGTTGGGGTGAAAGTGACTTGATCTTGTGATGTTGCAAATAAATGGTTGAGATGGATTGTTATCACCTTTTATTGAATCAAGTTCACAAAGAAGCCGTTTGAAATAGAATTTATGTGTGGGATATATAGAAAAAGTGATCGAAATATGTGGGGAGGCAATTCTTTTCACTTTGATAAAATAAACATACTCGTGTTGCTTCTTAGTTCTTACGAATCCAAATCCACACAAGAAATGCTTTGTTAGAAGTATCTCGTATTTGAAGTTTTTTTTTTCATATTTATATTTTTTCATTTTTAAATGTATTTAAAAATTTCCTTTTAAAAAAATCGGTCGCTTGCCCCGAACCCACACAACCCTCAACTAATTGTGCGGACATAAATGAAAAATGCTAGCTCCGCCATGGCGCAAATGGTTTACCTTCTGAGGATCTTAATGTGGCAACTGCATCTTCATTTGAGTGAGAAAGGCAGATGATTCGGAAAGCGTTACGGAAGATGGTTTGAGTGAAACGAAGGTTTGCAAATGTATTCCTTTCTCCTTTTCTGTCATTCGGTTGTGTTTACGTCTTCTTTTGATTCTTCCCTCCATCAAAAAGAATGAATGAAGAGAAGCCTTGGGGACTGGAGTTTGATTTTAAAGATATAATTTAGGCCCGATACATGCTTTTCTTGATGCTTTGATCCATAGGTTGCACATATTGTTGCCTCCAGTATACAGCCCTTGCAAAGCATATGCATATTGGTATGGTTAAGCAATTTTTTTCCCCGTTTGAGTTTATGATTAAACTTGCATCCTTTTCTGGATGCTAGAATCCATGCTATTGATGAAATCTTTTTTCAAGTAATAGTGGATTTTGCTAACAATGTCTTTCACTATGCAGGAGATTCCATGCGACTTATAACGGGAAGTGCGAATCAGACGGCAAAGCTATGGAATGTTCAAACTGGCCAGCAGTTGTTCGCATTCAATTTTGATTCTCCTGTTAGGTCTGTGGCTTATAACGGGAAGTGCGAATCAGACGGCAAAGCTAATTTATGATTGGTAGTATATAATATTATTGTTATTATTGAAGACACCGCCTTGTTTGCAATATATAAACAAGTTGTAGTTGCAGCTTTGGCGGTAACAAAATGGTAGAGCGGTGCCAAACTTTAGGATGTTCATCAATGGAGGACCGACTTTATGAAAAGATTAGTCGAAATGAATGTTTCGGAGAGTAATGGATAGCTTCATCTTCCTCCTCCTTCTCTTGCTTCTTGGTTCTGGTGATCTCCCTCACCAACCACTTCAATTTCCCCGTTTCCTTGCCTTCTTGTGTGAATCATGGTTCACCTACACTTGGTTTGCAATTCTCAGCACTAAATGGACTCCTGCACGCGTTATCACCTACCTCCATTCTCTCCCCCAACGGTAGAAAATACTCTACATACACCTTGTATTGCATGTTGTATGAATAAGTAATTGCTATTGTATCACCTTGTATTGCATGTTGTATGAATAAGTAATTGCTGTTTTATCACACGTCTTTGGATTTTTTTTTTTAAAAAAAAACAGATCAGCAGAGCTTCCGGCTGTGGACCTGTTTGTGACGACGGCGGACCCAGTGCTTGAACCACCCATCATCACGGCGAACACGGTGTTATCTCGGTAGCACCGGATTACCCCTCTCGGAAGCTAGCCCATTACGTTTAGATGATGGGTGTTCCCCCGCTACTCTCTATGCTCGATTGAAGCCTCTCGATTTGCTTGAGCCGGGTACCTTTACGTAAGAAATACAACGTCCAACTTAGAGCTCCCCTTAGGTTCTTTTCGATGAGTCCACTGGTGCCAATAGCCAACCCTCTCCGAATTCACACAAGATTGTCTACAAATGAAGGTATCTTAGGTCAATGACATGTGTGTATTTGTACACTACCTCATGTCTATAAGAGTTAGTTCACTTTTTTAAAAAATATTTAGACTATGCTATGTTTCTTCCGGTCTAAATATTTAGATCCTTAAATGGTCAATTTTTTATTCTGAAACAGGTAAAATGGGAATTAAAGAGGTTATGGTTGGAATTGTAGCATTTTTTTATGGTCATAATGGCGCAAAAGCTAGTGAGATGGCATCCAAACTTTTGGTGGAGTATTTTGTGTTGCACACCTATTTTCTTTTGTATGCAACATATTCATTTCTATATAGACATCTTCAGGAAGAATGCCTCATAAGAGAGATTATGATGAAGTAGGGCATCTACACAAGTGGGAAGATATTCTTGGTTGGGATGAATTGCATTTTGGAAGGTATTTTTATATCTCAAGTCAATGTATTCTTATCACTAATTTTTGGTTTTCAAGATTGACATTTCCTGGGACAAAATCATATATTAGTTGTTAGTATGCAAACTTTTTTTCAGAAGCATACACTTTTAGACTATCACGGTCCTTTTCTCTCGCAATCATTGTAGATTTTGCATTTTATATTGATTGAATCACGGGTTTAACTAGTGAGTTTTATTGTTTTAGAATGATGGTTTTATTGGAAGGTAGGAAGAAATAAAGCTAATTTATAATTGGTAGTATATAACAGAGGATTTTAGTTTCTATGGTGAGATATTTGGTGCTAGTAACTTTTTCCCTATAGAAGTGTATTGATTTTGAACTTATCAGTACATTGTTACATTTTGCAGATGTGGCAGGGATTCTGCGTTCTTGGACTTTGGAAATTCCTTTGTTTACTCTTGGTGTATTCAAGAAGAAATTAGTTTTGACTATTGAGGGGATTGCCCTAAAAGAAGGATCATAAGTTATAAATTGATATGTGATGTATTTTTCCTTTCATTCTCTCTATGGTTTGTGGAAATATTTTTGTTGCCTACATGAGATTTGATATCAGTATGCGTGTTTATAAAAAACAAATGTATTGTGCCCGAGTAGGTCAAAGTTTTACTTTCTGGAGAGGCTGCATGATAGATATCGCCTTACATATCAAAGGCGTAAGAAGCATCAGTCCACGATTCAGTCCACGATTGCGCATTAATCAGTCACGATTGCGCATGAATCAGTCCATGTTTCCATGTTCTTGTGGTTGAACTAATCAATTGCTGATTTATTTATTATTTAATGTTTGAGAGTCTGTTTATTTATTTTATTATTTAATGTTTGAGAGTCTGTTGTTGAGTCAATTTCTATTGTTATGCGCTTAATGTCCCGAGAATGTAGGGAGAGTCAGTTATTTCAATTGTAATTTGCTTTCTATAAATATCTTAGTTAATTCCAAAACTAAGATATCAGTTAATAAATATTATTTCAGAAATTGGAGATTCTCTTGGGCTTCTTATTCTTTTATCGTGAGATTCTTACGGTAAGAGGAGTAGAAGAGAGTTACTTTACTATCTATTTTATTTACCTCCGAATATATTCTCTTTCTCATAACGGGTTCCCATCACTGCCGGTTTCACAATTACAAAGATAGAGGCTCTGAAAGTGCAAACTGGGGAATTTATTGTTGTGCGGTATGCCGTTGGTGGTTTTTATAGCACCTATGGTTAGATAATAATGTTTATTGGAAAAGAAACAATTTGTGAGCGTTTTTTTTTTCCAAGTTTTTAGTAAGAAGAGGCATATGATAAAAAGTTTTGTTTCTGGAGGTGATTTCAATACATGTATGACATGGACCTGTTGCATAGCCCCCTTTTTTCTAGTAGTGTGTTGATGTAGGTGAAGGTGGGAATGATTAAAATCAATGAAGGTCATTTATTTTTGAATGGATAGATGTGGGTAACAATGTTTTGTTAGAAATATAGGCGATCTTATCATGCTGAACAACTGAATAGCATAAGATCAATGCGGAAAAATGAAGTAGAGATCACAAATACCTCCCGTCATTGATTTGTCTCCAGAAGCAAGCAAGGACGAACTCCGAGTCTCCAAACAGGAACGAATCCAAGCCAGCAAGTAGGAACGAACTCCGAGTCCCCCTTGATCCTTCTCTCTCGAATCTGCGGATGGTGTGCTTTCCTCAAGGTCGAGCAGGTTCGGGGGACCGGACAGCACTGCACCGTGTGTTTCCCCTCCGGCCATCACGAGCTTAAAAAAGGAAACACATTCAATACGCAATAAGTGCGTATTAATTGGGCCGTTACGTATTAATGGCGCATTCAATACGCACTTATTGCGTATTAATTGGGCCGTTCGATATTAATGGACGGTTACAAAACCAAAGAATAATGTGGGCCATAAATAGAAATAACGGAATGTTGATTACTAAATTAAATATTCCAACATTCTCTCACTTGGCCCACATACTTCAGTATATACCTTTGAAAAACAAAATGCATGGATCATAGCGATAGGTCCTCTTAAAGTGAGTAATATCTTCCATGTATCACAGTGCATCGTGTTTCCTAAGCCCAAGTAACTTAATGAATAAACCCTACATTTATTCTAGGTCCAAACTTTAGTGATATTTCTCAAAATGAATATGTGCACAATGCGAATGAGAAAATATCACAAATAGAGTTTCATAAATAACATCGTTCTTACAACGAAAATCACATAAGGGAACCAAGTCCCATTCTTTTTGCATGATCCTGAAATTTTAATGTAGGCATGCCTTTAGTTAAAGGATCAGCAATGGTCAATTCGATGCTCATGTGTTCAACAACCACTGTTTTATTTTTAACACGCATTTTTATGGCTAAACACTCAATGTCGATATACTTAATTCGACTACCACCTTTATTGTTCTTAGCCATAAAAACAACAGCTGAATTGTCACAATTTAACCTCAATGGCCTAGAAATTGGATCCACAATTCTAAGCCCAGGAATAAAACTCTTCATTCATACACCATGTGACGTAGCCTCAAAAACAATATACAAACTCAACTTACATAGTGGAAGTAGCAATTAAAGATTGCTTTTTACTACTCCATGATACTGACTTTATCGGCTAGGATGAATATATATCCTGAAGTGGATTTCCTTAAGTCCATGCGCCAAAGATAATCTGAATCATAGTAATCAATCACTTCCAAATTGTCGATTCATTTGTACTTAAGCATGTATTCTTTAGTCTCTTAAGGGTATCTCAATACTTTCTTTGTAGCTCTCCGGTGGTTTATACCGGATTACTCGATATTTCCTTAGCATTCCAATAGCAAATGCAATGTCAGGTCTTGTGCAGACCCGAGTATACATAAGGCTTCTTACTATTAAAGTATAAGGAATGTTTTTCATTTGTTCCTACTCAAAGTCATTCTTTGGGCATTGGTTCGAATTGAACTTATCACCTTTCACAATAGGAGCTATACTTGGTGAACAATTCCTCATCAGAAATCTTTCCAAAGCTTTGTTGATATAGGTTTCTTGAGACAAACCTATAATACTTGATGTTTGTCTCTATGTATCTTGATGCTAGTGACATAAGATGCATCTCCTATATCCCTCAAATCAAAGTTTTTCAAAAAGAAATCGTTTCACCTCATATAGTATACCATTACCATTGGTTGCAATTGAATATCATCCACATATAGAATAAGGAAACAAGTCTTGCTCCCACTAACCTTCCGGTATTTACATTCATCCACAATGTTCTCTACACAACCAAATGAAGAGATGACATCATGAAATTTTAAATACCATTGATGGGAAGCTTGTTTCAATGCATATACAGATTTCTTGAGTTTGCACACCAAATGATCACCATTATTAGAAGAAAATCCTGATGGTTTGTTTCATGTAAAACTCTTCCTCTAGATCTCCATTGAGAAAGGCCATTTTCACATCCATTTGTTGCAAAAATCTTGAATGATTGATTGTACAATATTCGGTTGGGCTGAAGGAACATTGTTAACATCCAATCTTAAACTCAAAGTGGAAAATTGAGTATTTGAATAATGTTTTTCAAAACAAGGTTTTTGTATTAATCGCTCCCACTAATCAAGTCATATTCAAGAAATTCTCCCATTTGCATTTTCAACCTTCCTTGTTCCTAAGCACACATGGTCAAAAGTTCGTTGATTGACCATTTATCCTTATGTGTGTTGTAGGATATCCTAAAGGGTCTATATGGTTGTGGAAGAGTGTTCGAGAATATAGTGTACAATGAAAAATCGACATATCAACCTCAAATGATTTCAATTGGGCTGCAATGTCCCTCATCTATATGATGTGCTTACACACATCTTTCACCGCAGATGAGTCTCGGGAATGAAAACTTCGTAATTAGGGTGTCGATGAATCGCCTTATATGAAGTCCAAAGTTGTTCATCAATAGCCTTCGAAGTGGCCTAATCTTGTTATCTTTGTTCGACGTAACCATAAATGCCAACGAGAGATTGAGGTCTTTACGAACACAATTGAGAGGCGATTAGATCGCTCCCATTTGCATACAGATCAATCTCATCCGGAGTCTTTGGTCTCGGTGATAGAAGGTGGTTCGTCTTTCCTAATAGCATAACTAATGTCTATCCACCCCAAATGTATGATACTTTATAGTTATCACCCCTCAAATCGGGAATGTTACATTTCATATCGGAGAAATTCGCGAGGTTGTATGACTACATAGTATTGAACATACATGCTTATAACTAAAATTTAAGACTAATAAATCATATCATGATTTACCAATGTAAATCATGCTTAAAAAACATGAATCTACCGACATATAACTTGCTTGTGGGCTAAAGTTATAATTCAATTAGATCCATATATACCTTTATCATAAAACTATCAAATTATTTCCTTATTCTTAATTCTTGCGGGTAAATTAAGAATATAATTTGATGTTCTATTCCAATTAATCATACATTATAAATTCGTATCACTAAAGTCTACCTGTGGGCAAAGACATTAGCATAGCATGAATTTATCTTGAATTGATGAAACTAGAATGCAATTATATCCCCTAATACCCGTGGGCTACTTAGAAAATATAATGTCATTCCATTCCACCCTAATTAAAACTATGATTATAATTATCTCGCTTTTGGGCAAAGATTAATCACAACCGCACATTTAATTACAATTGATGTCTTTAAAACCCTTTGTGGGATGTATTTTGTTCGCTAGAACAAAAAAGAGTGTATGTGTCTAGTGAGGTTGTTTTGGCTACTCCTCGATTCTACATACTTATCACAAAGACATCACACCACTTGTGTATACGAATTGTACATATGACATTAATTTTGATATGGTATAACCTTATATGACTAAATATGCATACAACATGTGCATACGGATATTGTAGCTATTCCTTAAGCAAAATATGTATGCTAATCACTAATATCAAATATGTACAATCTAAATACCATACACACAATGTCAATAGAAATCTGAATTGAATTAATTTAATCAACTAAATCATTAACGTGAATAAAAATATTAATAATGTGCACTTAAAATTTTATATATGCACAGTTTCATGGAGGGCTTAACCAATTAATTTAATCAACATAAGTGACTAAATACAATCCTCCCACTTTGATTAAATTAATATCACCAAAAATCTTGTCAATTTAGATTCCAAAATATGCACAAATCTTTAATGAGAATTTAGTTGATTAATTTAATCAACATAAGTGACTAAATAATCATCTTAGACAAATTCTCCCACTATTTTGTGCATTGAAAATAAATCTAATATATGTACATCTAAATGGAGTGATTAATTGATTAATTTAATCAAAATAAATGACTAAAAAATCAAATTAAAAGAAAAATCCTCCCACTGTTTTATGTATCCAAATATTGTTTAAAGAATTAATTTTGGCATAATTCAACCCAAATTTGGCTTCAACAATTTGAAAAAGATATATAATTGTCTAAAGTTAATTTTTCCAGATATTTAGACAATTAAATAACTCAAAAATCATAGTAATGATTTTTTCAAAATTTTCCAAAATGTGAAAGTTGCCAAAATTAACTTTTCTCAATTTAAACAATTCAACTTGATGTAAGAAAATAAATTTCACACAAAACAGGTTGCCAAGAAAATAAACAAGTATGACCCAGGTGATTAAAAATGCAATAGGATCCATAAAGAAATTTTCTAGAAGCACAATAAAAGATTTAAAGGCCCAGAATAAATGTTCAACACATTCGAACAATTGGCCCAATGGTCCAAGGTAGCCAATTAAGATTTTCTGAATAATATTGCAATAAACCATAAGCAATATCAACATAAAGTTCGATATTCATGTTGGCATATTATTTAACTCTATATTGCATGTATAATTAAATAATAATTAATGCATGCAAACAACAAAATATATATTTTAGATAATAATCACATGAATCCCAATCTTAAATAAAATTTAAGATTTATATTTAAATCCCAAAAGGTCATTATATCTAAATATAAAATCTTTCAAAATGACACAAATGTCATCTCAATTGGGTGGTTCGAAAGCCCCTCAAGACTCGGACCAAAGAAATGTGGGTTCTAATCCCACTTGCAACACTTTAAAAAATTTTATTTTCGCGAGAAAATATTTAAATTTAATAAACGCTCATCATATGGCACATTGGAGCCCGTGGGCTCAACATTTGTGATGAAAAACCGAGCCATTAGGCGCCTGTGCAGGGTTCGAATCCATACTTGACAATTTTTGAAAATTTAATTTTTAAAAAAAAACAAAATCATTTAATTTCAATAAATGCTAACAACTCCACACAAAGGACCGCGTGGCTCTGCTGGCAGAGCGCCAGCCCTTAAGGTGCTCACGCGCCAACGCGTCATGGGTTCGAATCCTGCTGAACCCCTTTCTGCGTTTTAAAACCCTTTGATTTTTTTTTTGGTTCCAAAACCAAAAAGCGCTTGGCCCAAGAAATGCGCTCGGCCCAACGCGCGTCGGCCCATCTTCTTTATTAATGAAACACAGATTTCATTAAAGGCCGAACGACGGCGTTTTAGGTCTTCTCCTTCACCCGGATCGAAGTCCTACCCGACCCGAGACCCGGATAAAAACCACGAACCAGATTCGCGACCCACGATTCCTTAGCAACATTTTCAAAGGATCGGAGGCTCAAAATCCGATGATTTTGACGGCGTTAATGTCGGAAAAACAGTTATGAGCCATATTTAGACAGATGAACATGAAAAACCGAAGCTAAAACATGATTTTGAAATGAAAATCAAATCCAGGTTTTTCTCGATGGTTTTTAACGATGAAAGCTCTACGAACGATGTAACTCGGCGTTAATGAAAAAACCATCCTTTATGATTCATTAATTAATTGCAAAAGCACATCAAACCATCATGAAATCCATACAATTTCAACGGAAACAAAGTCTAAACTTAAACGAACAAAATCTCCAGCTCCCAACGTCGATAACGAGAGCGTTAGCAAATGAAATCCATATTGAAAGCACAATTCATGAATCGATTCAATAATCACAAATCGAAACAAGGATTGAAACTTCAAGCAAAAAATGTAACCTTCAAAATAGGATGAAATTGGAAAGGAATTTCATCAAGGGATGTATTATTTTCCTTCGGTTCTCTCTACCCGACATAAAGGACAAAAAAGGCAATGAATCAAACGTTGAAATTTCAAACGAAAACCCATATTTTAATTGCAATCGTAATTTCATGCCTTAATCAATTAAAATCAAAATGCTCCTTCAAACAAGAGAAAACTCATATTGAAACCATCTCTTTTTCAAACCCAATCGGAAAAAATCAAGACAGAGGTATATGAACAGCTCTGATACCAAATGTTAGAAATATAGGCGATCTTATCATGCCGAACAACTGAATAGCATAAGATCAATGTGGAAAAATGAAGTAGAGATCACAAATACCTCCCGTCATTGATTTGTCTCCAGAAGCAAGCAAGGACGAACTCCGAGTCTCCAAACAGAACGAATCCAAGCCAAAGAAGTAGGAACGAACTCCGAGTCCGTCCTTCCGATCCTTCTCTCGAATCTGCAGATGGTGTGCTTTCCTCAAGGTCGAGCAGGTTCGGGGACCAGACGCATGAATTGCACCGTGTGTTTCCCCTCCGCCATCACGAGCTTAAAAAAGGAAACACATTCAATACGCAATAAGTGCGTATTAATTGGGCCGTTCTGACGTATTAATGGCGCATTCAATACGCACTTATTGCATTATTAATTGGGCCGTTGATATTAATGGACAGCGGTTACAAAACCAGCAATAATGTGGGCCATAAATAGAAATAACGGAATATTGATTACTAAATTAAATATTCCAACATGTTTAGATCTTTTTGGAATCTTTTGTTAGTTTGGAAATTTTCCAACAATTTGATATGTATATACCATGAGTTTGAAGTTCAACATAATGAATATATCTAGGAAGACGGATTGGCTTTTGTAAGTTTCAGATTTAACGTTTTGTAGTCTGTAGGCTTTTAACTTTTTTCATTGCATTAAAAAGAGGTGTAGTCTATACACTATGAGCAAATCTCACATTTTCGTTAGAGATACATTTTGATTCTTCCTTTTTTTTTTTAATCGAGAGAACTATCAGCATGATATATTTTCTTCATAACAGTAGATCATCTGTTCTTTTCTGATTTTTTGCTGATGGCAGATCACCTGTTCTTATTCATCTACTTTTAGAGGAGGAAATTAAAAACATGAACAAGCACTGCACTGATATACTCATGCCAAAATCCTTCCTGATCCACCTATGAATTTCTTATTCTTAGATTTCTTGAGTTTTTGCGGTTTGGCCTCACTGGATTCTAATTTTTTTTTTACTTTTGTCTCTATTATAGTCAATTTGGAAATATAAATAAAAAATTTGATTCCAAACATGGCGTCAGGAAATATCATATGCACTTGGTCAATATATTGCTTCTCTTGAGTATATCTATTAGATTTAAAATTTGATGCAGACTCCGTTGAATATTTCTGTTTGATAGAAAATTAATTGGAATATCCTTCTTTAGCTTTAAGATGTGATCCAATGTCCATGCATTCCCAGTGTTTTCTTCCCTTGATGACTTTTACCTATGGTATTCCTAATAAATGATTGCTTTCAGCTTGCCAACGTAATATGGGGGGAGGTAGGTTTGAGTGATGATCACATTGTGCCTCATCCAGGGGTAACTGCAGCAGATCTTGGAAACAAGAAAGAATGGAATCAGGAAGCTGCTAGCATTAAGCTCACTGAGCCGAGGAGGCCAGAGGTTAAAATTTATGTTCATTGCGAAAGCAAGGAAGCACATGAAAACTTGATGATCGTGGAGGATTTTTTGCCTCAGCATATGACACTAACTCATGGCCAGACTTGTCTTTATCCAGTGCATCTAAGACTGATCAGGGTTCCATGTGTACCAAAGTATCTAATTTGATAGCCTTTTATGCAGCATATTCAGGTACAATTGAATGTTTTAACTTTTAAATATATCACGTAGAATGATTCTTGCCCGTAATTTGTTATCATGTCTCACTCTTGTGCAGTCTTGCAAAGTGAATTTGTGATTATGAGGACACTTGGCCTGATTAGTGAGGCAATGTAGAAAGTGCCATAAAAAATTACTTGAATTTTGGGTTACATTGATGTTTTATGTATAAATATGGCTTTACTTTTGGATTTTTTTTGTAAAAAACTTGTATTATGACCCTGTATCTTCATTGTGACATGATGGACCCTGTAAATCCCACCTTGAATGGGCCAGAAGTGGTGTCTGATGTTGTTACAGCTATCTCTGTTTCTGAGATCACTAAAGGAATGTTGGATTAATTTACTTTAATAGACATATTTTTAGCAATTCCTAACCATAATAAGTGTGGATGTGGTTCCATTGTTCTTGAGTCATTGAAACATCTTTCTTCTTTTATTATTGAATCCAGCCTTTGTTTCAGAGTCCCAGAACATAGGCATATTATTGTCTATATCATTACTAGCAGCCTTCAATACCTTGTGGGAACTTAGGGTTGAAGTAAAAACTATGATGCCATTTTGGTCTTCGGTTTTTGATTCTCTTATTCTTGCTGGTTGCATAAAGGTTTCACTATGTTTGCATGTAATGTTATTGTGATCTATCATGCCTCATGACCAAATTTTAATGCAGGACCAGAGTTTTGGAAGAAACAGGCAAGGTGATACCTGGGAAAAAGTTAACTTTATTCGGGATAAATTTGAGTACGACAGGGAGAGAAGAGTGAGAGAGAAAGGTTGGTAAATTTTGTAGTTAATTACTTCATCATACATCTCTAATTAAAAAGTAGTTCAAGATCATTTGCATATCTGTTTTCAATTGGCATTGCCCACGAAGTCTTAAAAATTTACGGTTCGTGTGCTTACTTGCTTAGGCTTTTCTTTTTAAGCTTATTTGTCCTCCGAAATGTACAAATATTTTGTTGCAATTTCCCGCACTAGCTTGATGAGTGGGTTTCAATAGTTGACTTGGTTGGATGTGTTAGGGCCATTCTTCAATAATTTTGTTTTACTACTTTTTGTCTCCATAACTGATATAGCAATCTAATGATATTAACATGTTGAGTGCCCTTTTAAATTTGTCTTCGAAAGGATGCTGTCATCAAGCATGATGGTCACCATGATACTCTTTTATTTCCTCGTGAATCAAGAAACTCTGAAAAAAATTATCATTTTTCTGTTCACAGTTTCAAGTTCTAGATTGGTGACTTTGGTGACTATGGCTGGGCAAACATAAGAAGCTTTGATGACCTTGACCTAATTTTCAGGTTATGTAAATTTGTTTTATTATTGTATATCTGATATATCCATCGTCTTTAGAGCATATTGTAATCGCATGATGAATGACGTTGAATTGAAGTATTAAATTTCTACTGTAAAGGAAGAATATGAGCACATTGAATCAGAACTATATATCACTCCATTAAGTGATATGTGTTTTTTCACCATCTTCTTAACATCTTACATACTTGCTTAAGTATGAGGTTGGTTGATTAGATGATGCACAGTGAACTAGGATTATATGGTGTACATTGATGTTATGTTTATTGTTGGCTAGAATACCTTGAATGAATCAGTTTTGTTATTAAGAAAAGAAATTAAACATGGGTCAAGAATTATATGACGTTGCACAGATTTTGATAGAGCAGCTATAATTTTTCCAGCTTTTTAAATGAAAAAGAACATTTTTCCTTAGAATTTTTCCACCTTTTAAATGATAATTGTTTTATACTAAATTATAGGAATTGGGTGTAGATATGGGATAGCAGAGATTGTGGGATTATTTAAATTAATTTGATTGTTATATATTATGCATATCGAAATTATAGGGACTAATAACAATATATCCTAATTTATAGGATTTGGGTGTATATGGGGATTTCATTAAATTTAATTATTATACATTAATGGGATTATTTAAATTATATTTACACGAGTAAACCTAATTTTTCAAGTTGTCTCATCAAGTTGCAAATTGTAGTCACCTTCCTACAAGTATCTCAATGTTTGTCACTTTTTGTTCGCTAATTGACTATAGCATACTTTTGCGGATGGTAAGTGTGTGTGTGTGGGAAAAAATTAAGGGAGGCTTTCAAGCTATTTCCAGTTCCTATAATAAGCTATAGTAATTCTTCAAATTTTTTTTTTTTTTTGCCCCTTTTCTCAATTTTAATCAATTAAAACATGGGCATGTTGGAGCAAAGTTTTTTCTATCAACATGATAGCTTTATATGCCAACTCCTTAAAATCCAACGGTGTAGGTACTTTTTCATGATATCCCTGAAAACAAATTAAATGTCGGTCATTTAGTCGGGCCTTAGCAAGATTTTCCTTGATTTAGTTTTTAAATGCAGCCTCATCTCTATGTAGTAGGAAATAGTCGTAGGTTCTGATACTGTGGATTAAATAACTAGGAAGCGAGGTTTGTCTACGTTTATAAGGGGTGTTCAAGGTGTGAAATTAGGAAGCGAGGTTTGTCTACAAAAAATTGAGAAAGGTATGGTTTCATGTGACGACAATTATTGTAAGGGCAAACCAATTTCAATCCAATCAAATATAATGATAAGAATGGGTTTAGTTGCGACCATTTATTGTTAATGTTTTGTAGAAGATATAGTTGACCCAAATGTCTTTTCAAATAAGTTCAGGTTGAATTACCTTATTGGTGATGAGTCTGAAACTGCTTCAATTGTCTTTTGTGACAAGCATGCATATGAGCTTTTCAAGAAAAATGTTGTTAAAATGAATAATTAAATAACTATTAAAAATATATTATTAAATATGCAAATACAAGAATGATACAATTTAGTTTAAATCTAAATCATATTCAAATTAAATATACCAAAATGTATAGTTTATCATATTCAACAATTTTTTTTTATAAAATTTATATATAAAACTATTTAATATATTGAACAAATTATAAATTTCACAAAAATCATAATATGTTTGATTAGCATCCTCCTCAATTTCTTTATATTTACCCATCACCATTAAAACTAATTTGTTTAATAAGAATAAGGAAGAACTAAAGGACAGAAGAAAAATGATGGAGAGCAGGTAGATAATTGAAATGTGGGGGGGGGGGGGGTACTCAAATGAAATTTTCTCTAACTACAAAAAGAAAGGACATGACAGAAAAAAAGTGAATAATGAGTATTACAGTACTTAATAGCAATATTTTCTAAAGACTTAAATTAAAAGATAGACGTGCTAGATAGAGAGTTGCAGAGTTATGGGTGACATGTACTTAATGGCAACTACATATAAGAATGTTTATATCCTATGATGGCTAGCATTTTGATGTCATTTTTTTTTTCCCCTTTTGACATGTAGCTAAAGTTGCTAAACATATTGATTTGAAATCCAATTCTTCCTTTTTTTTTTTTTTTTTTATGTTCCTTTATGTTTTATTCCATTTCTTAATAATTTGAATGAAGGGAGGGTAAGAATTTACTTTCATGTTATGGAATTGTTGCACCCGCACTTCGCGGGGGTAGTTTGTGCTTTTTCAATGCATGGTTAAATTTCTCCATTGGTGGGAGCTGGGATCACCTTGGTGTCTTTATTGAAATCCTGATTCTCCCTATGGTGTTCTCATAAGAGGCACTATGTGTGGTGCCCACTTCCATATATTCTTGTCTTACGGAGAAACAATCACGCTTTGGTTCCAAAATTTTGCAAAAAGTGGTCTCTGGTATTGCATGTTTGAAGATTCTTATATAAGATAGGAAAAATCAGGAAAAATATACAACTACCGATGTCGTTTATAGGGAAATATTAAGAAATGTTTAGAGAGATAATTGACATATTGGATGTTCATTTTATATATATATGAATGTTTATGTAATCTAATAGCTAGCATGTTGATATTATTTTGTTGTAGCTTTTGAGCTGCTACATACGTTGCTAAACATGAAAGGTTACAACTATTGATCTTACTGTGGTGCATATTGTGTTTTCGGATAAAGCGATAACTTATATTTTTTGTTGGTCGATTTGAAATGCAATTCTTTTCTTTTACTATGCTTTGTTTTTTTATTCAATTACTTAATAATTTGGATGAGTTTAAGGAGAAGATACCCAACAATTTTTCTAAATTGTTGCACGGCGCAGCGCGCGGGGGGATTTCGTGCTTGTTTTTACAAATACCACTAGGGCGCAAGTGATATGCATAATAAGCTGAATGTTATTCAAACCTCCCCCAGATTCTGGATTTATTACTGATGAGTTGTTATTCTTTTTCTCTTGTTGATTCGCTGGATCACCTCATGATTTGGGAACTTATAAATGTTCAGAATACAGAATTCCAAGTAAGCACCTAAGATCTCCCACCCCAATATTTTGCATGAAACAGATACGGAACCAGGGAACTATCCCGAAAAACTTCGAGGTTGCCGAGTACACTCTATGAATCTCTGGAGGCTATTGATAAAGATGATGACATCTTTAAGGAACTCATTGGTGAAAAGTCATTGACAATAATAAAAGCCGTTCGAAAGGTACGCACAAGGGATTTACAAGAAATCCATAAAATATATAAAAAATCGTTACAACAACAACAACAATAGCAATAAGTTTTATTCCTCTAAGTGAGATTGGCTGCCATATAAATCGCATCAACATTCAACAAGCAAATAGAATATAGTTGCACTTGTTTAAGAATAGTGACCGTCATGATTGGTAGTGAAAGATTCTGTGGGCAATTTTTAAGCGTTTTCCCTTCCTGATTAATTTCTTTGGCCTTTAACGTGTGCTGTCTTTGCATCTCTACTTGAATTTTAAATAGACTTCTTACGGTTTTCTTCTCCTCTCTCCCCCTCCTTCCCGTGTTTATTTCCTCAGTGAGGCTAATTGTAATGGGTGGTGTGATTTTTGATGTGCGGTGATAGTGATTATTACTCACAAGACGAGGATGCATACAAGAATCTCATACACATCTATTGAATCAATCTAATGCCGATGGTCTAGTACAAGATCAGTCATACTATAGTATTATACTGCTGGTTTCTTCATCACAATGATGAATAAAGTATCGGTGCTTCCCATTTTTGTAATAATAATAGAAAGGAAAAGGACAAAGCAACAAAGTGGAATGAAATTGTTCGAGAGAATAATTAATGGTCCTCTGGCTAACTATTAGTCCTAACTAGAACTGGCAATCAGGGTCGGCCCGTGAAGAGCCAGGGCCTAACTGAGTGATAAGATTAGAGGAATTTAGGATAAGAAGAGGGAAAAGAGAGACAAATCTAGAGTCAGAATCTAACTCTAGCCAACACAATACTTCTCTGAAAATATATCTTCATTCATAACTTCATAAAACACAATACATGTATATAAAGAGTTGCCTACATAACTACCTATACATAACTTCCAATATAACTGTCACTAAACAGATAACATGCAATAATAACTACTCCTAACTGATCATAACTATTCCTTCTTATCCTATTTCTTCCTCTTCTTGCATTTGGAATAAACTAACAGGGGAAGAGGGCAGTTATTCTCCCTATTATTCCTATCAATACCCTGCCCTAGAAAAACACCTTGTCCTCAAGGCCGAAAAGAGGAAACTTCACTTAAAACCGATCATAATTTTCCCAGCCTAGCCTCTTCTTGTGGTCATCACGCCATTGAATTAGTAATTCAATGTTGGGAACTTCAGCTGCTGTAGTAACTCGTGAGGACAACACCTTCTCTGGTTGAAGATTGAACTCCCAATTATCATTGACTGGAAGAAGTTGATTTGATGCTGTAACAAACTGTTGAATCATTTGATCACAAACATAACTATGGAGAGTTGCTGTAGTAACTTGTTTTGGTATGCCTTGTAACTTGTATTGCTTCCCATTAATCCAGAATATCATGAATAGTTGTTGCCAATTTGCTTCCACGGTATTTAAAGAAGCCGCCATTTGATGCCTAGCACGATGTCGACACCCCGGTTGACGGGAAAAAGTCATCCTTAATAGTTAAGTCTTGAATTGTAACCTCTAGTTGTTGATGATTGACTTGCCAAGAGATGATCCCGTCATCTCCTACTTGACGCCGAGAGGAGGAAGAGGAGTTGTCTTTAATTGCAAGGCGTCGACAATTTTGTCGGAAACGAAATTATGAGTAGAGCCGCTATCTATTAGAATCAACACAGACTTGGAGTTCAACTTCCCTCTTACTTTCATTGTTGGAGTTGTCGACTTGCCAAGGATGGCATGAAGTGAGATTGTTGCTAAGTGCTTGATGGCTGTGTCTAGCTGTTCTTCATCGTGCAATTCAGTTTCGGCCATGTCATCATCATTAATCTCCATTATCTGCAAAGTCGACGTCCGACAGCGATGTCCTGGAGCAAAACGTTCTCCACATCGAAAACAAAGCCCTTTCTCACGTCGTTGCTGTTTTTCACCGTCCGTTAATCTGGGTGCAAAAGAATTTGAATAATTATTTTGTGTTGTGGCCGACGGGTATTGTTTCGGCAAGTTTGAATTTTGGAAATTCAAATTGCATTGATATCCCATTGAAGTCGCACCGGTTGGGTAAGTTGAAATTGCATTTGAATTAATTCCCTGATGATGTGCGCCGACTGGTATAACTAACGCGAGATTTCTGGAGTTTGAAAAAGTAGAGTTTCCAAACTGATTGCAGGAATTGAAACGATAATCTCGGTCTCGGCTGTTACTTTCGCTGCCACGTGGATTAGTGAATCGCTGGTTGAGGTGTTGGGAACTTTGAGAATGCAATTTCGACTCAAACTCCAACACAAGACTCACCGCTTTATAGACGGTGCGCGGCTTATGTATCTTCACGTCTGACTGCAATTCATCCTTGAGTCCGTTGATAAACACTCCCAAAAGACAATGCTCTGGCCAATTTTGTACTTGTGCCTAGTGTCTAACAAATTCTTGTTTATACTCACTCATCGAGTGTACTTGTTTTATGCTACAAAGATAGGCGTCTGGATTTTGAAACTCTGCCGGACCAAATTGCTCTTGAAAAATTTGTACCAGTTCATCCCAATACCGTATGGTCCTCCTTGATTGTCTCCTTCTAAATTAATTGCTGCAACATCCACTTTTAATTCTTCAGGCGTTTGATAATAACGAAAATATTTTTTTGCCTTTAGAACCAGCCTCTTGGGTCACCACCCTCATATTTTGGGAAGTCAACTTTTGATTAAGGACGTCTTGATTGATTTCGTTGTCACCAAGGATCATCACCTTCATCAGGCTCGTGGTATGTGTCCCTATTATCTTGACTAGACTCACCCTGAATAAATATGGGTGCTTTCTGCTTCTTCAAAGTGTTTAACTCTGTATTCATTTAATTCAATTGCGCCATAATGGCTGCTAATTGAGGATTATGATTTTCAAGGTGCGTATGAGGAGGGGGATGGAGTGAAATTATTGCTGGATCATCATGTGGATTAGGATTTGGTGGAATTTCTGGATTATGAGTGGATGGTAATGGAGAATTATTCTCATATGAAGAATTTCTAGGCCCTAAGAACGACCACTTTGAGTCAAGTTCAGAATCACCCACCAATGACGCAACCACCGACCATAACCGATCAGCAACGTCAATATTGACGAGAAAAAGGCCTATGGTTCAGATTTGGAGACCGTTATACGCCTGGACATCATTGCAAATTAGCGACTTTGTAAATCATGGAGATTACCGATGATACAAGGAAAATGCCTGAATTCTCGGAATCTGAAAGCGGTGACCACCAACGCAAATTTGGTGAGATTTCATTATTTCCGCCTTGAGGACAAGGCTGAATTTCAAGGGAGGGTATTGTTAGGGTTCCATGTGTCCTCTTTTGCGAAAGACACATGTTAGGAGAAGTTTTCTCACATGTAAGGAAGAGTAGTTATTTTCTCGTTAGTTTATTATTCTTATATGTTGTATGGGAAGTTATGGTTTCTTATCTCGTCGTATAGTTATTCTATCTTATCCGTTTATGGAAGTTATGATAGGAGGTTATAGTTAGGACTCTATAAATATATTGTATTCTCTTTCTATAAGGGGAAGAAGGAAGATATGATATTTCAGAATTGTGTTATGTTGGCTGCAATTAGATTCTGACTCTAGATTTCTCTTTTTCTACTTCTCTCTTACTTTCTTTGAGTTCTATAAATAAGGTATTCTTTGAGTTCTATCACTAACAGGGCCGGCCCTCCAGGGCCCAGAGTAAGAAAAACACATGTTTTTCAAAGCCCGGCCCGAGAGCACTAAGGCCAGGGTCGGCCCGCAGGGCCCGGAAATTACTATTCCAAATTTTAATTATTTTTCCTCCACTTTTTTTTTTAAAAAATATAATCAGTAAATTACAACACGAATCATCCAATAATAAGCACGTCACTAATTCATAATCAAAAGCAAACTATGTTCACAAATAACTTACATAAAACATAAAAAGCATATCACTAAGCGACATTAGTACGATGACTATCATTGTCGTCATCTTCATCACTATCATCAATTTTAACGACATTTGATTGTTCTTCACTTTGAGTAGTAGCCTCTGGCTCATGAGTAAGAATATCGTGAAATTCTTCTCCCGTATCATAAACACATCTATAATCTTTATTTGCAACAAATAATAAATCAAATCATAAAATTAGAGTATAGTTATTATGTATTTGTAGTTAAATGGATAAAAAAAACTCTATAACAAATACAATATATATTTATATATATTAATAAATTTAAAAAAGAAAAAAAGAAAAAGCTACGAAAAAAGGGCACGGGGCTAGCCCTCGAGGCCCCCGTGGCCGTTTAAGCCGAGGCTCGTCGGGGCCGCCCTCCAGGGATAATTTCATATATCTCATCTATTTTTTAAACCCGGTCCTTAAAGGGTCGTGGCTTAAACGGGGCCGGCCCGATGGGCCTGGCTCGCTTTGCCTTTAGGGAAGAGGATTCTCTCATAATCCTCTTTCTCATTTTCCCTCATAAGCATCATCTGGACCATTGATTGGGAAGGTGAGAGAAAGGTTAAAGTATTATTGTGATTGATTGGATGGATATGATTTAGAGATGATGAGGGATAATGAGAAAGTGATAATGAGAGAAACCCAACCCCGACTCTAGTCCTAACAATAACAAATTATCTTTTATCTTATAAAGCTTTGGGAACTATATTTATTTGTTAACCGGGAGAATTAAGGAGAAGGATCAAGGAAACAATATTTATTAATAAGATCTTAAAATTTTTAATTATTTTTATAGACCGAAAATCAAAATATAAATTTTTTATTACAAAATTAACCTTCCATACGGTTAGTTATCAAATTTGATGATATTTTCTTCTATATTTTGATATAAAAAAAAAAACATATGCAATTCAATATTTTTTATCATATTCTCTCCCTCATACACATCACATTATCTTCAAAGTACCTAAATTAAAATAGTAAATGATTAGAACTGTCTTACTCGATTTTGATTATTCTGAAAAACTTAAAAGATCAGAAAAATCTTAAAATATCTATTTTTTAAAAAAAATATGTGCTTTTTCATGGAATTTTTTTTAAACAAATGGATGCACCTAAAAAAATGTTATGAAAATGACGCATTTGACGTGGGAACATCCATTGATAGCTAACAGCCAAACAGTTTGTTCCGGGTTAATTTCATAATTAAAAATTTGTATCTTAATTTCTGGTCCTTTAAAACAATTACAATTTTAAGGTTCTTATTAATAGATATTTCTTTTCCTTGATCCTTCTCTCTAGCTAATTTTCCCTTGCTAATATATGTTAGGCAGGCTCAAATTTCAAGTTATCGTTTTTATGGCGTTCAACAAAAAATATACTGCCAACAATTGGAAAAATTAATTCATACCTCAATTTTAAATCAGGTTTCTGTGATTTATAATTTTATATTATCTCATATTGTTTGATTCGTTCATTTTAATTTATTGACCTTATAAATTTTTTTTTTATTTGGAGAATGACAAAAAAAAGAATTTTAAAATTGAAAAATCTTGAATCAGATTTGTTATCAATAATTGATAAAGTCCTAACGAGACTTAATAAACAATTTACAACTCATTTTATGAGAAATACCAGATTTAGAATTTTGCAATTTTAAAGTTCTTTTCCTCGTCTTTCTGTAATATCCTAATTTTTACATTAGGATTTAATTAAAAATAATAAAAATTAATTAATCATGATATATGAGTTTGTAATGTAATTATCAAGATAAAATTTTTTTATTTAAAATACTATTTATTAAAAATAAATGAGTAAAAATAATAATATTTATTGTTGTTATTGTTAATATAAATAAAAAGAGAGGAGAAGAGAAGATTAAAATGGATAAATAATAAAAGTAAATGTTGGGTCCTTTATAGTAATTTTCTCCTTCAAATTAATAAAAAAATAACAAAGCAATATGGTGGCAGCAACCCGTTGAAGAGGGAATTGGCAGAAAAATTCCCACCGCCATTCCATCCCTATTTATACATGGGGTTCACATTAGGTGCTATTCCCTTATGTTTTCTTAGATGCTATTCTCTCTAATTAGAGGGATTAGGAATTTTATTTTATTTTTAAATTTTTTTATATATTCCATTTATTTAGATTAGATTATATGCTGCATTTTGAAAATTTTTTTACACCCAATATTTCAAATTAATTAATTTCCAAGATATTGGGATTACAGAGAAATATTTATGAATGCAGAACTAAAAATTAATTAATTTGAGATATTGAGTGTAAAAAAAATTTCAATATGCAACATATAATCTAATCTAAATAAATATAATATATAAAAAAAATTTAAAAAAAATAAAAATAAAATTCTTAATCCCTCTAATTAGAGGGAATAGCACCTAAGAAGCACATAAGGGAATAGCACCTAATGTGAACTCTTATATATGTCATGCGTGTGTGTGTTTTGTGGGAGAGAGTGAGACGAAGAGAGGGAGAGGCGGTGAGAGACTGAGGAGAGAAGGAAAGATGGAAGAAAAAAAGAGTCTCGAGGATATTTTAAGGTATGTTATTTATTTTATAAGATCATTTAGATAGTTGAATTAATTTCTTTTTAAAGTTGAATTAATTTCTTTTTAACAAAATTTCTTCATGAAAGTTATCTACGCATTTTTCTCTTTCTAATGAGGATAATATAATACTAATCACTGAAAATTTTGGGATTAGAATTATGATAAAGTTTTGAATTTTGATAATAGATGACTTGTATATATGAGGAGCATGATTAGTAACTAACTCTAATCAGCTTAAATTTGTTAGTCAAGTTGTCCGTGGAAATTTAAAGCTATATTCTATCTAAAAGAATTTAGGATTTATATCATATATGATATTTTTACCGATTAAATGAGAGTTTAAACATTTAGTTGGACTACTAGAGGTATTATTTAAGGTTTAATCGGTTAGTTTTTCTAAATCTTAAATTATATGAAGTTATGAACTCGTGATTTGGGCTTTTAAATTAGAGTTGATATGATTTTGATTATGTGGAGGTTTGGAGATTATTTAATAAATTGGGTTATACTTATAAAAGTTAGTATTAAGTTAAAAATTGAGGAAATGATAAACTATCATTTTTCTAGAAAAACTAAAGTGAGATAATAAATAAATAAATAAATTATTATATTAGTGATTATTCTTGTTAATTCTATTAACATATAACCGTATATTTATTTTTAGAATGGAATTGATCTTTTTCCCAAGTTTAGTTTTTTGTATTAAGAACTCGGAGATAACCACTTTTCACTCATTGTACTTGCTTGTAAGATGTTTGTGAGTGATTTTTAATCTATGAAAACTATGTTTTTAATGAAGTTGCCTTATGGGAATTTCTTTGGAATGACTAGTGATATTATATGTTATTGATAATGAACTTTTTATTGTTTCCTGAACTGAAATAATATTGTCATTTTAATGATTATTGAGACATTATATTATTTTCATAAATCATTGTTTGGAATTTCATATATTCATGTAGGTAACTGAATGAGCTTAAAGGGCTGATAGTAGTAAGTCAAAAGTCTCTTCCTTGATTTGCTTTCCCGTTCCTGCTTCCTCAGAGAAAGGTGTAGGTCAGGAAGTCAAGATAGAAGAATCAGAAGAAAAAGTAGATTCGGATTCAATCAAGTCGCTTGAGGAAGTGATTGAGTTTAAGTTCGGGAGCGAGTAGCAGCTTGATGAGATCTGGTTTCGTCAAGTCAAGTAAGTTCATCGACGGAATTGGAATCTCATAGGGAGGAAGAGGCTTGAGGTAAGATTAATCGAATCAATGGTCTTGTAGGAATAGTAGAATACGGGGAACCAAGAAGTCGTATTGGCGTGAATCCCTACCTTTTGGCTTGAGGAAGTGAAAAGAAGGATAATGGGCTATGCGCGCCAGCCACCCTCAGGGTAATCAACTTATCAAACAACGCGCGATGGAAAGCCATTTTTTTATAAAAATCTCCTTCCACGCGACAAGACGCGAGGTAGTTTTATGGAGTGATGAAGGGAATTATTGTGTATATAATACCACGTGGTATGCCATCACTCGGTGCACAAGGATGACTTTGATATTTTCGGGGCCTTTGGTATCACCCTTTTCCTTTGGTCGTTAAGGGTCACTGGGGATGACATATTTCCATATTCGAAGGAAAGGGAACCCATGGTCCGATATGAGTTCTATAGCATTTGGTCGGGCTATACCTCATCATTGGTGAGCTTGGTGTAGTTTTGTTATAGAGACTAAACCTATTACGCATGCCCATGGGTTCTCGTCGGTTATAAAGATTGGGGGGGGATAAAGTTGTCGTGGTATCGATATTTCACTTGGCATGTTATATATGTGATTCATTATATGAAATTTGGTATAGAATGTGTTTTTACAGAATTTTTCATTTGATTTAATAAGTTTGTAAATTATTTATCTACTACTTTATTCTATAAAATGTTCCATTTGGCACCTTCGAGTACATATTAGCATTTATAATGAGCTAGATTGATGCTTACAAATATTTTTCAGGTAATAGTTCTAGTGTGAGTCAATCAGGGAAGGCTTCGAAAGCTTAAGTTACTGTAGTGCTTCCACCTTTTTGATACATGTTGAATTATTGTATATTGTCACGCTAGGGCTCATTTGGCATTCACTAGTATATTTTGACTATTCTGGAAAAATTTGAAGTATTATTTAGTTTAAAAGTATGGGTCTAGTAAAATCTAAAACTCAACTGTGTGCTAAAATATTTTAATGAATGATTTAATTAAGTTAATAATTGATATTTGTCCTTCAAAATGGAGGATGTTACACTTTCTTCCTAATTATTTATCAAAATGCCCTTATGTTAAAATATGGTTAAATGAAATTAAACAAATTCCACAAAATTCATGTTATTTTGTAAATTAAAATTGATGGTATTAAAATGGTTTTTACACTCAAGGTTGGATACCTATATAACATATCAAACTATGAGGGCACAATTCAAACGAAATAAATTTCAGTGATCTAATATAAAATTGAGGTAAATTATAAGGATTAGCATGCAAATTATTTTTTTCCCTACAATCTATGGATGATAGTACAGTTTTTAAATTTTTATAAAAGGACTTGTATTAATCATGATATGTGATACTTCTGATATTAATTTTTTTTTCCCCGTATTGAAAAGGGTAAAATACTTAATTAAACGAATACAGTACTCTGGTCCCTTACTAAATGGAGCCTTGTTTTTGGTAAGAGCTCAATAATGGAGCTTTGATTGCGAAGGTGGATTCTTTTTTTTTTTTTAATTACTTGTTAGAATTTCATATCGGATAGTGTATTTTCATCTATTGTTGGCAAAAAAAAAAAAAAAAAAAAAAAAAAAAAAAAAAAAAAAAAAAAAAATCATCTGTTTGATCTACTGTTGTTGGAAGAATTATTATAAGGTTTTAAATAATAAATTTAAGAGTATGCAATGACAAGTTTCATGTAAGAAATGATAACACCTCACTTATTATTATTATTATTAGGATTTCTTCATAACTAAGTCTTTTATTTTAGACATCATAGTAATTTCAAGTCTCTTATTTTAGACATATATCATAGTAATTCCCCATGATTAAATATTTATTGCAATTCTGTAATGAACTGTTCTTATTTACATTTTATTGGTGAAACACTGAAACCAATCTCAACGAGTCATGGAAATTTTTATTTCAGCCTTTTATTTTTTAGGTGGGTCCAGAGTATTTAGCCCCAGATGACAGTAACTAATCTCTTTGTATCGTAAACTTTCTGAGGGAGGTAAGCTTGTACTCCATCCTCTTATCTGTAGAGCTCTTAATGGAGGATTTTAACCCCCACAAAATTGAATAATTGAGATTTATCCCCAAGCAATAAGAAGGGGAATAAAATTATCTCCTGTGTAAAATTAAAATTTATATCACATATACGAGATACTGTTAATAATTTAAAAAATTATTAATTTTAACTTTTTTTTGCCTTCAGTTAATTTTAATTATTTGAAACTTAATCGTTATGGTTTTGTGTATAGTTGATGGACGACAATTTGTATATTATAGGATTCAATATAATGAATTGCTAAGGTTGGGAAGAGAGGAGAGAGCGAGTGGCTCTTGTGATTTTAGTATGGAGAGGAAAAGAGAAAAAAGTTGGAATAGTATGAACGACACACTAATTAAATTCACCAACCCAATAAATAACTAACGTACCCTTCGCATATATATTGTTGCTCACACCATGCATGATTTTCTACGCAGAAAAATCTGGAAGCACCAAAAAGTCAGAAACCAACTGAGAGAGATTCCCCAAAGTAAAACGGAGATCCTTCCCAAAAGGCAGTGCCAATAAATCAATTTATAACGTTACGATTTGGCATTGTCTTTGCGAGCATTTATGCTCTTTCTTATTATTATTGCTCTTTGGCTTCCTAACGTTGAGCAGACGCTGATTTCTCAAGGAAACGAACTTCTCATAGCGTAGGAGGCAATAGGGTTGCTCATTGCCCAGTCCTAGTGGCGGAGCCACGTTTGCACAGCTGACCGCACTTGCAGTCACAAACTTTGAGTTTTGTTGTTGTTGAAAAAAGGGCACAATCTTTCCAATTGCTTCAATTATCACTGTCCACCACGCGCTCGTTTCTCCTTCCACCGTCAAATCCTCCTCCGCCCAGCACCCCCAGGTCGCCGCCAAGCTTACCCAGTTCATCTGCCGAGCCCACCAGAAGCAGGCCGCCGTTCAAGAAGATGATGCTGGACTCTTGTCTCGCCAATTAGCCCTCACCGTGCTGCTGCTGTTTCCACCAAGGTGTCTCCTGCAGACGCAGCATATGGGGAAGCTGGTACGTTTATCTGATCAGTTAGTGAAGATATCCATGTACCTTATTGATATATTCGCCACTCATCAACACCACCCAATTAACCTCGAGAACTCAGCTTACTATTTTGCGAAGTTATACTATTGAATATTGATTAGGGACTTTGGATTGTTGAAAGAATAGTTGTATCCTTAAAATACAAAACCTGTGTCGGAATTTCGGAACCTGTTATCTATAATGTATAATTTGGATTATTTTGAATTTTTAAATCTACTCTTTAGAAATATTGACCCTCCTCCCTCTCACTCGTCATATTTCCCTTCCCGGCAAAAAAAAAAAAAAAAAAAAAAAAAAAAGGTTCAAAATTCTGACATTTCTAAATCATTGCAGCACCATTTGCTATGCGCATAAGCTGTGGAGCTCAACAGGATTCTCAAAAAAAACCGACCCAGACCCACTGGCGTAAAGACTTAGTATATACTGGAGGGATAGTTGCTAATGGAACACGTCCAAGCTACATTTCCCCTCCGCTTAGAACTCTCCGGTATTTCCCATTGTCCGAAGGTCCTCAAAATTGCTACAACATTAATGGAGTGCCAAAGGGGCACTACTCAATCAGGATCTTCTTTGGAATTGTTATACAGCACAGTGCTATGAGTGAACCACTTTTCGATATCTCAATTGATGGCACTCTATTTCATTCTTTAAAACCAGGTTGGACCAATGAGGATGATCAAGTCTTTTCAGAAGCTCTTGTGTTTCTCAATGATGGTTCTGTTTCTATCTGTTTTCATAGCACGGGTCAGGACTGTAATATTTTTTTATCCTAATGTTTATGCTTTCATTATATATCAATGTCTTGGTTAGTTACTGTGCTTATCTGCTAATGGACAGTGATCTTAACAATCAATGTCTGAAGTGTTTCTTGCCGAATGACGTATCCAGACGACAAAATTTACACCTTGTGAGTTCTTGTTAGTTTCGTCAATAATTCATGAGGGTATCTGTGATTGTTTATATAAATGCTTGGATGTATCATTTATATTTGATGCATTGATTAATCTGGGGTATTTATACCTTACTTATTTGGGCCTTGATCCAATAATAAGTAACAAACATTGATTTTTGAATAATTTGTATGACCTATTTTGAATTGATTATTTCTTGAGAAATTAATAAGGAAAGAAGGGTCCTGACCTAATTCTCATGTTCGTGACTTGTTTCACTCATAAATTGTAGGAGCTTGAGTGGAAACAGCATTCATGGAGCTATTCCCTCCTCACTTGGAACAATCACTAGTTTGGAAGTTCTGTAAGTGCACCTATTCTTTTTTATCCAAAGTTCTTTGAGTTTCTCTAAGCAACTCTCAGTAGTATTTGTAAACAAACCTGTAGCACTTGTGCTACTACATTAACTACTAAATTTATAATAACTAATTGACAGCTAGTCTTTGGTTTTTACTATTAAAGTTCATGTATAGAATAACAGAATCTAAGGATACTGAGGAAAGAGAATGAGCTTGACCTTTGACTTCATCAACTATTTGGTATTTTTGAGTCAAGGTTCTGGCTCTGGTTTGTGGGTGGCTGGCTGCCTCATAATTAATGTTTTTGTTCCAATCGAACAGTTGGTGGTCATTTGTTTAAGCCTTTGAGGAAGGTTGCCTAAAAAATCGCTAGAGTTAAACTCAACCACTTGAAGTAAGAAATATGTGTTAAATCTTATTGATTTTGTTTTGACTTAAATTTTGTTCAATAGTGTGTGCCTAAATTTGAAACTTATTTGTACAAAGTTGTGTTATGATAGTGTAGAGTTGTAATGTATTTGTGTTCTCATTGTTTTCCTTTTTCCTTTATGTAGGTGTTTGGTGTTGAACCTATTGAAAGTGTCATGCTCTCTGGTGGATAATCCGGTGAGTTATAGCATTTGTTATGGTCCTTTATTGATATTTGACTTTTTAATATTGATAGGACAAAACTTTATAGCCTAAAAACTCCGTAAGTGCACGGGCTGTATAAAGTAATAAGAAAAGTATCGTTCTCACGAGGACTTAATACTCACAACTTCAGTTAAGCATTAATTTTACACTTTTGTTTAAGTTGAGCAAACCAAATTAAATTTAATTATGAGAAAACTAAAATCAAAATAAACTAACTACAAAAATAATCAAACGAGCAACCCAAAGTCACTTATCCCTTATTAGCTTCATGAACCTTGTTTTCACTAATTTAATTAGCTTTAATATCAATTTTGTTAATCTCGAGTATAAATAGCTATAAGTGCTTGTCGGTCCACTTACAACCCTCTCTTGAGTATAACTTGTTATGTCTAACATAATTACTCAAGAGGCAACAAAATCCTAATGCACAAAATCACATTCAATGATTGCCAATCACTAAATAGACAAAACTAATCAAGATTAAGTAACCAAAATTGATATCAAATTTAACCAAATAATGAAAACAAAATCCAATTCACCCACAAGTTCATAGGTCCTCTAGGTTGCAAAACCAACTAGCAACACATGGCTCTAATAAAATTCATAACAAAAAGACAAGAATTCGGTTCAAATAATAAAGAGAGAGAGGAAAGAAAGATTCTTCGTCGCCTCCGAGTCCTCTCGTCTTTCCATGGAGATGATGAAGAGAACCGAAACGCTCAGCCGCTACTCCTCTGCTTCTTCGTTCCTTCTTGTTTTGCGTCTCCTGATCTGCTCCTCTTTTGCTTCTTCCTTTCTTCATCTATATAACCTAAATATAACTTAGGTCACTGATTCTCCTTTTCTTATTGAAAAAAGATATCTTATATCTTGTAATCAACTCCACCAGATCACGCAATTGATTTTGTTTCTATTTTTCTTGCGTGAGACCACTGAGTTTGGCTGATTGCATATTCTCTTAATTGCTTTTTCTACTTCTTTCCAAATCAGCTAATATTTCCTGCAAAATATAATAGGAAATAAGTAGATTTTATATCAAAATATCTTTTTATTCTATAATAATAGTAAAATATATAAAAGATAATTAAATAGGTATATAATATCAATAAATCTGACTAATTCTCATAAACTATACACCCATTTAATCATAAAATATATACGTATCAAATATCCTATCACATATGACAAGCCATAATAATTTTTCCTTGCATGTTACTTTGGAATTTGATTGTGTAACATCTGGGTATCTGTATGCCATGAGATTAGAGTATATTATTCTGCTTACATTGATTTCCTTAGAAATACTTTTTAATTGAACCCCATTTCTAGTCCTAAATTTTACGAAGGAGTTGGTTGCCTTTTATCCTCCTTAAAAAACATTTCGGGGGCATGCACCCACAAACTTTAAATCCGCTACTAATAAGTGCATGTTATTATTGCAAGCAAGTAGTAATTGCATAATTATCCTATATATATAGTGGACAAACAATGAAGCTCGCCGCTTCAGGACAGAAAGTGATTGAGTAGTTAGGTCCGCCGTTGCAAGTAAAGGTTCCTTTGAGATCATCATAAGCGTAACTATAAGCCTCAGGACACTGGTTGCCGAAAAACTGGGAGTAATAGGTTGGCTTGCATTTGTTTGGATCGTTATACTCACCGGAGCAACAATACTCAGGTTTACCAAAAGCCACGCAAGCACTCTTGCATGCAATAACGCTCCCATTAGAGCCTGTTACTTTCAGATCATCTGGGCACTGCGCGTTGATGTTCGCCTTGCAGCTCGACTCTTTGCAGTCTCCGGTGCCGCCTTGTGCGGCCATAGATATCGGCAAGTTGAATCCATCCACGGCAGTCACGTCATAGAAATCTTGTCCGCGGTTTGGTGCCACCGTAATTTCTGCCAATGTTGCTGGTGTGGCTCCTCCGTTGCCTTTGCACTCGACTTGACCGGTGCCACAATCTGCGGTGTCACATTTAAAGCTCCCGGTGCCACGGGTGCATCCGGTCCGTGCCCAAAATCGGCCTGACCATGGTGGAGGGACGTCCACGGATCTAGATGCTCCAGTCGCCAACTCGAATCCGGTTGTCGACAATGCAGGGCTTGAAGCTGCGTTAAAGGTTGCTGGCCACACCGTGAATTGGCACTTGTTTGTAAAATCAGAATGGTGATTGCATTTCCTCCTGCACGAAACAATGTCTCGCAGATTAATCATCATATATAATAATTTTGCTTCTCATAGAGCATGCATGCTTAATTATGATAGCAAGCTACACACACATACGAAAAAATTATTCTCATTTTCATATTGATCATCGTATTATAACTTGGCTGAAAAGTAAAAATTTTAGGGGATAGAGAGACTATATATATGAAAACACTTTGCCGAATAATGTGATAAGTGTGGTATGTATCATACCATGGAGGAGGAAGACCAAAGCGAGACACAAAACAACTGGGGTATTCATAATGTGAGGGGTGTAGTGTTATTTGTGTGTTTAACTTGTTCTGGGATAAATGGTTTAGGTTCGCGTCTGTATATATAGGCCGTGGGGTTTGAAAAGTCGAGATGGCAATTTAAAACATGGAGCCCTGCTAGTCTGCCGTGTGCGTAGAGAATATTGAAAATAGAGCTAGCCTCCCCCCGTCAATCATGGAAGTGGCCCATAATCGTATTGATGAGTTCATTCCTCCAAAAAATACGTTAAGTGGTCAAGATCAACGCTAAGTTCTGAAGGCAGCGAAACTAGAGAGATCTCTTAGTTAGACGTGGTAACATTGTATGGGAAACTCGCCCCTGTCGAATTAATATCGTCAAGATGATCTCGTTTGTTTTGCTAATTATCATTTCATCCAAAAAATTGCTTTGGTTTTCATCGACGTATACGGTGTACACGTACGCTGTTTCCCCGGTCATGTCAACCATTAGAAGGCTAGGAACTTCCTCCAATCATAAATACAAGGCAATTTTTTTTTTTTTTTGACACATCAAGAAAATTAGTTAAATTATTTTAAAATATTTATATTTATAATTTTTTAAAAATTATTTTTCCTACTTATAAATTGATATATGATATAAAGATACACAATATATTATATAATTAAATAACTTATTTAAATCCTTTAATCTCTCCATTAAAAAAAGCAAACATGTCTTTTATTTAAGACTAGAGAGAGTACTACATTATATAAGATCGGCCACTCCCTCCTATCCTTATAGTATGATATATTTAAGAAGTTGATTTTGGGTACAACATAATTTTCATATTTTTTAATATTTTCATAATCTACCCTTATTTTTGCTCGAATAATCTACTCTTATTGATGCCCTCTAAAAAATAATCAAGGAAGATAAGGAATTAAGAAAGATGCATGACTATGAAGTTTTTGAAAATATATATCATATTAATTAACTTAACTAATTACTACCTTGATCTGATCAAATTAAGTAAATATATTTTATATTAAGAACCTAAATAATTTGCAAGTTATTTAAAATATGATGTATTTTGAAAGTTGATTCTGTGTAAGACATAGTTTTCTTATGTTAATATTTTTTCAATCTACCTTTATTGATGTCCTTTCAAGAATAATCAAGAATAATCAGGAGGATAAAGAATTAAGAAAGATGATTATAATATTTTAGAAAATACATGTCATATATATTAATTTAACTTACTATCTTAATCTAATCAAATTAAATTAACACGTTTTGTATTAAGTAATTTGCAGGTAATTTGCTAACAGTTAAAAGAAGAAAAATATCAAGTTTCCGGATTGTTTCAGTTGAATCCGACCTTCTGTTGATTTTTCGTTAGAGTGGGGTATAAGTAAATTAAATTAATGCCAATTTTTGAATATAGCCCGATTTTCGTTGATTCATTGATTCAACCTAGGAAACTTCCGTAGGCTTGACCGGCGTCTAGGTCTTCGCTCTCAACTAAAATAATTAATTACTTCTTCACTTCCATTCATTTGACTCTGTGGGGAGGGTGGACTTGTGCAGGCTGGTTGTTCTGGTAATCCGGGATAGTCTGGCAGGGCTAGCAGCCTCATATTATTTCAAGCCTCTCTCTCTTTTCATTTCAACCGAAAGGAAAATACATTAAAACATTAGAAGTGAAAAGGAAAACATTGAGGAGACTGTCAAAAAGTTCCAAAAAACAGAGGGTCAAATAAGAAACTACCGGAACAACACAAAGTAAACCTCACAACTGAGAATGAAAACATAGCTGAAATTGTTCATAAGTTCCAAAAAAGAAAAAGGTAACTATGCAATTTAAAACACGCGCGTTAAGGCCCCAGTTTAATGACTTCACACGAGGATTCACTACGATGGTTGACTTTAGTCTGATTTGCCTTGGACTCACGAGTAAGCTTGAGACGAAAATCGACAACAGCGGGGTGGTTATAGTTGAAAATGGCCTCAGAAAGGTCACAGTGACTAAGAAAGATAATTTCTCCATCTGTAGTGGAAACAGGTAAAAAATAAGATACTGGGTTAGAGGATTATAAACTATAAAAGATAAGTGATTAAGTCACAATTAAGAAAGAGCAAAATAAAACCTCCAGCTCTAATCATCTCCACAGAGAGCAGTGCGACCACAACGTCTTCCTTGTTGATAACTTTGGAATAACTGACCTCAGCCCAAAACACAGGGGTATCTCGGAAGCAGACATGGAGAGAATTGCCACTACAAACATTGGAAGTAAATTAATACGTACGTTAGAGTAAAATAATACGTAGTAATTATATCAAAAACGGTAATGTATTTTTATTCCAAACCACTCATCCATAATCTGAAAATTCAGCTGTGCGATAGTTTCGCCTTCATTATATTGTTGACATCACATACTTTATGAAAAGAAGTCACCAGTCCAACAACATCTGAAAAAAGATAGAACGGCATTTCAAAACGCTTAAATATTTTAAACTAAAGAGGACATGAATAGGGTGTTGGAATATTTAATTTAGTAATCAATATTCCGTTATTTCTATTTATGGCCCACATTATTATTGCTGGTTTTGTAACCGTCCATTAATATCGTAACGCCCATTTAATACGCAATAAGTGCGTATTGAATGCGCCATTAATACCGTAACGGCTCAATTAATACGCAATAAGTGCGTATTGAATGCGCCATTAATACCGTAACGGCCCAATTAATACGCACTTATTGCGTATTGAATGTGTTTCCTTTTTAAGCTCAGGATGGCCAGAGGGGAAATACACGGTGTAATTCTGCCCGGGTCCCCGAACCTCGCTTTCGACCTTGAGGAAAGCACACCATCTCGCAGATTCAGAGAGAAGGATTAGAAGGACAGACTCAGAGTTCGTCCATGTTTGCTTCTGGAGACAAATCAATGGCGGGAGGTATTTGTGATCTCTACTTCATTTTTCCGCATTGATCTTATGCTATTTAGTTGTTCAGCATGATAAGATCGCCTATATTTCTAACATAGGGTTGAAAATAAAGCCAATACTTATTAGAGTTGTTTCAACCAATGTTGTGGCCACTACGGAGTGGTTGGAATATGGTGTCGGGATCTGGTATGATATTGCTGATATATTTGATCTGGGTATAAGGTTCAAAGACAATTTTGAGATCTGGGTTGATAATATTGGTGCCATGTTCCACAGAAAAATGAGACAACATAAACACAGTCCTCGATAAAAAATTCCTGAGAGTTTCCTATGACGTCTCTTCTCCGCATGACCGCTAGACAGATATAACCCTGAAAGATGTTTTGTTAAGGTAAAAATATATCAACAACATATTTCAATATGTTCCTCTATCAAACCGACATGCAGAATGTTATTTTACCTTCGAATCACACAGGACGACGTTGAATGACATAGGTCCACGGCTATGTTGGTACGGTATGTCCCAAAAAGTATTTACTACCTTAGACGTAATACACCAGGAGTTTGAAGACCCATTTAAGGCAAGGAATCCGGGGACTTTTTGCATCGGCATGCTAGACGGTGATGCCATTTTGACGACGGGTGCGTAACCGAATTTTCGACTCGAACGTGAAACCACCAAGGCGATGAGATTTAAATAGCACCAAGGTGGAGTCATATTACATTGGAAATGATGAACCACAGAGGTAGATGGAGATTGAAGGAGATACGTTTTACATTCATTTTTTCGTGGAGTTACTAGCGTTAAATGTAGGTCACCGTCCCGTTCCGCCAATGAGTGGGCACTTGTTGAAGATGATAATGCCCCACAGGGAAGAAAATTTTCATTTGAAAAACGCAAACTTCATCGGAAATACTGAACATTTAATTAGGGCTGAGGAAGCATCGTTTGAATTAGCCAATGGAATTCAAAGTACTGTTGAAGGAGTGATTATAGAATAAATAGGATTGAAAAGGTTGGTCATCGCAGACGGGTTTGAAGCAGATGGTGGTCGACGTGTTTTTTCTTATGGGTGTACCAGGTCAGCTCCAATCAAAGTTTAGGAAAACGACACGTGGACATGACATTTGGCCCAATGGTTAAGGGGCTAGGAGGTTTAGAAGGATATATTGATGATGATCGGAAAATATGGAAATACAAATAAAAAAATCTCTGCCACACCCTGCTGATGTTTGCCGTCGTCCCATACCTTCATCTGACAACCGCCTGAAACGTGGATGAAAATCGGAAGAACCAAAAGCAAAATCTAACGATAATCGAAATGAAACCACAGAACAAACAAGAACCAGAACAGAGTAATGAAATCTCAATCGGAAACTTGAACCCAAATGCTGTTCTGGTTCGCACCTAGCTGGTTGTGTTCGCTGCTGGAGGGAGACGACGGCCAAGTTGCGTTCACTGCCAGAGGGAGACGCATTCGCTGCTGGAAGGTGGAGTTGTTCCGCAACCATCTCGCCTTTGTTGTTGGATGAGGACCATTGCCACCGTTGCTGTCATCACCGTGGAGGGCCGTCACCAGTAGTGGAGGACGATCTTCGTCATTGCTGGTGGTGGACATCGTTGCTGCTAGTGGTGGAAGGGTAATTAAGGAGGGAAATGGGCCCACAGAACTAGAGGTGGAATTTCACTTCCATCGATTATGATCGAAGTGAGTTCCATCAAGAACCGACTTCCAAAGGCACCAAATATTGTCTTCGTGTTTATGAGTCAAACAAAGCGAGTGGAGCCGAAGTTGAACCCAAATCCATGAAGTTGAATATTCGCATGTCTATTCGATGGAGCCATAGCGAGTTGATCCAAAGAAAGAAGAAAAAGTCAAGCAAGACCGCAGTAAAAAATGTGTAAATAAAAACTTGATGAGGAAGTGTTATAGTTAATGGTAAATAAAAAAATTCCACAATTTCTGTTTCTAACTCAATAAAATGGTGGAGAATTCCTTTTTATTTGCCATTTTTTAATGATAATCCCCTTCTGACCTCACACTGACGTCCTTATACCAACGCTTTCTTCGCATCGTGTGAATAGAAACTAATTTTCCGTTAACGATGAGGTCAAAAGTCAAAACGTTTGATCCTGTGGGCCATAACCATAACAATGATTGACTCTGACACCAAAGTTTGGTTCTGGCTACCGTCCTCTGTCTTTCTCAACATCTTCCATCATCTTCTTTATTTGGACCGTCAGATGAAGATCTGGACGATCCAGATTTTTTTAATAAGGTAAATTATTAAAAAAAATTGGACCGTCCAGATCTTCATCCAACGGTCCAGATGAAAAAGAGGTTGGGAAAAGGCAGAGGACAGTAGCCAAATCCCCAAAGTTTAGACTTGAAACTGAAAAAGCACGTTGTTCGGTGTTAGCCTTGCGAATCACGAGATCGGATCTGATATAGCAAGCACTCTATCCTTATGATAGCTAAGCCCTTAGCCACGAATTCACGTTGGGTGTTTCTTTTTTAGGTGTTTTTTCTCTAATTAGAGGGATTATACATTTTTTATATTTTTTATTTATTGAGATTAGATTATATACTGCATCATAAAAAAAATTTGTACCCGATCTCGATTAATTAATTTCCAAGATATTGCATGTTACAAGAAAAATATTTCTTAATGCAGACTCAAAATTAATTAATTTGCGATATTGGGTGCAAAAAATTTAGGATCCAAAGATATAATCTAATCTCAATAAATAAAATATATATATATATATATATATATTTAAAAAAGCCTAATCCCTCTAATTAGAGGAAAAAGCATCTAAGAGAAAAGCACCCAATGTGAACCCGGACCAAATTTGCCTCCCAATCTTTGGATGCGCAGGGAGCTTGGCTCCTCCTTGGATGGTTCATATTTTATTATTTTTATTTGGTAATTTTTTAATAAAAAAATTACATTTAAAAATATGTTAGTTAAGAGATTATTTTTATTTTAGGTTCTTTATCCATTAAGATAATTTTAAAAAAATTTAGAAAATTAAAAAATAAGATCCGGACGGTCTATGAAAGCTAAGTTCCCCCTGCCTAGTCAAAGGATAGACAGGGAAGTTGGATCCCTTAGCCACTTGCAACCAACAATGTAGAATTGGTCTAACGAATATATTTTAGATGTTTTATCTTTTGATGCCTTAGTTTAGGTAGAGTTGGTCTAATAATGTATGATCCCAGTAGAGGAACCACTTGCTGACCTCAGCTGACCATCTAAAATTTGTTAGTATATACTAGCTCTAGTCCTTATTATAAGATACCAACTAACAATTCTTACAAACCAATAAAAAAAAAGTTAAAATCAATAAAGTTGTTATAAAATTTAAGTAATTTTCAATATTACCTCTATTAATTGCACTAAACTCTAATATCATATTAATTATTACTCTCACTTACTACACTTATTAACTAGGATCATATATGGAAAAAGATAATTAATGTTCCTTGGGAACAAACAAGTGCCTTAAAAAAAGATCAAATACACTTGTTAGTTGATGCCTTATAATAAGAATCAGAAGGAGTATTGTTCTGGTGTAGAACGTTAGTGTCCAGTCTCAGACTGGTGCTTTGATGTTGGATCAAAGGTCTCGCTCCAGATATCTAAAGGGAAGATATCCAGAAGAGGTTGGGATCACCGTACACAATATAGGGGGTGAGGTGTGTGCACAACAGGACCGAAAGTAATAGGTCCGAGTTAGAACGTAGAACCTGATTAACTTGTCCCTGTATTTATAGAGGCCACTGTGATGGTGATCACGATCGCCATGCTGACTTGGTGGGGGGCGCACGTATAGTAACGGTCACATGAGTGCGCCCACTAAGCTATAAATCCGGTCATCCAGCTCTTCCCGGATAATAGGCGAACTAAGGTTATCCGGATGTACCTACCATTGGGCCTTTGTGGCATTGGGCCTTATTAGCGGTCCGTAACAGTTGCCCCCCAGCTCGGTAGGTCGTGAGTTCCAGGCTGCCGAGATGTCCTATATCCCGTGCTGGCCTCATTGGCCGAGCTTCCCTAAATTTTCGTAACTCCGAGATGAAGCCTCAAGAAGCCGAGGTGGGCCATTTATCCGAGGCTTTGTGCAACGAACATCTCCGAGCCAGGGACATATGAGGCTTGCTGAGGTGCTCTCGGCTTTGCCAGCTGGTTACGATGAATTCATGCTATTTTGATGGGAGGGACTTTCTCGCATTCGCCATCATTGCCTCCCCGACACCCGGCGACTCTACGTTGGCGAGTGTCTCGTAACCGCCGTGCCATTCCATGCATTGATCTTCGTGCGCATTTAATGTTCTCTACACACGCGATACGCCATCTCCTTTATCGGGTGAAAAGACGCTTCGTCCCCGTCACTTCGTTTCCTCGAGCATATACAAATCATCTTTCCCTCTATTTTCTTCATTTCCCTATTTTACATTGTCATCGTCTCTGCTTACTCTACTCGCCATTTTTCTGCAATCGCACGCTCCCGCGTTCTTTTCATCTTCGTTCGCGACTCACTCATTCTGCAGTACTTCAGGTATATTGTTTCTCCTTTTTTGTGACTGGTGTAACTTGATGATTGTCGTTTATTTTGATCGGTTAATTTTCCGTCGCGGTGGTGATTTTCTGGGTAGACTTCCTTGATAGTTTCTGTCTCTTTTTCTAATGTCGAAATCCCCCTCCAAACTATCTTGTAGCCACAGCATTTCTGTAGCGATCCTTCCCCTTATTTCCCCTTCTTCACGTATCCTTTTGTGCCTTTATAGGTTTCTGTTCTTTGGCGATGGTTGGGAGTAATCGCTACCCCCTTCTAATCCACCATTAACCCCCGAGGAAGAAGCCTTACGTATCCGTTATCCCCGTACCTCCTATTGGATCCTCGGTTCTGAACTTTCTGAAGATGAGAAATTGGCGTCCGTGCTACGAGGAGGATCCGGTCAACGGAGAGGATCCGGGTCCCGACCTTCAAGCGTCCAGCTGGAACCTGCTGGACCGAGTAATATGGCTCGTGCCGAGGACGACGTGCTGCCCGCTCAACCCCTTAACTTCTATCGTTCATCCTTGGCTCCGGATTCGAATGTCCATCCGCCGGGGTATCTCGGCCCTCGTCGGGATTGTCTCGCCGAGAGCTCCTTCCTCATCGGCCGGGCGAAGATTCCTGTGCTTCTAATTTTAGGGTCTTGTCGTCATCCGGCCCCTTCCAATCCTTCTTCTCGGGAATCTCCGTCCCCGGGTCCGCTTTGTTTTCCCGCCCGACGATATACTTCATTCGGTATTTTTCTTTTTTCTTTTGCCGATACTAGCATTTTTTACTTTGCTTATAGGTGAATGGCTTCACAGTCTTCTCCACACAGCATTCAGTCCGATGCCGGGGAGTCGAACTCTTCGAGTCCTCCCGAGGCGTTGTGTAGACAGTATTCCTGGGTATCCCACGATATCCTAAAGACTCGGTCACTGATGTCCAAGTCCGACATTGCACGTCTTAACCTTCCCGAAATGGAAGGTCAGACCGTCATTCCTCCGGATGAGGCGAGCCTATCTCGCTCTACCCCCGGCCGGCGCACCAACTTCTTCTTCTTCTACCGAGATTACCCGACCCGGGTCAAGGTTCAATTCCGTTTAGCCGCCTTCAAATGTCGGCGTTGATGGCTCTACTACCGGCACCCTCTCGCTCCATCCCAACGGATGGGCCTACTTAGTGGCCTTCGAGCGTCTATGCTCCTCCTTTCTCGGTCCCTATTCCTTGCACTACCTCGTTGTTCTTCCATTATTTTGGCCCTTTCACTTCCCGACATCTAAGGAACACGAGAGATTGAAAGGATTGGTGTCCCTACGTGTGGACCTTGATAAGAAGATAATGAGTGCATTCTCTCGACTCCTTTAAACACTTCAAAACGGCTTTCTTTAAAGTCGAGGCTAAGCCTCGGACAAATGGCCCCGGTTTTTGAAAGGTCCCGAAGGAGAGGACGTGGAGTGGGAGTTTCCTCTTTACTGGAACGACACCCATTATGATCTGAATCCTTCTTCATACCGCATTCAAATTGATGACCTTTCGCCAAGAGGCCGCTGTATACCCTCGGTTTGCCGCATATGTTGAGAAATACGGATCCGGCGGCCTTCTTTATTAACGGCCCGGGGCTAGGCCAATATTTGTTGATTGTATGGTTCCATGGATTGCTAATTATCATGCTTTTTGATTTTTCGTTGTCCTAACCTTCATCGCATGTATCTTAACCCCCTTATTCTTTGTTTTGCAGCTCAAGATATGTCGGAACTTCCCGCTACCTGGCGCTTGTGAATCCGGGACGGTAGCCGCGTCAACTCGTAAACACCCTTCCTCGGGCTCGTAAAGGATAAGTCAAAGGCGGCGTCCGGGTCGTCAAGGGCCAGGAAAACCAAGGCGTCGGACACTCCTGGCTCTAGGCGTTCCGCACTTCCTCCGGTATGCCCCGGCCCGAATCAACCGTGCCCGGGACCACTTCCTCCGAGGGGACCGATCCTGCTCCGGACGCTACAGCTCCTGAAGGGTCTGTTCCATCTTTCTCCGGCACCACTACCCCTTCGGATCATCTCCGGGTCCGGACGTGGCATCCGCGAAAGCTAAAGGAGTCGTTGCGTACGCTTCTCCCGTGGCGGCCGCTCCTCCATTCCAAAACTCGCCGCGCGGATCCGTGCCAATGATTCCCCGAGGACTTTCGTGGGAGAGGGGTGACCGAGGAGCTTAGTATCGCTTTCCTTCCGCCGACCAAATTTATGAATGGAGTCCCTTTCTCCGCCATGGATGAGTCCGTCATTAATGAGGCTCAAAGGTTCCTCTACAAGTCCATCGGTCTTCACCAAGCGCTACTTATGTCGAAGGAGAAGCACGTGGCAGCCGAGGTAGACATTCGGCGTCCCGAAACGTGCCGAGGAAGAGGCCTTGACGAGAGCCAAAGCTCGGAAGAGGAGGCGGCTAATGCGCAGCCCCGGGGTCGGACAATTGAAGGCTTTGGAGGAGGAGGTAGCCGCGCCAATGCTAGGGCTGATCGAGTGACAGCTTTGGAGGACGAGCTAGCTGTTGCCAAAGTTTCGTGTGGAAAGGCGACCGAGGAGCTTCTGATGACGAAAGAGGCATTGGATAAAAAGACCTTAGAATGTCATCGTCTTCAGAAGGCCCTGGACGAAAGCCTGGATGCCGTGAAGATTGTCCAGCTGAAAACGAGGCAATCCGCCGCCGAACTTGGGTCGGCAAAAGAGAGCTTGCCGCCGAGCGACAAGCTAACCTCGGAGTCTCTCGAGACCCTCCATGAGTCGGCGAGAGAATGCTTCAAGATGGCCTTGGATCAAATCCAGATCTTGAACCCCAAATTATCCTTGAACGTCGACGGTTATCACTACCGAGCTTATGTGAGGGATGGCGTGTTTTATCTGGCTCCTCCCTCCCCGAATCCTTCCCTGGAAGATGAATCCATATCCATTGAAGATGAGGACTGTGGAGAACGGGCAGGTGAAGAATAGGTAGAAGGCACGACATTAAACCCCGAGACCGATTCAGGACCTAATGAATTAACTCCATCCATCGAGCCGGGACCCTCGAACAATGCCGCCGCCTAGCCTTTTTTTATTGATGCATTTTTGCCTTTGTAACCATGAATTTTCCCTGCATCTCGTGCTTAAGCATAAGTATTTTAATGACAACGTAAATTTTACGTATCTCTGTTGTTGTGTGAATTCTAAACATAGTTAGAGATTCGTCGGCGCACGGGTGCCGAGCTATGCATTCTACCGATGTGAAGTCCGGGAATGGATGGTAGGGTTGTCGGCTTTTAACCGTATGTGGTATTAACCCAACCGCGCTACCTTGTTCCAGAGCCGTTGGTCGGATCATAACCGAGGTAAGGACGAATTGTCACTCTTTTAAACGAGGTGTCCGTAACGCACAACTTAAACATTTTGACTGATCAGATCGGAATGACAACTCGAATGCTTAAATCGGCGAGCGTTGACATGTCAATTTCACGAAGGCCAATAAAAGGAAATTTCGCCGAGCTCTTGACCTGGGCTAGTTTGCCCTGTTAAATCATCTAGATGTGTCGTATTTGTGACCGGGTTTATATACCTCGGTATAATGCTTAAGCGATCAATTGTGCACGTTGGTGAAAATCCACCGAGGAATCCTTCATTAAAATGAAAACGCTCCGAAGAGCCAACACATAATTTAGTGAAATTTTAAGACATTTAAAAATTAAAATACCGAAAACAAATGATAACTAATCTCCAAGCTGGATGTGTTCGGTGTCTCCATCAGCCGAGGCCGAGGTCTAACTATGGTAAATCTTCAACTTGTCTGCGTTCCAAGTTCTTTTGATGGGTTTCCTAGCCAAGGTTTCAAGTATATAGGCTCCATTGCCCAATTTCTCTTTAACCCTAGGGACCTTCCCAATTTGCCGCCAACTTGCCATCTCTGGCATTCTTGTTGCCTATGTCGGCTCGTCGGAGTACAAGGTTACCCCGGTTGAAGGACCGGGGTCGAACCTTCCGATTATACTTGGCGGCTAGAAGTTGTTTAGCGGCGAGCTCTCGGCAGTGCGCCACTACTCGACCTCGTCGATCAGCTCCAAGTCCTGCCATCGCCGCGTCGTCATTCGACGCCCTCGGGGGCTCTCATCCTTCTCCACGATGGTTGTCCTATCTCGATCGGGATCATGGCTTCGCATCCGTACGTCAACCAAAAAGGGGTCTCTTGGGTGTAAGACCGTACACTTGTCCCGTATCCCCATAAGATGCCGTATAGCCGCCGACCCAGCTTAGATTCTCGCCTCTTGCATCCGTTTTTTAAGCCCGTCAAGGATTATTTTGTTGGCCGACTCTACTGTCCCGTTAGATTGTGGATGCTCAACCGAGGCATAATGCAATCCCACGTCGAGGTCCGACATCAACGTCTTGAACCTTTGGTCCGTAAACCGCGTACCGTTGTCCGTGATCACCTCGGCCGGCACCCCAAAGCGGATACGATGTTGTGTCCGAAGAATCTCTCGTATGCATGCCGAAGTGATTGTCGTCAATGGTTCGGCTTCGATCCACTTGGTGAAATAATCAACCGCCACGATGAGCCATCCGAACCGTCCCGGGCTGCTTTGAAAGGTCCGAGGATGTCCATGCCCCATTTAAAGAAAGGCCAAGAGGCCGAGATGCTTTTCGCTCACTGGGGTGGCCAAATGAGTTTGGCGTGCTTCCGACAACTATCGCATCTTCTCACGGCCTCCTTGGCGTCCTCCGTCATGGTCGGCCAATAATACCCGCGCGCAAAGGCTTTCCTTGCGAGTGCCTTGGCCCCCATGCATGCCATTGATGCCTTCATGTATTTCGGCTAGTACATATTTTGCTTCCGCCTCGCCTGTGCATCTCATCATCGAGAGTGTAGGCCTTTTCGATACACCGGTCGTCGACCATTGTATAGATGGCGGCCTCCCGCATTAACTTCTTGGCGTCGGCCGAGTCGGTTGAGATAATGCCTCTCTCTAGATAATCTTCTATGGGTTTCCTCCAATCCGTGGCGCGAGATGGTCATAATACAACTCGGCTTCTGGCCAAGTTTTGTCAGTATCACCGTTCTATGATTACCGGCTTCTTTCGTGCTTGCCGCTTTGACAGATATCCGCCCGGAGTTTTCTTCCCGTGGATATGGGTGACAATTACTTCTTGAAATTCTGAAATCATCTCTTTAGCTTTGTTGAGGTACTTGGCCAAGAGTGGACCTTTCGTCTGGTAGGTTCCTTCGATTTGTGCGGCTACGAGCCGTGAGTCGGTGAAAACCTTGACCTCTCGCGCCCATTTTCTTTTTACCTCGTAGTAGCCCGCAAGGAGAGCCTCATACTCACTTGGTTGTTTGAGGTCGGGAATTTTAATTGGAGGACCGGCCACAAGAACGCCCTCCGGGCTCTCGACTATGATACCGCGCTCCGCTCCCCTTTGCGTTGGATGAGCCGTCAACGTACACCTTCCATATACCTCCGTGATCCCCCTGGCCGTCTCGGGGGTGAGTTCCATGATGAAGTCCGCCGCCGCTTGTGACTTAATTGCGCGTCGAGCTTCGTAAGAGATATCAAACTCGGACGACTCGATCGCCCAACTAGTCATTCTCCCGGCGAGGTCCAGCTTGTGTAATACTTGGCGGATCGGTTGACTAGTTCGGACCACTATCTGATGTCCTTGAAAATACGGCCTCAATCTTCTTGCCATTGTTAATAAGGCGAAAGCCATTTTCTCCAGCTTCTGATATCGGAGTTCCGAGCTCTGCAAGGCTTTACTCACAAAGTAAATCGGTGCTTGTCCGGACTCGGCTTCCTTACCAAAGCGGCGCTATCGCCTCTTCTCCGACCGATGTAGAGGAATAAGGTCTCCCCGGCCGGGTTTTGTGAGGACCGGAGGAGTTGCCAAGCATTGCTTGATCCTCTCGAACGCTATTTCGCACTCCGTGCTCCAACACCCCGGGTTTTCTTTTTAAGAGCCTAAAGAAAGGAAGAGCTTTCTCGACCTCGGTAGGAATCTGTTAGGGCGACAAGTCGGCCACTAACCGCTGAACTTCCTTCTTTGTCTTCGGGGCTTGCATGTCCAACACCGCCTTGCATTTATCCGGATTCGCCTCTATTCCGCGGTTGGTTAACATAAATCCTAAGAATTTCCCTGCCGGGACCCCGAATGCACACTTGGCCGGGTTTAACCTTATCCGATGCCTCCTTAACTTCTCGAATGTTTGTTCCAGGTCTCGGATATGGTCGTTCTGGGCTTCGACTTTACGATCATGTCGTCAATATACACTTCTATGTTTTGCCCGATCTGGTCTTCGAACACTCTGTTCATCATTCTTTGATAGGTAGCTCCGGCGTTCTTCAACCCGAAAGGCATGACCTTATAGCGTGAATTGGCCTTATCGGCCATGAAGGCCGTCCTCTCTCGTCATCGATGCATGGCTATCTCGATTATAACCAGTAGTATGCATCCATGAATGATAGTAGCCGAAAACCGGCCGAGCTATCAACCAATTTATCAATGTTTGGCATGGGGTAAGAGTCCTTCGGCAAGCCTTATTCAAATTGGTGTAATCCGTACACACTCCACTTGCCATTCGGCTTTAACACCATCACTACATTGGAAAGCCAAGTGGTGTATTGTATCTCTCTGATGAATCCGGCCTCCAGAAGTTCGGTCACGTGCCTGTCTAGGGCTTTTTGTCTTTCCGCCCCGATGTTTCTTTTCTTTTGGGCTACCGGGGTCGACCCAGGTCGCACGGCTAGCCTGTGGCAACAGAACCTTGGGTCGATACCGGGTACCTCAGACGAGGTCCAAGCGAATACGTCCTAGTTGTTCCTTAGGAATTGAATGAGCCGGGCTCTGAGGTCGGCATTCAACGCCCCTCCAATCTTGGTGGTTTTCGAAGGATCCGCCCCAAGCACCAATTCCTCCAGCCTCTCCTTCCGGCTCCGGCCGTGGTATCTCGGGCTTGTCCCTGAGGTCCAGCTCTACCATGTTCACTGAGCGTCGGGCCTGTTGACGTCTTTCGGGTTCGGGTGAGTTCTCCCTTCTTCCGAGGCGAGGTGGAGACGAGGGCCCTCCTTCCCCGATTCGGAGAGTTTCGAAATAGCATTGCCGGATTCCTTCGATCCCCGCGACCACTACCACTGTTCCTTCTTGTTAAGCATCTTAAGTTTTTGATGCTTAGTAGATACCATCATGTCCTGGCCGTGAATGGTCGGCTGCGTAGAATGACATTGTAAGATGATGGAAAGTCGGCCACTATAAATCCGACCCGCCCGACTTGAATGCCTCCCTCGTACCTAGCGTCGCCACCGAGGTCTATGTAACCCTTGGGAAGCGAGCGCTCTCTGTTGAACCCTATAAGGGTCGTCTTGCACGGCTTTAAATCTTCGGCATCCATCCGCATCCTTTTATACGCATCCCAGCTAATAATATCGGCTGAGCTCCTCGCATCTACGAATATCCTTTTGACCAGCAGCTTAGCCGTGGTTCCGTGATTACCAAATCCGTCTTGATGCCCTGGTACAACATCCTTCAATTCTTCGATGGTAAAAGTTAAAGGCGGCGGTGCCGGCCTCCTCCGTTCGTCCTTGACTTTTGGGAGGTCTCTAACCGTCTGGACTTCTCTCAAGTATTTCTTGCGCTCGGCTCATTGTGTCTCCGCCACCTCCGAATCCTCCGCCGATCCCATTGCAACGGAAATCGGTTTCGGGTAGGCGTCACGGAGTTGGACCTTCTTCTTTTTCCTCCTTCCTCGGCTCCGTTACGGCTCCTACTCCGGCCTCCCGATTGCGCGTGCCATTTCTCTTGCCCTGGGTTTTAATTACGTATTGGCGTAATTTTCCTTCCCTGACAAACTTCTCAATTGCATCTCGGAGCTCATAGCATTGCTCCGTCGTGTGTCCTGTCCCGTCATGAAATGAACAATACTTTGACTGGTCCGTAGTGGGTCGGTTTCGGAGCGGCTTCGGCTTTCCCACTCTTCTCATCTCGGTCTGAGCCACCTCCTTCCGTAGCCGCGCCCGAGGGACGTTCAACGGGGTATAGTTGTCGTATTTCGACTTTCCTTCCGACCTTTCCCCCTAGTCCGACCGTCTCGCTGCGTTTTGGACTCCTCTCTTCGTTTATTCCCGGGTCGAGATGTCTTGCTTGTTCTTTCGGGTTCCACGGTATTGGCCAGCTCCCATTTGCTCGACGTCCGTATATTGCTGCGCCGGGTGTAAACTCGGTGAGTATAGACCCGGTTCTTACATATGTTCTTGGCCGGGGCGTGACGCCGGATCCGTGCCATCCACGAGGCAATGGACGTGTACTTCCTCGCAGGGGAGCGCACTTGCGCAGCCACCTCCTTGAATCGGTTAAGGTATTTTTGCAATGTCTCTCCCTTCCTTTGCTTTATTTGGCTCAGTGTGTACTGGGACTTCGGCTGCTTTTTGCTGGTTGCGAAATTCAGCTCGAATTTTCATGTCGTCTTCGAAGTTGCGCACGGAATTATTTGGCAAGGAATGGAGCCACTTCGTGCTGGTCCGGTTAAAGTCACCGCGAACAAGCGTAGGATGACCTCCTTTGATCAAACGGACCCACATGAGTAACTCGAATGTTTCGAGGTGACTGTGCGGATCCTGTGTTCCGTCATATTTCGACAGATGGGTAAGATCGAAGTTCTTCAGATAGGGTGCCGTGGCGGCCTCTCGAGAGAATGGGCTCGCCTCGGCTTCTGTCAGGTACTTCATCCTGTATACTCGGGGAGATAGTCGAGACCGTGGTATCCTGGCGACTTCTTTGTCTCCTCCTTCCGACGTCCGAGACCGGGATCTCCTCTCCCTGCCTCGGCTTTCGTCTTCCTTTTTTCGTTTTGTGCGCACTTTCGTCTTCTCGCTTCGGGCCCGATTTTTCGGTGCGGATACCGACTCGAGTTCTTTGACGAACCGCGCCATCCCGCGTCGGTCTCTTTTTTTCCGCGTGATCCTTCTCGGCCTCCTTGGTGCATCCAATCCCGGAATCTCTCGAGCCGATCGTCCATCATCTCGTTGGATCACTCTAAAATCCTCTTGGCGTTGGAGCTCGTCCCGCCTCTCCTTAGTCTCGAATTTTCTAAGGATTGATTCCCGAGCTTTTTTGCGGACGCGACATCCGGGTTTGGAGCCGAGGTGTCCGTGGCCGTCTCGCCTTGCGTTTTGTTGGCATCGGGGGGAGAGGAGGCCGTATCTGACATGTGACCCTCAGGAGCTCCCCCCGGGTGGGACATACTTCAATCGTTTGGATTGCTTGCCTCAGCCTGTGGTTGATTAGGCTGAATACTCCGACCGTTGCTTCCTGTGAGCCATCGGTAGTCACGGAATCGTAATTTATAGATCCCCACGGCGGCGCCAATGTTCTCGGTGTAGAACGTTAGTGTCCGGGCTCGGGATCGGGTGCTTTGATGTTGGATCAAAGGTCTCGCTCTAGATATCTAAAGGGAAGATATCCAGAAGAGGTTGGGATCACTGTACACAATATAGGGGGTGAGGTGTGTGCACAGTGTGACTGAAAGTAATAGGTCTGAGTTAGAACGTAGAACCTGATTAACTTGTCCCTGTATTTATAGAGGCCACTGTGATGGTGATCACGATCGTCATGCTGACTTGGTGGGGGCGCACGTATAGTAATCGGTCACATGAGAGTGCGCCCACTAAGCTATAAATCCGGTCATCCAGTTTTCCCGGATAATAGGCGAACGGTTATCTTGGATATACCTACCATTGGGCCTTTGTGGCATTGGGCCTTATTAGCGGTCCGTAACAAGTATATATATTTATTATATGATATTCTATTTTGGCCAATGATTTGGCCTAGTCTCTTATCTTCTCTATGAGGACAATGTTTGATTTATGACTCATTGGGTTATAAGAGGAAAGTAAAAGTTTTATTTGAGATACATATTGAGAAGAATAAGATCATCTTATATCTTGTTTTGATTTATATTTATTGGTTATTATTTACTTGTATTTTCAATGTTATGTGATACTATTTAGTAAATAATTTAATATGTTTATTTTTTGCCCGGTCTAAAAATATTTTCTAGTTCTGCTACTGGAAAGACCCGCTAAATTATTTGGGGTCTCGAATTCAAGTTATAAGGGAGACACTTATGTTAAAACTGACAGTCATAAACCTCAAACTTAGTATCAGATGATAATATAAAAAATAAAAACCTAGCCACTTGCATATCATGGTTTATATATATATATATGAGTATATCATGGTTATTTTTATTGCCAACTGCATGTTAAATTAAACTTTGTTTAGTTGGTAAAAAAAACTAAATTTCGAACCATATTTGATTAGTTGAAGTTAAAGTGTGGGTTTAGTCTTTTAAGTTTGTATCAAATTTCTACTGAGTGCCTTGAATTGCTAAAAAGATAGTAGATGCAATTTGATTATTCCATTATAAAATAGGATGTGACCAATTTATTAGCAGCAGAATTCTGTCACTGAACCGACGTAGTGACAAAATTCTATCACTAACTCACTGTTTTTTTGAAATCTAAATAGTATATTTTTATTCCTTAATTTTGATATTGTTAATTATATAATTTTTAACCAACAAATTTAATTATTTAAATAACAATAACTCAGCTAACAAAGCATACTATAGTACAATTTTAATCCGTCTGTACAATTTTTAGGGTTCCTGGCCATAAGGTGAAGGGGCACTTGTTTGTAAAAGTAATTGTGGCTGCATTTCCTCCTGCACAAAACAACGTCTTGTAGATCAATCTCCATATAATACACACACATATAAAAATATTACTAGTCGTTAAGCCAAATATACGATACGTCCCTGAGTAGATAGCAACCTAGAAATCGGGTTGAGCGTATAGATGCTCATCAGTTTTAAACTGATCATTACGTAGTAACTTCGTTAAAAAATATATAAAAGAAAAAATAGGAGCATTATCTATTTAATAAAATAACTACAATTACATTAAGTTTTTTATATTCATTACACCAAGTTTTCCTATCACACATGAACATGTCGGCTATTTTTTAATATTAGTTTTATAGTTAAAAGATAATAATCCAAAAATATGATGAATGGTCATATATAATTGAAAACTTGAAAAAAATAGATATAAAAAACTTAATATAAATATTTTTTAATAAAACAATTCTTATATATGCGTGTAAATGTTGTTAAGATGCGTTGATACATACCATGAAAGAGGAAGGCCAAAGCAAGGCATAAAACAATGAGAGATGGTTTCAAGGTCAATGAGGTACGGTATATACCACTTTGGTCCTATTTATAGGTTCTTTTTGACCAAATCACATATATCGAGGAGAGGTAGGTAGCTCAATAATTATGGGGTAAATTTTCAATTTTACCTCATTTATGAATGGGTACCTTTCAACTCTTTATTCTCTCTCTATTTTCATTGGTACAATATATGGGCAAAATTGTCACAATCTCATTTATTTACCAAAAAGGACTTATAAATAGGAACAAATTTTTTAATAAAAAGAACTTATAAATATGACCAAAGTAGTATAGGCTTCGTGTGTTCGTTTGAATTGTGAATACGGACATTTAATACGTGGCGCTCTCGCGGGGGTCTTGTCTTGAGTAGTAGGATTCCCGGTACGTTACGTTGTTTAGACCGGAAAATCTTCTTGTTTTTTTAAGTGTAATAAAATAATTATTTGCAACATTGGATGCCTGCACATTAGATTAAAACAGATCGACTGAATTTGTTAACTTCTGTAATTTAGATTTAAAATTATTCCAACTGCGGTGTTAAATTTAGAGTATATAAATTAATTGAGAACTGAAGATTCGGCTCTTTCAGATTTTATATTTTATATTTTCTACGAGAAAAGTAGTACTCGTGTATCACAAGGTTCAGTTCGTATTATTCTTATATTTCCGTAAGGAGTGGCAGAAGTGAATTTCTTAAAGGATGATTCATCACATCACAAATATGTCCAATATAAATATGTATAGTAGGGTCATGCATGAAGCATGTCTATCAAAATATTGAACCCTAAGAGTTTATTTTTGTTATTAAATACTACATCCTGGTCCTAATTATAAGAGCTAGTTGACTTTTTTTGGAGAAATTAAGGAAGCTAAATAAGTTACTTAATCATTTCATATGTTGTGAATCTTTAGATTATATGTTAATTTATTAGTCAAACTAGTTAGTTTGAAAAAAAAAATACTCTAAAATAATTTAATTAGTTTCCTTAATCGCTCAAAAAAGTCAACTAGCTCTTATAATTAGAAGGAGGAAGTAAGTATTAATAATGTATAATAGATAATTAAAATAAAAAAATGGGAACAATTTGATTTAAATATATTTTAAATCTAAATAATTATAATTAAATATATCAATATTTAAAATTTACCATATTTAACAAAGAAATTTTTATAAAACTCATATAAAAAACGCTGAGCATGATGAAAAAAAAAAAAAAAAGTTAACATTAGTTTAAGGGTGAGTTAACACGGTTAAAGTTAGAAATATAAAAATAGTAAACTTGGTGTATAAATTCATGAGTTTAAGCGAGTTTACAATGATAACAAATTTAACAATAACTCAACTCGATTTGGTAAATTAGAAATGTAACAACGGTAAACTCGAAGAGTCAACTCGAGAGTTTAACAACAATGCTTTACACAATTGTATCAATTGTCAAATTTATGAGTTTAAGTAAATTTGTAACATTAAGTTAAAATCGTATCGTGTCATAGGAGTTTACTATTATATCAATAAATATGTATCAAACTTCATATCATTGTTTTAGTTTCAGGTTAAAAGAAATCATTTTTTATATTCTTAAAGTATTTCTCCACATATTTCAATGGGATTTAATTAAATATTAAAAAAAATAATATTTGTGTACTCATATAATTCTTATCATTTTCCATGGATAGCATCGAGGAAAACACACAAGCAGCCGATGGCTTCAAAGCTAGAATAGTCTTCGCGCGCGTTAGACGAAATCATCGAAGATCACCAGTCATAAAAACGACTTTAATTTTATTCCCATCAGACTATTATTCTCATATACTAGTAATCTAGTACTCCCACCGGTCAACACTATTGTAGTGCAAATTGCACTAAAAATGTGTTCATATAATTAGGGCCTTAGTATATGATTTTCACCTAAGCTGATGTGCACATACAGCACAATCATCAAATCAAACTGTATATTCTCATGCATGCTTACATAAATGCATGTTATTATTGCAAGTAAGGAGTAATTGCATAATTATCCTATAGATGGTGGACAAGCAATAAAGCTACGATTTTTCTGCCGCTTAAGGACAGAAAGTGATGGCGTAGTTAGGTCCGCCGTTGCAAGTAAAGGTTCCTTTGAGATCATCATAAGCGTAACTATAAGCCTCAGGACACTGGTTGCTGAAAAACTGGGAGTAATTGGTTGGCTTGCATTTGTTTGGATCGTTATACTCATCGGAGCAACAATACTCAGGTTTACCGAAAGCCACGCAAGCACTCTTGCATGCAATAACGTTCCCATCAGAGCCTTTTACTTTCAGATCATCTAGGCACTGCGCGTTGATGTTGGCCTTGCAGCTCGACTCTTTGCAGTCTCCCGTGCGGCCTTGTGCGGCCATAGATATCGGCAAGTTGAATCCATCCACGTTACTTATGTCATAGAAATCTTGTCCGCCGTTTGGTGCCACCGTAATTTCTGCCAATGTTGCTGGTGTGGCTCCTCCTTTGCCATTGCACTCGACTTGACCGGAGCCACAATCTGCGGTGTCACATTTAAAGCTCCCGGCGCCACCGGTGCATCCGGTCCGTGCCCAAAATCGGCCTGACCACGGTGAAGGGACGTCCACGGATTTAGATGCTTGAGTCGCCAACTCGAATCCGGTTGTGGACAATGCAGGGCTTGACGGATCTCCGTTCAAGGTTGCTGGCCACACCGTGAATTGGCAGTTGTTCTTAAAACTAATGGTGATTGCATTTCCTCCTGCACGAAACAATGTCTCGCAGATTAATCATCATATATAATAATATTGCTTCTCATAGAGCATGCATGCTTAATTATGATAGCAAGCTACACATACACACACATACGAAAAAATTATTCTCAGTTTCATATTCATCATCGTATCATAACTTGGCTGAAAAGTGAAAATTTTAGGGGATAGAGAGACTATAAATATGAAAACACTTTGCCGAATGATGTGATAAGTGTGGTATGTATCATACCATGGAGGAGGAAGGCCAAAGCGAGGCACAAAACAACTCGGGTATTCATAATGTGAGAGGTGTAGTGTTATTTGTGTGTTTAACTTGCTCTGGGATAAATGGTTCAGGTTCGCGTTTCTATATATAGGCCGTGGGGTTTGAAAAGTCGAGATAGCAATTTAAAACGTGGAGCCCTGCTAGTCTGCCGTGTGCGTAAGGAATATTGAAAATAGAGCTAGCGTCCCCCGTCAATGTATTGAGGAGTTCATTATATTCCTCCAAAAAATACGTTAAGTGGTCAAGATCAACGCTAAGTTCTGAAGGCAGCGAAACTAGAGAGATCTCTTAGTTAGACGTGGTAACCTTGTATGGGAAACTCGCCCCTGTCGAATTAATATCGTCAAGATGATCTCGTTTGTTTTGCTAATTATCATTTCATCCAACAAATTGCTTTGGTTTTCACCTACGAATACGAGGTTCACGTACGCTGTTTCCCCCGGTCATGTCAACCATTAGAAAGCTAGGAACTTCCTCCAATCATAAATACAAGGCAAAATTGATTTTTTTTTTTTTGCTAATTACATATCAAGAAAGTTAGTTAAATTATTTTAAAATATTTATATTAAATAATTTTTTTTTTGAAAAAATTATTTTGCTTAACTTATAAGCTGATATATGATAAAGATATACCATATATTATATGATTAGGTAACTTATTTAGCTCCCTTAATATTTCTATTAAAAAAATCACCCATGTCTTTTATTTAAGACTGGAGAGAGTACTACATTATACTAGATCCACTCCCTCCTATACTTAAAGTATGATGTATTTGGGAAGTTGATTTTGGGTATGACATAGTTTTCATTTTTTTTAAAAAAATATCTACCCTTATTTTTGCTCGAATAATATACTCTTATTGATGCCCTCTAAAAAATAATCAAGGAAGATAAGGAATTAAGAAAGATGCATGACTATGATGTTTTTGAAAATATATATCATATTAATTAACTTAACTTACTACTTTAATCTGATCAAATTAAGTAAATATGTTTTATATTAAGAACCGTAGTAATTTGCATGTTATTTAAAATATGATGTATTTTGGAAGTTGAGTCTGTGTAAGACATAGTTTTCATATTTGTTAATATTTTTTTTCAATCTACCCTTATTGATGCCTCTCAAGAATAATAAGGAGGATAAAGAATTAAGAAAGATAATTATGATGTTTTAGAAAATGCATGTCATATATATTAATTAACTTAATTTATTCCTTAATCTAATCAAATTAAATTAACACGTTTTATATTAAGTAATTTGCAGGTAATTTATTGACAGTTAAAAGAAGAAAAATATCAAATTCCGGATTGTTTCAGTTAAATCCGACCTTCTGTTGATTTTTCGTTAGAGTGGGGTATAAGTAAATTAAATTAATGCCAATTTTTGAATATAGCCTGATTTTCCTTGATTCATTGATTCAACCAAGGAAACTTCAGTAAGTTGGGCTTGACCGGCGTCTAGGTCTTCGCTCTCAACTAAAATAATTAATTACTTCTTCATTTCCATTCATTTGACTCAGTGGGGAAGCTGGACTTGTGCAGGCTAGGTGTTCTGGTAATCCGGGATAGTCTGGCAGGGCTCAGCAGCCTCATATTATCCCAAGCTTCTTCTTTTTTTTTTTTTCATTAAAAATTTATTATTTCAAGCTTCAAATTGGTCCATAATATCATAGAATATTAAAATTTAGTCATTAATAGACGAAATGCTTCACCTTGTTCGTGTCATTCCCGACAATAATGTTATAATGCTATTTGTAAGACACTTTTAATACTCCCTTAAAAACCTATTTAAAGAGTTTATATTAATCCTAAATATAAGATATATTTTTATATTTATCAATTTTTTAAATTTTTATTAATACTTTCTTAACAATAATAAAAAAGGATATATAAGATATGAGATAATTAAAGAAGATTATACGGGCTTTAAGAATGGGTGAGAACTGAAAAATTCAATAACAATAACTTAGATGTAAAATTATACATTTATTTAATATGATAACTTATATTAATGGCAAAAAATGTTGTCTTTATCATCTTATAAATATAATCAGACGAGTAATGAATTTCTGAGACAATTTTGTGGAGATTTGTGGGATCAAGAGAGTTGCGTGTCCCTGCAATATAGCCTCCCAAGATTTTTAATCATTTTAGGCTTTTACTATAACAAAAGATGAAAAGTGGTTTAACAATCAATAAGATATAAAAATAGACTAACTTTTTATTTCTGTTTCTGATTAGTTAATTAAAACTTGTTTTCATAACAGAATTAATGATTTATACAACTTCTAAGTGGGCATGAATAAAATATTCGTCTGACTATAAAAAAAAAATGATGCAACTCCTTATGTATTTCGACGAAAAGAGGCTGTAGAAGATTTGTGACAAAAACATATGGAAAGTGTAGTATAATTAAGGTGGAAGCTGAAAAGTAAAACCGAGAAATATAAACACGCCTTACGGGGCCTACTCTTCTAGAGGCTAAGGTAAGGAGGCAACCCCTGAAATAAAGAGTAAATTTTAAAAAATTCATTTAATTTTATAAGTTATATATATATGTCATCTAAGATACATATAAGAAATGTTTCTAATGTTGGTAAAAATTGACGTAGGCCTATGAGAATTTAATATTTATTTTAAATACAGGTCTATGTGTTTATGTATTTTGGCTAATATATAACGGATAATTTTTATTTATTTATTTATTTATTTTATCAACCAAGAAAATATAATTAGATCATTCAATGAATAGAGGAGATCTCGTTACAAAAACTAATCTACTAGTTTTTTTTATAATTAAATACAAAATTTCACAATTGTTAAAGGAAAAATCTCGTATAAACATGGTTGAATTATCCAGATTCTAATTTTGGTCGTTAAACTTAACAAATTATATATCATGCATCGTAATTAAAGATTTAAAATTTAGGTCAAATTATCTCTATATCTCTTAATTATTAAAACAAAAAAAAAAGTAAAAATATGACCCTATTATTTGCTCTATCAATTAATTCCTTAGGAAGTGTTGTACAACTGAGCATCATTTGTTATCTAACTTCTTTCCAAACATTCATTATATATAATATTATTTTTTCTAAAATATTCAGTTTTGTAGGAAAGTATGAGCATATATAATTGGAAAAGGTGAATTCTTATGTTGAATAATAATTAAAAGAAAAACCTCTTCTTCAATCTCCTTCCTTTTTCTTAATTACTCATTTTGGTCCTAATTATAAGACCTAATTGACTTTTTTGGAGAGATTAAGGAAACTAATTAAATTACTTTAAAGTATTTGTATTTGTATTTTTTTTCTTCAAACTAATTAGTTTGAATAATAAAGTAATATATAATTTAAAGATACACAAGATATGAAATGATTAAATAATTTATTTAGCTTCCTTAATTTTTCCAAAAAAGTCAACTAGGTCTTATATTTTTTTTTTTTGCTATAAAAAGTTTTGGAAGGGTTCGATATCGGTCCTCACTCAGGCCAAAGCCGAAGCGACGGCGGCCTCATGAAGACTTAGAGGGACTTACGAGATCGCCTACCAAAGGAGTCCCAATGACGGTAGGGGATCGAACCCACAAACCATTTAGCGCCTAATCCTTCTGATCCCTTACCATCTACGCCAACTCATCGTTAATGTCTTATAATTAATACCGGTAGTACTACTTAAATCGAGTCCAAGCAGGCTTATGTATCTGGGTTCGAGTCAGGCATCAGCCCATCTCTACAATCGTTGTAGGCCCAACATATACAAATCCAGCAGCTAGTGTTTTTCCTTCTCTTTATTGGTTTATTTTATACTTAATGTAGAAAACATTTTTAAAAGAATTGGCCCCAGTTGAGTTGGACATCAGTCGAGTAATTTTATATAAAAATATATATGCATGCTGGGTTTTGAACCAGAAGAATTTCAATTAAATCCAATTGAAATACTAAAATTCAGATTCAATATTACATTTCTAACAAAATCCCGATCAGGCCATAAGCCCTGCCCTATTTAGAGATTTCTGAATGTTTCAAAAAGACTCTAATATCCCTCTGATTAAAATTATTATTATTATTTTTTTGCTAAAGAAATTTTAGGAAAGGGATTGACGCTCACCCATGATCCCAAAGCGAGTAACGCTTAGACCCCCAAATCCAGGCAGATACTTAGGTTAGAGAGTACATATACCTCTACCTCTTCCCAGCGTTTCACTGTTTCGTAAACCCCTAGGATGTCTCTCCCAGCGCCTTGATTAACTTTAGAATCGAACCCCCTCTCTTTAAGTGAGAAAGTCCAACCCATTCACTAATTGAACCCAAGAAGGAGGGGTCTAATTAAAATTATGACTGAACCAAAAGTTGTCGATTTCTAAGTCAGCCCAGAACACAGTTTCACACCTCCATGCAAACCCCCATCCTCCCCTTTCAGATCCAACGGGTTCCTCAAGAAACACAGTATCATTCATGTCTCTGAAATACTGGAAGTATAATCCAGCTGCAGCAACGTCTCTTGTTTTGCAACTCTGCTTGCACATATACAGTGAAAGTGTAACATTTAATAATTAATAATAATTCATCATTCACTATTATATAAATCAAGTCCTGCTTGACGGTAGGTTTCCTTGAGAGTAAACCGTACTACTAGTACTGTGAGGGAAATCATGCGCTTTCTTTTGCCCAGATTTGCCGCTGTGCATTTTATCCATGATTTTGCTTTCAATAACTTGTCCCTTTATTTTTTTCTTGGAATGAAAAAACTCTTCCCCATCTTTTCTAGCTCTATAGCTCAAAATCTCAATTCACTTAACAATTTTCTTTTTCCCCTAGATGATTCATGATATGAGGTGAATGCTCATATCATCATTTTAATTAGGGACATTATGGGTTTTTAACAATATTAAAAATTTCTTAATTAGACCTTTTGACTTAATTAGATATTTGTTAAAAGTACAAATCTAAATCTAGATTTCAGTATTTCAACAATATTTAGTTGGTATTCTTCCTTTTATATTTCCGATTTCTTTATCAATAATCATGCTACAACTTTTATTTAAGCATTCAACATGTGTGTGATGAAGGTTGATGTTAGTTTCAATAAATATTGTGACTTAAGACCAAGTATTAGAAAAGCTAATTTCTATATTAATTCTTAATCGTAGCACTAGCACAAGTTCCTTTGTTGTGTCTAAGAGATAAATGACCACTGTTCTGTCAAAAATTGCCAAACAAAATTCTTTGAACAATTTGAGATATATCTTGACATCCCTGATTAAGTGTGTAATGTAATGCACACTAAATTGTCAATCAAGGTATTTTTACTTGTCAAAGTTCTTCCTTTTCTATTATAAAGATTAAAGAGGTAATTTCACAATTGCATTATACTACATTCAGTCTAATAATTTTGAATTTTTTTTTTTTTGATAAGAAAAAGTTTTGGAGGGTTCGACACCGGGTCACCACTGCGCTGGTATGGCCTGCTCTACATGAAGTCTTACCGACTTACGAGATCGCCTACCAAATGAGTCCCCAAATGACGAGAGGATAAACCCACGACCATTTGCGCACACTCCCGATCCCTTACCATTTATACCAACTCTCATTGACATAATTTTGAAATTTTAAGTGAGCTTGATGTATTAATTTGTGTTCCTTGAGTGTAAGTCTCTCAAAACAATAAGGGGATCATATCCTCTCCAATTATTAGCAAATAAGGTCCACAAATGAGGCGGACAAGAGTCCAATTTGCTTCTTTTACCGGAGTCTCGGCCAGGTGGTTCCGCAATCGTTTTTCCCTACTCCCTACGGCCCACCTCCCTAACCTTAAATCAGGATATCATTCCAAACAACCCAAAATCTAAAGACGGAAGCATCAACTAAGTTTTGTCCCTAGGGCCCACCTCCCTAACCTTCACTCCTCGTCGTTTTGGCGTTTTCCATGTAAATTCATCTTCATCAATTTATCACAACAATCGCTGATCAATCCCATCGATGTGACCGCTCAATTAATATACGAGCCCAAAATAATAATAATAAATACATAATTATCCATTTCCTTCCCCGCCCTAGTGCCCCTTGCTGTGACGACCAATTGATATCGAGAATCTGGAAGCTGCGTCACATATAAAATATAGTTAATTTTTTAATAGGTTGAACAAGTTAATTAAATTATTTTAGAGTTTTTATATTTATATATTTTTTAAAATTAATTAATTTAACTAATAAAGTGATATATAATTTAAAAAAAAGTTAAGTAATTTATTTATTTACCTTCTTTTAATTTCTTAACAAATCAGCTATTATATTTATTATATTTAGGATAAAAGTAGTTCACACCTGTCAACTCACTTGATATGCGTGTGTATATATATACACACAAAAACGGCGAGCCAGTCTTTCTGCATTGGTCAAACTGTCAAAGGCAGAAGGAGATATGGACTTTGCCGATTTGAGAAGAGCTGTAGAAGAGGTTGAGCTCATCGACGCTCACGCTCACAACATAGTTGAGCTTAACTCCAACCTCCCTTTCATCCGTGCCTTCTCTGAAGCCCACGGCGATGCCGTTTCTTTCGTACCCCACTCTATATCGTTCAAGGTATTTCTTCATCACTTCTTCTTGTTATTCACTACCACTGTCGCCATTTGTTGTAAGCTCATGATCTGGATCCGACGGTTTAGCTCCCACACTGTCAGTTCTGATAAGAAAAAAAAATTCCTTTTATGTCGTATTAAATGATTCAGTTGAGTGATTGTACCCGTTGACTCTCCAAAAGAACAAAATGCTTTATAGTTTCCAACTTACTGAGTGCCAATTAAAAGACTCATTCATTAATTCCCCTCTTCCATAAAACAGTTCACTTGTACCACAATCATTATACGCAACAACTGAAATGATAGACCTTGAACAATTACGGGATGATAATTTTTTTAAATTCTGCTACGCTTGAGTGTGACCCTCTTAAAATGAAATATTGAATCATTTGTGTACTGTCAGTCAATTACGGATTTTCCTACCGGCTTGCACGAAGTAGTGCACATGAAAAAACAGATAGCTGTAAACAAAACGTTACATTCTGGTTAGTTTTTTGTTTTGACATTGGGAAGTCAACATGATTGTAATTACTTGAAAGTTTGGGCGGCACAAGGACTTCTTAACAGTTTACTTCCCTCTTATTGAGAATATAGATATGCAATCGTGATATTATGATAATCAAACCAAAAGACACAGTCAACTGAAGACCTGAGGTTTGAATTTCCTTGTCTGAGATAGATAATAATTGGAAGTGAAGTTGAAGGAAAAAGGATCAAGGAACGACGATCCTAGCATGTTCTGTAAATCTTGTTTAAGCAATTGATAAATTTTTCTGTTTTCATCTCTGCCGCATGCCCGCATCAACTCTTATTGCGCCATACTTTAGGATTTCTAGCATGTTACTACTATATTTTTTGGTGTTTCAAGTAGAAACTCAAACTCACTTATGAGTTCCCAGAATAATGATCGACTTCATTCAACGGATATGTTGCATGAAGTATTGGTGCTACTACCTTGATCAGATAACTCACTAGTCTCTTGTTAAATTGATGCTATGCAGCATCCGTGGTTTGATTCCCAGTTCTACCTCAATCTATATATGCTAAAATAGGTGTTATTGTACGCAATTTGCTCGAGAATTTTCAAATTATTTTGTCTGACATCTAATTTGTGATTAATTTATGCAATGACAGAGAAGTTTAAGAGAAATTGCTGAACTCTATGGATCTCAATGTTCTTTGCCAAGTGTTGAAGAATATCGAAGAGTCTCTGGATTGCAATCCATCTGTTCTACATGCTTCAAAGCTGCAAAAATCTCCGTCATACTCATTGACGATGGGTTTGAATTGGATAAAAAGCATGACTTAAGGTGGCATGAGAGTTTGACACCTCTTGTTGGAAGAATCTTAAGAGTTGAACGGTTGGCCGAGAAAATTCTTGATGAGGTGAGAAGCTTAGAGATTTTCACTTTTGATCTGAAATGGCATAGTTGTTGGGCATCTTATATTGTTTTTAGGCACTATATTGTTCTTTATTTGTGTTGCTGTCTCTACTGTCCAAGGACCATTGTAAAACAGCAATTTTGTCAGTGATTTGCTCTCACACGTTCATTCCAAATACATGAAACATAGAAAATTGGTTTAATCTTTTGTTTGTATTCCATTCTTGCATCTGTGATTGCATCCATACTATTTGTTGCTATGCCGTACATTTTCAACCAATAGTCTATTTAGCATTTGCTTCATGGCATATTCTAACTCTTATGTTGCTTTAGGTGTTGCCAGATGGATCTCAGTGGACGATGGATAAGTTTACTGAAGCATTTGTCTCAAAGTTGAAATCATATCCTTTGCATATGAATTTGTTTTCATAATTGGCAGATGGTTGCGAAATTATTGTTTAACTGGACTCCTTAGCATTTTTGTTACTGCTACTGCTGAGATCTTTGGATTGAAAAGCATTGCTGCATATCGTAGTGGTCTTGAAATCAATACAAAAGTGACAAACAAGGATGCAGAGGAGGGTCTCACTGATGTGCTAAATGGCAAGTAGAGTATGTAAAATTGGTTTCAATTTGATATAATGCTGGATATTCTGAGCCGTAAGTCCTTATTTTCAGCTGGGAAGCCTGTCCGCATAACAAACAAGAACCTTGTTGATTACATCTTCTTGCAAAGTTTGGAAGTTGCTCAGTCCTATGACTTGCCAATGCAGATACACACAGGGTAACGGATGGATTTTTTATGTTTTTTTATGCAACGGGCAATGGGTAATTCTTAAATCGTCTGATGCTTCTATATGCGCTTTGATTGATAGCTAAGTATTTTTAGGGGAGAGTTTTAGAAACAGGTAGCTTTTTGAGGTTTCCAAATAATTACTTATGAATATAAACTGAGTTCATTAAATATCTTATAAATAACTAGACTTCAGTTAATAAGGTTTCTTGAACTGTCTTGCATTTGGCTGTGCATCATTAATGTCGCGGAAGTGCAGCACTTCTAGGATTTACAAAAAAAAAAAAAAATTGTCTCCGTCAAAGTTGCAGTTACTCTTGCTATTTACTGCTTCTCTGTTAATATCATACTGAGCATCCCATAAACACAAGCGGGACATGAGAACCAAGCTACTTAAATATCCTATTGAGCATCCCATACTACTAAATTAAGATTAGGCATTCCAAGCAAGCTTTAGTCTCAATCAATATACCTTTCACTTTTACCTAATATGCTATTTATTGATTTTTGCTTGTAGCTTTGGGGATACAGATTTGGATATGCGACTTTCCAATCCTCTTCATCTCCGTGCAGTTCTTGAGGACAAGAGATATTCCAAGTGTCGAATAGTTCTTTTACATGCATCCTATCCATTCTCAAGGGAAGCATCATATCTAGCCTCTGTTTACTCCCAGGTAAATGTTGGATGACTCAGTAAATTATAATAGTACATATCTAATCTGGATAGCAGCTTCCCTCGCCTTGAGGATAATATACATTTTTTTACCTTCAGGTGTACCTCGATTTTGGTTTGGCAATCCCGAAGCTTAGCGTTCATGGAATGACATCTTCAGTTAAAGAGCTATTAGAGCTGGCTCCAATAAATAAGGTGACAAAATACGCAGTCCAAAAAATAAAATGAGAGTACTGTGCACTTGGTATAGGAAATAAGTATTACCATGCACTAGTAGGAAACGAATTTCGGGTGCGGCATATGGAACTGATATTAGTTTATACTTCATATGTTATAACTTTTAACGTTTATATTAATTTGTCGAGTAAGGAAGTCAAAAAGCAATTCTTTCTTTCTTTGCTTCATGCGTTCTGCACCCTCTTCTCACTTTTTAATAACTTCTTTACGGTCTAAAAGTGAAACTTCAGCTATTTTTCGTTCTGGCTACGTTATTACACACACTGCACTGCCACAGACATGGTAATTTAACGTCTTGCATGAATAATTTGCAGGTGATGTTCAGTACTGATGGCTGTGCATTTCCTGAAACATTCTACTTAGGTTAGTTAGCATTGTTAACATTTATCCTTTATTTTCACATTTTTGCTAAACAAATTCTGTTTTGTTTTAATCGCTTCTCTTCTTCTTTTGTGATCTACCTTTGTTTTGAATTGTCTCATCGTTTTGCTCAGCTTCATGTTGATTGCTTTCCTTCCTTAACATTTATCCTCATTATTGGAATTTTTCTTGACACCTAAACTTAGAAAATTATGTGTCATGCATACATAATTGAGGACCAGAGGTTTGAAAACTTACTGACAATGATTCTGGTTCAATTTGTTTTTACATTTGGCAACTTGGGATTCCTATTTACTTTTGGTGCATGTGTTCCATTTCTGTATCAATTCTACAAGTTCGCACAATTGGAAAGAGGGATCTATTGAGAAGATGAATTAGTGTCTAACTAGTCAAAAGGTGCAGGACATGCATAGAGGGACAGCGCCTACCAATGAACTACCAGAATCATGTGAGATAGACGAATTAAAGAGATATAACAAGCATTAAGGATATCACTGAAAATCAGAGAGCTAAAAGTGAAAACAAACCAAGTTGACTTGGTCCTATGAGATCTGGACATGATGTCACAGATTGTCAAGGATAGTTGAGCTTAATGACTATAATCACCAAATACTCCCCCTCTTCAAGTTGAGGAGCAGACGTTAACCCCATCTTGACACCTAGCTCTTTAAATCTACCCACTTAAAGAAGGCCTTGGTCAGAAAAGGTCACCAGCTATTTGCAATATGGCTGGACCGCTGGACTCTAACTGATTTCAGGTAAATCAGAATCAAATTTGAGTCAGAATGTTAGCCAGTAAGATATACTGGATAAATAGTGCATATTTAGGAAATACACCCTTTGCTGTGTGTAGTGGTGCTGTCCAAAAAATTATGGGCCATTAACAAGCTATGAACCTCGCTAATTTAAATATAATTTGTCATGTATTTATATATGTAAAGGGTTTAATGTTTCTGCTTTTACTGCATAATTTTTTTTCTACCATACTCACATAAAAGTAAGTGAGATCTATTGTAAAGTGAAGAAAGAAAAAATATTAGTGGGACCTACTTACTTTTATGTGAGTGTGACAGAAAAAAAAAAATTTATGCAACAAAAGTAGAAACATTAAAATCATATGTAAAAGCTAATTAGATCTCTTTATATTTCAACTGAAGGATATTATGTATCATACTCCCCCAGTCCTTAACATAAGACATATTTAAAGAATTAATCCTGATCTTAAATATAAGACATAGTTTTTATATTTGTCAATATTTTCTTAATTTTCCCTTATTGATGCTCCCTCAACAATAATCAAGGAGGAGAGAGAATTGAGGAAGATGACTAGAGTATTTTAGAAAATACATGTCATATTAACTAACTTAACTAACCTCTTTAATTTAATCAAATTAGGTAAATATGTCTTATATTAAGAACCGGAGGAGTATAACCTAAAATCTAAGCCCAAAAAATTCTACCTCCGCCCTGCCACAATACTTGAGTGCAAAATATAGTTGATTGAAATAAAATAAAAATTTAATTTTGTAGGTGCAAAGAAGTCTCGTGAAGTTGTTTTCTCTGTTTTACGTGATGCATGCATTGATGGCGATCTCTCAGTTCCTGAAGCTATGGAAGCTGCTAAAGACATCTTTGCACGAAATGCAATCCACTTTTACAAGATTAAACGAGCCGCTTGTACTATCACTTCACTCCACAACTTGTCTCAAAAGTCAAATATTGGTTTAGAGGCTGAATTGTCACTTGTTCGTCTCATGTGGGTCGATATTTCTGGACAGCATAGATGCCGTGTGAGTTTACATCAAGCCTATTTCTATCCTTTTCTTGTTCCTATCCTACATGCGAACCTTTCATTTGGGAGCTTGAGAAGAAAATTGCGGAAGAATGTTTACTTGTTGAATTAAAAAGGTTACTACTGAACTATAAGAAAGCAATTCATGATTAAGTTAACAATTGGGAAAAAAATTGATAAGGGAGGTCAAATGTCCATGGTCCTCACAACTAGATAGTTGGGAATGCTTATATCACTTGATTGTTCTGTCTGGTATAAGAGTAAAAATTCCTGTTTTGGTTATTTGGAAGGAAAGCAAAGTCCTTTAACTGTCCTTCAGGAAAGGCTTGCCATAATTTTGCACCATGGTGTCACATGACAGTAGTACTGTTGCCTATTTAAGTGTTTGTGTCATTTCCAAAATATTCTTCCTTAAGCTACATCTGTGATAAATTATACAAGTAATCATTGAAAAAAGGAGAATGCTTGAATCCTTGAATATTGAGGGAAATAAGGCATTTGAATAAATATTTTAGAGATAAATTCCTTATAAAATTGAAACCACGGTGTGTGAACCTAATCAATTGCTTTGAGGGTAGATTGATGCAGTTCCTTAAAACGGATAACCGCCATATAACTGGCAGTGAGAGTAAGAAGAATTTTAAATATTAGATACTACTATGATCTCAGGGAGATTCTAGTAGAGACATGACCCTACTAATAAAGTGCCCCTTGACTGAATTTTGATTTCTGATAGCTTCCAATGAATTTCAGATACTTTGTCCAGCTCTTTTTATTCTTATATACTTTACAATAAAATAAAAATAGCACATATTAATTTTAGCACAACATTTTGATCGAAACCACAATACGAGATTATTTCAAGTTTTCTTCAAAAAATAAATCAAAATATATTCATGATTAAAGAAGCAAAATTAAGAAATGTGATAAATTCTCACTGCGGTGCAATAGTAGTGATGAACATGAACAATTGATGCTGGATCATCAATGGGCAGAATTTGTGGTTATGATAGTAGCTACATTCTTATTCTTTCATCATTCTTTCCCTTTTTATCACAGATCAGAATGAGTATCTGTTATAGTATTTAGTAATGTTGTTTTTCCAGATCTGCAAAAGGTTAATTTTGACTCTGCTTGGAATTTTTATTATTTATGCTATTCATGGGAAGCTGCCAATTTTTGTTTCAGGTTGTTCCGGGAAAGCGTTTCAATGATGTTGTTAAGGTGCACGGGGTTGGTATGGCAAGTACTGTTATAGCAATGCCTTCTTATCTAGATACAACGATAGAAGGGTCTGGTTTGAATGCAGTCGGAGAAGTAACCTTAATGCCTGATTTGTCTACAAAAAGCAGAATTCCTTGGTACTCTGTTTCTTTCTTGATGGGATTTTCTGATATTTCATAGTTAACTGGTCTTGCAAACTGTGTTTGATTTTCAACTTTTCACCCAAACTTGCGTGTTTTAAAATATCATATTTGGATTTATCTTGAAAGTCTAAGATAATGAACATCGCACTGCGAAGTAACTTTTTTGGGCAAATAGAGGCAGTAATATATGATAATGACAAGTATTTTGAGTTCATCCCCCGGGTCTTTCTTCTTTTTCATTGATACGTTGGTTTCTTTGGCCAACATTTGATACATAAGTTGAAGAATGACATTCAAAGAGCCTGCAATATGTACAGTTGTTTTGCGTTGAGCATATACAATTGAATTATTAAACTGATGCAGCCCTCTTCCGTTACAGGAGTAAGCAAGAGGAAATGGTTTTATGTAATTTTCAAACTAAACGAGGTGAAGCATGGGAATATTGCCCAAGGGAGGCCTTAAGAAGAGTTTCAAAGATTCTGAAAGATGAATTTGACTTGGTATGGTTTAAAGCTTGTCTTAATTGTGGCGTAGAGCTGTAAAAATGAGTTGATTCCCATATGCTGGCCCGTTTAACCTGCGAGCCGTGTTTTGATTTTCAACCCACTAAAGTAAGTTGAGTTAAATGAGTTAGCTCTTCCAACCCGCAGCCCAACCTTGAAAGGTTGCGTCGTTTAACTCACTCCACTCATTTTTACAGCTCTACTGTGAGGTACACTGGTAATGTTTGAACCTGTTTCCACTTTTCAGGTAGTGAATGCAGGGTTTGAGAATGAATTTTATCTCTTGAAGAGTGTAACTAGGTACCAAAGTAAATACTCTTTTCTGATTGATGATTGCATTATACCATGACAATTGATTGAATACATGAACTAATTTTTTTATTTTATTTTATAAAAAAACTGTTCAGGGGAGGGAAAGAAGAATGGGTGCCAATTGACTCGACTCATTACTCCTCCACATCAGCATTTGATGCCACATCTCCCCTATTTCAGGAAGTCATTGCTGCTCTTCATTCCTTGGGTATTCTAGTGGAACAGGTAAAAAGGAATTTATAGCATCATCAATTATTATATATATAGGTTTGATGAAAAACTTGACTATGCAAAAGGCCCAACTTCACTTGGCCTTTTGTAGCAGGCCTTACTATATCTTCGTATTGGTTAAGAGCCTAAGATACCCCAAAACAAATTATCCAAATTGCTGAACCAATGCCTCCTACTCTGTCTAAAAGACTAAAACATGGATCATGTTATATTACTGTGCTTAACTAACCAAGGTTCTGGCTTTCTGGGAAGGATTATCACCAACTCACCATATGGCATGGGCCAAATTAAGGCTTAAATTTGCATTTGGTTGCTTTTTTTAGGTCTTCCGTAATTTCCTCTCTTGAGGTTGTACTTAGTGGCCCTTGATCTTCTAATTTTTTTCTTTCTTTCAATATATTTAAGATACATGCAGAAGCTGGAAAAGGTCAATTTGAAGTGATTCTGAGATATACGACCTGTACTGAAGCTGCGGATGAGTTAATCTACGCTCGTGAGGTTATTAAGGCTATTGTGAGAAAGCATGGGTTGCTGGCAACTTTTATGCCAAAGTAAGAGTGGAAATTCTGAGTTTAACTACAATCATCTTGCCGATCTACTTTGGAGGGTGTTGAAAATATAATTTAGCCGCAAGAAAAGCTTCTATAGATAAGATAAGATAACTGATAACTATGAAACTCTTAGGCCTCCAATGCCATATAAGGCTAGGTAGGATAGCAGAAGCTAATGCACTCTATGCTTATATTTTATTTGGCGAGGACAAACGTTTGTATATAAGCTGATTCAACTAGGACTCCATATACAATTACCACTACTATCTACCTAGGAAGAGAGGATAAGCCATGATACAAAATTTTCTACACTATCTTTAGAAACCAAATTGCCTTTGTATTTATTTATTAATACATACCATAATCATTATGTAATAATATGTATCAACAAAATATTATTTTCATTTCATCATCAAGCACATATTGCAGGTTAATGCAACAAAGCTAAATAAAAATGGTTATAAGGTGGAAATAGCATACCATAGTTTCTAGTACTACCTATACTAATAGCTTATAAGTTGTACCATACAGGTCTACAAATAAATTCTAAACCCTCCGAGTCCCTTTTACTTTGCGACTGTTACTCTATAGAAAGAGATAGGCTTCTCAGTAAAGGGAAAGCTAGCATAGGAGTCCAACTAGAGTAGCATATATACAAACGAGTATGTAATAAATACCCACTGCTATTGAATTCTATTTGTTTGCTTCAAGTGAATGCTCAGGAATATATATTTTGCATGTGTAACGATGTTTTCTTGTAATATTGAAGGTGCTTTTTGGATGATATTGGCTCAGGAGCTCATGTGCATCTTAGCCTGTCACAGAATGGTCAAAATGTGTTTATGGCATCTGATGCATCGTCTAAACATGGAATATCGGTTACAGGAAAGGAATTCATGGCAGGAGTTCTACATCATATTGCTTCAATTTGGGCATTTGTAGCAGCTCATCCTAATAGGTTGCACTTCCTAATAGTAGTCCATGAATATGATTATCTTATCATATTAAGCATTTTATTTAATTGTTTATTTTTGAAATTTCAGTACTATTGTTCATCATTTTGTTACCTCTTATTACATGGTTGATTAAGAACTAGCAAAGATTATCAAATATACAGTCTAATTTTCTGTATTGAAACCTGTGTGTGCACCATGAAAGTTAAAAAGCCAGAATATGATTAGAAACAGATGATACTGCTGAAATGGGGACTTGAACCTGTAAACTTTCATATTCTATGTCACCGGTTATAGAGATAAAGCTTACAATGATTTCTTTAATTATGTGTATAAATCATAGAAAATTGGCACCTTATTTATCCTTCTTTAGCACTACTAGCTCTGTTTTTTGTGATTCTTGGCCCTTTCCTTGGCACATCCCTTATAACTCTATTGGTCTTTATTTGTAATTCCTAGTTTGATTTATGAGTAGTAATTCCTTGGAAATCTGTTTGGAACTTCAAAACCTGAATCATCCTTCAGGAATGTGGAATCTATCTAAAGTTACATCCTATTGGATAGTTGTTGGAGTTTATTTGTAGGTATGTAGGAATTTTTATTGAAAACATCGTTCTAAAAAGTAAACCACCAAAAAGGAAACCAAAGGAGGAAAATGTCAATCTCTGTTGCTTACAATGTGCATGCTTAATCTCTGTATTTAAAATTATGTTTACAATGACTATCTCATCCTGCAACATTGCTCAATCAATATTTCTTCCTTATAGTTACCAACGTATACAACCCAATACATGGAGCGGTGCATTCAAGTGCTGGGGAAATGAAAATAAAGAAGCCCCACTACGAGCTGCATCTCCGCCTGGAATTCCTAATGGTCTAGTGAGTAACTTTGAGCTTAAATCCTTCGACGCTACTGCAAATCCACATCTAGGCTTGGCCGCCATAATTGCTGCTGGAATTGATGGGCTTCGTAGGCATCTTTCTCTTCCTGAACCTGTTGGTAAGATCATTTGATCGTTAATCATACATGGCGGGAGTAGAATATTTTTTGCAATTATTAATTATCATCACAAAATATTTGTTAACTGACTGACATTTATGAAATATTTTGGGTAATCAAAGAAACAGCTTTTAGGTGGGGTTTCTTCAGTGTGCATGTAATTGTCATGTGACTCGCATCTAACCGTGTTAGGACTAATATGTAATTAGCTATTTGTAAATAGTTGTACCAATACCTAGCTGTAATATCTTCTCATAGGACACGTGTATGGTCAAGATTCATTTATAAGAATATTGTTATACCCAATATATTATAAATAGACCTACAGCCAGAGGGATCATTATCCTGACACTATTTACCTTTTCTATTTTGTCTCATTCCCTTTCTAATCGAGGGCAGGTATACCGCTTATCCTTTTCTTATAGAAATGTGTTGTTGTTTGACTTGGGTAGGAAGTTTTCATTTCTAGGAGCACAAGAGGGTACCCAAGTTTCATCATGTTTATTTTCTCCTTCCTGAAGTCAATAAATGTAGTTGTAGAGAAGTGAAAACTATTCAATTTCCGTTCTACAATTTACTTATTGCAGTGTTCTGATAGCCTTTACAATCTTACCAGTAGAGTACTGATTTTGCTATCGTCATTTTTGCTTGAGTCCTTTATTACATCCACCCCTCTTGGATTTGTTGCCAATGAGTTGTTATTCTTTTTATCTTGTTATTTTGCTGGACTACCTAATGATGGGGTCCTTATAATCTTCAGACACAGAGCTGGAGAACTATCCAGAAAAACTTCAGAGGTTGCCGAGTACACTTTATGAATCTCTGGAGGCTCTTGATAAAGATGATGATATCTATAAGGAATTCATTGGTGAAAAGCTGCTGACTGCAATAAAGGCAGTTCGAAAGGTATGTAGTTGGTAAATCCATACAACACAGAATATGTTACAATAACAACAATAATAGAATGTAGATCGCATCAACATTCAACAAGCAAATAGAATATGGTTGCACTTGTTAAGAATTGTGACAGACTGCTAGTGGAGTGTGGAAGATTCTGGGTATTTTTTAAGCTGTTGCCCTCCCTGTCTTTGCATCCCCATTGGACTTTTAAAAGGACTTCTTTACAGTTTTTTTCCTGCCCTGCCCGCTCCCTTCCCATGTTATATCCTCAGTGTGGCTGACTATAATGGGTGATGTGATTTTTGGTGTGCAGGCTGAAAGTGATTATTACTCGGAGCACGAGGATGCATACAAGAATCTCGTACACATCTATTGAACCAATCTGAAGCTGACGAGCTAGTACAAGTTCGGTTATACTATTTTCGGTCCCAATTATAAGACCAAGTTGACTTTTTTTTTTTTAGAGATTAAAGAAGCTAAATAAGTTATTTAATCATATCATATATTGTGTATCCTTAGATTATGTATAAGTTTATTAATCAAACTGATTAGTTTGGAGAAAAAAAATATAAATAAAAATACTCTAAAATAATTTAATTAGCTTCCTTAATTTTTCTAAAAAGTCAACTTAGTGTTATAATTAGGAAGAGGGAGAGTACTATAATATTTAGACCGGTGATTTCTTCACAATGAATAATGTATTAATGCTTTCAACTCTTGGGTGCAAAACCAAGATGATGATACCGTCCCGGTACAGAGAAGATTAGCAAGGCCCTACGCGAGGATGACAAACACAAATTGAGAAATAATACGGTCTTGGGGAACCGTAACCGTTGCTTTCGTTCTCTGTCTTGTATTTTCCAATGTGGAGGCGTGGACTCTACTACTTATAATGGGTAAGTGAGCCACCTAATATAAGACATAGTGTAATTTATATTATAAATTATGTCCTATATTTAGGATCAAAGGGAGTAGTAAATTATCTTTGAGTTCAAATTCTGTAAAAATCTTTAAACTATATTTATTTGTCACTATATATATCATGCTCAAATTTTAAGTATATTATTTTACGCGTTGAATATAAAATATATTACTAGCAACTAAAAAACCTCAATTGTGAATTAGATCTATATAATTTATATTGCCTAAATTGGACTCTTATTGTTTGATCTTTGATTCGTCCGTCTTAATTTTAGCGACTTTATGAAATTTCATTTATAAAAATGCATTGGTGTTGAAATATTGTTGAATGGAATGAAGAGGACCCCATAAAATTCATGTTATTTTATAAAATAAATTTGATGTTATTAAAACAATGTTTTTTTTGCTCGAAGGAAGGAAATTCCATTAAAATAACAGCATAAAGGTACCAGGTTCAGCGGAGGAAATAAGGACATACAATGAAAGGAAACCACATACAGCAAGGCCGAAGCCACCAAAATACAAACAAATACAAATACTAAATAAGATCATCACCCCTCACCAAGCTGGAACAAGAACCAACATTCCTGAAAGAGGTAGCCTGCTTAGCATCCAAAGTTAGAAGAGATAATAAAGAAGGTGTTGGTTGAGTAACCCACCCAATAGGGCACACCTCCTTATAAGCCATTGCTGCAAGATGATCAGCAACACGGTTACCCCCACGAGGAGTAAAGGAAAGCGAGAACCCAACTTTGGAAGAAAGTAGACTAACAATATCATGAATAATACTCCGACTGCGCCAGTCAAATAAGGAAGGTGACTTTGCATTGACACAATTAAGCAGAGTAAGGCAGTCAGTTTCAAATATGGCTTTATCCAATCCTAAGTCCATTGCTATCATCAAAGCACGATTGAGGGCAAGGGCCTCGAAATAAACGCGAAATGGACTTCGTTTATCAACAAAGCCCCACTTAAAAGAACCAAAGTGACTTCTACAAACCAAACCAATTGCGACCCTCATCATTTGTCCTACTTTAAAGGCCCCATCACAATTTATCTTTACACTATCACTAGCCGGAGGAACCCAATAGGGATTAAGGGGACAGCTACTATCCAGGCCTACCAGATCAGATTGCTTCATAATAGAGACATCCAGAAAATCAGCAACATTTTTTTTTGCCATCTCAATCACCACAAGAGGATTTGGTTCAGTGAAATTAAACACCTTCTCATTTCTTTGTTTCCAGATTAGCCACAATATCCAGCAGATCAAAGCTAAATCATAAGAGTTTAAAGAAGGCATACCAAGAATGTGGAGCCACCAAATTTTAAAGTTGGTGATTTTTGCAACGTCAATTCTACCGCCGAGAGGGCAGCCAAACCATATACAGCGTGTCCACGCACAATGGAAGAATAAATGCTCCAGGGTTTCCTCCGCTTCCTCACAGATAGGGCATTGGCTGGTCAAAGATCTTCTTCTTCTCAACAGGGCATGATTTGTAGCCACAGCATCATTTAACAGCCTCCAAATGAACTGTTGCACACGAGGGATTATCTTGAGCTTCCAAACAGATTTCCAACCTGCAGTGGGCACCACCATGGACGGCCCAGCCTTGTTTGATCCCACCAGCAACCTGGTCTTCTCCGCCATATACCCAAGTCTAACCGTGTACTCACCATTTTTGGCATAGCTCCAAACAAGCTTATCCTCCAAGCCATTAGTAGGGATGGGAATCCGACAAATAGCATCTTTTTCCTCCTCCGATAACAATTGTGATATTGGTTCAAGGTCCCATCTTCCATTCACAATTAGATCACACACACGGCCATCTTTAACATAAGGATTTTCACTATTTTCCGGTTGGGCAGGCAAGGATACCCCCGATATCCACGGCTCACCCCAAATGCGAATCGCTGTACCAGATCCCAAATCCCACCGAAGATCCTTCTTGAGAATATCCCTACCACCAAGCAGGCTCGACCAGCACCAAGAAGCTCTATGCCCCTTAACCGCTGTAATAAACTCCCCCTTTGGGAAATAAACACTCTTCAATACCTTAACCCATAGGTCATTAGGGCGTGTCAAGATCCTCCAAGCCGTCTTTGCCAACAAGGAGTCATTCATAGTGCTGAGGTCTTTAAAACCCATACCACCCTTATCCTTCCCAAGGGTAAGAAAATCCCAAGCCTTCCAATGTGTACGCTGCCCAAAAGCGTTCCCATCCCACCAGAAATTTGCAATTAAACTGTGAATTTCCTTACAGTTCTTAAGAGGGAACTTAAAGCAATTCATGGGAAATATGGGAATAGCTTGTATAACAGCCTTAATCATCACCTCACGGCCCGCAAAGGAAAGGGAGGAGGTACCCCAACTTTGTAACTTGCAAGTGACCCGTTCTCGAACATAAGCCAAGGCTTGGCATTTGGTCTTCCCCCAAATGCTTGGGATGCCAAGATATCTACCGGGATCCTCTGAGGCTGAAACTCCCAAAGTATTACAAACCATATATCGCACCTCCGGTGGAGTGTTCGAGGAGAAGAATATGCTTGACTTGTCAAGGTTGATAACTTGTCCCGAGGCCACACAATAAAAGTGCAACCCTTTAAAAGTTAGGTAAGAACATTCCCCTTGACTTGCCTTCATGTACAGCAGAATCATCTGCAAAAAAACTATGGGTGAGTACTGGACAACTCTGACTCAGCTTAATCCCTGATAAACACTTAGCCGTCTGGCTTTTGGAGATCATGAGAGACAAGACCTCCGCAACAAGTATGAATAGATATGGGGAAAGAGGATCCCCCTGGCGCAGTCCACGACTCGGTAGAAAGGAACTAATTGTTTCCCCAGATACACAGACATTGAGCTTGACCGATTGAACACACTTCATTACTAATGATACCCATTCAGCACAGAAGCCAAAGCGCAACAACACATGCTCCAAAAAAGACCACTCAATCCGGTCATATGCTTTGCTCATATCCATTTTGAGAGAAAACTCAAATTTGTCCCCTGTTTTCTTCCTCCGGAGGTAATGGTACACCTCATGAGCGATAATGATGTTATCATGGATGCACCGCCCAGGGACAAAGGCTCCTTGATTCTGAGAGATACAACAATCCAACAAAGGTCTCATCCTATTAGTCAGCAGTTTCGATATGATCTTATAGGAAAAATTACACAATCCAATAGGTCTGAAGTGGGACACATGTTCAGGTTTTTCTACCTTTGGAATCAGAGTAATATTGGTTTCATTGAAAGCATCAAGCACAGATTTACCCTCAAAAAACTCTCGAACCAAGTCAAAGATCGACTCACCAATCTCTTCCCAAGCATTTTGGTAAAAGATACCGAAAAAACCGTCCGGGCCAGGCGCCTTCGCAGATCCTAAGCTAAAAGCAGCAGCCCTGACCTCCAATCGTGACACCGGAAGCATGAGTCGTTGGTTCATATCGGCTGAAATCTTAGGATCAATAAACTCCAACACTGCACCCATATTAGATGGCTCAGAAGTAGTGAACAAATTCTGAAAAAATTGAGATATATTTAGTGAAACAGCAGATTTTTCCACAAGCCAAGATCCCTCATCATCTCGAATACAAAGTATACTGTTCCTCTGCCGGCGCTTGAGAGTTGCTAGATGGAAAAAGTGAGAATTTCTATCCCCAAATTGCAACCAATTTATCCTAGAACGTTGCCACCAGAATTGTTCTTCAAGAGCATAGATCCGATCTAATTCCAGTTTCAAGCCAGTAATAATTCGAGAAGAGTCCACATCACGGGTACCTTGAGAAAACTTAGCAAGTTGGGCCTTTAAATTCTCAATTCTTTTGCTGTTATTAGGAAACTCCTTATGACTCCATTTGATAAGGTCTTTTCTACATTGCACCAAACTCACAGCGAATTTTTCAGAAGCAGTATGATTAGTTTCAGATGCAATATGCCAGCTATTTTTAATTACCTGTAGGAAATTTGGATGGACTGACCAGCATGATTCAAAACGGAAAGCCCGCTTCTGGCGATTTCCTACAGGATTGAATTGAAGCCACAACAAGTGGTGATCAGATCCCTCTGGCTCTACGTGAAGAACATGAAGATTGGGAAATTGCTCCCTCAATAAATTATTACCCAAGCCCCTGTCAATTCTTTCTCTGATCGTATCAGGATAATCCCTATTATTACACCAAGTGAACTTAAAACCATGAAAGCCTAGGTCTTCTAACCCACAGTCAGCAGCAAACAATTTAAAGTTTAGGATTTTCCTCCAAGGCCTCGGGTTGCCACCACTCTTCTCTGAATGTGATAATATATCATTGAAATCACCCAAACACAGCCAGGACTCACTAATATTGCTGCTTATTCTGCGGATTTCATTCCAACAAAGGAGCCTTTCACTTTCAAGCGGCGGACCATATATAAAAGAAATTACAGCAGGGGTAGTCAGCGTCGTAGAGCCAATTTTACAGTGAATAATATTAGATGAGGAAAATAAAATTTCCACCGTGATACTATCCAACCACCACAACGCCAGCCCACCGCTTAAACCAACCGGGTTGACCAGCCACTCCTCATCAAAACCACACCTTCTCCTTACCTTCCTCAAATACTTAGCCTTTTGCTTGGTTTCCATCAAAAAACCAGTGGGGTTTTTTCCTCGAGGCACTCGGCCCTCGGTTTCCAGGGGGTCGGGGCAGCCCCAAGACCACGCAGGTTCCATGCCGAAGATTCATGGCGCACCGGCGGCTGGTTCCATCCAGCCACCGGCGTGGGGGAAATAAGAAGGATTCTGGACCTCATGGCTATCAACGACAGGAGCAAGCCAGCTTTCTGGGAATTCAATTTCCCCGTCCACATTAGCAGGGAGATCAGCAGCAAAAACAGGAGAATTAGTTACAGAGGAAGGACTAGTACCATGGGAATTTTCGCGGATTGAGGCCTTGAGCGAACGGAAGCTACGTCGGCGCCCTTTTGGTTTATGTGCAGATATAGAGATCACACCTGAGAATTCCTCACTTTCCCCAAACAGTAGCTTGCGTGGTTTTTTCACGGAAATGGGATCAGCCTCATCATCAAGTGGTCGCTTAAGGTTAATGCCTCTTAAGGAAAAAGACACGGCTGAAATGGGTGACAAAATAGAAGGGGGGTGAGTAGAAGGGAGGTTGGGCTCGAGTCCATGAAACAGCCCAAATTCGAGATAGCTCCCAGGAAGGGCTTAATCGGTTGGGCCCAAAACCAAGAAACCGATGGGCCCAAAGATGGGGCCACACTCCCAAGCGATCCACAACTCACCAGTAAAGAAATGCATTCCCTTCCATCCGAGAAATCAGCTCGCTTCCGATCCAAATCATGCGATAGGTTCCCACCATTATCATTAAATGCTTCCTGCGCTTTCGCCGACTTTTGCTCTTCAGAAAACACCAACTCCGCCGAAGTTTCACCTACCAAGGTCCCATTCCTGACACGCTCAGAGCCCGAAGCTTCACCTACCAACCTCATGTCTTGCCGAATACTCCAGGGTTCCGGTGGAGCTTTTGAATTTTCCGGTGACGGACAATGAGGGCCACTGTGAATCACCGGATCCCTTGCAATCCACTTGGCTTCAATCCAATCCAGTTGGCACACCTCTAAAACGTGCTCAATTGTTCTAACAGAGGGCGTACTGAGCCAGCTTCCAAACTCTAACGCCCCATCATCCTCAACCTGCTGCGCTCTTCCTACCTTGCAAAGTCGGATATCATGACCCAAGCGACCACATTTGAAACAAAAATGTGGCAGCCTCTCATATTTAATACTGACCCAAGCTGGTTTCATCCTCCCTCGTGGAACCCAAAAACCGGTGAGAAGAGGCTCGTTCGGATTAATAAGGGCCCTTACCCGATAAAACCTCTATCCAGACTTCCAGCTACCATCGGACTTTCAAACATAAGTGCCTCACCCACTGTATTACCTAAAGTCTTCGCATTTTCCTTATCAAAAGCCTCAATGGGCAATCCATGGAATTGAACCCAAAAGGGAGCCTTGTCGAAGTTGACATCACTAAGCACCATATACTCCTCCCAGACTTGGAGATTCAGGAGAAAACCTTGTATAGACCATGGCCTACCCTTCAAGACACGAGCAAAGTCTTTATCATCAGAGAACCTAAATAAGAAGATAAGCTTGTTCCGGTCAAGCTCATTCACCTCCACCTCCTTATCCAAGTTCCAGCCTTTCTTAATCATAGTTACTACCGTAGGTATATTTAAATTTTTGCCCGTGAGAATCCTTCCAACTAACGAACCACCAGGCTTCTCAGCTTTCTGATTCAGGTTTAGGACGACTTCCTTCATATTCCTACTACTGCTACCCTGACCGACCTCCAGACCTCCTAACACGACCATTGGGGTAACACACACACTCGGAGAAACAGAGCAAAAGAAGGGAACACACACACTTATGACACACACAGAAAAACAGAGTACACAAGAAAGAAAACAGAGAGAGAAAAGTGTAGAAGATGGAAGAAAGGGATAGAAGAAGGAGATCGATGCCCTAAAGCGACGACCGGATGGGTTCCGGGGAACCGGACGACTCCTACGAAGAGAGAAAGGGGCACTCACAGGAGAGGAAAATCGATTTAGTGTATTAAAACAATGTTTACACTATATAATAGATCAAATTTCCAAAGCACAATTTCAACGAAATAAAATTCAGTGAATTCAAAATTGATGTAAACTATAAGATTATTAGCAAATAATTTTAATTATTGGAACGTGTAGGTAACTAGGTATATATATGTATATCTTTGTTATCAAATTCACGAGTTGACTATTTCGGTTTACCGATTTTATGTTTCTACCTTACAAAATCGAGTCAAATTATTGGTAAGCTTGTGTTAATTATAAACTTAGATAAACTTGTGAGTTTAGATATCGAATTTACCATTTTTACGTTTCTAAATTATAACTCACTATTAAACTTGAGTTAGCCTTTTCAATATAATCATGCTCAATGTCTTTATATATAATTTCTTATAAATTTCTTTTCTAAGTAGGATAAATTATGAATATTGATGTATTTAATTTAATTATTTAGATTTAAAATATATTTAAATTAAATTTTTATTATTTTTTAATTATACATGATAAATACATATTTAATTATAAAACTTAACTTTTAAAAGTTTATGATTTGAGTTTAAAATTTATGTCAATGTCACGAGTTTACTTAAACTCTTAAACTCGGGAATTTCACCATAATGCAATCTATATTCATCTACTTGGTCTCACCTATTCAAACTGTTATTGATTAAATCTTTATTTACATTTTATTGGTGAAACTCTGTGATCTTTACGGGTCATGAAAATTTTTATTCTAACCTCTTTTTTTTATAAGTTTTTACTCCATCGTCTTATCTCTGCGGCGGACTCCTTGAAAGGGAGGAAGCTATTCACAACTAAATTGAATAATTAAGAATTATACCCCAGCGATAATGATTTAAATTTCTCTCATACATACGAGACACTGTTAATAATTTAAAAAATAATTAATTTGAATTTTTTTAAACTTAAGAGAAAATAATCACATTAAAGTCTCAATTAAAAATTTAATATCAGAAAAATCTCATAACTTATCATTAATAATTAATAAGTGAAAAAGCAATTATTAATAAGTTATGAGATTTTTTTATATTATTTTCTTTAATTAGGATCTTAGTATCATTTTTCCTCAACTTATCCCATATAACAACAACGATACTAGGAAAAAAAAAAAAAAAAAAAAAAGGTAGTTTGATGGTTTTATAATTTCGAGATTTCAAATATCTTACACTATCAATCTGTCTTGGGTGTAATTTTTGGGAATCAGATACCATGCAATTATTAATAACAAAGGTCCGTAAACGAGGCGTAAATGAGTCCAATAAGAATATAGATGAACCTTCTTTTAGAGCATCGGCAAGATCATCACTACTTCCACTTTGTACCAGTAACAGTCTTGATTTCTTGATTTCTTTCTTTTTTCCCCCTCTAAATATAAGCATTTTTCAATTAGAGATAATAATGTCTGACATATTATTAAACACTATATATAGGTATCTTTTATAGTGAAAATGTAAATCTTAATTCGCTATATTGTGAGAAAGTACCCCTTCCCCTTAATGCAATCCCCTTAGTTAGTTTTGATACTTTTTATACAGATTGAGTCTCTGGAATTACTTGTTTTTATAGGGACAGAAACATCAATTGAGTCTTCCTACAAATGGTTTATATCTCTTGCCCACAAGCTTTTTGCTAGGTTCTCCTTATCTCCTTATATATAAACGTTTTTTTTTTTTAATGGCTTGTCCTTAAGTATAAGATTTCTTTAAGTTTGTTTCAACAAAAAAAATACATTTTTTTCTCATTTTCCCCTAAATTAATTACTATACCATATACATTTTTTTTTCATCATTTTCTTATTATTGTATCACAATCATTTATAAACAGAGGCATTTAAAAAAATTTAAATTTTCTATATAATTATTATATTTAACTATTTTTAAGCTTTTTTTTTTTTTTTTTTTTTTTTTTGTTAATCTCACCGTTCTTTTTTTTTTTTTTTTTTTTTTTTTTTTTTTTGATGAGGGAGGACAATGCTTATTAATACAAATTGTCTTTTTCCTTTTTGAGATACGAGGACCAACCTTCTATCTTTAGAAAGTGAAGGGCCCACTTCCCTAACCTACGCTCCTCATTGTTTTGGCGTTTTTGCATTTAATTCATCTTTATCAATTTATCGTAACGATAGCGGATCAATCCCACCGATGGGACAGACTAACTAATATACCTGCAGTAATAAATACTACAATTATGGTTTTTATTCTTTATAATCATATTTAATAATATGTGCATAAATATGGTAATAAGATTCATGTAATTTGATCTTTCGATGTGAATAAATCTAATTATGATTAATTTTTTGGGCTAGTAATTAAGATTAAATTTGAACAGTAGATAATTTGACATTTTGATTTCGTGACGTATACGTTAGAGATGTGCATGATAAAATCACACTCACATGACATCACAGAGGAGAATGAGAAATAAAGTCAAAATTTTTAAACAACTAATTCTGATATACTAATTCAAATGCGCCCCAATGGGATAATTAACATCCTCATATATGTATGCTATCGGTAAAATGGGAAAATAACGAAATACCATGTATTGAATCCCTGCTTATTTTTCAGCCAAAAAAAAAAAAAAATTCCCTGCTCATACAGTCGTTTATATCTTAATAATTGATCTTATAGCTACAAATTATAGGTTAATTAAAAATTAAAGCATTAGTATTTCTTTTAACTCTGAACACCGCTTAAATTTAGATTGCTTGATAATATTCCGTTTGGTCCTAATTATATGAACACTTTTATCCTAACAGCTCAATCAGAATTAGCACGCAACACTTCTTCTACAGCAGCCTTCTGCTGTAATCCTTATAGCTGTGCCAATATCAGGATGGGGTATCAAAGTCCGGGGTAGTGTGTGGTATCAGAGTCTGGGGTAGTTTGTGGTATCAGCGTCCGAGCTAGTGTGTTGATATCAGAGTTCGGGTTAGTGTTTGGTATCACAGTCCGAGCTAGTGGGTCGGTGTTAGGGATGGTGTTGATATCAGAGTCCGAGATAGTGGGTCGGTATCAGATATGGGGTATCAGAGTCCATGATAGTGCGTTGGTATTGGAGTCCATGGTAATGTGTGGTATCAGAGTCTGGGGTAGTTTGTGGTATCAAAGTCCGAGATACAGTTCAGAAAAATTCCAGATTTAATAGGTCAATTTCAAAAATTCTAGATTTAATAGGTCAATTCCAAAAATTCCTCCTTCTTCTACACAAGGCTTTAAAATTTGCATTAGCTCTTCCTCAAGTTTCTTTTCCAAACGGATAAGAAAAGGATTACTACGTCTATATATAGACTGTTGGATCCCATTCAATCCATTTAATAAGATCTTAAAATCTCAATTATTCCAAATACTTCGAAATTCAAAATATAAATTTTTAATTACAAAATTAACCTTCCATAATAGGGTTACCAAATTTGATGAACATTCTCCTCCCTATTTTGATATTTAAAAAAAAAGCTCTTCAAAGTTTTTTATGGATTTGCCATCCACTTCATCCACATCAAATTTTCTTATCCTAAACCTTTTATTTTCTATAATCTATAAATGATTAGACTGTTTGGACTCGATTTTGATTATTTTAAAAACTTTGAATATTACTAAAATATTAAAATATTTTTTTAGAAAAAAACGTGTGCTTTTTCATGATCAAGGGTTTTTCAAATGAATGCACCTACAAAATTGTTATGGAATCCATTCAAGAAGGTATTTCCCTTGTTTAAATAATTGTCAAATAGTTTGTTAGGTTTAATCCATTTAAAAGGTATTTCCCTTGTTTAAATAATTACAATTTTAAGGTCTTCAAATCTAGATGGATATATATCATATCCTTCATCTATTTTCCATTGTTAACACATGCAATCTTATTTTATTTCAAGTTATCGTTATCGACATTATAATATAAATATTCATGAAAGAATTAACTCAAAAGACATGAGTCTTGAATATTTACTTTGTCTTTTGATTATATTGTCTCATATTTATCATTCGTTTTTTTTCTTCATGATCCACATTTTGAAGGGAAAGTCTTTTTATTAGGAGTGGACACGAAAAAATGAAGGCGGTTTGATGGATGCTGGTATGTTACAAATAATATTAGATCCTGAATCGCTGGGATGTTACAAATGGTATCAAAGTCTGGTTTGGGTCGATGTGCCATCAAGGATGTTAGGATGTTACAAATGGTATCAGAGCATGGTTCGTCTCAATGTACCAATAAAGATGCTGGAAGGTTACAAATGGTCTGGTTTGGGTTGATTTGCCGGCGAGGATGATGTTAAAATGGTATCGAGCATGGTTCGAATCGATGTGCCGGTGGGACGTTGGGATTAAGCCGTCATCGGGGCCGGCCGTGATGGGCCAGGCCCATCGGCCGGCCCTCCGGTTAAGAAAAACATTGTTGTAATTTACTATCAGATGTTAAAATGGTATCGATGGATTACATGGTTTTTGGAGAATGCAATCAATGTGCCGGTGAGGACGTTGGGATGTTACAAATGGTATCGATAATATCCGAGCTTGGTTCACCTCAATGTGCTAGTAAGGATGAGATATAACAAATGGTCGGTTTGGGTTGATGTGCCGGTGAAGATGTTGAGATGTTACAAATGGTATCAGAGCATGGTTCGAGTGTGAATGCTATAAAAATAATCGTTGAGATGTTATAAATGGTATCAGGGCCTGGTTCGGGTCGATGTGCAAATCGGGGTGAATGCTATAGAAGTAATTCCATTTTAAGTGTCACATACATAGCACAAATCAATCAAACAATAATTATGTGAAATAAATTGGTTTGTTTGTTTATTTTATAATTCAATATCCAATAGTTTTTTTAGTAAAAAAAATCGTTTAACGGATATGTCACTTATCATTTGATTTTTTAATGTAAAGTAATAGTAATAATACTTTGTAACTCAGAAATATATGCTATAAAAATAATTTTATTTTAAGTGTCACATACGTAACACAAATTAATCACGCAAGGATTATGTAAAATAATTTGGTTGACAAACTAATGATAAGTTTCGATCTATCTATATATTTGTGTGATTTCATGTTAGTCCAGAATTATGTAAATGCAAATTGAGGCCAGCCTAAAATGCACATGTATTGGACTTATATTGCATTTTAGAAAAAGTGAAATGCCTTATATACCACTATCTTTAATGCTAATCTGACTAAGCACAAACATGTCTGGGGAAATTGAGGCAAAATTCTCTGCACGAGCCATCACTAGGATACTTAAATCCTATAATTAATAGTAAATACAAGTACAATTTAGTTTTTCGTTTTAAGCGGTCCTTTGACAGTAGTAACTCATTTAGAAACACTTTTACGCGGTACATTTTTTTATACAGATCTCAAAATCAATACTATTGTTATACAAATATTTGGTGTATAACAAATATTTTTAAAAACCAAATTGCATTTTTTTAAAAAGCTTAATGAGTTATTTCGAGTTCCATACTTTCTTTCTTTTGACTTTAAATTAAATGAAGTAGAATTTTAAATTATTCCACTATTTTTATCATTTATTATTATTATATATTATTATTATATTTAATATTAATTTAATTTTTTTTATATGGAATCGGACCTATTCAATTGAGTGGGTCGATTCTCACTTTTCACGCCACCTAGTGGCGTGAATTACCCCCACGCCACTGACACAAAATTTGTCAGTATGTGTCAGTGGCGTGAACCTCTTTTACGTGATTAATAGTGTGAGTCTGTCCTGCACCACTAATTGCATTACTTTGGTAAAATGTTCCAATCTGCTTTAATCTAGTAATTTTTTTTCTTATTTTGGTCAATCTCCCTGCTTCTATACGGAATACGGAGCCACGTGTACTATGACCAGATATGCATGCGTTCCAAATCAAAAATGTCAAACTAAAAAATAGCAATATAGTAATAATAAAAACATAGTTGTTATCAATTTCTTTGCCGTCTTCATGCCTCGTTGCAGTGACGACTAATCGGTGACAAATGTGGAAGGACATTTCACTCCATAATTTCAACTGATTTAATATGTATGTATATAGACTGAAACGGCGAGCCAGTCTTTCTGCTGTACCAAATGCGATATGGACTTCGTGAATCTGAGAAGAGCTGTAGAGGAAGTTGAGCTCGTCGACGCTCACGCTCACAGCATAGTTGAGCTTAACTCCAACTTCGCTTTCATCCATGCCTTCTCTGAAGCTCATGGCGATGCCGTTTCTTTCGCACCCCACTCTATATCGTTCAAGGTACTTCTTCCTCAATTTTTTTGGCTTATTCACTACCACTGTTACCCTTTGCTGTCAGCTCATGATCTCGATCCGATTGGCTTAGCCTTCACATTGTCAATTCTGATCAGAAGAAATCCTTTTATGTCGAATTAAATGATTTATTTGAGCGATAATACACGTTGACTTTCCAAAAGAACGAAATGCTTTTTTATAGTTTCCAACTTACTGAGTGCCAATTAAAAGACTCATTCATTAATTCCCCTGTTCCGTAAAACAGTTCATTTGTTGTCATCGGAGAACCACAATCATCATACGCAACAACTGAAATGATAGACCTTGAAAAATTACCGGTTGATAATTTTTTTTTATTCTACTACGCTCGAGTGTGACCTTCTTAAAATGAAAACTTGAGTCATCTGTGTACTGTCAGCCAATTACGTATTTTCCTACCAGCTTGACGATATTGAGTGCAAATGTAAAACCGGTACCTGTAAATAACACGTTACATGCCGGTTGGTTTTTGGTTTTGACATTGGGAAGTCAACATGATTGTAATTACTTGAAAGTTTGGGCGGCACAAGGACTTCCTAACAGTTTACTTCCCTCTTATTGAGAATATAGCTATGCAATCGTGATATTATGATAATCAAACCAAAAGACACAGTACACTGATGACCTGAGGTTTGGATTTCCTTGTCAGATATAGATAATATTCTCTGTGATTCTTACTATAAGACATATTTACCTAATTTGATTAGATTAAGGAAATTAGTTAAGTTGGCTATTATAACATGTATTTTCTAAAACACTCTAGTCATCTTACTTAATTTCCTCATTTCCTCCCGGGAGCATCAATAGGGATAAGTTAAGAAAAGATAGACGAATATGAAAAATATGTCTTATTTTTAGGATCAAGAACAACTAACCAAATATGTCTTATATTAAGGACCCAAGAAGTAATTGGAAGTGAAGTTGAAGGAAAAAGGATCAAAGAACGTAGGCCTAGCATGGTCTATAAATTTTGTTCAAGTAATTGTTAAATTTTTCCGCTTTCATCTCTGCTGCATCAACTCTTATTGAGCCATGCTTCAGGATTTCTAGCATGTTAATACTAGTATATTTTATGGTGTTTCAAACTCACTCATGAGTACCCAGCACAATGCTTGACTTCATTCAACGGATATGTTTGCATGAAGTATTGGTTCAACTATCTTGAGTCAGATAATTCACTAGTCTCTTGTTAAAATTGATGCTATGTAGCATCTGTGGTTTGATTCCCAGTTCTACCTCAATCTATATATGCTAAAATAGGTGTTACTGTACTCAATTTGCTCGAGAATTTTCAAATTATTTTGTCTGACATCTAATTTGTGATCAAATTATGCAATGACAGAGAAGTTTAAGAGAAATTGCTGAACTCTATGGATCTCAATGTTCTTTGCCAAGTGTTGAAGAATATCGAAGAGTCTCTGGATTGCAATCCATCTGTTCTACATGCTTCAAAGCTGCAAAAATCTCTGCCATACTCATTGACGATGGGTTAGAAACGGATAAAAAGCATGATTTAAGGTGGCATGAAAGTTTAACCCCTCTTGTTGGCAGAATCTTAAGAGTTGAACGGTTGGCCGAGAAAATTCTCGATGAAGTGAGAAGCTTAGAGATTTTGACTTTTGATCTGAAATTGCATAGTTGTTGGGCATCTTATATTGTTTTTTGGCACTATATCGTTCTTTATTTGTGTTGCGGTTGCTACTGTCCAAGGACCACTGTAAAACAACAATTTTGTTAGCGAATTCTCTCACACGTTCATTCCAAATACATGAAATACTGAAATTTGGTTTCATCTTTTGTTTGCATTCCATTCTTGTATCTGTGACTTCTGTCATACTATTTGTTGCTAAGCCATACATTTGACCAATCTTCTATTTAGTATGTGCGTCATGGCATATTCTAACTCTTGTGTTGCTTTAGGCGTTGCCAGATGGATCTCTGTGGACACTGGATAAGTTTACTGAAGCATTTGTCTCAAAGTTGACATCATATCCTCTGCATATCAATTTCTTTTCTTAATTGGGATATTGTTGCGAAATGATTCACTGGTCTAACTGGACTCCTTAGCATTTTTGTTACTGTCGCTGGTGAGATCTTTGGATTGAAAAGCATTGCTGCATATCGTAGTGGTCTTGAAATCAATACAAAAGTGACAAACAAGGATGCAGAGGAAGGTCTCACTGATTTGCTAACCGGCAAGTAGAGTATGTAAAATTGATTTCAATTTGAAATAATATGCTAAATATTCTGAGTCGTAATTCCTTATTTTCAGCCGGCAAGCCTGTCCGTATAACAAACAAGAATTTTATTGATTACATCTTCTTGCAAAGTTTGGAAGTTGCTCAGTCCTATGACTTGCCAATGCAGATACACAAAGGGTAATGGATTTTTTTTTTTTTTTTTCAAATACAAAGGATAATGGATAATTCTTAAATTGCCTGATGCTTCTACATGTGCTATGATTGATAGCTAATTTTTTTTAAGGGAGAGCTTTAAAAACAGGTTTAGGTTTCCAAATAATTACTTCTAACTTCTAAGGAAGTAGAAACTGAGTTCATTAAAATTTCTTGTGAATAACAGACTTCAGTTAATAAGGTTCCTTGAACTGGCTTGCATTTGGCCGTGCATCATTGGTGTTGTGAAGTGCAGTAGTCCATACCTTGTTCACTTCTAGGATTTACCAAAAAACATTGTCTACGTCAAAGTTGCAGTTACCTTTACTATTTACTGCTGCTCTGTTAATGTCATACAGAGCATCCCCTGCGACTCAAGCGGGATGTGAGTACCAATCCGCATAAATATCTTATTTAGCACCGTATACTACTAAATTGAGATTGCGCATTCCAACCTTTAGTCTCAATGAATATACCTTTCACTTTTACCTAACATGCTATTTATTGATTTTTGTTTGTAGCTTTGGGGATACACATATGGATATGCGACTATCCAATCCTCTTCATCTCCGCGCAGTTCTCGAGGACCAGAGATATTCCAAGTGCCGTATAGTTCTTTTACATGCATCCTATCCATTCTCAAGGGAAGCATCATATCTAGCCTCTGTTTACTCCCAGGTAAATGTTAGATGACTCGGTAAATTATTTTGTACATATCTAATCTGGATAGCAGGTTCCCTCGCCTTGAGGATAATATGCAGTTTTTTTACCTTCAGGTGTACCTCGATTTTGGGTTGGCAATCCCAAAGCTTAGTGTTCATGGAATGAGATCTTCAGTTAAAGAGCTATTAGAGCTGGCTCCAATTAATAAGGTGACAATATACGCAGTCCAAAAAATAATGAGAGTACTGGGCATAGGAAAGGGTTAAGGAGCTATTTTGCTCTAAAAGTTTTCACTAAGGGGCAATTTTATTCCGAAAGTGTAAAAAATGTAGCGATTTTGCCCTAGCCATTATCCTAGTTACTTTTAATCATTAATTGACTAAATATATTGAGTTGACCGTCAATATATCATCCACATCATTTTTGTTAAGGTGAAAATTTGTGACGGAAATCCATGTATCATCTATTTTATCTCTCTTTTTAAGTTAGATTTAAAACTTTTGGGGCAAATTTGCATCTTAACAAAAATGACATCAACTTAGTATATTTGATCAATTAATGATCAAAATTAACTAGGATAACGGATAAGGCAAAATTGCCCCCAAAAAACTTCCTGGTAAAATTATCCCTTAATCCTATAGGAAATAAGTATTACCACGCGCTAGCAGGAAACAAATTTCAGGTGCGGCACACGGAACTGATATTAGAAGCTTATACTTCATACGTTATAACTCTTAAGGTTTATGTTAATTTGTCTGAGTAGGGAAGTCAGAAAGCAATCCTTTCTTTCTTTGCTTCCTCCGTTCTTCACCCTCTTTTCACTTTTTTAAAAACTTCTTTACTATCTAAAAGTGAAACTTCAGCTATTTTTTACTCTGGCTATGTTATTACACACACTGCACCGGGACGGACATGGTAATATGGCATGTGGAGTTGTATTTTAGAGCTGTTCTGGTGAATTTAGTGTCTTGCATGAATAATTTGCAGGTGATGTTCAGTACTGATGGCTATGCATTTCCTGAAACATTCTACTTAGGTTGGTTAGCATCGTTAAATTTATTCATTATGTTCACATTCACTAAACAAATTTTGTTGTTTTAATTGCTTCTTTCTTTTTTGTGCCATCTTTGAATTGTCTTATCGTTTTGCCAAGCTGTGTGCCGACTGCTTTCCTTCCTTAACATTTATGCTCATTATTGGAATATCTCTTGACACATTAGCTTAGAAAATTATATTCCATGCAAACATAATTGGGGACCAGAAGCTTGAAAAGGAGACATATGCTGGTGGCTTACTGACAATGATTCTGGTTCAATTTGTTTCTACATTTGGCCACTTGGAATTCCTATTTACTTTTGGTGCATGTGTTCCATTTCTGTATCAATTCTACTAGTTCGCATAATTGGAAAGAGGGGCCTATTGAGAACTGAATTAGCATCTAATTAGTGAAAACCAACCAAGTTGACTTGGTCATATGGGATCTGAACATGAAGTCACAGATTTCAAGGAGAGTTGAGCTTAATTTCTATAATCACCAATACTCCCCCTCTCCAAGTTGAGGAGTAGTTGTTAACCCCATCTTGACTCCATGCTCTTTTAATCCACCCAATTAAGGCCGGCCTTGGTCAGAACAAGTCACCAGCTATTTGCAATATGGTTGGACCGTTGGAATGTAACTGACTTCAGGTAAACCAGAATCAAATTTTTGAGTCAGAATGTTAGTCAGTAACTTGTACTAGATAAATAGTGCATATTCAGGAAATATACCATTTTTCTATGTGTAGTGGTGCTGTCCAAAAAATAATAGGCCATCAACAAGTTAGGAACATCGCTAATATAAATATAATATGTCGTCTATTTATATATGTAAGAGCTAATTAGATCTCTTTCATGGTTCACCTGAAGGATATTATGTATCATATAACCTACAATTTTGGCCCAAGAAAATTCTACCTCGGCCTTGCCACAATACTTGAGTGCAAAACATAGTTGATTGAAATAAAATAAAAATTTAATTTTACAGGTGCAAAGAAGTCTCGTGAAGTTGTTTTCTCTGTTTTACGTGATGCATGCATTGATGGCGATCTCTCAGTTCCTGAAGCTGTGGAAGCTGCTAAAGACATCTTTGCACGAAATGCAATCCACTTTTACAAGATTAAACCAGCCACTTGTACTATCTCTTCACACAACAACTTGTCCCAAAAGGCAAATATTGCTTTAGAGGCTGAATTATCACTTGTTCGTCTCATGTGGGTCGATATTTCTGGACAGCATAGGTGCCGTGTAAGTTTACATCAAGCCTATTTCTATCCTTTTCTTGTTCTGTCCTGCATGGGAACCTTTCATTTGGGAACTAGAGAAGAAAACTGCGGAAGATTACTTGCTGAATTAAAAAGGTTACTACTGAAATATAAGAAAGCAGTTCGTGATTATGTCAACAATTGGAAAAAAATTGACAAGTAAAGTCAACTGTCCATGGTCCTCACAACTAGATAGTTGGGAATGTTTATATCACCCGTTTGTTCTGTCTGGTTTAAGAGTAAAAATTCCTGTTTCAGACATTTGGAAGGAAAGCAAAATCATTTAACTATCCTTCAGGAAAGGTTTGCCATAAGTTTGCATCGTGGGGTCACATGACAGTTGTACTGTTGCCTATTTAAGTGTTTGTATCATTTCCAAATTATTCTGCCTTTAAATCTGTGATAAATTATACAATTAATCATTGAAAAAGGAACAATGCTTGAGTCCTTGAATTTTGAGGGAAATAAGGCATTTGAATAAACATTTTAGAGATAAATTGCGTATAAAATGAAACCACGGTGTGTGAACCTAATCCATTGCTTTGAGGGTAGATTGATGCAGTTCCTTAAAACGGATAACCGCCATATAATTGGCTGTGAGATTAAGAAGAACTTTAAATATTAGATACTATTATGATCTCAAGGAGATTCTTTTAGAGACATGGCCCTAGTAATAAAGTGCCCCTTGACTGGATTTTGTTTTCCAATAGCTTCCGATGAATTTCAGATGCGTTGTCCAGCTCTTTTTATTCTTATATACTCAACAATAAAAATACAAGTAGGAGCATGGGGTGCTGCCAATTTTTGTTTCAGGTTGTTCCTGGAAAGCGTTTCAATGATGTTATTATGGAGCATGGGGTTGGTTTGGCAAGTGCTGTAATGGCAACGCCTTCATATCTCGACACAACGATAGAAGGGTCTGGTTTGAATGCAGTTGGTGAAGTAACCTTAATGCCTGATTTGTCTACAAAAAGTAGAATTCCTTGGTACTCTGTTTCTTTCTTGACGGGTTTATCTGATATTTCATGGTTAACTGGTCTTGATTTTCAATTTTTCATCCAAAATTGTGTGTTTATGTTTTAAAATATCATATTTGACATTTTTCTTGAAAGTCCAAGATAATGAAAATCGCAATGCAAAGTAACTTTTTTGGGCAAATAGAGGCAGTAATATATGATAATGACAAGTATTTTGAGTTCATCCCCGGGGTCTTTATTCTTTTTCCTTGATGGGTTGGTTTCTTTGGCCAACTATTGATACATAAGTTGAAGAATGACATTCAAAGAGCCTGCGATATGTACAGTTGTTTTGCGTTGAGCATTACAATTGAATTATTAAACTGATGCAGCCCTCTTCTGTGACAGGAGCAAGCAAGAGGAAATGGTTTTATGTAATTTTCAAACAAAACGAGGTGAAGCATGGGAATATTGCCCAAGGGAGGCCTTAAGAAGAGTTTCAAGGATTCTGAAAGATGAGTTTGACTTGGTACGGTTTAAAGCTTGTCTTAGTTGTGATGTAGAGCTGTAAAATGAGTTGACTCCCATGTACTGGCCTATTTAACCCGCGAGCTGGTTTTTTATTTTACCCCCTAAATTAAAGTGGGTTAAATGAGTTAGCCCATCCAAACCGCAACCTTGAGAGGTTGCGTGGTTTAACTCACTCCACTCATTTTTACAGCTCGACTGTGAGCTACACTGTAATGTTTGAACTTGTTTCCACTTTTCAGGTAGTGAATGCAGGGTTTGAAAATGAATTTTATCTCTTAAAGAGTGTAACTAGGTACTAAAATAAATGCTCTTTTCTGATTGATGATTGAATTATACCATAACAATTGATTGAATAAGTGAACTTTTTTTTTAAAAAAAAAAAATTGTTCAGGGGAGGGAAAGAAGAATGGTTGCCGATCGACTCCTCTCATTACTCCTCCACATCAGCATTTGATGCCACATCTCCCCTATTTCAGGAAGTCATTGCTGCTCTTCATTCCTTGGGTATTCTAGTGGAGCAGGTAAAAAGAATTTATAGCATCATTAGTTATTATATATATAGATATGTTGAAAAAGTTGACTATGCAAAAGCCTCATTTCACTTAGCGTTCTGTAGCAAGCCTTACTATATCTTCGTACAATGGTTAAGATCCTAAGATACCCCCAAACAAAATATCCATATTGCTGAACCGATGCCTCCTTCTTCGTCTAAAGCATAGATGATGTTAGATTACTGTGCTTAACTAACCAAGATTCTGGCCTTCTGGGAAGGATTGTCACCATATGGCATGTGCCAAATTAATGCTTAAATTGGCATTTGGTTGCTTTTTGTAGGTCTTCCGTAATTTCCTCTCTTGAGGTTGTAAATTAGTGGCCCATGATCTTTTGATTCTTTTCTCTCTTTTTATATATTTAAGATACATGCAGAAGCTGGAAAAGGTCAATTTCAAGTGATTCTGAGATATACAACTTGTACTGAAGTTGCGGATAAGTTAATCTACACTCGTGAGGTTATTAAGGCAATTGCAAGAAAGCAGGGGTTGCTGGCAACTTTTATGCCAAAGTAAGGATGGAAATTCTGAGTTTAATTATAATTATCTTGCCGATCTATTTTTGCGGGTGTTGAAATTTAAGGTTAAAGCAAAGGGGCTAAAGAAGGCACCCTACCTTCTGCCCTCTGTACATTCCTTTAGTTATAATATATTGAAAATATAATTTAGCAGCAAGAAAAGCTTCTATAGATAATGATAACTGATAACTATGAAAGTCTTTGGCCCCTGATGCCATATAAGGCCAGGTAGGATAGCGGAAGCTAATGCACTCCATACTTATATTTTATTTGGGAAGTACAAACTTTTGTACATAAGCTGATTCAATTATGACTCCTTATGAAATTACCACTACTATCTACCTACAGCTATTAAATTCTTTTTGGTTGCTTCAAGTGAATGCTCAGGAATATATATTTTGCGTGTGTATAATAATGTTTTCTTGTAATATTGAAGGTGCTTTTTGGATGATATTGGCTATGGAGCTCATGTGCATCTTAGCCTGTCACAGAATGGTCAAAATGTATTTATGGCATCTGATGCATCGTCTAAACATGGAATATCGGTTATAGGAAAGGAATTTATGGCAGGAGTTCTACATCATATTGCTTCAATTTGGGCATTTGTAGCAGCTCATCCTAACAGGTTGCTTTTCCTAATAGTAGTCCAGGATTATCTTGTCATATCAAGCATTTTATTTAATTGTTTATCTTTCAAATTTCAGTAAGTTGTTCATAATTTTGCTATCTCTTATTACATGGTTGATTAAGAACTAGCAAAGATGATTAGATTGATGGAAGTGGGCCCAACTATACACCGTCTAATCCTCTATATTGAAACTTGTATGTGGATCACAAAAGTGGAAAAAATAGAATATTTTTAGAAACAAATGATACCGCTGAAATGGGGACTTGAACCTGTGAACTTTCAGATTCTATGCCACTGGTTACAGAGATAAAACTTATAATGATGATTTATTTAATTGTGTGTATTAATCATAGAAAATTGGCGTCTTCTCTCTCCTTTTTTTTAGAAGAGAGAATAAGACAAAATAATGAATGAATAGTTTAGAGTAATTATTTACCTCTGGTTCTATCCTTTATATAATACAATAGGTCTAACAATATATTGTTACAAATGAATCTGAGCCATACAAGTGGCATATGAGAAGATTATGACAGCTAGCATATTTACAATATTACACACAAATAGTTAATGACTATTTTGTCCAAACATTAGCCCTACATGTTTTCATACTAGCTCTGTTTTTTGTGATATTTGGCCCTGCCGCTGGTACATAACTTAGGAATCTATTGGTCTTTATTTGTAGAGCTCAGTTTGATTTATGATGAGTAATTCCTTGGAAATCTGTTTGGAAATTCAAAATCTGAATCATCCTTCAGGAATGTGGAAGCTGTCTAAAGTTCTATGGTATTGGATAGTTGTCGGAGGTTATTTGTAAGTATGTAGGAATGTTTTATTGAAAACACCGTTCTAAAAAGTAAACCAGCGAAAAGGGAACCAAGGAGGAAAATGTTAATCTCTGTTGGTTACAATGTCCACGCTTGATCCCTATGTATTTAAAATTATGTTGCATGGACCACCTCATCCTGCAACATTGTTCAATCAATACTTCTTCCTTGTAGTTACCAACGTCTACAGCCTAATACATGGAGCGGTGCATTCAAGTGCTGGGGAAATGAAAATAAAGAAGCCCCACTACGAGCTGCATCTCCGCCTGGAATTCCTAATGGTCTAGTGAGTAACTTTGAGCTTAAATCCTTCGACGCTACTGCAAATCCACATCTAGGCTTGGCTGCCATAATTGCTGCTGGAATTGATGGACTTCGTAGGCATTTTACTCTTCCTGAACCTGTTGGTAAGGCCATTTGGTCTTTAATCATACATGGCGTGACTAGAATATTTTTTGCAAGTATTAATTATCATCACAAAGTATTTGTTAACTGACCGACATTGTGAAACATTTTGGGTAGTCAAAGAAACAGCTTTGAGATGGGGTTTCTTCAGTGTGCGTGTAATTGTGAAAACTATTCAATTTCCGTTCCCGACTTAATTATTGCAGTGTTCTGATGGCCCTTACAATCTTACCCGTACATCACTGAATTTGCTATCATCATTTTCTGTTTTTTTCCTTCCTATTTTCAGTTGTTTCATCGTTTGGGTCGGTCAATTACAATTGCATCCTTCTAATTCAACTTTTCTTGTTCTCGTAAAAAGAATTTAAACAGACCAAAAAGAGGGAGAGCAGACAGGACAACTTGACCATAGTTGTACATTTGTTTGTGCTAAAATGCCATAGTTTTACATTTGTTAATTTACACTAAAAAATTATTCCTATAATTAAGTGCTATATGCTATATAACTGTATCAAGTGTTATGTCCCTGGATTCTGTGTGTCACATACCACTAGGGCGCAAGTGATATGCATAATAAGCTGAATGTTATTCAAACCTCCCCCAGATTCTGGATTTATTGCCGATGAGTTGTTATTCTTTTTCTCTTGTTGATTCGCTGGATTACCTCATGATTTGGGAACTTATAAACGTTCAGAATACAGAATTCCAATTAAGCACCTAAGATCTCCCACCCCAATATTTTTCATGAAACAGATACGGAACCAGGTAACTATTCCGAAAAACTTCAGAGGTTGCCGAGTACACCCTATGAATCTCTGGAGGCTATTGATAAAGATGATGACATCTTTAAGGAATTCATTGGTGAAAAGCTGCTGACTGCAATAAAAGCAGTTCGAAAGGTACGCACAAGGGGATTTACATGTTTCTCTATCAGTAGTTAGTAAATCCATAAAATATATAATATCGTTACAATAACAACAACAAAAGCAATAACATAAGTTTTGTCTCTCTAAGTGAGATTGGCTGCCATATAAATCGCATCAACATTCAACAAGCCAATAGAATATAGTTGCACTTGTTTAAGAATAGTGACTGGCTGCCGTGTAGTGGAAGATTCTGTGGGTAATTTTTAAGCGTTTTCCCTTCCTGATTAATTTCTTTGGCCTTTAACGTGTGCTGTCTTTGCATCTCTACTTGAATTTTAAATAGACTTCTTTACAATTTTCTTCTCCTCTCTCTCCCTCCCTTCCCGTGTTTATTTCCTCAGTGAGGCTAATTATAATGGGTGATATGATTTTTGATGTGCAGGCTGATAGTGATTATTACTCACTGCACGAGGATGCGTACAAGAATCTCATACACATCTATTGAATCAATCTGATGCTGATGGTCTAGTACAAGATCAGTCATACTATAGTATTATACTCTGTTGGTTTCTTCTTCTTCACAATGATGAATAAAGTATCAGTGCTTCCCATTTTTATAATAATAATAATAAAATAGTGGAATGAAATTGTCTAGAGAATATTAAATGGTCTTCTGGCTACTGTGTATTATATAGTGGGAAGGTATCCAAGAATATGGTTACAAAAGAATCCTAGCCATATATGTGTCCAATGACAGCTTGCATATGTACAAAGAACACTAATAATGAATTACACAATACTAATTAACTATTAGTCCTAACAATAACAAATTATCTTTTATCTTGTAAAGTTTTGGGAACTATATTTATTTGTTAAAAGGAAACAAAATATTTATTAATAAGATCTTAAAAATTTTAATTATTTTCATAGACCGAAAATCAAAATATAAATTTTTAATTACAAAATTAACCTTTCATACGGTTAGTTATCAAATTTGATGATATTTTCATATATATTTTGATATAAAAAAAAAAAAAAAACATATGCAATTCATTATTTTTTATCATATTCTCTCCCTCATACACATCACATTTTCTTTGAAGTTACCTAAATTAAAATGGCTTCTATAATCTATAAATGATTAGACCTGTCTTACTCGATTTTGATTATTTTAAAAAACTTAAAATATTACAAAAATATTAAAATATTTTTTTTTAAAAAAATGTGCTTTTTCATGGATTTTTTTTTTTTTAAAAAAAAAACAAATGAATGCACCTAAAAAAAATGTTATGAAAATGACGCATTTGACATGGGAACATCCATTGATAGCTAAAATCAAATAGTTTGTTAGGTTTAATTTCATAATTAAAATTTTGTATTTTAATTTCTGGTCTTTTAAATAAATACAATTTTAAGGTCCTTATTAATAGATATTTCTTTCCTTGATCGTTCTCTAGCTAATTTTCCCTTGTTAATATATGTCAGGCAGGCTCAAATTTCAAGTTATCGTTTTTATGGCGTTCAATATAAAATATATTACTAACAATTGGAAAAATTAATTCATACCTCAATTTTAAATCAGGTTTCTGTAATTTATAATTTTATATTGTCTCATATTGTTTGATTCGTTCATTTTAATTTATTGATCTTATAATTTCTTTTATTAGGAGAACGACAAAAAAAGAACTTTAAAATTGTAAAATCATGAATCAAGGTTTGTTATTAAGAATTGACAAAGTCATAAGGAAACTTGATAAACAATTTACAACTCATTTTATGAGAAATACATGATTTAAAATTTTGCAATTTTAAAGTTCTTTTCCTGTATTTCTCCCTTATTATTTATCAAAATGCACTTATGTTAAAATACGGTTAAATAAAATTAAACAAATTCCACAAAATTCATGTTATTTTGTAAATTAAAATTGATGGTATTAAAATGGTTTTTACACTCAAGGTTGGATACCTATACAACATATCAAACTATGAGGGCACAATTCAAACGAAATAAATTTCAGCGATCTAATATAAAATTGAGGTAAATTATAAGGATTAGCATGCATAATTATTATTTTTCCTTAACAATCTATAGATGATAGTACAGTTTTTAAATTTTTATAAAACGACTTGTATTAATCATGATATGTGATAGATCTGATATTAATTTATTTTTTTCCGTATTGAAAAGGGTAAAATACTTAATTAAACAAATACAGTACTTAGGACCCTAACTGAATGGAGCCTTGTTTTCTGTAAGAGCTCAATGGAGCTTTGATTGCGAAGGCGGATTTTTTTTTTTTTTTTTTTATTGCTTGTTAGAATTTCTTATCGGATAGTGTATTTTCATCTATTGTTGGCAAAAAAAAAAAAAAAAAAAAAAAAAAAAAAAAAATCATCTATTTGATCTACTATCGTTGGGAGAATTATTATGAGGTTTCAAATAATGAGGAACGTGTAATGACAAATTTCGGGTAAGAAATGACAACACCTTACTTATTATTAGGATTTTTTCATAACTAAGTCTCTTATTTTAGACATTATAGTAATTCCCCATGATTCAATATTGCGAAAATTACGCACAGGTCCTAAGGATGACAAAAAAATACAATTAGGTCCCCTAAAATGACCAAATTACACAGAAGTCCTAGGGACTTCTGTGTAATTTTTTGAGAATGCAAAATTACCATTTTGGACAAAGAAGAAACACGCGTAAATCAATGAATCAAGTCTGTCATCTCCCTCTCAACTGATTCGACCGAGCCCTTCGACGTCGTTCCCCTGAGAGAGCTGCATCTGTCATTCCTTGTTCATCGCCGGTGGGATTGTGCGAGACTCCCTGCATCTCTCATTGCTGTCTGTGGTGGAGCCACAGTGGGTCACACGACCGCAAGTGAAGACATTAAATTTAGGGGGGTTTTCCCCCGATCTTGTCCCCCGTCCCGTCTGCAGTCTTCTTCATTCACCTTCGTTCTCCATCATCTCACACACACACGAGTTGCCGAACCGGGTATTCCTTGTAACACCCCCACAGTCGTGACCACCATAATTGTAGTTAGCAATACCCTAATTGGAAGAAATATCTGGGAGAGTTGAGGAAAGCCCAAAAGGAAAAAAAAAATGCCCTGTCGACCAGCGGGACCCACGGGGACCGGTAGATAAAGACCAGGTCGGATAAGATGGAAAGACCAAGGGATCTGGATTGTGGGGCCCAGGAGGCGCCACTTAGGCATAGGAAAGTTCTATAAGACTCAGGGAAAAATTTAAGGGTAATTGTTGAGCCCGGGCCAAAATCGGTAATTTCCATAGATTCCGGGCCAAAGTAGGTAATATTTCCTTAATGTAAAAGAAATATCTAGACATTAGTGGAAGAAGAGGAGCCACATGGAAGCCATCTAGGAGCCTCTGGAATTCTCTAGAATGGCTTGGAGAGGAAGAAAAGGGAAATCAGTGCAAAAAGTCAAACCACGGGTCCCACGTTCGGGGAAAAAGGGCAAAATAGGAAATAAATGGGTAAAAATTGATTTGGGCTGAAAGGTGGGCCCAAAATGGCGGGCCATATGCCCTTGTGGGCTGGTGAAAAGATGGGGAAAAGTGGGTAATTATTAGAAAGTTAAGGGCCACAAACGCAATTTACGAAAATTCCGGGCCAAAACTCGTAATTTGCCCCAAAGGTAGATAAAGATCTGCACGTTTTTGGAGGGGGCAGAGACACATGGCAGCACCTAGGAGACCCTGTAGAATTCTAGAAAAACTTGGGAAACAAGTCAAAAGTCGATCCCATTCATTAACCAACTGTCCAAATTACGCCTAATTCCAAAATTACCGGATCAAAACCACCTCTATAAAAAGGTGATTAGCCCTTCATTTTTCACCCTTAGAGGATGAAAATTCCAGAGTAAGAGGGAGAGGAATCTGCAATCATTCAACACCAAGTCAAGACTCAAGAATCATAGGAACAACCACCAGTTTGCCGATCTTGAGGTAACCCGAAAAACCTTGTTCTCTTGAGTTCTTAATGAGATATTTCGTGCTTGAGGTAGGAGCTAGGGTTTTGGGTTGGATTTCTGTATTTTTGAGATCACCAATGAGTCTGGAACACGTTATTTTTGTAGGGTATGGCTATGGTCTAAGTTTCCGAAATCTAAATACCGAAAAACCCCCCTAAAACTAAGTTACCTTTGACTCTGGAAATCTGGGCAGTACCTCTTATAACGCGTTTTTAAAGGTGTGGATGAACTCTTTTTAAGCTGAAACTTTTTATGCAGAAACTAGACATGTGGGGCATGAGTTTAGACATATAATAAGACAAATTTGGATAAGATTTTCTGGGTAAAGAAAATAATTGAAAGAGGGGTTACGGACAGTGACGTGAATCTGGACCAGAGGAGGTGAAAGTAACTCCAAGCCAAAACACATGTACTTTTTACCTGTAAAAGTATTTTTCCTACAAAATAGACACATTAACGGTTTGGATGGCGCTGGTTTCACTCAAAAATTATTTTTTTGGAATTTATTAAAAATCATGGAAGATGGGCCAAAAACACTGGATTTCTGAAAAACTTGGGTTAAGCTCGGTTTTTATGAATAATAAAATGGATATGAAACCAGATGGACTTTATAATTATTTTTCCCATAAACTAGACATCTTAAGGGTTTCATTGGCACTGATTTTGGGATAATATGATTTTTCTAGAATTTATTAAAAATCGATGAAGTTGGGAAGATGATTCTGGAAACCCAGGATTAGGTAAAATCCATAGAAATTAAGAAGTAGAGTTGTTACACATAATTGAAAGTGTGGTATTCTGTTGTAACTAGGGTGTTAGCTCGTGAGGACCAAATCAAGAGAAGTGTTTGCTAATTTCAAGGAGTACCAGGTAGTAACTGTTGACTTGCATACTCTATGTTGCTTTTGCATGTTGTGTTTGATCATGATGTAGGTGATCGGGCTGTAGTACCTATTGGACTGCGTGTCCTTAGGGTTCTGCTGCAGTACCGAGGGCATGTATGATCGGGCTGTAGTGCCTATTGGACTGCGTGTCCTTAGGTTTCTACTGCAGTACCGAGGTATGTGAGGTAAGTAGGGCCTATATGACTGTGTGTTTATAGGTTGCTACTGAGACCTCTTGGGATAGATAGTTAGGGTCTGCAGCTCTAACTACTGAGGCCCGTGCGCGCTGATAGTACCGAGGGGCTTGTCTTGACCAGGCAGTCCTGCGGATTGTGCCAGAGGCAGAACATACATGTCAGATTATTGTGCCTGAGGCAGAATTTATTGTTATTTTCCTTATTGTGATTTGCATTGCATGCACTGCATACATATTGTATTTGAGTCTAACAGTTACTGGGGTTCAACTTTGAACTCCGACGTGGTGAAGATACGAGGGTAAGACAAGATGGGCGAAGGCAAAAGAAGGTAGGGCAAGATGCATCGGGTGGAAGAAATAGGGGATGCCCTATCACTTTTTGTATTATCATATTTTGGACTACTGTACTAATTAATACTGTATTTGGATGACTGTAACTAACCCTTCGGGGAATTAGCTATTTGTATGGACTTTATACGTTTATCAGTACAGTAGACTTGTCCAAACCTGGTCCCGTGCTCTGCTGCGTTCACTCTGATAATTATTTAAATAGACCAAGTAATCAAGGAAAGGTAATTAAATAAAAGGAATCCCTCTAACCCGCCACCCGAAAGGGCGAGGCCGGTAGGGGTGTAACAATCTCAATTCTCATATTTCATTTTCCATTTTCCCATTCTTCTCCAATTCTTGTGCTTCTGTTGAATCATGTTTGGGATGGTTTTTAAACTCCAAAGATTGAACCTTTTTCGGTTATTTTTTGAGTTTTGTTCTTGCTGAATGCGTGTCTCCAAGAGCCATTTGTGTATTTTCAGTTCTTGTGCCGCTTCTATTATGCGAAGTAACAAAGCATCTGGTTGGGAGAAAAATATTTGCTTTCATTTGTTAATTTATTTGATTATATCTCGTTCGTTATTATTAGGGCAGTACATGGATAGGAGAAGACCGGGCGGGCCATTAACCCATGGTCTGTCCGGAAGGTTGTTCGGCCGGAATGTCCAGCCAAGCCCGTCCTACCGGAGAAATACCCGTGACTCCGGGTTGGACAGACTTGGGTTGGACGACCGGTTTGTGGTCTATCCGCCCATGAAATAACAAAAAAAAAACTTCAAGAACCTAAAAAAAATCCAGACCAGTCGATCAAAATGAAGATCCAAAAAAAATATAAAAATCCAAAAAAACAATTTCAGAACCCAAGATCCAGTTTTCCATTGTATCGAAATAACCTAAAAAAAAATTCCAAAACCAGATCTAGTCGATCAAAATGAAGATCCAAAATTTTATTATAAAAAAAAGTTCAAAATTTTAGAAACGAACGATCTGTAATGTTCGAAATGAAAATCCAAAAAAAAATTCCGAACCCAAGATCTAGTCGATCGAATGAATTTATATACCTCGATCCAAAAAAAAAAAAAAAATTCCGAAATCAAGATCCGAGAAGAACCTAAAAAAACTTCCAAGCGGTCCGTGCAATCAACGAGAAATCGAGAATAACCATCTTAATTCTTGAAGGAGTAAAAATGGCGTCGAAGGCTCGAAGCATGAAGAAAAAGAGAAGATGTGAAAAAAAGAGAAAATGGAAAAGGAGTAAACACGATGATGATGGAATTGCTTTATGTCTTTTAGTCGGCCTTCGCCCTCACCCCTTGCAGATCGAACAGTGCGGAGAGAAGACTAGAAGAGAAAGAAGATGAAGAAGGAGAAGGAGAAGATGAAGAAGGTAGCGTGTCGTGCGGCGGTATGAAGAAAAATGAAGAAGAGGAGACGCATGAGAGAGACTTGTCCTCATTAATTATTGTAATCAATTCATTAAAAAAAGAGAGAGAGAGAGAGAAAAGGAGAAAAAGGTCAAAGAGTGATAATTAAGGAGTTAGTGGGAGACATTTCACGAGGGCATCCGATGAAGTAGAAGAATGATTTTTTTTTTTTAATAGAAGGCTGAAATATATATTATAATAAATATATATAATTTTACCGGCAGGACCGGGCTAACTAGTCATCTACCCTTACCCGGAACCCGGTCCTACTCGGTCCTCGGGTCTAACCTGGTCCTGTCCGAAGCTGATCGGGCTTTTTCACCTCCTTTTCGGGCTGGACCGGGTATGACCGGACCGGACCGGTTAAGACCGGGTTCTGGGTATCTTGAACAGCCCTAGTTATTATGTTATGGTATTTATTTGAATCTAAGTTGAACCACTTTCTCGATTTATGCTTACAAAAGTTTGTTGTGATCAAGTCGATTTGGAAGATGATAAGGCCAAGCGGACGGCTCTAAAAACGGTCTTTGCACTTACAGCTACAAAAACGTTGTATTGTTCAGTATCGTGCCTTCTTCAATTCTTTATGTTAACCTTTTATTTATATCCCCTACGAAAATGAATATTGGAGGAACTGTGGGATACTCGCAGATTTTTGTGGGTGTGTTTGTATTGGATGCGTGTTTTAGTTATTTTGAATTTAAGATACTCTAATTAATTCATGTTTGGAATGCCAAAAGATGACCAAAGTGGTCTGGATCTTCAAATTATTATGTATAAAATGCCTTTTTTATTTAGCTTGAATTTAAATATTTGAATCTTCATATGCTCTTTCAACTAATTAAATTGTTTCCTATTTTCAATATTATTGTTATTGTTTTTGGGTTGTGGTAGGTGAGAGATCTATTAAATCTCATATTTTTGTTGCCTGAAAATACTGAATCCTTATTTTACTTGAGATCATTAAGATGTTAATTGACTGTTGTTTGTTAGCTTGTCAACAACTACAGTGGAATGTATTATAAAAAAACGTTAAAATGAGGTTTCTTATTTGTGAAGGGATTTGTGGTAGGAAAAGGGAATCAATCTTCTGCTTCATCTATATATATGGTTAAGTCCGACGTGTGTAAGGGTCATGTATCTTTTCTTTAGAATTACATTTGGCTTGCATATGTTTTGAGATTGTCGGTATAAATAGCAAAATATGCCTTTACAGGTTAACTGTTAAATCAAATAAGATAGCAGTCATGAATAATAAGATATATCAAAACTCTAGAAGGTATAATGAAACACACTATACTACAGAGTCAGGCTACATATTTATACACTCTGCCTCTGAATCCTCCTCTAAACTATATGTATTGTGTAAGAAGAATTCAATTATGCTGACGTGAAGAAACTTTTTTGTTCATGCAAAGAGATTGCTTCCATAAAATTCTTCGAAGAGTTAAACCAGCACTATTTTCCAAAGGAAGACAAATTCTTGACCAAGTCAATTGGGCCAAAGTGCATTTGCAATGTGATACGTAAGAATTTTTGGTTCATTGTTGAGCATCAGTTTCTAATTTTTGGTTCATTGTAGACATTTCACATTTCAGGGATTCTTGTGGTGTCCATGTTCTATCATGGTTACAGGGATGGGATGGCTCTCCTCAAGACAAAGAAGGGTATACTATGCCTAATTTATCTCGTGAGCAACTGCGGCAGATAAAGCTTGAATGCTTATGGTGGCTTGTATCGCATGAGAAAAACATACATGCTAGAAGGTCTTTCATCCGACCACTGGCAACCAACAATCGAAGAAGAAAAAATAGAGTGTAGTTTTATTGTAAAGTAGTTGAAAGTATTGAACTGAATGTACCAACTTTGGCCGATATTTAAATACGACTATTTTTTGACTAGCCTTAGAGCCAAATGTACATTGTGCAAGAAATTAAATGTTTGATTCTGAATTTGGTTGCTGTTATAGTGTGGCATAGTGTTTTGTGATTACGACTGCCAATAGTTCTTTGGAATTGAATTGCTTTGGCTCGTTGTTGGATTTCTATTTTGGTAGAGTTTGATTCTCAAAAATGAATTGTTGGTTAGTTTCAATTAGCTTTTGTTGTTAAATCCGTTGTTAGAACCGTGAAAATCGATGCATGTGCACTTAGTATCGTCACTAGTACAAGTCTCATTGTGGTTTCAAAACCTGGATTTTTTCACCTATCACTTCCGAGGCTATTTACAACAACAAATGCTATATTAACAACAAAAATGCATATAATAACAATAACTTTTCAAAACCTATATTTTTTCACCAACGACTTCCAAAGGCTATTTACAACAACAAATGCTATATTAACAACGAGAAAATGCATATAATAACAACAACTTTTCAAAACCTATATCTTTTCACCAATCACTTCCAGAGGTTATTTATAACAAAAAATGCTATATTAACAACAGAAAATGCATATAATAACAATAACTTTTCAAAACCTGTATCTTTTCACCTATCACTTCCAGAGGCTATTTACAACAATAAATGCTATATTAACAACAAAAATGCATATAATAACAATAACTTTTCAAAACCTGTATTTTTTCACCTATCACTTCCAAAGGCTATTTACAACAACAAATACTATATTAACAAATTAAAATGCATATAATAACAACAACTTTTCAAAACCCGTATTTTTTAACCTTTTACTTTCGTGAGGCTATTTACAACAACAAATGCTATATTAACAACGAAAAATGTATATAATAACAACTTTTCAAAACCCGTATTTTTTCACCTATCACTTCCGGAGGCTATTTACAACAACAAATGTTATATTAACAACGAAAAATGCATATAATAACAACAACTTTTCAAAACCTATATTTTTTCACCTATCATTTCTAGAGACTATTTATAACAACAAATGCTATATTAACAACAAAAAAATGCATATAATAACAACAACTTTTCAAAACCTAAATTTTTTTCACCTATCACTTCCGAGAGGCTATTTACAACAACAAATGTTATATTAACAACAAAAAACGCATATAATAACAACAACTTTTCAAAATCTAGATTTTTTCACCTATCACTTCTAGAGACTATTTATCTTATGGTATGTTTTTGAGAAGCAAATGGTATGTTTATTTTATCTTATGAATGAAACAATTAGTAACATGCCCTAGGAAAATGGACGGAGTCACGGACTCAAGAAGGAGAGAGGAAAGAGAGAAAAAAAAAAAAAGGGAGAGAGACAAGAGAGAGGAGTAGAAGAAGGAGAGAGGAAAGAGAGAAGAAAAAGGGAGAGAGGAGAGAGGGAAGCTCAAAATGGTAATTTTATGTTCACAAATAATTACAACCAGTCTCTTGGGACTTCTGTGTAATTTCATGATTTCGAGGGACTTTATTGTGATTAATTCCCTTCCTTGCGACCTGAGCATAATTTTCCCTTAAATATTTATTGCAATTCTGTAATGAACGGTCCTTATTCACATTTTATTAGTGAAACATTGAAACTGATCTCTACGAGTCATGGAAATTTTTATTTCAACCTCTATTTTTTGGGTCGAAAGAGTATTCACCCTGCATAATACCGACTAATCTCTTTGTACCGTAAACTTCCCGAGGGAGGTAAGCTTGTACTCCATCATCTTATCTGTAGACCTCTTATTGGAGCATTTTGGACCTGGCTTCAGTCCGCTGCTAGTGTTTGTCTGCTGTGGTCCTTTTCTTGGAGTGACACCGTTTAGAGCATAAAAAGGCTAACAACAATTATGAATTGTTCCTAGGGAGTGGTGTTAGGGGAAAAAAAAAAAAAAAAAAAAAGAATTCATCCCCACGGTGATGACTCGCATGGATCCCAGAGCCAAATTTTTTTTTTTTTTAAAAACCAAAGCTAGTAATTTATAACTGGGAGTCTGAACCTTTTTAAAAAATATTTTAAAATTCTTTTTAAATATGAAAGCTGATAATTAAATTAAGACAAAAAAAAATCCATACTATTTATAATTTTTTTTTTTTTTTTTTGCCAGAACGAATTATTTATAGGTTCAGAATAGTGTAATTTTTTTTTTCTTTTGCTTGATGCATAACTCATTTAGTGATATTAAAGAGTAATTTCAACTAAAACCAGGTCCTTCATCAAGCAATTTTTTTTTGTGGCAAAAAAAAAAAAAAAAAAAAAAATATAAATAGTATGGATTTTTTTCCTCTTAATTTAATTATCAGCTTTCATATTGAAAAAGAATTTTAAAATATTTTTAAAAAAAGGTTCAGACTCCCAGTTATAAATTACTAGCTTTGGTTTAAACAAAAAAAAAAAAAAATACGCTCTGGGATCCGTGCGCAGAGTCATCCCCATGGGGATGAATTCCCCCAACACCACTCCCGGTAGCCGTCAATCGGAATGGCCCGCCATCGTGGCCGGCCCGTGATGGGCCTGGGCCCATCGTGGCCGGCCCCTCCAGGGCCGGAGTAAGAAAAACACCTGCTTTTCAAAGCCCTACCAGAGCACCAGGGCGGCCGCCCCGCGGGGCCTGGAAATTATTATTCCAAATTTTAATTATTTCTTTTTCCGTGTTTTTCACACAAATATAATTAGTAAATTACAACAATTAAAGCTCTAAATTACAACATAAATCATCTAATTTATCAAATAAATGTTGTCAACATTTATATCCAAAAAACACAATCATCCAACAAATAAGTATTCACGAATTCATAATCAAAAACAAATTATGTTCTAAAATAACTTACATAAAATATAAAAAGCATACCACTAATATACATAAATTATGGTCGATGAGATCAGAGCCGAGAAGAGTTGCGATCGAGGAGGAGACGAGGAGTGGAAGGGACATGAACATAGTTTATAGTGTAAGGATCATAGGAGTAGTCAATAACAATATTAATATATTAGTTTAAAATTTTTAAGACTCTACATTGTTATAAGACATAAACATTATATTCCAACTCAATTCAGATTTTGTTAGGAAAATATATCAAAGAAATTTTTTTAAGACTCAACATTTTTTAAAAAAAGAAAAAAGAAAAAAAAATATAATCGGGTTAAACGGCCGTACAGACCCGCAGGCCGGCCCAGAAAAGCCCGTGGGGTACTGCGTCAAAAATGCCTGCAGGGCCCGACTTCATCTCTTTCTTCTATTTTTGAGGCCCGGCCCAGTAACGGGCAGAAGAACGGGCCGGCCCGATGGGCCCGCCCGTTTTGACGGCTCTACTCCCTGGGAAACAATTCATAATTGTTGTTAGCCTTTTTTATGCTCTAAACGGTGTCGCTCCAAGAAAAAGACCGCAGCGGACAAACACTAGTAGCAGACTGAAGCCAGGTCCAAGGATTTTAACCCCCACAAAATTGAATAATTAAGATTTATACCCTAGCAATAAGACGGATAATATCTCCTGTGTAAAATTAACATTTATATCACATATACGAGATACTGTTAATAATTTTTTAAAAAAATTAGTTTTAATCTTTTTTCCCTTCAATTAATTTTAATTATTTGAAACTCAATCGTTATAAACAACGCCATATGAATACTACAAAAATAAAACATTGGCTTGATGGTTTTGTGTATAGTTGATGGACGACAAATTGTATATTATAGGATTCAATATAATGGATTGCTAAGGTTGGGAAGAGAGAAGAGAGCGAGTGGCTCTTGTGATTTTAGTATGGAGAGGAAAAGAGAAAAAAGCTGGAACAGTATGAACGACACACTAATTAAATTCACCAACCCAATAAATAACCAACGTACCCTTCGCATATATATTGTTGCTCACACCATGCATGATTTTCTACGCAGAAAAATCTGGAAGCACCAAAAAGTCAGGAACCATTACCACAGAGAGATTCCTCAATTTAAAACGAAGATCCTTACCAAAAGGCTGTGTGCCAATGTCTGTAATCAACGTTACGATATGGCACTGCCTTTGCGAGCTCTCTTGACTTCATTTATGCTCTTTCTTATTATCATTATTGCTCTTTGGCTTCCTCACGTTGAGGCAGACGCTGATTTCTCAAGGAAACGAACTTCTCATAACGTAGGAGGCAATAGGGTTGCTCATTGCCCAGTCCTTGGAAGCAAGCTTGTGCTACTTTCTATGAAGGAGGCTCTGGAACTTATGGTATATAGTACGGAGTATTTTTTTAAGAACTTTTATTTTTATTTTTATAGGAGCTTTTTTTTTAAGATCTTTACTTAGCAACGTTTAAGTATGAAATTATTTACACATAAGATCTTCAAAATCTGATATTTAACCTCTTCATGCTTTTAGAGGAAATTACTATGAGGTCCTAAAAAAGAGGTTTAATTACTAAAAAGTCTCAATGACAATAGAAGCAGAGTGTAATAACAAGTTCTAGTATAAGAAATGATAACACTTTATTTGTCATTGAGGCTTCTTGGTGATTAAATTCCTTTCTTGAACCTCATATAATTCCTTCAATAATTTTCTTACTATTAATCAGTTCATCATTTTATTAATGAAGTGTGATTTGTGGGTGAACATGTGTTACTGCAGGTCTTTAATATAAGATCTCTTTCATAATGTAATTTACATGTAATATTTTATATATTTTTTTTAAAAAAAAAAATGAGTATAACTCTATAAAATTACTTTAAATGACGTATTATTTTCTATTAGCAAAATAACTCATTTACAATTAAGGAATTATGTGCAAACATGTAAAATTGAAAGAATTCATTGTCAAATTCTTAAAATTACAAGTTATTTTCATGTATTTTTTTTTTCAAAAAAAAAAAAATCAATGTACTATACTATAATAAATAAAAGTTTTTTATCCTAATGTGATTATTTCCTCCTATTTTTTTACCATCCTTTCCACGCATAGTACAACGCACTAATGAATTTAAACTCACTATAATGAATTTCATTATACATTAATTAAGTTGGCATAGCCTAGGAACAAAGTGCACAATAAAAGGGAACGATTTTATTAGCTGCCGAGAAACAAAGCCCTTTGTTACTTCATTTTAATATACTGAAAGCAGGATATGGACTTGAGACAGCAGAAGTGAGCCGATTCATGTACAACAATGGACTCACATGCCACGAAATCCAATGCGTAAACTCAAGATGGTACAAGCATATCAAACCTTCCATTTTCGTGGGTGGAAGTGAAGGGAAGTAACAAGGTTGGGGTCACAAGTGGGAGACCGATGCGTTATCCACTTCCTGGGAATTGGCAGTTTGGGATTACATATGAAGGCAAAAACTTCAAATGGTTTTTACTTATTTGTTTTATTAGCACTGGAGCATTAGTCTCATATCACATTGATGAGGTTATGACCTTGTATGTTGTACTCTCATCCTAAATATAAAAGATAGAGTTAACTTTTTTTTTAGAGAAGTTAAGGAAGCTAAAAAAGTTACTTAATCATTTGATATGTTGTGTATCCTTAGATTATATATTAGTTTATTAGTCAAACTAATTATTTTGAAGGAAAAAAATAAAAGTAAAAATACTATAAAGTAATTTAATTAGTTTCCTTAATATCTCTAAAAAAGTCAACTTTATCTTATATTTAAACTGGAGAGAATACTGATTAGATCACTATCATAAGCAAATTTGTGTTCTTTCCCACTTTTATGTTCTTCCCTTTTGCTTCATGACGAAATTTGTTCAATTTTTTTACACATTGGAAGGGAAATTTTGAGGAATAAGGACCGTAGTCAATAGATCAGGTTAACTATATTCCTAGAAACAAAATCTTAACCATTGGGTTTTTAGGGATAAATGGGCGGCGTAAGGAACAACATGCAATGTGAACCCCGGTCGGGTCCAGAATATTTGAATATTTTCTGTGACACCCTTGCTAATTTACCCACGAAAACTGGGATAATTAAGTTCAGAGCACAACGAAAATTAAAATTAAAATTCCTGATAATTTATTGTTTACACAGACAATATAACTTCACCATAACACACCCTCTTGTGTTCTCACTCCTATGTCAGCTTGCCAACATGATGGACCAAGATTACAACAAAAATACATCATGTGGTAATGGCAACAGAGCGAATAGAGAAATTGAATTATAATATTCAAATGATATGAAAGGTGATTGAAGAAGGAAAGGAGAAAAGAGAGAGAAACGAACAGAGCTAACAGAGAAATTGAATTATACCGAACAACCCATGAATTCAAAGCATGAGTACTGAATAACTCAAGAATTCAAAGCATGAGAAAACAAAATTGACGATTACTCGCGGTAATCCTAGTCCTACCTATATATGTAATTCGAATCCTTAAATATCTAATATTCAGATTCTAATAAAAATTTAAACCAAATAAAACAACAACACTACAATGGCAACTTATATACAAATCATATATCAGATTATCATTCATGAACAGCTTCATAAAGTCCACACCAACTAATCACTTTTGTGTCTTCTTTTTCTTCGGCCTCACTTCTCCAAGATCAGACCGATCATGTTTTGATTGTTGAGCACGTATTTCTTGTAGTTTTGATTTCGCATCACGAAATACGGCATCTGATCTTGAAGCCAACATTTGCTGAATGATCATTTTAAACTAAATTAGTTTTTTTTTTCCAACAAAAAAAAATGGTGCGCAAAAGATTAGCATATTATGGTACAAACCCGGAGATGATCCATTGCAGCAAGGTTAAAACCAATCATATCTTTATATCCCTGACACGTAATCAACAAACGAAGTTGTCAATCGAAAAAGAACGGCCAAGTTATTCAGTTATTTTCCCTGGAAATAATGTAAAAGCAAACAAATATTTTACTAAGAAAACCTTGGAGCAGGTCTTTAAAAAACACTCTAGTGCAATTGAAAAACTTGAAAAGCACTGAGACTGATTATCACAAGACAATAACATTTTGGAGTATATCTTTTATACATCATTCAAGATAAGCACACCAAATAACTCCTTAGAATCTAATCTAAGAACTACTTAAGAGTTTAGATAGCAAAAAAATTTAATTCAAAGTAACAAAAAAGACTGCTTCAAATCTCTCTTGTCCAACACACCAAAAACAGCACATGTTTTTGCGAACAAAAAAGGGGAATAGATACCTTGACTTTTTTATAAAGAATGTCATTGAGATCAGTCAGCACATGTCTAGCAGCTGGGGTAGCAACCAGCTGATTATAATTTATCTGCACCAACACAGTGCTAATCCTGGAAACAAGCTCAACCTGCAGTGATAAAGCCATAAGAAAATGGTCGACTTCTAGAAATCTTTCTTTCTTTCTTTTTTTTTTTTTTTTTTGGGAAGGGGGTCAAAGGAACTAATAAATCGGCTTTATATTGTCATAAATCTCATATGAGAGGAATTTTACGTCTCATTCCTCATATTCACATGGAGGAATTTGACAACGCATGCAGAAATACCTTATCAGGATATGATGTCCAGTCCTTCAAGTATGATAGGATTTTCAAGGCATCTGGAAATGTTAAAGCCTGCATAAGAAAATTGAACTAAGTTAGACACGACCAGATGTTCACAATCTCCAGTAAAATAAAAGACGATACTACAAAAATGCCAAGCATGGCTAACAATTTACGGAGAGTGCAACAACTATATTTCATACCTCTCAGGTAACCCATATAGAAGAAAGGAAAAAACTCCTTAAATCCGAGACCCTTCACTAACACCAGGTTAACTGATGATTTATTGCTCTTACCAAAGTTACTCGTTATTTAGTTGTTAATTATTCATAGATGAATACATGAATCCCCAAACAAAAAGGAACTGTGAGAATCATAGAAGCTAGTTGAATAATTTTTTATAGAGAAATAAAAAAAATGTGCACCTCCCAAGTGTTTAAACTTTTTCTTTTTCTTCCTTTTCCTTTTTTTGGTATTGCAAATCTCTTGCATATTTGGTTTCAAACTCCTTTAATTTTGAATAATTGCTGATAACCATCTAGAATAATTAATACATTACTTGGGCGAAATCATCAGACATATGCAACTAACAAAACATACCGATTGATTAGTGCAAACACCAAAATTATTGAAGATTTTTTTGGGTACAGTCAAACAATATAATCATCTTTTTGAAATCAAAGCAGGTTTGCTCCAACCAAATGCAATCCCCAACACGTTTAACAAATCAGATGACAAAAGGAACCAAAAACCATAGCTCATCCACTTGACTGCAACAATAAATGAGTGTGTAAATCCCATGCATACCATCAACGTTTGCTCTAGATCATTGGAGTGAACATCAGAAAATGCACTTAGAACATAATCAGAAGGTGAAAGCCCATTCATAAGAGGATTTGCTTGAAATACAGAATCTTCACCACCGTCTTTCCTAGCCTGAAATACAGAACCACAGCAAACTGTAACTTAGAGGAACTTTGTCTAAACTTCCGAAATCATCAAGTGAACTTCGTAATGAATCGCAACCATGTTATGTACAGTAGAAATCACAGATACAGCATCAGAAAAATCGGATCAACTCTATTGACTAAATTTTATTGACTACTATCCAAATGATCATAAAATTAACCAGTATAGAGTTTGATGTCATAGATTACTAAACTTAAGTTTAAACCAAGTTTAGAGACCTCGATTAACTAGAATCTGTGAAACATATGTTTTTGCAAATGCACAATCCATATTTAATCTGTTTAGATGCATTTAACTATGCATGCTTGAGCCATGGTTCATCTGCAAGCATCAGTTTTGATCAGAAGGTTTCTCCAAGAGGGAATACTCATAGCTAGGCAAGTATGCACCACACCTGATGTTCAGCAATACGCTTTATTTCAGTGTCAGCTGTGTCTAGCTTCTCAATAATTAAGTCAGTTGCAGAAAGGGTTTCCAGGGTTTTCCTCCCAGCTACAGCCACAGACCCCTCCTCTGGAACTTCTTCCTTGGGCACATACTTATTTTCAAATGCATTGTCTATATCAGCCTCAAGCATCTCATCCATCCTTTTTTCATTTTCTTCCTGCAATTAAAATGGTTTATCTTATTGAGGTGAAACAAAGTATACTGAAAAGATCAACACGCATCTATCTTTCAATCATAATCAAGACAATTTGTCCTGCATTGAACAAGTGTAGCCCAAGCCCAACAAATTAAGCATACCTCAAGGAAAAACTGCTCTTCAGTGCGATCCCAGCGGCAAATAGAACGATCATGAGATCCAGTGACAACAAAATCACCACGACTACTAACAGCAAGACACCAAATATCTGCATGATGTCCCTCAAGAGTTAACAGCAGCTCAAATTTATCAGCATCCCAGTACTTTACCAAGCGGTCTTTCCCAGCGCTGAACACGTAGTGTGTCTTGGGAACAAATTTCACTGCCGTAACACTGCCATATAAATTGCATCAGAAACTTTCAAGTGAAATTTCAGCCACAAAATAAATACAACTGACATGAAAGATCATGTAACCTGTCAGCATGGGCAAAAATGGATCTATGACAGTCACCAAACTCTAAACCCCAAATCTTTATATTTTTATCTGCAGAGCCAGTCACGATCAGTTCTCCATCTGATGAGATATCCATGCACAGAACAGGCAGCTTGTGGCCGTATAAGGAAAGAAATAATTTGAATGTGTCGACAAAGTGAATCTGAAAAAAAAAAAAAAAAAAAAGAAGAAGAAAAAAACTCATCAAGATGACTGAGATATGCTTGACAATGAAATAGAGCCAATAAAAGTAATATGAGATACACCAGGTGTTCATACTTCATAGCGCGTGTGTAGTATTCAATAATAGTGTAGATGCAAGCAAGTACTCCCTCCGGTCCTAATTATAGGACAACATTTGAGAATTTATTTTGGTCCTAATTATAGGACAATATTCTATTTTTTGTCAATTTCTTCTTAAAATACCCCTATTGATATAAATGAGGGATTATGTGAAATCAATAAGGTGATTGAAGTGCAGAATTTATAGAAGGGCATTTTAGAAAAATGAGTAAAATTAACTAATTTAACCTCTATCCTTAATCCCTCCAAAATCGGTTAAATATGTCCTATGATTAGGACCGGAGGGAGTATATGCAATAGACAATGAGTATGTTTGGGCTGGCGGTGTCTAAGCGTTCACAGGCAACAACCAAAAAAAAAAAAAAGTTGAAGCGAGGTGGAGAAGTTTCAGTGGAAAAAAAGCCCAGTGGGAGATTTTTGGCTTGGCTTATTTCCCACTGGACTTAAACCAAAAAAACCCATCGGCGTTGGACGCTAGCAGGTGGAGCAGTGAGAGAGAAAGCTCCAGCAGTGTTGAAGAAGAGTTGTCCTTTTCACATTCTCTCTCCCTCGTCTTGTGTTCACACGTCCCCATTCCTCTCCATTTTTTGGTTTTTTTCTTTTTGCCAACCATTTTTTTTAGTTATTTGATTAATATTATAATCCTTTCAAAGCTTTAGGGTATGTTTGGTATCAACCTGTAAAAAAACATTTTTATACATTCTAATTTATATACACTTTTATCTATTAAATATATTTAATTAAGGACTTTATCATTTATTAATTTTTTAAATAATAATTTAACTTTTTTCAAATTTAAATTTAAATTTTTATCTTCAATTATCGCAATATATACAACTAATATTAATATATGTAGTATTTAATAAGATTCATGCCCTTTTTAGACATTTTCCATCTCAACTGACTCTTCAACCTCAAACCCAAACACGTTTCCGTTAGGAAAAAAGCCACTTCTGCCACTTTCAATCCAAACACAAATCACATTTACAATATGACTTTTTTCATATCTTACTTCTGGAAAAGTCATATAGAAAATAAGTCACTTCCCCCATTGCGAACCCAAACGGGCCCAATAAGGGTAACATCTTCATATGGTTCATAGAAACCTTCCTAGATCTCTAATCCATTAAATTTCTTGCCATATGTGCACTATCATTTCGCCCATGGAGGTGTGGGAAGATGTAAGGTGTTACATAATTGAAGTACAAACAGAAAAGAGAATGACCATAGAGACAGTGAAAATTATGAGCATGATGAAACGATAAATGTAAGCAAATTGCGATAAGGACCATCTGACCTTTACATTGTTGTCTAACAGGGCAACAGCAATATATTTAGCATCAGGGGTTATTGCCACCGCAAGAACATCATCATTCATTTTCAAAGTCCTCACATTTGTCACACTAAGTTGCTTTCTAGCCTGAAAGCAAACAGAGAAAATAAGGTGTTACTACCGAAACAAACATGGAAATTGATATAAAATTCCTGAAATTATATGAAATGTCTACATTTTGAACAATTTAGGGATATATAAAACTAAGAAAAGAAGCAAAAACACTTGGTGGGGAGGAGGGTTTTGGTTTCCACAAGAAACCACTGTTTAATAACAGGCATAATAATTAAACAAGCAGACTGTAAAAATGGCAAGGGCTTTTACTTATACTTTATGCATCTTAAGAGAGAACATATTAAAGCACTTCTACAAAAGACATATTAGTTTCGTATTAAGATGTCAAAAAATTTAAACGTAAGAGGAACACACTTGACCAGGTTTTTGCTTTAATTGATACTCCCAGAACTTCACATCGTGATCTGCACTTCCTGTGACAAAACCATTCTCATCTGGTAAGACAGCAACTGAGTGCACAGAGCCACCATGAGCTTCCATTACTTCAAGACAGGTGCCACTTCCGATGTCAATAATTTCTAGGCTTCCGCTTTTAGTCCCAATAAGTCCATAGTTGGTATGGGGAAGAATTATACCACATAGTCCATAAGCAGAATCAATGGTTCGTAAGCAAGAACGAGTACTTGGGTTCCAAATTTTTACTGCATTATGACTGGTTGACATCAAAAGAGTGTTGTCTGAGCTAAGTGTCAAACTTCTAACGTCTGAACGGTGCCCTTGAAGCTCAATAGCTAGTGATTTTGTGGCTGCACCATTATCAATAGAGTAGAACTCCAGTAAATTATTATTTAAAGACAGAGCCAAAGTTGCCAGAGAATTCTTAGGCATAATTGGAGAGAAAGAAATGGAGCATATCTTTTTGCTAGCTCTTATGGTATGAAGCAGCTTAAAAACATCTGGTGTGGTAACAGTAGGGTTAATTATTTCATTCGGTTGATCAGTTGTAACAGGATTATCTCCTGCTGCATTCTCATTTTGACCATCCTCAATTTCTGTAACCTGCAGTGACTTTTTGCCATGTTTCTTCTCCTTCCGGTGAAGCCTTCGTTTTGCTTTCCGATTTGCTTCAGAATCATCTAAGACATGGTATATTTCTACTGTCTTTCCAGCAACTTGACAAGCTAGCAAATTCCCTGACTTGTTGAATTGCACAGTTGCAACTCTATCCTTGTTTTGCCGCTGAATTTCTCCAAAATATCTTAAAACTTCCCATTTGTTTTGAATTGAAGAATCTCCATTGACAACCGTATTGTCTCCATTTATAGACTGATCATTCTCTGAGTCCTTAAGATTGTAAAATCGAAGCTCCTTATCTGCAGAACCAGTGACTAAGTACCTTTCATTTGGATCAATGTCTATGGACCATATTTCACTATGATGACCACTAACGATTTGCATACAGTGCTGGGTATCAAGATCCCACACTCTTAAGAACTTGTCTTTGGAGGAACTAACAAGGTTTTTCCCAGAACTCACAAAAACAACATCAGTTACCTAAAATGAAAAAAAAAAAAAAACTTGAGTCAGAATAAGAAAACTTATCAAGACTTTAACGGGTACAAATTACTCATTGTGACATATATTTTAAAGACAGAAGGAGTATAAAACAGGCACCTGATCCCGATGACCACGTAGACGAAAGAGCCCTGTCTCACCAATCACGTCCCATAAAATAACATCATTATCTTTGCTGCCAGACGCGAGCATAAATCCAGTCTTATTGTAACGGAGAGCAGTGACAGCCCCTTTATGTCCATTTAACGTTGTTTCACATGTTCCCGCATCATGATCCCAAATGATTATGCTTCCATTTGCATAACCACAAGCTATCTGCAGTCAAAACCATGACCTTTTTAGATACCTCATTCAAGCATACTTAAAATAGACAAAATACTTCATTCCAAATTAGCTCACCATAAATCCATTATTTCACAAAATGAAGCTTCCATAAATCAATTAGAAAAGTATTGAAGACAGCGCAAACACTTTTAAGAACAAACACTAATTTGCTTCAATGCCGCAAAGCTCGCAAATATGGTGAAAAGACGCGGGAACAGCTACACTTACCAGAGAAGAGGAGGAAGAAGCGATTGAGGTGACAGCAAGAGAAGGACCACGAGAAGCAGAAGAAGGGGTAAGCTCTTTGGTGCAGATGCCCTGACGCACATGCCAAACGCCGACCTTTTCGAGGGCCGGAGTCAGAAGGTGCTTACCGGAACTATCAAAAGAAATATTAGATTCAACAGACGCAATGACCCCAAAGGATGCAGCCAGCTCATATCGCAAGAAGGCTTTCACCATGGCTACGGTGGCGGAGCTCTACCGGCCTCCGAGGTTTATGCCTCTGTGGAGGGAAACACAGGGTTTATGTCTTCTTCAGTTTCTCCTCCTTATTTTGGGTTATGTTTTCCTTTTAATTTTCCTCCCCTCCGCTTTTCCACGTTTCTTCCATGAGCCCGAGAAGAACATTTGCGGGTCTCGCCATGGCCCAATAAGCGGGGTTATGGAAAAGATATTTTTAAAATTACATTTACGAACCCAAAACTTTAACATTTAAGAAAAACATTAACATCAATATCAATATCTTTAGTATAAGATTCAGTTGACTAATTTAAAAAAATAAAGAAAGTGAAAAAAATTATTTTATTATATTTATATTCATAATTTTTCTCCAAACTAATTTATATGTTTTATAAGTTGATATATAATTTAATAATACATTTAAGTACTTCAAAAAAATCAGGAAATATATGTTACAAATAAGTCATTTATTTCACTTATTTAATGTCTCTAAGTTAGTCAATGGAATCTTACATTAAAAGAACTAAGGAAAGTACCTATAAAATCTCTTCCACGGAGCAGCGACCTCCAAAAGCCAAAACAAATGACCAAAATAATACAAAAGGTGAGATTGGGCTTTTAAAAATTGTTGAATTGAATTGTTAAATTAACGTAAATTAAAAGGGTGACAAATAAGCTTACAAGTCATAGTAAATTCAGTGAGATGGTTTTTTTTTCCTTTTTGTCAGAGTTTCTCGACAAATCATGTGTGAGGGTCCTCCGCCATCCAGTCAGCATTTGTGCAATCTTCCCTTAGATACAACTAGTATTTTCATATGTCTGAATTCTGTTTACGTTCTTCTAAAGTGAAAAGCTTCCTATTACGCTAATTAATTGGCCCATTGGAGTTTGGACGAATGACATGAAAAACGATTTGTTTTTTTTGAATGAAGAGGCAACGAAAATGATTTTTTTTCCTTTTTTATTTTAGAGACCACACCACGGGAGCGTAGGAATTTCCTGGTAGTAAATTTGCACAAGTGGTTTACTGCGAGGACCTGATGGGAATTGGCTGTGTGGATTCACAAAAAAACTGGGTTGCTGCTCTGACTCCAGATCTGAGTTATGGGCAGTGTTGACAGGGTTAGAATTACTTTTGAGCAGACAGTATGGTAGTGTAATTGTGGAGAGTGATTGTTCTGCAGTGGTGTCTTTGCTGTGTAAACTGCAGGCTGCTGATGAGGGGGACATGCGGCTGCTGGCAATGATCAAGGAGACCGTGAGTAGATTCGATCGAGTCAGGTTTGTCCATACATATAGAGAAGGCAATGTATGTGCTGATGTACTTGCTAGTTTTAGTTTTACCCATGAGGTTGCATATGTTAGTTTAGATTCTCCTCCTCTTGTGTATTGTTGATGCACTGGCTAGAGTTTTAGTTTTACCCATGAGGTTGCATATGTTAGTTTAGATTCTCCTCCTCTTGTGTATTGTTGATGCACTGGCTAGAGACGTGGTGGGCGCTTCGCTCCCACGGTACCTATTTAGTAATACAGATAGGCTGATGGCCTCGTTTAAACCAAAAAAAAAAAAAAAAATTGCACAAGTGCCATGCTCCATAAATTTAATTTCCTATTAATTTCAAAAATACAGATGCACTTGCTGGCATCTATTTAGTGCACACTCCCAATGCATAATTAATAAAAACTAAACTGGATACCACAATTTCATAATTAAAATATTTGTTGAGGTCCTAAAAGTGTTTATGCATATATTGATATAAATCAAAACACAACTCATCTCACATAATTACCTCATATACCATAAATCACAATTGAAAAGTTACTTTTAAAGTCTTCGATCGTTGTTCCAAATAAGCACAATTGAACATAAAAGTATATCGCTTATAAAGCCTAGCCACTAAGCTAACAAACCACTCGGAAACCAAGTTTACGTTAGCCTAGCTGCTAAGCTACCAAAACTTTTGGAAACCAACTTTACGTTAGCCGTTGAGGCGGATAGAGGCATCCCGCTTAAAATGATGTGAGATCTTCTATTCCATGCTAGGAGGTGGTGGAGGGGGACGGACGCCTTGGCCATGTATTTGCTGGGCTAAATAAAATGTGAGGAGGTGGCATTGATGGGGGCCTAGAACCCATGTTAAAACTAGCGGTTGAACCACTTCTACCACCGATATCCCAAATAAAAATCATATCAAGAAAAGTCCAGCAGAAAAAAAAGTTCATCAGAAGCAAAAGCCACTTCTACCACTGTTTTCTCAAACAGGCCCAAAGAAGTCAAATTTCTTAAATTAACCAAAAACAAGAGCTTTCTTAGATCCTTCAAGTTATATGTACAAAATCAACATCAAAATTATAAGCAAAAAATATCAAAAGTTAATCCCAGTAATGGATAGCAAGGGAAAATTTTCAACAGATTCAGGCATTTATGCTCACTAAAGCAGATCATCATGGAATCATTTTATTTTTACTTACAGATTCATCTAAATTATTTAAGTGGTGATTTGGAAAATCAAAACATTCCTAGCTCAAATAAGTTTCGGATCCTTGAAGACACTCAGGTGTATTTCAATCTGATTTCAGACTGACTAACAAGCTAGCAATGCAGGGAATCAAATCAACCAAATTATAAACCTTCCTTGTTCTTAGGTTTAGCTAGTAGTAGGAAAAAACTAAAAATACAATTCATCATTAGAGATAAGATAACCATACTGAAATATAAAGATGGAAAAATGAATGATAGGGATGCTTTGGAACTAAAAGCCTACACCATGTCTTAACTGTCCACCTTTTCCATGCGCACCTTCATGTTAATTAAAATATTGAATCACTCTGGAGTTTGGATAATGACATGCTTGGATTTCAAAATAGATTATTTTTAACATGCCTCTTTGTCTCTCTAACAAGACACAACCAGCTTTTACCTATCTAGATTCTAGATGGCTCTTACAGGTTATGGAAGCTTCTAAAAACTTCATGAGAGGAGGGGGAAAAAAAAGATCGAGATGGACACCCTCGAAAATTCCCAAACTACCTTAAGAATGCACTTGGTGAAATAAGATACTTTCCACTAGTTTATAGACAGCTTTAAAGCCCCTACTTAGCCTATCCATGTCTTTTTTGCATTTCTTTTTTATGCTATTTGGTATGGGTTCGTGGCTACCCCAATACAAGTGTCTCCTCTAGGACTCGACCCGTGGGGCTTGACCAACTCTATGTTGGTGTCTTTTTTGCATTTCTTATGAATCAGTTATTGCATAAATACATATAATTACAGTAAGGACACTCCCCACTGCCACATGACAAGGTGGAAGTCAAGGTTAAACTTGAGCCAAGAGCACTACAACAACTTGCACACATAACTAAGTGCACTTCTTGATACATTTCAAAGAAAGAATTACCTGTTTTGTGAACCGAAACTTTACGCTTGTGGGGCTGAGGTTGAGCAAGTGCCTCTTTGGCCTCACATGCAGCTCTCTTTGCCACAAGGTCATCTTTTGGGTGACTGCGTGAGGCTTTCAGGGACGAGGTCATCTCTCCAAATCAATGTAGCTTCGTTCTTGGTAGGAAAGGGAAAAAAGGATACATGGCAATCAAAATAAGATCTGGAGAAGGTGTATGATGGTGTTCGCTGGGGTTTCATCATGAAATGTCTACCGGAGGTTTAAATCCCTCAAGATCTCTGTAATGTAATAACATCATGTATATCTTCCCCTTTTATGCAGATTTTATGGGAATGAAGTAAAGCAAAGAAATTATTTCCATCCCATGGACTTAGGCAAGGCGATTCCCTCTCGCCATACTTGTTTATGATATGCATAGAAAAATTAGCTCACTTAATTCAAGAAGAGATTAATGCCCATCATTGGAAACCCATCAGATTAGGTAAAGATGGACTACCAATTACTTACTTGTTTTTTGCTGACGACTTGATTTTGTTTGGAGAGGAAAGTTTGGATCAAGTAGAGATAATCAAAGGATGCCTTGACAACTCTTGCAGATCTTCAAGATAGAAAGTCAGCTTAGCTAAAACAAGAGTGTTTTTCTCTAAGAATGTGAACCATACACAGGCGAGTCAACTCAGTGAGGCACTGGGTTTTTCCAAAATTGTCAACCTTGGGAAGTATTTAGGGGTTCCGCACCATGATCGTGTTACATCATACACCTCTAATTTCTTGATCGATAAAGTTAAAACCAAGCTTAATAGTTGGCATTCTTCCAAAGTCTCTCTTGCAGGTGAGATACTCTCATCAAGTCAGTAATTATAGCATTGCCAACCTACTCTATTCAAACAGCTAATACGCAATCCCAGTGTGTGATGCCATTGAGAAGAAATCACGAGATTTTCTTTGGGGATCTTCAAAAGAACAAAGGAAGATGCATCTTGTTTCATGAGATACAGTTTTTAAGGAGAAAAGATTTGGGGGTCTTGGTATGAAGCATATCCGCCAACAAAATCGTGCTTTCATGATGAAGCTTGGTTGGGGTATGGCCAACGACCAAGATTCTCTATGGGTACGTGTTATTAGAGGGAAGTATGGTTGTGGCAATGATCTACTTCCAAGGATTAATCCTTTGAAAGCGGTTCTAATATCTAGAGTGGTATTAAACAAAATTGGACCAAGTTAGAAGAAGGAATAGAATGGGTTCGTGACAACAATGGAAATAAGAAAGTGAAATAGAAATGGGAAAAGAGTTGTAAGTCCATAGTTCGCTCAACTTATTGTGTCCTTCCTCAATCTATCGATACTCCTAGTAACTGTTTTAATGATATATGGAGACTCAAGATGCTGCGGAGATGCAAGACTTTTGCATGGCTAATGATGCATGGAAGACTTATCACCAATTCAACGAAGTTTTGGATAAACATTCACCCTATAGGTATGCATGAGCATTTAACTCCTACATAGAGGATGATCTTCATGCAATTCGAGATTATGGAGCTATCAGGAATTTTTGGGCATCGATCATACACTCAAAGCACTATAGTAGTTTCTTCTCTAGGACTACCAGTGATTGGATGAAATTAAATTTGCAACAAAATATAGGGCCTGTAAAGGGATGCTAGAAAAACTTGTTTGTTATCCTTTGTTGGCTACTTTGGCGAGACAGAATTGATAAGAATCAGCATTGGAATTGACCAAGTGTATCCAAGAGCGTTGGTAATTTTGGAAGGTGCAACTAATGCTGCTAAAAAACTCTATAGTGTTAATCTGGGCATCAACATGAGACCAACTGGCCTTTTAGAGGCCGAAAGTCCAGAGCCGGTGATTGGTATTGAAGTAGACGATGCCTTTTCTCAAACGCATCGAAAAGATGCTTGTGGTGGGATTATTAAAGACACAAAAGGGGTGGTTATAAAGGGCTTTTGTTTACGTCTAGAGAATGGCGACTCTCTAACGGCAGAATTATAGGGTTGTCTAATGGGTTCAAAACAAGCTTGGGATGGTGGTCATTGAAATGTTAAACTAAGCAGCGATTCCCATGAGGTTTTAAGCCTGATTCAAAGGGATATTCCTAAATTTCATGAGGATAGATCGATAATTATGGAAGTTCAAAATATGTTGAGCCAAAGCTGGAAGGTGAAATTACAGTATATAGTGAGAGAGTTCAACATAATGGCAAACGTACTAGCTAAAAGGGCTCTCAATGATAGCCCGGGATTAACCGTATTGGGGTTGGATCTATCATCTAATTTGCTTGATGGGAATAGCACATAATGAATAGCCTTATTTTTCCTTTGTGTGTGTGTGTGTATAACCCAAAAATGCCAAGAGATTTTTTTGTGGACAAATATGTGTCTAAAACAAAATAGTAAAAGACTATATGATATATTTTTATATTTAGAAAATATTGATAATATACATAATTTCATATATAGAAAGTACCTACTTGAATTTAGGTCATTTTGACCAACAAAATTTTTAAACCCTGGTCTTATTTATAAGTCAGAAGAAATTTTTTGATCCTCTTTATAAATAACATAATTAAATCTTTTATATGAATGTATACCTTTTCCTTTTATTTATTATTGCATCGACTTTATTTTCGTATAATATAATGTATATTAAATAGGGATGAAGTTGAAAGTTGTTGAATTTTAAAGTAAAATTAATAAAGTTAGAATGTTTCCCAACAACTTTGGTCTAAGTTTAATATTTTATCCTTATTTATTGGTCCTATTGGACGTGCTGCTTAACTTAACAAATTTCAAAATGCCATAAAAAAATATATGGAGACATGTATGCTAAGCAAACCGTCAATACCACTCTTCCCATGAAGTAATGAACACAATGATGTCGAGGCCGAGTTCTGTTTGCTTCTGTTTTATTTTATTTTCTGGTTTACGATCAGAAGTGGCTAATCAAAATTGTATCAATAGTTTTGAAATACATGATCGTTTAATTAATTGTACAACTCAATTAATTTTTATAATTTTCATTCCTCCTGGACAAGGCGACAAACCATATAGACCAGTGCGCCCTTTTTTTTTCTTTTAAAAAAAGAACTCCACATGTTATTCCCTAATCCTAATGCTGTCAGATCTAATATAGGTCTGACTGAGTTGACGTGAGAAAATATGTTCAAATGTAAGTCGAAACAAAATTTTTTTCACAAATTTGTATCATATACCTTAAATAATGTTGGGAAATAATCCAAACAAATATTATATCAATTAGATTTACGATGAATCACATGCATGTTGTACTTGATCCAGTAAGAGCGTAACATGCAATACGACAGATCATATGGAATATAAGGAGATCCAATTGAAGGAAAATAAATAAAAATAAAACACCACAGAAGATGTTCTTGAGAAAGTGAGGCTGGAGCTGTACTGCTTCAAGGTATACTGGGCCATAAACCATGTCCATCTCCGTAAACAAAATGATTGTTTGGTGACTTGACGATCTCAACGAGTTTTATATTATTAAAACGATACAAATCTTAATCTTAGCTGGTTAATTATCACCTCATGGCATCTGAGGCACTGTAATATATTTCAAGGGTGTGTGTGTGGAACAAAGTAATGTGTTATGAAGAGCGGATAAGGACGTGCCACTCAAACATTGAAGCTTTAAAATGCAGTATATTGTGTTTGCGTGGCCAGTGGGTTAATTATTGGACCCATTTGAGTTCATTATTTGACAGATCCACTTCACCGTCCCTTTGTCTTTCCCAATGCTCGTGAAACGTAGGCCTTCTTTCGGTCAGCACATGAAGCCTTTCTATTCTATGTACATTGATCCCATTCGACTAGTCCCTTTCCTATATATCAGTGTGTTACCCCATCTATCTATATACAGCTATAAGGCCATTTCTTTTTCATCTCAGTGCAATCATGTCTACATAACCACACATGAATGAATGGCCTGGCTGTCGTGTTTGTGTGTAACTATTAATTAATACTCCTCATGTTATTAATATTTGACGATCTTAACCTTAAATATAAAACAGTGTTATTTTATCAACCATTTACCATCACCTTATGGAATAAACTCATACGTACTCATCATACCCGCAAGATGTTAAGTATCCGTTTAGCCAAATAAGTCTCATATTTAACGGGTTTTCATTCATCATCATTTCAACTTTAGAATTATATTTACATGTGTTATTTTTTAGTATTATGTTACATTGCACACTTATTTTTAAGAGAGAAGTAAATTGCATATGTAGCTTATGAGAAGCACATCTTGCTTGAGAGAAGAGTAAATTTATTTCAACACTTCCCGTCAGGCTTCTCTATTTTTAAAAATTAAAGATAGAAATTCTAGTTAAAACTTAATCTGATTTTTTTTTTTTAATCTGGAAAAACTTAAAACATACCACTCTTTTGCCAACAAACTTAAAATATACTACTGATACCCTAACAAGGATCTATTATATTGAATATTATCTTCAAAACAAGAAAAATTTGAGAAGACAATAAATGAAGCAAATTGCTTCATTATTTTTTTGTCTTCTCAAATAATTTTGTCCTTTATTTTTTATCTAATGATAGAGAGGATACATAATTTGTGGGGGAGAAAACGACGTTAAAAATACAAAGGACACGAGCCTGGGATTCAGGAGATTATGGCATCCAAAAAAGGGGTGGGAAAATAATAACGAAAGAAACATCACGTAATAAAGAAAAGAATAAATACGTTGGTGAGCCAACTGATTGTTCCTCAACTCGGGCCAACATAGCCGTTTTCTTTAACTTCTCTCTCTCAGCATCGCCACACTCATAAATGAACCAAGATGCTAAGTTGATATCCGATCCTCCTCGCATTGCATTGCATTGCAGAGTAACTTTTCTCTCTGCCTCTCTCTCTCCCCACTCATTCGTTCCTTTCGGCGTACTTTCTAGAGAGAGATAGACACGTTACCGAAGAAAAAAGTATTCATTATTACGCCGAGACACAGAGAGAGAGAGAGAGAGAATGAGTTCGTCCTCAGGTCAGACCGCTGGCCACGATCTCTCTTTCAAGATCTTGTTGATCGGCGATTCCGGCGTGGGAAAAAGTAGTCTCCTCGTCAGCTTCATTTCCAACGCCGTTGAAGATCTTTCGCCCACCATTGGTATTTACTTTATTTCATTTAGCTCATTGTTTTCCTCCTGTTTGATTCCCGAGAAATCCTTTTTACCTTAATTAAGGAAGCATATTATTACTTTTCTTTGCTGTTCCATCCAGCATCATGCTCTACTAGCACTGGATTTTCTCATATTATTGTCAACTAGATGATATCTGATGGTTGCTGATCTACTATTTGCAATCTGCTATTGAACTGGCGTATTTTCAAATCGGTTTTATTTACCAGGTCGCTGAACACTTATGCGTGTTTAGGAAGCCGCTTTTTGCAATTCCCTATTTCATACTTTGAATTTCACTGATTTCTACATTTTATTTTTGCTGTAATAATTCTTAGAATGGCTCTTAATATTGAATTTGCTTTAATATCCTGGCCATCTGACTACTAACATCGTCTATAGGTGTTGATTTCAAGATCAAGGTGTTCACAGTAGGTGGAAAGAGATTGAAACTGACAATTTGGGACACTGGTAAAGTATAGTCAATTCCTCTGCTTCAGATTCACAAATTTTTACCTTATTTTCGCTCTGCATTTGAATTTGTGGCTAAAAGCTAATTGGATGCAAACGGATAGACTGGAGTTTGTCCCTTTATTAAGTTCGTGACATAGCCTGTGTCTTCTGATAAAGCACTTTCTCATTAGCGTACCTGATTACAATAGTGGTATGTTGTCTTGTCTCGAAATAACATTTCATTTGTTTCAGCTGGGCAGGAAAAGTTCAGAACTCTTACAAGTTCCTATTATAGAAAAGCGCAAGGAATTATTCTTGGTATGCCTTTTCTTCAACATTAATGGCTTCTCTATAATTTATTTATGGAAAATTTTCTTGTTGCGACTACTGTTAAGTTCTGTCTTGAGTCTTGACGCTTGGGCATTATAAATTCATAGCATTTGCTTTTCTGCTTTTAACATTTGGGGTCAAACATGCTTTATCTTTCTCAGAAAATATTCTCCGGGGTTTCTTTATCTTTCTAACAGTAACATTGTTAGATTTATCGCCATTATCCTACATGTCCTGTTTAAGACTTGTGTGCTTGGATTGTTACTAATTTCTTACTCGATGCTTTTATTGAGTGCTCCATTTGTTTTTCACTCAGTTTACGATGTCACAAGGAGAGAAACCTTTACAAACTTATCAGAAGTATGGGCTAAAGAAGTGGAACTCTATTCAACTAACCAGGATTGCATGAAAATGCTAGTTGGAAATAAAGTTGACAGAGTAAGTTTGTGCTCTAATCCGGCGTGCATATATATATATGTAATCGGTGTGCATAATTATGAAATGTCTGTCACTAATGATTTTGTAATAAAATGAGTCTGGAACAGTATTACAATACTCCCAATTTACATGTTTCTATTGACAGATGTTATAACTGTTGAAGAATCTTGTGGAGGTCTATAAATTTAATGCTAGGATATATTCCAGCACTGAGGGGCAAACTGGCAATTACTAGAGCAACAGTACTGACATAGGTTAAATTTTTCTTAAGACAAAACCTCTTCACGTCCAAACGCAAGCCTTAAATTTTCTTGGCAATAATCTATTCAACTATATGCTTCTGTATAATTTGAAGTTCTTACTTACGTTACGTTTTCTTTATGCATTCTGTTAGTTTTTTTAATGGGTTCTCTCTGTTTAGGATTCTGAAAGGGTTGTTAGTAAGGAAGAGGGCTTAGCTCTTGCCAAAGAGTTGGGGAGTTTGTTTCTTGAATGCAGTGCTAAAACTCGAGAAAAGGTGGACCAATGCTTTCAAGAACTTGCTCTAAAGGTACAGTTTTAGATTCCCTTGTGCCTTTTCCCTTCTTTTAGGGTTACCCAATACAATTAATATCTGAACATATACAGAACTTGTTGCAAGTTAAAGATAACAGACAAAAGATTTGAGGAAAAAAAAAAAAAAGGATGCATATTTAATTTGCATAATTTTGAATAACTGGTCATTTGTCATGAGAACTGACATAATTCTGTAGATTTTTTATACCTCATACCATTTTAGCTTTTTAACCCACTCAAACATGTCAAGTTTGCCTTTCGTAGATTATGGAAGTTCCTAGTCTCTTGGAAGAAGGATCAACAGTAAAAAGGAATATATTAAAGCAGAAACAGGAACCCCAAGCACAGCAACATGGTGGTTGTTGCTCTTAAAATGCAGCATTGTGGACGTTATTGAGTCTTGACAAGCGCATCCTGGACATATCATGTATATGTATGTAAGCTTCTCTAGCTTCTCACTGTTGCCGTTGTCTTTCAGTTGCTTTATTCTTGTACTACCGCAATGTGGAAATTGACACTCAAATTACACCTGTTAGCCTGGTGTAAATATGTTTGCTCTTTGGTTCTTTGTTTTCTAGCCTATGTTTTGTCCAGATCAGTAAAGCCAGTGCAAATACGATTGATCTTTCAGTTTCAATGTCACTCTCAAGTTCACTGTTTCTGTCGCTTGCATCTTTGTTCAAGAAACAGACGGTTTGGCCGCATAAAGAGCTGTGGTCCAAACACCGAAAGGAAAAAAATTACGTGACACTTGCACAATTTTGCCTTCATAAAGTGATACGAAATTACAAACTTTACAATCGAAATAGAAATCCTAACTTGACACTACGCATCTCGAAACTTAATCATACGGACCCTCAACATCAAATATGAATACGTTAAATGAATCTGCTAGACGGGAAAAAAAAAATACTGTAATCAATCAATTCTAAACTAATGTTCAGTCACACCGAATCATTTCAAGCGTTGAAAATTTTACCTCCTCGTATTTTAGAAGAAATTAAAACACTATAAATTACGAGGTTGCTTTGCATCCCATAGCTCATTGTCGTGGATATAAAATATTCGAGGAAGTTCTCATACATTAGAGAAATCATGTGCTGCAGCATGCTGATTTCTGAGGCGAAGCTGTAGAAGCATATGGGCCTCTGTTCGGCTCAACTTTGTTGATTTTGATGGATTGAGGCTGCATAATAAAATAACGAGTCAAAACTCAAAGTAATGTCGGGAAAAACAATCGATAATTTTCCTAGGAAGATTAAGGAAACCAAGAAAAATGTACCTCTGCTTTTGGATCACTCTCTGAATGTCTCTGCTTTATGTCTCTTGCTATAGAAAAGAAGACCTGTTCCACGTTCAAGTTGGTCTTGGCACTCTGCTTAGAAAAGTTTTATAAATATAAGTACGAAGAAAGCAATGCCCAGTAGCCATAACTAAGGCTTAATCAAAATCAATGCAAATCAAACGTTAGCTAGATCCAAGTTGTAAACCAATTCTACTCACAGTCTCAAAAAATCGGATGCCATATTCATCAGCCAATGCCTTGCCCCTTGATGTTGGGACTACCTACAAGGACATTACAGCGTAAGTTATTTATGATATAACAGAACCCAAGTACTAGTATAAAATAATCTCCAATCAGTACCCTTTTGCTCTCATCCATATCAGCTTTGTTTCCGACCAAAATTTTGTTAACGTTATCAGATGCATGCTGCTCGATGTTTACGATCCAGTTCCTGATGTCTACAGTTATAATAATTAGATTAAAAAAATGCATCATAATTATTTAATCCTTTTCAGTAATTCCAGTCAGCTAAACTTAAAGCCAAAGAAAGTGAGGTGGAGCTAGGGTAATACTGTTAAAGGATGATTCATCTGTTACATCATAGACCAGTACTATTCCCATGGCGCCCCTGTAATATGCTATAAGAAGCAATGAACAATATCAGCTACTAAGTTACTATGCGTGTAGAAACAAACTGAAATAATTTAATTGCGACCCAAGCACGCAATTTCATCCTTATTGTGGAGAAACAAGTTGAAGTACCAGTCGTTATTGTTCGGAAACGTTCTTGACCAGCGGTGTCCCATATTTGCATTTTAATGCGTTTCCCATCAACCTCAACTGTCCTAATCTTAAAGTCAATCCTGAAACAGGAACTGATAATTCAGGACTCTGTACAAAACCATGAAGCATTTATGTATGCATATATAGGCACCTATGCTTCAAGATTAGGTGCCTATATACTCACATATCACAAATATATGGAACTCTGTCCCCTGAAAGAGTCACATAACAAAGTTTTGCATACGTACCCAATAGTGGTGATGAAACTAGTAGTGAAAGAATCATCCGTAAAACGTAACAGTAAGCAGCTTTTTCCTACTCCTGCAATTCACTCAAAGTTGTCATGTGATTTTTGAAACAAATATCACTCACTGATGAAAGTTAAATAGGAGAAGGAAGGGACGAAACTTGTATAGCTTTAGCTCAAAGCAAAAAAACTAAACTGCATAAATGGTAGAAATAGCAAAGCTCAAGCAACAACGAATAATTTATCATACTTTCATTGAAATCTAATTACTGTATTAACAAAAGAAAAAAGTTGTTGATTAAGCATGCTCTGTGCTGTTATTCACATCATTGTATTTGGACAAGAGCGAAGGAAACGGAGAAGTCCATGTGGATGGTCCTGTTGAGTCAAAGGACCACAAATAAACAGACAAAACATGTAGAAAGACAACGTTTTGGCATTTCTGCGGTGGTTGTATATTGCCGGATTTTTATTCTAAAATTTGTCCGATAAGCCAATTAGGCAAAGAATACCACACAAAAAAGACACGACCTCCATTTGGTTCTTGTATGAAACACAATAAAAGAGACCACAAAGAATTGATTTCAAGCATCTGTTCTCACTTTTAGTATGTCAAATGAAAACTCGCCTATCCCAAACACAGGTCTTAAAATTGTTCACAACCACAGTGAACCAAACCGTAACACAAAATTATAACAATCAACAGTACTAGCTCAAACTTATAAACTAGAGTGAATATCTAAACCCAAAAATTTAACAGAAGAATGACAAAAAAAATTAGAAAAAGGAGAAGAAGGAAGTGAGAGACAGAGACTTGCCGCTATCACCGATGAGAAGGAGCTTGATAAGGCAGTCGTAATCGTTCCGTGCTCTTGCTACTGCCATTATCAACGTAGTTTCAGAGTGAGGCAGAACTCTCTCACAGCTCAAAAGTCACAAGTCTAGAGAGAGAGGGAGAGGGAGAGGAAATGAGAGTTGAATACAAAGTTTACGTTTTATTTACGGGGACAAAAATCAGCTGCAAAACAAAAACGAAAGGAAAAGTAAGACAGAGCGTGACAGACTGTGTTGTGCAAACCTGGGATAAGGCTGAAAGGTCCCAATGTCCTTGTCCTCATTTCTACGATGCTTTCTATTGGAGACTTCATGACAGCTGTTCGCCTTTTTTATTGTTTAACTCACATTCTTTGTGCTTCCCAAACATTTATTAATTATTGAGACATCACTAATTAACTATTTCCGACTTTGGAAGCGACTTTGAGTAGTCTAAGAGGATTTATAATCAGGCATAAAAAACATTTCTTTCTAAAAATGTTGGATTATTTTAGTCATGGGTCAATTATTATTTAATAGCGATTTCTTTATTTTCGGGTTAGGAACTATTGATTTGGTGGTGTCATATGAATTTATGTGACCAAATGATGCTATTCAAGGTATTTTCCTTTTATCTCAATAAATTATCATAATAGTGACAGGTATATTGCTCTCCAATAAGGATCTGTTTTGCTTCTGGGAGAAGAAACAGCGCATCGCCTCATACGTTAAGACCAACATATTCTCCTAAGATATCTCGGCGTTTTTCGTCCCAACGTTTGAACTTAATTCCTAAGAAAATGAGCTAAAAAGTAGCTGTCCTTTTAATGTTCACATCTGTATTTATGTTTTCTGGCCCTTTAATTCTCTGGTCCAAACAAAGGCAGCTTTTGCACGTCTGTGCATTCTTTAAATGACGGGGGAAAAACACAGAGAAAAGAAACGGGTGGCAGTGTGGATGATTCACAAAATATCCCAGAGGTCCAAACTGGGCATGGATAACTGGAGTTGATTTCTTGTTCTTCAAAATCGAAGGTACAAACAGTAACAGCTTGATGTACCCGTGACTGCCCACTTAGAAGGAGTTCATGTTGAGAACGTTGGATTGATTAAAAATTTGAAGAGGGAAGAGAATGGGGGGGAATATAAGGAAGGTGGCCTGAGGGAGAATATGGAAGAGAATAGAGAAAGATTTTTTTTGCTCGAAGAGAATAGAGAGATGGAGATTAAAAGGGTGAAGAGAGAGAAGGGTAGTGACACTGAGGAGCGAGGCTGGCAAAGAGACAGTGACAGAGTGGCTTTCTGTGTCCGACGTTGTCCCTACTGTACTTATGCCAAAATGCATTCATTTTTGTCGGTTCTACGTTGTCAAGGAGCGCAAGGAATTGAATTCACTCCTACTCGAATATGCTCACGTCCGGACACACGGGGAGCACAAATGAGATACAGAGCCCAATGCCCACATGCTAGTTATTAGGAGCCAAATTCTCAGCGTCTCTCCACCTACCCGGATCAATCTAACATATTAGGGGCCGTTTGGTTCATATTAACTTGGGAGAGAGAATGAGAACTTAATGAGTCCCCCTCAAAAACGTGTTTGGTGTCTTGAGTTTTAGAACCCAAGTTCCCGGGCCCACCACTCTTCCCTTTGATGGGATCCCAAATTCCCACGTTACTATTCACTTTTTTTTTTGGCGTTTTACCCCTGAAATTTAAATTTGGTGGGAAAGTTTGAATTTGCCGAATTTTTTTTTTTTGCAAGAGTTCGAATTTAACAAGAACATTTTTTTAAAAAAAAAGTATTTTAGCCAAAAAAAACATTTTTTTAATTAATTTCTTTTAAGGGTAAAATAGACATTTCCTAATTTTTTACCAACTACCCACCCTTCATTTTGTTCCTACCAAAAAACTCAAGCCATCTTCCTTTATCTTTCTAATTTTCATTTCCCTTCCTTTAAGTTCCTTTCCCTCCCCCCAAATTCTTTAAACCAAACGGGCCCTTATGGTGTGCCATATAATTATGTTTTTTAAAATTAAAAAGAATTTAAAAATCTCAACCATTTTTACATAATTTTGAAATAAATATTACTATCTCTAGTTAGATATAGGCTTACTAAGAAGTTTACTAAGGTCTGTTAGGCACCTAAGCTTGTTAATTACTCTATACTAAAAAAAGAAAAAGATAATAATAATTACTCAATCTGAAAAAAAAGTAATTACTCTATCTAAAAAAAATGTCATTGTATTAAAAAAAAAAAATTCTAACAAACCTCAAGCCAGGCCTTTGGATAGATATATGCAAAAATGAGGCCAATAACAAGTCACAAAAAGCCGTTTTAAGCCATCCTATTTCTAGGTTTTTAAATTTTAAAAACCATGATTGTGTGGTACACTAATTGATTTAGATGGCTAGAAATTAATGTTATTGAGGGACGATGAGAATTTGGCTACTAAGGAAATCCGGATCCTTATTACAAGACAGTGACAAATGCTTCTTATTATAAAAGACCAACTAATAAGTCTATTTGATCTTTTTTCATAAGGCACTTGCTTATTTCCAAAGAATAATAAATATTTTTTTCATATACACCCATAATTAATAAGTATAGTAGATGAGAGTAATAATTAATATGATATTAGAATTTAGTGCAAGAAGTAGAGATAATATTGAAAAATATTTAAATTTTAGTATAAATTTAATGACTTTAATTATTTTTATTGATGTGTGCACATTGTTAATTGATGCCTTATAGTAAAAATCAGAGGCAGTATATATATATATATATATATATAGAAGAATCCAATTGCCTGAATGAAAGACAGAAAAAAAAAATCGTCTAAAATGTGATTGAGGGAGAGAAATTTTAAGTTCTATTTTTTATCAAGATTTTTTTAATAAGACCGGTGGGGGAAGCTCGCTATTGAATTAGTTCAATTATCCAAGTTCTTTCCTAACCTGACCTACATATGAAATCAGCATAGAGGTAAAAAGGAATTGACATGTTTTCTAATGTAATCATCCTAATTATAGCACAATATTTAGAAATTAGCTTTGATACTAATTACATGACAGAGTTCTAATTATTGTCAATTTCTTTCTAAAATGACCTTATTAATACTTTTAAAATAATAATTAAACACAATAACAATTTAATAATGTACATATATATCCTATAAAGTAAATAATGTTTACAATTCATTAATGATACATACACCTCAATTCTACTTTTTTTTTTTCATTTTTTATAATAAAATTAAGCTTTTTTATAATAAAATTAAGCTGTAACTAGAATGAGAGGGAAAAAAAAAAGTGATTTTAGAAATGATTTTTATATATTAAACCCAAAAGAATTATGGTGGAATGATGATGATCAAAGTTAATCTCTTGAACTCAACCATCGCGCACCAGTTGCAAATTTGCTTGGAAGATTTCTCCTTTGTTCCCTCAACTTGTAAAACCAAAAAGCTTAGCTAAATAAGGGCATATTTAAAGAAAATAAATATAATTAACTAATTTAACTACTATCCTTAATCTCTCCAAAATTTGATAAATATATCCTATAATTAGAAGCAGAGGGAGTATCATTCTTTAATTCCCAAACGAATTTTCAGATTTTGGATAGCTTAACGGAGCAACATCAAAACTAGAATACTGTCTAGATGAATTTAAACGCGTTCCACCAATCACACAGCTATTGAGATGGTGTGGAAGTAGCAACAGCGGCTTCCAGTAATCTCCTTGCGTCTGTGCTCTGATCAGGTAATTCTGCTGGGGTCTGCCAAGCAGAAATTAAATTCAGTCTTTTTTGGCCAAGAAAATTAATTTGGGACAATACCATTTAGGTCCCAACTAAGAAAAATAATATATTGACACATTCCATAACTTGTCAATGGCAACTCTTTCAATTATCAATGAAGACTTTTTTAATATTATTTCCCATGGTTGGAACCTTAATGATATTCTCTCTAATAATTTTCAGAATACGGAAATTTCTTATATCCCTTCAAGCCTTACCTTTCCATATAAGTTTGTCTTTGTGGGAGATGCACCATGAGACAGCAATAACCTAATGACATCAACGTGCTCGCCTCTAGCAGCGTGATGGAGCGGCTGCATAAACAATTACGAGATCATGATGAAGAGCACATCAGAAATCTATTCAAATATTATATTGTGGTTAACGTGAGGACCAAGACACATCTCTTTTATCTAAACCCCCGAAGATGGGGAATTTCGTCCTCCATTGCTAGGGTGAGAAGGCCCCAATAAAACACTTTAAATTGGACACTCCACAATCATATCTTGCTCCCATCATATCTTTCCTCTCTTTCTAAATACAATATTATGCACTCTTTATAAACGTAGAGGATGAAGACTGCAAAATTTTATAGTTGATTCAACTACACAGCTGACAATTAGAAGTTTAGATGCAATATTTTTGGTAAAAATACTCACTGTATCACCCTCTGAATCAACTGATTCAAGCATCCTCCTTATATTCTCTGGATTACCAGCTCTGTTAAGTAGCAGTTGGACTATCTCAGCATACCCTGAAATGGTCGTTAAAAAGTTTTTAAAAAAAAGCTTTAAATAACAATCCAGTGAAGTGAGCCAGCTTATCACTTAGAAGATAGCTACAAATTACCTCCTGCACAAGCATCATGTAATGGAATTGCTCCATCTTCATCCGTACACTCCATGTTCGCTCCTCTTTCCAGAAGTAGCTGCATTTAATTGAAACATCTATCAGTTATCCACTAAATTGTTTGCAACAACATATCAAACAAGGAATAGCAAAGTTGACAAACCTGAACACACGATAAATGGCCATATAAGCAGGTCAGATGTAGAGCTGTATCCCCATCTTCCACAGGTTCATCAATACTTCCAGTCAGGTTATCTGCAATTATGCAGAATGAAGGTGAGCACCAGCATAAAGATGATCCGACATTCTAATGAAAGAGCATTAAGATGACTGGCAAAATAAATTCATTGTAGCTATTGCAAACATCATTACAATCCTCACTTTCCACCAAAATGATGCCAATCTCCAAAAGCAAAACTTTGGTGTACACTACTGGATTTATAAAAGATGTCAGAGAAATAAAATTATGTATCTGCAATAGTGAAATTTCTATTGACTGCAGCAACCAATTAAAGTATGAGCTCAACACTTTCTTCAATTGAGGCAGAAAGAGATGTCTAATTCTGATTTCAATCACTAAAGAAAAACAGCATACCCAGCTAAATCAAAAATCCATATTCGCAACTACTTGAATTTGTTCTTTCTGTGAATGGGCATCTTGATGATAGGTAGAAAGAGAAGTAGAAAAAATAGGAAAATAAAGAGCTAGACTAAGAATTTAGAACTTTCATTAATGACACAGTAAACTATCCTCCTTCATCTGTTAGAAAAGAATAGTAAGTTAACTATAGCTAAATCCTTTAACAATAAATCTTTCATTCACAGGTATTAAAAGACTTAATTGTTAACTTCCATATACCCAACTCTGATTCCTAACGATATTCCCTCCCCCAAAAAGCCTAATCCTCAAGAGAAACCATCATTATTACAAAATTCAGGACACATTCTTTGAAAACCATAATATTACACTGAAGTAGCATCTTGTATTCAAGGCATTCATGGCCTAGAGGAAACTTCTTGTGACAGAAATAACACAGGTTATTTGCCCTTTTGCCTGATGTTGTTCAATTTCAACAGCTTGTTTTTCTAGGCTGTTGTAAGTGCTCCCACTCTACAATGATAGCCTTGCTGCACTCTTCCTTCCTCTGTTTCTGTTTGTTGACTGGTGGCTGAATTCTTGCAATTTGCCATTCTCATGGTGTCCAATAATATTCTTAGCTTAAATTATCTCACATCTTGGGCTATGTCTTGCTACAATCTAGCTGTAATACAAGTGATCAATTAATCTTTAGACAACTTTACTTTGAACGAAAGATAATCAGAAACCTACTTAATGCACTATAACACTTCTATTCTTCCTTAATTGCATCAGTTCTTACATTAGGTCTTCAAAGATAGGCCCAAAACATCTTCTAAGAGCAGTTTCAAGGGTCTCTCATGAAATCTGATGCCTTCTTAATATACATTCTATGCCATTTTAAGCCTTCTTCATCTCAACATATACTAGTAATGATTATCTTCATCTCTTTTGGTGTTTCATCCAACAAGAGGTATATTTGGACTGAAAGCATTCAAAGACATTTTCTAGAAGGAGTCATGGGAATTACTCCCTCCGTTCCTAAATATAAAACAAAGTTGACTTTCTTTGGGGAGATTAAGAAAGTTAAATAAGTTACTTAATCATATCATATGTTGTATATCTTTAAATTATATATCAGTTTATTAGTCAAGCTAATTAGTTTTTTTTTTTTTTTTTGGGGGGGGGGGGGGAATAGTCTAAAGTAATTTAATTAACTTCCTTAATCTCTCCAAAAAAAGTCAACCTTGTCTTACATTTAGGATCGGAGGGGGTACATCTTTGTGTAATGAGCAGTTGTCTAATACTCATGATTCACTTACCTCTAATGGTCTCCTCTTCTATGATATTGACCCATTTGATGGACCCATCACTCATATTGCTTCCACTAGTAATGCCAAAAGACCACCTATCAGACTATGGAACCCAGAAACGTGTTGCGCTATGATAAACATTCAATTATCTACCATAGTCGACATGATATGTTCAAATAATAACCTCAATCTACCAACCATCACGTGAAGTCATCAGGCAGACTTAGGAATGGACGAATTCAGCCAGGGGTCAGTGGATCAATAGCTATGATACCACCAATTGGTGTAGAGAATTTAAATTAAAAGAATAGGAGAGTTGAGAAAGACTTAGAATTAAGAATTTCATTTCCAATTTTAGATGGTATCCTTAATCTGTCATACAACTATATAGAAGGATCATTAGTTAAGAACACTAAGTACTTTAACAATAAGTATATCATTAACAACTATTTCCCTCCACTCAACTCTGATGGCCAAAGGCTTACACTCTGTCACTCCAACACCTTATACCATATGAAAAGGCATAACCATACTAAGTAAAAAATCAACCCCTTTTTTACTTTTCCTCTCTGCCAGTACTCTGTCGACCAATTTTGAAGATAATGAAGCGCCCACACCCAATATATTCACACAATAAAGCTCATCAAGTTTAAACCCAACCAAAAACATGGATAGCACAAGGCACCCTTAGAAATATTGTGTTCGAGAAAATTTGTAAGTTTATGTCGCCAGCACTCAGTAGTATATACTTATTCATCTGAACAGCCTGAATAGCTAAATAGCTATCATATTACATCAGCAGCTAAAAATTTCACGAAGTTAAGCGAACCACGTGTAGATAAAAATAAAAATGGAATAATAAAAGCATAAAACGGAGTTCGGACGAATACCCAGATTAAAAAAAAAAAAAAAAAAAAAAGCCAAAAGAAGCACAATCGAAATAGCTATAACTCGGTTATTGGAGAGCGGAACGTGAGGATTAGCTTGCACCTCGAACAAGCAACAGAGATTAAAAGAGGTTGAAAAATCACTTTAAGAAATTAAAAGCAACAGCTTAGAGAGGGTCAGAATTCAGCACAAGAGATTAAGGCAAGAAGAAAGAACCTAGAGCGAGGCGGAGGTTATCGAGGTCACCAAACTGAGAGGCGGCGGCCAGGTCGCGTAGATGAGGAGGCGTATCCGATTCATCAACCTCCAATACGCCATTTTCTTCAAAGAGGGCGTTGTCCTCTTCGAATTGGTCGTCGTCGTCGTCGTTGAGACCATTGCGCCTCCCTGGAACCGCCATTCTGCTCTGTCGCTCTTTTTGCGGGATACGAGGAGGAGGGATACGAGTACGAGGGATCATCGGGGCCGCCGTTCCTACATTAAAGCCCCCGCCACGCGGAATTACACTTTCCTAGTGAAACGGTACTTATGATATGTCGTTTTGCTTCGCTTTCCTAATGTCGTTTTACAGTTTGGACCGTGTTTGATAGGGAATTACGTTATAATTGTTTTTTTAGCGTAATCCTTGAATACCTAAATCTAATCTAGTAATCAGATACTGTACCAATTTTTTTAAAAAAAGTGTTGTCGAAATATCAAGAATATTTATTATATTTTTAGTATAATAATTATTTTTCATAAATTAAAGGTTAGATAGTATATTTGTATTCACAAAATTATATTTTATTGGATTTTATTTCATTCCGCATGTCAGATATAAAAAGGATAACGCAGAATATTTTAGAAGACAATCGAGCTAAAATCCAAGAACTTGATGGGTGACTGATGAGATAATAATTTTCACAGATAATTAGATCATAGGATAGGATATTGTCACCACTATTTTTTGTCACTACCACTTTGTCACCGTTAGATTAGAATCTCAATAGAAAAGAGAAATAATAAAAGTAAATGAGATTTTGATCTAACGGCGAAAAAGTAGTAGTGACTTTGGTGTGATAATATCTTATCTCATATATCATAATGCATATAATATTTATAAATTTTTGTTTACGGTGATTTTTTTGGGCAAATGCTTACGGTGATTATTAAATTTATAATTATAATGTATAAATGTTTTTAAATAATGTATTTGGTCAATACTCAAAATATTTTTTTTTTTTTTCAACACCAAACTCAATATATATAAAATTTCATCAAATCTTTTTTTTTTTCCCTTGCTCAGTAATAGAGATAGGAATAGATTTGATCAAACTTTAGTCAAATAAGCCTGAACATGTAATAAAGGAATAAAGTTTGAGTCTTAGGGTGTGTTTGGATTGAGGGAGGGGAAGGGGGAGGGAAATAAGGAATTGACCAAATTGCCATTAATGAAAAGAATATTTCTTTTTGTTGAGAGTATATTTTTGGAATATTGAAAAGTTTCCATGGGCAATTTAGTAAAGGAGAGACCAAAGATCTCCCTCTCCCCCTCTCTCTCCCTCCCCCTCCCTCAATCCAAACACACCCTTAATGCAAGCTTTTTTAAGGTTCAATACTGAACCACCAAAAAGCCTGAAATTTATTTAAAAAAACTAAATATAAAAATGTCTTATATTTCAAGTCTTAAGTAGGCTCTAAGCCTTCTATTTAGCCTGCATAAATGTAGGCTATTGGCATGTTGAAAAGTCTACATATTTACAAAATATAGGCTTTGAATATAAATAATTAAAATAAAATATGATTTAATAACATATAAAGGGTATATAAAAATAACATATTATTATAAATAATTATTAAATAAATAGGATCTAAAATTCAAGTGTTCAAAAAAAAAAAAAATGATCCCACTGACATATGACATTCACATTTACAAAATAGGCTAGCACAAGAATAAAACAATCAAAATAGCACAGAATGACTGCCACGAACTAAAAATCAGTCATAACAACATAAGCATCAAAGCTTTAATATAATCTCCTCCGATTTAGATGGCTCCTGTACAATAGAAAGTAAAGCAACATAGTCTTCGGAACATATTAGTAGGACCGGAACAAACAAATACTGAAGGAAAACGTTACTAATATGCTAACCTCTATCGGGGTCACATTTCATATTTCTTCCTTATATATTAGAGGCATGAAGGCATTTATATAAATATAAAAATATATACTATCTCTGGTCCTAATTATAGAACAATCACATCATAAAAATGTTTCTATAATTAGGACCAAAGGGAAGTATTATTTATTTATATTAAATTATATATTGTATGATGAAATTTTTTTCCAATCCCGTATTTCAAATTAATTAATTTTTAGTCTTGCATTCAGAATTTTTTTCCCTGTAACATCAGAATCTTGAAAATTAATTAATTTAAGATATTAGGTGTAAAAAAAAATTTTGAGGATACATCATATAATTTAATATAAATAAATAAATAGAAGAAAAAATGCCCCCATCCGAAATGAGCATAGAAGAGAGAAGTATAAGAATGTCAAGCCCTCTTGTTGCCATATTGCTGTGGATTGAGAAATTCCCAATGGATGAGGAGATAAAATTTGTTTCCATATGCAAAGGCACTGCTCCTCAAATTAAATTAGATCTATGCGTTTGTCTTCGTTCAAATCAAATAATCAAAACAAAACAAAAACTTCAAATAAAATAAACACAAAGTAAAAGAAGGATCATATGCCATACAATAAAACCTGGAAAATACAATTAGCTCCTTTCGATGGGTTTGTCTTCATTCAAATAAAATAATAAAAAAAAAAAAAAAAAAAAAAAAACTTCTAACTAAAATAAACCAAAACCAAGAGGAAACCAATGTGCCTATTATCACCGTCAAGCCACCATACGATTCATCAACTAAAAGTTAAAATATTTTGTTCTATAATCATCAGCGGAGCAGATAGAGAGAGTTGGAGGACTCCATCGAAAAAAGAGAAACTATGCAAAGACGACTTGCAAGTGCTGGAGATACCGACAACTAGAGGAAGGCGATCTGGGGGCATGATGAACTGATGGTCATGTAATCACAGGGCGAAAATAAAAAACAATTATACCATAATTAAAAATACTTAAAATATAATATAGACATGATATATAAAAAGTTGAAAGAAATCTATTATATAACAACCCAACCTATATATATTTATGGTGTGTGTTGTACACTAGCCAAAAGAAAACATGGGAAAATTCCTTACAGGTCCCAAGGAGTAGAGATAATTATAATTAGGTCCCTTGAAATCATGATATTACACAGAAGTCCTTAGGGACTTCTGTATAATTATTTGTGAAGGTAAAATTACCATTTTGGACTTTTATGTAATTATTTTCAGTTCTCAATTGCAGAGGTTATTTACAACAACAAATGTTATATTAACAACAGAAAAATCATATATTAACAACAACTTTTGAAAACCTGTATTTTTTCATATATCACTTCCAGAAGCTATTTACAACAACAAATGCTATATTAACAACAACTTCTGAAAACCTGGATTTTTTCATATATTACTTCCATAGGCTATTTACAACAACAAATCTTATATTAACAATAGAAAAATCATATATTTACAACAACCTTTGAAAAAATAACCAGAAATAGTAGAGGATGAAGGAACAGGGGATGAGAGAAAGGCAAGTTCGTCGGATCTGTGGTCTTGCCGTCAGCCATGTCAAGTGATCGCCGTGAGTAAGCAAAACGGAAGCAGAAGTCGAATATTGGAGCAGGTCCGAAATCACAAAATCCACAAAGCACCTGAAAATAAGCAAAACAACGGAAGCTGTGGTTAAATCTTGGAGTAGGTCCGAAATCAGAAAATCCACAGGGCACCCGAAATTAAGCAAAACGTCAAGTGATCTTCAGAACGATGGTGGCATTTAGCGGAGATCGTGGCAAAGTGGTCGACGAAGATCGTGGCGAGTGGTCGACGGAGATCACAGGGGCCGATGGCCTTTCGTGCGTCTTCCTTGCTCGGTTCTTGGCAGAAATCGTGGAAGATCGATTCTTGGCAAAAATGGCGGAGAGAGACAGAATAGAGGGAGATGACAGACTTGATTTAGTGATTTAGGCGTGTTTGTTCTTTGTCCAAAATGGTCATTTTGCATTCTTAAATAATTACACAGAAGTCCCTAGTCATTTGAAGGGACCTAATTATATTTTTTTGTCATCTTTGGGACCTGTGCGTAATTTACCCAAAAAACATATATATTGTATGGTATATGATATGAATATAGTTATTTTTTAAATGTGTAAAAAATTTCTGGCCTTGAATAAATAGGCATGGCCTATTTATGCATTAAAACTTTTAAATAAGTCTTTGTCTAATCTTTATAATAAATAAGTCAAATCTAATCAGTCAGAGACAAACTAGGCTCAACAGTAAGCTGCCTGACCTGATGGGGCTTAACTTATTCCACTGTCACCCAGTGGCGGAATGTATTGATGGGCCCCAGCTGGCTCCAACTGATCTTATAAAATTTGTTAGTATATATATGTATTTATTATATGATATTTTATTAGGCTACAAATTTAGCCCCAGCTAATTTTTTATCTTCTCTGTAAGGATAATGTTTGTTTCATTACTCATTGGGTTTTGTAAGAGGAAAGTAAAATTCTTATTTGAAATACAAAAAAAGTTAATATTATTTTATATATTGTTTTGATTTATAATTATCGGTCATTATTTATTTATATTTTTAAGGTTATTTGATACTATTTAGTAAATACTCCCTCTGGTCCTTATTTAAGGAACCAACTAAGAATTCTCACAAGTCAATAACAACAGTTAAAATCATTAAATTTGTCCTAAAATTTAAGTAATTTTCAATATTATCCCTATTAATTACACTAAACTCTAAAATCATATTAATTATTACTATTTTTTTTGCTAAAAAAAGAGTGATAATAATTTTTATTAATTATTACTCTCACTCACTATCTTTTTAATTATGGGTATACATGAGAAAAAAATATTTAATGTTATTTGGAAAGAAGCAAGTGTCTTATAAAAAAGACCAAATATACTTGTTAAGTGGTGCTTATAATAAGAACTAAAAACTAAAGAGAATAGTTCGATATGTTTATTTTTTTGACCGGGGCTAAAAAAAAATTCTGGTTCCACCACTGCTGTCACCCAAAAATTTCATCAAATCGATTAAGTCTAGAATTTTGATCAAAGATTAAGTCTAGAATTGACGAGTATATATATGTTTAAAAAATAGGTATTAATCTATAAAATAAAATGTTTATGCCAACCAAAATCTATAAAATAAAATTTATAATAAATTATGTTCTTCTCGAGTTATAGTGTTCGATTACTTCGCTATCAGACGTTATCTATACGAAAAGATGTGTATTTAATTACATTATAATACAAGTCATGACACATATATTATCCTCAAGAAAAGCACCTAGCTAATCATAATTATATTCATATATACGTGGATATATACCTAATTTTTTTCGTTATGGATATTTGCTGTCAATAATATAATATTATGCCTCAAACACTAGAAAAAGAGATAAATCATCATATACTTTTTCTTAAGGACATGGGGTTATTTTTAGTAGAGATGAGAAAAATTGAGGTTGAAGCTTAAAGAATAGGAAAAGTGTTTATTTTTAGAGATGAGAAAAGTGCTTAAAGAATTGCGCAACTCTTAAAAGGAAACACTTTGAGAAGGATGTTAATTTTTAAACACTACCCCAGAAAATAAATAAATGAGGGAGGGTCGTTATCCGTGAGAAGCATGCATGAAATTAAACTGGAAGTTCTACGCCTAAGGAGAACCAAATAGTGGCTGGGGAGCCTCAAAAATGTACTTTACAACCAAAATTACCTGCCGCAATTAATTTTATCCATTTCTAGTTGGAAAACTATCAGTTTCATGATCCAACCTCCTCTGGCTAATTAACCAAGCTTGGATGGTTTAAACCCAGCCTTTAATTGAAAACCATGTGAAATATATGGAACATTGGGCTAATAATTATACGTCACGGACTCACGGGTCTCGTGGAAACATATGGAAGTATTGATTAAGAATATTCGTCAATGAAAAAAAAAATTGTAAATATTGGGAGATTTGTGTAAACTGTGTAAACAATGATGTTCATTACGTGGTACAGGCTGTTGATCCCAGTGATGTTATTTGTTTAGAGTCTGGACATGTAAATATAGTTTGTAGTGTTATTAGGATAGTTGGCCCTTAAACCTATTTAGGCCCATTAGGATGTCTATAAGAACGAAGGCCCTTATTGTTATGACCTGATGATGTTTTGTATCAGCTTTGTAATTTTTGTTTCTTCAAATTAATAAAGTTAAATATTTTTCTGGGCCACATGTGAAAATTCTACAGTAAATCGATAGTTATAAGCCGCAGACCAGCTGCCACAAAGTAAACTTCATTGTCGATTCTGTACTATGGCTGGCAATCAAATCAAGCATTAAAGAATGGAAAGAACCAACAACTGCATACAAAGTTGATCAGTTAAAAAGAATAATAATAGTAATAATGAGGTATACAATAACAATAATCGATTCGATGATCCTCTACTGGCGAGGCTAATTAACTAAATCACAGAGGCAGAGACATATGGAAGTTCAATAATGGCAATCCACCAAAGAAGACGCAGAGAAAACAAGAACATTTTCTTTAGACTGAAAAGGCAACTTGGATTCTCTGTGATCATCTTCTGGTGCCGGAAGATTCAAATCCAACTCCAAAGCATTCTTGGTTGCGGGCTTGTTGGCTTTCTGGAGTTGAGAATTATTATTCCCTGTGCTCGTCGTACACGTCGAAGAATTGTTCACCAATGTTCTGTGACGCCTCATATGACCCCCTAAAGCCTGCCCAGAAGTAAACTCAGCCCTACAAATAGAACACTCGTGTACCTTCGACTTATTATGAATACTACTATTTGATATCTGCAAGGAAAGGACGAAGCTTGTGCCGGTGGGGTCATAGGGTTGGTCATGATGAGCCTCTTGGTTTGCAAATGCAACTGATTGAAGCTTTTCTTCAGAATTGTTGGGCTTTTGTTTCTTGTGGCTGGCTCTGTGACCACCAAGCGCTTGGAACGAAGGAAAGCATCGATCACATGTCTTGCACTGATAAACGTATAGCCCAGAGGAATTCTTGTTATCGTCGATATTGTTGTGGGAAGAGGGCTCACGACGGGTATTATGGCCTTGAGCCAGAAGGATCAAACAGTTAGCCATGTCCTCTTCTTCAGTAGTCACCCTCAATGGATCAGTGGAGGTTGTAGCCATATCTACTACTGATGATGATCCGCCGGAATGGTCGTCGGTGCTGGCTCTTCCGCCAGCGCTGGAAGAAGAAGAAGCCATGGATAGCCTGAGTGGAGAAGGTAGCCTGGAACGCTTGGTGCGCTTGCCCTTCATGACTTGTTGGGCTTGATGATCCTTATTCCACAACACAAGTTCTTGGCCTGTGACCTCCATAACTAAAGCTTTCTTCTTTTTGTTGTCGTCGTTCTGTTTCCTGGTGGTGTCAAGTGTGGATGATGGAAGAAGCAAAGGATAAGAGTACGTGGGAGTTAACTAGTGAATAATATATATAAAGGAATGGGTGGCGTGAACAGTATGAGCGTGTTTTGGCATTGCCAGAGTTGCGTTTCCAACCTTGGAAGTTATATATAAGGAAAATGATACAGGTGTGTGGGTAATGTTGTTAAGTATGATGAGGGGGGAGGAAATTAAACGAGTGAGATTCGGTTGGCTTTGAAGCAAACCCATTACTTTTTTCTCAACGATTCCTTTTCACGGAGGATTGGTTTGCAAGCCTGGAACCACACAATCTTTGCAACTTTCACCCCTCCTCATCATATATGCTTTTTTTATCTCCCTTTTCCTTTCCTTTTCTTCCTTGTCTTCCTCTTCATTCTTTTCCCCCCCTTAGCTTTCTTCAGCGTACAGCTTATTGTTCGGTTAATTAAACCAATTTCCAAAAGTTCTTATTATTAGTTATTAATTAACAGCCTCATAGTGTTGAAATTTTAAGCTGGAGACTTGGAGAGATCCTTGTGACTTGTGATGGGAGATTATCTCCCATTAATTAAGATATTTTTAATATTAATTGCTTCCATGACTTGAAGATATGTATAATTTTAAAATATAGAGTACACTACTAGACACACCTAATCAGGGAGTTCATGTGCGGTTGACCCAACCACCTGTGATTGCCCTCAGTGGACAAAATATATACAACCCAATAATCACGCTAATAATTATTTGATCATTATTAAGATCTTCATAACTAATCATTAGGTGTCGGTAAATGCACCATATAGCTATAGAGACTATGACTCTGTCTTCCTTTTATAGTCTATCCAGAGTTTTCCCTCCATTAATCCGTGGGAATCTTAACTGGATCGACCTGTAACGAAGGCTTTCACACTTAAGAATAACGGAACTTTTATCTCTATAACGGGTCAACTTCTTATTCATAACATAACAAACATATAATTGATAAACAGTAAACTAATACAGCGTGAAACCACGCTTGTTTTCGTAAGTAGCCCTGAGTTATATTAGGGTCGAGGTTAATTAATTATAATATATAATGAATAGATAAACAATGAAAGGATTATTAATTAAGAGGCATGTACATGGGATGAGGAGGTGGAGTGTGGTACGTAGCGGGTTTGGTGGTGTAAGGTATAGAGTATGTGAAGATTAGAGAGGAAGAGAGATTCTTAGCGTAAGGAATTCTAAGTCAGGGGTTGTGAGGGGCACGTAACTTGCAACGCCAGCATCAGCTATATGTGTAGGTTACCTGCTGTATGTGAGTGCCTCAAAGCAAAGCATCTACTTCACTCTCCCTACATTATTGTGCATTTTTATTATATTACTATATACTATAGGAGTGTCATTTAACGCAAGAATTCTCTGCACTACCTCTCCACCTTCTAATATATATATTTATATTATTATTATATGTATTCCTCAATCATTATGCAAGAATAATGTTGCTTAAGCTTAGACAAGACACAAAGTGAGTTGGCCGGTGCGAACACCTTATGTTTTTGGCACGTTCTAACATGCATTTACCATTATTTTAGCTTGCTGCAATAATCCACTTCCACACTTTGGACCACATGCTCGTGCCATCAATCTTGTGATAATGCAGCAACCTCTTTTCTTTCTTATTTAGAAGATCAAAATGTAATGAATTCATATCGCATGGGTTTTTTGAAAAATGACCCTTAAAAAGTTTTGGATTCTCCAACTCCAACAGTTAACTTTTAAGATATGGTTCTCCTAGAAACTTATACCCTTACAATGATACTTTAATTTCATTGTGAAACAATATATAATCAATAGGGGAGGTCTACCTATAGAAAGTTTTGACCAAAGGAGCTGACCAACAAAAAGTTCTATTACACTTCTTGGGTTCCTAAACTCCAACAGTTAGATTTTAAGATGAGGTTCTCACAAGGAATTATACACTTTACAAAAAGTTTTATATATACATGCATGAGATCAATGGAAGAAGATGGAGATTCGCAATATGATTGTGCAACTGTGAATCATAATTCGCCATAAAAGCCATATATACAGAAGCTGAAAGTAGTTGAGCAGCACTGAGTTTTAAGGTTTAGAAAAGGATCCATGTTTCCAATTAAAGAAGGTACTGTTTCAAGAGCAACTTTAATCAGTGCGTCATGATGATGTTTATAGAATTTAAACGGAACCAATAAATATATAGTATACATACTTGGGTGAATGTGATCAATGTTAACTTTTTATATGCCTGGCCTGGCAAAGTAATAATTATACAGAGATGTTATTGAAGGGATGATAAGATATGAGTCAATGAGTGGATCATAAAAATATAATGATGAACTTTTAGGTTATGAGGGATATAATATACATATCGAGTAGGTGTAACGTAGTTTTGAGAAATGAGAAAGCTTACTGACTATACGGCCATCGCTTTCTTCTAGAAGTAAAAGAGAGTAAATGAGAAAGCGAGCTAAGCCGTCGCGGCAACTAACAGTGTGTTGCTTAAGGTAGGAGTATGAAGCAGACATACTCAGATGAAGCGTGCTCTACTAAGTTGTAACCACATACACTCTCTGCTGCAGTTGGGAGCTCCGTGAAATATGGAAAACCTAAAGGAAGCGGCTAATTAATTAATTATATAAGAACAAATTAAAAATAGAAAGCGTGACAAGGGAGCAACAGCAACATATATGAATGGGCATTAATTCCTTCTTCACATGTCACGACCGCATAGTACTCTTCCCTGTCGGTCCTTGTAACATATTCACAGCCTAATTCCCACACCAACATTACCATCTCTCTCTCTCCACAGAGACTTGTTCACAATGGGAGGGCATAGCATATAGAGAGTCATCCGCCCTAAGGATAAGGACTTTGTGCCAACTCCAACCATGCTTCAGGTTTGGTCCATTTGCCCTTGCTAGGTGAAACAAACATGTGAAATGGCACTACCAAATGTCACCCACTTTTTTTTATATTTTCTTTTCTTTTTTTTTTAATGGAATCAACATTATGTATTATTCGTGGTAATTTTCACTGCAAAACTTAACATTGTAGTTATTGTTATTTATTTACACCAATTATACTTATGTGTATTATTACATTATATATCAATTTATAAGTTAAACAAATTAATTTAGAGGAAAAACTGTAAATATAGATAGTTTGAAGTAATTTAATTGATTTTGTTAACTCTTTAAAAAAAAAAAAAAAAAATCAATTGGATCTTGGAAGGTGTGGAAGAAGTTACAGAGAATAAATCCCCGTTGGGGACGGTACTTCAAGATTCAAGTGTTGTCTAGGATTTTAGGTCATGGATGATTTGCGATGATCGAACGAAAAGGGTCCGCTCCATGTACAAGACTTAGAGCCCAGTAAGCCCAAAGGGCCTCGTTAATCTGAATTCTCTCCTGGAACATGAAATCTGGGTCATCTGCACTATCTGCGCTAAATAACCCAACTATTGGGATTCAGATCCCAACTTTTTATTGAAAAAACAGAGTTTTTTTTTTTTTTTGCAAAGGCTTCAGTCCAAATCACACTCCTTCTTACTCAACTCGTGTGCAGGTCCATATGAACAATATGTAAAGCACCCTCGTGTGCGCCTATTTTTGGAAGCTACAATGGTATGATTGGAATCTAACGAATTTGAATCAAATGAAGCTGAGTCCTATCTATGTAGGTGTAAAGCTCTCCAAGTGATAATTTTTAAAATTATAATTAATCCTCAAGTCCTTATAGTTTCAATCAATTTTGAATTAGATTCTTATAATATTTTTTTTTTATCAGGTCCTGTTTCACTAAATTTTTAATCATGTCCTTGTAAGTTTTTTATTTTAATTTATAATTGAAAGTTAAAAATGAATAATATTAAAATGAATTTTTCATATAATAAATTTAAATTAATAGTTAAATGATTCAAAAATAATTAATATAACTAATTCTTAATTAATTACCTTTTTTTTTTTTTTTTTGCCCAAAATTACCTATAATTTTATTCTATTTTTAGAATCATCACTTATCATGATTCAGATTTTATAATTATAAAAATAGAATTAAAAATTAAATAATATAAATATATCTATAATTAAAATTTTTGAAAAATATCAAAATAATTCATAAAAAATATCTTGAAAATGTATTATTTATAGATTATTACTATTTAATTTACACACAAATGTTTAATAATATTATACATAATATCCTATTTTATATTTTATATTTATATTTATATAAGGACCAAATAAAAAGGAAAAAAATTATAGAGGCCTAATTGGTTGATATTATAAGGACCTACAGATTAATTATCCCTATTTAAAATAACCATGCGTTAAACCACTGACGCCAGCTATTATCATAGATAAAATACATATAACTTTATTTAGATATGTGTACCATACGCGTTATTCTCTCACACGGGTGTGGAATTTAAGTTGTGCCTACAGGGAAAATAGGTCTACATAAAATCTAACCTAACCTATTTAGTAAATAGGTCAGACTTAGACTTACGCATTTTACTAGGTCTACTTAAATAAACAGGTTAGGCAAAATCTAAAGACTTGGCCTATTTAACTTTTTTAAAATTTATCCTATTATATAAGTAGGGATAGGATATTATCACTACCAATTTTATGTCACTACCAAATCACTACCACTTTTTTACCGTTGGATCGGAATCTCATATACCTTTATTATTTCTCTCTCCTATTAAGATTCGGATCCAACGGTAAAAAAGTGATAGTGACTTGGGATTCAACGGCGAAAAAATGGTAATGACTTGGTAGTGACATAAAATTGGTAGTGACAATATCCTATCCCATATAAGTATATATGATATCATCTAAATAATTTATAAATTTACATCTTCATATTTTTTAGTATATAATAGATTAATTAGATTTTTTTTAAATTTTATTAACATTACATGAATTTTTAACCAACATAAATTGCTTTTAAAACAAAAATAAATCATACAAACTTTCTTGGCTTAACATATACGGTAAATTATAAATGACCTTCACTTTTATTAAACTTTTATAATTCCATTTTAATAAAAAAATTGTTGATTTTTAAAAAAAATATATAATTTTTTTCAAATTGAAGAATGCATATTTTTTTTCCATAGATATATATTGAAGTTGTGAAAATAAAAATTGAGAAAAATATTTTTTTTAATTTAATGAAACTTAAAATTTGGTATTAGTTTCAAAAAATAGAATGAGGAAGACAATATAGGAGGGATTGTAGAAGATTTTGTTAAGGGCATTTTAGTACTCTTAATTTTATATTTCATTCTTCTAAACAATTACAATTTTTATGGTCATTTTCAATAAATATTGTTTCTTCTAGGTCTTTCATTCTAATTTTTTCTTCATTCTAAGTTTCACATCTCATCATCATTACACTAATTAACTCTTACTTTCACATCAATCACTCACCCCTACCTCTATTCTCTTTCATTGCTCGAGATGGAACCGCCAACTCAATCCTTCTCTCCTTATTTGTGTTGTTTACTAAAGTATAATAATTGTTATGAGTTTATTTTGGTGTCGAATGAAATATTATAATGTTAGTAAAAAGAGTTTGTCCTAATTTATGTCGGAAAAATAAAAGAGGTAAAATCTAGTTTTGCTTTATTGCTTATTATGCTTGGTCGATCTTAAAAAATATATTTCAATAGTCAATAGATAATTAGTTTTTCTTATTTCTATTTTTTCAGATAATTGTTGCTAATAAAAGTTCTTTTCTTTTCCTTACTAAGCCCTAAAATTAAGGCAGGAATGAATTTTAAGCTTTTTAGACCAAATATATAGAATTGTAAATTAGTGTGAAATGTTATATATGGATTTGTAAATATAGGCTTTAAAGGTTATTTAAATGCTAATATTTTAAATAGGCGTTTAAACAGTTTTTTTTTTTTTACATATTTAGGTCTAGACTCACGCTTTAAATAGCTTTAAATGTCGGTTGTAGATTCAGACCCATTTAGATAACACTTTATCAAACCTAATCTATTTCCACCGTTAGCTAGCTGGTGTGGTACCCAAATGGGGTATGACATTGGTGGAGGCCCACAAATCTGAATAATATCTTCATATGCCAGAGAGCCTCATGCTTCACTGCTCCACTTCACGAGTCCAGAATTCACTCGCAGGCTAACAGGGAAGGAGGTGCTCTCCTCATCATTTCCCTCATTATTTCTTATTATCTCCATCTGGACTATTCAATTTTTGATCCAACATTTAGAGGGTTTTTTCAAAAAATTGCATGCGGTATGTTATCGCATGCGGTTTTTTGAAAAAGCTCTCTGGATCGTTGGATCAAAAATTGGGCGGTCCAGATGGACGATGAGGAGGGATAATGTAGAAGATGCTTATGAGAGAAACCGGACTCGGCTAACAGCGGATTTGAATGCGATCCAGCAAAAACGCGTGAGAGGAGAGATATAACATTGATCATTAGAGCAAAAACAAATACAATAAAATGAGAGGAGAGAGCTAAGCAGGATCATTGGTGGAAAAAAAAGGATGGGGATCATAGCTCTGTTACAATAGTTTACATAATCTATGATAGTAAATAATAATTCATCAACAGAGAAAGATTTAGTGAGTATTTGACTTATCCCAAAAAAAGTGTATATGACGAACAAACCATGATTTCAGTAAAAATTTGCCGAACACTCATTTATTGGAAAAAATCTTCCTGCTTCTTGCCCTCCATAGCTTCCCACTTCTGATGCACTGATGCCAAAGATAACACGTCACTGCTTACCGACTTCTCCAATGATCCATTACTGAAAAGGACAGGACAAGAAAAATACATTGTTCTTGTTCTTGTTGTCTCTAGGACGGTGGGCACAAGCCAAAGTTTCCAGCTAGAGTACTGCGGCTACACAGGATATGACATACTCCTTTGGTCCGTAAAACCTAGTTAGGTTACTTAATCTTTTATGTTTTTTATTATTATTATTATAATTGAGAGAATATCAATAGATTAATTTAGAATAAAAGAAATTAATAAACACTAAAATCAGGGACGAGCTTTGTTAGGGCTAGAGAGGGCCATGCCCTCCCCCCTCCCCAAAAAAAGAAATTTGTTTAGAATATTTTTTTAAAAAATTTTATATAATGTAAATTTTAAATTTAGCCTCCAAATTTTTTTATAACATCCCCCCTTTATATCTTTGGGGCTTATAATCCAATCTTTGTTCCATGTAGTATGTTAATCTTGTAATTTTTTTCTATATTCCAATCTAATTGTTTAAAATTTGTAGCTTATCAATGAAATATTTACTTTTGTAATGTAGTCTTTACTATGCTTTTACTCATTCTACATTATACCTGTAGATGGAGTTAATTGATTTTTCATTCTAAATCTCAACCTCAACCTCGGAAGTAAAAGTATTTGTGTTCCGTTGTGGAACACAAATGTCTCAGCCCTGGAGGCTGGTTAACTTCAATATAGGATCTGGTAGGCTTATCCAATGTTATCTATGGCACGGATAACGGTGGACAAGATGATCATCATGTACACAACGAGGTGTGGGGTGTGTGCACGGTGGGACGATATCTAAAGAGTAAGGGAGAATACGTGTGTACGTTCACGGGGTGTGCCCCTATTTATAGCCAAGCGGGTTGGTCCGACTCACTAGGTAGCACGTTCCCATGATGTCGTGCGGCGTGCCCCCACTTCCCGCATTACTAAGGTAGTGGGGATAACCGTGGGGTAGTTGGCCTTCTAGTGGGCTTGACTTGGTCTGGCCCATTTCCGAGGTCCATAACAGTTGCCCCCAAAGTCGGCTACTCGGGCTTACGAATTGCCGAGTTTTACTCCGGTGCTGGCCCCGATTTTCCAGGCCCTTATTTCTCTTAGAACCATTTTGGGTTCTAATTTGAATTGGCCGTCACCGCATTCTACGTTCGTGCTGAGCAGAGATTCGCGTAAGCATTGCCGCCAATCTTATGCATTAGATCTCGACCTCGACCTCGTCGTGCGTTTCCACAGCCGCCTAGGTCTCGTCGTTTAGGATCTTCACTCGAACTCGTCAATTTACCTCGGCCGTTGTACGACTTGGTATTCGGCTCGGGGTTTTGAGCAACAATGCCGACATACCGACAAACGCGACCGTTCGCCTAGCTAAGTGTCTTTTCGCTTGCTCGCGTCACATCGTATAACCGTCGCTTAGATTATAATGACACGTGCCTTTCAAGCGCCGCCTTCGGTTATCGCGCCCATTAATGTCCTACGTCATATCGTCATCATAGCTTTCTAGGGTTTTCCTTTTACCCCTTAGCAATCGATGTAACGTCTCGGCTTTCAAACGTCATACCTCTAGCACTCTTATAAGTGTTCCTCATACCCTTCATCATCATTTTTCTTCATCTTCTCAACTTTGAAGAAACGTACCAGGACTTCCCTTTTTCAGAATCTGCTTCTTGCTCTTTCGTTCTCTTGCTTCCAGGTATTGTTTTCTCAATTGTTTTTGAAACACGCGCATGTTATAATTCGTATTTTGCTCTTTGGCACAGGGTGTTGAGGTGTTGAACGACCGTGATGACCGTGAATTCCTCTCCAAACGAAAAAATGTCGAACGCCATTTTGAACTCCGCTTGTCCGAGTTGCTTCGACACCATTTATTTTTTGCTCATTCATCCCTTCGGCTTTGAATTATTTGATGCTTTATGGTCTCGCCATCATGCATTCGAGTGATTTTACTTTGTTGAGTTCTTCACAATGCTGGGAAATTTGGGCAATGCGGGCTATTGGGTTCGACATGCATAACTTCGTTCACGTTTTAACATGCTATATAACTTGTTCCCAAGATGGATCCAAAACCCCCGCTAGTAGATATGTATGGTAATCCTATTCCAGAAGAAGATAGAGAGATTCTTGAACGCGTGCCTGGTCGAACTAAACTTTGGCTATGGTCCATTCTTCCCACGGAAGAAGAGAGGATGGAAAATTTACTCCGATCTCGGGGAAGTGGGAGTAGGACAAGCGTACGAGTTCCTTCTTCACCCGATGCCGAACCCCTAATTCTCCTTCGCCCAGTTGTCGGCTTCTCCCGAGGTTATTCCCCGGTTTGAACATGGGTTCTTCTCGGTCCTTGTGAAGAATGTTGCCACAAAGCGATCGAGCTTGCTCGTCATGGCCATGACAGAGAAGCCGAGTCTCTATTGGATAAATGCCGCTGCAATAAACCGACGCATACCTCTTCCTTGGGCCCTTGCTTGTTCAAGCTCGTCCTAAAATTCTGTCTTGTCGGGTATACTTCGTAGTTCGATTTTGGCCTTTGTTTTTATTTTAGGTTTAAATGTCTTCACACCAAACCACTCATTCCGAGATCGGAGAGTCCGCCCCTTCCGGAGGACCTTCACGAATGCCTTCCATCAGAGACTATGCTGTGAGCAACATAGTACTTGCCTATAAGAATAAGATGTCTGGAAAAGTGCTTTCGCGGATTGCCCGAAGTGGAGAGGGGTATGATGTGTGCTTGCCTCCAGCCAGCGAGTCCGTGGCTTCGGGTCGATCCAACGATGAGTCCAGCCACTTTTTTTATTTTTACAAGGATTTGGTCACCTATCTCGGGGTTGAATTCCCCTTTTCCGACTTCCAAATGAGCCTTCTCACCCATTTCCACCTTGCACCTTCTCGCTTACATCCCAATGGTTGGGCCGCGCCGTTGCCTTTGAAAAGTATTGCACGACTCATAAGCTCGAGTGTTCCGTCTCCGTGTTTTGTAGCTTCTTCACTCCTTTAGATATTAAGACTACCACGGACGGGGAAAAGAAATGGTTTTGTTGGACCTCATTTCGGGCGTCTCATGGTCGCAAGTTTCTTAGGCCTTTTAAAGATTCTTGGAAAGGCTTCAAAACATCTTACTTCAAAGTTGTCGCGAAGCCGGGGATACACCGTGGTTTCTTCGAACCCGGACGTCCGGGAAGTCGAGGACGCTTCCCTTTATACTTGGTCGATGAACACCACAAGTTTGACGCAAAAGATTTTTTGCCAACTAAGTCGCAATTATCCGCCGCTTGAAAGAAACCATCGGCGCCCTTATTGCCTTAGTCCAGAAAGATAATTTGGTGGAGTCGGCCGAGTACATTACATCCCGTAGGTGTTTATAGGGCTCCCCTCCCCCAATTTTATCCTTTTGTGCATGTTTGGTCGGACTTTGACTTCTTTGCTTTTGCTTTTCGAGGTACACCGATGGGAAAAAGACCCGAGTATCGGACGTGACGATTCCGCCACTCGTCCAACAACTCCGGGTTCTAAACGAAAAGCGCTGGCCCGGGGACAACCTCGATGACTCGCTACCGCCAAGAAAGCCAAAGCTCCGAAGAGGAAGAAGAATGACAATCCATCAACAAGCAAGGAAATTCCTATCCCGACTTCTCCATCGAGATCCGGGGATCATGAGCACGAAAATCTTGCCCCGATGTCCGCCCGACCATTCGGCTTCCTCGTTCCTATTTTTGGGGGCATAAAATACCCAACTCCCTCCGTAAGGGTATTCGCCCGCGACCATTGGTATGACGGGCGGACATTGTCGGAGCGGAGACGACGAGTTGAAGGAGATTGAGCACACCAACTTGAAGAATGTCGGCCTATGTCAACTTGTGGCACATCTCCAAGAGAAGGTCGGTCGAATGAGAAAGATCTGACTTCTTTGAGGAAGAGAAGAAGAAGAACGACGAGGCATTAACTCAAGCACGGGAGGATCTGCAAGTGGCGAGAGCCGAGAAGGAAAGCCTCTCGACGAGCCGGTTAAAGTCCGTGACGCGCCGCACTTGTCCGAGTCGAGCTTACTCGAAGGGCGCGGAGTCCACGAGAGTGACATGGAGTCCATTGCCGGATATAAAAACTTTATTGACGAACGACGGAGCTCAACGCTTGTAAGCAAGCCCTCACAGCCCGCTCGAGGCCAATCTCAGTTCGTACCGAGGCGCCCTTGATGTCGCCGAGGTTAATATTTCCAAGCTAACGGCAGGCGTTAAGGAGGCCTTCGAGAATGCCGTGGAACAAGTTCGCTTCCTGAATTCCTCAATCGATTTGAATTTAGAAGGAGTGCACATGAACGCGTACGTTGAAGACGGAATATTTATTCCGGCTCCGCCCGTGGTTGATGATGCCAGCCTTGCCGAGACGGTTCGGGAAGAAGAAGAAGGCGGCGGCCAATCTCCTTCGTTCAACAATAGTCGGCAATTTGCCATTTTGCACCTTACGGCTTTGTCCGTAGGTTATGTAAACACCGCTTTGCCGTGTAGGGCTTTAATTTGTAAACGTTTGATTTGACCGCTTTAATCATATGCGCTTATTTTCTATTTAGCGTCTTTTGAATTGAAGGTTTCCTGACGTGATCAAGGTCAAGGAAACACTCCTTTCTGGTATGCCTAGTTTTGACATATTCGGCATTTAAATGGTGTATACACTAAACTTGGCGGCTATCCGCTACATGATTTACGAAAATGGGCGTTCGCCAATTCGCACATGTTTACTTTGGCCAACGTGGATAATCTGATAAACACGAATTGAGTAATCCGAGTTCCATCAATCCTATCATTTGGCTCTTTGTTGCCACGATCCTGTAAATGTGCTTACTAGGATATTTATTCGGCGGCTTTTCTTTTACATGATTCATGGACTTTGGTCCATACATGTTATGTCCGACTTCCTTACGCGAGATAGTTTCTTTTACATGATTTATGAACTTTTGTCCATACATGTTCTGCCCGACTTCCTTACGCGAGATAGTATCTTTTACATGATTTATGAACTTTTGTCCATACATGTTCTGCCCGACTTCCTTACGCGAGATAGTTTCTTTTACATGATTCATGAACTTTGGTCCATACATGTTTTGCCCGACTTCCTTTGAACAAGTTGCGGAATACGGGTACTAATGCCCGTCCTTTTGATTCATTCATTGTTCGGCTTTACATCGACTCGATTCCGTAGGAATTTGATACATATTCATGATGAAGTAAGCTGAAAGTCAAGTTAATATAGGAAAATACCGAAATTAACTGAAAACAAAACATTGAAAACAAACGAGTGCATCGACTTCGATAATCGGCTATAGTAAGCCTTAAGTTTGTCGGCATTCCAAGTCCTTTTGATTGCTTCCCCTTTCGGTGATTCGAGCACATAAGCCCGTTTCCGAGTTCATGTCGGATGCGGTAAGGACCTTCCCAATTTGCAGCGAGCTTCCGTCTCGGGCATTTCTGTTGCCTATATCGGCCCTTCGCAGCACCAAGTCATCCTTGTTGAAGGATCGGGGATTAATCTTCTTATTGAACCGAGCCGCGACGAGTTGCTTTATGGCTAAGTCTCGCAAGTGAGCCGTGGTTCTAACTTCGTCGATCGAGATCTAGCTCGACCGTGATAGCCTCGTCATTTTCCTGCCCTTCTGCGAAGTCGTCGCTTTTCTCCATGAGGGTTCGCCGATTTCTCTTGGAATCATGGCCTCACGGCCCGTACGTCGGCTGAACGGCGTCTCTCCCGTGGATGTTTGAACCGTGGTCCGACAACCCCACAAGACTGCATAGAGATGTTCCACCCAACTTTCCGTTCCTCGGTCATTCGCTTTTTAAGTCCGTTGACGATGACTTTGTTTCTTTGCCTCGGCTTGTCGTTGGATTGTGGGTGTTCCACGGAAGCGAAATGATGCTTCACATTAAGGGCGGACATCATTTGCTTTGGAAGCCTCGTCCATGAATTGCGTTCCATTGTCCGTGACTATTTCCGCCGGAATCCCAAATCGCGATATAATATTCCTTTGTAGGAATTTCGCACTCTAGCCGAGGTAATGGTCGCCAGAGGTTCAGCTTCGATCCACTTAGTAAAGTAATCGACCGCGACGATCAGCCACTTCAATTGGCCTGGAGCTGGTTTAAACGGTCCCAACAAGTCCATGCCCCATTTGTAAAATGGCCATGGGGCCGTGATCTGCGTCAACTCGGATGGTGGAACCCACAATATCTTGCCGTGCTTCTGGCAACTATTGCATCTTTGAACATGATATTTAGCATCTTGCGCCATTGTAGGCCAATAGTATCCCGCCCGAACCGCTTTACGGGCCAAAGCTTTCGCCCCCATGTGTTGTCCGTTTATGCCTTCGTGGATTTCCGCCAAAACGTATTGAGCTTGATCTTCGTTGAGACATTTAGCCATGGGAGAATGCACGCCTTTACGATACAACTGATCGTTCACCATCACATAGGCGGCGTTTCGACTAGAGTTCTTGATTCGGCCGCATCCTGCAGGGTTATCCCCCTTTCCGGATAATCGCAATTGGTTTTCTCCAATCCCCCGAATCGAAATCATCATCACGCAAGTTGGTTCCGTAGGTTCTGGCTGGACAATTGTGCGGAGATTTCCCGGGCACTTCGTGCTAGCTAGCTTCGAGAGGATGTCGGCCCTCGTATTTTCTGCCCGAGGAATGTGCGCCACCGTCACCTCGTCGAAATATGTCATAATGTCTTTCACCTTTGTCAAGTATTTAGCCAACAGGGGCCCCCTCACTTGATAGGTCCCTTGGATTTGGGAAGCGACCAGCTGAGAGTCCGTGGATACATGGACTTGCCGAGCTCCGTTTTCTTTGGCCTGCGCAAAGAACCCGGCAATGAGGGCCTCATATTCCGCTTGATTATTCGATGTTGGGAAATCAAGTCGGAGAGATAATTCCATCGCCACGCCTTCGGGACTTTCCACAATAACTCCGGCACCACCTCCCTTTATGTTAGACGATCCGTCCACGAATACTTTCCATGGTTCGGCTCCGTCTTCTCATTTTCGAACCGAGGTTAGCTCCACTAAGAAATCAGCCAAAGCTTGTGACTTGATTGCTGCTTAGGGCCTCATATGTGATATCAAACTCGGACAATTCAATTGCCCAAGCTATCATCCCGCCGACCCAAGTCGGTTTATGTAAAACTTGTCGGATGGGTTGATTCGTTCTTACCACGATCGAATGGCCAAGGAAATAATGGCGAAGTCGTCTTGCCGTCGTTAATAGTGCAAAGGCCATTTTCTCCGGTTTTCGATATCTCAACTCGGAACTTTGCGGTGCCGACTTACGAAGTATCTTGGTTTTTGCCGTCTTCGGTATCTCGAACTAAGACCGCGCTTACTGCCTTTTCCCTAACTGACAAATAAAGCAACAATTTATCCCCGACTTCTGGCCGTGATAACACTGGCGGAGATGCTAAGCATTGCTTTATTACGTCGAACGCTTCTTCACACTCCGAGTTCCATCCTTCCCGAGCTTCCTTCTTCAAGAGCTTAAAGAATGGGAGGGATTTTTCTGCGACTTGGGCAAGAACCTTGTCAAGGCCGCCAATCGCCCAATCAATTGTTGTAATTCTTTCTTGTTCTCCGGGGTCTCATTTCCATCACGGCCTGCACTTTTAAGGTTAGCTTCAATGCCTCGGTTGGTCAAGAGGAAACCCAAGAATTTTCTTGACGGAACTCCGAAAGCACATTTTGTCGGATTCAACCGAATTCGATGCTTCCTCAATTTTTCGAAAGTTTATTGTAGATCATGAACATGGTCGTTCTGCTCTTTAGATTTAACTATCATATCATCAATGTAGACTTCCACGTTTTTCCCAGTGATCCGAAAAGACCTTTGTCATCATTCTCTCGGTAAGTCGCCCCCGCATTCTTGAGGCCGAATGGCATCACGTTGTAGCGATAGTTCGCATTGTCCGTGATGAAGGCCGTTTTTCTTGATCCTCGGGATGCATGGCAATCTGGTTGTATCCCGAGTATGCATCCATGAATGACAAAAGTTGAAAGCCGTACGACTGATCAACCAATTGGTCAATGTTAGGCATGGGAAATGCATCCTTCGGACATACCTTGTTCAAGTCTTTGTAGTCCGTGCATACGCGCCATTTGCCGTTCGGTTTTTGACCATGACCACGTTTGACAGCCACGTCGTGTATTGCACTTCCCTAATAAATCCGGCTGTGATCAACTCCTGGACATGCGCTTCCAAGGCTTTACCCCGGTCCGCACCCTGTTTCCTCTTTTTCTGAGCTACTGGGTTTGACCCATGGTGGATGGCCAATTTGTGACAACAAAACTCGGGGTCAATTCCTGGAATCTCAGATGGCGTCCATGCAAATACGTCTTTGTTTGCTCGCAGGAACAACTCCAATTTTGCTCGCATCTCGGGATCCAATGTTTTTCCGATTTTGGTGGTCTCGCTTTCTGGTTCATCCCCCGGGACGAAATCTTGTCTCTTCATTAGGCTCGGACCTTTGCATCTTGTCTTCTTCCCTCAAGTCTAACTCTACTATGTAAACAAAGCTTATTGTCCGTCTTCTTTTCACCTCCTTTGGCAGGGTCCGTCTTTGGAATTTTCACCGCTTCAAAGTAGCATTGCCGAGAGTCTCTTTGATCTCCTTTTACGGTAACGACCTGATTCTCTCTGTCATAAAATCTCAACTTTTGGTGATTAGACGATACCAGCATGTTCCAATCATGGATAGTCGGTCGTCCGAGAATAATATTGTAGGGAGACGGGAAGTCGGCCACAACGAAACGGACTATCCCTGACTTGAACGCCTCTTTCGTCCCCAACGTCAATTTGAGGTCGATGTATCCCTTTGGACGGGTGTCTTCTCCATTAAAGCCTGTTAGGGTGGTCCTACATGGTTTGAGGTCTTCCGAATCGAATCGCATGCGTTTAAACGCATCCCGAGGATTATGTCCACCGCGCTTCCATTATCAATAAAAATCTTCTTAACTCGGCAATCTTTGACGATTCGGTTATGACGAGCCCGTCGTGGTGTCCGGCATGACATCCTCCAAGTCTTCTTCGATAAACCCGAGCATTGGCAAATTTGGTTTTGCGAGACTCCCTTTTAAATCTCGGACGGTCAACTACGGATAGAACCTCTTTCAAGTATTTTTTTCTTTGATTGGCGGAATCTCCTCCTCCGCCAAACCTCCAACAATCCCATTGCAGTCATATTTTGACTCGGGATACTCATCATGTGCTTCTCTTCCTTTTTTCTGTTCTCGTCTTCTTTTTTCGGCCATCGGACTTCTACTTCGTTCTCCTCCGCGCTTGCCCTGCCGCCCTTGCGTTTGGATCAGATATTTACGGAGCTTTCCCTCTCGTATGAATTTCTCGATGGCGTCCCTCAAATCCCAACAGACATCCGTGGTGTGCCGTGTTGGTCATGAAATTCACAATATCGGGATTTGTCCGGGGTATGTTTATTCCGCATCGGGCGTGGCCGTTCTACTTTTTCATCTCGGTCGGGAGACTTCCTTCCGGACACGGGCCTCGAGATACTTTTAGTGGAGCGTATCGGTCATATCTTCCTTCGCTCTTCGAGGTTTAGCATCCCTTCGTCCTCGGGATTCTTGTCTGTTTCGGGTTGTATCGTTCCTTCATTCGGGAGATGGACTCCTCCGCTTGTCCCGTGGTGCATGGCTCATAATATCCATCTGTTCCAGCTCTATGTATGTCTTTGAACGATCTCGGAATTCTGCCAGTGTTTTGGGACGTCGCTTTACGACCGACTTCTTCAAACGTGAGGATTTGTCCGGGCCGGCTATGATGCGGTGCAAATGTACGTCTTCCTTTAACCCCGGCACTTGTATTGCCGTGTCCTTAAAGCGATCCAAATACTTTTGCACCGTTTCCCGGGTGATTGCTTCACCTTTGATCCAATTGGAACTCGGTTTTGGGTTGCTTCTGCTCGTGGCGAAGTTGAGTAGGAATTTGTTCTCCAAATCTTTCAAGTCGGGATTGTGTTTTTCGGCAAGGTGTTGAACCAGATTTGGGCTGGTCCACGTAGCGTTCCCGCAAACAACCGGGGTACCACGGGCCCCGAGTATCCTTTGACCATGATCTCCATTCGAAATTGCCCACATGCACTTGCGGGTCCCGGGTTCCATCGTATTTCGGGAAATCTTTGGTGTTTAGGCCTTTTGGATAAGGCGCGGCCATTATTTTGGCCGTGAAGGAGTCGCGATTTTCTCCTCCTCATCCGAGCTTGCATCGTTGACGGCGATGCCACATCTTTATTAGAGAGGACCTTTCCTTTGTCTTTCTTCGACGTTCCGACCGACGATCGTTCCTTTCGAGTGTTATCAGTGTTGTCCTGATTAGCCACTGTCCGATCTTGTTTTTTTTGCTTCTGGCTTCCCGTGTATCATTCCTCATCTCGGGAGTGTCTTCTTCATTAGGCATGCGTGACGTCCCAATATTCCGAGGAGTTGGGATGCCATTTTGGCTCGGGTCCACATTGCCCTTTCCAACGTTGCCGTCATGATCCTGGGTTGGTCCCGCGTGACGTCCGACTAATTTCCTGAATTCTTCCTCGCGGCGGTACATCTCTTCTCTCATAGTCCGGACGTCCTCTTCCCTTTGTAATCGATTCCGTGTTTCCATCTCGTCTATTCTGTCCCGATACGGAACCAAGGGTGGTTCGTAACAACCGAATATCGGGGTCGACCACTTCAATGGTTTTGGTTTGCCGGGTAGCGACATCTTCAAGGGTTGAGATTTCGCTGTGTGCCGATGTCTCCTCTTCGGTTTCTACCAACATTGGTTCTTTTTCCTGGGTTCATCGGGCCCCCCGGTTGTGATGTTTGTCCTTCGTGTTGCTCTGGTTGTTCTTCTGGCACTTGATTCTGCCGAGTTGTTGCACCACGTCCTCTTGTATTCGCCATTTGCTATGATAGGTTCGTGGCTTTATGGTATGGGATTCGAAGTTTAGTCGTCCCCCCTTGACGACGGCGCCAATGTTCCGTTGTGGAACACAAATGTCTCGGCCACGGAGGTGGTTAACTTCAATATAGGATCTGGTAGGCTTATCCAATGTTATCTATGGCACGATAACGGTGGACAAGATGATCACTTTGTATGTACACAACGAGAGGTGTGGGGTGTGTGCACAGTGGGACGATATCTAAAGAGTAAGGGAGAATACGTGTGTACCGTTCACCGGGGTGTGCCCCTATTTATAGCCAAGCCGGGTTGGTCCGACTCACTAGGTAGCACGTTCCCATGATGTCGTGCGCTGTGCCCCCACTTCCTGCATTACTAAGGTAGTGGGGATAACCGTGGGGTAGTTGGCCTTCTAGTGGGCTTGACTTGGTCTGGCCCATTTCCGAGGTCCATAACAATTTGTTATAAATTTAACTGATCTGGGAAGCAGATGATGTTGTTGAATCAGAGTGAAGTACAACAATACTATTATAGAGTTTTCCAGTTTCTTTACCGTGGAGCTCCTTTATCTTCGTTGCATCATCATAGTTATAACACAGAAGATAGAGTTTCTCTACATATGGCTTATAATTTATAAAGTTTCTTTTCTGTGTTTTCTCTGGTCCATCAAAATACGGGAAATAATATTGTAATATTATTTTTTTGATTTTAAATTCTCCCTATTTTTTCTCTTACCAACTTTTATTATAAATCTAAATATTTTAAAAATTTTATATAATCATAAAAATTTTTAATTAGTTAATGTGTATAAATTTGCTCTCCCCAAACTTTTGTCCCAAGCTCCAAATAGTCCCACCTATAAAACCAACATCAACTTCTCAATTTAAATTATATTTCTCCATGTCTGGTCACAAAGTCCAAAAGAATACATTCACCCCTGGTAAGGAGCTTTTGTTTTCAACGTTAGCCAGAGGGAAGAACCTGTTGAGGTCCATGCCATTTGTGAACGAAGAGTATAGTTTATGGACAGCTTTGCATAGCATTAGTATGAACAAGACACTTAACGATGTAGAAAACGAGTGCCGCCGAACTGTAATCTTTCATGTGCTAAAAAACATGTAGTATTATGGAGATATGGGTGTTTTTATTTAATGGGTGTTGATGGAACTTGTGTGGCTACGCTTTATTTTGCGGCTATAGGAGTGGGCCCGTGCCCAGAGATTTTATGGAGTGGCCCAATAAATTGACTGTTGGATCCAAAATGCACGTTTCTGTAAACTTCTTTCGTTTTCCAGACGAGACGTCACCCATCTGATTTTCCCGACCGAAAGCAACCCTCTTTTGGAGGTTTCTTCATCATCATCCTTCCCGCACACATCAAAACTGACCGCTTTATAACGGAAACAAATTCCTCCCATAATCTTTTTTTTTTTTTTTTTTTTTTTTTCATTATCCATTATAAACGGATTTAGACCATTGATTAAAAAGAAAAATTTAAAATAGTATTGCGTCTTTTTAGATTGATTAGACAGATATGATTTAGAGATTTATAAAGGATAACGAGAAAATAATGATGAGAGAAACTCAATCTTTTTATAACACCCTCCTTCCAGGTCCACTCTACATGGGTTAAGCATTTAACTTTTCATAAAAGGGTGATTTTGTCCCTAAACATTTGTGGAACACAATTTTACTTTGAAATTTTTAAAAATGGAGTAATTTTCTTATCGTTCTTTCAGTTAATTTTAACGAGTTAGTTAACCAAATTTACTAAACTAGGACTCCATATGTCATTCAAGTCATTTTTATTAAAGTATAAATTTGCTCTGAAAATTTTAAATCTAACTTTAAAAAAATGAAAAAGATGACACATGAACTTTCGGGGTAAATTTGTCTCTTAGCAAAAATGACTTAGATGACATATGGATCATTAGATCGGTATATTTAGTTAATTAACAGTTAAAATTAATTGACATAATGGTCAAAACAAAATTGCTCATATTTTAAAACTTTCAAGATAAAATTTACCTCAAAAACTTACGAGAGGAAATTATCCCCTAATAAAAACTACCATACCAAAATTCCGCTTCACCCTTACTCCATTCCTCTTAACGCCGCTACTAGTAATTAAACGAACAAATCGCGCTATCTCTTTCTTAGTTTTGCCTCTTGCTACTGTTGTCCACAAAAATGTATTTGATCTTTTAATTTTATTTAATGTTTATTGTTCCTTCTTAATAAATTTCATAAAGTATCTTTTCAAATTACTGACCATAACACAATTAATTTTATTAGCAATAAAATGACATTATTGAAATTTTGAATGTTAAAAAAAAAAAAATTTCTCAAATGAAGTTATATGAAGTTTAATTTTTAAAAATAATAGTTATCATCATAATTTGAAACAAATAATTTAGAGTTAAAAAATTGAAAGAATGGTTCATAAAATTAAAAGACAAAACTAAGGCCCGGTTTATTGTTACACGGATCTTAGGCGGTGAGAAAGGAACTTAACAAGGTTCCCTCTAAAAAACCATGTTTGGTTCGAGCGTCTTCCATCAACTACACTCCCCGCGAGTCTGAATCTTCCACTAACTATGGGAAGGTTGAATTCCTCTGAAAGAGGCGGGAATGTTGAAAAGTTCCCTAAAGAGTGAAAATTTGGGACAAAAAAGCCCTTGAAAAAACTGTAGCTCTTTAGATAGACGAAAAAGGCACGAGCTAGACGAATCAGTTGATGAAGAAGCTTGGAACTACAATGGCCGTTGGAGTCGAAAGAGAAGTTGAACCCAGGGGGAATTGAGCTGCGATTGAGGTCAGTATTCATTCAAAATCAATTTATGTGTGATTTACCGGTATATGTTTGAGCAAGGGAAATAGAGGTAAGTGGCAATAGGTTTGAATTTTGTACTGATTCAAAAATTTTGTATAAAGCCTGTGGACTCCTTGTTTGTTCGACATCGGTACATAGTGAGGGATAATCCGCTGAAAAGCAACAAGTTTGTCATATTTTAATGCATGTCTGGAATGAGTATTTTTGTGTGTTCACCGATGGTGGATCTGTGCTGTGGTTTTTACTGTCTTGTATTTATATTACTATTGTTTCTGTCAAAAATGCCTACTTCGGTTTTTGTCATATTACTATTCCTGAAATGTCTTATATAAACAGCTGCACAAGTTTGGTTATTGTCCAATTTTTCGTTCTAACGCATTGTCCCTTTAGTGCTTTACATTTGAACCCAACACCAGCGTCGGACGATTTAAAAGCATTGTAGGAATTTCATTTAACCTTTTCACTTAACTAACACCCAATTCTTCATACAAAATATTTCATTTTCCTCAACTTAACTTTCATTCCCTAGTATACCAAACATCTCACATTTTTAAATTCTCTCCTAGTCTTCCATTCCATTCCTTTCACTTCCTTTCCTTTCTCAAATCTTCCTTATAACAAACAGGGCCTATAATCTTGTGTAAAACTAAAGATGATTCAATCTACAGTTTTGTCATTCTTATTTCAAACTCTCGGTCCTTTTTAAATTGGGTTTCTTTTTCCCTTTTAGCCTAAAGGAGAGTTTTTTTAAAAAAAAGGGTGCTGGCTCACGAGTCAAGCTTTGTAAAGCTTGTGTGAGTTCCTCAATTCAGACACACTTGGATATCTCTAATTCCTTATCCTTTTTACCAGTTGCTTCCTATCTTATCTTTCTCTGTTACAGTCGTGGTATACGTCAATAAGTCTATAGCATGTACCATGTGAAGATTCTTAATTTCGTTTCATAGCTAGACTTTAAATATTGTAATCTAACCCCCAAACATTTCCAATTAGTGAAAACAGAGGCGCATTTTCTTTGTTTTTATATTACGAGCAGACAAAGATGGGCCACTTCTTAAATACACGCAGTGTTTAAAATTGCAAGAATGCTACGTCGTGAAGAAACCAACCGTACCATTGGCCAATTAATAAATTTTTAAAAATAAAAAAGTCTAGAGATTAGGTTGATTTTTTTTTTTTTAATTATTATTTTGCCAAAGAGATTAGGTTGAATAATGCTGGATGCAGGAAGGAAGAATATTTTATTTACCACGACTTCTAATAAATACTATATTTTGGAGGTGTTTGGTATCCGAAATTAAATTAAATAAAACAAAATTCAAATATAATTGTATCATATAATGCCCCACTCATACATTTAGTTGCACATTCGCACACATATCTATAAGTCTATTTCGACTAAGGCAAAAAAACCAATAACAACAATAATAAGTCTATTTCAACTGATCAGGTCAGCATTAAGAGCATGATTGGTGTGGAGATTTTTAATTTCAAATTCTTGGGCTTGCCAAGATCTTATCATCTAGTGATATAGAAGTGCCTTTCTAAGTGAGGGGTCGGGAGGTTGCGAATTCGATCCCGCGTCAAACTTCAAGTTGTTAGTGTGTTTCCCTTTAAATTGTTTTTAAAAAAAAAAAAAAAAAAAAAAAAAAAATCGTGGTATTCATTAAGGTATTAAAATCCAATGCAAGAATTTTGAGGCAGCGAATATTGGGGTAGCAGATTGGCAGGGGAGACCCTTCTCTTTACCCCAATTCTTGGTACTGATTTCATTTTCTTTTTTAAAGAAAATACAATGACAAGCAAAAGCCTGAAACTATAAAAACATGCTTGAGACAGAATACAAAAACCATCAATTTAATTATTTTTAGATAATGATTTTTACGATCTACGAATTAAGTACGCAAGAGTACTTTTGTTTCAATTTGCAGAAGAGAAAAAAAAAAAAAAAAACTTTTGAATTCACGGTTTTATGGTTTCAAATCAGACAAAATGATGGTTAGAAGCACAAGGAATTAGTCTGAGTGTTGGCCAGCAAGGCACGAACGGGAATTAATGTTTCCATTCAAAGTTCAATCTATTCCCTCTGTTTCAATTGTCACTTTTAAATAACTGAAAACAATTAAAATTAATTATGAAATATATATATATATATATATATAGGGATAGGATATTTTTTCAAAGCGTACCAGTCTTCAGTTTTTGTTACTTCCAATTTTAACTATTTTTCCACCGTTTTTCAGATCAAATATAATTAATAAATTACAACAATTAAAGGTCTATTACAACATAAATCATCTAATTTATCAAATAAATATTGTTAACATTTATATCCAAAAAAACACAATCATCCAACAAATAAGCATTCACGTTCATAATCAAAAACAAATTATGTTGCCGAATAACTTACATAAAATATAAAACGTGTCTAAATTCATGGTGATTGGGATTAAAAAAGGAGAGAAATTATAATGGAGGTAGAAAAAAATATATGAGATTTTGATCTAAGGGTGGAAAAGTGGTAGTTAACCAATTTGATAGTAATAGGAGAATAAAAAGATGAGATTTTGATCTAAAGGTGGAAAAGTGGTAGTAACAATATCATATCCCATATATATATATATATATATATATATATTCAATTATGCTCTTACTTATAAAGACGATAAATGAGACTAACAATAAACATAATATACACAGTTAAAAGGTAAAATTGTAATAAAATAAATAAATATTTTAACAAATCTAAAATAAGATTTATATATTAAGACACGCTCAGATATTTAAAACTTACACTATTTTGGGAGGGGGGGAGTATCAGACTATCAGTTAATGGTTCATTTTGTTTCCCAGACTGCACACGGGACGAGGAACCTCACATTTTCACTCTTGTACGCTGACCAACAACAGTAATGGATTCAGAAAAATCGCTTTGACGGGGTAAAAGATTTCTTCAGTTATTGGAGATAAATTATCTCCCATAACTCCAAAAACTACGTCGTTTTGGATTAATGAAGGGTGTTTTTGTAATTTTGTATCTTTCATTAATTCACTTAAAATTATAAACACACTCTCCATTAATCTAAAACGACGTAGGTTTAGAGGTTACTGGAGATAACTTATCTCTAACAACCGAAGAAATAATTCTCCTTTACTAAAATTGGATATGAAGCTGAGGCCTGAGGGAGAGTGAGGCTAGGGCGGCGTTGATTGTATAAGGCCGGTGCGGGGTCGGCATAGATGAGAAAGGGATTGAGGGCTGATGAATGGGGATCCCAATGATGCGGTGAAAGCGAATGGGATGGACCCCACCCCTCACGGTGTGGCTCGCTCGCCACTATCCATGTGGTGATGTTTCGTACAGCTGTCAGATAGGCATTGCTTTGTATGGCGGACATTGACCAATCCTAGCTAGCAGCATTTACCATTATAAGCTAAAGTGCACTGGTTTTTTCTTTTTCTCTTTTTATAGATGTGTGGCCCACTTCCACCAGAGTTAGCTCTCATCCTCTTCCCTTCCTATCCTCTTCTTCATTCCAACCGTTAGATTGAAATATTAATGGTTTAGATTTAATCTTTTATAAAAAATATTAATAAAAAAATTAAATTATTAATAAAATATTTAAAATAATATTTTTATAAAGATTAAATCTGAACGGTTGAAAATAAAGAAGAAGATGAGAAGAGGATGGGAAGAGAAGAGAATGGAAGCCAAATCCACTTCCACCACAATATTATGTGCTTATCCTGGGATTGGCTACGATTCACTTCTTTTCATCCTCTTTCCGTCATCTTTCTTATCTTAATTGTTGGATTAAAATCTTAATCGTTGATTTAATGTTTTATATAAATATTATTTTCATATTAATAAAATATTAAATTATTAAAAATAATATAAAAATAAAACATTAAATATGAGCAGTTAATATTTCAATCCAACGGTTAAGATAAGGAAGAGGACGAAAGAGGATGAGACGAGAAGTGTATATCCGTAGCCAAATCTCTTATGCTCTCCCTTCCCTCCTTCGAATCCTCTGCCGTTCAAGTTTTTAGAAAAGGTATAATTTTATCTCTAAATTTTATGTTATCTTCATTCTTAAATAAAAAAGACAAAATTTGTAATATAATTTTATCATATATTTAAAACAGGAGGGTGTATTTTTTATTAATGAAGTTAAGAAATAGAACATATTTTAGACAAAAACTATATATATGATTCTAACCATAACTTCAAATGTTTTCGTAGAATTTTCAATAAAAATATAAATTAGAAAATAAAAGTATTTTATCCTTGATTTACCTTCTGTTTCTTGTTTTTATGTCTAAAATTAAAATATTTTACTATACGGTGAAAAGATATAACAAACCGGCGGCGGCATGGACAGTTAAATGGATGTTTAGTAAATTTTTGTGAAAACTAAAGTTTTAAAATTTGCCAAACCAATATTTAGTAATCGTCCAGAAAATCTAAAATTGTTAATTATTAGAACAAAAAATCAGAAAAAATCCAAAGAACTGAGACGGCAGAATGTAGTTTATTTGCTGTCGATTTGTATTATACTTATTCTCTATCTTAATAGAAGAAATTTCTGGAGGTAGTAACTAGCAAAGGCCACTGGCCAAAAATAGTACATAGTAAAGGCGTTTTAAAAATCGTGGGGAACTGATTCTGAAATTATCGAACTAATTATGGTATTGCTTGGCTATTATCTAAACATGTGGCTGTAGTTTAGTGGTAAGAATTCCACGTTGTGGCCGTGGAGACCTGGGCTCGAATCCCAGCAGCCACATATGGTTGTTTTTTTCTTTCCGTTTTTCATAAGCTTATTCACGTACATCACGCCTACGGATAAAGACAAACTCTAGTTGTGCCGCACCAAGGAAAAGGCGCTCCGTTGGGGTGGCCCTCCCTCTACCCTCTCATTATTCTATGCAGTCCCCTCTTGCTTTATGGGCGCCCACAGTTGCTGCTTAAATTTTTTGTTACATTGTTTTATTTTATTTATATTATCCTAATTAGCATCGCACGACTCACTTATATATGTCCATTAAATAAATCACATAATAAACTATACATCTCATCGCTCTTTGGCTTACGTATGTGTGACAGCGCATCAATGGTGGTTTCTTCCAGACACTTCTCCCACATGCTATGTTAAGGATTTCATTTTAAGAAAAACACTACACATATAATGAAGCTGATCCTTGAACTTGAGCAGATGATACAAAATTCCATTCCAGAGAGAAGCCATCACGGTGATGCATTGTTGGAGCTGCTGAGTGCATGATTTTCATTTTTTTTTTTTTTTTTAAACGATGATAAGAGGAAGAGGAGGCGTATTCTGGGGAATATCCACCTGTCATTCTCACTTTCCATGAACATTTGTTTTGTTGTGTTTTATAAGGCATCATCCAGCGACGATCACATTTTATAATTTTTATTTTTTTTACCTCAAGTTGATAGTTTTTAATTGGAAACAATTAAATTAATGTCATTTCATGATGTCAAAGCCTGAAAACGCGCGCTCCCAAGAATTGAACTTTGAACAAACTGCAACAGAGACAACACCGAAGCTAATCTTCTGATTGCCGATTCCTTCATTAACTTCAGCCTATTATAAATTTCACATGATTTAGGATCAATATTATATATTATTCATCACTTATAAATATAATGAAACTCTATGTGCTTTTGTATTTGAAAAAAAAAAAAAAAAAAAAAAAATCATATGAATCTCATAAAAAAGTTAAATTCGCAGAGATGGATAAAGAATTGAAATTATTATAAATTTAACTTTGTAAATAATGTAACTTGACTTGCAAATATGAAAGTTGGATTTCTAAAGATAAACTGTTTAGCTTGACTTGTAGATATATAAGTTTATCTTATAGAAATGATTCTTTTGGAGTGTTTCAGTATTACAGTTTTTTAAGCCGCAGGACTTATAGATACTATTTATATTTACTATTTTCATATGGATTAAATTGTAAAGTAGCTAAAAATTTATTTATAAAATCTAATGATGTAAATATTAAAATGCTCCGTCTAAATATTATCAGGTGGTTGAGGAGCTAGCAAGAAGATAAATGCATGTGTGTGTGTGTGTGTGTATATATAACAAAGCTGGAAAATATACCAAGCATATATATTTTTTGTACAAAGCTGGAAAATATAGGTAATGCCTGATGCCATGTCAAGCTGGTCGATCAGCATCAATCAAAACGAATTAAAAATGTTGATGGCTCTTAAAGGGAGTATAAAATACAGTAATGATAACTTAGTTAATTTGATCATGCCCTTATCATTATCCCCCCCTGATGATAATATATATTTGCTAACCTGGCAGAGCTTTTCGAATTTTATTTTATTTCCTTCTCTTCTCCTCTCTCCATGTTTAATTTCCTTTTCCCCCCTAAAACAGCTTTTCTACCTAATCAATTATATATTTTTTTCGAGAAACTTCTAACTGACTAATTGTTTTGTTTTAAAAAAAAAAATGAATTTTTGGTTTTTAAAGAAAAAACAATAGTGTTGTGAAAAAGTGCGCCGGCAGACAACAACATGGTTTGGTCCATAGTAGTAAAAACGGAAGGAAAATGAAAAATCGTAAAACGTAAAATCGTAAAAAAACCGTAGAAACATAAAAGCGTTTGGAAAATTAGTAAAATCGTTTTAATAAAAAAAATCGTAAAAACGTAAAATCGTAGTAATAAAACGAGTTTTTAACTTCCATGGTTTGGTCTAACAAAAGAAGCTGATCCCTCAATACGTAACAACCCAAAGTTCTAATTTCTATGAAAAGAGATACCCACATTTTAATGTCTACAATGTTTCGAATATGATTGCTTTCAACGAAAAAATACCCATTTCTAGGGGGGAAAAAGGCGCACAGTACACACTTTGGTTCCTCTTCCAAGTCACGATCCATTATATCTGATGAACACATTTTTTTAAAAAAAAATAATGACTTTTATTTTTTCCAAAAAAAAGAAAAAAAGAAAGGCATTGTTTGGTATTACGGACCAGTTTAAATTTAGGCATTTTCGTGTCCTAAACATGTAACGCATGGACTATGGAGGATGCATACATATGAACCTAGGGATGCCTAAAAGCCTAGCAATTAAGGCAGATGATGATGTGGCAAACAGTCACTTGATGATGATATGGTCTGTCTCTATATACCTGCAGATTTAGGAGAACTCTTCTTATTTATATTGTTTAAATGGAATCTAGATGATATATTTTTTTTTTTCACTAAAAAATATTTTAATGGGTAGTGAATTTAAAATAAGGATTATATCTTAATTAACATATTTTTTTTAAATGATTTTTTCTTTAACAATCGAAAGTTAAAAGTAAATAAATATGGATCGTTTAGATCCCATTTTGAACAGTCTAAATGAGAAGAGCTCCCACTACACATCTTATGTAAAGGATAAGTAGGAAAACTGGTTACATATAACTAATTAGAGGCAACAAAGCCAGAAAAATGGGCAATAACTAAAGTCCCTCACATAATTAAGACCCAATAATCACGGATATGATCAACTGCAGATTCCCTGTACACGACTCGGATATTGCTGCCCAATATTTTGTGCTTTTAATAATATTTATTTGTCACTTTTTCTTCTTTTTTTAAACACTATATCATATATAAAACCTGTGGACTTAAACATGTGGCACTCTCCCTACTTCAAACTATTGCCGAAACAATTGGATCATGCCCGCTAATTTGAGATCGATCCTTCAAGACGCTTTCAACTTGTTAACCGTTCATTTTAATTTGCACTTACGACTTAACTAACCCCAACTGGCATAGTGGCATGGATTATTGTAATTAATATCATGAAATCCATTACACCATATTACAGAGTCGTTAGCATTTTACCCTGTAAAACCTAAAGGCGTTCAAGCGAGTGGCCTACTCATCATGTCAATAAAGTCAAGATAATGAAACATCACAAAGCCCCAAATAATGATATGCATTAAAGCTTCTCACAAAGGTAACTAGGGGAATCCTTATCAAGTATTTGTGTCAAATACACGATATATATGACACGATACCAATCCGTATCGTACGTTCTACATCCATATATTCTGCACAGTAAAGAACTCCACGAACACCGATTGGAATTTTGATATGAATGTAAATTTCATGTGGGAATTAATTATTATAAAAAAGTATCCACGTGTTTGTCGGGCTCGGCTAATAATAGCATCTTTTCCTGTGGGCCACTTCCAAAAAGGCTGACCCGTTTATCTCCTCATCCCATACTCACTTCCAGTTATATATGTGTAACCAAATTAATACTTAGCATGCATTTCAATGGTAATACCGTTTGATAAACGTAACGAGCCATGAAAATTGAATTAGAAAACTGCACGCAAAACGGACGCATATATAAGGACTTAGTTTTCTTCTTATAACTCTTATCATCTTTTTCTCTCATCTTCCTTTTTTTATTATTTGATTATTACCGTCATTTTTTCTTATAATAAGATTTTTATCATACGATAGATTTGAACCATTGAGATTCTACTCTAATAATAATTTTTTAAAAAAAAGAAGAAGAGAAAACGATGATAAACCAAGTCCATATATAACCATTTTATCCTTACACAGCGCATCTAAGTGCTCGTACCATCTTACCCCTTTCGATGTTTCCAGACCGTAGCAATTTGCCAAAACGGGACAAACTCAATCCCGCTCCACTACGTGCTTCTTATCCATCTTGGACACGTGTCACCCCCTCACATTCCTTCCGCCGAATCGCTTCGCTGTATCAACAGTGATCACGCACCACGTCCGAAACCCTCACCAATAACTACAACTAATTTCAGGATCACTGTACAAATTTAGCATCCCCCGGCCTGTCGTTAAAAAACCTCGTTTACCATTTCTTCTTTCGTGATTTACCGGAACCTGCTATCGCCTGTTTTGTGACCCTGGTCACTCTCAATATAAACACTCATCACTCCAACTCTCCCCGCGCTGAGAAGTGAGAAGTGGAAACCAGCACACTTTCTCGTCCTATACTGTCTGATCTCTCAACACACCCCATAATATGCCGGTCAGAAACATCGCCGTCGGCAGGCCCGAGGAGGCCACTCACCCGGATACCTTGAAGGCCGGGTTGGCCGAGTTCATCTCCACCCTCATCTTCGTCTTCGCCGGTTCAGGCTCCGGCATGGCCTTCAACAAGCTCACCGATAACGGTGCCACCACCCCCGCCGGCCTCATCTCCGCCTCCATCGCCCACGCCTTCGCTTTGTTTGTTGCCGTCTCCATTAGCGCAAACATCTCCGGCGGCCACGTCAACCCCGCTGTCACCTTCGGAGCCTTCGTCGGAGGTAACATCAGTTTGTTGCGAAGCATCGTCTACTGGATCGCTCAGCTTCTCGGTTCGATCGTTGCCTGCGCGCTCCTCAAGTTCGTCACCGGAGGACTGGTAAGATCATCTTTCCGTACTTGTCTCGTGAGGTTCAGTTATAATAACAGCAGATAAACCACGATTCATGTATTTTAATTAATTTTAATAGATAGTTGGTAGTAGTTATTTATAATAAGGGTATTGCTGGGGGTTGCTATGGTGCATGACAGACCACACCGGCTTTTGCACTGTCGGCGGGAGTCGGAGTATGGGAGGCGGTGGTGTTCGAGATAGTGATGACATTCGGGTTGGTATACACGGTGTACGCGACAGCCCTTGATCCGAAGAAGGGGAATTTGGGAATCATAGCACCCATCGCGATCGGTTTCATTGTGGGGGCAAACATTCTGGCGGGTGGGGCCTTCGATGGGGCATCCATGAACCCGGCAGTGTCATTCGGACCCGCGGTGGTGAGCTGGAGCTGGGACAACCACTGGGTCTACTGGCTCGGACCATTTATTGGCGGTGGACTCGCCGGCGTCATCTATGAGCTTATCTTCATCTCCCATACTCACGAGCAGCTCCCCACCACTGATTACTAAACTTCGTGGACGAGTTTAATCTTTGATTTGAGGGGTTTGGTTTTTATTCCCTTGGTATCTGTAATTTAATTTGTGTGTCTTTGTTCATCATCTGCCTTTTAAATTATGCGTTGAATTCGTGAGCGTTGATCTTGATTGAAATATCGTGATGATCGATGCCGAATGGTTTGGTTCGCTCTTATTTAAATATTAAGTCTGTGAAAGCAATGAGTATTTAACAAGGTTGGAATATATATGTGACATGCCTCGTCAAGACCAAACTCAGGCCAGACGAATTAAAAACACAGTTGAGCTCTTGATGAGAGCATAAAATACCATGATGATAACGAAGTTAATTTGATCGTACCCAAATCATTATCCTCCACTGATGATTATAGTGGTTAACTTGACATAGCTTCCCTGGCAAAAAAGAATTGGCATAGCTTTAATTTGCTTTTCTTTCTTCCTTCTTGTCCTCTCTCTCTCTTTATTTTTTACCTTTGAAAGAGATCTTCTACCGAATCAATTGTCGGTGCAACAATCTCTCTTTTTTTTCAGAACCGTCTAATCCTTTTTTGGTTTTTCTTGGACGAATCGTTTGTTTACTTTGGTTTTTAAAGGATCACAAGCAGCGTTGTGAAAACACACCCGTTCTAGCTCCTGCGTTGCTTAATTAAGATAGACGTGACACAGAGTCACTTGGAGGACGTGGTCTCCATACCTGCAGCTCTTATCTTTTTGGTCTTTTTTTCCCCATAGTATTTGCAACTTATCTGTATGTTACTAAAGTGAACCATGCCCTTAGAAAAATGGCAATAATTAAAGTCCATCGCATGCGTAACGCAGGTTCATTGATCATAGAAATTCCCCGTACATGACTTGGATTGCTGAGCATCTTTTGCCTTTAATTTTTGTTTCCCTCTCAACTTCCTTCTTTCTTATTCTCTTTTCTTAGGTATCACCATGGTAGTGAAAATGTAGATTTTACCTGAAAATGGAAGGAGAACGTAAAATCGTAAAAAAAATCGTAAAAACTTAAAAGCGTTTGGAAAATTAGTAAAATTGTTTTAATAAAGAAAAAAAATCGTAAAAACATAAAATGATAAAACGAATTTTTAACTACAACAAAACCGAATACTAAACATGTTCCGTATTTCTATTTCAAACTAATGCCGAAATTATTGGATCATGCCCCCTCAGAAAATGAGACGGATCATCAAGACGGCCGTTTAAAATTTTAATTTAAATGAAACTGGGTTTGGGAATCAAATATATTATATTCCACGTAGAGCAGCGTAATGTGAAATGCATTAACCGTTACATTAATTAAATTTGCATGAAATGAACCATGCATCCATCTCAACCTTACTAACCCCAATTGGCATTGGCTGTGCTAAATATTATGATACCGATTATTACTTCGTTGGCCTATACTTCCGTTGCCCTTCTTATTGTTTCACCCCACACAACCCAAAAGCATTCAAAGCAATTTGCTCTTAGTCTTTGGCGTGTGAATGAGGGATTTTAGGTTTGTGAGTGCATAATTTATTTATCGGATTTGTGGGTTTGGGGGCAGCGCCTCCGATTTTTTTAAATAAAAAGGAGCTATGATTTCCAATTCTAATGCAACTTGACTACAAGAAATCAAAGAATAAAGAATTATAATAAATGGAAGGTGGGGACATGAGGCCTTGCAGAATCCAGAATACAAACCAGCTTAGAGTTTGGATCAATAGCCTGTATAATTAAAGAGCATTTAATAAATTTTCATAGGATTCATCAATTGAAAGGGATACACCAGTAAAACAATTCTACGAATATAAGTAAAATACCGCCTGAAGCTTTCCAATTTTTGTTTATGCAGAAAACCCTAATCGTGAAATCGGAGAGGAGGAGGAATATCGATTAGTCTTGTTTAGCAATTGGCACGCCTCCTTCAAACTTGCATAGGTTCGTCTCTCCTTTCATCCTTCAGAGAGTTGAATGCTTCGGATAAATGTATAAAAGCTCATCACTCTCTAGGATAGACAATTTTTTTGCAGATGATGTCATGACTCATCACTCCTTTGTAGCCACAAAATCAGGCCAATCACTTCAGCCATAGTCTCAGGTCACCTGAGCAGTGGACCACTTGCCACCGTAGACCAGATCCGGCGTGATTGCGTTGAAAAACATCGATGAGGTTGGGATCGCAAGGACCAATAGGCTTGACTTGCACGATGGAATGGGGGGAGAAAATATATATATATATATACAATGAAAAAACAATTGTCTGAGCTTAGGTTTGAACTGAGGACCTCTAGTGTTGTGAAGGACCTCTTTATTTATCTATTTCTCATCACTCGGGTGCACCGCAAGCCCTCTCTATCCGCTTCCCGAGAAAGAATGCGAGAAAAATAGACGTGATAACCAACTCCACTACTTAGAAATTTATTATGAAATTCCTTCACAATATATATATATATATATATATTAAAAAATTTGTGTCAAGGGAATCGATATCTACGGTGTAACCACCTGGTTTGGGGCTACCTCGCACAAGAGAACAAAGCAAGGCGCGCTTCTTCATCGTATATAAACGCTTCCTCACTTGCCCACATAAGCACTAGTGTGGCTCCGCTACTGGTCCTTGGGTCAACACAATCAAAATAATAACACTACTAATATAACTCACATATAATGCATTAAAAATTTTTAAAGGTAGCCAGAGTAGTTATTTTTATTATAGGGAAAATTACGCACAGGTCCCAAGGAAGAGAATTTATCACAATAAAGTCCCTTGAAATCATGAAATTACACAGAAGTCCTAAGGGACCTGGTTGTAATTATTTGTGAATGTATAATTACCAATTTGACCTTTCCTCTCATGTCTTCCAATTCCACTCTCTCTCTCTGTTCTCCTTCTTACTTCTCCTCTCTCTCCTCTCTCCCTTTTTCTTCTCTCTTTTAGAAGATGTTGTTAATATTTTTTTTTTCTGTTGTAAATATAGCATTTGTTGTTGTAAATAGCCTCTGGACGTGAGAAATGAAAAAAAATCCAGGTTTTCAAAGGTCGTTGTTAATATATGTTTTTTCTGTTCTAAATATAGTATTTGTTGTTATAAATAGCCTTTGGACTGAGAAATGAAAAAAAAAAAATCCAGGTTTTCAAAGGTTGTTGTAAATATATGCTTTTTCTGTTGTAAATAAAGCATTTGTTGTTGTAAATAGCCTCTGAACGTGAGAAATGAAAAAAATTTGGTTTCCAATGGTTATTGTTAATATATGCTTTTTCTGTTGTAAATATAGCATTTATTATTGTAAATAGCCTCTGGACGTGAGAAGTGAAAAAAAATCCAAGTTTTCAAAGGTTGTTATAAATATATGCTTTTACTGTTATAAATATAGCATTTTCTGTTGTAAATAGCTTCTAGACGTGAGAAATGAAAAAATTCCGGTTTTCAATGGTTGTTGTTAATATATGTTTTTTCTGTTGTAAATATAGCATTTGTTGTTGTAAATAGCCTCTCGACGTAAGAAATGAAAAAAAAATCCAAGTTTTCAAAGGTTGTTGTAAAGATATGATTTTTCTGTTGTAAATATAGCATTTGTTCTTGTAAATAGCCTTTGGACATGAGAAATGAAAAAAATTCTGGTTTTCAATAGTTGTTGTTATTATAAAATTTTTATGTTGTAAATATAGCATTTGTTGTTGTCAATAACCTTTGGACGTGAGAAATGAAAAAAAATCCAAGTTTTCAAAGGTTATTGTAAATATATGCTTTTTCTGTTGTAAATATAGCATTTGTTGTTGTAAATAACCTCTGGACGTGAGAAATGAAAAAAATTCTAGTTTTCAATGGTTGTGGTTAATATATACTTTTTATGTTGTAAATATAGCATTTGTTGTTGTAAATAGCCTCTAGACGTGAGAAATGAAAAAAAAAAAAAAAATCCAAGTTTTCAAAGGTTGTTGTAAATATATGTTTTTCTATTGTAAATATAGCATTTGTTGTTGTAAATATGTGTGTTTTTTCTTGTCTAAATAGTAATTTTACATTCACAAATAATTAATTTCATGATTTCAATGGACTTTATATTGATAAATTCTCTTCCTTAAGACCTGTGCGTAATTTTCCCTTTATTATATGTGTCGAATACACACATAGTTGCCCAAAAGGAACATAACTTCGGCCCCTAGTGCTCAATCACGCTCCACTTTGTGCCTCTTATCCATCTTGGACACGTGCTACCCCCTGATGCCTTCCCTTGCTGTATCGCCAGCAAAACGACTGTGGGCTCACCTAGCAGCAGGAGCACTTCCTCATACCAAAAAGACTTTCTAATTCTCCCTTGCAGACCTCCGATAAAATTGAAGCGATACAAGAGAAAATAAGCGTGGTTTTTGCACGCACAAATCGAGAAAAACCCTTCCTAATTAATAGGAATTATTTGTATTGTAACAAAGGACTTAGCTCACAAGTTGAGTTAATAATGAATGTAATAGGGTGAAGAAGCAAAAATATACATAGGCTTTTCCTTCAGGAGCGCCCAACACCACGTGCTTTTTCTGGACCAAAAATACACACGTGGTTATCTTATAGGAGCAAAAGTCACACTCCACAGTTAAATCAACAAACCTCCGTTATCTCTCTGTTGCTGCACCGTGTTCTTTGTGTCAGACAGAGAAGAAGGACGTCCCCCACACCCCTTGTGTCTCTCACTCTCACTCTCACTCTCACTCTTCCTCTTCTCCTTCTTCTTCTTCCCTCTATTATAAATTGGCTTCTTCCTTCTCATCTTTTACTCTCACTCTTTTCTCTGTTCCTTAATTAGCGTATCAGCGAAAAAGGAAACTAATAAATTAAAAAAATTTCCATATGACTTGTTCCATCACAAATACAGGTCCTTTCTACAATTTTAAATACAGAGGTCAAACACTTAATTTTTAAATCAAACATTACTACAAAATATGGATATTACTACCCTAAAAGACGTCCTTTTTTTAAAAAAGGAAATAAAAAGTGAAGGCGATGATATTGTCGTAATTATTTACTTGACTTTGAGACTTTAGACAACCTAAATATTAATTTAGGACGCCTAAAATATTTTTTGACGTCCTAAATTTATTTTAGGTCGCCTAAATTTTTTTGAGACTTTAGACAACCCAAATATTAATTTAGGTTGCCTAAAATGAAATATTTGGTGCCATTTAGGATTTTTTTTTAGGCCCCAAAAAATCTTAAAAATTAATAGCAATTTTGAGATTTTAGACAACCCAAATATTAATTTAGGTCGCCTAAAATTTTTTTGAGACTTTAACCCAAATATTAATTTAGGTCGCCTAAAATGAAATATTTGGCGTCATTTAGGATTTTTTCGGCCCCAAAAAATTCTTGAAAATTGATAGCAATTTTGAGATTTTAGATAACCCAAATATTAATTTAGGTCGCCTAAATTTTTTTTTTGAGACTTTAGATAACCCAAATATTAATTTAGGTCGCCTAAAATGAAATTTTTTAATTTCATTTATCCCTTCTCTCTTCTGCACACCATTTAAGTCCCCACGTACGCCTTCCTCTTCTCATTTTTGATCTGCACATACGCCTTCCTCTTCTCTCCTCTACACCCCATCTTCTCTTTCGATCTATTTCTACTCCTTCAACACTCTTCGATCCGGTCAAGGGCGAGGAGACCGAGGAGGCAGCAACGAGACGCCGACCTGCACTTCGAACAAGAGTCACCATCGATTTCATCCAAAGCGCTACCGCCGGTAAGTGTTTTTCCGGATCGACTCTTGTTGATTTTTTAGATCTTAGAGGGCACCAATTTTTGCAGATCTGGAAATCTCCTCGTGGCTTCGAGACGATACTATGAACACCCACTACAAAAAAACCGGTCATTTGTAGCGGTTAAAAATACACATTAGTAGCGGTTTTAAACGTGACAAATGAAATTTGTCGCGGTTACTAAAACCGCCACAAAACGACCGAAACAAGAACATTTGTAGCGGTTAAAAAAAACCGCTACTCAACGCACATAAACCGCCACTATATAAGGCTAAGCCGACAACTAATGAACACATTAGTCGCGATCAAAAAACCGCTACAAATTTTTCCCGCCATTAAATTTGTCGCTATTAAGGTCGCAAAAAAAACCGCTACAAAACATTCGGCCATCACATTTGTCGCGGTCATTAAACCGTGACAAATTTGTTTAAATAATTTTTTGTCGCGGTTATACAACCGTGACCATTTTCAAAAAATTTTGCCGCTTTTTTTATTTGTAGCGGTTTTTAAAACCGTGACAAAGGTGTCAAAACAATTTTTTGTCGCGGTGATATCACCGTGACCAAATTCCCGCCCTAATTTTTAAATTTCAGATGTCCCTCGTTATTTTCGTTTTTGTAGCGGTGTCATAACCGCGACAAAAAGATGAAATTTAAAAAAAAAAAATTTACAAAATTTTTTTTGTGATTATAAAATGTTGAATTAATAAACATTTATATTTTTACTAATTATAAATGGATATTAACATTTGATAGAAAACTGTATAAGATGTCTTTAAATGTGTAAAAAGAATGAGAATCAACAATTTATGAGTTAGTTAAATAAAATGAATTTTAAAAAACAAAAATGTGGGAAAGTTGATCAAAGAATAAGTAGGTGAAAGTAGAAAGAAAGTTGAGAATTGACAAAATATACCTAAAATAAGATAAAATAATATCATCGTGTAGAAGAAAAAACAAATATTTCGAGAATGGCTAGATTTGATGAAGTTTAGAGACACTTACCCCATCCAAACACTTTGCCTCGTTCGTAAAACGTGAAAATATAAGAGAGAAAACGTGAAAATATAAGAGAAGACAGATGAGAAAACATATAATTATAGCGGTTGGTGGCGAGGTATTTATTTTGATCTCGGCGCAACATTTTGTAGCGGTTGTTGTGTCGGTTTTGTAGCGGTTAGCTTAGTAGCGGTTTTATCTAACTAGTAGCGGTTATTAACCGCTACAAATCAAATTTTGGTAGCGGTTATTTTTATTCTTGTAGCGGTCATGAACCGCTACAAAATAATTTTTTTACATTTTTTTTTAAAATAAAATAAAAGGAAGAGAAGGGATAATTTTTCGTCTCAATCAAAAGATCCCTACAAAAAAAGTTTGTATAAAAAGTTATGTTTGAGTTGAATTTAGAATAAGACATATATAAAACTTTTGTGAAATCAAAATTTTTATATTTCATATTGCGTCTATTTAAAAACGTACTTAGAACTATAGGTAAAGTGTCATCGCCGTCCTGGGAAGAAGTTTTCAAAGCTGGCGGGGCGGAGCGCTCACAATCGTAGGCGACGTTCTCACCATCGCCCATGTCATAAAGGTCCCGAGGCTTTAGGTGAACCACCATATTCCAATCCTGTGCCTCTCATCGGCGACATAATAAACCCGATGGGCCTCGAGGCGAGAATATACGGCTCGTCATCTTCTCGACCGACGGTGTGAATAGGGCGAGAGAAATTCACCGATGTGATGCCTAAGTCATCGGTCGTGAGTCCCCGGATGTTGTCGTATTCGCCCACAAACACTTGAACAAGCGTCACGGAAAATGCCTTGGTAAGTTATCCCGACCACATCAAAACGGCTTTCCATAATACGGGACGTCACCGAACCGCATGTTCCGTCATCGCTGCTCGCATAACTCCTCGTCCCAAACGTGCCATATACACCCGAGTTTTGGGTGAGCAATCCCGATCTCGTGAAACCGTGCAAAACTTGAAGCCATTCACATTGTATGCCGTAAATCTTTGGGCGTGGTCAAGCGGGCCGAGTGCGAGAGCTCACGAATTTCGGCGAGTGGGGTTGTGGTCATTCATTATTCTCCTCCTAAACCAACCCCGGAATTCTCTGTGGACCTTTCTATCAATTTCGGAGGATGTCGTGAACGAATCCTCAACCGACGCTTCACATGACTCCCCGAATTCCCTACAATTTAAACATGCGATGACGAGCAATAAATGTGCCTATAAAATGTCGGGAAACATATAGGATAACAAATATATCGTGTGTGCAATCCTTATCGAAGGTACGGTTCAACTTGAGTGCAATTGATCAAGACATGTCTATGTGCTTGAAACTTCTCAAGTGCCGTGAGTTTGAAGTTCTCACATCCGCCAACCGGTTTACCAACACGAGGGAATAACAACTCAAGCCTGCGCTCTGGGTCAGCTCGGGACAATCGTCCACACGAGGCGGCCGGTTGAATGACGTCTCAATGTCATCAAGGTACCTGGAACAAAAATATAAGACCTCATCCCCAATATAACCTTCGCTATTGAACCTTCAGCCACGCCTTATTCCTCACGTAAGATTTCGGTTTCCCAAGGAACCTATAAAGTAATGAGGAAAAATGTCGATACATCAATGGTTAAACATGCGACTAGGAAGTAATATAATGCTTTGAAGTAATTAATTTTAAAAGAGTACCTCTCAATAGGATACATCCATCGGTAGTGAACCGGCCACAAAGCTTTGTTTCGTGAACAAGGTGTCTTGTCGGGTGAACCATGACCGTGAAAAATGAAGGAGGAAAGATCATCTCCAAATGGCACGAGCGTAAGAATGATTTGCTGTTGCAAACTGGTCGAGCTCCTCCACGATCAACACCTTGGAACACAACTTCCGAAAGAAAGTACAAAGCTCGACCAAAACGATCGACACATCGAGGCGAGTGTATTTTTTATGGCCGGCGGAAGTAAGCTGCATAAGCACATGTGAGTCATGACTCTTGACCCAAACCTTCCGAGCTGCACGTTCACACATCGTGAAATGTTGCTTGAATACCCGTCGGGAACTTTTTATTTTCTTCAAAGTGGCGAGGAAGATTTCCTTATTCGGTTTTGTCGGGGTGAATTTTGCCGGTTGAAATCTGTCATGCTCATCCGGCCACGCGTCTCGCACGAACCCCCATCTCCCATAAATCTTTCCTCGCTTGAAGATGATCTTTTGACTTGCCTGGTTCATTCATAATCGTGTACAACACATTGTCGCACACATTCTTTTCAATGTGCATGACATCCGGACTATGTCGGAGCAAATTATCTTTCCAATACGGAAGAGTGAAGAAGACGCTTATCTTCCGCCATTCTTTGGTCCGGAACCGAAGCCCCGACCGTCTTTGTCCCGGCCTTTGCTGGATCGTCTTTCTTCCCATACTCAAAATCAACATCCACAATCTGCTCTATGATCTCTGCACTTGCCCAGGATAATATGCGAGGAGGTCCTCTTTTTCCCGTTGCCCATTGAAACGGTTGCGTTGCAACCTAAACTGTGCGTACCATCGAGAAACCTCCGGTGACCCATGAAGCACCACTTACGACGGGGAAGGCGCACTGAGTCGAGTCAAAATTGCAAGCCGGACACGCAAGGCCGGTATGCACATTCCACCGGATAATGTTCCCGGTCCGGGAAGTCACCGATAGTCCACATCAACGCCGCACGCAAGTTGAACAGTGTCTTCTCGTGCGCGTCATACGTCTCGACGCCTACATTCCACAACTCCACCAACTCCTTGATAAGCGGTTGTAGATACACATCGATGTCATTTCTCGGTGCCTTTTTGCCTGGAATGATCATGGACATAATGAAGGAGCTGTTTCATACACATCCAAGGGGGCAAGTTGTAAGGTATCAAAACAACCGGCCATATACTATAACTTGTGCTAAGATTACCAAACGGATTAAAACCATCGGTGGCCAAAGCAAGACGAACATTTCTAGAGTCCGCTGCGAAATCGGGAAAGTCGAGTCGAACGCTTTCCACGCTTCACCATCACGTGGATGTCGAGTTTACCATCTTCGTTCTTGTCGGCTTCATGCCACCTCATATGCTCACCGTGTCTTGGACGACATAAATAATCTTTGTAATCGAGGTTTTAAAGGAAAGTACACGAGAATCTTTGCGGGTTTCTTCTTCTGCTTTTTTCCCTTCGAAGCGTCCCCGAACCTCGAAGTGTGACACTTCTTACAAGTCTCCCTCCGAGCGTCCTCCCCCCAATAAAGCATGCGATCGTTGGGCGGGCATCAATTTTTTCGTAGTTCAATCCCAATTTGTTGATTATCTTCTTGGCCTCGTAGAAGGTTGTGGGAATGTCCACGTCGGGAAAGCATCTCGTAGTAATTCCAACAACATCGACATCGCCTTATCGGTGATGCCACACATGCACTTGATATGGTACAATTTGATCGAAAGGATAATTTTGAATATTTCGACAACCTTGATACGAGGACGATCGCTCTCATCCATGAGGCTGAAAAATTCCCGAGCTGCTTCATTCGTGAAGAAAAGCTGGTTCAGGACCCTTCACTTACGTCGTGAAGTTGTCGTCTTGAACACCAAAAGCGTCGCGAAACGGCTTCATTAACCGGATCATCTTGATTTATTTGATTTCCTACTTGTGAGGTTTGAGGAAGATGATCCCCATATCCCATACCACGTTTCTCACCATGAACATCCCCGAAATGTATATGCTTCGGAAAAGGCTTCATAAAGCGAGATGTTCCATAGCACCTTCTCGTGTTTGCCACTTCTTAAACTTGCATCTACAACAAGGACACACGATCTTGCCATTAATGCTAGCGTGAGAGAAGGCGAAATCTATGAAATTTTTCAATCCCGCTAAATATACGGGAGAACTGCGCGGCATCTTGATCCATGACTTATCCATCTCGTAGTAAACAAAGCTAGGAAAGCATACAAATGTGGAGACAATGTTTAATTACTATCATCTCGAACTGGAGATGTTTAAATGCAACGAGGGGACAATTTGTAGCGGTTACAAAACCGCGACATCCACCGCAACGAAATTTACATTTGTCGCGGTTCCTTAACCGCGACAAATTGAATAAAAAATCCGCCTTTACCTAGTAGCGGTTTCATAACCGCTACGAATTCGATACCAAATGATGACCGTTATTACATTTTGGCGGTTTTTTTTCTTTGAAATTCAAAATTTGTCGCGGTTATGAAACCGCTACAAATGTGAATCAAATTTGTGGCGGTTCTTCATTGAAACCGCGACTAATATATTTTGTGGCGGTGAAACTCTAAAACCGCTACTAATGTATTAAAATTTAAAAATTTTTTAAAATGTAAATTTTTAATAAAAATCATATTTTAATAAAATTTAAATTTTCATAACATTAGAAAAAAAAGATAACAAATGTTTAAATTGTAAAAATCTACGAAAAAAAGAAAACAAGTAATTACATTTAATAAAATTGTCATCAAACATCCGGGGCATACAAAAGAAGAACTAACTATCGGGAGTCCGATGATCGATCCTCTGTCTCGGGGGTCTCTCTCGGGGCGGCGCGAGCTCGACCCGGAGGTAACATCGTCCTCCTCCTCACCAGGCGATGTTCGGAGGGGGGGGGGGAGGGGGAGCCGAAGGGAATCCTCGAAGATGAACGGAGGGGGAGGCTTGGGAGACGGAACCGTACGTCGGGTAGCAACTCTGTCAAGGCCCCGGCAATTGACCGCCGGCTTTGCTTCGAGTAGCGAACCAACTGTGAGGCTCTCCCGCATACGCCTAGTCTTGGCCTCATTCCTCGCGAATCGCTGCGGCAACACCTGCTCGGCAACTGCGCGCGGCAACTTTCTCGGCAATCATCGCATCAACCGCCTCGGGTTGTTGCACGCTCGAGCCGGAGGTCCGGCGCCGGAGGAGGAGGCCTTGCCGTACTCCATGCTAGGCTCGGCGCCTAGCCCAAAGCCCCTAACACGGCCGGGATGCTCGACGGGGCCCACACGGCTTTCAAAGTGGCCGTAGGATCAATAGAACCACCGTGACTCGGGGCTGCGACGCTCGTATCTCTTGCTGGCTCTGCTCAATCCGGGTCTGCCGCACATATTTCATAAAACATTAATCAAACAATTAAATTAAATTAAGTTAAATTAATATTTTTTTAACTTACTATTATCTCTACGCCTTCGCAGAGATCGGCGTCCCATCACGGTGTCATGTGTGCGTGTCCACAACTCCCCATAGTCCGTCGGCGGTTCTCCTCCCGAGCCTTCTCTTGCTAAAAGAATATAAACTTTGTTATTTCTAAAACGAAACAATAATCATTTAACATACGATGAATTTAGCTTTTAATATACCATCTCACTGTAGGTCACAGCAAACGTCTTGGATCCTGACGTGTGATTGACCCTTTAGCCTTTGCTGGATCTGGTGTTCCTCTGCGATAGAGCTGCAAAATAAATGAGTTGTTTGTGCAATTTAGGTACAATAGAAGTGTAGTCAATGTATTTTACTCTAATTAAACCAAATCTATATTTTACTCTATATTTAAATTTTTAAACTACATTCAAACAAAATTAATTAGAACAAATTTTCAACTACATTCAAAACTAAACTATATTAATTAAAAAACGTACTGTCATTTGGACTCCTCCTATATTGGATAAAAGCTGCCCATTCATTTGGCTCCACGCCCGTGGGGGACGTTTGCCATCGGTTGTTGCACGGCATAGTCCCATCTCCATTACCGCCGGTCGTACGGACGACCCCTCCGGCTTTCCACGCTTCTCCCATCTTCATCTTGACATACCTCTTCGCGTTGGCTCGCAGTTTAAACTTTTTCTACATTATAAAATAATTAGTAATTAGTAATTAATTAATAATTATTTAAGAAATATATAACGAAATGAGCCACAATTTATACACCTTAAAACTATTAACATGTAAAATTTAATTACACAACATAACTTACCCGCACAATGTCCTCGAACGCCCTATCCTTGTTTTCCTTCGGGACCTTTTTCCATCGTGGAAATAGATTGGGAACCATGCCCAATTCCCACCTAACCGTGACGGGTATCGGTTTAACAGTGGCCACGGTCCCCGTCGGGCTGTCCGTGTCCGTGTTCCGGGGACTATCACGCGATAGTTGTCCCCCTCCCGACTCGACTCGGCGTATGAAGATCCGTCCTCCCGCCGACGTTCCCATGTGGATCTGCATAATTATAACAAAATTGTTATATTGTATTTAAATTTAAATTTTATTTATTTCCAATAAATTACTTATACTTACCTTCGACATCCACCGCATATCCGGTGGAACGAGAAAACGACGGTCGGGGTTCCCTTGCTCCCGCTCGTTCTCCTCATCGAGAACCGCTCTGCTTCATTTAAGGGAAACTCAATGTCGATGTCGGATTTTCCTCATTGAGGATGTCCTCAATCGATAGAGTTACGCCTCGACCTCCACCTACGGTCTCATGTAGGGTCGTTGGGCTTGGGATTGGCTGATTTACAAAGAGCTCATCAAACTCATTCCCAACCCGAGGGGGGCTGAAGAGGGTTATCTCGGGCGAGGGCGGGATATTTACTCTAGGAGGCTGAATGGTGATATTTAGAATCCCACGACCTCTCCTACGGCCCCCGCACTACTACTACCACCCCGATAAACTTTTTCGGTGGTTCAACTACCTTTCCTTTTCCTTTATTGGGAGAAACCATGATGTTGAAAGGTAAAAGCGAAAAGAGAGAAGTGAAAAAAGAGAGGAACGACGCGCGTGAATTTCAAAGGTGAGAAGGTATAATAACCGCTACAATTAGTCGCGGTTATAGCCAAATAACTTGGATTACAAAATTAATAACCGCGTGATTTGTGTAGCGGTTTTATCTAAGACCGCCACTAAAGCCGCGACAAATGTGCCTCGTTAAGGTGACAATTTGTAGCGGTTACGAAAACCGTTACCAAATTAATAACCGCGTCATATTTGTAGCGGTTATGCAAAGACCGCTACGTCGCCGCGACAAATGTTCCTCGTTCTATGTGAATATTTGTAGCGGTTATACAAACCGCTACAAAAGTTAACCCCGAACGGTTATTACCAAAACCGCTACAGATCTTAATATATTTTTTTAAAAAAATTTCCAAACTAATTAGTTTGATTTATCAAAAATCAAACTAATTAGTTTGGATTTTTTCTTTATTATAATCAAAGCATTCTCAATTATTTTCTTTAATTTCGTTATAAAATTAGAAATGACAAGTCTATTGAAAATTGTCCAACATGCCAGAATATTCGGATTCGATAGCCACCGATCTCCCGGAAAAACTCAACGACTCATTTTGATCGAGATATTTGCCGAGACAAAGGTGGCTAGTATTGAACCCAATATTCGATGGCGTGTTAGACATATTTAGAGGAGTAGAAGTCTTCGAGTCAATGAATATCGAATGCGGATTGTCACTGAAGGAACCTTCTCGGCTTGAACGATGAGAAGACAGACAAATATCTCCGCGCTCATCTCCGAGATCGGTCTTTGAGATATATGCCCGTCTTATGTTTACGAGAACAAAGCCAAGAATGCTCTTTCGCGACAAAGCTAGATTTAGAATATTTTTAAACATTATAATTGTTGTACGGATGGAACGGCTATTTATAGAATAAATTTTGTAGCGGTTATTGTGAGAACCGCTACCAAATTTGAATTTTTGACGCGGTCAACGTGTCGCTTTCTTCTAACCGTGACAAAGGTGTGTCGTTTCGTGATTTGGTAGCGGTTATTTTGACATAACCGCTACGAAACAACCGCGACGGACTTCGCGCCATAACGCGCCAAAAATTGGCGCCATATTTGTAGCGGTTGGGTTTTGTGAACCGTGACAAAAAGCGAAGCAAAATGGTCGGCATTTTGGCGGCAATGCTTAGTTACTAATTTGTGGCGGTTGGGGTTTAAACCGCTACGAATTTGTTCATTTGTAGCGGTTGCTCTTGGCCGCTACAAGATCACCGCGACAAACGTTACGTTTTTGTAGTGACCAAGTCTCTTGCAGATCTGAAATTACTCTGTTTTTTGCATTCTTGTTCCTTATTCCTTCCATTTTAGGGGATTAGAATGCGAGTTGTTAGTTAATTGTTAGGTTTTTTTTTTCTTTTCTTTTTTTCATTGTATCTTCCTTGTTGTCTCTGTTTCGATTACTCTCTTTGTGTTCTTTTCTTGTTCTTGTTAGTTTTGGAATTTCTTGCTTGTAACATAAAAAAGAAAGTATTTACGAAATTTGATTTTTGATTTGTTCTTCCGTGGCCAACCCCGTGGGGGTTTTTTTTTTCTCAAAAAAAAAAAAAAGTAGTAAGGCGACCTGAATTTAAATTCATATCGTCTTACATAAGGCGACCTGAATTAAATTTAGGTCGCCAAAAATACTTTTTTTTACTACCCCTCATGCGACGTCCCTAGAAAAAAGGACGTTAAATGGGTCAAATTTAGGATGTTTTTGATGTTTTTGTTAGTAGTGAAAATCAGAGCTCTATGATACGAGTGAATAGGTTGATCAAGTTTATGCACCTAGGATGAGCTGCTTCGCTGACGTAAAAAAAAACATTCTACTTGATGAGCAAGCAAAACAAAGGCTTACTCTGCTTCGTATATATAGAACAGGGGTGAGGGAATGAGAGATTTAATACATCACCATTATGGTTACACACTTACACCTACCTCACCAATGACAATAAATGAAGTAACAGAGTGATTCACAGTATAAGAACACCCCCCCATAGTTTTAGAAACCTATTGAAGAGGCAAGACAGAGCATTCATTTTTAAGTTGAGCAAAGTGATTGAACAAGGTCAAACGACATGACCAGAACGAATAGAAACTCACTACATTAAAGAAGTTCATGTCTACATGAAGCCCAAGAATGATCTCGAACAGCAACGTACTCACGGGGAACAGTACACCCAATGAAGTCTTCGTTGGATATGCCCAGGATACGTTCTTTTGTGCTCTCACAGATCCAGCTTCACTCCGCTGACATTCCCATTTGCTACCCTCCAATTTATAACAGAGGGAAGAAGAAGAAGGAGAAGAGGAAGAGTGAGAGTGAGAGACACAAGGGGTGTAGGGGACGTGCTTCTTCTCTGTCTGACACAAAGAACACAGTGCAGTAGCAGAGAGATAATAGAGGTTTGTTGATTTAACTGTGGAGTGTGACTTTTGCTCCTATAAGATAACCGCGTGTGTATTTTTGGTCCAGGAAAAAGCATGTGGTGCTGAGCGCTCCTGGGAGAAAAACCTATGTGTATTTTTGCGCATTTACCCAATGTAATATCTAATTCATCTGTTCATCAATTTTTTTCCCCAAATTAATCATATTTACATTTACTCATCAATACTAAAAGGGGAAAATTAAAGAAAATACTTGGGTGTTTTAGAAAAAAAGGAAAATTCCAAATACATAACATTTGAACTTAAAAAACCCTAAAAAGTATGTTAACATAGGAAAATAACAAATATATCTCAAGAAACTAATTGGGGAATTTGAAATGTTGTGCTTCTACCAAAAATGCCCCTCAAGTTTTTTTTTTTAATTAATGAAAAACCCTCATCGGTGGCGGACGAAGCTCGCGGGCCTCCAGAGGTTGGCTGCTAGAGCTCCCGCACCGGTGGTCGCAGGTCCAATGACAACTTGAATAATGAAATTAACTACTTGGGGTTCCCTAAACTTTATCAAGCATGGTTAACAAGTTGAATAAAGATATTGATAACTTGAGTATAGGTATTAATAACCTTGGCAGCGCAATTTATCAATTGCTATATTCAAGTTGTCATTGTTTTTATTCAACTTGTCAATAATGTTGAATAGAGGTTATGGATCTTAAGTAGTCAATCTCATTACTTAAGTTGTCACCAGAGCTCAAACAATGGTTCCTTTTTAAAAAAGAAAAAAAATTGAGGGGCATTTTGGTAAGTGCACAGCATTTCAAAATGTTGGAATAATCCCCTAAGACCTATTTGTCATTTCTACGTGGTAACATACTTTTTGGGTTTTCTAAATTCAAATCATATTTATTTAATTTTTTTCTAGAAAAAACATATTATATTAACTAATTTAATTAGTATTGGTGATCTATTTAAAATAGTTAATTATTTATTAAGGATTAGAGGGGTCCTATGTGACATTACAAGTTTAGCCCAGAAATTTTTTAATAGTTTGATGACAAACTATCGGATACCTATTATTCTAATACGGAGTACAAAATTTTCTTATCCAAAGTTGGATCTCAACCCTTTCTTCTTTAATGATTCACCGGAACCTGCTTCTGGTACTGGTCTCTCTCAACGTAAAGAGTCAAACCCTTCCGGCTCAGAAGTGAGAAGTTGAAACCAGCTCTTGCTGTTGCTGAAGTGGATGATTCTGATCTCTCAACACACCCAGTAAACTTACCTCATTTTGGAAAAATATGTTCACAAGTCATGATAAAATTTCTTTCATAAACTTACTTCTTATACTATACTGTAACTCACATTTGAAAAACAACTTTTATCACCACTTAACCTCTTTTCATCCCATCACAAATCTTTACTTCCTTTTGAGAAAGAAAGAAAGAAATTGCATTTAATCCCTTAAATTTTTATCGGCTAAATATAATTTTATGGTTTGTTGTCAAGCAGAAAAGCTGAGAATGTGGTGGGAGAGTGGGACAGCTTCGTAAGTTGCATGAGCTGGGCAACATATTGTTAGTCCCCCCACACTGCCTCAATCGTCAGGTCCCATTTAAAATGAACACATGTGATGATGAGGGGCAGAAGAAGAAAGCCGAAACTGGAGGGGAGATAACTAACCAACCTTATAATGATAAATGATGAGAGGTGGAGAAATTATGGGAAGGGGTAGAGAGCACGTGAAACAAGTCTGGATGACAGCACCCAAATTAATCAAAAAGACACCTTTCATTTGTATTATCTGGACCAGCCTCACTGTCCTGTCTCTTGTGCTAGTGCTTGCTCGGACCCACCTCTGCTTTTTAGCTCTTGGATTCACCCACATCCAAATGCCCTTGCATTCCCTACCAATTCCGCAGCAGTCAAGACTCGAGTAGTATTTTTGTCTTCATTCCCTTGATTATTATCACAACTCTACAATCAAAGTGACCATTGACACACCACTTAATTACAGTGGAGCCAAAATGATGCTGTTATGGTCTACAAGACTCTTCACTAAAAATCTAAAACTGCAACCTCTACCAAATACTCCAAACCGGCCTAACCTGGTAACACAGCTGCAGCATTATTGATATGGTATCGGCATGTGAGAGAAAAATTAACAAGTAGGCAGTGGCCCCCCTTGTATACATTAAGATCCGCCATTGCAAGTAGGGGAATCCATCAGAAAGAGAGGACCAGAAATGGGGAGGGAGAAGATTATTATTAGGATAATGGAGTTGTTGAGGAATGAGGACCACATATAAAAGTATATGAACCGAAAGAGAATGAGCATGTGGGTTAGGGCTCAAATTGTGAATAAATGTTCTCCGGCGTCCCTATCTCTTGTTGAAAATGATTGGGGAGCTCTGTGACGGTCTTGGTGGCCCCTTCCTACTTCACGCTCATACTCCTATTTCTCAACTTGTTTCTATCACACCAAATCCACCTCAATCTTAAATATTTCTTTGTTTTTAAACATTTTAACACATAGTCAAAGATTGCTCGTGTAGTGCACCAACAATGGAACCAACTTTAGTGCTTATCGTAATAATAAGAACAAGAGCTAATTAATGTGGTGATATCTACACAATTCAAATATAATTTCAATTGTCAAGATTTAATATTTTGAAATAGTGATTTTTAAATAACAACATCAATTTAAATTCTGTACACATTAAAATGTTTTTTTGAGGAAGACAAATAAATATGAGCGATCAACAGTAGTGATAAGCTCTCATGCTCATAGGAATCCAAAATCAGGATGGTTTATGGGCCCCGTTTAAGGATAATACTTGTGAAAGATTATGCAGTGAGTCATAGGTACCTTTGTAACCTTTGTAACCTTTGTCCTTTTTTTTTTGATGAAAATAGAACGCAAAGAAGCCAGAATTACATAAAATGAATTACACTAAAAGGGAATTTAATCTCAAACATTCCTATTAAACCCAAGAACACAAACGGACTAGGCATTTGTCTAAAACTTCAGACTTTGTAATACCCATCTTGGCTAAAATATCGACAATTGTATTGTTTTCCTGTGGAATATGTCTATAATCTGCCAGTCTCTTGATAACATCTCCTTAATGGACAGCAACATCATATTCTCAATACCTGAGTTTTCCTGTGGGATAGAGTTGACAACCTCCAAGGCATCTGTCTCTAAGATGAGTTTCTTGATTCCCAAATCCCAGGCTATTTTTAAACCTTTGAAAACAACACTCTCCTCAGCTACAGTAGCATTTGACAGTCCCACTTCTTTTGTAAATCCTGTTATCCATTCACGGATTCACCTCTGCAATTTCTTTATGCTCCTCCACAACCAGCCTTAGAATTTCACAAAACTACTGCCCCATCGACATTAATTTTAGGAAAAATTCCATTTAAATACCAAATTAATTTGTGAAACCCCCAAAAGTCTTTTGAATTTGCAAAAAGACTCGAGAGGTGACAAAGACTTTTGAGGGATTCAAATTCGAAAAATTACCTTTTTGCCCTTAGGGTTAAATAATAATAATAAAAAAATACCCCCTGCGGTGGGCCCCACCGCCCACCACGGTGGTGGCCGGCGGTGGTGGGCGGTGGGGCCCACCGCGGGGGGGTATTTTTTTTTAAAATTATTTAACCCAAAGGGCAAAATTAAATTTAATTTTAAATCCTTCAAAAGTCCTTGTCACCTCCGAGTCTTTTTGTAAATTAACGCCGGCCGCCGGCGGTGGTAGGTGGTGGCGGTGGGGCCCACATGGGGGGGTTTTTTTTTTTTAAAAAAAAAATTATTTAACCCTAAGGTCAAAAAGGTAATTTGGCTCGAATTTGCAAATCCCTTAAAAGTCCTTATCACCTCTCGAGTCTTTTTGCAAATTCGAAGGACTTACGGGGTTTCACAAATTCATTTGGTATTTAAATAGAAATTTCCCTTAATTTTATCGGCCAGAGCAAAAAATCTTGAGCCGCTGTTCAGATGCTTGCTAACTCTTGATTGTTTCTACTTACCCCCATTTTTGTCTTTGGGGCTTTTGTACTACTTTCCACAACCCCGGCTCATTTGAAATAGCTTCCTCGATAGCCATATCCCCAATCAACTCGTTATCATTGCATGCATCAGTTTTTTCTCCTATTTTTGGTTTTCCATTCCCTGTATTACGATTCCGAGATATGACCATAAATGCTCAGTTTGTGCATAGCCAATGAAGGCCTTCATACTCCAGATAATAGTCCTCGACGTTAAGTGTGAATCTTGACATTAATTGTTTACTTAGATGCACCAACACACATATTCTTGCATAATGGCCTCTAAGCTAGCAAGAGGTATTGATATCTATCTTGATAGTCTCCCCTATTCTGTCCCTGATCCATGTTAGAGCCTCTTTATCATAATATTCAAGAAATACCTTTGGCAGTCTAACCCATCCTGCAACTTTGTCGAAAGTAGCTCTTTGTGGTTGGAATTGAGGTTCTCAAGGACGGATGGTTAAATAATGATCAAAGATCATCCAAGATCCACCCATCAAAGCTTTAAGGTAGTCTTCCTTATTGGAAAGTTCTACCACAAAGTATCAATTACCAATATTAATCAAGCTGATGACTCCTCACTTCACCCATAAAGATTGAAGAATTGACAGAAGAAGTTTATATCCAATGTACTTAACTAACAACTTCACAATCAGTGCTTGATTCCAGGCTTTATAAAGTTGTTTCTTCATATGCCTGAAAAGGAGAATGTTGGAAAATTTTGATCCGGGTTCATCTTAATATCACAGAAGCTATCCTCTTTATCAGACATAGTATCGTTCGACAATTCTTGATCACAGACTGAATCACCATCCTCCTTGTTGTGACTGTTAATACCTTGTAGCTTCTCGGTGAATGACGTACCAACCACCCAATGATTCTTCCTCACGTCACCTAACATTGGCCATACGTCATTGTTATTATTCCCATCATTTTTTTTTTTTTTTGAGCTCCGGTGAAGCAGGTCACCGTCCTCCTTAAAGGGAGGAACCTGAGTAGAGACTTTCCTAGAGAGCACAATTGGCAATAAGGAAGACTTTCTTTACTATATATTAAGGATGTCCATGGAACAGACCGGATCGGATTTGACCTCAACTCGAGGTCTGGTCCTGATAGGAACTCGGGCTGGACAAATCAATTCGAGGTCTGGTTTGGTCTTGCATGAGCCCGAGCTCGGGCTAGACCAAACCAGTCCAATGGATTGCCTAGACTGGACTTTTTTTTTCCTTGATTCATGTGCTCATTCTCACAGGCTCCAGGACTTGGTTTTCCCCCCACTAATCTCTTCCCTTGCTCTCTCTCACCCTCAAAAGATGAGGATGAGGGGTTGGTTGGCTTTGGCGACGTCGGCGAGGGTGTAGCTAGCAGCAGCAATTGGAAGAGCTGAAGATTTGGAATGCTACTGTGTCGGAGATCAGATCTGTGTGAGAAAAGAAAGGTGAGCTTTAGATTTGTGAAAAGAACGAGAAAGAGCTCCGGCTTGAAGTCGGTGGCAAGTTGATACATGAAGATCTAATTAGGTTTGTGCTATTCGCTGCCACTTGTGTTCTCTGAAGGGTGCTTAGGTTGCGAATTTTGTATTTGTCTTCATTTTTTTAAATCTTTGGTTGGGTTTCTAATTCTGGGTCGGTGTTGGATTGTATATTTGTATGAGTGTTGATTTTGTGAGGATTTATAGTATGTGTACGTAAAAGTTACGATTTTTTCCCTCTCATTCTGTTGCATATATGAAAGAAGTTTATGGTTTTTATGGAAATTGGAAACCGATTTGGGTATTCAATTTAAGCTATTCCTATGAACATCACACTTTGTGAGTGTTAATGTTATCTTTTTAGCTGGGAATTTGACTTTGTTATCCAACGTTGTGGTGGCATCAAAAAAAAAAAAAAAATATATATATATATATATATATATATATGTATGTATGTATGGCGTATGGGCGAGACTGGACCAGACCAAGGGGTCTAAGCCCTTGGCCCGAAGTCCAATTCGGCTCAAACATACCAATCTAGTTTGGTTTGCTCAAAGTGTCTTAGACCAATTTTTTTGTAGGTAGACCGAATAGGACAGGTCAGATTAAACCTCAAATTTTTTGGACATCCCTACTATATATAAAGTGGTCTTCTGTATTGGCTAAAACAGAAACACACAAGTCCAGATATAAAAGCCTTTCTTTTTTTGACTGCATAATTTTAGCTATTTGCAAGGCATCTTGGATAAATTTTGGCATGCTGATCCCATTGGCAATTCTGGGTCATAGTTGATTTTGCATTTCAAACGGGCTTGTGTGCTACGTCTATTAAAACTTGACTGTGGTTTTTGACTGATTGTTACTTTTCTTCGGTTGCTATTTTCCTGCGATGGGCTGCATTAGCCTTTTTTGATTGGACCAAGAAAACATACAAAGTTGGGCTCACCAATTCAAAAACTAATCCAAACATGTACTAACACAAATATAACAAGGGGTCTGCAAATGGTTTTAAGAACAATAATATTTGAGAAGAAAAAAGGATCAATATTAGGTGTGCAACTCTTCTTCGACAATCTGCAACATCTTTTTGTGAATCTGTATTCGGTACTTTTTCCAATATTGCAGATTTGGGATTTTTCCACAATTTTTGCCAGGAAGACCGCCCAGAGGCTGGAGAATGGTGAGCAAAAGAGGCGACAAAAGGAGACGAGAAAAGAGGAAATGTTGGACAATTACACGTGTCAAACTATGATGGGTCAAATTGTGAAACAAGGTGACAATCAAATGTGCGGCGAATCTGGGAAAGATTTTCGTGATCCTCATGTGCCCATCTTCCGCCACGTCCTCAACATAAGTCTTCTTGGGCCCCTCGTCACATGATCCTCTTCTGATTTTGGCCTATCTTTTCTGTCTTCAATCATTGCCTCCAACGTCCCTTTATCCTCCTCTTACCGCCATATCCTTCGTTCTCATCCATTTTTTTCGCGTCTGTATCTAAAATAGTCTTATCTTCCATACTTTTTTCTTCCTCTGGCTATCAAATACATTTTTAACAAGGAAAATACATTTAAAAGCCTTTTTTAGAGGAAAAAAAAACCTAAAAAATGCTCTAAGATTCTGAAAATCTTAAAAAGACGCAAGGGTCTTTTTATGGGATTTTCGAATCTTCGTAAGTTGTTAATAGAGCTGATATAGTTGTTAATCAAAATTTAGTATTGTTGTTAATGTGACTGATTTAGTTATTAAAATATTTTTGTTAATACGACTGATTTAGTTGTTAACCGTTATTGATTTTATTGTTAATGTGGTTGATTTAGTTGTTAATGTTTTAATGAAAAATCCCGAGAAAAGGCCCTGGGGCCGTTTTTGGGATTTTCAAAATATTGGGGCCCTTTTTGGAATGTTTATCCAAAAAGGGCCCCATATGGATTTTCCCTTTTTAATATAAGATCTAGTTTATAGTATAAATTATATATTATACTCTTTGATTCATAATATAAATCACTTGGAGTATAATTAATACTTATTTATCAATTTTATCTTTATAATTAATGCTTAAATGTAATTTTTTACATATTATATCTCATTTAAAACTTAATTTAATATAAGTGAAGTTGAAAAAATCAATTTAAGATTTATTTAATGAATTAACTATTATTTATTAGTTTTGATGAATTAGTTGAGGATCTTTATATTATGGACAAGGAATATTAAGGACTGCGGAGTTAATTTTTTTTCATTAAATTTTTCGTTTGCCTTTTTATTATTTCGACAATTTAACACCCATCCACCGTAGTCCGTAGGAGCCCACATACCTACCTCCTATTTTGGTCATGCTCTCACGGATGCTATGTGGGCAGGGCTAATTATTTATTGTTTTATTATAAATATTTTTTTCACCTGGTAGCAGGAATTCACGTACTTATTATAACCTTCCAATAGTCAAACTCGTGATCTCTTGTTTAAGCCGGGTCTTAAAGAAGTGTTTAATGCTGATTAAATGAAGCGGATATGACAAAAAACAATATTCATTATTATTTATTACCACATGACGCTACATGCATCAATGTAAAAATCATATAAATTTTAATAGGGATAGGTATCATTTTTTTTTTTTTTTTTTTGATACTTTAGTTGGGGAGGGGGTTTTGGGGCATGAGGAGGAGCCCATATTAGGCATCGGCGGGATAGGTATCATTTTACTTTAGAAGTTTTGACAGAGGAGTATTAGGCATCCAGAAGTTTTTTCTGAAGCAAACGTGCCCTTGAAATTAACAAAACGTAGCAATCTTGCCTCTCCATTAATTTGACCATTAAGTTTAATTGATATGCACACGTAGCAATTTCAGTGATTTAAGGGAGGGTGATTTAAATCAATCTATACAAAAACAAATATTATCACTATTGATTTGTCTTACTGAACCAAGTTTTGGGACAATTCATATATTGTTTTGCATTTCATTTGCTTCGATCACAAGTGATGTTTCTTCTAGGTTTTGCATAGACTTTTCAGTCCCTTTGACCAATTCGGCTTTACAAATTCCGGCCGTCTTGAGCTTAACATTTTAAGGATCTCCCTCTTCGATTCCAAGGTAGACTTCTTTCTCTGCACCCTCAATTCTTGGCTTTGCGTCCTTCAGCAACTCAAGGAAGACGAGATTTCATGCGCTGTTCAGTTCAATCTTGTTGAGTTTATTTATTCCTTTAATTCCCTCAATACCGATGATTTCTTCAACAAGACGAGATTGATATATTTCCATATTTATTTCTTTATGTTTGCCGTATTGGGCTAAGTGATGCCCTCAATACTGATAATTCCTTCAACAAGAAAGAGATGACGAGATGTGACGCCATGTCATATTGGGCTAAGTGCTGTGGATGATGAGGTGGCGTGACATGTGTGTTCTTGTACTAATTTAACAGTCAAATTTAATATCGGCTGATAGGAGGGAAAAATTGCTCATGAAAATTTTTTTCAGATACCTATTGCTCTTTAGCGAAAACTTCCAAGACAAAAATGATTCTTAAACCTATTTTGATTGATGAGTTGACATGTCACATGTACATATCAGTTAAACTTAACGGAGGAATAAAATTGCTACGTTTTGTTAATTTTCGGAGCAATTTTGCTTCAAAAAAAATTCCGAGTCCCAATACTCCTCAGTCAAAACTTTCGGGTAAAAATGACACTCACCCCATTTTAATATATAGATTACATACCTTAAAGCTATTTTTATGTTATTTTATGCTTTATAGTATAATGGAATAGGCAGCTTACTATCAATGTTATTGAACATCTTTTTTGATATAGGCCCGTCAATAACGTATTGATGGCCAGTTAGGGCCTTGGCTCTAGTTGGCCCTGATCTTATAAAATTTATTAGTATATATATGTATTTATTATTTGATATATTATTTGGCTACAAATTTGGCCTCAGCTATTTTTTTATCTTCTCTGTAAGGATAATGTTTGTTTCATTACTCATTGGGCTGTAAGAGAAAAGTAAAATTCTTGTTTGAGATACAGAAAAAGTTAGTATCATCTTATATATTGTTTTGATTTGAAATTATCAGTCATTATTTATTTGTATTTTAAAGGTTATTTGATACTATTTAGTAAATACCCCCTCTGATCCTTATTTAATGAACTAAGTAAGAATTCTCACAAGTCAATAAAAAGTTAAAAACAGTTAAAATCATTAAATTTATCCTAAAATTTAAGTAATCTTTAATATTATCCCTATTAATTACACTAAACTCTAATATCATATTAATTATTACTATTGTTTTTGCTAAAAAAAAAGTGATAATAATTTTTATTAATTATTGCTCTCACTCACTACCTTTTTAATTATGGGTATACATGAGAAAAAAATATTTAATGCTATTTGGAAATAAGCAAGTGTCTTATAAAAAATACCAAATATACTTGTTAAGTGGTACTTTATAATAAAAACTGAGAACTAAAAGGAGTAATTCAATATATTTATTTTTTTGGCCGGGCTAAAAATTTTTTTTGACTCTGCCACTGGCAGTTATATTCATGCATTTATCAGTTGATTACATTTATATAGCCATTTTCTTTGATTTCATTCTAGACTATATTGTTGAAGGTTTTTTTTTCCTAAACTAATCTTGTCAGGCGTAGAGATTTGAAATTGAATCGCATGATTTTGTCAAGTATTTGGGTTTATTTCATTGTCTTTTTTTCCCCCTTATAATCTTATATCCACCATTTATTAAGATAATATATGATTCAGATTTTATATTTTATATAATTATTTTTATGAACATAAATAATTAAATTTAAACTTGTAAGGTTTAATATATAACATTCATAATTACAATCCATAATAAATAAATAAATTTTATTTTACAAAATATTAAATCTCAACCATCAACTTTATAATCTAAAGGTAGGGATGAGATAATGGGAAAATAATAAAAAAAGATGACAATATTACCAAAATTAAAAAGGGGAGGGAGCCGTCGCTGTTACGTTTCATCGTCACCCTTCGTAAGAGTGCATTTAATGATAGCAAGTCATGTTTAATAATTGATGTCTGATAATAATGATTAAGTTGGCCGGCTAAAAGCTTTAGCGAGTCGGTCTCCTTCACATGCATGAGAATTATAAATAAAGCGTAGGGGCTCCTTTGGTATTTCACGTACCACTCTTCTCTGATATTTTTCCCGCAACGCGCATTTTCTTTCCCTTCCCTCTTCTCTCTGCCTCTGGAGAGAAACCTCCCTTCCCGCCTCTGAGCTCTGCCGCCACTATCACCGCCGTCTGAATTCTCCCTTCCCTTCCGGTCTAGGGTCTTGTTTTTTCTTCCAAATCTCATAAATGTCGTGTTGTCTTCATTCGTCTAATTTTCCTCATAATCCCTTTTTCAGAGATTCAACGGAAAGCGAGAGCAGAATCTGGAACGATGGACTGCATCGTGGAGCCGCAGATGTTAACCCAGGGAGTTTCTCAGCTAGATAAAGGCTCTCTTTACGAGACAGGATCTGGCCATTACGGGTATTTTTATTTTTCTAATTTGAAGAGTTTTGATTCTTTTTCAAGAAAATCGCCGGTAAAAACTAATTCAGGTGCTAATGGCGTTGGAATTTGAAGGTGTTCACACTACAGAAGGAGATGCAGGATAATAGCGCCATGTTGCAATGAAATATTCGATTGCAGACATTGCCATAATGAATCTAAGGTTCCATCCCATCTCTAGTTGACTTGCTTGTGCATATATGATAATGTTGTTGAACGATGGTCATCTAACTTTTATTTTATATTTTCTGAAAATTATTCTAAGTTTTTCTCGGCGGACGTTTGAATATAATATTTCCTCTGTTTTTTGAACAGAACTCGATTGAACTGGATCCTGTTGATCGCCATGACGTTCCTCGTCACGATTTAAAGAGAGTACGCAGATCTTAACTTAGCTCCTTATTATATTCTTTTCGATGTAATTAGTGCCCAGTATATGTATTTTTTTTTTTTGGAACCGGTATATGTATTAAATGAAAATATACTTCTAATGTGAAACAAACGAACTAAAGCATTTGACTTTGAGCTTTCCATTCTGGGTCCGTGCTATATACCGCATCTTGCTTAAGTCTTTGATGCATGGTTGCTAAAGAATTCAATATCGAAACACAGAAAAGCAACGGATCAGGTTTTGACTTGGATATATTTTGTTCAGCTAATCTGACTCTATTGGCAAAGTTAATAATACTGACTATTTTTAAGAATATTACATGACAAATTTCTTTTATAAAGAATAATAAATGAAGAAAGGAAAAGGATTTTCCCTTTCCTTTTTAACTTTCATACCGCTTTTCATAAATTATCGCTAATCTTTGATCCTTAAAAAAAGCACTCCATCTCTGTTCAACTTGAAAAGGAAGCACTAATTGGAAATACTGTGTGTGCCATTATATTCAGGTTATCTGTTGCTTGTGTGGCACTGAGCAAGATGTAAGTGTTCTCCATCCGAAAGACATAGTCAGAGTGATGTTTGATGTAAATTGATTAACCCTTTTTGGCTATATATATATATTTTTTCACTTTGCAGGTTCAACAAATATGCATTCAGTGCGGTGTTTGCATGGGGAATTACTTCTGCTCCAAGTGCAAGTTTTTTGATGATGATGTTAGTTTCTTCGCACATTTTATTCTTGACATATTGATTCTCCTTCCTTGGCCTTTAATGATAATTGAAAAATCATCTCTTTACTCCAGGTATCAAAGAATCAGTACCATTGCAATGAATGTGGTATCTGCAGGTTCAAGCTATGTCATGCCTGGATTCTTTTCATACTTAGTTTTATATCCAATTAATTAATTGTTTACTTGATACTCTATTTATTTCTACAGAATTGGAGGCGAGGAGAATTTTTTCCATTGCAACAAATGTGGTCAGTATTACGTATTGCAATTATCTTCCTTAGTATTTCTTTTTATTAAGTGGGTTATCATGGTCTTTATTTGTCCATAGGATGTTGCTATTCAATATTGTTGAAGAACTCGCACCGATGTGTTGAAAAAGCTATGCATCAAAATTGTCCTGTTTGCTTTGAGGTAAAATTAAAACTTAGAAGGGCAGGGCCCTGATATGTTGAATGGATACATTATTTTGTCATGTATAGTATATTAGCACTAATCATTTGATCACCCGTTTTTCTAACGTGCAGTTTCTTTTTGACACGACAAAAGACATTACTGTATTGCCATGTAGTCACTCTATCCATCTGGAATGTGTGAGAGAAATGGAACAGCACCTCCAGTGAGTTCTACAACTGAAAGGATTTATAGAATACAGTTAAAATTGTATATATGTTTAAGTGTTGTTGCTTCGTCCTGACAAAAATAATTGGCAGGTATTCTTGCCCTGTTTGCTCAAAATCATTTTGTGATATGTCGCGTGTTTGGGAGAGACTGGATCATGAGGTATCTTTATTTTCAGAATTATATACTGATATGTGGGAATTTAGGATGTTATAGGATAAAAGGATAGTCTGGAGAATTCTCTCCCCTTTTATCCGTATTAATGGTATAAGAGCGACGGCCAAATCCTGATATCATTGATGGTATCAGAGTCAAGGTCAAATCATGATGACATTGATGCACTAAAAGGAGAGAGAATCCTTATTTATAGATGGCTAAAGTACACTTTTAGTTCTTTAAGTTTTATATAAGGTATACTTTTGGTCCCTTAACTTAGTAAAGTATACTTTTAGTCATAAAATTCTAACACCGTTAATATTATTAACGGAAAAGGCTGATGCAGCAAACTCAAGTAATGACTAATGGAATTTAATTACACAAGTTTATGTATTTTTTAATTTACCCATATTTTAAATTTAAGCTTAATAGCATTTAATTACAAAAGCATCACTTAAATTTACACCGTTATTACTCGAGTTTGCATTTTCCGTTAGGAAAATTAACGGTGTTAGAATTTTAGGACCAAAAGTATACTTTATAAAGTTAAGGGACTAAAAGTATATCTCATGTAAACTTAAATGACTAAAGTGTACTTTAGCCTTTATAGATATACTAAGTTAATTTCCTAAACTACCCTGTTACCCTTTACCATCATTAGTTTCTGCATATCATATGTCATGTTCTGTATTTACTTACCATATTTCTGGAAAAGAGCTATACACTTTCTGAACGTTTTGAGTTGTTTAGGTTGCATTAACACCTATGCCAGAAATATATCAAAATAAGATGGTAAGCATTAGTATTTTTTGGGTTTCTGGTTGGTTACCACGGTGACATTCTAAATATATATTTTGGGAATGACTAGGTGTGGATTCTGTGCAATGATTGTGGGGAAACATCAGAGGTGAGCTTTAACATTTTGGCGCATAAGTGTATAAAATGCAAATCCTACAACACTAGACAGACACAAGGCGGACTTACATCATGCTCATCCAACATTGAAGAGATGCTGTAATAATGATTACATCGCAACTAGGTTTCTCATTTGAAATGGTTTAGGGCTATGGTGATTACTAAAACATTAAAAGTGAGTGGCTTAGTTACTGTGCTCGTACTAGTGATAACATAGCCATGATTTAGTTCTTACTGTTGTTGGACTGATGTAATGGTTACTAATTTTTCCTGATCAAGTTACTGTACCATATAATTTCATTTTCCTCTTATTGATTTTCTTTTTAATTTGCTACCAAAAAATAAAGGGTTTTAGGTGCAAAAATACCTATATATATATATATTTTTAAAAAGAGCATGCCTACATTATAAACTTTGTTTAGATACAAAAATGCCCAGGGATTTTTCAGAAGGGGCAAAAATTGCGCAGCCGTTGAATGAAGCAAATCACCGTTACTTTTTTGATGTGATGGAACCCATACTATTAATTGTTAATGATTATTTTAAAAGAGCTCCTCTCATTTCTCTCTCTTCCCCTCCTCCAATCCAACTCTTCGGTCAAACCGTCAAACCCCCCTCCCCCTCTCGACTTTTCATCACTCCCTCAGATTTCTTCGTACACAATTTTGTTTGGCCACCTGACTAATTTCAAGTTGAGAATTTTATGATGTTTCTGTTTAACCGAACCTGTAATTCAAAAATTGCCATATGAAAAATCAAAATAAAAAACTTCCCAACAGATTCATTCGATGCTTTAGGTTTGGAAGACTCCATCTTCAACCGCACAATGAAAAAATATGAATAAAGTTCATACAAAAAGCCATCTTCAAGCCTATCTTGCCTCAACGCCTTCGACAGCTTGCATCTCTGGTCTAAAATTTTCCCTTCCCTTACCATTTGGGCAAAAGCCATCTTCAATCTCATTCTTCCGCTGAAGAATTCAAGGATCTCCGTTCTTGCTCCATACCCTAACTCGTTCTAAGCAGCTTTTGCCTTTACTTCTCTATAACTCGACTTGACTCACCCCGGTATTTGCTCAATCTACGTGGTAAAGCATAAATTCTTGAAGATGCAAGCTGTTGAAGCTCCCTTTTCTTTTACTCTTATTTTCCCCTCCTTTGCTTTTCTTTTCTTATGTCCACCATTGAATAAAAATTTCAATGGCCCAGAAGATAAAAATATAATTATAATTCTAGTGAAAAATACATAAATAAATTTTAATTGTTAAAATTTGTTCTCAACCGTTTACATCTATAGTGAAAAATACTCTATAATACCACTTCCGGTTCTAATTATAGAATAAAGTTTGTAGTATAAATTGTACTCTAAACTTTGTCCTAGAATTAGGATTGAAGGAAATAACAATATATGTATTTTCAGATCAAATTTTAAAAAATCTAAATATATTTATGTACTTTTTAAATAAAACTAATAATATTATTTTAAGATATAAAATCTGAGCCATTTAAATTTTCCTCCAATGTTGGAAATGAGAAGAGCAGAGAAGTCAGTCTCGTTGAAGCTTCACCGAAGCCGAAGAGTGTGGGGTAAGAGAGAGATGTGAGGAGGTCTTTCAAAATAATTCTTAAAAATTAATAGTGTGGGTCTCACACTCTCACTACATCAAAAAGTAACGTTGATTTACTTCATTAAATAACGGCTGCAGCATTTTTTTGCCCCCTTTTATAAAGTTCAAAGGCATTTTCATACTTACATTAAGTTTATAGTGTGAGACGCTCTTCTGAAAAAAAAAATATGGGTATTTTTGTATCTTAACCCAAAAAAGAAATTTGTGAATTTAACTGGAGTTGATCATGTATTTAAATGAATGTCAAGATAAGTTGCATTGATTTGATATTTGATGAAACAAAATTAAAGTTGCTTTACATATTAATTCAGAGTTTTGGTCAAAATAGGATGCACTCGTTTTCTCATGACTTGAGTTGTGAATTTGGCCTTAGAACTATTATTCCAGCAAAAGGTCATTGGAGGATCGAATTGAATTTCTTAGAAGATTAAATGGAGAGAGGAGTAAACTTTTCGTCTTCGTTTTTTCCGGGGAACGGTAAGGTTCTGAAAACTAATTTTTATCTAACTAACCATTTTGGTTTCAGCTCCAGTTTGATCTTTTTTAGTTTTTACCGTTATGTCAAACGTGCACTAAATTATTAGCATGTAGTCAATCTTGGTGATGCAAAGCTAGACAATAAATGCTTTAGCCAAAACTACTTATAATTGGAACCAGCTTATCAAATAAGGAAAGTGTGTATGATCCCGTTTCTTGTAGTCTTTTATTCTTAATTAATAAGTGGACTAGTTTAAATTTAAATTAATAAAGTCACAACACAGCCTATTAAAAGTATTTGGTCCTGCAGTTTGGTTCACATAATAAGAGGTAATGTAACGGAACGATGATTATAAGAGTTTATGTAATTCGTCATTAAAGAAAAATGATTCATATACTACACACAAAAACGTTTGGTTGGATTTCACCGAATATGAAAATATATGATTATAATATAGCAATAGAAAAAATTACCTTTATCTACACATATATGTATAATATACATGTTTGGATCATGGTAATTTTTTAAATTTCTGCAGTATACACTTTGGGTTCATAAAAATGTTTTAATATTTAATGGTAGGAATATTATTTAATCTGATATTTTAATATCTTTTATGGTGGAATATAGCTTTTTTAATTTTCTAATAGGGAAATATTTTAAAATTTTATATTATTAATTATTTTTTTAATATTTAATAGTGGTGATTATTTAATATTTAACAGCGTTTATAGGTGAATACATTGATTAAATTTAAAAATTATAATGAGAATAGATTTTTTTCTTCACTTGATTACATGATGTTTGCATTCTCATTTATTAGTCCCACTAGTATAATCTTGATTATATCAAATAATGTAATCAAGATTATAAATCAAACACTATAATCAATCTATTACATCAAGATTATATATAATTATTTCCTTTAGAACCGAACCAAACCGGACCGGCTATTATAGTTAGTGATGAATGGCAATCATTATTATTGGGACATGATATGGTCTTTCATGTTGGTATTCTTTTATTCAGTGTTGGCAGGGTGCAAGAATGTGTATTGTGGGCTAACTGTTGGAATGACATTTGAACCCATCAAGTGTCTTGTAATTTGACCCCAAAAAAAATCACATAAAAAATAGCCCAATGATTAAACGTTTTATATTTCAGCCATGAATATATTATTAAAACTTGTAAGTCGACAGTAATTGGTCCTTGTAATCATCCTATTAGGATCAACTACCTTCAAAACAATATACACATCATGAATTTCAATTATCAACCTCCACGTCATCGGATCTAATTTACTTGCTCGTCCAAAAGGGGCGAGCGCCTTCGAGATCTGAACCGTGAATTTTATTTCTTCTTTTTTAATAACATTTATTTTTTAATTTTTTAAGTTTTTTTAGTATCAGTTAATATTCTGAAGTATTCTAAAATATTTTTTTTCAGATTTTAAAATAATTTTTCAAAATCATGAAGTATTTTTGAGTTGCAGTCGGTACCCTAAAGTATCTTTTTAATACCAGACCCTAAAATAATTTTTTTTGGATCTTTAAAAAAATATTTTAGGGTACAACGTGGAACTAAAAAAAATACTTCGAGGTACTAACGAAAATAAAAAATACTTTATGATCTTAAAACAATTATTTTAAGATCTTAAAAAATTTTTCGGATAGTGACTTTGGTAGTAAAAAGATACTTAGGATACTCATGGGTACTAAAAAAAGCAGTAGTACTCAAGTATCGTTTTAGTAAAATATTTTTTCATCGGCATTCTAAAATATTTTTTCAGATCTTGAAAGAATATTTTAGAATACTGACTATTACTAAAAAATATACTTTAGGGTACTGAAAATTTTTTCATGATCTTGAAAAAAATATTTCAGGTATTGGCGGGTATTAAAAAAGATACTTCGGGATACTGATTGATATTGAAGAAAATCTTAAAAAATAATAAAATAATAAAATGTTATTAAAAAAGAAGAAGAAAATGGACGGCGTAGATCTCATCTAAAAATGTGAATTGTCCAAATCTCTGAAACCCTTCGGCCCCTAGGGACGAGCGCCCTTTTGGACTTGCAAGAAGCTGAATCCCCACGTCATCACGGGAAAGAGCAATGCTCACGCTTTGGAGACAAATAGCCGTCCAACACTTGAGTGTCATTGGTGAGTCTCTTGGGGAACATGAATTGCCATTGATGGAGGAGTCAACAAATAACCATTCTGTCCAATTTCCTATGCATCCATACCATTTAAATCCTATCGGTCTTTGCTATTCGACTAGGGAAATGGAGCATCTAAATCCTATTGGTCATTGCCATTCAAATAATTTTTCTGCACACTTTTTTTTTTTCTTTTCGTAAAAAAAGAAAAAAAAAAAAAGAAAACCCTAGAGAGCATCTTCAGGCGCTATACTGGTATATATAAACATCGTGTAAATAAAGCTATTCCTTCTAAAACTGTGGCAAACCTTAAAAACTAGCTTCATCATTCAACTACGTCCTTCACACAAGTATACGCGAAGGTCATTGCAGTTTTTTGGTCCATACCCCATTCAAGAAGCCACCATCTAGTCACTGACGCCGATTGGTCGCTTCACATCACCATGTTTTTATAAAATATGCTTACTTTTTAAATCGTTTTCATTTCACAAATCCTACTTCCTCTTTCTGTAGGGTTATATGGTTTTACCGTCGTTCGACGTTGAGATATATACCCAGGCCAGGAGGTTCTGTCGATGTGCTGGTTTTATAAAATATACTTACTCAATGAAAGATTGTTCAAGTCACAGTTAAAAATAACATCAAAATTTAGTTGCTGACTGTTGAGATACATTTTTTTAAATAAAAAAAAAAAAAAAAAAAAAAAACTATTTTGTTCAAATAAATTAGAACTCTCTCACAGAAAATTTTGACGAGATACTTTTAAATTATGCAAGCTTATTAAAAGATATAAAAATATGATCGCACTTTCCAAAGATTTTCTTATTCAACGTTAGTTAAATGAAAATTAACTCATTTAATTATATAGAAAGACAAAACAAAAAGATAAATATGCTAAATTTTAGCAAAAACTCAACGTATATTTAATCAAGATGAGTTAGAGTGAAACTTTAAAGATAATATGAAGAACTTTCAAATATTAATTAGGGCAAATTTTTGATCTAATAGAACTATATATTCCCTCTGGTCCTTATTAAGGACCCAATAAACAAATGTATTTGGTCCTTTTTATAAGACACTTGCTTGTTTCTAAAGAGTATTAATTTTTTTTCCATCTATGCCCCTAATTAATAAGGGCGGTGGGTGAGAGTAATAATTAATATAATATTAGAGTTTAGTGCAATTAGTAGGGATGATATTAGAAATTACTTAAATTATAGGACAACTTTATTGACTTATATTATTTTTATTGATTTGTGAGAATTGTTAGTTGGTGACTTATAATAAGGATTAGAAGGGAGTATCAGGCCTAGTGGTGGGGAACTATACCTTTTAATTAAATTGTTCGGAGCATCATAACGGTCCAATTTGTTTCATTTAAATATTTATGTAAAAATGCTTATGTTAAAATATTGATGACGACTTTGAAGTAGGGGGAGAAAAAATTGCACGAAGAACATAAAATGAAATTTGAGGATGGAAAGAAAATTAATCATACATGTTCCCTAGCCATCTTCTCCATATCTGCTGCATAAAAACAACAATGATAGGTTGGGAAGGGGAAGAAGATGAAGCAGAAGCGAAGGGGTTGAGGTGACAAAGAGAGAGATAAAGGGATTCCAGTGAGGAAGAGATGACCATGGAGGGCTTGTTGCATAAGAGAACCAATATGAGCTTGTGGTGGATTGTGCTGATGAGTGGAAGACGCGATGGCCACTGGTTTTGTGGTTAGGGTTGGCGTGACGTTTTAACTGGATTCTTCCTGTGCAAAGGATTTTTTTTTGTAAAAAAAATAATGATGTTATATTTAAGAGAGAAAGTATTCGAAAGATTTGTATTTGAAATCTAGAGAATGAGTGGAGGAGAGATATGAGAATTGGGAGAATCTTGGAAATCAAAGACAGATTATAGTGGATGTTGGAAGTTGTGATTTGAAAAGTTAAATATATTAATTAATAATTAATAATTTTTCAGTCGCTAATGATGCCATGTTGGATAATTAGTGCCAATAACTTTTGAGCTACAATATTTAGAACTAAAAATATTTGATATTTGATGATTGTGCTAATATGCACCAACAACTTACGAACATTCTACATCAAACGTGCTTTTGCCCACCCAGAACAAACAGTAAGTTCCTAAAGTATATAATCTACATTTGAAAACCTTCTATCCAAAGTTTAATTTGCAATCCGTGCTCACCTTCCAGTACAACACTCTTGTCGTCCCAATTCATAATTTGATCACGTGTTATGATTTATTAACAGATGATGAAGAAGGATCTTTTCAAGAACGTGGGCGACAGCAAGTATATACGGTCTGCCCACACGAAGGTACTTAGGACAGCAAAGACACGCGGACACTTACTCGAATAGTTTTTGCATATTTAAAAGTTTGAATGTGTTCACTTCTCTCTCTCTCTCTCTCTTTTTTTTTTTTTGCATACAAATGGCAAGCATAGCTTAAAGTTGTTCCTAATGAACAGGACTACCTATTTGAGAAAATCTCTCCACAGCAAAATACATATCTGTCCAATACTCTAATTGGCAACACTCCTGCACTTCTGGGAGGAATAGTACTTGAGAATTGTCAGAGTGAGCTGCCTTAGCAAGCTTGTCTGCATACGTTAGGATTTCCCTATGAGCATAGTGTATCTCAACGAACCAATCAGCATATAAAAGCTGTCTGATTTCTTCAATTAATTAAGAGCCTATATGGATGACTGTCTCCATTATCTCTAAGCAGAATATTGATAGTTTCAAGTGAACCAGAGAACATGAATACTAGTACATGAATACTAGTACTAGTATGTGTCCAACTGCAACTTCATCAACTTTTTTGACGTTGGGATTAATGTCCGCTGTAACCTTAGCTGCTACTCCCTTTATCCTTAAATATTAGTTTCAAATAATGTGGTTATCAAGAAAACAATTAAAATTAATTAAGAATATTAAATAGGGAAATACATTTCTCATATTATAGGAGAAGTATATCCTCATGTCATAAATACAAAAAAAAGTAGGTCCCACCATTTCATGTGTGTGTAGGAATCTTTTTCTTCTCATGCAACATGAGAAGTGTAAAGTGTAAACCCCTATTAAATATGTATTTTTTTTATTTTTTTATTTTTTAACTTTGCCCTTCTTTATAAAGAGGATAAGTGAGATAGACAATAAATGCAACAAATAATGTCAAGGGTGAAGTTGGAAAACATGCAATAAATGCTTTTGACAAACCTAAATGAAAATTATATTTTATGTTGCACCTATTTTCAAGTTTAAAGCTTATATTTCTAGTGTGTTTGGTTTGAGAGATGAGGATGAGAGGAAGGAAAAATGATACCCTAGCCTCCTCTCATTTAGTTTAAAATTTTATGGCTGACTTAATTATTAATGAGATTGCCGTTATAAAAAATTGTTTTCAAAGTTATACTTAATATCCAATAACATTCTATATCAAATTGGTTGGGCTTTAACTAAGGAAAAATTTCATTTAAATACCAAATGAATTTGTAAAATCTCCAAAAGTACCTCGAATTTACAAAAAGATTTAGAGGTGACAAGGACCTTTGGGGGTTTTATAAATTCACGCCAAATGACCATTTTGCCTTTAGAGTTAAATAATTAAAAAAAGAAAAAGAAAATATCCCCCCGCGGTGGGCCTCACCGCCGGCGGCCACCACCTCCACCGGCGGCCGGCGGAGGTGGTGGCCACCGGCCGCCCGTGGAGGTGGTGGCCGCCGGCGGTGGGGCCCACCACCGGGGGGGTATTTTTTTTTTTTTTTTTTATTTAACCCTAAGGGCAAAATGGTCATTTGGCGCAATTTGCAAAACCTCCAAAGCTCCTTGTCACCTCTAAGTCTTTTTGCAAATTCGAGATACTTCTAGGGGTTTTACAAATTCATTTGGTTATTTAAATCCAATTTTCCTTTAATTAATCTATCCGGAGGCTATTGTTAAATTTTTTTGGCTATGTAGAGACACTTTAGGCAACATCTTCAATTGGGAAATTAGGTGTTACGCCCAAGGTTAAGAAACTCACAAGTTTAAGTAACTTTGCGACAATGACGTATATTTATATCATGAACTTGAATTATAAATTCATAAGAGTTTATTTTTATTATTAAATAGATATTAATAAAGTATAGTTAAATAATTGAAATATAAAAAATGACAACAATTTGATTTAAATATATTTTAAATCCAAATAATTGAAATTAAATATATCAACATTATAATTTATTATAGGGATAAATACCATTTTTGCTAAGAAAGTTTAACCTAAGGAGCATTGGTCACTCGAAAGTTTTTTTGGGTCTCATTTTTGTCTCGAGAAGTTTTTTATTTTTTTATTTTTATGAGCAATTTTTTGCTAAAAGTTTACACATTAGAGCAACAATTCAACGGTCAAGATCAACGGAAAGGCAAGATTGCTACGTTTTTAAACTTTCAGGGCAAAAATGAGACAAAAAAAAATTCTAAGTGATCAGATACTCCTTAGGCTAAACTTTCATAGAAAAAATAGTATTTATCCCTTTATTATATTTAATAAAAAAAAATTCTATAAAATTCATATATATAAAGCCGTTAATAATGACAAAATTGAAAAAGTTAACATAAGTTTAAAAATGAGTTAACATGGTTTTGTGAGTTAGAAATGTGAAAATGGTAAACTAGGTCTATAAACTTATAAATTTAATTGAGTTTAAAGTTTATACGAGTTTACTAGTGAATTCGACTTGATTTAATAAGAAAGAATTTTAAAAATAGTCAACTGAGAGAGTTAACTTGGAAGTTTAACAACAATAGTTATATCTAATTCTATGGGATTAATTGTTCCATATGTAGAACAATCAAATCCGTGCAACGCACACAGGTTCGTTTGTCTTGTTATATTAGTGAGAGCACGTAGCAGGCACCCAGGCATAAACATATATCTTCGCCGGGTTGGCGTGATCTGAAAGCTTAAGAGCTTCTATTCTTTTCTTTTAATTTTCTCAGTAGACAAAAAAGCTAAAGAGCTTCGCCAGCGAACCAGTTCTAGTTTAGAGTTGCCTTGGTCAAATGTACACATTGAAAAATTTCAAACAATTTTGACATTGAACCAATTTTAATTAGTTTTGTCAATCTCAAATATGAAGGGGCATCCTGTATCATATAATAAAGGTTCTCTGGCGGACAAGACAAATTATAAGGACCAACAAAACACCACGCATGCTCACTTGCAGTATTGAATCGCATTAATATACTACGAGTGTGTATATTTAAAGTGCAGATTTGTTTGTTTCGAAAGTTTTTGTTGGGGAGTAATATTACTGTGATTTTTTTTTTAAAGTTCAATATCACCCCAAAAGTTTTAAAACGTAGCATTGTTACCTCATATTGTTAAAAAATTGACGTTAATCGTCAACTTTTTTTTTTTTTAATATTAAAAATGGCAACATTGCTCCATTTTAATACTTCTGGCGCAATATATTGAATCTAAAAAAGCTTTCAAGGTAATATTACTTCTCAACGAGAACTTTCAGAATAAATTTGCAGCTTAACCTTATATATATGTGTGTGTGTGTATGTGTTATATATAAAGGATTTTTTATATTATTCACTAAATAATAATAATTAAACACAATAATAAACTTAACCGTGAAAATAAATTAAAGAACAAGTAATGAGTTCCAACTAAATGGTTTTACAGCACTTATGCGGAAGATACTTGAGTGTGTAGGAAAATAATTAATGTAATGAACATTACATGAAATTACTAATAAGGTTTATTTATATTATTGTAGGCTTTGGGGGAGTAAAGTTGTATTTCTCTATTATGAAGGGGCTGCAATGGCCTTGCGTTCCTCTTCGCATACTGTCACACAACACGCGCAAGACATAATCAGTACATGATTGAGGACTCAAATATTTAGCATTTAAAAAATCAATTATGTATATAGAATATACATATACTTACGTATTGCACTGAATTGACGAGTAAATGCAGCTGCTCTCTTGATACGGTCCTAATCTGGCGAGATAATCAATTTCAACAGTTGAGATTAAGAGGCAACAGCAATAATATATAAGAGTATATATAGTAATGAAGAGAATTGAAGCATGAAATATATATAGCAATATAGATTAAAATATACTAGTAATAAATATAAATACCTTCTTATTAATACTCCAAATGACACCTTGAGTGCAAGGAGGGGCGGTGAGTGATCCAATGTATCTGTAATAGCTGTGGCCAAGACCTAGTCCTATCTGTGAGGGATCTATCACCCCTACACTTTTCTCTTCTCCTTCTTCTTTGATCTTCTTTATGCTCTCTTCCAGCTAAATTCATTTTCATCCAACACATTCGTCAGACATACACACATATAAATGGCGGATTGAGGTAGCGGATTATTATTATTATTATTATTTTTGGGGGGGGGGGGGGGGGTGCCCACCCTTGAATTGGGGATTGAATAAATGTTTTAATGATTAGTGCCCACCCTTAATACATTAAAACTACACTTTGTAATTGGATGGAGGATAAATGTTTGAATGATTGTTTAGTGTCTCATATTGAAAAAGATGTATTTGATAGTATTGATAATAAGATAATTATGATGGAATTTCAAAAAATAAGGCCTAGAAAATTGACATTGTAATTATCTTTTATTGTAATATACTTTTGTTATTAAAATATATATGTACTTGAATTTATTGAATGCCTACCCTTCATTGTAATTTATATAGCTGCATTTCTAAGAGCACTTAGCCTTGCTTTTCTAAATGACATGTTTGTAAAATAATTATATCTCTTATTACATCATCAGTATTAACTTGATTTCATAATTTTTTTTTGATATTCTTTCTTTTTTTCTTGTTTTTTCTTTTGTTTTTTTAATGCATTTAAAACTTTCCTTAAAAAAAAAAAAAAAAATTTTTAGGCCCCCAAACCCCTGAAAATCCCCATCAATTGTAGCCCCTTTCTGTAATTTTTTGAGACCCCCCCTGTATATATGTATGTATATATGCATATATGTATGTATGTATATGCATAGCTGCTATGTACTCCTTCTAGTCTTAATAAGATGAATAATACTACTTTTAACTGTCTCATCAAAACGAACAAGTAGCGGCTAAATCATTAAAATGACCATCTTTTTTTTTTTTTTTTTTAAAGAAAAAGCAAATTAGTGTTCAAAATTTTTATGCAAAATGAATACATATATATGATCGCCAATTTGTTATAAAAGGTGAATAATATATAGGACCGACATGAGTTGGATGAGTTAAATAAATATACCATGGAGAGAAAAGGATCGGGACGACCAAGCTTATAGAGAGCATTAACCACAGCGGTCTTGTTTGAACCGTCGGGCTGTGTGACTTGATGAACCATGTCCAACTCCAAAGCATACCTTATCATTGGAAAATCCACATTGAAACTTAATCAGATAAAAAAAACACCAGTTATTCGGTCCCAGGAATAAATCATATGAGAGGGCGAGAGAGAACCTCTTGCCATTGATGTGGTGCTCGGAAGGCCAGTGCCAATGGGCTTCTTGGAGAAACAACTGGGTCCCATTAATTGTTATGGAACCCGCATCAGCTTGCCATTTCACCTGCAAATAATTTCCAAAACTAGCAATATTATCATTATATCCTCCTTGTATAGGTTTGCATGTAATGTTGATTTTTAATATAAAATCTAGTTAACTTTTTTTTTTAGAGATTAAAGAAGTTAAATAAATTACTTTCAAACATTTATATTTATCTTTTTTATACTTTGAACTAATTTATCTCATTTATAAATTGATATATAATAAAATGATAGACAATATATATATCTTATGATTAACTAACTTATTTAGCTTATGTAATATCTCTAAAAAGAGTCAACTAGGTTTACATTAAGAATCTTGAGAGTATTACTTATAATAATAATAGTCTTGAAGGGGTGATATATAAAATATTGAAATGAAAATGAATTAGCTCGCCTGTATGGGTAAATCAAAGCAAGTGTAAATTGGAGCTAGTTTGAAGTTGGGATGTTCACCTGTATATCACGGCCTCTGTTGAGGATTGAAGCAGTGGCAGGCTTATAGCCCTTGTTGAGGTCATCTGATGAGTTGGACACCATTTTCACTCTGCGGCTCCACAAATCAATTGGAGACTGTGAAGTTCTATCCTTACAAGCTGCCCATTCTGGTTTCAGGTCACCCCATCGTGATGGCCCCTTCTCGCTCCCTTCTATGTAGCTGAACTCTGTTCCATCATTTGCATACACACACACACACACACGCACTGAATTAGCAACATTAAAACACGCATGGACGTGCCAGGTAATATTGAAGCTTTATCTAAAATTAAACTTATGTATCCAGGAATTGGGAAGATATCAAACAGACAAGGTATATGCGCATGCATGCATGGTCATTAATTACCAACTTCAAGAGCTTTCGTTTCGGCTGGGTATTGTAACATGATTGTCGCTAATAGCAGCAAACATGGAATCAACGTCTTTGTTTGTCCCTTCATGCTTCGGCTGTAGACAAAAATTGAGACTTTGCTTGCAAAACAGTTTTAATGAACACTGTTTGAGATTGATGTCAGAAAATGTATGAATATAATTCTCAGATAGATGTGATGGAGCGGCGGAAGGGTTTTTATAGATTAGCAAGACGTGATGGGGTGGACTTGGATTTGGTCGCAATAAATTAATAGATGGAAACTTTCTTGGAAGGAAATATCCAGTGTTTCAGTTAAATTGTGCATCCCCCTTTTTTTAAATATTTGTTGTCGCCGTTTTCGATTTTTAAGGGGCACTTGGTTAAAAGAAAGGGTCTGAGTGATGGCTGTGTCTTGTGTCCATATTGTGGTAATATCAACATCAAGAAGCCAAGTTGACTTTTGATTGATATATGATGACCTGGTAATTAATTGATATCGTATTGGGCGGAGTAGGCTACGTTGACTTTGGATTAATTTGAACAATTCCACCAGAATAAAACCACGAATGGTACGTAATTGTTTATTATAAAAAACAAACAAACGATTGCCGTTGACTAAAATCATAGATGCTTGACACTTCTTTTGGGTTGGGTTAGAAGTTAGAACACAGTTTGTGCATTGTGATTTGCGAGCCTTGGCGTGGCCGGCTGTGTTCGTGATGTCTATTTGTGTACTTTCCTATTTGGCTTTTTCCCTGCGGAAGCGGTCATACATTCATCGACCGACAAGTATGATGATAAATAAAACGCGACACAGCTTCTCATTGACTCAACGATATAATATAATACCGACATTAAAATATCCACTCATTAGTTATCTAGTTTTTTTCCTTATATTTAAATAATTCTAACTAATTTTCATAATATGATAAAAGTAATTAATGTAACCTTCTAAAAGGGATTGGCGTGAATATTTGGATAGCAAGTCAAAACATCGTACTTTCTCTATTTTTTTTTTTTTTTTTTTTTTTTGCCGGACTACTTTGTCTAATTATGTAATTACCATATAACAAATTCATAATGACTAAAAAGTTAATTAATTTAATCATTTGCATAAATATGTGCTAATTGTCGTAAAATATTTCTGCTTTCAATTATTTATATTATAAACCATTTCTATTAATAAAAAATATTAAAAAAAGAAATAAATGTGGGAGACAGGGAAACTGGGGCAGTACATTTAAAATGAAAACGATTTTAGTATCTAATTTATACATTTAGAAGTGTGAAGAGTATAAATTTGTACATTGGAGCTGGTCAAGTGTGACATGATCTAAAGTACCTAGACCAAGAAAAATAAAAACCATATGCTTTCTGCCTTTTGATGGCGTCCCGATTCTCCCTTGCGGCTCCCCATCTTGGCCTCTCCAATACCCAAAACTACACTCTGTTTTGGGTATAAATTGGGAGGGTATTCCACTATTTTTTTTTTTAAAAAAATTCAAACTCCTCAATCATTTTTTTTATTGGCACCCAATGTTCTAAGATGTTTTGTTTTTTGCACACTACTGTAACATAAAATAATTTTTTTTTCCAATATCTAGTAAGATGCACTCTGAACTATTTTTTTACTGACACTTTGTATCTTGAATTTATTTTTATTGCATTGAGCATTCTAAATTAATTTTTTGGTGGCAACGAGAAGCCTCTGAAATGTTTTCCTATTAGGAATGAGAAGCCTCCGAAAAACCCTTCGTCCTTGAGTTCAACTGGCGAAGGGGTCAGATTTTCTTATCAAAAGAGAGAGGGTTTAATCTTGGAGTTAGTCAAGGCGCTGGGGGAGGCATCCTAGGACTTAATTCGGTGTTCGGTTTGGTTGTTGTAAATTTATTTCACTTAAAACCGAAGAATCGAAATGAATTAAAATGACGACGTATAGTATATGTATTATTATTATTTTATTTTATTTTTTACTAAACCTACATCACGCCCTTGGCCCACCTCCAAACCCAACCCAATTACTCACTAAAAACCTTAACCCATTAACCTCTAACCTATAACCTATCATATTCATTGCATATTTGCATTCATTCTGAGCTCTCGGTGTCTCTGACCTCTCAGTCTCAGCCTCTGACTCTGACTCTCGCTCACTTCGCCTGATCTTCACTTCTCAGCCGCGCTTCCTATCGTATTCCTCGTAGAGTCACACACAGAACCACTCAGTTCGCCTTCTCAGTTGTTCATTTCACCTTCATAGGTCCGATTGTGCCAAACTCTGCAAAGCTTCTCCGGAAGGACGTCGATTTGCTGATCTGGTGGAGAAGACAGATCTGCCATTGAATTTCTGGGACAGATCTACCGATCTGGTGGAGAAGACAGATCTGCTGATATGTATTGTAGCTATAGCTTTTTTTTTTTTGTTGTTGTCCAAATTGTAGCTTCTCTGCGAGGACGTCGATCTGCTGATCTGGTGGAGAAGATAGATCTGCCATTGAATTTTTGGGACAGATCTGGGGGAGAAGACAGATCTACTGATATGTATTGTAGCTGCAGTTTTTTTTGTTGTTGTTGAAATTGTTGCTGGAGTTTATTACTACACATACCAGCAAATTTTCTTCTTTTTCTTATCATATCATGTATTGTAGATTTGTAGCTGCAGCTTATTGTTCTGCCATTGAATTTTTGGACAAAGTTTATACCAGGTTGCACTGATTCGAGCAAAAAAAAAATTTGTAGGTTGGCCATTTAAAAGAATTCACCCGGCTCAATTTAAGCTCAAAAACCGAAATTTTTGGTTAATTCGGTTCGGTTTTTAAGATACTTCGATTTCGGTTCGGTGTTGAAAAATGCATATATTTCGGTTTTTGGTTTTAACCAAACACCGAACCGAAAAACGAATGATCACCCCTAAATTCCTAGGGATCTAGGAAGCAATGGAAACGCTAGGAAGAGATGGAGACATGTATACTCTCTAACCCAGTATATTAGGGGTGAGCAAATCAAAACCGAACTGACTAATTCGGTGTTCGATGTTTTCGGTTCGGTTTATGGAACTGACTTAATTCGGTTGTCGGTGTTCGGTTCGGTTTTTGAAAAAAAATTCAGTTAAAACCGAATAATCGATATTAATTAAAACGACGTCGTATAGTTATATTTTTTTACCTTACAATTTTTAATCAGCCCAGTTATGCATGACCCTCGGCCCACTCAACGAAGCCCAATACCAAACCCAACCCAATTCCTCTTTCCATTGAAAACCCTAACCCAGTGGCAGTAAATAACCTGTCGGCTTCTTCATCAATCATCGTTGCTTCTCTGCTTCAGTTTATTCCTCTCGGGTCTCGGCCGCAGGCACTTCTCTTGTGCTCTGAATTTTTGTGCATTTGAACCCTAGAACGCCTTTCGTCATTCAATTCACTACTGATTTTGTGTGTCTTTGATCGATTCACTACTGATTTTTGTGTGCCTTTGACTGAACACCTTTCGTCGTTCGATTTGTCAGCTTGTTCTTGATTTTGTTGGCTTTGATTTCTTGAACGAGGCCCCGTGCTCTCTTGATTTGTTCATCTTTGACCTTCACACTTTGAGGTGACCTTTTTGATTTTTTGACGATCTCGCAACCCGCCATCGGAGTTTTTGCATTTTTTTCTTCAACCGATAGTTTTACCCTTTGTCGGCCCTTGGTATACCTTATTTTAGTTTTTTCATTTTTCTTCAATAAATAAGCTCAGTTTTTCACCATTTCTAACCTTTAAATTTCAAGATAGTTAGTATTTCCATGTGTAAAGAACCATCTCGATCTGTTGATAGTTAGTATTTTTACCTCGCGTAAAAACACCTTCACTGGGTCTCGGTTATCGGACGTCTCTCTCCCGTGTCACTCATTTGGGTGACTTGTTTCTCATATTTTCGATGTGTTTCCAAGCACTAAAAAATCAGCATCGTTTCTCTTTAATAGAAAATAACGTGTACTCACAATTTTCCATTTATGCTCACTCGTATTTTTTACTCGATCTGATTATTTAGTGTTGCCCTTGTCTAATATTTTTTGCAATACACGTAATAAGCTTCTCCTTGCTAATAAATAAGCTCAGTTTTCACCATTTCTAACCTTTAAATTTCAAGCAAAGAGCAAACTTTTCATGTTTAACATCACGGGATCAATCGAGGAAGACGGGAGACGATGACATATAAAGCGATGGTGAAGAGGACAAATAAACCGACGATACTTAAACCTATCTTCTTTTGGATCATTTGATACGCCTCTGTGATTGATGAGTTGCTACACTTGTTTTTGAGTTTATGTTGTCGTTAGAATTTGTGATATTGCAGTGGTTAGAGACAGCAATTTTGATGTTGCAGTGGTGCTTGTTTTCAAGATCTGTGCTGCCTTGATGATATATACCAGCTGCTCCATTGTGGCTTATTTTCTTTGCTCAAGGATGTATAATATTGTCGATTGGCAATTTCGGTTGTGTTTTTTTTTTTGGGTCCAAACCAATTCGGTTGTTTTTGAGTTTATAATATTGGAATGTATGATGTTGTAGATTGGCTATTTCATTCTCGAGCCAAAAAAAAAAAAAAAAAAAAAAGATTGGCCATTTCATAGAATTCAACTAAACAAGAAGGCCCAAAATAAGCCCAAAAACCGAATTAACTGGAAAACTACACCGAAATACTTTGATTAATTCGGTTTGGTTTTTTGTTATTTGGGTTTCGATTCGGTTGTAAAAATGCATTCATTTCGGTTTTCATCGAACCGAAAAATCGAATGCTCACCCCTACGGTATACCATGCGGATTGGGTTTCAAGTGCCCTATCTTCTTTGACCGTGGGTGAGCTCGACCCCTTTCCTAAAATTTTTATATATAAAAAAAAAAAAGCCTCCGAAAAGTCCATATAGTATTCACTATTCCTTACTTTCTTCTCTTAGTTAAATCATTTTTATGACTTCTTATTTTTGAAAAATTCTATGAAATTCAGACTTGTGAAATTCAGGTTAGGAATCAATCCTTTTTATATTGAATTCCATTTTCAGTTAGGCTCTTCGTGAGAACAATAAGGAAATGCACATAACTAGTTTCTATTTTTTTCTTTTTTGGTTTTTTAGGAGAACACACAGGAAACTAAGCCCGCGGGATTAAAATCAAGGCGGCGAAAAAACAAAGAGAAAATTAAAATCAAGGCGGCGAAAAAACAAAGAGAAAAGAATAAAATATAAGTAAAGAAATAAGACCCGCGATTATCGATGTTCAATTAATCTCTCCGGAGGCTGTTGTAAAAAAATTTTGGCTATGCAGAGGAACTTTGGACAACGTCTTCAATTAGGGAATTAAGTGGTACGCCTAAGTCTATTGGATTCGTTGTTCTATATGAGAGTAAAAAAACTCGTACAGGGCACGAGTTCGTTGGTCTTGTTATATTAGTGAGAGCACGTCGCAGACACTCAGGCATAAACATATATATCTTCGCCGGGTTGGTGTGATCTGAAAGCTAGAGAGATTCTTTTCTTTTCTTTTCTCCTTAGACAAAGCTAAAGAGCTTCGCCAGCGAACCAGTACTAGTTTCAAGTTGCCAATTGGTCAAATGTATTTTTAACTTGACATTGAAAAATTTCAAACAATTTTCACATTGAACCAATTTTAATTAATTTTGTCAATCTCAAATATGAAGGAGCATCCTGTATCATATAAAGGTGCTCTGGCGGACAAAACAGATTATAAGGACCAACGCCACACCCCGCATGTTCATTTGTGACACTATTCATTTAGCACTTGCATTTCCGCTCTTGTAGTTTTGAATCCATATATACTACGTGTATGTCTTTATAATTTAATATGCAAATTTGCTCGGATAGTTTTCACCGAGGAATAATGTTACCTTAGAAGTTTTTTCAAATTCAATATCACTCAAAAAGTTTTAAAATGTAGTAATGTTGCCCAATATTGTTAAAAAAATTGACATTAATTAACCGTTAACTTTTTAAGGAAAATAACAAAACATTTCTCCATTTTAACACTTCCGAGGCAACATCGAACAAAAAAAAAAAAAAAAAAAAAAAAAAAAAAAAAAAAAACTGTATTAGCAACATTATTCATCATTGAAAACTTCCTGAGCAATTTGTAGCTTAACCTTATATATATACATATATGAAGGATCTTTTGTATTATTCATTAAAAAAAATAATTAAACACAATAATAAACTTAACCGTGAAAATAAATTAAAGAACCAGTAATGTGCTTCCAACTAAATGGTTTTACAGCACTTATGCGGAAAACACATGAGTGTGTAGTACAAGAATTCATGTAATGAACATTACATAAAATGAATAATTAGGTTTATTAATATTATTGTAGGCGTTTGGGGCGTAAAGTTGTATTTCTCAATTATGAAGGGGCTGCAATGGCCTTGCGTTCCTCTTCGCATACTGTCACACAACACACGCAAGACATAATAAGTACATGATTGAGGACTCAAATATTTAGTCAATCATTTAGCATTTAAAATATATATATATATATATATATATAAAATATACATATACTTACGTATTGCACTGAATTGACGAGTAAATGCAGCTGCTCTCTTGATACGGTCCTAATCTGTTGAGATAATCAATTTCAACAGTTGAGATTAGAAGGCAATAGCAATAATATATACGAGTATATATAGTAATGAAGAGAATTGAAGCATGATATATACATAGCAATATAGATCAAAATATACTAGTAATAAATATAAATACCTTCTTACTAATAGTCCAAATGACACCTTGAGTGCAAGGAGGGGTGGTGAGTGATCCTATGTATCTGTAATAGCTGTGGCCACGACCTAGTCCTATCTCTGAGGGATCTATCAACCCTACACTTTTCTCATCACCTTCTTCTCTGATCTCCTTTATGCTCTCTTCCAGCTAGATTCATTTTCATTCAACACATTCGTCAGATATATATATATATATATATGTACTCATTCTAGTCTTAATAAGATATATAGTACTACTTTTAATTGTCTCATCAGCCGCTAAATCATTAAAATGACCATCTTTTTTTTTTTTTAAAAAAAAAAGAAAACACAACTTAGTGTTCCAAATTTTTATCCAAAATGAATACATATATATGATCGCCAATTTATCATAAAAGGTGAATAATATATAGGACGGAAAGGAGTTGGACCGGTTAAATAAATATACCATGGAGAGAAAAGGATTGGGAGGACCAAGCCTGTAGAAAGCAGTAACCACAGCGGTCTTGTTTGAACCGTCGGGCTGTGTGACTTGATGAACCATGTGTAACTCTAAAGCATACCTAATCATTGGAAAATCCACATTGAAACTTAAAAACAAGTTATTCGATCGTAGGAATATACCATATGAGAGAGGAGGGGAGAGAGAACCTCTTGCCATTGATGAGGTGTTCGGAAGGCCGGTGCCAATGGGCTCCTTGGAGAAAGAACTGGGTCCCATTGATTCTTATGGAGCCCGCATCGGCCCGCCAACTCACCTCCGCAATTAATTTCCAAAACTAGCAATATTATCATTATATCCTCCTTGTATAGGTTTCCATCATGCAACGTAATATGTGACTGTTTTTTTTTTTTTGAAAATAAGAAAATTAAATAAATTACTTTTGAATATTTATATTTATCTTTTTTATATCGAATTAATTTGTTTCACATATAAACTATAAATACTAAAATGATACACAATATTTGTTATAATTAACTAACTTATATAACTTTATTAACCTCTTCAAAAAAAACCAACTTCGTGTTACATTAAGAACAGATGGAATAACAGTCTTGAAGGGGTGTTTTGTAAAATATTCAAAATGAAAATGAATTGCTCGTCTGTATGAGCAAATCAAAGTAAGTGTAAATTGGAGCTAGTTTGGAGTTGGGAGGTGTTCACCAGTATATCATGGCCTCTGTTGAGGATTGAAGCAGTGGCAGGCTTATAGCCATTGTTTAGGTCGTTTGATGAGTTGGACACTACTCTCACTCTGTGGCTCCACAAATCAATTGGAGACTGTGAAGTTCCATTCTTACAGGCTGCCCATTCTGATTTCAGGTCACCCCATCGTGATGGCCCCTTCTCGCTCCCTTCTATGTAACTGAACTCTGTTCCATCATTTGCATATATACACGCTTAATTAGCAATATCCAAACATACATGGACGTGCCATGCAGGTAATATTATGTATCCAGGAATTGGCAAGATAGATATCAAACAGACAAGGTATATGTGCATGCATGCATGATCATTAATTACCAACTTCAACAGCTTTGGTTGCGGCTGGGTATTGTGTCATGATTGTCGCTAATAGCAGCAAACATGGAATCAACGTCTTTGTTGGTCCCTTCATGCTTCGGCTGTATACAAAAATTGAGACTTTGCCTGGAAAACAGGTTTAATGATAAACTATAACACTCCACATCTTAAAACAATAGAACTCGACATAACTTCTCATTGGCTCAACATTATATAACTATATAACTAGTTTATAATGACTAAAAAATTAATTAATTTAATAATTTGCATAAATATGTGTTACATGTCATAAAATGCTTTCAATTATTTATATTATAAACTATTTCTATTAATAAAAAATATTAAAAAAGAAATAAATGTGGGAGAAGAGGAAACTGAGGCGTTACATTTAAAATGAAAACGATTTCAGTAACTAATTTATACATTTAGAAGTGTGAAGAGTATAAATTTGTACATTGGAGCTGGTCAAGTTTGACATGATCTAAAGTACCTAGACCAAGCAAAAATAAAAACTTCTCTCTTTTAGGCATGGAAATAAGTTAGGCCAGACTAGATTTTGGCTAAATAGGGTTGAGTTTATAATGAAGGCGGAAACTTGAATTTAGGCTTTTCTTTTTTTTTTAGGTTCAGGCCTAAACCTTCATAAGGCCTGATCAAACCTAAAGCTTTTTTAATAGCCTATTGACAATGTAGGCCTTTAAAAATGCCTCATATTGCAGGCCTTGGAAGCCATAAATAGGTTTTATACACTTTGAGTTTATCAAAACCTATATAAATATAACATGAAATTAAAATATAAGAATGAAAAATAATAAATATTATGTTATTTATATTATATAAATATATTTATATTTATTTAATGTGTAAACAAACAAGCTCGAAGGCTTACATGCCGCTTTAACAAAATAAGCCTAGTCTATTTACACATTTAAGCCTTATGAGCCTCGATCTAGCCTCTTTAACAAATAGGTCAGTCAGGCCAAACCAGACCCTAAACAAGTCAAGTTATAGGTTACCTGATATGGGTCTGACCTATTCTCACCCTCTATTATCTTTTGATGACGTCCACATTCACTCCCTAGCGGCTCATCCTCAGCCTTTCCAATACCCAAAAGGAAAAATCTCATATGAAGCTACTTAAAATAGAAAAATTCTAAATTGGGTTAGTAAATTCAATAAATCTTTAATTGAGTCATTAACCCAATTTAGGATTTTAAAATATGGGTAAAATAACTTAAATACTCTCTCCTCATTAATGAGTTTTATTACTCCCTAACTTATGTTTCCCATGTATATATCAAAATTAATTTTAATACAACAAAATATGATTCATTCAAATATATTAGGTATATCATCATAAATATAAAAACCTACAATATTTTCAGCAAAGAGTTCATTTTATTAACATGAGCATTTTTTTTAAAGAAAACTTATAATATATGTCACGATAAAAAGGACATATTTTGGTAAATATATTAATTATGTATGAATTTTTCTATATTTTTCACACACATATATATAGGTTTTTTTTTTTTTTTTGGAAAAATTTTTATATTGATGTAAAGTGCATTTTACATCTTTTTTATCCCGAAATATCCATAAAAGTATATGAAATTTAAATGCCGCTTTATAAAAAAGATAAATAATATTACTAATTTATATTAAAGAATTAAAAAAATAAAATTGAAATATTAACTAAATTACTATCTAAAAACTCACATTTATGTGTTAAGGAAAATTATTCTCGGTTTAGGTTAATATTGGTAAAAATGACTTTTATTTCAATTCAATTTTGCAAAGGGTGAAGTTGGCATGGGATATGCTTTTTTTTTTTTTTTTTTTTTTTTTTTTTTGCTTTTATCTCACCCGATAAAAATAACAACTTTTTTTTTTTAAAAAAAAATCACATTTATTTATTTATTTTATCATTAATAGAATTAATTGACTTTCAATTGAAATATATTTAATTGATATCATTGATACTATTATGGCATGACATACTTGAATTATTCTTGGTTATTCTTTTATATAAAGTCATAAAGCAATAATACTCTTTTAAGAGGGGAGAGAAGAAAGGCGGTAGAAAGAAGAGAAGGGGCATTAAAGTCATTTTACACAAATTTTGAAATCCTAAATTGGGTTAATGACTTAATTAATGATTTGTTGAATTTACAAACCCAATTTAGAATTTTTCTATTTTAAGTAGCTTTATATGAGATTTTCTCTACCCAAAATTAGGCTGTGTAAATTGGGGGGTTGGGGGTGGACTCCTTTTTTATAAAATAACATTTAAGCCCATCAAGTATTTTTTTTAGTAGCACCTAATGTTCTAAAATATTTTTGTATGCACTATGTAGCATAAAATAATTTTTCAAAAGCACCAGTAAGATGCACCTTCAAGTATTTTTTTTTCACTGACACTCTTTATCTTGAAGTTCTTTTTATCACATTCGATGCCCTAAATTATTTTTCTAATTGCAACAAGAAACCTCTAAAATGTTTTTCTAGTGACAATGAGCACCATAAATTTAGTTTATGATATGAAATGTTAGTAGAAAAATCCTTTAAGGTGCAACTTGTCAGATATTGGGTGCTGATGAAAATTATTTTATGGTACAATGCACAAAAAACGATTTTATAATATTGAGTGCTAAAAAAAACAGGGGTTTGAATGTTATTTTGAAGGGGGGAAAAAGTGAAACACCCTCCAATTTACACCCAAAACAGAGTGTAGGCTAGGGAGGGAGCTGGACGCCTTTTGATGTGGGTAAAACCAGTGGTGGATCTTGGGATAAATATTTGGGGGGGTCAAATATTTATCCCAAGATCGTAATATTCGGTATAGACCGGCAAAAACAGGGGAGTGACAAATCCAAATCCAGGTTGAGTTGTGAAGATAACAAATATATCTATTACTATCATTTTTCACCGACAACAAACAAAATCAAAGAATGAAAACAAAGAAGGAAATAAAGAAAGAAAAGAAAATAATTTATCAAACTCGACGATTTCGACGAGATTTACCGATTAGAAAATTTCTTATATTAGAAAAGAATCAAGACCAGACAAAGAAAATATGGAGTTGAATCAGAGCAAAGAAATGAGATGGGAGAATTTACCTGTAGTGAGCAAGAGGCAAAAAATCACAAATGAGTTATCAAATGAGAATGAGAGAAGAACAAGCGTGTTCCTCGCTCTTGTTCTCATTATTGAGTTATCAAGGGAGATTGGGAGAATAATATAAGCGTGCCCTAATGTCTAACGTTTGTGAGCGAGACTGTGGGAGGGAATGAAAAAAAGGGGGAAATGTTTTTAAAAAAATTTGGGGGCCAAAGGAGTATGATTATCCAGCTTTCATATTGAATCCAGCTTGGGCGTGTTGAACTTTATGCTGAAAATGATGAGTGATGCTGATGGATTTTTGACATAATTGAATAATCAATCAATCAATCAATCACATTTAATTTCTCATTGTCCATTAAATTTAATTAATTGGTTGAACTCATTGTCCATTAAATTTAATTAATTGGTTGAACAATTCTCACATTCCCTAGAAGTATGAAAAAGGTACCAAATTTGCCCCGGAAGTATGAAAAAAGGTAGCAAATTTGCCCGTAGCTTAAACCAAAAGATCTCCACATTCTCACATTCAATTTACATGTTTAATTTTTTTGGGGTGGCCATCATCAAAGATCCGCCACGGATTAAACCAAATATCTCATATTCCCACATTCAATTTACACGATTAATTTTTTTTTGGTGTCAAAGATATCCTTCTCGACTCCAAGTTCTGTGTGGTTTTTGACCGATCTAATAGTCAAATTTAATATTGGGAGAAAGAAGGGTAAAATTGCTACTTTTGTAAACTTAGGCAAAATTGCTCCTCAATGAAAACTTCCAGGGCAAAAATGATACTTTTGATTGATGAGGTGGCTCATCAAAGATCCGCCGCCACCGGCTTAAACCAAAAGATCTCATATTCCCACATTCAATTTACATGATTAATATTTTTTTTTTGGGGCTATGACCCCTTTGGCCTCATCAAAGATCCGAAAGGATTCATTGAATTCCAAGAATAAATAAATAAAGAACACCACGTTATATTGTGATGAATAAATAGATGGGGGTTTTGCCCCGTATTTTACCCAAAAAAATAGAAAAAATAAATAAATAACAAAGTTTTAGCAAATTAATTTTTTAGACGATTCAGCTCTGTCTCTTCCCTCTCACCCTTCTATTAATTAGCCGCCCCCAGGCGAACCTCAACTACTACATACCTCTAATATTCTAATTAGCCATTCATAAACATTCAACAGAAATCTCTAGTATAATTGTATAAGGATTTTCCAAGAATTTTGATTTTTTTCAAAGGACAAAAAGGATAAAAGTCCATATTATAGTATTCACTATTCACTTACTTTCTTCTCTTTGTTAAATCATTTATATGAAGTATGATTTTTGAAAAATTCTAGAAAATTCAAACTGTGAAATTGAGGTTAGGAATCAATCCTTTCTATTAAATTCCATTTTCAATTAGGCTCTTCGTAAGAACAATATAATAAGGAAATGCGCATAACTAGTTTTCTTTTTTTTTTTAATTTTATTTTTTTAAGAGAACACACAGGAAACTAAGCATCGCGGGATTAAAAGCTAGGCGGCGAAAAAAAAAACGAAAGAAAAGAATAAAATATAATTAATGAAATAAGACCTGCAATTATTGATGTTTAATAAAAACCTTTTTTTTTTTTTGGGGGTGGATGGAACGTATGTTGTGCCTATTCGTTGTTTTTGTTTCCTTGGTGTCCGCCCAAACTTTTATACTACTATCTGGTATTTGATTCGAGGTTTGAGGTTGTTCCTCAAAACACAAATGTCTTTTTTGAGTCTTGAACTCGAAATCTAAAGAGATCTAACAAGATTTTATACCATTAGACCAATTATACATTAGTAATGCTCTTATTTAAATACAATGACAAAACAAACCTCCTCAAACATTTTCACGAAGAAATCAATTAAGCCATTTGTTTCTCCTTGCCACCTTGTTTAAAACTATTTATATGAAGTCTCTGGCCCTTTATATAAGAGTTAATTAACTCTTTTTTAGGGGAAAAAAAGTTAAGGAAGTAAGTTATTTAATTATATAATATCATTAAACTATATGTTAGTTTATAAGTCCGACAAATTAATTTTAAAAAAATGATAAATTAGTTTGGAGGAGAAGGTTTAACATGTGAGTTGGAGAATTTATGAATTAGAGAAGGTGAACCGAATTTGGCTTTACATCAGAGGATCTGAGTTGGTGAGGTCAATGAAAGTCTTAAGAAAATGGAAAATTGCAAAGTTATTGGTGCTTATGGTATCCTATATATTATTGAAGTTTGAAAGTGTTTAACATGATCTAGACTGAAAAAATGGTTAAAATTATAGTAATTTAATTGTAGGCTGTTGTCTTTTGAGGAGGGCATGAAGGATTCCTTGAAGCATGAAGAAATAAAGAATCAAGTGGGATTGCAAAGGACCTTTTACATTTTATAAAACAGCAAAGATAAGGGATTGGCCAACGGTCATTTCATGATGGAAAGCCTACTGCATGCGATTCAACTCTAATTCGACCTTTCAATTCCTCTACTGATTATCTAGAAAACAAAGGAATTTCCACATAACTCCTACTTAATTCTTGGAATTTCCTTTACTAATTACTGACTCCAGTTCTAAATATAAAAATAAATTGGCTTTTTGTTAGGAGATTATCTAATTTCTTTAAAAAAATTAATTAAATCTTATATTTAGGATTAAAAGGAGTATTACAAATAAATCTAGAAGGTTTGTAGCCACTAAACTCCTCATTAATCAACATTCCACAGAGGCTTGTGGTACAAGGGCTTCCAAGAATCTCTTGTAATAAGAATGTTGAATATATTTTTTTAATTGATAGAAAAGATAAGTAATTTTAGTAATTAATCAACGGATAAAAGAGCAATTTTACACATGTAATTTGGCTTAGGGAGCGCTCGACCACGTAAAATTTTACGGACTAAAAATACACATGTAATTTCATTTTGAGCGCCCGCCAAAGACCACGGCACCAGGTCGTTAGTTGACCGTTAACTTGGATGGAACGCCGACGTGGCGTTGGTTTTGGACCGACACGCCGACGTGGAATAAAAAATTCGAAAAAATTAAAAAATTTGAAAAATTAGGATTTTTTTTAAAAAAATTAAAAAATAATTAGGAAAAAAATTAAAATAATTAGAAAAAAAATTATAAAATAATTTAAAAATTCAAAAAATTATGAAAAAAAAAAATTAGAAATAAAAAAAAATAAGAAAAAAAATCAAAAAAAATTCAAAAAATAGGAAAAAATTAAAATACCCCCGCTAGTGAACCCCACAACCCCACCCTACTACCGTCACCCTACCGTGGTGGCTGGGTGGTGGGGACCAACCACAAAATTTTAAATTTTTTTAATTCTATCACAAAATTTAACAATTTTTTTAACTTTAAAGCCATTTAAATATACATTTTTTTCAAAAAAATAATTATCTACATAATAATTATTTTGAATCCTTCATATATAATGATTTATTATTTTTGAAAAAAATGTATAATTAAATAGCTTTAAAGTTAAAAAAATTGTTAAATTTTGTGATAGAATTAATAAATTTAAAATTTTGTGGTCAATCCCCACCACCGGCAACCGACCATCGCTGCCAACCTAAAGATCGACTGAAGGGTGGCCGGTTGTGGGGTTCACTAGCGGGGTATTTTAATTTTTTCCTAATTTTTTGAATTTATTGCTAATTTTTTTCATGATTTTTTGATTTTTTTCCCTAATTTTTTGAATTTTTTTTTCTAAAAAAATTATGTGATTTTTTTTCTAATTTTTTTTTTTAAAATTTTTTTTTCAAATTTTTATTCCACGTCGTCGTGTCGGGTCAAATCAACGCCACGTCGGCATTCCATCCAAGTTAACGGTTAACTAACGGCCATGGTCTAAGCGCTCCAAAATGAAATTATATATGTATTTTTTATCCAGAAAATTTTACGTGGTGCTGAGCGCTCCCTGAGCTAAATTACATGTGTAAAATTGCTCCTTTACCCATTAATCAACACTCAACAGAGAATCGTGGCACAAGAAGCTCTCTCCTTCTTCTTTTTTCTAAATCCTTTTTATGTCATATTATATCTGAAAAGAACTCTAGAAAATGCAAACTCATGAAACCCATACTAAGAATAAATCTTTTTATAGTGAATTCTATTTTCAATTGGTGTCTTCGTAAGAATAATAAGGGAATGCATTTGAAAATAAGAACAAACACAAAACGGCTAAACCTCTTGGGATTCGAAGCTAGACGGCGGAAAAAAAAAAAGAAAAAAAAGAATTAACAAAATGAGAACCGGATTGATGGTTGTTTCCAAACATTTGATTAAAAAAATTGGGGGGAAAATATGGAATTTGAGTTGTGTATATTGGTGGATTTTTCTTTCACTTGAGTTCACCCAATCCGTTGAATAACTACTTCATAAGAAAAGGTGTCATTTTTTTTTCCCCCAAATTAAAAGAGTATGCATCATTGGTCTGAAGTTATAAGCCCGTGACCACCTACTTAAATGAGACCTTTCATATCACTAAATTATAAGGCCTTTTATTTCATTACATCCACCTTGTCTCATAGAGCAGAAGTTATGGGTTATTCACTACGACGGAGGAGGTTTAAATTGTCTAAAAAGAACCAACAGGTAGTGTTTGGAAACACTCCAAAACCTACCTTTTACATAAGTTGAGACAAAACTCCTATCACATACTTATCTCAACTTGTGCAAAACCTAAGTTTTAGAAAGTTTCCAAACGCTAGCTATGTAGCATAAGTGCATAACAACTCAAACCTGAACTTGTTTTGGTGTGTTTGGTTATCAGGATTTAGAAAGAGCCTTATTTAGTTTTTTTATTAAAAAAAATGGGGAGTAAGCGACTCGTGTTGAAAGGTGGAAGAAAAATATGAAAATGACAAATAGGAGTGCATAGAAGAGCCCCACAAAGGTCAGGGAAAAACAGAAAGGAGTGGTGGAAAAGACTTAGGTCCCGTTTGGTACAAGGAACTCACAGGAGTCCCTGGGAACATAACACAGTTCCTACTAGCAATACACGTTTGGTTGTGCAACTTCCCGTCAAACCCAGATCCCACCTTGCTCCATCTTCCCACAAACGTGAGAAATTTAAATCCCTCCAAAACTGGTGGGATTTCAAAATATTCTCGGGAAGTGAATCAATGGTACAAAAAAGCCCCTTTGCAGGTGGTCTCTCATAGCTTCTTCAAGCTTGGTTCTTCGTCTCCAAATCGCTCTCCCTCCAAAGACGCAGTCACGACTCGAGCTCTCTGGCCTTCTCGTTCCCAACAATGACAGTAAGGAGGATAGCAGTGGTGGCTTGTCGGAGATGCAAGAAGGTTGCCGGTGGTCTGGTTCAAACTCTCTCAGGATGGTCTGAAGAATAAAGAAATCACGAAGAAAGAGCTAGCAGAGAGTGATCGATATGAACAGTGAAACTATGAAAGAAGATTCAAGTGTCAGCAAAAGTTGCAAAAACAGTAATCCATCTTTCTTAGTTTCACCACTTTCAATTTCTGGTACTTATTTTCATTCCTCATAACCAGCCTTCTTTTCTAATATGCTGAAATTAATTGCAACATAGCTTTAGCTACTGTCAGTTTATGCGTTCGAACTTAGACTCTTTTAAGTGAGTGTTACATTCGAACTTGTCAACTTTGTTCGAACCAAGTCATCCAAGTTACTGAACTTATGTCTGACGCGAGAATTTTAGGGTCAACTTCTAAAATCCATATCTCTTTCGTCTAAACTCCTTTGAGCTTGCTTTTGGTGTCTATGTGACGCATTAGGAGTCTAGTTTCATATGAAAAAAGTTTCATCACAATCGGATCGTGGTTTGAGAGATATGATCAAATTATTGAACCTTGTCCATGTAAAATGTAAAATAGAGCCGAACAGAGTAGTGTGAATAGTGAATTTGAGAATGAAGTTAATGTTCATGTATCAGTCAGCTGCAGTTGTTTAGCATATGTGTATCTTAAAAATTTCATTTTATGAAACACAATAATGTTTTCAATTGGTATTGTCGGATTCTTGCACTTGATTATGAACATTCATATATGTTTTCTTGATGCAATCTGGGTTCCTTTCCCTTTCTATCATTCTCCTGGAAATCCTTCTCACCTCCGGTCATCGTTCTGATCGTCGCCCTCATAGATCCCATCAGCATCTCTTTTGATTTTCCTTCTCAACCATTTTACAGTCGCGATGTGGGTGGTCTGTTTCTGCCCAATATAAAAGAAAAAAAAAGTCAGTCAACTCTTTTTCTCATTTTTTTTATGTTAGGGGTATTATAGGTATTTTACCTCTCTTTCCCACTTAACCAATACCCAATTCTTCTTACCAAACAAATTATCTTCCCTCAACTTACTTATATTCCCATGTCAACCAAACAGCTCAACTTATTATAGTTCTCTCTCAGTCTTCCCTTCAATTCCTTTCCCTTATTTAAGTTCCTTTCCTCCTTAAATGTTCCCTGAACCAAACGGGCCCTTAAGAGCGGGAAACAGTCAGAGTCGGGGTGGGGGGCCCACCAAGGAGTGACATAGTCAAAAAGGCAATCACCGTAGCAATGTGCGACCACAGCAGCATGCCTTGATCACTGCGTCGTAACGTTATTTGCAGAATTTGAAGACCTGAATGTTTGGCTTCCATTCCAATATGGTCGCAGATAGAACAAGCAATCAGGGCCGGCCCGGTCCTTCAGGCCTAACAGGGCCGGCCCTCCAAGGCTCGGAATAAGAAAAACACCTGTTTTTCAAAGTCCGGCTCGGAAACACCCGGGGCCGGGTCGGCCGCGGGGCTGAAAATTACTATTCCAAATTTTAACTATTTTTTCTCCACTTTTTTTTTTATAAAAAATATAGTTAGTAAATTACAACATGAATCATTCAATAAATAAGCACAGTCACTAATTCATAATCAAAAGCAAATTATGTTCACAAATAACTCACATCAAACATAAAAAGCATATCACTAAGCGACATTAATACGATGACTATTATTGTCGTCATCTTCGTCACTATCATCAGTTTTAACGACATTTGATTATTTTTCACTTTGAGTAGTAGCCTCACGGCTCATGAGTAAGAATATCATGAAATTCTTCTCCGCATCATGAACACATCCATAATCTTTATTTGCAACAAATAATAAATCAAATCATAAAATTAGAGTACAATTATTATGTATTTGTAGTTAAATGGATAAATAAATCTATAACAAATAATATATATATATAAATTAATAAATTTAAAAAGGAAAAAAAAGAAAAAAGCTACAATGAAAAGGGCTTGCGGGCGCCCGAGGCCTCCAGTCGGCCGTTTAAGCCGAGGCCGTCGGGCCCGGCCCTCCAGGGCTAATTTCAAATATCTTATCCATTTTTCAAGCCCGGCCCTTAAAGGGCCGGAGCTTGAAAGGGCGGCCCGATGGGCCCGGCCCGCTTTTAGGCTCTAGTCGCGAGATATCGGTCACGAGCGCACACTCTCGATGATGGTTGAAGGCTCAATGCAAACCCTCGCACTTTAATAACTACCACCAAAAACTCACGAATCTATTTCGGGGATTCTTTTGTTTTTTAAAGCTGAGGATGAGCGTGGGTGGTACACACAGATAGAGCTCGGCAAAATGGGCCAGGCCCATCGGGCCAACCCTTTTAAGCCCTGACCCTTTAAGGGCTGGGCTTGAAAAATGGACAAGATATTTGAAATTAGCCCTGGAGGGCCAGCCCTGATGGGCCTCGGGCTTAAACGAGCCGACCCTGGAGGGCCTCGAGCCAGCCCTGCAAGCTTTTTTCACTGTAGCTTTTTCTTTTTATCCTTTTTAAATTTATTAATTGATATATTTTTTGTATTTGTTATAGAGTTATTTATCCATTTAACTACAAATACATAATAACTATACTCTAATTTTATGATTTGTTTGATTTTTTGTTGCAAATAAAGATTATGGATGTGTTCATGATGCGGGAGAAGAATTTCATGATATTCTTACTCATGAGCCAGAGGCTACTACTCAAAGTGAAAAATAATCAAATGTCGTTAAAACTGATGATAGTGACGAAGATGACGACAATAATAATCATCGTACTAATGTCGCTTAGTGATATGCTTTTATGTTTTATGTGAGTTATTTGTGAACATAGTTTGCTTTTGATTATGAATTAGTGACTGTGCTTATTTATTGAATGATTCGTGGTGTAATTTACTAATTATATTTTTAAAAAAGTGGAGAAAAAATAGTTAAAATTTGGAATAGTAATTTTCGCCCCGCGTCCGACCCCCGCCCTGGTGCTCTCGAAATGACTTTGAAAAACAGTGTTTTTCTTACTCCGGCCCTGGAGGGCCGGCCGGCCCTTCACGGGCCGGGTCGCCTAATTCCTAGCTCTACACACGTAAGAGCGACTTCTTCTTGTAGGCATAGGTTGGGCTATTCTCGGCCGTTGCAAAAAAAATATATACTTTTTTTTTTTTAATTTGACTTTTACAAATATAAAAAAAAAAAAAAAAAAAGATAGAAATTATATTATAAATGTGATTTATGTTTCGATTTGTATTGACGAAGTCCATCTCGCACCGTGACGAATTTGAAGACTTAAGGGTAAGTTTGGTTTGAGGGAAGGGGAGGGGCGGGGAGAGGAGAGGAGGGGAGAGAAAAAAATGATTGAGAGAGAAAATTGTAAAAAAAATCAGTCTAGTGGGGCCCACAATTTTCTCCCTTCCCTTCCCCTCTTTCTCCCTCCTCCCCCCTTCTCTCAAACCAAACTTACCCTATGTTTGGATTGAGGGAGGGGAGGGGCTAATCTTTTGTCTCCTCTATACTAAATTGCCCCTAGAAATTTTTCAATATTCTAAAAACATACTCTCAACAAAAAAGGAATATTCCTTTCATTAATGGCAATTTGATCATTTCTCTGTTTCCCCCCCCATCCCCTCCCTTCAACCAAACATACCCTAAATGTTTGGCTTCCATTCCAATATGTTCGCAGATATGGGGGCGCAAGCGCACACCCTCCGATGATGGTTGAAGGCTCAATGCAAACCTGACCTTTCAATAGGGCTATTTGGACAAAACTTTACCCGTTTGTTACAAAGAAGATTTTGGGGAAGGAAAGGAAAGGAAAGGAATGGAAGATTAGGAGGGAACTTTAAAAATGTGAGCCGTTTGGTACACTAGGGAAAGGAAGTTAGTTGAGGGAAAATGATATGTTTGGTATGAAGAATTGGGTGTTTGTTAAGTGGGAAGACTAGGTTAATTTCTGAAAATGCCCTTTAAAAAAAAGGTTGAATTTTGTTTGAACAGTGCGACCACATCGATCCCTAACCCAAATCGCGAATATGGTGAGATGAAAAATGGAAGTTGCAGTGTATGGGATATGAAATTGCAATTACGACTGGCATCCAGAGACCAAAAGTTCGAACGATGGTGTTAAGTTCAAACGTAATGCACTAAAATGAGAGCGCGTTCGAACCAAAATTTTGACAGTAACCAAACTTTTGCATCAGTTCATATCGGAACAGGACAACAACAGTCATTTTCATTCTAGAATGCCCAGAACCCTAGGGAGGGTCCAAATAAGAAGATCAAAAGATGAGTAATGTATTAAACCAGCTTTAAATCCGAGAAGAAGGAAAAAAATTAAAAGAATAATCTTAATCAACAAAAGAGGACACAAGTGTAGACAAAAAAACGATACATACAACCAAAAACAGAAACATCCAGGCCTACAAAATTCTCTTTAACAACCACTTGTTGACAACAATGTCGAATCTCCATCCCAAAGGAGAAAATTACACAGCAGGCACACCTACGAGAGTTTAGAAGAGAAAAATTTATGCTCAATAACAGAAAGTTATGTGAAGCCCGATATATAAGCGACTAAATCGAAGATTTGATGAAATCTACAACAGTGGCGCAAGAGATGTGATTTTTTATAGGGCATTTCGTCCAAACTTTTAGTCTCCCGGGAAGATTTGAACTTTCCCTCCATTTTCGGATGGAATGGAGGTTCCTACGTTTAAGGGAAGATCAAAGGTTGTTGGAAGATGGTTTCCGGGAAGGCGCTGCTACCAAACGCGTTCTGTGATGGAAGATATGTAATCTTCCCTTTCTTCGGCCTGCTTTCCGCGTATCAAACGGGTCCTAAGTAGTTTGAAGGTTAAAAAAAAAAAAAAAAAAGTAGTAGTAGTAAAAAAATGTAAGAAGTAAAATGTTTGTGTTGAGCTTTAACTTCACTAGGCTTTTAAAAAAAAGCTTCTAAAAATCAGTTAAGGAAAAAGCTCTATGGAGTAGTTGTTTTCAAAAAGCTCTTAACTTTTTGACATGGGCCCCGTCACTTCTACCACCATCAATTCAAATATAAATCATATTTACAAACTGACTTTTTTCTACTGGACTTCTAAAAAATTACATAGAAATTAAGTCATGACCCAAATAAGCCCAGTTACTACCACCAAAAACTCTCGAATATTGCTGGGATCCTTTTGTCTTTTAAAGGTGAGAATGAGAGCGGGTGGTACACAAACAAGAGCGACCTATGCTTGTAGGCACAGGTTGGGCTATTCTTTCAGCTTAAGTCGTTCGAATTAGGGGTGATAGAAAAATAAGACTTTTACTGATGTAAGATAAGATAAAAATTATATTGTTAATATGGTTTATGTTGGATTGATGTTGACAGAAACTACTTTTTACTATCAAAAATAGGCCTTAGTGACTTCTTCTTAAAAATAATTTTTGATCTAAAAGCACATTTTAAAAAAACCAACACAAACATCTCATACTTCTACCGTACTTTTCCCCCTTCTTACAGTGTTTTTTCAGCTTCCACTGCTTTCTCATACATGCCTTAATTTATGGGGGTCATATTCTCCAGTCTCAAGCTAAGTTTGGGTCGGAAGCCATTTGGGTGGCCTTCAATGATCGACTGCCTACCAACCTTAGGAGGAGTAGGTGGGCCAATTCATCCCCATTGTGTGCCTATTGTAAGAAGGAGGATGAGAGGGTGTTACATATCCTTCGTGATTGCGAGTACGCGAAGAAGCTGTGGTCTGTTTTAATTCACCCTAATGTTTCTTCTGAATTTTTCTCTGCTTCATTGTATAACTGGGGCTGTCTCAATTTTACTAAGGACTGTAGTCTCCATGGTTCAACGACATGGGAGCAATTGTGGGGTGTGGCAGTTTGGAAATTATGGCTTTGGAGGAATAGCTTAACCTTTGATGCTTCTTTTGTTAAACCTCAGTCTCCAGCGGGAGATATATTATTCTCTTGGCGTGCCTATGTGCAGTCTCGGTCTGATTCATATTTACCTCAATTAACCCAGTTGAATGATCTGCCCTGGGAACCACTTGAGGTTGTTGGGTTCGGGTAAATGTGGATGGGGCTGTTTCGCGCCATCGAGAACGTGTTGGTTGTGGTGGCATAATCAGGGACCAGACGGGTAGATGGGTGGCTGGATTTTCACATAGTCTAGGTAGCTGTGGAATCTTTGTAGCAGAAGCATGGGCCATGATCAAAGGCCTCACTACTGCTTGGGACATGGGCTGTCGATTGGTGGTTTTGGAATCTGATGCAAAGGAACTAGTCGATATGATGCAGGGAAGTCGCATGTCAGCTCCTGCGGATCGTCTTCTTTGCCATATTAGGGAATTGTGTAATAGGGAGTGGAGATTAAAGATTAGGTTTATTCGTAGGGAGAAGAATTTGGCTGCAGTCTGCAGATGCCCTGGCAAAGGAGGGAATCACTTATTCTGGTTTCTATGATGTGTGCCCTGCTTTTCTAAGGTCATTTGTGGAAAACGAGCTCCTGGGATATACTTCCCCTGTGTAGTCACTTTTTATTTAATGTAATGAAGTATCCTTTCCGTATCAAAAAAAATAAAAAAATAAAACTAAAAGACAGTGGCAAATTTATTAGAGATTGGTTCGAGTCGTGCACTTTACATGTTTGGGACGAAAAGAATATGAACGCTCCCAATGCTCACTACATGTCCTCTCCTATGTGCTACTATCCTTTATCCCATGCATGCAGCCTTCCCAGATTCATATTTATTCTTTATGTGGCGGCCTTTTTTTTTTTTTTTTTTTTTTGTTGTTAACTTACGGGATGGAGTAATACATTATGTAATTTCTAAACCAAACTTCCTCTCTATCGCCATGATTTACTCATACTCTCGTCGTCCCAATTCATAATCTGATCACATGTTATGATTTGTCAACGTACAGATGATGAAGAAGGATCTTTTCAAGAACGTGGACGACAGCAAGTATACATAGTCTGTCCACACGAAGGTACTTAGGACAGCAAAGACACGTGGACATGAATATTACTTGAATAATTGTTGCATATTTAAGAGTTTGAATACATTCACTCTTTATTTTATCGTCCATTTTGAGGTACTAGTATGTGTCCAACTGCAATTTCATCGACTTTTTTGACGTTGACATTAATGTCCGCTGTAAACTTAGCTGCTATTCCCTCTCTCCTAAATATAAGTTTCAAATAACTGATTTGTAGTTATCAAGAGAATAATTAAAATTAATAAAGAATATTAAATATGTATTTTTTTTCAACTGTGCCCTTATTTGTAAAGAGGATAAATGAGAGAGACAATAAATACAATAAATGATGTCAAGGGTAAAGTTGGAAAACATGCAATAAATGCTTTAACAAACCTAAAGTGAAACTTATATTTTGTGTCGGATCTATTCTCAAGTTTAAAGCTTATATTTAGGGTGTGCTTAGTTTGAGAGAATGAGATAGTAAAGAAGGGAAAATGATACTCTCTTCTCATTTTGTTTAAAATTTTGTTGGGGAGCCAAAATGATGTACGATCATCAGTACTCTTTTTTTTTTTAAAAAAAAAAAAAAATGGGTGTAGTTTCACTAATGTATGGCTGACTTAATTATTTAATGAGATTGCCGTTATGAAATGTTGTTTTTCAATCTAATTGTACTTAATATCCAACAACAATATTCTATAATAAAATTGATCGGGCTTTAATTAATCTATCTTGAGGCTGTCGTTAAAAAATTTTGGCCATGCAGATACACTTTAGGCAACATCTTCGATTTGGGAATTAGGTGTTACGCTTAATTCTGTGGGATTAATTGTTCCATATGTAGAATAAACAAACCGGTGCAACGCACATAGGTTTCGTTTGTCTTATTTATATTAGTGAGAGCAGTAGCAGGCACTCAGGCGTAAACATATATATTTCGTCGGGTTGGTGTGATCTGAAAGCTTAAGAGCTTCTATTCTCTCTCTCTTTTTTTTCTCAATAGACAAAGCTAAAGAGCTTCGCCAGAGCGAACCAGTTCTAGTTTAGAGTTGCCTTGGTCAAATGTATTTTAAACTTGACCTTGAAAAATTTCAAACAATTTTGACATTGAACCAATTTTAATTAATTTTGTCAATCTCAAATATGAAGGAGCATCCTGTATCATATAAAGGTGCTCTGGCGGACAACATAAATTATAAGGACCAATGCCACACCACGCATACTCACTTGTTACACCATTCATTTAGCACTTGCATTTCCTCTCTTGTAGTATTGAATCCATATATCCTACGTGTGTGTGTGTGAGTTAACGTGTAAATTTGCTTCGGAAGTTTTCGTTGAAAAGCAATATTGCTCTAATTTTTTTTTTTAGGTTCAATGTCATCCTGAAAGTTTCAAAACGTAGCAATATATTACCTCATTTTGTTAACAAATTGGCATTGACCATTAAGTTTTTAACGGAAAATGACAACATTGCTCTATTTTAACTCTTCTAGGACAATATTGAAACTAAAAAAACTTCTACAACAAATTTACAGCTTAACCTTACACACACACGCGCACAAAGGGTCTTTTGTATCATTCACTAAAAAAATAATAATAAAACACAATAATAAACTTACACGTGAAAATAAACTAAAGAACCAGTAATGTGATTCCAACTAATTAAATGGTTTTACAGCACATATGCGGAAAACACATGAGTGTGTAGTACAAGAATTAATGTAATGAGCATTACATGAAATTAATAATGAGGTTTATTAATATTATTGTAGGCGTTTGGGGCGTAAAGTTGTGTTTCTCTATTATGAAGGGGCTGCAATGGCCTTGCGTTCCTCTTCGCATACTGTCACACAACACGCAAGAGACATAATCAGTACATGATTGAGGACTCAAATATTTAGTCAATCATTTAGCATTTAAAAAATCCATATATATATAAAATATACATATACTTACGTATTGCACTGAATTGACGAGTAAATGCAGCTGCTCTCTCGATACGGTCCTAATCTGGCGAGATAATCAATTTCAACAGTTGAGATTAACAGGCAATAGCAATAATATATACGAGTATATATAGTAATGAAGAGAATTGAAGCATGATATATACATAGTAATATAGACCAAAATATACTAGTTATAAATATAAATACCTTGTTAGAAATTGTCCAAATGACACCTTGAGTGCAAGGAGGGGCGGTGAGTGATCCAATGTATCTCGTAATACCTGTGGCCACGACCTAGTCCTATCTCTGAGGGATCTATCACCCCTACACTTTTCTCTTCTCCTTCTTCTCCGATCTCCTTTATGCTCTCTTCCAGCTATATTCATTTTCATTCAACACATTCGTCAGATATATATATATATATAGCTGCTATATATGTACTCCTTTATGCAAAATGAATACATATATATGATCGCCAATTTGTTATAAAAGGTGAATAATATATAGGACTGAAAGGAGTTGGATCGGTTAAATAAATATACCATGGAGAGAAAAGGATCGGGACGACCAAGCCTGTAGAGAGCAGTAACCACAGCGGTCTTGTTTGAACCGTCGGGCTGTGTGACTTGATGGACCATGTGCAGCTCCAAAGCATACCTAATCATTGGAAAATCCACATTGAAACTTAAAAACAAGTTATTCGATCGTAGGAATATACCATATGAAAGAGGAGGGGAGAGAGAGAGAACCTCTTGCCATTGATCAGGTGTTCGGAAGGCCAGTGCCAATGGGCTCCTTGGAGAAAGAACTGGATCCCATTGATTCTTATGGAACCCGCATTGGCCTGCCAACTCACCTGCAATTAATTTCCAAAACTAGCAATATTATCATTATATCTTCCTTGTATAGGTTTCCATCATGCAACGTAATATGTGACTTTTTTTTTTTTTGAAAATAAGAAAATCAAATAAATTACTTTCAAATATTTATATTTATCATTTTTATATCGAACTAATTTGTTTCACTTATAAATTGATAAATACTAAAATGATACATAATATTTGTTATAATTAACTAACTTATATAACTTCATTAACCTCTCCAAAAAAACCAAGTTCGTGTTACATTAAGAACTGGATGAAATAACAGTTTTGAAGGGTGTTTTGTAAAATATTCAAAATGAAAATGAATTGCCCGTCTGTATGAGCAAATCAAAGCAAGTGTAAATTGGAGCTAGTTTGGATTTGGGAGGTGTTCACCTCTATATCATGGCCTCTGTTGAGGATTGAAGCAGTGGCAGGCTTATAGCCATTGTTTAGGTCGTCTAATGAGTTGGACACTACTCTCACTCGACGGCTCCACAAATCAATTGGAGACTGTGAGGTTCCATTCTTACAGGCTGCCCATTCTGATTTCAGATCACCCCATCGTGATGGCCCCTTCTCGCTCCCTTCTATGTAACTGAACTCTGTTCCATCATTTGCATATATACACGCTTAATTAGCAACATCCAAACATATATACATGGACGTGCCATGCAGGTAATATTAAAAGCTTAATCTAATATATTAAATTATGTATCCAGGAATTGGCAAGATAGATATCAAACAGACAAGGTATATGTGCATGCATGCATGATCATTAATTACCAACTTCAACAGCTTTGGTTGCGGCTGGGTATTGTGTCATGATTGTCGCTAATAGCAGCAAACATGGAATCAACGTCTTTGTTGGTCCCTTCATGCTTCGGCTGTATACAAAAATTGAGACTTTGCCTGGAAAACAGGTTTAATGAAAAATGTTTGAGATTGATTTCAGAAAATGAATGAATATAATTCTCAGATAGATGTGATGGTGCGGCGGAAGGGTTTTTATAGATTAGCAAGACGTGATGGGGTGGCCTTGGATTTGGTCGCAATAAATGAATAGATGGAAACTTTCTTGGAAGGAAATATCCAGTGTTTGGGTTAAACTGTACATCTCCCTTTTTTTAAAATATTTGCTGTCGCCGTTTTCCATTTTTATTGGGCACGTGGTTAAAAGAAAGGGTCTGAGAGAGGCTGCGTCTTGTGTCAACATAAAGAAGGAATATATAAGTGAATTGATTTCATCGTCTGCTTAGAATAAGGAGATGATATATGATGACCTGGTAATTAATTGATATCGTTGGGCGGAGTAGGTTATGTTGCCTCGTGAATTAATTTGAACAATTCCAGAACAAAACCACGAATGGTATTATAAAAAGTAAACAAAGGATTGCCGTTGTAAATCAATCATATATACATAAGGCTTCTTTTGGGTTGGGTTAGAAGTTAGAACACGGTTGTGCATTGTTTTATCAAAAAAAGAAAAAGAAAAAAAGAACACAGTTGTGAATTGTGAATTGTGATTTGCGAGCCTTGGCGTGGCCTTGGTCTTGCTGATGTCTATTTTTGTCCTTTCCTATTTGGCTTGTTCGCAGCGGAAGCGGTCATACATTCATCAACTGATAAAGTATAACACTCCACATCTCAAAACAATAAAACTCGACATAACTTCTCATTGGCTCAACATTATATAACTATATAACTAGTTTATAATGACTAAAAAATTAATTAATTTAATAATCTGCATAAATATATGTTAAATGTCATAAAATGCTTTCAATTATTTATATTATAAACTATTTCTATTAATAAAAAATATTAAAAAAATAAATGTAGTGGGAGACAGGGAAACTGAGGCGTTACATTTAAAATGAAAACGATTTCAGTAACTAATTTATACATTTAGAAGTGCGAAGCACATAAATTTGTACATTGGAGCTGGTCAAGTTTGAATTGATCTACAGTACCTAGACCAAGTAAAAATAAAATCTTCTGTCTTTTAGGTATGGAAAAAGGTCAGGTCAAACTAGATTTTGGCTAAATAAGGTTGAGATTGTAATGGGGTAGAAGGGTCTGAGCCTGAATTCAGACCTTTTTTTTTAGACTCAGGCCTAAACCTTCATAAGGCCTGGTCAAACTTGAAGGCTTTTTAAGGGCCTACTTACAACGTAGGCCTTTAAAAAGGCCTCATATTGCAGGCTTTGAATGCCATAAATAGGTTTTATACACTTTGAATTTATAAAAACCTATATAAATATAACATCAAATTAGAATATAAGAATGAAAAATAATAAATATTATGTTGTTTATATGATATAAATATGTTTATATTTATTTAATGGGTAAACAGGTCAGACCTGAAGGCTTACAGGCCCGTCCTTAACAAAATAGGCCTAGCCTTTTTACACATTTAGGCCTTATAAGCCTTGGTCTGACCTTTTTAACAAATAGGTCAGGCCAGGCCCTAAACAAGCCAAGCTGTAGGCCACCTGATATGGACCTGACCTATTCTCACCCCTATTATCTTTTGATGGCATCCACATATCACATTCGGTACCCTAAATTATTTTTCTAATTGCAACTAGAAGCTTCTAAAATGTTTTTCTAATGGCAATGAGCACCATAAATTTGAGATACTTAGTGTTGGATGCGTTAAAATTTAGTTTATGATATGAAATGTTACTAGAAAAATCCAGGTGCAGCTTATCAGATATTGGGTGCTGATGAAAATTATTTTATATATGGTACAGTGCACAAAAAATGATTTCATAATATTGAGTGCTACAATACATACATATATATATATATATATATATATATCAGGGGTTTGAATGTTATTTTGAAAGGGAAAAAAAGTGAAACACCCTCCCAATTTACACCCAACACAGAGTATAGTTTTGGCCCAAAACAGAGTGTAGTTTTGGGTATGGGAGCCGCCAGGGAGGAGAGCTTGGACACCTTTTGATGTGGGTGAATTCGAAGAATAAATAGATAAAGAACTGTTATGAATATATTAAAAATGTGGATGTCCATTCACAATTCATGAAAAATCATTTGGAGGCAATATATAGTATATATATTGCATATTTTATATATAATAGATTATAGGCATGTAGGCTGCACTTAGCCACCCATTAGCCCATGTAAGAGATGCAATTTGTATTCATTGTCTTCCTGTACGTGTAGGCTATTAAAATCCAATTTGTCTTGTAAGCTCATTAAATGTGGTGCTTGTTTCCTTTGGCTATAAATAGCCATTCCCACAACGCACAAATTGATTGATTCGGGTGGAAGAAAAAGTGAATGAAGAGCATTCTTAAATTTTCTCTCTAATCCCTGCATCTTTTACTTCATTGTTCCTTTAATTTTATATTACGTTATCAACACGAAACTCTGTCGAAGGTATAGTTTTCTTATCATGTTTTTAATAATTATATTATATGTTCATTTTACCTATCTGGGATGATCTTAGCCATTATATGGAATTAAAGAAATACTTTTATCAAAGGCTTTAAATATCAAATTTCATGGTTAAGATCGGAGATAATTTTTATTTCTTTTACTGGAGTGGATTACCCCCATAATTCTTATTTCTTTTACTGGAGTGGCCGAGTGGATTACCCCCATAATTCTTATTTCTTTTCTTGGTGCGGATTACTCCCATTTTTTTTTTTTTTTACGGTGCGGATTACCCCGGGCTTAATTTATTTCTTTAAAAGTACTTTTATTGCTAACATTTTTATTTCTTTTACCTGGGATTACCCCATTTTTATTTCTTTCACTTAGCCAGTGCGGATTACCCCGGACTTAATTCATTTCTTGAAAAGTACTTTTATTACTAACATTGATATTTTGTATAACCAGAAGCTATATATTTTTGATTTCTTATTTTAAAACTATATGACTAGAAGTCATGATTTCTTATATATGGCCAGAAGCCATATAAATTCAATTTCCGATAATAAGAGCTAAATGGCCGAAAACCAAAATTTTAATATCTTACTTGTTGTCATATGAATTTCTTGTTATTAATTCTTGTTTATTTCTTTTCATTAGCTTGAACCATGACAAACACAACAATCACATCACTTGCAAACTGGAATTTGTGGCTCTTGATATTTCTCGAAAAAATTACTTATCTTGGGTCTTGGATGCGGAAATTCATCCAATGCCCTTGGTCTAGAAGACACAATTAAAGAAGGAAACCAAGCTTCTAATCAGGAAAAAGCCAGATCCATGATTTTCTTACGCCACCATTTACATGAAAATTTGAAAATAGAATATTTGACGGTGAAAGACCCACTAGTTCTCTGGAACAATCTAAAAGAAAGGTATGATCACCAGAAGATGGTCATCCTCCCAAAAGCTCGTCATGACTGGATTCAACTGCGTTTACAAGATTTTAAATCTGTGAGTGAATATAACTCAGCCATGTTTAGAATTACTTCTCAGTTGAAATTATGTGGAGATAAAATTACTGATGAAGACATGTTAGAGAAAACATTCTCCACATTTCATGCCACCAATTTGCTCCTGCAGCAGCAATACCGTGAAAAAGGATTCAAGAAATATGCTGAATTAATTTCTTGTCTCCTCGTGGCTGAGCAAAATAATGAGCTTTTATTGATGAACCATGAATCTCGTCCGACAGGCTCGGCTCCATTCCCGAAGTGAATGCGGTAACCAATGAGAATTTTAGAGGTAGAGGACGGGGACATAAAGGTGGCTACAACCGAGGAGGTCGTGGCCGTGGTCGTGGTTCAAATCACGGTGGATTTAATTCCCGCTCTAAGGGAGGAAGGATTGAAAAGAACCCCAGAAGGGAAACCAGTGGGCATAACAAGCATACTGAAAATGCATGTTATCGTTGTGGTGGCAAAGGTCATTGGTCCGTACCTGTCGTACACCAAGACATTTGGTTGATCTTTATCAAGAATCACTGAAAAGAAGTGGTAAAGGCCCAAGGACTGAAGCAAATCATGTTGATATGGCTGAAAATTCTGAGCAAAAAGACATAGATATTAATTATTTAGAAGTCACGCTGATTTCTTAGCATAAGTTATCTTTGTCTGTTCGTATCACTATGTTTTGACTATGTTTTTGTATGATCAAACTTGTTACTATTATCTGTCTTTCTTTTAACTATGCTTTTATTTATTTTTCATGTATCTTTTAATGAAGAATGAATTTCCGTTGCATCAATCCTGAAGATTTATGTCTCATTGATAGCGCAACAACCCACACCATAGTAAGAAATGATAAATATTTCTCTTCCTTGGTAATGCAAGAAGCCAATATTCGAGACTATATCCGGTAGCATAAATTTGATTGAAGGCTCTGGAAGAGCTAATATTTTGTTACCTGAAGGAACAAAATTATGCATTGATAATGCATTTTATTCCACCAGATCTAAAAGAAATTTGTTGAGTTTCAAAGATATTCGCAGAAATGGATATCATATAGAAATAACAGTTAATAATAATCAAGAATGTCTGGCTATAACGAATATTGTTTCTGGTAGAAAATGCATATTAGAATATCTTCCTGCTTTTTCTTCTGGATTGTATTATACATTTATAAGCACAATTGAAACACACGTTATTGCAAACCAGAAGTTTGTCAATGAAAACCAGAAGTTTATTAATGAATTTAATGTTTGGCATGACCGGTTAGGCCATCCCAGATCAACTATGATGCGACGAATAATCGAGAATTCATGTGGACATACCCTGAAGTGTAAACAAATCCAACAATCCCATGATTTCTCATGTCTTTGCTTGTTTCAAGGGAAAGTTAATCATTCGGCCATCACCAAGCAAAGTAGAAAGTGAGTCACTCACATTTCTAGAACGGATACAGGGAGATATTTGTGGGCCAATACACCCACCATGCGGACCATTCAGATATTTTATGGTTTTAATTGATGCATCAACCAAATGGTCACATGTTTGCTTATTATCTTCTCGCAACCTGGCGTTTGCGAGATTACTTGCTCAATTGATTAGATTAAGAGCACATTACCACGATTATCCTATCAAGAAGATACGTCTTGATAATGTCAGGTGAATTTACTTCACATGCTTTTAATGAATATTGTATGTCCCTTGGAATTGATGTTGAACATCCTCGTAGCTCATGTTCACACACAAAATGGTCTTGCGAGAATCATTGATTAAACGATTGCAACTTATTGCAAGACCTTTACTTATGAGATCTAATCTCCCAGTTTTTGCTTGGGGCCATGCCATTTTACATGCAGTAATGTTAATTCGCATCAGGACAACAAGTTACCAGAAGGTTTCTCCCTTACAAATGGTTTTTGGTCAAGAACCTAATATTTCTCATATACGGATTTTTGGTTGTGCAGTATATGTGCCAGTAGCACCACCACAACGCACTAAAATGGGTCCTCAAAGAAGAATGAGAATATATGTTGGGTATGAATCTCCTTCAATCATAAAATATTTAGAACCATCTACAAGAGATTTATTTACTGCAAGATTTGTCGATTGTCATTTTGATGAATCAGTTTTCCCAACATTAGGGGGAGAAAATAAGCGGTTGGGTAAAGATATTAGGCTGGAATGAATTATCATTGGCTCATTTTGATCCTCGAACAAAACAATGTGAACTGGAAGTTCAAAAGATAATTCATTTGCAGAATTTAGCTAATCAAATGCCAGAAGCATTTACGGACCCAAAGAAAGTGACAAAGTCACACATACCAGCTGCTAATGCTCCTATTCGAATTAATGTCCCTGAAGGACAACCTATTTTGAGTGAATCTAAAATGCACCTGAAGCGTGGTAGACTTATCGGTTCCAAAGATAAAAATCCTCAAAAGAGAAAAGGAGCTAAGAATATAGATGGTCAAGTTGAGGATAATCATGGAAAGTTACAAACTCCAGAAGAGCCATCTCCTGAAGAGATATTATCTCCAGTAGAGATATCAAGAGAAGAGAATATTGTAGTCCCAGAAGAGACCCAGGTACATGAAATGTGTGAAAATAATGAGATCTCAATAAATTATGTTATGAATGGTATCCGATGGGACCGAAATGAAGTCAACGTTGACGACATCTTTACTTATCATATAGCATATGATGTAATGAATGATGATGAAGATCATGAGCCAAAATCCATTAGTGAGTGCCAACGAGAGAAAGGATTGGCCCCTATGGAAAGATGCTATAAATGCATAATTAAAATCACTAGCAAAACGAAAAGTATTTGGGCTGTATTCCCTACACTGAAGATGTAAAGCCGAGTTGGATACAAATGGGTTTTTGTAAGAAAAAGAAATGAAAAGGGTGAAATTACAAGATATAAGGCACGTCTTGTAGCCCAAGGCTTTACACAAAGACCAGGCATTGATTTTGAAGAAACGTATTCACCGATAGTGGATGCAACTACTTTTCGCTATTTGATTAGCTTAGCGAAGAAATGAAGGACTTGATTTGCATTTAATGGATGTTGTGACAGCCTATTTGTATGACCCACTTGATAATAACATTTATATGAAAGTCCTGAAGGACTCAAGGTGCCGGAAGCACCAAATTCAAGTTCTCAAAAACAATACTCGATTAAATTAAATAAGTCCTGTATGGCCCGAAGCAATCGGGCGTATGTGGTATAATTGTCTCAAAGAATATTTGTTGAAAGAAGGGTACAAAAATGACCCAATATGCCCGTGCATTTTCATGAAAAGATCCAGAAATGAATTTGCTATAATTGCCGTATATGTTGATGATATCAACATAATTGGAACTCCCGAAGAGCTCCAAAAGGCAATTAATTGTTTAAAGAAAGAATTTGAGATGAAAGATTTGGGCGGAGAACGAAAATTCTGTCTAGGACTACAGATCAAGTATCCAAAGAATGAGATATTTTTATATCAAGAAACTTATACAAAGAAGGTCCTAGAAAGATTTTATATGGATAAGTCACATCCATTTTGTACTCCAATGATTGTAAGATCCTTGCATGTTGATAAAGATCCATTCCGACCTCGGATAATCAACGAAGAAGGTGAAGAAGAACTACTTGGTCCGGAAGTACCATATCTTAGTGCCATTGGAGCATTTGATGTATCTTGCTAATCACACACGTCCCAATATATCATTTGCGGTGAATTTATTAGCAAGATATAGTTCTACACCAACACGGAGGCATTGGGATGGAGTAAAATGCATTTTTCGTTATCTCAGAGACACTATGGACATGGGGCTATACTACTCAAATGCATCAAATATGAATTGATTGGTTATGCGATGTCTTTAGATTTATGTCGATCCACATGATGGTAAATCACAAACCGGGTTATCTCGTTTACATGTGGAGGTGCGGCTATTTCATGGATATCTATGAAGCGAGACTATATCGGCCACATCATCTAATCATGCAGAAATTCTAGCAATGCATGAAACAAGTCGAGAATGTATATGGTTGAGATCAGTAATACATCACATTCGGACAACCTGTCATTTATCTTCAGGAAAGATGGACCCAACAGTTCTATATGAAGATAATGCTGCATGTGTTGCTCAACTTAAAGAAGGTTATATCAAGGGTGATAGAACAAAGCATATTTTATCAAAATTTTTCTTTACTCGCGATCTTCAAAAGGATGGTGAGATTGATATCCAAAGAAATCAGTTCAAGTGAAAATTTGGCAGATTTATTCACTAAGTCACTTTCAGAAACAATTTTTGAAAAGCTTGTCCATGGTATTGGCCTTCGAAGATTCAGAGATCTCAATTGATGTTGTCAAGAGGGGGAGTCAATACACGCTGTACTCTTTTTCCCTTATCTAGGTTTTATCCCACCGGGTTTTCCTAGAAAGGTTTTTAATGAGGCAAAGACTAGAAAGTGTATCAATGAATGATGTACTCTTTTCTTTAGTTAGGTTTTTATCCCACTGGGTTTTTCCTAGTTAAAGTTTTTAATGAGGCACATTCATAATGGACATCCAATGGGGAGTGTTATGAATATATTAAAAATGTGGATATCCATTCACAATTCATGAAAAATCATTTGGAGGCAATATATAGTATATATATTGCATATTTTATATATAATAGATTATAGGCATGTAGGCTGCACTTAGCCACCCATTAGCCCATGTAAGAGATGCAATTTGTATTCATTGTCTTCCCATACGTGTAGGCTATTAAAATCCAATTTGTCTTGTAAGCTCATTAAATGTGGTGCTTGTTTCCTTTGGCTATAAATAGCCATTCCCACAACGCACAGATTGATTGATTCGGGTGGAAGAAAAAGTGAATGAAGAGCATTCTTAAATTTTCTCTCTAATCCCTGCATCTTTTACTTCATTGTTCCTTTAATTTTATATTACAGAGTTTTAGCAAATGAATTTTTTAGACGATTCAGCTCTATCTGTTCCCCCTCGCCCTTCTATTAATTAGCGCCCCCAGGCGCACCTCAACAAGTACATACCTCTAATATTCTAATTAATCATTCATAAACATTCAACAGAGATCTCTGGTATAACTGTATAAGGATTTTCCAATAATTTTGATTTTTTTCAAATGACAAAAAGGAGAAAAGTCCATATAGTATTCACTATTCACTTACTTTCTTCTCTTTGTTAAATCATTTTTATGACGTATTATTTTTGAAAAATTCTAGAAAATTCAAACTGTGAAATTCAGGTTAGGAATCAATCCTTTCTATTAAATTCCATTTTCAATTAGGCTCTTCGTAAGAACAATAAGGAAATGCGCATAACTATTTTTCTTTTCTATTTTATTTTTTTGGTTTTTTAAGAGAACATACAGGAAACTAGCATCGTGGGATTAAAAGCTAGGCGGCGGAAAAAAAAAAACGAAAGAAAAGAATAAAACATAACTAACGGAATAAGACCTACAATTATCGATGTTTAATAAAAACTTTTTTTTTTTTTAGGGGCGTTGTTTTTGTTTCCTTGGTGTCCGCCCAAACTGCCGAATGTCTTTTTTTATACTACCATCCGGTATCTAGTTCAAGGTTTGAGGTTGTTTGTCAAAACACAAATATCTTTTTTAAGTCTTGAACTCGAAATCCAAAAAGATCAAAATACCATTATATTATATATTAGTAATGCTCTTATTTAAATACGATGACAAAAACAAACTCCTCAAACATTTTCACAAAGAAATCAATTAAACCATTTGTTTCTCCTTGTCACTTTTTTTAAAACTATTTAATTAACTCTTTTTTTTTTTAAAAAAAAAAAGTAAATGAAATAACTAAATAAGTTATTTAATTATATAATATCATTAAATTATATGTTAGTTTATAAGTTAGACAAATTAATTTTTTTAAAAAAATGATAAATTAGTTTGGAGGAGAAGGTTTAACCTGTGAGTTGGGGAATTTGTCAATTAGAGAAGGTGAACAAGATTTGGCTTTATATCACAGGATCCGCGTTGGTGAGGTCAATGAAACTCTTAAGAAAATGGAAAATCACAAAGTCATTGGTCCTTATGGTATCCTATATATTATTGAAGTTTGAAAGTAGTTAGAAATAATGTTATATGTAAATGTTGTAATATGTGAATATTTCCACTATTTGTGTATATCAAATGTATTCTAGAATAGCCTTGTATAGACAGGTGGCACACTATAATTGGTTGTCTATTCTTATATAATGAACAATATAGGCTTTGTAAGGATTATCTCTTACAGCCTAATTCAATGCAAACTTTGTCTTGGTATCAGAGCCTACAATGCTAGAAATGGCATCATTTTCTGGGATTTCGGACCAACAGACCACTACCATCTCAACCCTAATTTCTGATCCTAACCTTAGCCGCACACTTACCCACACTACCTCTATTTTCACTCAAGCCCACTCATCATCTCCCAACGATAGCACCATCATCCACACCGCACCCTTCTCCGCCTCTCTCTCGTCTCCGGCCTCCGCTTCCTCCATCTCCGCCACTGCTCCTCATATGCTTTCTCACCCACATGTCTCCTTTACCTCACCTCCTCTTGTTCGACCACCCATTCACCACTCATTCATAGCAACTTCTGCTCCTTCCTTCATTTCCACTTCATCGACCTTCCATCCCTAGTCCTTTCCCGGTTATCCCAACTTCTCCGGTTCATCTTCTGTTTACCCTCAGTCTCCGCAAGTGGTCACTCGTCCCGTCCCACTCCTCAGTTCCCTTATCCAGGCTAATCCCGTCAAGTTGGATGACAAAAATTTTCTTACTTGGGAGTCTACCGTCATGCCGATAGTCAGGGGCCACCGCTTAGATGGTCACCTTCTCGGAACCAAGGCTGTGCCGCCGGTGTATGTTCTTGACAACTTTGAGCAAGTTTTTCCTAATCCTCTATACGACGAATGGCTCGCCACCGATCAAATCCTTCTCTGATGGCTTTTTGGGACCATGACCGTCGAAATCGAGTCTCAAATGACCACCTGTAAGACTTCATCTGCCCTCTGGAAGGCTATTACAGAGTTTGTCGGCGCCAACACTAAGTCTCGCATTACTTTCCTTAAGAGCGAGTTTCAACGGATCAAGAAAGGATCCCTGAAAATGAGGGAATATCTGACCAAAGTGAAATCCTCTTTGATCATCTTACTCTTGTCGGATGCTCACTCTCTGTCACCGATTTGGTCACACAAACCTTGGCTAGGTCTTGACGTAGAGTATACCCCTATTGTGGTTCTCCTCTCTGAAAAGGAACAGATGACCTGGTCTGATCTTCAACCCAAGCTCCTTACATATGAATCTTGCATTGAACAGCTCCATTCTGATTCTTCAATCGTCTCTTTACTGCCTTTGCCAACCTGTCCTTCCAATCGACTCCTCATTCTCAAACTGAGTCTTAGTTTCGGTCCTCCAACTATCGTGGGAAAGGTGGTTGTCGAGGCAGAGGACGTTCCAGAAGCAACTCTGGTGGGGGCCGAGGGCCCTTTTCTCAGTTCAAATCTGAACGACCTTGGTGCCAACTCTGTGAAAAGCAAGGCCATGATGTAGCAAATTGTTACCGTCGTTTTGATCGTAACTTCAAAAGTCCAAAACAAACTGAGCTTACATCCTCTACATATTTAGCTACTCCCGAGACCACTATGGACCCAACGTGGTATCTGGATATTGGTGCTACGCATCATGTCACTAATACTTCATCTAGTGTTGATCCTAGTCCTCCCTCAAGTATAACTTCTATTTCAGTGGGTGACGGTGCCTCTATGAATGTTACTGGCATTGGTAGTGCAAATCTGTTATGTGACAAATTCTCTAAACCTAGTTCTCTTCATTTACATGATGTTCTTGTTGCACCCCGCATGGCCAAAAAGCTAATCAGTGGTTTTAAATTAACAAGTGACAATAGTGATGTTTATGTTGAGATTGACTCACATGGGTGTTTTGTGAAGGACAAGAATCAACATAGAGTCTTGCTGAAAGGAACTACAACCAGGGGAGCAACACCAGGCCTATACCGAATCGATAATCAAGTTGTTCCAGCCAAGAAACATTTTGCTAGTGCTAGTTACATTTCAGTCACTAATAGTTTGCCTATTTTAAATTCATGGCATCGTAGGCTTGGTCATCCAAGCAAGCATGTTTTGACTAAAGTACTTAGAGATTGTAATGTTGACTTTAATTCTAATGAAGAATTTCAATTCTGTGACTCTTGTCAATTTGGAAAATCACATAGACTTCCATTTTCAAATTCACTCTCTGTTGCTCCAAATGTTCTTGACTTAATCCATACCAATCTTTGGGGACCGTCTCCTATAAGGTCTATTGCTGGTTATCGTTACTACATCAGCTTTCTTGATGATCACAGTAGGCATGCATGGATTTATCCTCTAAAAACCAAAGATGAGGCCTTGTCTGCTTTTAAATTGTTCAAAAATATGGTTGAAAACCACTTTGACAGAAAAATTAAGACACTCCACAGTGATTGGGGTGGTGAATTTCGTAGTTTTCAGTCCCTCCTTGATGAATGTGGTATTATGTTTCACCACTCTTGTCCTCACACCTCTGCCCAAAATGGACGGGTAGAGCGTAAACACCGTCATATTGTTGAAACTGGACTCACTCTCTTAGCTCAGGCGAATATGCCTACGTCTTACTGGTGGGAAGCCTTTTCTACGGCTGTTTATTTAATTAATAGACTTCCTACTAGTGTTTTGTCTGATCTGTCTCCCTTTGAAGTCTTGTATAAACGCAAACCTCTCTATACCGATCTAAAAGTGTTTGGTTGTGCATGTTTTCCCTTGTTTGCGACCTTATAATCAGCACAAGTTGCAATATCACAACACTAAGTGTGTGTTTCTTGGCTACAGCGGTTCTCATAAAGGGTTTAAATGTCTTAGTTCCACTGGGCGAATCTACATCTCCAGGCATGTTATTTTTAATGAGGCAAATTACCCCTTTGCTCATGGGTTCTTACATTATGACAGTCGTCTCAACCTGAACTTGTTAATTTCAGCAATGTTCTTCCTGTTACTTCTGATCCTATATCACTCTCGGATGCCACTGATTTATCTGTTACTAATCAGTCTTTTTCTGCATCTCGGGATCCTAAATTTGCAGGACTACCTTGCTCTCAATCTACTCCTGAACCTTCTACTATTCAGGCTAACTCTGGTGTATCTCCTCATGTGTCACCTAATTCAAATGCCTCCATCTCTGCGTCTGACTTGCCTCCTGTCAACTTCTCCATCAACAAGTGAACTTTCAGTTTCTAGTTCTCCAGACATAGCATCGGTTTCAAATTTTCATCCCATGCAAACTCGAAGTAAACATGGCATTTTTCGGCCTAAACTTCCCTATATTGGCCTTACACAGCTGTCTGATTCTGTACCCAAGTCTGCTAAAGAAGCTCTCAGTCTTCCTCTCTGGAAACAAGCCATGATTGAGGAATTCAGTGCCTACAATGCAACTCAACTTGGACTCTTGTTCCGTGGTCACCTCAGCAAAATGTGGTTGATAATAAATGGATTTTTAAATCCAAAATCAATCCAGATGGGAGTTTAGCTAAGAGGAAAGCAAGGCTTGTGGCTAAAGGGTTTCAACAAACTAAAGGTATTGACTTCTATGAAACCTTTAGTCCTATTATTAAAGCGTCTACAATTCGAATTGTTTTGACTATTGCTATTGCTTTACGTTGGGAAATAAAGCAACTTGATATCAACAATGCTTTCTTAAATGGTTTTCTCTCTGAATCTGTGTTTATGAAACAACCCGAAGGCTTTTGTTGATCCATCCAAGCCTCATCATGTTTGTAAGCTTTCTAAAGCTCTATATGGGTTGAAACAAGCGCCAAGGGCCTGGTTTGATCGATTATGAAGTGTTCTTCTTGCTTGGGGTTTTACCAATTCCAAGAGTGACATTTCCCTTTTTATCTATTTAGATCACACTCAGATTTTGATGATACTGATTTACGTGGATGATATACTTGTCACTGGTAGTAACCCATTTAGCTTAAAATGTTTTGCTGCTCATTTGCATCACATCTTCTCATTAAAGGATCTTGGTCCTTTTCACTACTTTCTTGGCATTGAAGCATATAGAGATAGTACATTGGTTTATATTTGACACAAGGAAGATATATTTGTGATCTCTTAGATCGTTTTCACATGTCTAATGCATCACCATGCCCAACACCAATGGCCGCTGGTAAGTCTCTATCAGCTTACTCAGGAGAAATACTTGATAACCCCTCTGAGTACCGCAGTGCAGTAGGAGCCCTACAATCTCTATGTAATACTCGGCTAGACATCAGTTTTAGTGTTGGAAAGCTAAGTCAGTTTCTTTCTCAACCAACTTCTGAACATTGGAAAGCAGTAAAACGAGTGCTACGATATCTAAGCGGACTGTTCACTATGGCATCCATATTAAGCCCTCAAAAATACTTGATTTGGCTGCCTACTCTGATGCAGATTGGGCCTCATGTCCTGATGACCGACGGTCTGTTGGGGGGTATTGTGTATTTATAGGTGACTCCTTGGTCACCTGGTCTTCCAAGAAACAGCAGGTGGTATCTCGAAGTAGTTGTGAGTCTAAATATCGCTCATTGGCCAATACAACATCTGAACTGAGTTGGATAAGATCTCTGCTATTTGAACTTAGTCTGAAGTTGAAATCCTTGCCCACTATATGGTGTGACAACACTAGTGCTACAGCTCTTGCCTCCAACCCAGTCCATCATGCAAGAACTAAACACATAGAAATAGATGCTCATTTTGTGAGAGATCAAGTGTTATCTGGTTTGCTGAAAGTTCAATACGTCCCCATAGAATATCAAGTAGCTGATTGCCTAAACGAAACCACTACACCATGCACGATTCTGGTTCCTCAGAGATAAACTCGGTATTACAGTTGTTCCTGATAAGAAACATCAGCAATCCCAATCTCATACACCACAAAATCAAAGGAAGAAGAAGAAGGTCCAAAGTAAAGGAGAGAGTTATAAATAATGTTATATGTAAATGTTGTAATATGTGAATATTTCCACTATCTATGTATATCATATGTATTCTAGAATAGCCTTGTATAGACAGGTGGCACACTGTAATTGGTTGTCTATTCTTATATAATGAACAATATAGGCTCTGTAAGGATTATCTCTTACAGCCTATTCAGTGCAAACTTTGTCTATACAAGGCTAGACTGAAAAAATGGTCTAAATTATAGTAATTTAATTGTAAGTTGTTGTCTTTCGAGGAGGGCATGAAGGATTCCTTGAAGCACGAAGAAATAAAGAATCAAGTGGGATTGAAAAGGACCTTTTAGATTTTATAAAAGAGCAAAGATAAGGGATTGGCCAATGGTCATTTCATGAAGGAAAGCCTGCTGCTTGCCATTCAACTCTAATTCGACCTTCTAATTCCTCTACTGATTATTATAGATAAATCTGCCACATGCCGATCTGAAAACAAAGGAATTTCCACATAACTCCTAATTAATTCTTAGAATTTCCTTTACTAATTACTATCTCCAGCTCTAAATATAAAACTAAATTGACTTTTTTTGAGGAGCTTTCTTAATCTCTTTATAAAATCAAATAAATCTTATATTTATCACCAAAGGGATTATTACAAACAAATCTTGGAGGTTTGTAGCCACTAAACTATTACTAGGGAAATGCGGGTTTCTCATTTACTTTCTATAAATCTGATCATTGGCCCTCCTGTAATGTCTAGATATGGGAGAAAATATGCAGCGTGTTGATCCACCTTTTAGATTCCTAGCTCCTCCATGGGTTCTTCATAAGAATTTTAATGACTTTGTTAAAGATACATGAAATGAATCCATTACCATTTTCCTACTGCATGCTCTATGTGAAATAAGCAAGTGTTTGGTCGCATTGACCTCCATAAAAAGAAGATTTTGCGCAGACTTATATAAAATTTGTAATAATTTGCATAATTATATATAATTTAATCTAAATTAATTTTGTAAATTATTTGTATAATTAATAACTTAGTCTTCATCCTAAGTTTCACGTTTTATCATTTATATATGAGCTTAACATTTTCATTCATCAATTGATCACATCTAATTTTCTTTTTTTTTTATCACCCGAGATGGCAATGCTAGCTCACTATATTTCCTTTGATTTGTCTCATTTGATGCAACATAATAATTACAGTAAGTTTATTTTAGTGATGTTCAAATGAAAATGGTTCAAATAAGAGGAGTTTGTCTCATTTTCTGCAAGAAAAACAAGAGGTAAAATTTAGTTTTTACATATTATTTGTCGTACTGGGTTGATTTTAATAAATATATCTCTTTAGTGTGTAATTCTAAAATTTTCCCTTCCCTTACGATTTGCGCAAAAGCCATCTTCAACTCGTTGTTCCGCAGAAGAATTCAACGATCTCTGTTCTTGCTGCATACCCTAACTCGTTCTAAGCAGCTTTTGCCTTTACTTCTCTATAACTCGACTTGACTCCCCCCGATATTTGCTCAATCTACGCGGCAAACCATAAATTCTTGAAGATGCAAGCTGTTGAAACTTTTTTTTTATTATCCCTCATAATCTCTAAATCATGTCCGTCCAATCAATCGGAGAAATCACAGTATTACTTTAACTTTAATATCTTATTCTCAATCAAGGGCCCAGATGGGCTTATGAAGGGATAATGAGAAAAATTGATCATGAGAAGATTTGCTCCCGTTGAAGCTAGGAATCGCATCCCTCCTTTTCTCTTACTCTTCTCTTCCCCTCCTTTGCTTTCCTTTTTTCATCTCCACCATTGAATAAAAATTTCAATGGTCTAGATTTTACATCTTATAAAAATATTATTATAATTTTAGTTAAAAATATTAAATTTTAATTGTTAAAATTTATTTTGACATCTATAATGAAAAATGAAAAGAAAATTTAATCTATAATTATGATATTTTTATTTTCAATCAAATTTAAACAATTTAAATTTATTTATGGACTTTTTAAGTAAAACTGATAATATTTTTTAAGATGTAAAATCTAAGCCATTTAAATTTTCCTCCAATGATGGAGATAAGAAAAGAACCACTCTCTCGTTAGAGCTTCACCATAGGCAAAGAGTGTGGGGTAAGAGAGAAAAAGATTTGAGGAGGTCATTCAAACTAATTATTTAAAATTAATAGTATGGGTCCCACTACATCAAAAAGTAACGTCAATATACTTCATTCGACGCCCCCAACAACCCCCCCCCTAAATATAAGATAGAATTAATATTTTTTCAAGAGATTGAAGAAGCCCAACCTAAAAAAAATATATTATATCCACCCAAATAAAATTTATGTGCATTTTCATAATCACAAAGTTCATAGTGTGAGATGCTCTTCTGAAAAAAAAAGAGTATATAGGCATTTTTGTACCTTAGCCCAAAAAGATCTGTGAATTTAACTGGAGTTGATCATGTATTTAAATGAATGTCAAGATAAGTTGCATTGATCTGATATTGATGAAACAAAGTTAAAGTTGCTTTACATATTAATTCAAAGTTTTGATCAAAATAGGATGCACTCGTTTTCTCATGACTTGAGTAGTAAATCCTAAGAACTATTATTCCAGCAAAAGGTCATTGGAGGATCGAATTGAATTTTTTAGAAGATTAAATGGAGAGAGTAGTAAACTTTTCTTCTTTTTTTCCGGGGGACGGTAAGGTTCTGAAAACTAATTCTAATTAGCCATTTTGGTTTCAGCTCCAATTTGATCTTTTTTACCGTTATGTCAAACGTGCACTTAAATTATTAGCATTGTCAATCTTGGTAATGCAAAACTACAAAATAAATGCTTTAGCCAAAACTACTCATAACTGGAACCAGCTTATCAAATAATGAAAGTGTATATGACAAAGGGCAAGGGTCCTATCTATAAGATCCGGTTTCTTGTAGACTTTCATTCTTAATTAACCGGTAGAAGTGGACTAGTTTAAATTTAAATTAATAAAGTCAGAACGCAGCCAATTAAAAGTATTTGCTCGGAAACCTTACCATTTGGTTCATGGAATCGGAGGTAATGGAATGATGATTACATGAACTTATTTGATTCTTCGTTAAAGAAAAATGATGCATATACATAAAAATGTTTGGGAAAATTACGTGCAGGTCCTAAGGAAGAGAATTTATCACAATAAAATCCCTTGAAATCATGAAATTACGCAGAAGTCCCAAGGGACCTGGTTGTAATTATTTGTGAATGTAAAATTACCATTTTGATCTTCTCTTCCAATTCCGCTCTCTCCGTTCTCCTTCTTCGTTCTCCTCTCTCTATTTTTTGCTTCCTCTGTTTGCAACCTGCTTCTCTCCTTGCCTGTAATGTATCTTCTTCCTAAGAACCCGATATCCTTGTTTGCCACTTGCTAGGGTTTAAATCTCACTGACTTTACTTAAATCAGAGAAATCACACGAAAGTTTCTTTATGTATTAAGGAATTTTTGCAAGGAAATTCCGAAATTTCCTTAATACATATTGCCAGAACTTTCGCGTCTTGTTTCTTCAGGTTTCTATTTCTTTCTCTGGTTATTGTGATTGATTTTTCCTTTGCTTGCTTGCTCACTTTTCGTTTGAAGATTTGGGTTTCTTTTTCTGGTAGTTGTGATTTACCCAATTTGATCTGTTCTGCTTAAGGGTTTGTTGGGATTCTGCCTTATTCTCTTTATCCTCTGCATTCCCAGGTTGCCAGGGTCTAAATTTCTCATATTTTACATAAACAGGGGAAATCATAATATAGAAGTTTCCTTAATATGTATTAAGGAATTTTCAGCTTGAAATGATATTTTGAAATGACATTCACTTCTTAAGCTAGCCTTATATAGTTGTCAAAATTCTCGAAGATGTTGTGAATATATGTTTTTTCTGTTGTAAATACATTTTTTGTTGTAAATAGCCCCTAGGATGTGAGAAATGAAAAAAATCAAGTTTTCAAAGGTTGTTGTTAATATATGCTTTTTCTGTTATAAATATAGCATTTGTTGGTGTAAATAGCCTCTGGACTTGAGAAATAAAAAAAAAAAATCCAAGTTTTCGAAGGTTGTTGTTAATATATGCTTTTTCTGTTGTAAATATAGCATTTGTTGTTGTAAATAGCCTCTGGACGTGAGAAATGGAAGAAAAAAAAATCCAAGTTTTCAAAGCTTGTTCTTAATATATGTTTTTTCTGTTGTAAATATAGCATTTGTTGTTGTAAATAGCCTCGGATGTGATAAATGAAAAAAAAATCCAGGTTTTTCAAAGGTTGTTGTAATTCGAACAGGTAATTTAAGTTCGAACGGGTAGGAGGATACAATCAGAAAAGGGTAAAATTACCATTTTGGATTTTTTTTCATTTCTCACGTCTAGAGGCTATTTACAACAACAAATGCTATATTTACAATAGAAAAAACATATATTAACAACAAACTTTGAAAACCTGGATTTTTTTCATTTCTCACGTCTAGATGCTATTTACAACAACAAATGTTATATTTACAACAGAAAAAGCATATATTCACAACATCTTGTGAGAATTTTGACGGCTATATAAGACTAGCTTAAGAAGTGAATATCATTTATAAATATTAAGTTGTATGAGTAAGTGACTATTTGCACCTACTCATTGAACTTAATATCTGGACTTGAGAAATGAAAAAAAAAATCCTAGTTTTGAAAGTTTGTTGTAAATATATGCTTTTTCTGTTATAAATATATCATTTGTTGTTGTAAATAGCCTCTGAACTTGAGAAATGAAAAAAAAAATGCTATATTACTTGTTCATTACAATTTACAACAACCTGTCATCCATCAACACAAAAAAGCTAGAGAAAAATCACAATCGAAGGAAAAATAATCAAGATCGGAGCCTTTGTGAGGGAAAGAGCCATGAAGATGAAGGGCGCCAATGCTTCTCATCTTTGAAGCGGCGTCTCTTGCTCTTAGATGAACAAGAACCGAGAGAGAAATCATAATCAAAGAAAAAATAATTGGAAGGAAGATTGAACTTCTTGTTGTTGCCTGGTGGTCATTATAGATCTGGGAAGATGGAGGTTCGAACTTGATGTTGCGGATCTGCATACTTCTCCATCGTCTATTCTCCACCTTCATTCGAACAAAGCAAGGTGGTGGCGACAGAGGTTGAAGAAAAAGGAGGAGAGAGGAGAAAGAAGAAGGAGAACGGAGAGAGATGGGAAATGGAAGACATGAGAGGGAAGGTCATAATGGTAATTTAACATTCACAAATAATTATACATATATGTAAGTCCCTTGGAGGGACTTCGTAAATTTCATGATTTCAATGGATTTTATTGTGATAAATTCTTTTCCTTGGGACCTGTGCGTAATTTTCCCAAAATGTTTGGTTGGATTACATCGAATATTATAGCAATATAAAAAAAAAATTACCCCTATCTATACATATATGTATAATATACACGTTGGGTTCATGGTAATTTTTTCAATTTGTATAGTGTATACATTGGGTTCATAATAATGTTTTAATATTTAATGGTAGAAATATTAGGTGTACATGTTGGGTTCATGGTAATTTCTAAATATCTAATGGTCAGAATATTATATAATCAGATATTTTAATATTTTTTAGAGTGGAATATGGCTTTTTTAATTTTCTAGTGGGGACATATTTTTAAATTTTTAATATTTAATGGTGGTAATTTTTTAATATTTAGCAGCATTTATGGTTGAGCAGTTTAGTCAAATTTAAAAATTATAATTACAATAGTATTTTTTTTAACTTGATTGTAGGGTGTCTACATCTCTATTCATCATTCCTAGCAAAGTATAATCCTGATTACATTAAATTATGTAATCAAGATTATAAAATGTAATCCTCTTTATATTATATAAGCTTAACCAAATATTAATATTGTAATCGATCTGTTTAGGATTATATGTAGTTCTTTCTTATAAAACCGAACCAAAGTGGGTATTATAGTTAGTGATCAATGCCAATCATTATTATTTGGGCTATTATATGGTCTCTCATATTGTATTATTGTTATTCTGTTATACAGTGTTTGGATAGCGCAAGAATGTTTCTGATGGGCTAACTGTTGGGATGACATTTGAACCCATCAAGTGTCTAGTAATCTGAACCCAAAAAAATCACATAAAAATAGCCCAATGATTAAACTTTTTATTTTTCAGCCATCAAATATATAGTACTAGAACTTGTAAGTCTACAGTAATTAATTATGTCCTTTTTTTTTAAGTAATTTTTTAAGCAAATCCTTTTAAAAAAGAGAACTTTAATTTTTTTGTGACTTTTACAAAAAAAAAAAATATCATCTAAACACATAAATTAATTAAAAAAACATTTTTTTGTATTAAAAAAAAAAGTGCTTTTTTTTCTCAAAAAAACCCATCCAAACGGGCCATTAGTCCTTGTAATCATCCTATTAGGAATAATTACTGTCAAAAAAAATATACACGTCATGAATTTCGGCTTATAAACCTCCACGTCATCACGTAGAGAGCAATGTGCATGCTTTAGGGACCATGAATTGCCATTGATGAAGGAGTCAACAAATACTGTCCTCTCCAAATTTCCCGTGCATCCATAACATTTAAATCCTATCGGCCATTGCTATTCAAAAATTTTAATAAACTACGACCTAGGGAAATGGAGCATCTAAATCCTATTGGTCATTGCCATTCAAATATTTTTTCTGCACACTTTTTTATTTTTTCGTAAAAAAGAAAAGAAAAGAAAAACCTAGAGAGTATCATCAGGCATTACTCCCTCTATTCCTTATTATAAAGCACTAACTAACAATTCTCATAAATCAATAAAAATAGTTAAAGTCAGTAAAGATATCTTACAATTTAAGTAACTTCCAATATTATCCCTATTAATTGCAATAAACTATTAAATATTACTCTCACCCACTACTCTTATTAATTGGGGGCATATATGAAAACAAATAATTAATGCTCCTTGGGAATAAGAAAATGCCTTATAAAAATGACCAAATACACTTTGCTAGTTGGTACCTTATAATAAGAATCAGATGGAGTATTTAAACATCTTGTAACTAAAGCTATTCCTTCTAAAACTGTGGCTAACCTTAAAAACTAACTTCATCATTCAACTACGCCGCCATGCGATGTGTCCTCCTTCACACAAGTAGATGATCAGCCATAACCTTTAATTTAAACCATGTATGCGAAGGTCATTGCAGTTTTTTGGGACATACCCCATTGAAGGAGCCACCATCCAGCTTCGCTTCACATCACAAACATGTTTTTATAACATATGCTTACTGTTTAAATCGTTTTCATTTCACAAATCTTACTAGCTTCCTCTTTCTGTTGTGTTCCCTTTACCATTATTTTGATGGTTCAAAAATTTTATGTTCAGGGTATATGGTTTTAGCCGTACGTCGTTCGACGTTGAGATATACTTAGGAGGTTCTGTGATGTGCTGGATATATAAAATATATATACTTACTCAATGAAAGATTGTTCAACTCACAGCTGAAAACAACATCAAAATTTAGTTCCTGAATATTGAGGTGTTTTTTTTTAAAAAAAAAAAAAAAAAAAACCATATTTTGTTAGAACACTCTCATAAAACTTTTTGACGCGATACTCCTAAATTATGGAAGCTTATTAAAAGATATAAAAACATGATCACACCGTACAAACATTTTCTTATTCAACGTTAGTTAAATGAAAATTAGCTCATTCAATTATATAGCAGGACAAATTTTTTTAAAAAAAATGATAAATATTAGCAAACTCAACTTATATTTAGAATCAAGACGAGTTAGAGTGAAATTTTAAAGATAATATGAAGAACTTTCAAATATTAATTAGGGAAACTTTTGATCTAATAGAACGATATAAGGCATAGTGGTCCGGAACTATACCTTTTAATTAAATTGTTTGGAGCATCATGACTCTCCAATTTGTTTGATTTAAATATTTATGTTAAAATATTGATGATTCACAGGAATTAAATAAAGACGGACCACTGGTTCTGTGGTTAGGGTTGGCTCGTGCAAGAAAACCAACCCACTTGATGTACCCAAAGCTCTCTTATTCCTCCTCACCGAATCTAATGCTAGCCGATCGATTTAAAAATAAAAACACAGCCAATTATGGTAATTAATAATCAGTAATATTTATGGGAAATGAAAAGGTAGAGTTAAACAAATGAACCAAAGTAGAACTGAGATCGATCACCCACTTCAAAGCATCTATCATACAAGATTAAGCAAAAGCAGAACAGATGAAGAGTGAGTGAGGCTGCAAACGCCGAAGGCTGTGCCGGAGAGGTGGGAGAGAAGACGACTTTGAAGTAGGGGAGAAAAAATCGCAAGAAGAACATAAAATGAAATTTGAGGAAGGAAAGAACAATAACCATACATGTTCCCTCGCCATCTCCTCCATATCTGAATAAAAACAACAATCCTAGTCAGAAAGGGGAAGAACATGGAGCAGAAGCTAGCGAAAGGGTTGAGGTGAAACAGAGAGAGATAAAGGGATTCCAGTACTGATGACCATGGAGGGCTTGTTGCATAAGAGAACCAATAAGCTTGTGGTGGATTGTGCTGATGAGTGGAAGATGCGATGGCCACTGGTTTTGTGGTTAGGGTTGGGGTGACGTCTTAACTGGATTATTCCTGTGGAAAGGATTTGTTATATTTTTATTAAAAAAAATGATGATGTTATACCAAAGACAGAAAAAGTATTGGAAAGATTTGTATTTGAAATTTGAAATCTAGAGAATGAGTGGAGGAGAGATATGGGAATTGAGAGAATCTTGGAAATCAAAGACAGATTATAGGGGATGTTGGAATTTGTGATTTGAAAAGTTAAATATATTAATTAATAATTAATATTTTTTCAGTATATTTTTCGGATTAATTAACCATTTAGTTAATAATTAATATTAATAATAAATCTCTATGGAGAAACGAAGGAGAGGTCAGGAAATTTACTACTCAATAAATGTGCAATACATCAAAAGCAACTCTTAAACCAATAGAACATTGAAAGACGACTAGCTGTCTACTGTGATTTTTTTCCCCTTATGTATATACTGGCGTGGACAGTTTACGAGCTGTGTTATTAAGTAGCCATTTAGCAGTCGCTAATGATGCCATGTTGGATGCTTAGTGCCAATAACTTCTGAGCTACAAGATTTAGAACTATATATTTGATTGATGATTGTGCTAATATGCACCAACAACTTACGAACATATCTGCATCAAACGTGCATTTTCCCACCCAGAACAAATTAAACAGTAAGTTCCTAAAGCATATAATCTACATTTGCAAACCTTCTTTCCAAAGTTTAACTTGCAATCCATCCTCACCTTCCAGTACAACACTCTCGTCGTCCCAATTCATAATCTGATCACATGTTATGATTTGTCAACGTACAGATGATGAAGAAGGATCTTTTCAAGAACGTGGACGACAGCAAGTATACATGGTCTGTGGTCTGTCCACACGAAGGTACTTAGGACAGCAAAGACACGTGGACATGAATATTACTTGACTAGTTATTGCATAATTAAGAGTTTGAATGTATTCATATTTTATCGTCCATTTTGAGTTTGAATGTATTCACTCTTTATTTATAAGTCAGGGACCTTGACCAAAAAAAATTTGGTCCCCTATTTATAAGTTCAGTTTCGAAAAAAAAAATGAGATTGTGACAATTATCGTCCATTCATAAATGAAGGCAAAGAGTGTCAACTACTATGTGAGATTTGGTCAAAATGTGTCCAACTGCAATTTCATCGACTTTTTTGACGTTGAAATTAATGTCTGCTGTAACCTTAGCTTGGTCCTATTTATAAGTCCTTTTCCCTAAATACACATACCATTTGATTATAGTTATCATTTATGATTGGGTAAATAATTAAAATTAATTAATTTGAACATTAAATATGATATTCCCTTTTAAATATAAGTTTCAAATAACCGATTTGTAGTTATCAAGAGAATAATTAAAATTAATTAAGAACATTAAATATGTATTTTTTTTAACTGTACCCTTATTTGTAAAGAGGATAAATAAGAGAGACAATAAATGCAATAAATAGTGTCAAGGATAAAGTTGGAAAACGTGCAATAAATGCTTTAACAAACCTAAAGTGAAACTTATATTTTGTGTGGGATCTATTCTCAAGTTTAAAGCTTATATTTAGGGTGTTCTTGGTTTGAGAGAAGGAGATGGTAAAGAAGGGAAAATGATACTCTCTTCTCATTTTGTTTAAAATTTTGTTGGGGAGCCAAAATGATGTACGATCATCAGTACTCTTTTTTCAAAAAAAAAAAAAAAAAAAAAAAAAAACGGTGTAGTTTCACTAATGTATGGCTGACTTAATTATTTAATGAGATTGCCGCTATGAAATGTTGTTTTTCAATCTAATTGTACTTAATATCCAACAACAATATTCTATAATAAAATTGGTCGGGCTTTAATTAATCTATCTTGAGGCTGTTGTTAAAAAAATTTGGCCATGCAGATACACTTTAGGCAACATCTTCGATTTGGGAATTAGGTGTTACGCTTAATTCTGTGGGATTAATTGTTCCATATGTAGAATAAACAAACCGGTGCAACGCACATAGGTTTCGTTTGTCTTATTATATTAGTGAGAGCAGTAGCAGGCACTCAGGCGTAAACATATATATTTCGTCGGGTTGGTGTGATCTGAAAGCTTAAGAGCTTCTATTCTCTCTCTCTCTCTCTCTCTCTCTCTTTTTTTCCCCTCTATAGACAAAGCTAAAGAGCTTCGCCAGCGAACCAGTTCTAGTTTAGTGTTTAGAGTTGCCTTGGTCAAATGTATTTTAAACTTGACCTTGAAAAATTTCAAACAATTTTGACATTGAACCAATTTTAATTAATTTTGTCAATCTCAAATATGAAGGAGCATCCTGTATCATATAAAGGTGCTCTGGCGGACAACATAAATTATAAGGACCAAAGTCACACCACGCATACTCACTTGTTACACAATTCATTTAGCACTTGCATTTCCTCTCTTGTAGTATTGAATCCATATATCCTACGTGTGTGTGTGAGAGAGTTAAGGTGTAAATGTACTTCAGAAGTTTTCGTTGAGGAGCAATATTGCTCTAAAAAAAAATTTTAGGTTCAATGTCATCCTGAAAGTTTCAAGACGTAACAATATGTTACCTCATTCTGTTAACAAATTGGCATTGACCAATAAATTTTTAACAGAAAATGACAACATTGCTCTATTTTAACTCTTCTGGGACAATAATAAAACTAAAAAAACTTCTAGAATAAATTTGCAGCTTAACCTTACACACACACGCACGAAGGGTCTTTTGTATTATTCACTAAAAAAATAATAATAAAACACAATAATAAACTTACACGTGAAAATAAACTAAAGAACCAGTAATGTGATTCCAACTAATTAAATCGTTTTACAGCACTTACGCGGAAAACACATGAGTGTGTAGTACAACAATTAATGTAATGAGCATTACATGAAATTAATAATGAGGTTTATTAATATTATTGTAGGCGTTTGGGGCGTAAAGTTGTATCTCTATATTATGAAGGGGCTGCAATGGCCTTGCGTTCCTCTTCGCATACTGTCACACAACACGCAAGAGACATAATCAGTACATGATTGAGGACTCAAATATTTAGTCAATCATTTAGCATTTAAAAAATCCATATATATATATAAAATATACATATACTTACGTATTGCACTGAATTGACGAGTAAATGCAGCTGCTCTCTTGATACGGTCCTAATCTGGCGAGATAATCAATTTCAACAGTTGAGATTAAGAGGCAATAGCAATAATATATACGAGTATATATAGTAATGAAGAGAATTGAAGCATGATATATACATAGCAATATAGACCAAAATATACTAGTTACAAATATAAATACCTTGTTAGAAATTGTCCAAATGACACCTTGAGTGCAAGGAGGGGCGGTGAGTGATCCAATGTATCTGTAATACCTGTGGCCACGACCTAGTCCTATCTCTGAGGGATCTATCACCCCTACACTTTTCTCTTCTCCTTCTTCTCCGATCTCCTTTATGCTCTCTTCCAACTAAATTCATTTTCATCAACACATTTGTCAGATAGATATATATATATATAGCTGCTATATATGTACTCCTTTATGCAAAATGAATACATATATATGATCGCCAATTTGTTATAAAAGGTGAATAATATATAGGACTGAAAGGAGTTGGATCGGTTAAATAAATATACCATGGAGAGAAAAGGATCGGGACGACCAAGCCTGTAGAGAGCAGTAACCACAGCGGTCTTGTTTGAACCGTCGAGTCACAGTGACTTGATGCACCATGTGCAGCTCCAAAGCATACCTAATCATTGGAAAATCCACATTGAAACTTAAAAACAAGTTATTCGATCGTAGGAATATACCATATGAGAGAGGAGGGGAGAGAGAGAGAACCTCTTGCCATTGATGAGGTGTTCGGAAGGCCAGTGCCAATGGGCTCCTTGGAGAAAGAACTGGGTCCCATTGATTCTTATGGAACCCGCATCAGCCTGCCAACTCACCTGCAATTAATTTCCAAAACTAGCAATATTATCATTATATCCTCCTTGTATAGGTTTCCATCATGCAACGTAGTATGTGACTGTTTTTTTTTTTTTTTTTTTTTTTTTTTTTTTTTTTTTTTTTTGAAAATAAGAAAATTAAATAAATTACTTTCGAATATTTATATTTATCATTTTTATGTGGAATTAATTTGTTTCACTTATAAACTGATAAATACTAAAATGATACACAATATTTATTATAATTAACTAACTTATATAACTTCATTAACCTCTTCAAAAAAACCAACTTCATGTTACATTAAGCACCGGATAGAATAACAGTTTTGAAGGGTGTTTTGTAAAATATTCAAAATGAAAATGAATTGCTCGTCTGTATGAGCAAATCAAAGCAAGTGTAAATTGGAGCTAGTTTGGAGTTGGGAGGTGTTCACCTCTATATCATGGCCTCTGTTGAGGATTGAAGCAGAGGCAGGCTTATAGCCATTGTTCAGGTCGTCTGATGAGTTGGACACTACTCTCACTCGACGGCTCCACAAATCAATTGGAGATTGTGAGGTTCCATTCTTACAGGCTGCCCATTCTGATTTCAGATCACCCCATCGTGATGGCCCCTTCTGGCTCCCTTCTATGTAACTGAACTCTGTTCCATCATTTGCATATATGCACGCTTAATTAGCAACATGCAAACATACATGGACGTGCCATGCAGGTAATATTAAAAGCTTAATCTAATATTAAATTTTGTATCCAGGAATTGGGAAGATAGATATCAAACAGACAAGGTATATGTGCACGCATGCATGATCATTAATTACCAACTTCAACAGCTTTGGTTGCGGCTGGGTATTGTAACATGATTGTCGCTAATAGCAGCAAACATGGAATCAACGTCTTTGTTGGTCCCTTCATGCTTCGGCTGTATACAAAAATTGAGACTTCGACTGGAAAACAGGTTTAATGAAAAATGTTTGAGATTGATTTCAGAAAATGAATGAATATAATTCTCAGATAGATGTGATGGTGGGGCAGAAGGGTTTTTATAGATTAGCAAGACGTGATGGGGTGGACTTGGATTTGGTCGCAATAAATGAATAGATGGAAACTTTCTTGGAAGGAAATATCCAGTGTTTGGGTTAAACTGTACATCTCCCTTTTTTAAAATATTTGCTGTCGCCGTTTTCCATTTTTATTGGGCACGTGGTTAAAAGAAAGGGTCTGAGAGAGGCTGCGTCTTGTGTCCATATTCCGCCGGTAATATCAACATCAAGAAGGAATATATAAGTGAATTGATTTCATCGTCTGCTTAGAATAAGGAGATGATATATGATGACCTGGTAATTAATTGATATCGTTGGGTGGAGTAGGTTATGTTGCCTCGTGAATTAATTTGAACAATTCCAGAACAAAACCACGAATGGTATTATAAAAAGTAAACAAAGGATTGCCGTTGTAAATCAATCATATATACATAAAGGGGTAATTGACCAAAATAAGGCCCCCCCAAAAAAAAAGTATCAGATTACAGCACATTGAAAACTAATTACCAAATTAAGGCAGTCAAATCTGTCAATTGACGCCACCTATCGATGGCGTGAGGCAACTCATGCCATCGATGGGGCCACACCAATTCAATATATATTGAATTGGATGCTTGAAGCGTCCATTAAAAAATATATATATATATTTAAATAATAATAATTCTGATTAATTATAAATAATAAAAAGAGTAAATAATAATTTTAATTAATAATTAAGGAAATTAAAATATTTAACATTTATTATAAACCTTAGGATACAAGATTATGGGATATGATATTATTACTACCATTTTTGTTAATACTAATGTTAGTGTCACTTTTCCACCGTTAGATCAATCACATAACGGTGAAAAAGTGGCGATAACATTAGTAGTAACAAAAAATGGTAGTATCTAACGTTGAAAAAGTGGCGATACATTAGTAGTAACAAAAATGATAGTAATATCATTTCTCATAATCTTGTATCCTAAGGTTTATAATAAATGTTAAATATTTTAATTCCCTTAATTATTAATTAAAATTATTATTTACTTTTTTATTATTTATAATTAATTAGAATTATTATTATTTAATTATAATTATAATTTTTTTTATTTTTTATGGACGCCTTGACATCCAATTCAATATATATTGAATTGGTGTGGCGTCCTTGGAAGGACGCCACCCGGTCCGATGGCGTGAGTTGCCTCACGCCATCGACAGGGCGTCGGTTGGCTCATGCCACTGTGGCGTGAGTCAACTGACGGATTTAACTGCCTTAATTTAGTAATTAGTTTTCAATGTGATGTAATCTGGTTTTTTTTTTTTTTTTGACCTTATTTTAGTCAATTACCCATACAAAAGGCTTCTTTTGGGGTTGGGTTAGAAGTTAGAACACGTTTGTGCATTGTTTTATCAAAAAAAGAAAAGAAAAAATGAACACAGTTGTGAATTGTGATTTGTGATTTGTGATTTCGAGCCTTGGCGTGGCCTTGGTCTTGCTGATGTCTATTTTTGTCCTTTCCTATTTGGCTTGTTCGCAGCGGAAGCCGTCATACATTCATCAACTGATAAAGTATAACACTCCACATCTCAAAACAATAAAACTCGACATAACTTCTCATTGGCTCAACATTATATAACTATATAACTAGTTTATAATGACTAAAAAATTAATTAATTTAATAATCTGCATAAATATATGTTAAATGTCATAAAATGCTTTCAATTATTTATATTATAAGCTATTTCTATTAATAAAAAAATTAAAAAAGAAATAAATGTAGTGGGAGACAGGGAAACTAAGGCGTTACATCTAAAATGAAAACGATTTCAGTAACTAATTTATACATTTAGAAGTGCGAAGCGTATAAATTTGTACATTGGAGCTAGTCAAGTTTGACATGATCTAGAGTCACTAGACCAAGTAAAAATAAAAACTTGTCTTTTAGGTATGAAAATAGGTCAAAGACAAACTAGGTTTTGGTTAAATAAGGTTGAGCTTGTAATGGCGGCCGATGGGTCTGAGCCTAAATTCAGAATTTTTTAGGTTCCTAAACTTAAACCTTTATAAGGCCTGGTCAAACCCTTTTAAAAAGGCCTCATATAACATGCCTTAGATGCCATAAATAGGCTATATGCACTTTGAGTTTATCAAAACCTAGATATATATAACATCAAAATAGAATATAAGAATGAAAAATAATAAATATTATGTTATTTATATTTATTTAATATGTTTATATTTATTTAATGGGTAAAACTTACGGAAGGCTTAGTCCTTAACAAAATAGGCCTAACCTATTTACACGTTTATGCCTTATAAGCCTTGACCTAGCTTTTTTAACATATAGGTCGTGCCAGGCTAGTCCACCTTAAACAAGCCAAACTATAGGCCACTTGATATGGATCGACCTATTTTTACCCTATTATCTTTTGATGGCGTCCACATTCATTCCCTTGCCGCTCATCCTCAACCTTTCCAATACCCAAAATTATGCTGTGTAAATGGGGGTTTTTTTTTTTTTTTGAGGACTCCTTTTTTACAAAATAACATTTAAGGCCACTAAGTATTTTTTTTAGTAGCACCTAATGTTCAAAAATATTTGTGTATGCACTATGTAGCATAAAAAAAAAATTCAAAAGCACTAGTAAGATGCACCTTCAAGTACTTTTTCACTGACACTCTTTATCTTGAAGTTCTTTTTATCACATTCGATGCCCTAAATTATTTTTCTAATTGCAACAAGAAGCCTCTAAAATGTTTTTCTAGTGACAATGAGCACCATAAGTTTGGGATACTTAGTATTGGATGCGTTAAAATTTAGTTTATGATATGAAATGTTACTAGAAAAAACCTTCAAGGTGCAACTTGTCAAATATTAGGTGCTGATGAAAATTATTTTCTGGTACAGTGCACAAAAAACGATTTTATAATATTGAGTGCTAAGATATATATATATCAGGAGTTTGAATGTTATTTTGAAGGGGGGCACCCAAAATAGAGTGTAGTTTTGGGTATGGGAGCCGCCAGGGAGGGAGCTGGACGCCTTTTGATGTGGGTATGAAGGATTCATTGAATTCGAAGAATAAATAAATAAATAACAAAGTTTTAGCAAATGAATTTTTTAGACGATTCAGCTTTGTCTTCTATTAATTAGCCGCCCCAGGCGAACCTCAACTACTACATACCTCTAATATTCTAATTAATCATTCATAAACATTCAACAGAGATCTCTGGTATAATTGTATAAAGATTTTCCAATAATTTTGATTTTTTTCAAATGACAAAAAGGAGAAAAGTCCATATAATATTCACTATTCACTTACTTTCTTCTCTTTGTTAAATCATTTTTATGACATATTATTTTTGAAAAATTCTAGAAAATTCAAACTGTGAAATTCAAGTTAGGAATCAATCCTTTCTATCAAATTCCATTTTCAATTAGGCTCTTCGTAAGAACAATAAGGAAACTTTTTTTTTTTTTTTTTTGGTTTTTTAAGAGAACACACAGGAAACTAAGCATCGCGGGATTAAAAGTTAGGCGGCGGAAAAAAAAAAACGAAAGAAAAGAATAAAACATAATAAAATATCGATGTTTAATATATATATATTTTTTTTTTTTTTTTTTGGGGGGGGGATGGAACGTAAGTTGTGCCTATTTGTTGTTTTTGTTTCTTTGGTGTCCGCCCAAACCGCCGAATGTCTTTTTTTATATTACCATCTAGTATTTAGTTTGAGGTTGTTCCTCAAAACACAAATGTCTTTTTTGAGTCTTAAACTCGAAATCTAAAGAGATCTAATAAGATTTTATATCATTAGACCAATTATATATTAGTAATGCTCTTATTTAAATAAGATGACAGAACAAATCTCCTCAAACATTTTCACGAAGAAATCAATTAAGCCATTTGTTTCTCCTTGTCACTTTTTTTAAAACTATTTATACGAAGTCTCTGGCCTTTTATATAAGAGTTAATTAACTCTTTTTTTTTTAAAAAAAAAAAGTTAAGGAAGCAAATAAATAAGTTATTTAATTATATAATATCATTAGAGTTTATCATTTGTCATATCACTTGACATAATGTTATGTCACACTCAAAACTACGTCGTTTTTGGAGTTAGGAGAATTAATGAAGGGTCTTTTGGTATTTTTGTTTTTGTATTTATTACATGAATTTTACCAAAATGCCCTTCATTAATTCTCCTAACTTCTAAAACGACGTCGTTTTGGAGTTAGGGGAATTAATGAACTCCCAAAACGACGTAGTTTTGGGGTGACTTAACATAACATTATATCAAGTGACATGACAAATGATAAACTCATATCATTAAATTATATATTAGTTTATAAGTCAGACAAATTAATTTTTTTAAGAGAAATGATAAATTAGTTTGGAGGAGAAGGTTTAACCTGTGAGTTGGGGAATTTGTTAATTAGAAAATGTGAACAGGATTTGGCTTTAGATCAGAGGATCTAGGTTGGTGAGGTCAATGAAACTCTTAAGAAAATGGAAAATGGCAAAGTCATTGGTCCTTATGGTATCCTATAAATTATTGAAGTTTGAAAGTGTTTAACATGATCTAGACTGAAAAAAATGGTTTAAATTATAGTAATTTAATTGTAAGCTGTTGTCTTTTGAGGAGGGCGTGAAGGATTCCTTGAAGCACGAAGAAATAAAGAATCAAGTGGGATCGCAAAGGACCTTTTAGATTTTATAAAACAGCAAAGATAAGGGATTGGCCAACGGTCAATTTCATGATGGAAAGCCTGCTGCATGCGATTCAATACTAATTCGACCTCCTAATTCCTCTACTGATTATTATAGATAAATCTGCCACATGCTGATCTGAAAACAAAGGAATTTGCACATAACTCCTACTTAATTCTTGGAATTTCCTTTACTAATTACTGTTTTGAGTTCTAAATATAAGACTGAATTGACTTTTTTTAGAGCTTCTCTAATTTCTTTAAAAAAAATTAATTAAGTCTTATATTTAGGATTAAAAAAAAGTATTACAAATAAATCTAGGAGGTTTGTAGCCATTAAACTCCTCATTAATCAACATTCCACAGAGGCTTATGGTACAAGGGTTTCCAAGAATCTCTTGTAATAAGAATGTTTAAGATTTTTTTTAATTGATATAAAAGATAAGTAATTTTAGTAATTAATCGACGCTCAACAGAGATTTGTGGCAAAAGAAGCTCCTTCCTTCTTCTTTTTTCTATAAATCATTTTTATGTCATATTATATTTGAAAAGAACTCTAGAAAATGCAAACTCATGAAACCCATACTAAGAATAAATCTTTTTATAGTGAATTCTATTTTCAATTGGTGTCTTCGTAAGAATAATAAGGGAATGCATTTTAAAAGAAAAACAAACACAAAACGGCTAAACCTCTTGGGATTCGACGCTAGACGGCGGAAAAAACAAAAAGTAAAAAAGGAATTAACAAAATTAGAACCGGATTGATGGATGTTTCCAAACATTTGATTAAAAAAGTTGGGGGAAAAATATGAAATGTGACTTGTGTATATTGGTGGATTTTTCCGTCACTTGAGTTCACCCAATCCGTTGAATAACTACTTCAAAAGAAAAATGTGTCTTTTTTCTTTTTCTTTCTTTTAATTAAAAGGGTATATATTATTGGCCTGAAATTATAAGCCCTATCACTAAATTATAAAGCCTTCTATTCTATTACACCCACCTTGTCTCATAGAGCAGAAGTTATGGGTTCTTTACTACGACGGAGGAGGTTTAAATTGTCTAAAAAGCACCAACCTTAGATGGCATAACAAATCAAAGCTGAACTTGTTTTGGTGTGTTTGGGTATCAGGATTTAGAAAGATCCCGTGGATAGAAGGGCCCCACAAAGGGCTTGGAAAAAAAGAAAGGAGTGGTGGATAAGACTTAAGAGCGGGAAACAGTCAGAGGTGGGGGGGGGGGCCCACCAAGGAGTGACATAGTCAAAAAGGCAATAACCGTAGCATGTGAGACCACAGCAGCATGCCTCGATCACTGCGTCGTAGCGTCGTTATTCGCCAGAATTTGAAGACCTGAATGTTTGGCTTCCATTCCAATATGGTCGCAGATATCAGTGCGCGAGCGCACACTCTCTGATGATGGTTGAAGGCTCAATGCAAACCCTCGCACTTTAATAACTACCACCAAAAACTCTCGAATCTATTGCGGGGATTCTTTTGTTTTTTAAAGCTGAGGATGAGAGCGGGTGGTACACACAGAAGAGCGACCTCTGCTTGTAGGCACGGGTTGGGCTATTCTGCAGCCGTTGCAGAAAAATATATACTTTTTTTTAAATTTGACTTTTACAAATATTGATATTGATAGAAGTCCATCAACATTGTGACAGAATTTGAAGACTTAAATGTTTGACTTCCATTCCAATATGGATATGGGGGCGCAGGCGCACACCCTCTGATGAACCTGACCTTTCAATAAGGCTATTTGGACAAAACTTTAAGTAATTTAAAGTTAAAAAAAAAAGTAATAAGTAAAATGTTTGTGTTGAGCTTTAACTTTAAAAATAGGCTTTAAAAAAAAAAAATGAAAAGTTAAAAAATCATCGTTGTGTCAAGTAACTTTTCTTGGTATGTGAGATTTGGTCAAACCTGAAATAAATAGGATAAAAAAAAATAGTAGTAAAAACAAAAGTCATAAGTAAAATGTTTGTATTGAGCTTTAACTTTTTTAAAAGTAAAAAAAGCTACTCAAACTTTTTCTAAAAGTTCTCAACTTTTTGATATGAATCGCGCCACTTCTACCATCATCAATTCAAACATAAATGATATTTATAAACTGACTTTTTTCTATCAGACTTTTAAAAAAATCAGATAGAAATTAAGTCATCACACTAACCCAAATAACTTCAATAACTACCACCAAAAACTCTCGAATATTGCTGGGATTCTTTTGTCTTTTAAAGGTGAGAACAAGAGTGGGTGGTACACAAACAAGAGCGACCTATGCTTGTAGGCACAGGTTGGGCTATTCTTTCAGCTTAAGTCGTTCGAATTAGAGGTGATAGAAAAATAAGACTTTTACTAATGTAAGATAAGATAAAAATTATATTATTAATATGGGCTTTTTGACCAAAATAAGAAAAAAGAAATTACTAGATTAAAGCAGATTGGAAACATTTTACCAAAATAATGTAGTTGGTGGCGTAAGGACAGGCGGCACCACTAGTGGCGCAAAAAAAGGTCACGCCATTGACACCTGACACAAAATGTCAGTGGCGTGAACACTGAAATTTAAATTTTTTTTTTTCTAATATATCATTAGACCCACAATTGGGTCTGATGATATATTGATTTCATGCCATTGGGTGGCATGAACCTGTTTCACGCCACTGACACAAAAGTGTCAGTGGTGTGAATCTCTCTCACGCCATTAGTGGCGTGAACATTGCTTTAGTAAAAACTTTTCAATGTGCGTTATTTTGGTGTTTTTTTTAAAAAAAAAAAAACATTATTTTGGTGCTTTCCCCTATTAATATGATTTATGTTGGATTGACGCTGACAGAAACTACTTTTTACTGTCAAAAATAGGTCTTAAAGACTTCTTCTTAAAAATAATTTTTGAACTAAAACCAGATTAAAAAAAAAAAAACTAACCCAAACATCTCATACTCCTACCGTACTTTTTCCCCTTCTTACAGTGTTTTTTCAGCTTCCACTGCTTTCTACCAATGCTTAGATAGCGCAGTGGTATGACGTTGATCTATCCAATTTTTATATCAGGGTTCGATCCTACCCAGGACCATTTGGTCCCCAATTCCAATTAAGCTTCCACTGCTTTCTCATACATGCCTTAATTTATGGGGGTCATATTTTCCAGAAGCTAAGTTTGGGTCATGGAAGCCATTTGCGCCCTCCTGCAAATTCGCTAATTAGAGTGGGCCCTCGTTTCTGTTATAAGGCTACCAACTGCTTGAAACTAATAAAACTAAAAGACAGTGGCAAATTTATTAGAGATTGGTTCGAGTCGTGCACTTTACATGTTTGGGACGAAAAGAATATGAACGCCCCCTTTATGCTCACCACATTTCCTCTCCTATATATGTGCTACTATCCTTTATCCCATGCAGCCTTCCCAGATTCATCTTTATTCTTTATGTGGCGGCCTTACTAGTCACTACACTGACCATTATAACACTATATAATTACAATTTATCTTTTTTTTTTTTTTTTTGTTAACACTTGACCATTATAACACTATATGTTTTTTTTTTTTTGTTAACTTACGGGATGGAGTAATACATTATGTAATTTCTAAACCAAACTTCCTCTCTATCGGCCATGATTTACTCATATTTGTACTCAAAGGAAAGACTTTAGTCACAAGCCAAAATCTCTGGGAAAAGCCCAGGGATCTTTAATTATTTTTCATAAAAAAGGGAGTGCCGAGTATCGATAAAGATGATGACTTTAAAGGCAACTGTATCATTACAAGGCTCTTTTGTAGATTCATATTTGTAATTTTTTGTTTTACCCTTTTTCTTTTGAAATGGGGCCCAAATGAAACAACCGAATGTGTGGGGATTGATAAACGCACACAACTAATTCCCACTTCCTAATATGGCCAATCCGTAAGCACATAAGCTCCATGTCCTCCCCTGCACTAACAAGTGACACCACCATTTAGGCCTTTTCAGCATTTTTTTTTCCTGCCTGCGAGGCTCCACTCATCACCTCCATCCTTAATACTGGTTTTCTTTCCACAAACCACTAGCAAGCATGCCCCAAACTAAACTCAGCACATTTTTAATTTAAACAATCTTATGCCGTCCAAGTTACTCGATTGGTCGGCTTTTACCTAGGAAGGGGATGATGTTGGGGGATCTACTTGCAGAACAGTTAAAACAACATAATATCCACGTATTCGAGTGTAGTCATAAATTGTCTTCATTTAGGTTATCGTGAAAAGCTTTTTGGTAGTCACATTACAAGTAGATAGCGACATATGCATTAGTTAGAAGCATAGTTTGTGAAACCGGACCGGACCGACCGAAAACCAGCCAACCGGTCGCGAAACCGTCCGAACCCGGTTTGACCCGTAAACCCGGACGGGTCACTGGGTCAGACCGTTTTTTTTAATTAAAAAAAAAAACAAATTTCTCACTCAAATTTTTTTTTTTTAAGAATTCAATCGATCTATATCGATTTGAAACAACGTATGTGTGATTTCCGACTCTTCCCACTATCAAACTCAACTTCCTCAAACTTCTCGGTGTTCTTTGCTCCTCGACCGCCATTTTGTGGTTTCTTTGTTTTCGGTTGGCCCTGCTTAGTGGATGTCAAATGTAGGCTGTAAAAAAAATTGTTAAGAATATCTGAATATGTCACAAGTATTGAAGTATATGATTATTTTGTCACTGATCCAAAGTATTGAAATGATATATAGTATGTCAAATTTAGGTTGATGTAGTGAGAAATGAATTATTTTCCAATTTTTTATACCTCACCGGTCTAGGCCCGGGTTGACTCTGATCTGACCCACTAACCTTTAACCCAGTATTCCGATCGGTTCAGTAACCGATCCGGGTTTCAGAACCTTGGTTAGAAGGGAGAAATTGATGGCAGCCAAAGCCCATCCAAACCGCGAGTTCATTCAAAAAGCTTACCCAAAAAACAGTAAGGTTTTAGCTCTGTTGATTCATGGCTGCTATAAAATTATAATACAACTCCGCAAATTACGTCCATTCAGCTTAAAGCAACCGAATTATATCTACTTTAGAAGTATAATATTGCTTATAGAAGCGCCCACTTTATTTTTTTCCCCTTGAGAACAATCATTGTAATGTGTCTGCTGAAAGATGAAGGAAAGAATAAATAACTTCATTTTCACTTAATCACCCCTGGAATTTATTTCTAATCCTCAATCATGTAAATGTGCAGTGAGGAGAGCTTGAATTTTGGGCATAGCCCCATAGGTATCCAAAAGTCAAAAGGCGAAAAATGGTACCTACCCTTCATTGGCGCGTGCATTTAATTTCCTCAGAACTTACAATGACAGTAAAGTAAAGTGGAATTTTCAGCTCAGAGAGGCCCCATTTTCAAAAGTCTCACTGGCGCTGCGTTTCGAGTTGCGTCAAAAACCCCAGACCAGTTCCTCGAGAACAGCCGGATTCCCATCCCATAAACTTGCACCTTCTCTCTCACCTATCCTGCCTTTTACTTTTGTGCATCATTATCGTCCTAACATGCCTTCACAATAATTATAATAAATAAATAAAGGGTTCAAACCGTAAATACGAAATGACACTGTTCTACCTAGTATTAGGAGCATAATACGGTCAAATTATCATCTTCTCTCCCTTTCTCTTCTGTTTCTCACTTGCTACAGTAGTGTAGTCTCAGTCTTTCACTGCTTATTAATGCGTCTACCAAAACACTAGCAACTCTTCTGGACTAGTAGCTGGCCATGGAGGTTGGACTCTGAGAGAGAGAGAGTGACCCCAGTGAACTGTTTATCTCTTTTTCATCTTCTACATCGACAATGCTTCAACTAAACTGGATTGTGCTATTCTTCATTATGGGGTCATTTTCACCACTTACAAGAGCAATGCTGAACCTCACTCTTCCTGGCCAGCATCCAGACCCCGATTCTGTCGTTCGAGAATTTCACAGGTACATTTTGCCCCTGTTTCTTCAGCATTTGATGCAGAACAAACACTCCGTTGCTTCTGTGTGGTCCTACATTGCAATGTAGCATCCTAAAATAGGTCTAACGACCAGATCTGGGTGAATGCCCATTCCGTCATGATTATTTATTCATGTTTCTGTTGTAGGAAAGTGAATGCTTCCATAACGAGAAGGCAAATGCTAGCAGAGTCGCAGATACAAGAGTCGTCGTGCTTAACAGGGAACCCAATTGATGATTGCTGGAAATGCGACCCAGATTGGCCCAGCAATAGGCAGAGGTTAGCTGAATGTGCGATTGGGTTCGGGCAGTACGCCAAGGGAGGTCAAGGCGGCGAATTTTACATCGTCACCGACTCCACTGACGACGACGCCGTCAACCCCAAACCTGGTACACTCCGTTACGCCGTGATTCAGACGCAGCCACTGTGGATTGTGTTCCCCAGTAATATGATGATTAAATTGTCTCAGGAGCTCATTTTCAACAGCTACAAAACTATTGATGGCCGTGGCGCTGACGTTCACATTGTGGGCGGTGGCTGCATTACTCTCCAGTATATTAGCAATGTCATCATTCACAACATTCACATCCACCACTGTCACCCCTCAGGTCACTTATCATGTCTTCCCTATCATTTTCAACATTTTTTTCCCTTTATATTTGGTGAAACTCGTTTAATGTTAAAGATGATAATCAACCCAAAGCGCCAAATGAGAAATGCTTGTGTGATCCTAAAAGCTTTGCATTCATTGACCCGAGTATCGGAAACAGGATAACCCTTACCATGACTCACTGGATTAATTAAAAAAAAATGAAAGAAGTATAGGAGGCTATTCTATCAAAAAAACGGAAAAAAAGAAAAGAAAAAGAAGTATAGGACTATAGGAGCGATTGTTTTACCCATTTGTTGTATTGTCATACTGAAGTTCTTGCTTTGCTTTTTTCACCCCCTTGAAAGTGCTGGCTTCGCTTGTACCAACAAAAAAGGGCTTGCTTTGCTAAATGATGCTCTGAGGTCCAATAAAAATTGTTACCGAGGCGAGAATGTTGTGTGGAAATTAAATGCATGGCTGAGTCACAAAATAATGTTTAATGTATAATAGCACTTGACTAATCTCACTGTCAACAAATTTTAAAATTCGTAATTACATCAATCGAATGCATATGTAATTTTTTACCAAAAAAAAAAGGTTAAAAAGACGTTTGTGGTGGGTGAAACAGGGGAGGCTAATGTGCGATCCAGCCCAGATCACTACGGGTGGCGAACAGAATCGGACGGCGACGGGATATCAATATTCGGGTCTAAAGACTTATGGATCGATCACTGCACGCTGTCTCGGTGCAAAGACGGGCTGATCGACGCCGTCATGGGTTCGACGGGAATCACAATATCGAACAACTACTTCTCGCATCACAACGAGGTGATGCTTCTGGGCCACAGCGACGACTACCAGCCGGACACCGGCATGCAGGTCACCATCGCCTTCAACCACTTCGGCGAGGAGCTGGTACAGCGGATGCCTCGCTGCCGGAGGGGATACATCCACGTCGTCAACAACGACTACACACACTGGGAGATGTACGCGATCGGAGGCAGCGGGAACCCTACGATCAACAGCCAGGGGAATCGGTACACGGCGCCGACGAATCCGTTCGCTAAGGAGGTGACCAAGAGAGTGGACACGGAGGAAGGGAAGTGGAAGGGGTGGAATTGGAGATCGGAAGGGGACATATTGGTAAACGGAGCATTCTTTGTGGCTTCCGGCGAAGGGGTGGAGGTCAAGTACGAGAAGGCCTACAGTGTGGAGCCTAAGTCCGCCGATCACATTGATTTCCTCATAATGCACGCCGGCGTGCTCGGCGTTTCCAGGTTTTCTTCTTTGACGTCTTTAATTTGTAATTATTTATTTATTTGTGGGATGTTCGCTTCTCTGATAAAATGAAATGAGGGAATGGCAGGGATAACAATCTGGGGATGTGGAGCCGGGGGCGGAACGGAGAAGGGGATGGGATAGCTGTGACGGGACCTGAGTACACCGACGATATGGCGGGGACGACGAAGATGAAGGCGGAGTGGTTTGGGGGGTGTGTGATTTGGTGCCTGATAGCATTCTTGTGGGGGTTGTTATGTGAATTGTGATCAGAATGAGGACTTTTGAGTATCTCTTAACATTTTGAAGGGACAAAGCATTCAACTGATGCTTTCTTCTTCTGTCAATTGGAATGAAACTGAAAATTCAATGGGTAGGCATCGTTAAAGGCGTACATATTCTTCTTCTTCCCCCTGCCTCCTTTTTTTAACCAATCATTCAAGCTTCAAGGTGAATATGAAACAAACTGGTGAAAATAGAAAGAGCTCATGCTGTACATTATGCCTTTTTTTCTAATGTTTGAGTCCAACTACAGAGCTGCCAGGTTCACATTAGGTGTATGTCCTAATGTGCTTGTCCCTCTTCCCTCTAATTAGAGGGACAAGCACATTTTATTTTATTTTTAAATTTTTTTATAAATTTTATTTATTTAGATTAAATTATATGTTAGTTTCTGAAATTTTTTTTTGTACTAATTAATTATCTCAAATTAATTAATTTTCTAGATATTGGTGTTACAGGACAGATATTTCTGTATACTTTTTCCTAATTAATTTGAGATATTGGGTCCAAAAAAAATTCTAAAAACTAGCATATAATATAATCTAAATAAATAAAATTTATAAAAAAATTTAAAAAATAAAATAAAATGTGCTTGTCCCTCTAATTAGAGGGACAAGCACATAAGAAGCACATGACAAGCACATAATTCAGAAGGATGCTATAACAATAGTGAATGTGTAAAATAGTTCTGATTTGGCATCCACAACAACGCTATAATTATTCTGACATTCTACACATAATTCAAAAGGACAGTCTTTAAATTTTTTTTTAAAAAAAATATCTGAAAGTAGCTAACTAAAAACAAATTTAAGGGGTTATTAAATTATATATCTTATAATAAATTTTAATTTCCTTGATCATTAATTATTAATTAAAATTATTATTTATAATTAAGTATAATTATTGTTTATAATTTAAAATTATATTTAAAAAAAATGACGCCTTCAGGCGTCAATTTTTAATTGACGCCTAAACGTCAATTTTTAATTGACGCCTAAACGGCGTTAATTGGCGCCTTTTAGGCGTCAATTACTGTTGACGCCCTAAACGACGTTAATTGGCGCCTTTTAGGCGTCAATTATTGTTGACGCCACTGGTAGTGAACAGTGTTTTGTTAGGGGTGGTGTCAGTATCCCTGATATGACCAGATGCGTCAGTCAAATTGTAAGTTTGACTGTCTTACTCTGGTAAATGTTTTTAGAAGTGCTCCGATCTAGTTTTTTTTTTTTCTTTCTTATTTTGGTCAATTTCACGATTTTTCGCCATGGTTAGGTCGCAGAGAGTGTTGCAGAATGTGAGAGAGAGAAAGAGAGAAGCATTAATGTGGCAGAGACGTACGTCAGTTTCAGCGCTAAGAAAGAGACGAGGGCAAGTGTGTAAATTGGAAAAAGTTAGGCTTTTTTTAAAATAAAAAAAATGGCGTGGGACCCACACACAAAATAACGTCAGTTAAGCAATTTTGACGGTATATGTATTTTCACACTTATTTTAAGAGTTTATGTACATTTTTACACCTCTAAAAAGAATATGATGTTGAGTGCACCTTAAATAAAAGTCCATGTGTATTTTTGTACCTTTACCTATAAATGAATAAATCAACATTTGTAATAAAAGCTCACCAAATTCTCCCACATAATAAATACATAACAGAAGCAATAAAGGCAGAGTTATGCACAGAAGATGCAGCGCGGCTTGCGTCAGTTAAATTTGGTTTTTGAATACAGCATCTTAATAGGATTATTCTTTACTATATACTCCCCAATCTTGGGCCCCCATCAAGATTTTATGCCCTAATCTATCGGACACTTTTAAAAAAAATGGTTTAATATTTCTGCTTTTACGATAGAAATGGTTTTTTTGTTACTCACATAAAAGTGAGTGGATCCCACTAATATTTTCTTTCTCTTCTCTTTATAATAGGACCCACTCATTTTTATGTGAGTGTGACAGGAAAAATATTTATGCAGTTAAAGCAGAAGAATTAAACCCTACAAATTCATTTAGTATGCTTGAAAGTCAACAATTTTTCAACTTTATCTATATTTAACTGCACATGTTTAAAAAAATAACATTGTACTATCTTCGATCCTAATTATATGAACATTTTTGTAATACAATTTGTACTACAAAAGTATTCTTATAATTAAGACTGGAGAGAGTAATACTCATTTAGTTCTAGTTGTAGGGTAGATAAAGGAACAAAATTTGATCCTCGGCAAAATCAAAATTTATATCTCCATCGACACCTCTTTATCAAATTCACTTTGTCCAAATACGCCGCAATGAATCGAAATTGTAACCCCACCCGCGAGAAACAAGTGGGTCCAAAGCAGATGTTCCTCACCCTGGTTTTCCACATAAAGAAATATTTAAAGGATACTTGCTCACCGTCGGAGGGCTTTAATTTTTTTAGTTTTTAAAAAGATAACATTTAAAGAACTTCTAAAACCTTTAATTAAATAGGAAAATTATAATAAAGGACCTAAGAAAAATAATATTTATTAAGAAGAAGCATAAAAATGATAAATATTTTGAAGGACCAAAAATTAAAATATTAAAATAAAAAGACTTGATTACCCTTGTTTCTACAATTTTTGTGTAAATGTGACAAACCCAAAAAGACGTTTTACAATATGCCTCCAGGTCTTCCGAAAAATACTATTGTTGCTAGCGTATTATAAATCTGCGGCCATCTCATTTGGGTCAAAATCCGAACTGACAAATGTAAATTTTGAACCAACAACTCAAGCACACTGTTTTCAACCATAGTGTCGACTAAAACCTCGCGGACTCATCGTTATCTTCGAGTACATCTTCATCGGTCAAGTCCTGAAGCGGTTGGACAACGTTTATGGCAATGTCTCGTTTTGTCGTGGTTCAACAAATCAACAATGGAGGGCACGAAATTAAGATTGACGAGGTCAATTCGAGCTCTGCGAGGACCTTGAGCTTCGAAGCTCTTCACGAAGCTCAATCTCCGAATCGACAAATTGATCTGGTTGGTTCGGGTACTTGAGGCGAGCTTCGATGTTGTCCTTCAGGCAACCTTCGAAGGCGAGGACAAGCCTCTTGAGGGCTTTGAGGTCTAGCACTTCGACCGAGCTCTAGGATTTCTCAAAGGCTTCAAGCGGCGAGAGGTCGATGCCATTGATGTTGTTGTTATCGTCGAAACCTTTAGAGGAGGTTGCTGCAAGCGAAGACGAGGATGGTGAAACGATGTCTCCAAACTTTCGTTTGGCGCATTTGCGACTTCCATTGCCACCGGAGATAATGGATGATAAGCAGGAAAACTTAGAGGCCTATTGTAAAACGTTTTTATTGATTTCTCACCTTTACATAAAAATTGTAGGACCAAAGACAATTTAATATTTCTATTTTAATGTTTTAATTTTTGGTTCTTCAAAATAATTATCATTTGTATGGTCCTTCTTAAGTCATTTATTATAATTTTCCCTAATTAAATTAACAAACTACCAATACTAACAATTTCAAAGAACTAAATTCTTGGTCGAAAATAAAACATTTTTCCAGTAGTCATCAATATTTTATTTTTTTTCCAGTAATCTTCCCTAGGATGAATGACTATAGAAATATTAAAAACCTCATTCCATCGATTTTTGTTCTATTTGGATGAAGAAAGCACACCAGAAATGTCAGTTCAACCAACACAAATAAAAAGATGGGATTAGATTTTCAACCTATGCGTAACTCTTGGTTCAAAGGAGAAGATGAATGCAAGGAATTGAGGCACAAAAGACAAGATGAACGCAAGAAATCAAAACGGAAGAGTAAAACGATCCTATATCGAATACCAAAAATGATCAATCTATGTATAAATTCCATTAGGAGTTATCTGGGTAAGTTTTACAAACCACGTCCCTACTCAACAAAACCATCTTGATAAGATGACTTGGACAATGGACAATCAAGTAATCTAATGAAAACAAAGAAAACCAAAATAGGCAAATCTACAGTGACTCATCTTGCCTTGGCTTCTAATCTCTTCGAGGTTCAAGCTGCAACTGTCTCATCTTTTCACGTGCATATATCAATAGGATAGTAACATTAACGATCTATAAATGATTTATTCATCAGATTGACAGCATCATCCATGAACTGCAAGTAGATAAAGACCCTTGTTAATCATCACAGATCGAAAGCATTTGGGACTGCAAGACTTATATGGGATTGGAAGCATCACTTTTAACATGAATATATAAAGAAAATTTCTAAAAGTGATATATGAGCAAGCAATAAAGCAAGATTAATAAATCCAAACTGAGAAATGATCTTACTAAAGATTCTTGGACATAAATCTATTCTCAATACCGCTTTCAGTTTAAAAATACAGTCAAATTGTCCGTGCATTTAGGTAATTTGTAAAAAGCATAATTTCTGCCCATAGCATGTGGCCCTTAGTTATGTAATTATAACAATGGAGGGAAGTTAGTTAGAGTCCATTAGGGGCCATTAGTGCCTTAGGTCTATAAATAATGGGATTCGGTTAGTAAAAATGGCTCGTGTGTAATGAAGATTTGAGTAATATTTTTTTCTCCATCTATCCCTCCCCTTTCTCCATCTCCCTCTGTTTCTTTCTCTTCCCCTTTCTCTCTCTACCCCTTATTTATAATAGGACACTCAAATACTAAAACTGATGAAAATTATTTTTTTTCATAAAACCACGCAATGATGGCATAGCATTGAATTTAGAAGTACAAACTATACTATAGCATACTCAATTTGGATCAGACAGTAATATTAGTATTTGACCATGACTGCTTCTTATAACCAGGATTTTTTAAAAAAACTACATAGTAAAACAATCTAAAGCATCTAAATTTAAAGCTACATCACCAGGAATAAGATGAAGACATGAGAACAACACAGTTACCACTAACGTAATACAGACTACTGTCAAGTCAAATTTCAAAAGCACAAAAGCAAGTATAGAGCACTAGTAGGCACCAGTTTTCATGATTATATGCAAGTTTGTATAGAAAAAATTCAATTTGGCACCAGTCTTCATGATTATATGCAAATTTATATAGAAAAAATTCAATTTCATATCAGGATCAGTGACCCCCACAGAAAAGGACTTAATATATTGTATAACCAATGTCAAATGCAAACAACTTATCATGTTCAACTTCATTAAGAGTCCGCTTATTCTTTGATGCATGAGATAAGATAAAATGATGGACTTAACCTTCCCAAGCAACTTAAGTTCCCGTCCAACTGGTTCCAAAAACTTCAGGTCCACAGTGATAGGCCAGACCTGTCCAAAGATGAAAGAGCCCAGGAAAGTGTCAAGTAGGAGATCTTTGTGCAAACATAATCTACCTAAAACAGGCATACCCAACAATATTTCTGTAGATGGTCCTAAACTCCCAGAGCTATATGGTTTCTATCGTTGTTGTTATGAAGCTGATGAGATAAGTGATATAGTGTGTGTGGAATCATAAAACAAGGGCAACAGAAGAATATATACAAGAGATCCATCCAAAGGTTGGATTCTCTTATCCCCACAATACCAACACAAACCAAAAGAGTAAATTCCCAGTGATTTATGAAACTTGTGTATATACCATCTAGAGTATCAAATATTTCATCACTTGGGTTTTCATCTTACAAAATCCCATGTTTAAATACTTTTGAAATATATAAACCCTCTGTCAATGTTTTCTAGACATACAACGACTGAAAACCCTACCAAAGGGAGTATAACCTAAATCTAAAAAGGCCATTCTTAAATAGGTTATAAAATTCTTCGAAGATCCATATATAACATATAAAGAAAAGTAATAATCAGCAACGGATGTACACCTTCAATTCCCTTCAATCCAAAATCAAAAAGCCAATGGCAGTTCAAATACTACCGTAATAATCAGAAACGGATGTACACCTTCAATCCAAAATAAAAAAAGCCAAAGGCAGTTTAAATACTACTGCTTCGGTTCTTATAAGACATATTTAAGGACTTCTAAATATAAGACATAGTTCTTTTATTTTTTATATTTATCAACTTTTTCCTAACTTAGGATAATGAAGGAGGACAGAGAATGAATGAATTAAAAAGATATCTAGGGTATATACATGACTAATTCAACTAATTTCTTTAATATTATCAAATTAAGTAAATATGGCTTATATTAAGAATTAGAAGAGTATTTCAAAATAAAAAAGTTTTATACAAAGGCGCCATCTGTTATATAATAACATCGTTAGATTTAGGCAAATGATAAACAAGACGAATGCAATTTAATAGAACATTAATATGACAATCCAATACACTAACAGGACCCAAGAACTCAGTTTTCGCCTCAGCTTTTTCCATGAAAGGAGGATAGAAAAGAACCGGCCTATATGAAATTCAGTTCAAATTTCCAGGAAAGAAGACAGCACCTTGACGCCAAGTAATTTAAGCGGCGTTGCTTGCCCAGGTACGATACATTCAGGACCGGCTGCTTCCACTATGGCTTCGTCGGCCAACCCACTTCCAATAGGATTGGGGTGCTACGTTATCCAAAAAGTAAATAAATAAGTAAATTAACTGCAACATGAAGGAATTGATCGGATATATCGAGGACATTGGAGAGGAAGAGGGAACCTTCATAACGGAGATGGCAAAATCGGAATGAGGGGTTTGGGAAAGACGGAGAATTGGAGAATGATGAATTCTGGGAATAGGTTTTTCCGATGATGCTCTCCATGGAGCATCCTTCTGAAGTAAAGCAGCTCCACCTTTCTTCGACATCTTCACTGGCAGAGCTCTGCGTTTATCCTTTATAAGAGGCCTCCACTTCCTGCTCCTGGAGACGATGAGGTCTATATGGAACTGAGTTGGTAGACGAGGATAGACATTCTGTCCTCTTGAACACACAAAAATTAATAATTATTTTTATTTTACTTCTGCTTAGGAATATGATGAGAAATAGGCAAATAGCAAGAGCCGCGCAACTCACGTGTTTCCCTTGAACGGTCTTATTAATGGACCTAACCTTGCGGGCTTTGCTAAGCCTCACAAACTGTTTTCGATAAAAGGAAAATTTGGATCACAAAATCAAAAGGGGCAAAACAAAAAAATAAAAAAATAAAAAAGAGAAAGAGGAGAGGAGAGACAATCCAGTTTGGGGTTCGTGACTGTCTCTCCAAATAGGAGTGTTTTCTCTAGGACTCAAGTTTCAGAGGGATTTAAGAGTGCCTTACACTACTAGATTAGCTCTGTATTGATAAGGAGAGACAAATTTATTTACATGCATGTATCTATAGATTGTTCACAATTAAGGAATATATAATTCATTTCATAAAATATGGGCTAAGGAAAGGTTCACTTGATTATTCCGGGAAAAAAAAAATCGTACATGTTAACCTTTTCTTCATTCTCTCGTTCCTAATAAAAAGAAAATTTTAGTTCGAACTACCAATTTTTTTGAATACACGTGGCAAGCCTAAGCTTGATATGAAAAAGTCAGTTCGAGCTACTGCTTAAAAAAAGAAAATAACATTTGATTCAAAGAGCTCTCAAGGTTTGTTGACCAGAATCTAATTCCGAAGAATAAACTAGTGAAATGATCTGTAGGAAGGTGAAAACGTTGTAAGAGGGAAAAGAATTCACGGGCTCAAGGCCATGCTTAGTAGTACGAGTAATAAATATAGTTGAAAATTTTGACAGGGCTACGTTCACCTTACTTTCAAAGGCATATATCTGAATGATGCAACGTAGTGACATGCTGCTTCATGCCGGCAAGAATAATGGAGGAAAGCTTCCGTATTTTTCTCTGTAGAGCAAAAAATACAGTAAAATATTTCACAACATATTCTTAATCTGAAGATATAGGTAACAGACTTCCAATACATTTAAAAGTTACATTTATCGCTGCTTCTTGCCGCCTGATGATCATCCGACTGAGAAAAAATTAAGTGGGAAAGAAAGAAACCCATAAAAGAAAAAGAAGAAAAAATTGGCACCAATATCAGGGGAAGCAAATCCAAAACCCCATCAAATCGTCCTTCATAATATGTAGGCAATGAGGCTAGTCTGTGATCATGGCATCACCCCCTCTCTCAGCAGCAGCATCTGCGACTCTCTTCCAATTCAATTGGCGCTGCTCTTCCAACTCTTTGGCTTTAGCCTCTTTCTCTTCGTACCGCCTCCGGCACTCTTCATATAATTCAGCATCCATTTCCATGAACATCTTCCGAACATTAACAGTCAGACCATGTACTGCCTGGTTCCAGTGACTCTGGATATTTTTCTCCAGCGCCTCACATATTATTGGCACTATCACACTCCGACTTTGGGCAATTAAGCTTACAATGTGCTCATTGTTCCACAAGAAGAGGGCTCTTTCTGCAACCTGCATCGCAAAATGCACCTAAGCAAACCATTCCGCAGGGAATATTTAAAAATATCATAAAAGCACACAATGTAAATCAGTATAGGATTTGGGGTTTCTCTAGATGAGGACTTGAATTACTCACACAATTATCGGAGACCTGGGGAGGATTTATTTAAAAAGAACACTAATGACTAACTCCTCGTCTCTTAAACACAAATGAATTAAGTGGAAAAAGATCCCAAGGAAGGAAGCGGCACCACCATTTTTTTAACTTAGCCATCACTTTGGCAACACCATTTTACTCCTCCCTCCTACTGTTCCATTCCAGAACAACCCAAAAACTTTTTGTTCAACGAAATAAAAGATTTGGAGGACCCTATATGATTATATTGTTATAGTAGCCACAAGCCAGTTACAACCCAAGCTCACCACCACCATCTGGTAGTGTGAACAGCTGAACCTAAGGCCGATGCAAGCTATCATTAAGAAATACGTCATCTTTTAATGAAAGATATCATTAAGATCTAAATATCAAGTACAAAGAAAATTGTAACAAAACTCTCTCATCAATCACAGCCTTCTAAATGCAATATGTCATTTTAAAAAATTAATAGACCACCAAATTATGATGTGAGCAAACAAATTATTTCTATTTGCCCCAAATCCTAAGTCAGAAACCCTAAAACCTTAGCACTAGGTGCCAACAAGCCTTATCACACTTGACATTCATTAGGGGGGAACTGGGAATTTTTCTCTGGAAAAAATTCTACATAATTTGGAAAGAACTGAGAGGGAATCCATGTAATCAACTCCAACAAAATGTTGCGCCCAAAAAAAAAAAAAAAAAAAAAACAGTACAGTAAAAGTACTTATCTGCATAAAAACATTGATGGTACTTTCATTAGTAATGACCAAGGAAGAAAATTCTAAAAAAAATTTCAAGCAAATCAGAAGATAAACCTAAGGACTTTGCATACAAGCTCCAGGAATTCTAAGTCAATAATTATAAAAATACAACCAACCAAGAAACAATACTTTCAATGTTATAAGCAAGGATAAAGAATGTTTCACCCGAAAACAAAAGCAAAAGGATTAACAAAATGACTATAGTTGGCAGTGCATTTTGCTCAGAACAACATAGATGCCATGCGGGAATGTGTGCATACAAAAACAATACACAGAGAATTTGAAATAATGAAATATTAGTGAATTTAACTGTTTTAGTAAGAAATCATCTGTTAACAAGCAAAATCATTAGGAATCAAAAATAGCGCTACCAACCATTAAAATACAATTTCGCACTAGCAATTCCTAGTTCGAGCCATTTAACAGTTTAACAAGATCATTCAATAATGAGAAACGTGAGAAATACAATCATTAATGTTTCAGTTATGAGTCGGGAGACCCCCTTCTAACTAGATTCAAACATGAGAGGTTGAGAAGAAATTCAGATAGCATCCTCTAAATTTTGCCTATCATCATTTGTTGTCTCATGGTTGGAACCAAAACAAATATTATTGAGTCTATGATCACCATCAATTACAAAATAAATGTATAAGGATTCAAGTGCTAAGTGCCAACCCGTAAAAACAGAGTGGGAAACCAAACTTTCCAAACCACAGGGTGCAGAGTGATGTTCAATAAACGGAGCAAGGCAATTTGATCTTAATCTCTAAACTTTAATTGGATGCCATAGAACCATCAATTACATGTTAAGACCCAAAAAGATAGGCCTATAACCAAGCTCCAGCCTTACCTTTCTCAGGATCTTTCTTGACTAGACAATACTTTTATGTAGACTGTCCAGATTTATATTCATAGATAACTAAAATTTATGCAGGAAATCCTACAACGTTGCCAATATAGTCCCAATTTCAAGTACATGCTTACTGATTAGTGTAAATCCAGTACAGAAAAAAATAATTCATGGATTTCACGTTTCAACAGATCTCACTTTGGGCACAAAGGAGGCAAATTAATCTTCAACTTCCCATTTTGCAGGCATTCTTAAAATATCATTACATGAATCCTCTCACAACAAGAAACAAATAAATTATAACTTGCAAGTTGCTTAAACACAAACTTAAGTTTCCATCCAAAGGACCCAAATTATAAATAAATTTTTCAGCAAAATCCCTCTAGGCGAAGGTTGTATCTAATACAAAAACAATAAAAAGGGCACTTTCAAATTTCATCAGAGAAGTCAAATATTGATCATCCGATGAATTTCCATCTTATTCAACTTTGTCCGCTCATTATTACCTTCTTTCAAGAAGATGAACCAAAATAGATTCAAATCCCATGTACTTGCAATAAGTATGAACACTTGTCTGTCTATAAGTGAATTTATGTGCATAAAATGCCAAAAGACAACTATGTCATACAAATAGGACTTACTTTATATGCTCCCCTTGCAAATAAATAATGTAAACATATCTTCTGCCCTTTTGCTATTAAAGGGAATAAAAACAACCAAAAGCTACGACCTGGCAAGAAGAATTAGAACGCCGGGAAAAAAAAAAAAAAAAAAAAAAGAATCAAATTACATGAGTTTGCCACTAAAAGAGTAAATAAAAAAGAGAGTATGGCCATTGAAGTTATTAACAGGCAGCTTACAGCTAGAACCTATGCTGGGCAGACGGAAAAATGAGAAAACTCCAACTTCAGTTAGAAGGAAAGGAAAAATAAATAAATTGGTTATCCAAAATTCCAAATAGCAAAATTACATTTTTTTTTTAAAAAAAAAAAATGTTCAACTTGCAGCATTCAGATTTCAGAAAGGCCACTAATCTTAATCATAAACATTATAAATTCCACAAACCTGAAAATGAGAACTATTGAGGCATCGGGCAATCCTTCTAAACAGGGGAACCATGCAACGTTGGAATTCAGCAGCTTGCGTCGCCTCTAGAACTTCCTCCAGTTCCCCCAGGAAGAGAACTTCCTTCTGGCAGTTGGTTACAGGCCAGTACTTCAACAAACCCCTAATGACTGTATCAGTCAGCTTGTAGTCCTTTTCAACAAACTGAGTGATGCAGTACGACAATTGCTGATGATAAACGGCAACTGGTTTAGGTTTATGTAGTGGTATTAGCGCCCGCACCAGAAACAACTTGTGCTCCTCTTTCATTGGCAGTGCAAACCCATTGATTATACTCCCCAATATCTCCAGAAGTTCGCCAATACCACTATGCCTCTCAGTTTCATATATAAAACGATAAAAAATGTTATTAATTGCCTTCCTAATAAATGGCCGGTGAACCATGAATTTACCGTATATGCGATGGAGGATGGTTTTCAAATATTCTCGCTCCCGAGGGTCCTCAGAGTCAAATAAATCAAGTAATTTCAACACAAACGAATGATCAATATACCGCTTTGCAACCTTAGTATCCGTATCGGATGACACCACGTATCTCAGGAGCAACTCATACGCGAGCTGCAAATGAGGCCACGCTGGATCCAAACAAGGTTCCTCTTCTTCAGGATCCGTAACCTCTTGTCCTGTATTTTCATGGGATGCTGGAGGCAAGCATCGGAATATATTTACTGATATCATTCTAATCATTTCCTCCTGACAAGCATCTGAAATTTTACCCGACCCGGATTGTATGAAGTCAACCAAATCCATAAGTGACTGCCGCTTGATTTCTTTCTCTCGAGCGAACTTCAAGGTGTCCGTAAAATCAAAAACGTAACAACAAACACTCAACTTCCGAAGGAACAAGTTCTGTTTTTCAGAAACGGGCACATCGCGGAACATCGGAAGGGGTTCGATGGTACCTGAAGGCGGGGTACCAGCCAAAAAATTAGGGCCCGATGCGGCAGCACCAGTCCGAGAGGCGTGGTTACCGACCACATTGGCGGGGACCGGGGCCGAATTGCGGTTCCCTGTAGGACCGGAGGTATAAAGCAACGACTCATTAACGTCGGACTTGGAGGGCTTCTTGCCCCCCTTCATGATTTTCTTAAACATTTCTGAAACGCAACAAACCCTAACCCTAAGTTGTGGAGCTGATAAACGAGTTCAGAAGTAGCTCGTGATTGGATTATGAATGAGTAAAGTAGTAACATAAACGCCAAGAAAGTAAGTCCTAGGATGTCCCTAATCCATCAATGCTTCTCCTCCCGAATTCCGCATCAGAACCGAATGGCTAACAGATCTGAAAGTGGGAAAGGAAACAGAAATGTTTCGATGTCGCAAAGTGCTCCGAAAATTCGGAGACAATGGATCAAAGTGGGAGGGGAATTAGCGGGGTCAGTTCACTGGAATGCGGAGAAGGTGACCGGTCGGAGATGCGCCCCGGCGATCAACAGGTCGATGCAGAGGGAACTGCAGAAACAGAGGAAGAGATTGAGAATGAAAGTGATGAAGGCCGGGGGTATAATTGAGGAAGATGGGGAGACAAATATGAGGAGGGATGATCGAAGCTGACATGATCGCCTTTATAAACCATCACTTTTGCGCGGAGCATTTTATCCCAAACACAGCTCACATTCATAATCCTTTAATAGCGACAATTATAATCCTTTTATCTCTATCTTTTTCACTCCTTACTCTTAGTTTTATTTTAAATGTATAAATTTATATTTTGTTTTCATATAAAATAAAGAAATTATTTTATTATATTCCAGTTAATTTAGATTTTGGTCAAAATATTTTATATTAATTTACACATATTTTTTATTTTAAAAATGTATTTACTACAAATAATTAAGAGTGAAATCTAATTTTTATTTTTAGTTAATTTTATATTATAAATAATAAAAAATTCAAACTGAATCCAAAAATTAAACTATATCACCTCCTCCTACCCATGATATAAGATCTTATTTGCATTGTAAATTAGTAAATTACGCTCAAAACGAAACTTTATAATAAGAGTGTGATTCATGATGGTAAATTGGTAATATCTGTCTTCTATGTAATCTACTAATATTGTTTTTAACTTTTCACACTTTATCATTAAATCTAGTTTTTTTTCCCCTAATGAATTCGTTTGTCTTATTTGTTCAACGTGTTTCACACTTCAACCCATAAAATAAAATGAGGTGACCTAGGAAAGTAGATCCTCTCATAATTTTTTTTCTTATTGTCTTTTATGAGTTTATATGAGTCGTTAATTAAAAAGAAGAGATAAAAGTGAAAGTGGTGTTATAACCTTTCAGATTAATTAGACGGATATGTTTTAAATATTATAAAAGATGATGAGAGAAAACTCACCCGTGACCTAGTGTTCATTTTGAGTTAGCGTTGGAAAAATATGATTATGTAAATCGAAACAAAACTTTTCTAACGTGCTTACCTCTGCAAATAATGTTAGAAAAGTAACTTTTACAACTAATTGGAACAAACTCTAAGAAAAGAACATATGTGCCTTATATTTTCATCGGGACTTACATGTGTCTATGCAACATTTTTATTTTGAGTCATAATTTTAAGTAAATAATTTATTTAGTATTAACATATTTATCCAAACATATGTACCCACACATACGAGTAAAAATTTGAATCCGTGTCCTTCACAGAGAGAGGGGTCTTGTTCTAACTGATCCAATATAATGTTTGACTAAAATACTCTTTATCACACCTAATACTCTTATGGTTTGTCAATTCTTAAATCTCAGGCCTGCTGGTGATAAAAATTGAAGTATTAGGCCCATGAATTTTGTTGAACGAAAGTAAATAGATGATGTGTCTTTAGAAGTCAATTTCAAAAAATGACCCATGAAAATACAGAATAATATATTGTTACTATCATTTTTTGTTACTATTAATGTTACTACTATTTTTCCATTGTTAGATCAGAATCTTAATAGGAGAGAGAAATTATAAAGGTAGATAAGATTACGATGTAACGTGAAAAAGTGATAGTAATAAAAAATAGTAGTAACAATATCCTATCCCTAAAAATACAATACTTTCTCAATCAAAATGAAAGAAACTCGAATGTCCGCAAAAGTAAAATTGCAGTTAAGGGTTCCTTTCAACTTTGAAGCGATGGATTTGTGGCCTTGCATATTTGAAGAGTGAGGCACGTGAGATCCGACGACCCGATTCTGTTAAGCGGTTCTATAACCAAGTGGTGTAGTTTCTCAATTTACTATTTTAATATTTAATGGACTTCAATTTGTGGCCGGATTGGATAAATTAAAATCCAGAAATATTAAAAGCTTTCTTTCCAGGTCGGTCATTTTTTTTTGAAAAAAAAAAAAAAGGATAATGAGAGATGGAGGGGAGTGTGTTAGGAATTGGTCCGAGGGTGTCAATAATCAGCCCATAATGACCAGGCAAGACGTGTGGCTTCATCCAAAAAAGAAGAAGTTTGAGTCAAAAGTCAAAACACGTTTTAATCGGCCCCACTTTCCACTCTTGACGTGGTACTACTTTCTTTTTCTTTTGGGAAAAATTACATATAGGTCCATTTAAGAGATATTTACATTTAGGTCCCTTTAAAATTATTTCGAAAATTACTTTCTTTGTCATTCATCGTATTTCACACGAGCGATTAATAACACAAAATCGTAAATTAACAACACAAAATGCATAAATTAACCACAACTTCAAAAAACCTTCAATTTGTCATGTCTCACTTCTAGAAGTTGTGGTTAATTTATGCATTTTGTGTTGTTAATTTATGCATTTTGTGTTGTTAATCGCTTTCGAAGTGAGACATGACAAATTGAAGGTTTTGAAAGTTGTGGTTAATTTATGTATTTTGTGTTGTTAATTTATGCATTTTGTGTTGTTAATCGCCTCACGGAAGTGAGACATGTGATTGAATGTTTTTCGAGAGTTGTGGTTAATTTATCGTTTTTTGTGTTGTTAATCGCCTACGAAAGTGAGACATGACAAATTGAAGGTTTTCGAAGTTGTGGTTAATTTATGTATTTTGTGTTGTTAATTTATGCATTTTGTGTTGTTAATCGCTTTCTGGAAGTGAGGCATGATTGAATGTTTTCGAAGTTGTGGTTAATTTATGCGTTTTTTGTGTTGTTAATCGCCTGCGAAAGTGAGACATGACAAATTGAAGGTTTTGAAGTTGTGGTTAATTTATGCATTTTGTGTTGTTAATTTATGCGTTTTGTGTTGTTAATCGCTTACGTGTGAAAATATGCGATATGGGCGTAAAGTAATTTTACATTCTGAATTTTCAAGGGACCTAAATGTAAATATCTCTCTTCCTTGAGACCTATATGTAATTTTCCCTTTTCTTTTTATAATGACGTGGCATTACTTACTAAATCAAATTGTCAAATTTCTTTTCCTTTAAATATTTATTGTGGTTTTGAGAAATCCACACCCTAGCAATTCACAATGTATTTATATGCTGTGCGCGCGCATTTGTGTGTCCATGAGGGATAAGATTTGCCATATTCCACATCATTCAACCTAACTCACCTTTCCCATAGATAATGCTCCTGTGGGCCCCAAGTACATTTTCAATGTGACTGGATTTTTTATTTATTTTTTTAAATTATTCGGTGACTCCTAGCAGGTGTCAACTTCTAAATTTATTTTGAATGCTTGTTTCAAGTGGCGAGTCTCATAAAATGGTATCCCGTGATTTTACCCATTCAACCAATACATATTGCCTACCTATACGTGTATTATACAAATTTATAATTGTGATAAAATTTTATAACACGTGTACCTTCTCATAAACCATGAGTATTTTATTTGATAGGTTTTGAATGGAGGAATGGAGCGGGCCCAAAAAAGAGTCTCACAGGACCAATAAGACGACAGAGTCATACATATACCCTAATTCTTAATGAACTTGATTAACCTCGAGGCTTGACACAATTGACAATTAACTGGGTTTTTTAAATATTTAAACGGAGCTTCACTTTCTATTGGTGTGTATGGAGAGGGTTTTATGGCAAGCACTAAAGTCATTTCAGGAAGTTTACAATGAAAGGAGATTAGGCACTACTACCGGCACCGGCAGTAAGTATCATGAGTCGACCATATCAAAAGGAATTTAGTCAGCAGACTCATTTAAAATCATCTTTTGTCATCAAATTGGGACAAAATAAATGATATTATGTCTTGTTGGAACGGGTTAATAATATTATTGGGCTCACCTAGTTGGGCCATATTGAAATGGACGATTTCTTCCCACGTTTTCTGCCCACAAAACATAATCACTAGGATTTCTGAGCTACTCCACTTCCCCAACATCAGCCATCGATGATCATCAATAAATACTTCAAAATTTGTATAAGTTCTTTGTTCACATGATATGAAAAGTATGATTTATTTAAAATCTCATACTGAAAATATATAAAAGCACGTCTAATTTAATACAAAAGGCAACATGACCCAGAAATGAAATTACATGATTTTTTTTTTTTTTTTTTTTTTTTTTTTTTTTTTTTTTTTTTAAGTTTAGGTCACATGTAAAAAACACTATACTATATAATCTAAAATATGGTAGACTTTTTTTTTAAAAAAAAAAAAAAAAAAAAAAAGGTTCCAAAAGTTATTTTCCACAAGCCGAAACAAAACTTCTCCTACATACTTATCTTATAAATCATAAAAACTATTATCTAAAAGCTAACCCAAATATGTACTAAATCCCTGCTAGGGATCCATGAAGACTTTTTTTTTTTTTTTTTGCTCAGGAAAGATACTTGCATTACTAGATAAGACAAACATTACAACAAGAACAAGGTAGCGGGGATACCCCATACAAAAACCGAAACAACAACAAGGATAATTAAAGACAAGACAATACATCAAGCTACAAACTACGAAAGCGAAACGAATGAAAAATGCAGTTACCTAGAAACGGAAAACATTACAAATAGAGGAAGTTAGACAGTAGCCCAATCGAACTTGAAGCAAGAGAATCATTCACAACAAGATTAGCCTCTTGAGCATCCAAGGTTAGAAGAGAAGACAAAGAAGGTGATGGTTGAGAAACCCACCCGATCGGACCCACCTCCTTATAAGCAATCGTTGCAAGATATTCAGCTACTCTATTACCCCTTCTAGGGATATAAGATATGGAAAACCCAACCCTGTCAGAAAGAAGGCTAAAAATATCATGAAGGATGCTTCTGCTTCTCCAATCACATAAATCAGGAGACTTAGCATCAATAAAAGTAGGCAAGGAAATACAATCAGTTTCAAAAACAACTTTATTATGGCCCAAATCCACCACTAACATTAATGCTCTTTTCAAGGCAAGAGCTTCAGTCATGAAAGCAGAAATTGACTTGATTTTATCCAGAAAGCCCCACTGAAAAGCACCCTCATAATTGCGACAAACCACCCCAATAGCACCATAACTACTACCAAGTACATATGCGCCATCAATATTGAGTTTCAGAAAACCAGAACTAGGAGGGGACTAGCGATCACATGGAGGAATTGGTTTATCCGAGCCCCTTAAAACAGATTGCATATTATCACAATGGTTCCAGAATTCTACATTACTCATTCTAGCACATTCTATAACAATAAAGGGGTTAGGATCCACATGGTTAAAGACTTTTTCATTCCTCTGTTTCCAAATATACCATAGTATCCAACAAACCAATGAGATGTCTTGGGGATTAAGGGATTTCATACCAGTTAGCACCAGCCACCAAGAATTGAAACTTGTCACGTGAGAGCAATCAACTTTAACTCCCAAAGGGCAGCCAAACCAGACACTACGTGTCTAATTGCAATGAAAGAAGAGGTGCTCTAGATTCTCCTCAAGTTCTTCACAAATGGGGCATAGCCCAACAGAGGCCCGCTTTCTAGTGCAAAGGGCAGCGTTAGTAGCCACTGCATTATTGAGGATACGCCACATGAAGTGTTGCACACGGGGGGTAACATTAATACTCCAAATTGATTTCCAACAAGATTCAGAGATCACACAAGAGGTTCCAGCTTTGTGCATATGGCCCGATGACTTAGATTTATTAGTATGGTAGCCTATCTTAACCGAATAATCACCATTCTTAGAATTAGTCCAAAACAACTTGTCCTTTAGACCATTGGTAGGGATAGGTATTGCATAGATGGCTGCCTTGACATCTTCCGAGATGAAAGATTCAATAGGGGAGAGGTTCCATGCACCCTCAACAATAAGATCACTAACCCTTCCATATTTGAGAATGAAATCCTCACAATTCCTTGGTTTCTTAAGGAAGGAAACACCGGGTACCCAATTGTCACCCCAAATTCTAATCGATTGCCCAGAACCAAGATCCCAATGAATGTCATCCCGTAAGAATTCTCGGCCAGTTAGGAGACTAGACCAACACCATGAAGCTTTGCGGCCTTTAACCGCATCAAGGAACTCATCTTTAGGGAAGTAGATGCTCTTCATAACTCTAGCCCACAAATCATCAGGACGGGACAAGAGCCGCCATGCAGTCTTAGCTAGTAAAGCATCATTCATAATAACCAGATCACGGAAGCCCATACCACCCTGACTCTTTCCTAATGTAAGATGATTCCATGCCATCCAATGAGTCTTCCCTCCAAAAGCATTGCCATCCCACCGGAAATTGGCAACAAGACTATGAATGACATAATTAAGATATGCCAAAAGTGATTAACCACAGACTTCAAACCTAGCTGGTGCCACACCTTCCCTTCTCCATAATTTCAAGAGAAGTGATTAACCACAGATGCGTGCGTTCTTAATAGTCCCCCGACCTGTTCATATGCGTGTGTATCCCCAGTTATCAGCCACATCAACTAAAGCATCTTCAAACTTGAGGGATGAACACGGGAAACAAAAGACAAACTTTGAGTACCTTCTTTTAATAAAAATAAGTTCATTTACTGATTTGCAAACTAGAATAAAATTTAGGGTCTAAAAGATTAACTTTTGTAAATTATGACAGCAATATAATATGAAGTACTGGAGCATACAGTTGATCTTGGCACATTAATGTTCAGAGACCAAGATGCTGTGATGTCAGTATTATTAATAAATAATATAAAATTCATTCTCAATTTAAAATATGAAGTGGATTGTATGTTAAGGATATGATGAGGTATTATGTAAAATGACATAATTAAGATATGCCAAAAGTACATTTTTATCGTATAATTTGAAACTAGGTTTTAGTTTTGTTTTCCTTGATTTTAAAAGGCGTATTTTTAATCTTCTGGCCATAATATTGTTAATTTCAGGTGATAATTTTATGTTACAATTATTATTATTTTGAAAAATAAACTTAACAAATCAACATTTGAGAATATTTTGTTAGCATTTAAAACTTTAATTTAGCATTATGTTTTTAACAACATTATAGTCAAATGATTGAAATGAGTCTTTATAAAATTAAGCAACTAAGGTAAAATATTGTAGACCATTATCTTAATATTAAGATCAGATGCGTGGTAGGCTTTCTCTACATGCATGCTACAACATGGTCAAGGAAGAGAAGGAGTCAATGGATCCAATTAATCCCCCCAATTCCGGTTAATAAAAAATGCATCAATAATAAATAAATAAAAATTAGGTGGACATCTTCTATTCAAAATTTTATTGGTGAGAATGACTTAAATTAAAATATTATGAATATACAGAACTTATTGAGTAAAAATACTTTCCGTGCATGAAAATTTATTAGGGCACTTTCGCCAATAAAATTTTTGTTGAGAAATGTTTACAACTTCCGCCGTCAATTAATTTATGTTATATATAAGCATGATTGGTACGCAGTTATATACTATGTGGAAGCTTTATTAATGAGCGAAACGTCAGCTGTTGAGCTGTCCTTTGACCATAACCATGAAATAGGAGGCCCCAACATTCTCTTGACGCTTTTGGACTTGTGCTGTTTCACTTCGATTCTTTTCACCCTTACTCCAACCTCGTAATCTCCCTCTACCCTCCCATTTTGTTGGAGAATGAATGAAGGACCCACCCCTCTGTATTCATACTTTATACCTTTAAGCAAAGGAGGAGTGATAGCCATATATAAACACACACACACACACTCATTACGGTTAAAAATGGCCATGCACTATTGGTTTTATTGCGCTATCTAACTATATATTTATTTACGATCATCTATCTAACCGAAAGTTAAAATAAATTTTAGGTTCCAAAATGACACCCACGTCGCTTGGATCATCATTAATTTTATCATTATAGTCTACGAATCTAACCAGCGACAAGAAGAAACAAAACACGGGCTGCATTAGTTTAGCCAATAGTAAGACCTCCACCAGCTTCTTTTCTGTTTGTTTATTTACTATACGAATCATGTGGGCCATGAAAGAAGCCTCTAATCTGCCTATTTTCCTGCATTATTCTTACGTGAAAATGTCTCTATATATGTGTCTCATCCCATGATAGCGAGGACAAGATAATTATATTCGGCCGGCATCCTACCCTGTCTCTCTCTGTAAATCTCCGCAATTATTTATTGCCCCTCCACTCTCTCCACACCTTCTGATTCTACCAAGACAAGGGCTTCGACTCTGATATTATTGAATCAGCCATGGATGTTGAAGGTAAGAGAATGGAAGAAGGTTTCCGTAATACAGATGAGAACCTCGATTTGAAGGACTCTACCATTAAAGATGAGCATGAGCATCAGAAAGAAACAAGAGTAGCTTTGATGGAGAGTCACAACGTTCGGCAAATAGAGCAGGAACAGCCACTTGTGAAGCAGAAACCCAAGAGGATTGCCACCTTGGACGCATTTAGAGGCCTCACCGTAGTGGTAATTATTAGTAGGCTGCATGTTTCTTAATGCATAGAAAAATTCATGTGGTATAATTTTCATAACCCCGTTGTTTTGAGTGGTTGTGAATAGTTAATGGTGCTGGTGGATGATGCTGGTGGAGCTTGGCCTCGAATCGATCACTCCCCTTGGAATGGCTGTACATTGGCTGATTTTGTTATGCCTTTCTTTCTTTTTATTGTTGGGGTTGCCATAGCCCTTGCTCTCAAGGTACACTATCTAGCTCGTTTTATTCCAACTTTCAGAACTGTCCTCGCGTTTCTTTAAACTGTGTCAACGTGATTTTTGAATCATAACTCGGCAATATAAGTGTTATTGGAAAATATCATAAATAGAGTGGGGTTTATAAGTTCAAAGGATTCGTTCTTTCAATATGCTACAGTTCTTTAGGACGAACTTTCCTTTTAAACTTACTTGTGCTAATTACAATAAGCTAGTCACTTGGATGTACCCACAACAAATAAATTTGTCAACACACATAAGTGATAAACATTAATTGTATGCAGCGAGTGCCCAAGATGAAGGATGCCGTAAAGAAGATAATCCTTAGGACCTTGAAGCTTCTCTTTTGGGGCATTCTTCTGCAAGGTAACCAAAATTCCTCAAGCTCTGATTAAAAAATATCAATTACGTTGATTATATGGAAAACACTACAGGTGGATACTCTCATGCTCCTGATGATCTCTCCTACGGAGTCGACATGAAATTCATCCGATGGTGTGGCATTCTCCAGGTATATATGGAAATTATAAATTGAGAAAAGATATAATTCAGAGAAATTCTATTTTATAGTTTGTTGAAAGGCCACTATACTTAATTTAATTTGAGTGCAGAGAATAGCGCTTGTATACTGTTTCGTAGCTATGATAGAGACATTCACCGCCAAGCTTAGACCAACCACCTTGAGCCCTGGATACCTCTCCATTTTTACCGACTATCGATGGCAATGGTAAGAATTAAGAAAAGTAACATCACATTTCCATATTCAAAACTTGAAAGTTCTGAAATATACATATATCCTGAATTTGACTGAAATAATATGCATGGCCTAGGATCGGGGGCTTTGTGGCGTTCATCATATACATGGTCACAACCTTTGCTCTCTATGTTCCAGATTGGAGCTTCGTCGATCATAGCCCAGACGGCGACCTCAAAAAATATACCGTACGTACACTACTTCCTCTATCAAAAACATTACACAAGGCATGCATTTGCTTTGTTTTGGCTATTGTTTTATTTAGTGATTATTATTTTGCCGATTTATTATTAGGTGATTTGCGGGATGAGAGGACACTTGGGGCCAGCATGTAACGCCGTGGGACATGTAGATCGACAAGTTTGGGGGGTTAACCATCTCTATTCTCAGCCTGTTTGGACTCGGTTGAAGGTGATGATGATGATCTTGTAAATTTGAATATTCGTGCCAATATTTATCAAACACTTCTATGACACCTCTGTTTTTTATGTACGTAGGCGTGCACGTTGAGCTCTCCTGCCCAAGGTCCTTTTCGTGAAGATGCTCCAGCTTGGTGTCATGCTCCCTTTGAACCCGAAGGCTTGTTGAGGTTCTTTTCTTTTATATATATATGTGTGTGAATTTACTCATGTTATATACAGATGTTGTTAATCAGGTTAATAAATAAAATAAAAATGGATTGAATAGTTGTTTCTCTTGTTATTTATTAGTTCCATATCTGCTATCCTCTCCGGCACCATCGGCATCCACTATGGGCACGTCTTGATTCACTTTAAGGTTACATACTTTTCCCTGCTCACAAATAATTTTTACTGCTACTATCTTTTATGTATGCACGTGCAAGTTATATTGAAGATAAAAACTTGAACTACATTATTTGGGCAGCGTCATTCGGAGAGGCTCAAGCAATGGGTCTCCATGGCAATCGTGTTACTAGTGGTTGCCATAATACTTCATTTCACAGATGGTAAGTCGCTGAGACAATGACCTCTTAAATTAAAATAATTAATTAAACTGTAGATGCCCCATAATTACAAAGTCTGCCATGCATGGAATATAATGCAGCAATCCCGCTGAACAAGCAACTCTACAGCCTCAGCTACGTTTGTTTCACAGCAGGGGCAGCAGGAATTGTCTTCTCTGGCTTTTACTTACTGGTAAATAACTACTAAAAGCACATCACTTTTCTTTAATTTCTTGAAAATTAAACAAACTCGGGACCTTATCACTTTAATAATAATGGCTTCACTCTGATCCCCTGATATATGCAGATCGATGTGTGGGGGCTTCGGACTCCATTCTTGTTCTTGGAGTGGATAGGAATGAACGCAATGCTAGTGTATGTGATGGCAGCTCAGGGAATCTTCGCTGCATTTGTGAATGGATGGTACTATGAACATCCAAACCGCTCGCTGGTAAGAGGCTTAAACAATATTCTCTGATTCTTGGTACAGATTTTAACTTTCAAGCCTTCTATTTGAAGTAGAAGCTAATTAACCAGATTTGATACGTAATAAAATAGGTACACTGGATTCAGAAGCATGTGTTCGTGGATGTGTGGCACTCACAGAGGGTAGGAACCCTCTTATACGTCATATTTGCAGAGATCACATTCTGGGCTGTGGTCGCTGGAATATGCCACAGATTTGGAATTTATTGGAAGCTGTAAGTCAACGTACAGAAGATAGATCATTGTGCCTAGAATGTCTGAGATTTGTTCCTGCAGGCCAATTATATTTTTCCTTTGCTTGTTGTTACTGTACCATATTTCCATGTTGCTGTATAGTTATTGGAGTATCTGGCGATATAATATGTAAATGTTCCTGCATGAAAGAAAACGAAATATAATGGACCCCCCTAAAGTATTATTTCAATGAAGTTCCATAAGTGCTGCGTTTTTGTGTGAAACATTTGATATGTAGTTGTCCCAGTGACACTGTCACCCACTATGTTTGGATTAGGTCTCTGAGATCCTTGGTTCGAACCTAACTTTAACGTCTTTGAGTTTAATCAAATCTAAAATAAATAAGGGGAGAGTTAAAAAATGACACTCACGCTAAAATTGGGAATTTCAAAATTAAAGAAGCATATGTGCCAGAATACTGTTTGGTTAGGTGTGAACCTGCAAAGATTCAGAAATGAAGCTGCTCATGTTTAACTTGAAGTTTACACTTGTCGCAAAAGGATGCAGCAGTGCTGAAAACAAATCCGAATTTGCTTACTATATAATATAGCTCACAGGAAAATAATTATTTATTTATTTGTAGTTTTCTAGGGACAGATGTTGCGGTCCACTTAAATCCAGACGAAAAAAATATCCTAAACAAACTTGCTCCTGCGTCATTGTTTAACGTCAACTGATTTTTTTATTGTTCTCCCCCTCACCTGTTGAAATGGGGACAAAAATAAAGACAACTCAAACAGGAAAAAACGTTGTCTCCATGCCAACCATATAATATATACAACACCACTGTTTTTCGTCAAAAACGTTAACGTAACACACAGGAGTTTTGTCCGACAAACTTCATTGTTGATGCTGACCAACGCCAGTAAAGACACACAAAATCTTTCAATAGGAGATCCTGACAGAAACGGCCAGAATTTTTTTGGTCACACCATCGAATGAGATGTTTCTAATTTTACCTATTCTCAACAAATTCTGAGGAAAAAAATCTACCACTTGTATATATGAAATGCATCTGGAAAAAATATCAGACTAGTAGCTGATAACTCAACAGGGTAAGGCTCTAAGTAGGAGTTGGTAATAATATCTGCAATCACAATCAATGACCAGTGGGGCGTCTCAGAAAAAATAAATAAATCTAAAGGCAAACAACTATGGAGACAGCCGTGAACGTGTAGCCCAACCTCCATCTTAATATCTGAAAATGAAACCTTTGGAATCTTCTTCGTTTTTATATCCTCGATCCTAGTTTATGAAATTTTTTCAATGAAACCTAGGAGCCTAGGACCACAAGACAGCGGAGCAGTGAAATCTTGGGCGAATCTCTGAGCCTGTGCACTCATTTATGTGGACAATGAGTCTCCTCACAATCACATGCAGGGGATATCAGAAACAGCCGCAAATAAAGACCATCCATATAATATAAATGCCACTAATTAATGAAGATTCTGTAACATTCTATAATAGACTACAGGAGAGAGAGCTGAATACATATATTTACCAAATTACACCATTTCAATTTTATTTGTAATATTCTTCTTGTACTCTGCCCTTTTTCATCCACTTGCTTTTGCCTATTCTTTTCTGTACACTATGTTAGAACTTAGAACTATAGAAGCTGATCTGAAAAACATAACCTGATAAAAACTATCAAATATACTAAACAACATATTCACAACATATGTACATCACAATTACATCTAAAAACAGCTATGTAACAGTAACAGACCAAATTACGGTGCGTCGGCAACCTTAGTTCTTCATTCCCAACCCATCAACATTTTCCAGACTCCTTCTTCAATCCTGTTCCTTGCACCACTCAATGCTTCCCCTTCATCAAGCAAAACCTTGTATACCTCCCACTCGCGGTCTTCAATCACATGTCTTCCGATTTCAGCCTGTTCAACATTTGAGATTATTCATTATATGGAACCACCAATATGAACAACACAAAAATGAAGCGAAATTTTCGTGTAAGTACCGAAAAGATGCAGATGCCAAGCTTCTTGAGAGCATGAGTAATGTCATAAAAAACAAGAGGTCTTCCCTGGCTGGACAACTCCACAGGGTTTGCCACCATCAGCTCCATATCAGGACCTCTGCTTATAACTGCAACTCTCAGTGGACGAATCAGCTCCATCCTCAGCCGAGAGGACAACAACCTCATTTTGTTAGGGTCCACTATCTTTTTACCATCTGATTGCATTATGAACAAGTCTATCTCACATTTCCCTCTTGATTTTATTGAGAACCTCCCATATGAAATCTGCAGCCTCACAATCACAACATTAGGTTTATGCATATAAGTGATGCAAACAAGACTAGCTACTATCATGTTTAACATACCTGAATGTTGTAGTCTTTGAGAGTTCTCATGATGTCATAAAGAAGGCCTTTGTGATCTTGGCAAATGATTTGAACAAGCGTGAGAGAAGGGCTCAGCAGGTTGTCCATTGTGATCGAGACACACTCGGATGTGAGGGTTGCACTTCGAACTGAATCAGACAATTCCACGTCAAAATCTGATTCTGTGATTTCAGTTGGAAGGAATGAAGATGCCTGAGAGCAAGTAGTGATTTCTGGGCCGACCAATTCAATGTCAATACTGACTACAACATCCTTCATGATAGCTCTCAACTGTTCAATTGTGTCCTCCCTCCTCGATTTTGTATGCAAGAGCTCTCTGATATATAGATAAAGCCAAGTATGCAACATTTAAAAGCTATAGGAAACATTTTGTACAGCAGCTAATCAGCTTCAAATTCTCCTAAGTCACATTTTATATCCTTTGAAGAAAACCATCAAATATTTCGAAGACGCCAGAAAATTCTTGTTGTATTTCCTTGAACTGACACAGAATTTTTTATGAGGATGACAGTAAGTCTGAAAAAATTTGCAATTTGAGTGTCTAAACTCAGCTAACACATTAGTCCTGCTCAAGCTTTTTTTTATTTTTTAATCTTAAAAATAAGTAAGTAAATCCAGTCTCAGTGAGTCAAAAAGACACTCAATTGCAATGAAGAAACAACTAGAGGATATAGCAAAGGGTAACATAAGGCGGTTCCAACCTGGTATCAGTGATGAAAAACAGATCCATCACTTTTCCATCGGGTGTTGTAGATACCTTCACTTTCTTTATGGCAAGCTCTAGCTCACATAGAACCTCTGTCACATCTGTCACAGTAATAAAGAAATTCAATCATTTGTGTTGTAGACAGTAATGATATAATAGAAACCGAATAATTCATCATCAACATATCTTGGAAAGTTCTGCAGATTTAGGCAATATATATATCCCTATTTCCTGAACACTAGACAGTGAGGAAATAGGAAATCGTTCAGATTTGTCTGAGAAATAGAAAGAAGAGAAGGAAGTCGTCTTGGACCAGTCGATAATAGTCACAATCAGCGAGATAACAACCAGGAATATTGATGATTCAAGACTTTTATTGGCAAAGAAAGTTTATAAAATTACCATGTAAAAGGCCTTTACGATCATAGCAGCAGAACTTTAATAGGAAGACATCTGGAGGCTTGGGAGGTTGCAATTCAGAGAGATAGTAAGAAATTCCAGAAGCAGAAGAACAAGTTGGGCACGCAGCAATTAACCTCTTTAACAACAAATTCCACCTCGTTTCTGGCTTCCCAACCACCCAGAATACTATGTAGCACCATCTCCCATCGGTTGACACGTCTTCATTGCATCAAAATAAACAAAAGAGAATTAGTCTGACATGTATGACGAAACTTCACTGAATCAAAGCCCAGAAGAAATACCACTAACTGATTCTCAAATTTACGCCAGTTTCATCAAGCAAAGCAATCCATGACCGTAATTATAAACTCTCAGATCCAGAGCAACAACCAAACAGGGAAGAAAAAGCAGAGTTCTTTTTTAACTTTATTTGAAAGGATGGCAAATCCGTTATTTGCATAGCAAAGGAAAACAAAGAGCGAGAATTGGTAGGAATGAGAGAATTGGATTACCTCCCCTGACAATGTTTAGTCCAAAGAAGAGAATGATGCGACACAAATCACAACCCAAGCCAGTCTTGTCAGGACAATTCACAGTGATAACGGTCGGGTCTCCTTCTTTCTCAGGTTCCGTGATAATCACAACGTCGTCGTACAATATGCCCATAGTATTCTTTTCTTGGTCTGCAACTATTTCTTCTTCTTGTTCTGAGTAGGTTTGTAATGATATTAGAGGCTAATCCAATGGTAGAACGGGGTTTCTTTTAGAGTGGGAGCAGAGATAGATAGAGGATGAGGGAAGAGACTGGGAGGGAGAGGCAGAGGTTTATGTCGCAGTCGCTTATGTTTGTTTGAGTGGCTGGCGATGGGGCCTTTGAATCCCATGTCGATACTTTCACCCACTTGCAGATTCCATTTTATCAATCTCGTGTGCTTTTGACTATCTCGCCACCGATCCGATACATGCCCGCCCCGACCCCATATAATAATATTAATTAATTCTCCCATCATACTCCACGTTTTTTTTAGTATAGGATATAATCACAAATTAGATTAATAAACTTAATTAAGTTAGTGTAGTGGTATGTAGCGTAGTGGTATAAGAGCTTTCGCCTCTCCTATATCTCGGGTTTGAAACCCTACCCCCTCCCTTACTTATGTGTATTAAAAAAAAAAGTTAATTAAGTTTTACTAAATAAATAAAGTTAGTTAAGTTAATTATTATGTTCTAAAACATCCCAATCATTTTCCTTTATTCTTTCCTTCCCTCCACTTCTTTATTATTGTTGAAGGAGACTAAGTAGGGTTAATTATATTAGGAAATGATTGACAAATATAAAAATCATATATTATATTTAGAATCAAAATTAACTCCTTAAATATGTCTTATATTAAGGATATATCACCCTCTCCCTCTAAGTCGGTCTGTTATTATTATTTTATTTATCATGACCAAAGTTATGATTAACAAATATAATGATTGTGATAAATCACTTCCTTATAAAAACCCTTTTAAAATAAAACAAATCATTAAAACTCAGAACATTCTTTCACACGGAGGGGATGCGTGTTTGACCGTTGGTTGAGACTTTGAGACGGCAAAGAAAAGAAGTTGGGAACTCGCTATCAATATTAATCCTTTGGCTTGTAAAAATTCATAAGGGCTGATAAAGACATGTTCACGTTAAGGAAAATAAAATAAAATTCGTCTCATACACTTATCTTATATACTATAAATCATATTAGAAAAATAAGTTTCTACCACTAATAATAATAATAATAAAAAGATACACTTAAATCTTGTAATTGCATTACATTGGGTTTGGGTGAGTTGATCTGTGGATGTGCCGTCGTTGTGCATTTCCACCCTTCTTCTACTTGCCTTGCCCTTACTTCGTCCTTATGTCATGATGTTGACGGCCTACTATCTTATTTTCCAATTTTAATTTCTGTAAAAGAAAACTATGATCGTCAATCATATTACTACTTTGAGGAAAAAAAAAAATTACTACTTATTTTAGTTTTTAATATAAGACATATTTAAAAATTTAATATTGATTCTAAATATAAGATATAATTTTTTGTATTTATCAATCTTTTCTCAATTTAATGTTTTTTAATAATAATCAAAGAGCACAAGGAATAATAAAATTAAGTCATATTAAATAATTGTTTTAATATAATCAAATTAAATAAATATAGAGAAATGTGATTGCATGTCGGCGCTTGAGTTTGGAAGTTTCATTCACCAGTGTACGGACACCTAGCTGGCGACAACCCTAGCCTCTGGTACTCTAACCTGGCCGCTCTCAATAACTCGGCCCCTTGATCTTGATCCAACGACATCCCTGAGTGTGTATAGGTACGAGTGGAACAGCAGGTAAGTCAGGGATGGCTGGCGTCCGTACCAATAATGTTGCTTTTTATAGTGAAATAAATAAATAAAAATTGGAAAGAGGGGTGAGGTGGAGCTAGTGGTCAAAGGAGGTGGAGCTAGAATTTAGAATCTTTAGTAATAAAAGAATCCCATGATGGTATATACTCATTCACAAGTGTAAAGCGTTAGGCCACGCGCATTCCCCAGTGCTTCCCTAACTTATTTTTTAAAAAGGCCCCAAATATAATACAAGACTGGGTTCGCCTCACCTGAACTATATCTAGGACTTGATGGTGGTGCCTTCAATATAGTGCTTAGAGTATATAAATTCTCAAAAGATGGGTTACACAATTATGATAGGGTAAGTGGGGATAGAAATTAACAAAGGAGTAATAATATGATCAGTATTGGTCATAATTTTTTTACTCACAAAACTCAACTACACTTCATCAAGTCACATGTTGTCGGATGTCTTTTTATTCTTATGTGGATTTATAGTTAAATTATAATATTTTAAAAAACATAATACTATGTGCTCAACTGCAAAACTTATTATAATAGATATAAAGAATCAGCCTAATATTTTTTTTTTTTTTTTTTTTTTTTTTTTTTTTTTTTTTTTGGGATTGAGATAATAATTGAGTTACTTTTCCGTAAGGATCGAGGGGGGGAGGTGAGGGCGGGCAGATTCACGTGCGTCTTGCCAAAAAGCGGGAAACAGTAACTGCACCCAAATTTGTTCCCTCCTTTCCCGTAATGCTCACGTCATTCCATGACGTCATATTTCTCCCCCGTGATGCTCCCCTCCCCAGTCTTGCCATTGTTGTTCCGGAGTGGGAATAGGACAGACCCCTATCAGACGACCTACAGTCTGACCTGTTTAGGGTTTGGTCGGCTTGTTTGTTTGTTAAAGAGGTCAGTCTAAGGCCTATTCAAAGGCTTGAAGATGTAAATAGGTCAGGTCTATTTTGTTAAGGCCTAACCTATAGGCCTTCAGGCTTGGCCTATTTAAATATTAAATAAATATAATTATATTTAGATTATATAAATGCTCCTCCTGGTCCTTATAATATTTTTTATAAAAATAGTTAAAGTCATAAAGTCTTTTAAGTATTATATTACCCCTTAATTATCCTAAATATATCATTAATTATTACTCACCCACTTTTGATTATGGGCATGCATGGAAAAAAGCAATCAATGCTTCTTGAAGTATATAAAAAGCCAAATAAAGTTGGTAGTTGGTGCCTATATAATAAGACCAGAGGAGTAATATAATATTTATTATTTTTCATTCTTGTATTATAATTTTAAGATATATTTATATAATTTTTGATAGACTCAAAGTATATAAAGCTTTATGGCCTCTAAGACTGCATATGAGGCGCTTTTTTTAGCGCCTATATTGTAAGTAGGCGTTTAAAAAGCGCTTGAGCTCGATCGGGCCTTATGAAGGCTCGGGCGAACCTAAAAGAAGGTTTGAATTTAGGCTCGGCGCCTTCTGCCTCTATCATGCGGCCAAATTTTATTTAGCCAAAAAAGCGCAGTCTAGCTGCTTTATTTCGAGCAACCCATTTGAGGTGTCAAGGGTGTTTTTTTTTTTAAAATACATAAGGGTGTTTTTTTTTTTTTTTTGACAATAATTAAGGTGTTGGAGGTTTTTTTTTTTTTTTTTTTTTTTTCCAACCAAGACAATCAGATTGTCTTATAAAAAGTTTAATTTAAAAATAATATTGAAAATTTCATGAAAATTAAGCAATTAAAAACCATCATCTTAATACTATATTCTCATCGTGTTTGCCATCATATATATAGTTTTAACTGTAATGCAATATGAAAGGGCGTGATCTTAAAATTAATAATCAGGTTTTAAAAACTCATCAGCACGACTTTACAAAAAGCAAGACATATCCTTTTTGGCGTTACATCTTGCGGGGTTACGTTGCTTTCTTGTATTTTGGCGTCAGCCATTTACACGTGTTGTGGCGAGGATGTGTGTTGACAAAAAATCTAGATGGACATATCTTGAAAATCATAGAGGGAAATTTTCATCTGCTCTCACATGCGTGCTTAACATTATAAAACTGTTATTGGTTTTGAATCCATGGATGTAATGAATTAATGTTTGAATGGAGTAATATGAAAAGAAGGCACTACTATTATGGAGGATGTGGGGCCATGCATGATGGGGAATTCAACAAGGCAAGTTAAATTGGGAGAAAAAGCCAACTTTTGTGTTCAATTTCCACGTTCCTGAGTTTGGTTGCTTCGTGTTTATCCATTTTAAAAACAGGTAACATCCAACATTTCTGCTTTTCATCCGCCAATGAACAACGCTGGAAATCAAGTGGCCACAACACAATAACTTAATACTTTACATTAACTATTATATAATTAAGTTTAATGTTTCTATTTTTTGTAATAATTTTTTTCGCAATAATATTTTTTTTCAATCACTATCACATAAAAATAAGTAATCCTATTATATAAAAAATGAGAAAATTTTAATAAGACTCACTAGTTTTTTTATGTAAGTGTGATAAAAAAATATATTACCGTAATAAAAAAATATTAAATCCTATATAATTAATAATATATGTATGGGTGGAAACACACACACATACATAAAAACACATTTTATACATATCTTGGTAATCTATAATGGGACTGCCTTTTAATGAAAACCTCCTTAAAATGTATAAATAATTAAGATAGCTAGTTAGAGAAAAAAAATATAAATTTAAAAGGCATCCGTGAATTGAAGCTTGATTATTTTTTTATTGTCCATTTAAGTATCCGGAGTTTTTTGACTAATCCGGATTTGACCTACGTCGTCGACCTTACTATAATAACGTGAGTCGATGTTTTTTTGTATTTATAAGACTCAAACTCGAGACCTCTTTAAAATCATACAAATCGCACTTTAACCACTATTGGTTAATAATGAAAGCTTTATTAATTCATAATCAAAATATCTCTCGAACAGAAAAAGAGAGTACTACTTAGGACAAATAAAATCTGAATGGGCCATAGAAAGAAAAATCAAATCCTTGTTTATTTGCAGGTAATTTTCACGTGATTGGGACGTCGATTTTTTTAGAGCAGTTGGTCTTGTTCCCTGGTGTTTGCCCGTTCACACACAACTCTATGCACCATTTTAACTTTCCCACCTCAGCCTCCTTATAAGTCATTACCGTTTTTTTTTGTTTTGGTGAAAAGGTCAATAGTTAATAAAAAATATATATATAACTAAATGGAAGATCAGCCTTCACTCTTACAATCTCACTAACCATTCCAAACATGAAGACTTTTATCGACTATTCGATTTTTCAATCCTTTCAAGTATTCTCAAATTCAAACACATGCGTTTACTTTTTTAGTATAATTTCATCTGGAAGTTTTAAATTTACAACCTTACTTTAAATATATTGAGTTGTCTCCACTTGACTCAACCAACGTAAACTTTGCATATTAAATTTTAATGTATGATATTCTATGGTTACGGCTTACTTCTCCTAGTGATCCACCGAGACATGTGAGCATGTGGATGGAAATGACAGGGTTCTGGCCAAACATTTCGGAGACGTGTCAGCTATATTTTGGGCAGCAAGTTTATTGAGGCATAAAATAAAAGGCTAAGTCAATGCGTGGAAACGGGGAGGTCATAATTTTATGACACGGTGAATGGGAGACAAGAATTGGTAAGTACTAAGTAGAAGTAGTTGATGGCAGTGTAATAAAATCTAGACCCAGAAAATAGCAAACCGGTCGGGGCATTAATCAAGCTTATTTATTATTTTTTTTTTAAAAATTGATATTTTCTATTTCATATTAATAATTTTTAAATCTTCACCTTCTCACTAACCCAACTAGTTCAATGGCCGATTTTAATAACCTGGTCGATGGGTTGGACAGAGTTAAAAACAAAAATTAAATTAAAATAATCTCAAAATAGTAAAATAATACTCAATCTGGTCGTTATTATAAAACACCAACTAACAAGTGTATTTAGTCATTTTTATAAGGTATTTGCTTATTTTTAAAGAGGATTTAAATATTCTTTTTTATATATGCCCATAATAATAAAGGTAATAGGTAAAATTAATAATTAGTATAATATTATAGTTTAGTGTAATTAGTAAGGGTAATATTGAAAATTATTTAAATTTTAGGGCAAATTTAAAGAATCTAACTACCTCCTCCTGTTCTTATTATAAAGCGCCAGCTAACAATTCTCACAAACCGATAAAAACAATTAAAATCAATAAAGTTATCCTGAAATTTAAGTAATTTTTAATATTACCCCTACTATTCTAATATTATATTAATTATTACTCTCACCTACCATCCTCATTAATTATAGAGATATATGAAAAAATAATAATTAATGCTCCTTAAAACAAATAAATTCTTATAAAAAAGATTAAATATATTTGATAGTTTATGACTTATAATAAAAATCAAAGAATATTGATTTATAAGAATAATTAGTTTGTGTTTTATAATAAAAAAATAAAAACAGTAAGCAGCCAGGTTGAAATGGAATGATGACGAGTGACGACCCCTAATTGGCATTTGGGAAGAGTAGGTCCCAATACACCAAAAGCTCGGACTCTCACACCCACACAATAAAAAATGGGGAAAAAGGTGTGATTTTTATGGTGAATGCAGACTTAAAAAAAAAAAAAAAGAAGAAGAGGATGGATGATGAGACGTGAAGGAGAATCACAAGTAAAGGAAAAGGGTCCCACTCCCAAGGGGATCAGTATTTTATGGATTCGTCGGTTCACTGAAAGGGAACCAAATTGAAAACGAGTCCACCAAACACGGGAGTCCGCCGCCTACGAGTCCACCTCCTCACTCCCCACTCACATCACACTTTTCCTATTCCCATTTTTAACTTTCCATCCATCTTATCTCCTCTTTGTATGCTGAACCAAACACGCTGCACGTACAGCTGTTCCCAAGTATTGTGTCTCTTTTTCTTGGCTGAAAATAGGGAGGCCTACAACTTTGTTGCTTTCATGGATTTCTTGGGCAAATCGGGAAACTTCTTACCAGCTATAGCACAAGTGCTTGGAGTTATAGGGGTCCTTTTGGTTTTATAAAAATGACAGGGGGAAGGCTGGCCGTTTGGTTTGTCATTTTGGTATAGAAGATATTTTTCTGGACCCACCAATTTTCATCCATATAATTAAAAAAATGGGTGAGAGCTGAGAACCCATTTTCAAATGGGCAGGGAAAATATCCAAGACACAAAATTCTCTTGATGTGACATTGGGTATGATATAAAAAGATGAGTGGGTCTCATAGATATTTAAATAATATTTTTATTTCAGGGCAAAATGGTTTTTTGACTTATTTTCTTTAAATTAGAAAAATTTCTATCAACCCATTCTTTTTTCCTAGTGCAAATCTAACACCTTTGTGGGAAAATATTTTACATTCTTTTATTTTCCATTCTATTTTTTTACCCTTAAGAAGCACAGGACTTTGTTGGTTTGATAGCTAGATTTAAACTGAGGTGTTGTTTGGTATGAGAGAAGAGGACAGGAGAAAAAGTGTGCGGAGGGAAAATATTTTGGAGTTAGATTAAAAAATTAGAGAAATTTGTTTATAAAATTTTAATAAAAAAGATATGTATGATAAAAAATTAAAAATTTCTAACTACACTTCTCCAATTTTTTTTAAATTCAACTCAAAATCCTCCCTCCTTTCTCCCTCGCTCTCTCTCAATCCTCCCTCGTACCAAATAGGCCCCTAATAGAGCAAGGGATAAATCATCCGTTTAAATATATCAGTGCGTCAACTACTAATGTGATCTATGGAAATTGGGATATGTCCACCACGAAAAGTCATGAACTAGATAGTGTTCTGAGAATCTTTGATAACAAAAGAAAAGCCTTTCATCAAGAGGTGGTGGCTGATGAAATAAATTTTTTGTTGTTACACTTTTCTTTGTACTTCATATTTAGATCGTAATGGTAGCTTACACTTCCCATTGAAAAAAGGGGGAGGCTGAAAACTCAAGCCCTATATTGTTATTTGACTAGATTAAATTTAAATATTATCAGATTCAATAAGAATAACTGTCTCAAAACCATTTTTTGCAATCGTATAAATTTAAACTTGATATTATTTTAGAACTCGAGATTTGATATTTAGGCGGGTGACGGCCCTTGCATTATGACAAATGCCTATTGGTGCATTACAAAATTAACATGACGTTTTAAAGCAGAAAAAAATAAAACAAAATGATCTCATCGCTTACAGATGCTATCGTTTGCGTGATCGTCGAATTGTTTTTCGACAAACGAATAGTACAAAATTATTTTGAGCAGGCAGAGAAATACAGCGCGCGCATAGATTGAAACTATTAAAGTTTAAATTAACTTGGGTTCTTGCCCATCCGTTATCAGGAGTTTAGCGCATAAAAACACATCCGAAACTTTTGCACAACCCGAAAGTGGGTGAACACCGTATGTTTTTCTTTTGCAAAAGTACACGTACACCGTATGTTGTAAAAGTATCCATAAACTCGTAAAATTGGGGTAAAAATGATATTGTCATTCAAAGAAGCTAATGTCCTGTTATACCAATTTGAAATTACCAAAATACCCAACTTAAAAAAAAAAAAAAAAACTTTCTCCCTTCCAACCTCTGATTTTTTTAACCTGAGTATGTATTGTCATTAAAAGAATGAAGCATAACAGAGCAAACAAACGATTTCCAGCAAAGCAAAACTAAGATCAACGAGAAATAAAAGAAAAAACTAGTAGTGAGAAATCTATATGATGCAACCCATAGCACAATCAGCAAACAAAATTTTATCTTGAAATCAAGTGAAAAACAATCAATCTTATTATGTTATTCGGATAAGTGAGTTGATCTACACAAACATCTCAAAGTCATTAAAAACTTTATTTTGAAAAAATAAAAAGCTTCAAATGAAGACAACTTGAAGACGATCCAACAGCTACCTCTACTCTCTACCGCGCCCTCAATCACGCTGCCTCTAACGTAGACGACTTCGCCGTTCTCGTCTTCCCCAACTGGGTCAAACATTTCAACAAAAGTGAAAGCCCCTAGCCGAAGGACACAGTAGAGGATTAGAGGAGGAAAAATCCAGCATTAAGAACGCCACATCCTCCTCTCACCGTGCAGCGACAGTGATGGGGCAAGACCAATGAAGATGAGAAAGAAGTTGAGTTATTGTTGTCCTCGATTCAAAAGAGGAAAGGAAAAAAGGCCAATAGATTCGGAGACATTGAGAAAATCATCAGTTGTTTGTAGATAGTTGTTATTGACGTTGTAGAGTCCTCGATTCGAGAAGACAATAAGATGGAGGGAGCAAGGTGAGAGTCGACAATGGAGGGATCAATAAAGGAAGGGCATTAAAGTAAACAAAAAATGTATAAATTTCTATTTTTTTAAGTAGTATGGATCCCACCAATGGACGTTTGCCTTTTTAACGGATTTTTGCTCCGATTTTGTAAATTCATATCTACTATTACACCTCCGAAAAACATATAATGATAGATGCACGTTGAGTAAAAATTTATAATTATTTTTTAGCCTTAACCCAATTAACTTCTATGCCGCTGCTCCACACTCAACAGATGCTTTCATCCACAGTATATTTGAGCCCCTTGCCTTGTATTAAACGTTTGATCCTCTTTTGTCCCCAACCAACGAGGGAAAACAAATGAATGAATTATTTTGGGAAAATGCTTGAGGGCCCCCAACCAACGAGGGAAAACAAATGAATGAATTATTTTCCGTCGAAAAAAATGAAGTATATGATAACGGCCCATTTATAAGGATTTTCCCAATTATTTTCCGTCGATGAAGTATATGATAACGGCCCATTTGAAAAGAACTATCTTCACAACCAAAACACCCACCACATCATCTTTATGCCAAGTTATATCATTAACAACCTAAGCGCCCTCAAGTCTCGAAAGACATTATATCAAAAAAAAAAAAAAAAAGTCTCGAAAGACAAACTCTTGATTATAAAAAAAGGAAAAAAAGAAGAAGACCCAAACGCCCATACAAATTCATTGTTCCCCCCAATAACATAGAGTTGCGAACACAGTCTAAAACCATGTAACTAGGGTCATGCTTTTTCTGTCCAATCAAGCCTCGGTTTAATCCTGCTTCTTATCTATTCGTCCAGGTTCAACAGGTTCTGCTGGAGCCGGTCCAGCATCTGCATCAACCTGCAAAAGCAATGGAGTGTAATTTAATTTACGAGCAAGGTAGCCATGAAATCAAACATACAACACAAGCGTTTATTAATATTCAGAATCTGCATAGCTAAACTCACAGATCTATGCCACGAGCATGGTAAACATCCAGAACAGAATCCATAATAAAGTTCAGACGATGATTTCATAATATACAAGACTTTCAAAAATAAAAAGTTAAAAAGAAAAGAAGAATATCGGAAGTCAAATATATGCACAGATCAAAATATATAAAAAGCTGAATAGTGCATTTTCTTTCTTTCAAGGGAGAAGATCTGCATGAGCTCTAGTAAAAAATGGCACAGAAGTGTAAAATCAATTTCCAGTGATTCCTTTCACACCACTCTCCTCTTGGTAGTAATGAGGCGCCTAAAGTTGTGTGCTGTGATCAAAGACATGGACACAAACTTGACAACATATGGCTTGCAGCACAAACTCAATTCATCATCAGCAAAGTCAAATGAAGGGTTCTAAAAGGCAAACACTCAGGGTCCAAAAGTTTCAAATTATTTTTCATCTATGAAACCAAAAGTCCCAATTCATATAACTGCAAGCCCATAAACTGGGTGAGTGTTTAGGTAACTCTGAAACCATGGTTTAAGAAGCCCTTTTTCGCAAATAGAGACAAAATTCCTCTCATATGCTTACTTCGTAAATCATAAAACCTATTCTTCAAAAGTTAATCCAAACATACACTAAACCTTGCCCTTAATGGAAAAAAATCAAACAAAAATATCCAGAGGTCCTAAACACGTGGGTTTGGACCCCTAAGAACCCTGACCTGCATCATGCAACCTCAAATTAGTGGCTCATTCACAATCCATATCACAGCAAATAGCAGCCCCAAATCGTTCATACCTTGGTCATCACTATTCAGCTAAAATAGATAAAGGAAAGTCATTGACTCCAATGATATATATAAGTGTTCGGCCATCCAAATTTGTTTGCACCACACCTTCATCTTCATTTGTCATGTGTCCATTATATACATTGGAGGGGAAATGGAAATTAAAGACACATCTCTCAGACAATATTGAACTTTTAAACTTCGAACAATCTTATCTGTTTCCAATTCACACAGACAAAACTGCAATTTCTAGACAACATTTTTGCCAGCATACTCCAGAACAAGAAAAAGGGAAGAAGTTTTTCCATCACTAAAAGGAAGGATCGCCTATGTGATTTGAATCCAGAACCCAGTATCAAATACCTACTGCAGTGACTACACAGAAGACCTGGAAGGCATTTGAGGGACAAGAAGCATAGGTTCCTATTGAGTAGATCAGTCAGGGGTTGATGATAGATATGTGTGCACAACAAATCTATTCGAGGGCAAAAATTAACTTGCAGTTTCCAGGGATGAGATTCATAACAAAATCCTAAATATAATTTTTTTCCTGTTGAAATATTAAACAGAAAATTGGATATCTTTTACACCACTATGTCACTGGTTTTCACTTTTCTTCTTCCCCATTATGAGTTGTTCCTGAAAATTGTATTGCCAGGCCAGAATTAGGGTTCATGGCCAACCCGGCCTGGCCGCTGGCCCTATCTTTGTGCACTCTAGAGGATCAGGAAATTCTATAATGGAAAAGACCTGGAAGTCAACTGTGATGATTGTTCTGCTGGTGGCATTAGATAATATCTCTCTAAATATATCATGATATGTAGCCATTTGTTTACCTATCTTTCAAATCTGTAATGCTCCCAGTGATCCTCAACTATGAGATAGTTAGTACCTATCTTGATCTACTATGAGATAGTTACTTTCACGATCAGGGTCCACGGGAAAATATCATTGGCCACTCCCTATCACTAGAAAGCAACAAAAATTTCCCTCCAAACCACACGATGACCAATTTGGTCTTCTTTTTAAGAGAGTGATTTCTTAACTCTAATACAAAAGTCGATTCAAGTTGTTTTATTAATAAATAAACTATCAATCAGAGATGGATGCAGAATCAGTCTAACGATAACAGTAGCACCATGCATATCCTAAATAATGTAAGGCATTCACTCACTTTGCTATCCTTCTTCGCTGTAGGCTTGTACGGGCATGCTGGAGGAGCCCTCTCCGGTTTCTTGTACTCCCAGCCCAAAAGTGCATAGATTTTTCCCTAAAATTTATTAACAAACGAAATGGGAAAGAAGGATTGTAAGTTAAAGATGTATGCATATCAAGAAACAAGAATTTGATGAAGAAAAAGAGAATCCAGAATTACAAAAATTCCTGATAGGTTTTCAAATTTAGCCCTTGTAGATTAATGATTTATCATATACAATTCCAACTGCTAATCCTCCGGAATATTTAAAAAACAAAAACGGCCCCCAAAATCTTGGATACGAGATTGAGATCATGAAACCAGCGAAGCGATCGGAAAAGAGAGAACACAAGCATAAAACAGGATGATGAGTGCCCAAGGTAAATTTACCATAATATAATAAAATAGGAGTGGCAGGATGTTGACAATTGGAACGAGAAAGAGGGGCAGCAAACATGCCAGGCAAACCTAGAACAAATTCAAAATTCACAGTATCAGATAATTAAACTAAAGACCGGAAAACGGAAATCGCAAAAAGGTAAGCCAGATTGCACAATCGTGAGTTAGCGAATAAAAATTACCATTTTTCAATATGCGTTGCTGCAGACGATTACGGGGAAAACTGAGGGATCGATTGAGCCAAGAACCAAAATTAACCTAGGGTATGAAAATATATTAAGAAAATATTTATGAAAAAAATAAAATTATATCAATGAAAATTGGCCCATACTTGCAGACGATTACAGGAAAAACTGAGGTATCGTTTGAGCCAAGAACCAGAACGAACCCAGGGTACGAAAATACATTAAAAAATAAAATTGAAAAAAATAAAATTATATTAATGAAAATTGGCCCATACTTGCAGACGATTACGGGGAAAACTGAGGTATCGTTTGAGCCAAGAACCAAAATGAACAGGTATAAAATTATATTAAGAAAATATTTATGAAAAAAATAAAACTATATTAATGAAAATTGACCCATACAGGTCGTCGCCTGAGACTTAACGTTTTTAGGACCTGACCAACTGAGTTGATAGGACGCGGCTTCTCCCTATTACCTTTTGTTTTTTATTTGAGGATGGGATTGACGACTTTTACTAAATTGTTAGAAAAATATTTTTTTTATTGAGAATATATAAAGTTATAAAGTATTGAAAAAATTTTATGGATAATTTGGTCAAATTAAGGTAAAATATTTTTCTTTCCTCCCCACCTCTCAAACAAAATACATCCTTACTATCTGCTGTCCTCCTTTGTTATAAAACGACGTCTTTTTGGTATAAAAGAATGAAGTTGCTACCTTTTTTTTTTTTTTTTAAAAAAATGGATATTAACTAATGTTAAAAAATAATTCGGATACTAAACGAAACATAAAAAAATATCTCACAACCTTGAAAAATTATTTTAGGATCTTAAAAAATATTATAAATATATTTTTAATACCAGTCAGTACCCTAATTTTTTTAACATCCTAAAATAAGTTTTGAGGAACATTAAGTATTTTTTCAATACCATTCAGTATCCTTTACCATTAAGTACCGGAAATATTTTTCAAGATCGTAAAATATTTTTTAGTACCAATTAATATCCTAAAGTATTTTATTTAGTACCACTTAGTATTCTGAAATATTTTTTCAAGATTCTAAAATAATTTTCAAGATCATAAATTTTTTTTAGGTACCGTTTTGTATTTTGAGGTATCTTTTTAATAACAGTTAGTACTGTACTTTTTGTTTTTGTTTTTTGTTTTTTAAAAAGCAGCAACTACACGGCGCTGTATTATGATAAAGGAGCCAGCAGAAGGTAAAGGAATTGAAGAGAACCTGCGCCCAAGTGAAGAGGACAGTTGGTTTCAAAAATAATAATAAAAACTTGGCTAAAAAGTATATAATTGGTCCTTTATATTTGTTTTTCATTATTTTAATCCCTTAAGTTTGTAAAGTGCACGTTTAGTTCCTTAATGTTAACACCATTAGTCTGACTTAACGGAAAATACTGACTCAACAATTTTAAGTGATGATCATAATTAAATCTTTGCCGACCAAACATGTTTATATGTTAGTATTTTAATAAATTAATATTTTAAATTCTATTAATTGAAAAAAATTAATCTTTACAGATCAAGTTTTGTAGTTTTTCACAATTTGTGAAGATTAAATATATATTTTTTGGTCAAGAAAATTAAATATTTTTCAATTAATATGATTTAAAATATTAATTTATTAAAATACTAACATATAAGATGCTTAGTTAAGCATTTAGATGCACAAAATTGTTGAAAATTGTTGAGATTTTCCGTTAAAGTTGACTAACTATGTTAGATTAAGAGACAAAATACGACTTTATAAATTTAATGGACTAAAATGATATCAGAGGTAAATATAAAGGATCAAATGTATACTTTAGTCTAAAAACTTATATATATAAAAAATTCAAAACATTTTCAGATTTCTTTTTCACCCCATTGGACCCATTTACTAGTTTTTTTTTTTTTTTAATGACAAATGGTGATGGTGAATTTTTTACAATAAAAATAGTGAAGACATAGCTTGATATAAATGAATATGATTAAACTATAATTTATTAAACTCTTTTATTCCAGGCTGTAACATTATTTAAACTTTTAAATTAATCTATAGGATAATATGGAGAGTTGCTGGAAAAAAGAGAGAGGATATTATGAAGAACTATATGAAAGTCTGCAATTCTGTTAACTTCTCACTCCTCGTTTTTTAATCGAATTAGAGCTAGACGAATGGTGTCTCAAATAGCAATGGCTTCTTTGAGCTTTGCTACTGGGTGTTAAACATATTTATCTCATCTTTTCAGTCTTCAATTCGCCTTTGTAACTCAAAATCCCAAAAAAAAAAAAAAAAAAAAAAAAAGAAGCTAGAGGTACAGTTAAAGCTGATTAAATGTTTCAAACTAATATGTTCTTTTTTACAAGGATTTGATCATGTGAATGCTGAAAAGGAAGTTGGTTAGTTGCACTCTAGACTTTATAGAGATCCTTAAAAAAAAATATAGTTTGTTGTGTAGATTACTAGATTGTACTGTAAATTATGTCCATTTAGGACCGAAAATAATATTAATAAATTATTTAAAAGTATGAAAGACACTTTTTTTGTTATTTCATTTCATTTCCTATTTTAAGAACCAAATAATCATAAGGGCTCCGGACATATCTAATTAAATCATTTTACTCAAGAAAAGGGGGAAAAAAGTGCGTTGAGGGTAGCGGGAGCCGGAGAAGCCGCGGACCGCAATCGCAATGGAGAAAAGCCGCGCAAGAAAACGGTGTCGTTGAAGAATTGAATTTGGAAAAACCGAGGAAGAACCTCGCGCTCTTGTTTATTGGCTTGAAAAGGCATCTCCCGCCGGTTAGGGCAACTGAGTCTGAGCATTCACTGTTTACTCCTGTCATGACGGATCCTTACGATTTCTCCCTGCACGGGTACGCCGGAGTTCCAACGGTACAAATGTTAGAAAGCGAAGAGGAATCTGCCGCCAGCGAAGAAGAAGAGGAGTATGATGACGAGGAGGAGGAGGAGGAGGAGGACGAGGCGGAGGACCAGGCCGAAGAGTACATTCCGCTTGTACAGTCTCCTACGGCGTTACAGGGCGTTCCTTCTACCTCTAACCAATATGATACCATAATTCAAGAGGTTTCAGATGATTGTGTTGAAGAAGAGGTAAACAAACGGCGGAGGACTGAAGGGGGAGAAACGTGTTCATCTTTGGGGATCGGGAGCGTCGACAGTAGTCAAGGGAATGAGTGGAACCGTGCTGACATTGATGGCTTGTATTGCCCCATCTGCCTGGAAGCTTGGACCAATGACGGTGAACACCATATCTGGTACAAAGCCCTTACCGCCTCTTTATAATTGATTTTTATTCAAAATTATTTTATCCTTTTTCTGGTATGTCACGTTCAAGCACATTTATATACAAGTTCATTCGTGTTTGACGATGATCAGGGCTGCTTAGTACCCTTTTTTTTCTGTGCATGAATTCAGCTGTCTTCCATGCGGGCACATATATGGTATGTCTTGCATCAAAAGGTGGCTTCAACAGCGAAAAAATTCTGGAAAGGTAATCGTGGCTGGGAAACATTTTTCAAAATCAGCATACAAAAGCCATAACATTATTTTGTTTGTACTTTTCCTTTCAGTGTCCACAGTGCAACAGGAAATGTGCATTGAGAGATGTGAGGAAACTCTATGCTTCACGTGTAGTTGCTGCTGATGAAGAGTTACACAAGGTTGTTTTACTTTTATGTGTGTATAACATATCAAAGGAGACTTTGGAGAATTAAATTGTCTGATGAGTCTTCTTTGTTTGCAGAAAATTATGTCGCTTGAGGCCAGATGTGCTATTCTCGAAGGCAAGGTTTGGGGCCAAAGAAAGTTTTGAATTTATTTGCTTAGAATATTTTGCTTTATTTCCAAAATGAAAAAAAAAAAAAAAAAAAAAAAAAAAGTTATATTCTGTGACATTAGGGGGATTATGCTGCTATATTTCTATTACTGCTGATTATCTGTGAGAATTATGGCCTTAGGGCTCTGACTGGAGCAAGAAAGAAGCAGCATGGAAGAAAAAAGAAGGCCAATTTCATCTTAAAGTTAAGAAACTTTCGGAGGTATTTATTAATCATGTATTTTTTGTCGACTTTTTTACTACAGTCCACTAGTCATTTTCTGTTGCTCCGACACATACAATCGTGATGCTTAATATCAGTTTTTTCATCGTTGTTTGCTACGCCTGGAAACAGTAATTTTGCATTCCTCAGTCCTTATGCACTTTCATATTCATGTTGTTCTAACAAGCCGTCTCATGGGGCCTAAGCCTTTGACAATTAGATGTTATAAATTGAGGTAACAGTAACATGCTTTTGGATAATACTAGACAGATATACTCAAGTAATATGAATTCATGAATATACAAAAAGTTGGTGCAATTGATATTGATTTTTCTGTTCAGATTCCTTTGGATATTTGTATTTGTATTAAATTGTTTTCATTGATTAAACTCTGATCCTCCAGAGAAATACATATTTGGAGCAGCTGATACAAGATATGGAAAGAAGGGAAACTAGTACCATGGAGGCAATTGGGAATTGTCGATGGGAATCTGAATCAAGTAATCATTCCTTCAAATAAAGGATCTTCTCTGGGAGATCCTCGAGTCTTATTTCACTCTGTCCCCCCCCCCCCCCCCCCCCCCCCCAACCAAAAAAAAAAATAATATCCAGAATAATATTTTTCTCTGGATTGACAAATGGCAGCATTTTGGCAAATTACTTCCCCAACTTACAGATCCCTTTAACTAATGCTATAGTGTGTGCAAGGTCCATTTTTGTTTCCTATTGATCTGGGGTTCTGAACTTATTGACTCTTTAAAAAATTATTTTGTAGAACATGGCTTTGGGGCAAAGATAAATGGGAAAGGACATTGTTGCAATTTTGAATTGCAGGTAAGGCAGTCTGACTTTACTCTCCTGGAGTCAGATGTACCCCACCCCAACAAAGGACCAATATATGTTTTAACACTTCTTGACATATAGGAAGTGTCTTCTATAGAATGTTGTGCTATACTATAGTCGTCTTGCAGAATTTGAGTTTACTCCATCTAATCCATATTTTGACAATTCAGAATTCACTGACCTGGTTTTCTCAACCTTTTCAGAAAGAGTTTCAGCTGGGCAGTGCTCTTGTATTTGACATAAATGCTTCTAATCAAATTTTATTAATGGCACAAAGGCCAAAAGGGATAGGCGGACCCTACTTGTTAACTAAAGTAAGATTTTTCAACTTTTAAAGTTAGTTATGTGTTTTTATATAGCTTTACTAGCTCCTCATGCAATGAGATATATATCTCTTTAAATTTCTGGAAACCATGTTCTGCAGATGAGCTTGATACCTCCATATGAGATGGAAGATATCTTCCTGCCTTCTGGTTCATGTGCTATTAAAGATCTCCATATTTCCCCTTCAAATAGTGACCTGGCCCTTTATGCTTCATTAGGAAGGAAATTATCAGTATTCAGGTGGGATCACAATATGTGTTATTAATACATTATTTTTTCTTACATCTAAGGAAATAAAATTCATTCATCGTCATAATTCTTTTTGTTACAGCATGGAGAGCAACAATGTGGTTGTCAATTATGATCTACAGGTGGAAGTTTAACCCTTTTATTTCTATCTAGTGCTAATGAAAGATGTTGGTACTAGTTTAACAGCCCTTATGCTTTGTGGTTGTTTAACATTTCTGTGCTTGTATCGTGTTAATCTTTCTGGTATTTTGTGTTTAGGTTCCTGCTTGGTCATGTTCATGGGATCTCAGCAGTTCCCACAATGTATACGCTGGACTACAGGTGAGCACCTTGGTATTGTATTTATTGGGAATAAGAATTTCACAAACTGATTTTTCTTTATTCATTTTGCAGAATGGTTCTGTGTTGGTATTTGATTTGCGCCAAACTGCTGGGCCCATAAAATCCCTAAATGGGTTAACTAGCAACCCCGTTCATACTGTCCAGTCTCTTGTACAAGATTCCAGTCTTCCTTCAGGCGTTGGAACAATTCTATCTGCTTCTGCCATTGGCCTGTGTCAGTGGAACATAGGTGCTGAAGAGGGGTAGGCTATTAACATGTCTTGTATATTAGATTGAAGCCTGACTTTATTTTTCTTACCAATGCCTTATAAATATTCTGCTCAACTTCCTCTCTGTAGATTCTATTCTGTAAAATTTGTGATTGTTGACTTTGATGGATACAAATTCTGTTTTTTGTGGTTTTTATATTGGCTTTAGGGAATTGGCTTGTTTTGGTCCACCTTTGCATATTCCCTTTCTTTTTGTTCCCTTCTTTGGTTTTGACTGTGTTAAAGCGAGGAGTTCTTTTCTTGTGCTTTATACGTTCCTTCTTTTTACCTTTTCTTTTTCTTTTTTGGAAAGTGTTATTGCTGCTCTATTTACATTTTTGGAAACATGCATTTGTTTCATTATCATTCAGAATAGTGCAGAACCATCACTGAACTTTTCAAATTGCTGTGCATAGGTTTATTTTTGGCTCCTTATGGCCTTGACTGATGTTTTGACAGCTTTAATGTGGAATCTTCGTCATGTTCTAATTCTTTGTTACGCTTATTAGCTCTATTGATGGATTTATTTGTTTTGTGAAGGCCGTGTATGATTCCTCAAACTGGTAATAACGGGGTTTGTATATCTCTTGCTTATTGCCCGAGTAGTGATGATGTTGTCATATCATACCGTCCCAAATTTGACATGTCCACTGATGGGTGTCTCTCTCAACCATCTCTCACTCCATCCCAAGTTATAGGACAAGGAGTCCAGGGCTCTCATGTTCTGTTCAAGAGACTTGGCGGAAGCCATTTTCAACCGTTGGGTTCCTCACGTGCCAATGTAAGTAACATTCGACTTCCAAAATGTGTAATAATGGATATGGAGAGTGAGAGCCGATGGTTAGCATCCGGAGATGAAGGTACATGTGAATTGGTATTGCAAGAGTTGCCATCTTTTGGGGTTGTTCAGCGTTTGAAATTACCAGAGCATGTGCGGGATCTGAAGTATTCTTCTACTCTGAATCATGGATTACTGGGATGTTTAACTGGAAAGTCATTGCAACTTTTCTGTACCAAACTCTCTTGAGAAAGGTAATTCTATATCATGATGCGTTTTCTTTTCTTTTATAATTTTGGGCCAACTGCTGTATGCCTGCATCATTGTATGACTGCGATATGTAGTGTGAGGAAAGGAGGGGCGTCAGGGGAAGGAACGCTCGTGTTTTGCTACTTTTGTCTTGGGAATTTCAGCTATCACCACTAACTTAAACTATGATAGCATGGAATCACAAGTTTGGGGGAAGTGTACAGTGCAACTGTTTATAATCTAGTTTTAATGGCCATATTTTAATGCTCAAACTTTATTGCTTAAGTTTTTTAATGATTTGATGTAGTTGTCAGTTGTCATAGTACATAACCAGCTTCTTGTTTAACCCCTCTCCGTATGGCAGGTTCCTTATCCTCAGAGCAATGAAAGAAACCCCTCAAAAATTTAATTCTAGGTACATATTTTCGCTGATTCTTTGGTTTGTCGAGCCATATTTAATATATTTATCCACTTTTGTTGGGATTCTTGTTTCCCATCACATGTAAGAGCATGTACACTCCTTTTGATTTTGTAACCCCTCCAGAATAAGGTCACATAGGATGTCTATCGGTGAGCCTAAGGATGAATGTAATTGAGTAGCCAGGTTTTTGTATACATATACACTTCGAAAAATGGTTCACCGCTTTCATTTTTTGTAATCAAACTTTTACAAAACTATGAAACGGTAGGTCGAAAAACTTGGAGAAGGGTTAACATATCCGCAATCTCTTGTAATTTTCAGTATTTGGGTCGTGTGCCTCAGAATGGATAGCCTTGTATAACTCATGTTTATGCGCATGTACCAGCCTCCCATATTTGGTCAAGAGCCCAGAGGAATTCGAACGTGGCTGGCTGACAGTAAATTGGTGTGCCAGGAAATGACGAGTTCGATCTGCGTTTGTTGAGAAAAATATTAATACTTTTTGATATTTAATATAAAACATATTTTCATTATTATATTTAGAAAGTTGATTTAGTTAGATAATATAACATGTATTTTATAAAATGTCCTAGTTATCTTTCTCAATTCCTCCATTTTCCTTTTTTTCCTTGATTATTGTTGAGAGAGCATTAATAGGGAAAAATAAGGAAAATGCTATCAAATATGAAAACTATATCTTATATTTATGACAAAGATCAAATGTCTTATATTAAGGATCGGAGGTAGTGTAAGATATAGTTGACTTTTTTAGATATATTAAAGAAGTTAAATAAGTTAAATTAACTATAACATTAATCATAAAATATGTTGTGTAATATTAAATTATATATTAATTTATAAGTCAAGTAAATTAGTTTTAAAAAAATATAAATATTTTAAGGTAACTTATTTAATTTCCTTATTTTTTTTAAAAAAATCTACTAGATACGGTGGTAGCACATTTAATTCATAATATAAGAGTTAATTGGAGGATTGGATTTAGACTAAAATATTATATCTCAATTCATTTTTTTTTATGTTAATTATTTTTTCTAAATTAAGTTACTTAAATTTTAAGTTGATATATAATATAATGTTACATGTATTTTAGACAAATCAAATCAAATGTTATAATTACAGCTAATTTATTCTAGTTTTTTCAATCTACCCAAAATTATTTAACTAGCCAATAAAATTGGAACGCTATAGAGAAGATTGTCATGAGCCTTTGCGCAAGGATAACACACAAATTGAGAAGTGATTCCAGTGTTTGTTACAACAACTATTTATGGTTATCTAAGATTGAGAAGCAAATTTATCTCGAAGTTTTTATGAAAAAGCAATGTTACTTAGAGGTTTGCTTAGGGTCATTCTTTCTCCGAAAGTGTTGGAATGGAGCAATGTTGTCATTTTCCGTTAAAAAATTAACGGTCAATGTCAAATTTTTAATGGTCAACATTAGTTTTTTCAACGATATGGGGCAACATTACTATATTTTGAAATTTCCAAGGTGACATTAAACTTGAAAAACATTAGGTTTAATGTGCAAAAATACACATACACTTTGATTAGAGGAGAGCTCAATTAATATAATTTTTTTAAAAATTATTTTCATTAATATAATTTATTTTTTTAAACGGCAAGTGCTTTTTTAAGGTGCACAAAGTGACTACTTAGTTAAATTATGTGCAAAATAATATTTGACCGTTAAGTTTGATCTTTTTTTTTTGCTAATTGGACAATAATATGACTTTCAAATGTGTAAAAATATACATGCAATTTGACCAAAAGAGCGTCCAACTCCAAGTAATTTTTTAGGTGTAAAAATATTGTTTGATCATTAATTTGACTTTTTTTACTAACTCGGACAATGACACGCTTTCTTTTTATTTCTTTTCTTTGTTTGGATTTTCTTATTAACAATATTTATTATTATTTTAATATAATATAATATAATTATTTTTATTTTTATTTTTTTTCAGTTTTGAAATATTGAAAATAGAATATAAATATTGATTTCCAATTTATTTATATCTCATTTTTATTTATAAGTAATATATTTCTATATTTAAAGATGAAAAATAGATAACACGAATATTTCAAAATCTAGTACAATCAAGGAAAACAAAGAAAACAAAAGAATAAAAAAAAAAGAAGATCTTTTATTTTTCATGTCCCGGATTATGTTCTAAATCACTAGATAGAAATCCGAAGATGAAAAGAGAAACAAAGAATATCACTCATTACCGTGTAAACAAAAAGTTGTAGAGTGAGTATTACACAATATCCAATTGGATTCTAAAAAGCCTAGGCTTCAGGTAATTTTGCAAAGAAAAAACTACTTGAATAAAAAGTAGAGTGAATATAAATACAGACCAAACTAAAGATATTAAGTGTAAAAACAGTTTATTCTTTAGATAATTTTTTTTTTTTTTGTGAATTCATTTAAAAAATTTAAATTAAGTTAATATTATTAAGTATTAAGATTCATATTATTATTATTAATAATATGATAAAATAATAATAATGAATTTTTTATTTAATTAATATGAATAAGTTAATAAGAAATCCAAATAACAAAATAATAATAATAAAAATACTTGGTGTTGGGTGCTCTTTTGGCCAAACCACATGTGTATTTTACTATTTTAGCACCTTTGAAAGCCACATCATCGTCCATTCAGCAAAAAATAAAGTCAGACTTAACGGTCAAATGATATTTTTACATCTAATTTGTAACCACTAATCACTTTTGCACATAAAAAAGCACTTGTCGTTGGACGCTTCTTTGAGCAAAGCAAATGTGCATTTTTGCACCTTAACCCAAAACATTATAGGACAACATTGTTCCTTTGCAAAAAAATTTAGAGTAAAAGAGAAAGTCAAACTTAACGGTTAAACGGCATTTTTATAACTAATTTGTAACCACGTAATCATTTTTGTATATCAAAAAACACTTGTCTTTGGACGCTTTTCTGACCAAAGCACATGTGCATTTTTGCACTTTAACCCAAAATATTATACTCCCTCCCATTCCTAATTATAAGATATATTTAACCGATTTTGATTAAGGAGAGAAGTTAAATTAGTTAATTTTACTCATTTTCCAAAAATTCCCTTATATATATTTAAAATAACATAAATAAAAGTAAATCAACAACATTTATGATTTATCATATACCTCTCCGACTTAGAATTTTCCTTTTCACACGTTTTCTAATTAAAATAATAGTCTTGATATATACATAAATATGTGTGTATATATGTATACATATAGATATATATATATATATATATATGTACACACATACATACATATATCTACACACACATATGTACACATATGTATGTATATATAAGTGTGTGTACGCGCAGAGATAGGTGTGTGTGTATTTGCATGTAGACACACACACACATGTATATTTGTGTGTGTATCTATGTGTGTATATATATATCTATGTGTATGTATGTGGGTATGTAGACTCTTGCAATCATTGAAACTTTTAAATTGTTAAATTTTAATTTTTTTATCGATTAACTGTCGTTAATTTGCCTAAATTAACGACAGTTGATCGATAAATAAATTAAAATCTAACAATTTAAAAGTTTTAATGATTGTAAGAGTCTACACACCCACATAAATTTAATCATCATTCACCAAAAATCAAACACACTTGAGAGAATAAAATAGGGGTAATTTAGGAAGAAATTGACAAAAATTAGAATGTTGTCCTATAATTAGGATCAAAACTAACTCCCAAATATTATCCTATAATTAGGATCAGAAAGAATAGGACAATATTGTTTCTTAGTGAAAATTTTTAGAGTAAATTTACACCTCAACTCTTTCATCTATAAGAAGGTTTGTACTTCGTTAAAAAAAAAAAAAAAGAATGGTTTGATATTTGGAAGGGTGGATAACAAAACAAATCCGACCTGCCGGATTCGAACCAGCGACCTAAGGATCATCTGTCGAAACAACTACAGTCCTCCGCTCTACCAACTGAGCTAAGGTCGGATATTGGTGAGGCCGTGCAGCAAAAAGCTAAGATCAAATAAATGTAAAATTCCCTTCTCAACATCGTTTTAACTTATAGCTATCACTCCATCAGGGATGGACCCATACTGTTCTCTAATAAATAAAAGGCACCTGCCTCCGTTTCCTATAATCAAAAAACCTTTTGATACCGATTTAATAAAAAAAACGTAAAAATTTTCAATTTTAATATCCTTAATTTGTGAAATATTTAATTTGTTTATTTATTAATAATTTTATAGGAATATTGAATTCCTTCTTCTTTTCAGCGGAAGGGATACAAATACTATTTGAAAAGAAAAATATAATTAATGAACATGTATTTTTAATTTTACTTTTCCTTCTTTTGACATGGTTTTGACGGTTTCCAGCTAAATACAATACTTTAACCGGGAGAGAATAATCTCATAATCATTTTTCTCATTTTCTTATCAAAATCTTATCTAGATTAAAAAATAATGGTTTCGATTTAATATTTTCTAAAATAATAATTATAATATTTTATAATTTAATTTTTTTGTAAAATTTTGTTTGTGTTATTGTACTGTTCTGAATTATGAAATCATATTTTAATAGTTTAAATTTATTTATTTATGTTTAAAATAATATTTTACAAAATATGAAATTTGAACCATTTATTTATTTTTATTCTAAGGATGAAGTGAGATTCTGAAAAAAAAAAAAAAAAAAAAAAGAGACAAATGATTATGAGAGAGCTCAAATTCCACCGACTTCAACCTATTCCATTTCGGAAGATGATAGTCTCCTAATACTTTTCCTCCTTTCTTTCTTAAAATCTCATTTCCACTCTCAAATAAAAAAAATAATAGTTCAGATTTAATATTTCTTAAAAGTATTATTATAATATTTTATAATTTATTTTTTTTAAGATTTTGTTTGTGTTGCCGTGAATAAAAATTTTTTAAAAATATGAAATCTAAATCATTTATTTTTCTTAATCATGAGATTCTTCGACATGAATAATGGGCCACGTGACTTGTTGGTGCTATTCCTATTATTAAGTGCCCCTTTCTCTTTTTATTTTGTTTTGTTTTGCGATTAAGCGCACGATCCTTATCATCCCATTATCGCTATTCACTAAATCTCCAAATGACTAGTAGCACGACACAACTTCCCCTGGGTTTAACTTTTCTTTGTTGGGGCAAGAACCATTTTTACGAGAATAAGATGGAACAAGATTTGAGAGAAATTTTGTTTGATAACTGTGAACTCTTCACATAACGCCATTTGATCCTTTAAAGAATATCGTCCTATGATCTTGTTGTAGCAAGTTCTGAAGTTCCAAATGACAGTGCCAGGGAAGACCCAACACATTGGATTTTTCCAATAGTTGATTAGTGAGGAACGATATGATACAGATCAAAATAAAGTATGGAGATTTTTGTGACGAAGTTTGATTAAACACTCAGATTACACTTAAATTTAATCCATTTTCATTTGCTCAACCATTTCTCTGGATCCCTATCTAAGCTTTGGAATGCATTATGGGAGAAAGGAATCTTTTTTGGGGAGGGTTTTATTTGGGGCCATGGGCCAACATCATTATTGTGATTCATGAAACAAAACATGTCATAATCAAAACTGTTAAAGGAATGTCAAATGCAGAGAAGGATACTAACAAGTCCTCTCAATTATATATGATGATTTGTGTGTGGACATCATCATCATCGCGGGTCTCATTCTCAAAAGCATCTTCCACAAGCAATCATACTCGTTCAATTATAGAAAGACTGGAATTCATATTCATATTAGCCATTTAGCCTCCATCATTATCCTTATCAGTGTGATTGTTAGGATTATAGAAATCAAGATAGGAGACTAGAACCAGAATCTGAGTTCTAAGGAAAATGGAGACAATCTAGAGTCAGAATCTAACTCCAGCCAACACAACACAATTCTGAAATATTATATCTTCATTCATCACTTCATAAAACACAATACATGTAACATAAAAAGAGTTGCCTATCTAACTGCCTATACATAACTCATCATTTGTCAGATAACATTTAATAACTACCTATAACCGATAATAACTATTCTCGCTTTATCCATAACTGATAACAACTATTCGGCCTTATCCTATATTTGTATCTGTTTGCGTCTGGAATACACTAATAGAGGCAGGGGGTTATTCTTCCTGCTATTATCATTCCTATCAATATCCACCCCTAGGAGAATAGCCTTGTCCTCAAGGTGATAGGAAGGAAGGGAGCAGTTTTGCATTTATGACCAGTAATAAATTATCATCACATCTGAAACAATTCTTTATCTCTGTGTAACTGATGCTTGTCAGTTTCAGAAATTTGTGCAGTGGTAACTGCCCAAGTTTGACTGATAACTGATGGTAATAACTGCCTCCGAAAATTTCTCTGTTTTTTGTTTTTTCCTGTCAGCAACACATGACCCCAAATTTCCCGTGAAAAAGAAAAACGTCCAGAAGTCTGCCATTGTAATTTGGTTTCACTGGGATGACCAAAGGAAAATGAATGCTCTTTCTGTTTCTTCAATTTGAATAGGTCTGCATCTAGATGATTTAACTTGGATAAAATTGCACCTAGTTGCTGTGAAAAGAGGCCTTTTGGTGATGGGTTATTATTTTCATTGGGTGGACGGAGTGCTTGATTGGGTTTAGGATGAGGTTTCGGCAATATAAGATCATTGTTGTGAGAGGACTGATGTGTGATCACCATTGATTACAAACAGGCCCAAAGATTCACCGCTCTGATACCAAGTGTTAGGATTATAGAAATCAAGATAGGAGACTAGAACTAGAATTTGAGTTCTAGGGAAAAGGGAGATAATTTAGAGTCAGAATCTAACTCCAGCCAACACAACACAATTTTGAAATATTATATCTTCATTCATCACTTCATAAAACACAATACATGTAACATAAAAAGAGTTGCCTATCTAACTGCCTATACATAACTGTCACTGTGCAGATAACATTTAATAACTACCTATAACTGATAATAACTATTCTGCCTTATCCATAACTGATAACAACTATTCGGCCTTATCCTATATTTGTATTTGTTTGCGTCTGGAATACACTAATAGAGGCAGAGGGTTATTCTTCCTACTATTATCATTCCTATCAGTGATTGCTCACAAATTAAAGGTCCATATATGGAGAGCAGCTTGAAGACCACGTTAATATTAATTTTTAAAAAAAGTTGGCAAATTTAGCAGAGAAAGTTATTTAGCTGTGCACAACGTTGTGTGCCGGGGGGTTGTTATATGCTCAAAAAGAGAATATATGGAGCAGAAAAATCTTCAGGACAAACCAAAACTCAGTGTAGTTAAAAACTCGTTTTATCACTACGATTTTACGATTTTTTTTTTCATTAAAACGATTTTACTAATTTTCCAAACGCTTTTAAGTTTTTATGATTTTTTTACGATTTTACTACGTTACAATTTTACGTTTTACGATTTTTCATTCTCCTTCCGTTTTCAGGTAAAATCTACGTTTTCACTACCATACTCACAACATCGTTTATATGGAGATGTTACCGTTTGTTTCTTTTGAATCATTAAAAAAAATAATGAAATATGCCAGAGTGTTGAAAGGGTACTTCCGCATACATAGGACAATGAAAAATGAGAGACTCATATGAATAACTGAAGATTCATTGCATGAGCCTTGGATTGGAGCAGAAGAAGGACATGTCCAACACAATTCAACATTAAATACACAACAGTAACATCATCAGATGAAGAGCGTGCATATTATTATTGTACACTCTCTCCAATGCAATAAATACCACATAGGCTTGACTTCCTTGCTTATATTACTTGACACTGATCTTATTTCTCTCTTCCATTTTCTTGGTCTCCAGCATCAACAAATGTAAAACAAAAACGAAATTCACCGACATAATAATCTTCCAAATTTGGTCGTCTCGGGAGCCTTGAAAGCTCTGCACCGGACACTTGCATCAATAATAAGGGGGGCCTAATTTAAGACACCACACGACAGAGAGAGAGAGAGAAACTTTGTGAAACATAAAAAAAGAAGAAGTCACAGATGAACAGTGTTTTGGGAGGTAACAATAATAAATAAAGCATTCCAATTTCAGTGGGAATGCAAGCATTCTGGGGTTAGTCTGTGGTCTCTTTTAGGATCCCTGCAATAATTGTAAACCATGTGGTATCTCTGTACCCATCTCATGGCCGCATATTGTTGTCGTGTAAGGCCACCGGAGCGGTACGGCGAGGCAGAGACAGGGTGGCACCTGGCTGGGGTGTAGGCAGAGCAACCACTAGCCTTAAAGTTGGTGTACCTCGCAACAAAAGGCTGATATCTGTAATCAGCTTTGTACTTGCCATCCTCTGTTGCCCATGATGAAGCGTCCCATATTGAGCCATAAAGCCACATTGGCCTCACTGGAAAAGTTGCCGCACTCTTCCTCGGGTATCTCCTTATGGGCACATCATCCACAAAGAATCTGAGTAAAAGGGGGGAAAAATCATCTTGGTAAAAAGTCTAGTGGGGTTTTGTCTGTGACTGTAACTGCTTGCTCATTTTTATGAAGTTAGTTAATACCCTGTGAGGCCAGCCGACAAAGAACACATCATATCACTAAATTACTGTCACTTTAAACTTTTCAGATCCCTTTCGCTTCCTTCACTAATTTCAGAGAAAATAAAATCCATTCCTTTTCATTCAAATTTTATGCTATTGGTGCCTAGACTGTGATACCAATTTCCAAGTACCAATGAAATTTGAGCCACATACACGAAGTTCAAGTTGATTCTGCTTTTTTTAATCCTATCTATTCATGAGAAAATGAATGCTCTGTGCCCGACTCCTTTACACTAAAGACAGGGAATTTATGCATTTAATAATCACACGTACACAGATTAAGCTTTCACAGAAACAGTGAAGTACAGTGACTTACATTATTTCCTTAGGACTCCACAGCAGAGCATAGTGATGAAAATCTTGGGTAGGATCAAACCAGAGATGGAATTTCATCTCTCTGCCTATAATTTTCCGATCACCACTTCCTCTTATATACACATTGGTCTGCAAAGTGTAAGGCTTCCCAAATATTGTCCCCAGAAATTCAATGTCCACCTCATCATGGAAGCCTGGATGTGCTTCATTGTTTGAAAGCTGACATTGATCAAACCACACAAGTGATTAGTTAACCAACCCAACTTTGGCTAAGTATGAATATGTTATTCCTATGTCAAGTATTTTGATCATATCTTACATAGAGGGATGATATAACGCCTGCAGTATATCCAGGTTGGAGCTTCATGGAAGCACCGAAGTAACCAGACCGGAATGGGCGAACAGACTTGAAGCCACTACCTGTTTCCCAGGAAAAGATATAGAACAAGTGGATTGCTTTTTCAAATAAAAAGAGATGAAGATTCAAGATATAAAATGAGACTGTACTAATCAAACCTGAGGTTTTATCAAGCCATATTCTTAATTCATTTTTGTGTAGTGTTTGGTGCTGAGGACCCCAGAGGTTTCTAAATCCTTTGTAAAAGCTCATAGACCTGAACTTAGAGCTTGGCCAGTAGCCAGTTGAAGGTGGCCCGTAGGCACTGCTTGAAGGGATCATAAAGATTACAATAATGAAGAGAAGGAGAGCCATAAAGATAGAAGAAATGGTGAATAATAGCCAACGGAGTAAACTGAAAGCAGACTGAATCTGCTATGCATAAATGCAGGGTCTGATAGAGGCTGCTCAGCAGCTCAGGTCTGGTGGTGTCTATGGAAAGAGTGTAGCGGTCCAGTTTGATATAAATAAAGAAAATTTATGGGTCCCCAAAGAGAACTAATGGTGAAATTTAGGCCGGCTTAGAAGAATTAAAGATACCAATTTTATTTTTTATTTATTGGAGATCATAAATGACAAACGGGGAATCTAAGGAGTTTATTTTATAATTTCTTCTTAATAACCATTGCAACTACTTTCCCTTCAACCTATATCATGACAGAGATTTTGTTAGTCTAGTTGGAAAGCTAGAAAAATGGGATGTTAGGATGCAGAAGGGGTTGATGGGTATCTTAAATGTGCCTCTATGTCATTTTGTGAGGCTTTAAATTCCCATAAACTATTAATACCCTCATTGAAGGCACTTGAATCTGGTCTTTAAAAGCAATAGTTGGATTAACCCTTTATACTTTTTATGGTGTAAGCTACAATTAACATGCAGTGAATAGATATCCAGTGTTAATAAGTGAATATATTTGTTAAAATGGGTTATATATGCTGGTCATATGTGGTATTAGAGTCGGATTTATATTCTAGTCTCCACTAACTATGGGTGCCATTTGCACTCAAACCTGGGCTTTGAAAGAAATAGTTGGATTAGCCCCTTCTGTTTTGTACTTTTCATGGTGTAAGCTATAATTACTATGCGGTTGGTAGGTAAATACCAGTGTCAACTATCCTAAAAATTAAAGTAGATGTTTGATTAGCAAGCATGACGATTTCGTATCTTTTATTTGTGGGAACCATTTTCATGACACGTTTCCTTCTATTTTGACTAATCACAATGGACAGGACAACTCATATTTTTGGGTCGAAGATTAGAAATGGGTGTCATTCGTCCCCGTGTAGGTTCTAATGCCAAATTTTCGGAACAAAACACGAACAATCATGCTAAAAGTTTAAACTTGTACTAGAGATACACCACGATTTTTTTAACCTAGATAAGACACTGGCTCAGTCTCTGCAAACTATGGGTGCTTCCTAGCCGAACCCGTTCCACACCCCAGACCCAAGACGTATTAGTATTGGTGTTTTTGAACTTGTGAACTCCATGGATGGAGTGGGCCAGGAGCTATCCATGTGGGACCCAATGCATGATTGGATTATAGTTGCATTAGCATGATTGATTGCCACGTAGAATAGCCTTTAGGGATCCTAGCAAATATTAGAAATTCATCCACAAAAACACACTTCTTGAGTCATTATTATGTAGGTTGTGAGCAGGATATTAATTTGACTCTACAATAAATGTTAGATTAATACATAAGAGCACATATTGATAGCAATCAATCAGGCTAGATATCTTATCTTACGAGTTATGGGCACTTTTTGTCCAAAACTTAGACAAAAGAAAGCAACATTCTCCGTATGGGGCTGTGAGATCAGAAAATGAAAGCTGTCAAAAAAATTTCTATCCTGGATCTGGAGAATGGTAGGTTTTGAGAGTGTTGCACTCTCATTGATCTCTACCCTTCTTGCTGTTCATCTCCTCGCTCAACTATATAGATATAGCAATGCTGATTAGTGATTAGTCTAACTCACTAATCATTGTCATTTATAGGATTCCTTCAAACCTATTATCAACCAAACTGTTGCTTAATCTGTTTAGTGTTTCGTGAGTAGAAACAGTTCTTCTGAGACTAAAAGTATAGCAATTGACCATGAATGATGGAGATTCTAATCCTTAATAATATTTCCCGTCTAATTTTCTTGCTACTTGAAATGGTTATTACTTGCCGTACAAAAAGTTGTTTGGCGTTTTGGGGAGCAATGGAAATTGAGGCCAGACATCAATTAACCATGAGTGGGTGCTTTCAATTATGCTCTTTGGAGACAAGTGCTATTATAATTAAGTCCTACAACTTTCTCTAGCAATAGACGTGTCATAAACATTATGGAAGGTTATGAACAATTTTGGAGAATTTATACAGAGCCAGGTGCAACCAATTAGGTGAACAGCATATTTAGTTGCATGCTCAGAGCATCTTTCAAGTATTTGATAACGTGGGTCACATCCTACATATATAGTAAATATTTGAACCTGGAGACATGATTTCACAGGGGCAAACCTCAGAACCCATAGTAACGGATCATTTCTAGGGAGCTTCAGCCACAAATATCTGATATTCATTTTGTGTAAAAATTGACACGAGAAAGTGAGAGTCACTAGCAATAAGTAAACAACCTAAGATGGATGGAAACAATAAATAATTATGGTCGGAAAAATAAGCTTAACAGTGACTTATGTTCCCTGAGTTTTGAAAAACCAACATGCAATAGCTTCGTTTGTTGAAGTAAAAATACATGGATTGGAATGTGAACTATTTTGTCGGTCACTGAGAAGAATACTGTGAGAGGGATGGGACTGGGTAAAGAGGGTTAGTAGGAATGGGACCACCTTGTCCGACAAATCAAAAGGCTCACAGGTGCCTTGAATTGCTTGCATTCGATTCTCTGATGATGGTGAGTTGGTAACTTTATTTTTCCCCCCTATAAAATCACCCGTAAAAGATACAACTATATAGGCCAAACAAGATAGCGCAATCTTAGCCACAAGAGTGACTTGAAAGAATCAAGGTGATCATTCTTTCTTCATTTGCAGATCTGATCTTTTTTCTGATTATAGCAGTTTGAAAGCGAAGCAACCCGCCCAAATTTGGTTGGGATCAATTATTGAGTGATGCTATGTATGTGAGCTGTATTGAAGTTAACAATATGAATATTCATCAGTTGTATAAAGTCGTCGGGAGATATAAATATTCTCTGACCCTATGAATATGATGAATATGAAAGATGTTTATTGGTCTGCTCTAATCTAATGGACGTCACGTGAAGACTTGGCTTCATGCTTTGCTTCCCCCAAGGACTAGCGGGTGCTCTATATACTGCCCAGTATTATTAACAATGGGTTGAGTTGTTCTCATCATTCTTTTCTTATTATTCATTATAATCTTTAAATTATGTTCATCCAATCAATTTGAAAGGTCACAATACTACTTTGATTTTTCTCTCTCATTTCCAAGCTCATAAAGGATAATGGGAAAAGAAAATCATGAGAGGATTTGCTTCATGTGCATGCAATGTGATGTTTTAAGGGAGAAAATATATTCTACATTATGGGTTTAATGCTTGTTTATTTGGTGAAAAGGATATTTAAGAAATAAAGAGAGAAAGGTAGATAAATTATATAGTTTTTCTTCAAAAAATGCCGAATGAGATGTAGGAATATCTGTAATGCAAATTGATCATTATAAATTCTTACGTTTGATATTTTCTTGAAACTATATTGTAGAGGTGATTACGAGTAGTGATGAATTCATTGATAATGAGCATAAGTCATTGGGATTCGCTCAATGGTCGCTTTAATAATTTTCCAGAGAGCCAAAAGTTGAGGTATGGCATGGATCAGTCCATTGAATTTAGTCCAAAAATAATTTATTTATGCAATCCTTGTCGGCCGAAATCAGGTGTAAAATATTCGTCCAAAAAAAAAAAAAAAAATTGTGTAAAACTAAAATAATTGTAAGAGCAATTGCAAGTCACGGGGACAACTTTATGGGGAATTGGGCTTATTGTATAGAAGGCTTGGAGTATTGGGCTAAACCTCGAAGTTCATCCTCGGGTCCCAATTCGGCTTTGTATTTTTTCACACCCCGATCCAATTGTAAAAGAAAAGGAATTTTGTACATAGTTCCCTAATTAAAAAAATTAATTTTTAATTTACCCTTTCACTTTAAATCCTCATTTGCTTTTGAAATTTAAATCCCAATGTGTTGTGGATATTGACTCCAAATATTCATCACCACAAACACATTATGATTGGACTAGACAACAAATAAACAAATAATAAATTTTGTTCATATTTAGGATCAAACCCAAAAAAAAAATTCCTATATAACATTTTTTGGATACTCACAATTCTTACATGGAAACTTTTAAGGTAAAATTAAACATTTAAGTTCACCTTTTCATTACCCCGAAACACATGCATGCTAGCTAGCTAGCTGAGTAAGACTGTCTGGTTTCCTCAAACCAATTGGTAGATTGTGGCTGCCACCAATGCTAATTGAGAAGGATGCATAGGAGTCAATGGAGTCCTCTTATTGCAGGCTTACAAGTAACGGGTGCTATTTCATGAACTGCATAAAGATGGTTGGTGCACGTACCAATTCTGTAAACAACTTTGTAGGACATAGTTTGTAGTGTAAATTGTACTATAAACTATGTTATATTTATGACCGGAGGTAGTACTTATATTTACATGTGGTATAAACCTGTCAGGCTTTCAGGTCAAATATTTTAAAATGATGTAGTTTTGTTGAATAAAGGTATCTTTTCTTTAAAAAACAAACCTGGTCTTATGTGAACAACACAAAGATCAACAACAGTCATAAAATGATGGAAGCAATGGTAAGATGAAATCTGTATTTAAAATTTTCCACTATGTATACTGTAACAGTGCACAATTTAGTTTTCTATTATCATTCTTTATGTGTTTTAATGAAATTCCCTGTTTTCTTTCCTCTGCTCATAGCTCAGGTTTGGTATTGTTAAGGATCAGTTGGGACCTTCTTTGAGTAGGAACTTGCGTTCTGTTGGTTGGTCTGTGTCACAAGTTTCTATTGTTCACAATAATGTGAGTTATATCTGCTCAGGTCCTACCTGTGTGTATGTTGTTAAGTAGTCGAATTTGCATTTTGAAAATATTGCAATCAACGTGGAGATAACTAGCCATTTATTTACTGGGCTTAGGCCACATATTTGGGCTCTGACATGAACTTTGTTCATTTCTTCTCTTGCATCAGATAGATTCTGTTGCTGAAGAAGTTGAACGGCAGAAATCTACTTGTGATATGGTAGACATTTACAAATTCTGTATTCTGCTCATGGAATTTAATGATGAAAAGTAGTTTAGTCTATACATCTGACTCGTTTATTGTAGGTTATTATATGTGGAGGTGTCGGCCCAATGCATTCAGATGTTACACTAGCAGGCATAGCCAAGGCTTGTGGTGTTCGTCTGGTGTGTACCTTCATTCAATTGTTTCATTCTTCACTCTAGGAAATTATGATAGTGGTTCATAAGTAGCCTGACTTCCTTGAATGATGCTCAAGCTTCTTCTGCTGGCTTGGCTAAGTAGTACTTACTCGTTCCTGTAATGCATAACACGTCGGTGTGTTTTGTTTAGCATCAAAAAGCTACTTTTGGATGTCAAAATGTGCTTTATGATTTTGGCTTTTTGAAGATGTTTGTTATGACTTTTTTCAATTGATTGGCTTTTGAAAAAAAAAAAAAAAAAAGCAGCTTAAGCCATAAGCCAAAATTTCTTGCTTTTGGATTTTCCACCGTGGAGAGAGAAAAATAGCTTATGAAAGAAAAATATTAGGTCCCACTTTTTTGAATTGAAATATTATTATGGTCCTTATTATAAATCCTCATAGATGAAATTTTTTGTCCTAAATAGAAATTTCCTTAAAAGTTAATAATCATGATAGTACTATGGTTTAGGTCCATGAGAAATTTAATTGATGAGAATTACTTGATAATCTTTTTTTTATATATAAAAATCATGACAATACTTTGATTTAGATCATTCGTACCAATTAAATTTTCAATGGACTTTTCCTATTTTTTTTTTTAAAATTTAAATAGTTTAGTATTGTAAAACTTCTTCAAATAATACATTACCTTTTTTATTTTTATAAAATTTATGTCTTTTTCAGTCTTTTACCTTTAAACTTGCTTTTCCATTAATCATCCAAACAGTTTCCTGTATTTTTCACAACACACACACACATAGAATTTATACGTATTATTTAATAAGATTCATATCCTTTTTGGTCATTTTCTATCTAAACTTGCTTTTCAAAATATCATCCAAACAAGTTTCAGAAAAGTCACTTATGCTACCGTCAATTTACTCATAAATCATATTATACAATCTGATTTTTACCCTATCTTGAATTTGCATAAATCGATTACAAATAAATCACTTTTCACACTGCTATCCAAAACACTATCATTGAAATGGTTGGTCATTTGCTTTTAATGTAGGCTCCTGATGAAAATTTCAAAGAATACCTTAGGCATATTAGCAGCGATCAGTGCAATGGCGACTGGAACAAGGTAATTCAATGAAGAAAATTTTTAAATTTTTTCAAGTTAAAATTGACAATGTACTTCTGCATTCATCTATTTTGGTCTTCACCTTTCAGATGGCTCAATTTCCTGAAGGCATCACCGAATCATTGCATCATGATAAGTTATCTGTGCCTTTGGTATGTCCTTGGAACTCAAATAACAGAAAATCCAAAAATATCATAATTATAACCAGTAGATTAGTTACCTATTCTGAGGAGCAACTGACAAAAAATGATTTTATTTGCATTAAAAAAAAGTTCTTCGCACCAAAACCTGTATTTATATTTTGTGATTGAAGCTTATATATGTAGTTTTACTGTGTTTCCTGCAGATAAAATGTCAAAATGTAGTAGTTCTGGGTGCAACAAATGCTTTGGAGCTGCAAGAGGAATGGAACTGTTTGATTGAGTTGACAAAATCTTCTGACCTGTTCGCATTGCCGAAAGCCTATGTGTCGAATAACGTGACAACAAACCTCTCAGATGTATGTGTTAACCACCCTTCCTTACTTAACATCTATAACCACCTTTTCTCTCTTATATTATCCTGCTAGTTACTCCCTCCGGTTCTAATTATATGAACACCTTTATAGTGACCAAAGCTAGTATTTTGATAATTATTGTGCCGTTGACATGTTATTTGTTATTTTCCTTTCAGTTTCTTCTTTTTGTTTACAATTTGGTCAGATCTCATTTTATTGTTGGGCTATTTAAACTTCAGGTGGAAATTGCTCAACCTCTACAAAGCTTTGTCTTGAATATCCTGATCTCTACATTGGTACAAAATGTATGAACTAACTATGGTAGATTTTAGCAGCACAGAACTTTGCATTTATCTCTTTCCTACTGTATCTCATCTTTTGAATATACAGGGGTGTCACAGCAAATTCAGAAATGGATCTCTGGCTGTAATTAAGTGTCACAGGAAAGGTACGATGAAACCTCCATACTCCAAATCCCTTCTTCAGAAATAGAAGTGTAACCTTTCTTGATATGATGCTAGCTTCTCTAATGTCATTACAGGACCAAGCACGCATTGAGTCAGCTGTAAAAGCATTATACAAGAAGTTTGGGTCAGATGCTTTCATGAATATGAACTGAAATTATGAAGATTTTGGCGTTCTTGTAAGAACCATGCTGTCTCGGTTGAACAACAAAAATAGCACAAACTGATGACATAAAACTGACTTGGGATTTGGACATCCGAATCCTTGTTGAATTCTCATATTAGATTAAAATCATAGCAACTATGCGTATAGGCTATAATTGTTCATTGGAAATCCTCCGTCTGAACCATTTAGTTAATGAAGATAACTACATCCTCCGCAATAGCATAAATCTATCACCTAATCTTGGTTGCTGTATATAAGTTTGAACCATTGATTTGTTAAATTCTTAAGGTCGCATTGCCCAAAAGAAAATGAAAATACAAGCATTCTTTTGTCATGATGCCAAGCTTTTGGTGCTGAGGTGTTAAGAAAGTACGAACCAGAGACAACTGATTATTAAACATCAAAACCACTTTTATTTTGCTAATTCAAGTTTGACTTGGCTTCTGAATTTAGTATATACTCTTGGAATAAATTATTGTATGGGTGGATAACAGGATAATCAGGTAGGTGTGTGCTAGATCTTAAAAATATATTCCAAAGTCAAAGTTTCTATTGAAAAAGATAATAACAAAGTCCTATCTCATCCTGAAAAACTGACACACTTGGTTGAAATGAAGTAGGCTGAAGAGCGAAAAGAATAATGGAGGGCTTCGAGAAGCAAATGGATAGGGAAACATCAAAACAAAAGGAGCAGTACATGAAATGATTGAGATTGATTGGGAGGTGTCCTCCTTGTTCCTGCAGCCGAATAGGTTTACTCATTCATGTAAGCTTGCTAGGTTAACATGTTTCGCCTGATTGTTTTTCTAAATCAATAATGATATTTAATTTAACAATAAAATGTGCATGTGAAAAATGTCAAGAATTTCTGGGCACTTCACGCCTCCTCTCATGGAGGAGACTGTGAGTTCTATACCATAAAGTGACCAAAAACAGTGTGCGCATGCCTGTGGGCCTCCTTCCCTGCGAGAGAGCGCTAAATTGTTAGAAAAAAGACAATAAATGCATACATAATATATTAATAAGCTTATATTATCAAAAAAAAAAAAAAAAGCTTATTATAAAAAAGAGAATATATTAATAAGCACTTTCATGGTTGAGTTTCAAAATTTAAAAGAAAGTTAATTAAATATTTCATGGTTGAGGTGCAATTTTAGTGACAGTTTTTACTGAGGGTGTCTAACAAAAATAAGCTCTGGAAAGGATATAAATAGCAAAAACATAATTTAAAATAGTGTAAATTTATCAAAAATCAAATTGCCATAAAATTATAAAAGAATAAAACTCTAACAGTGTTTAGTGAAATTTAATGGTTTTGGTGGATTTGCACCATTTTAAATTGTTTATTGTTATCCTTCCAAAAATTATTTATGCCAGACACTCATAAAAAAAAAAATTTATTAGTAAAATTAAACCTTAACCCAATATTTTACATTGAGTGAAACTTTGAAAGTGAGAACATGTGTAATAGGATTGAAAATATATATTATTGATCTTCTTATTACATGCATAAATATACATATATGTATAATACACATATACACACATACACACCCATATATATAGTGACAAAAAATAAAGATAAAAACATCTATGAAAAAAAAAAGGATAAGATGGGAGGCGGCAAGAGAGGTAGCTGCCATGGGTGGGTTGTGACTTGTGGCCCAAGTAATTAAATCTAAACCGGCCACCCGGTTTGGAAGTCAATAAACCGGTTTGGTATGGGGGCATCGACTTGATTCAAATTTTGTTTTCCTTAAAAAAATGGAAAAAAAATTATTATTATTTTATAATTTTATATTAATAACCCTGAATCTTCATTTTCTTATATGTTTGATTTACTGACCTTTAATCTAATATCTTGACTGGTTTAGTGGCCAGTCTGGGCTTAATAACCTTGCCTGTGACACATGAATCATATTGCCTCAGTGAATTCCACAACGGTACAATTATGCATCTTAAATCTTATAATTAACTAATATATGAACAGTGATTTATGTATTAACGTGGATGAACGATGAGCTCTGCGACAAGAACTATAATTGAGGAACATACGCATATATGGTCCCTTCTTCCTCTCAATTATACAACATCACCTGTCAATTTCTCCATGGCTTTGTTCATAAATCGACAGCACATCGCATACCAATTTTGAATATTTCGTCTTCCCATTTAATTACATATTGGTCACATCAATATATTATTTTCCCCATGTATATATATATATAACATTTTATAAGAATTTGGGCTCAAAAGTTGACTATACATCAGTGTAATGATTTTATTAATTAATGGGTGATTTGTAAGTATTATCTCTAAATGATGAAGCATCTCTAGATTATAGTAAGCTCTTGATATATTAGCCCATCATCGATCTAACTTTCTGTGAGATAGAAAATTTGAGATAATTAATAATGTTATTCCAATTAAATTTGTGAATAGTAAAATGTGACTTCTCATAATTTATTATTATATTTTATCTAGTATTGAAAAAGACATTCAAATTGCCTCGTCTCACGAGGGGATGCATGCATGCACATATACTGATCAAATTAAAGAAAACATTATTCCTTAATTGAATTGACAGTTGCAGCAACTGAAAAATGCATATTTTTAATTCTACTTATTATCCGTACGTACATACGTCTCATATCCAGCCTTCTTCATCTATTTGACTTCATAGCTGTACACCTAAATGTCTCTTATAGCGGCTAAATCAATAGTGTGTTCCATCATTTTCTCATATGGACAAAGTGATACATTTTGATTCGGCGTTGCATTTGGGTTATCAACACTTGATTTAATTTGGTGGCCTAACGTACCTAACTCTGATTCCATTACACATATATACATACAAACACACACACACATACATGTGCATTATAAACCTAATCCTGTTTCGGGTATAATAAGGGTCAAGTTAATTAATATATGATCATGCTTGCTTTATTACAGGCATCCTATTTCTTTCAGACTCATTATCGTCCCACGGTTAAGCAAATTTTTCATACAACAACATAATTAACTAGAAAATGTATTGCGGACAAGCACAATAATTCTGCCGAAGCATGGATGTCAATATATAAAGGGTTAAGTAGCATTTTTATCCCTAAGATACGCCCCGGGAGCAATTTTGCCCCGAAAGTTTTTTTGGGAGTAATGTTGCCTCGGAAGTCAAAAAACGTAGCATTGTTGCCTCTCTGTTAACAACCCTAAAGTTGACCGTTAGGGTTCACCGTTAGTTGACCGTCATGGTTTGTTAGCGGAGGGGAAATATTTCTATGTTTTTATACTTTCGGGGCAAAATTGCTCCAAAAAAAAGAGCAATATTGCCCCGAAAGTATAAAAACGTAGCAGTGTTGCCCCTCCGTTAACAAACCCTAACGTTGACCGTTAGGGTTGTTAACGGAGGGGCAACATTGTCCAAAAAAAATTTTGGGGCAAAATTGCTCCCCGACCGTATTACAAGTAAAAATGATACTTAACCCATATATAAATAATAATTAAGGCTCTATATATTGATAAACTTTGGGCCTCGCTGGCCAGCTCTTCCGCCATAATATAATGGCGAGGAAAAGGAATATTATGGACCAAACATTGTTTTTTGCATCTTAACTTGTTATTAAACGAAGAATCTGATCTACAGACAACATACAGAGAGAAACACTCGGAGTATTTTTCACGATAGAACCTTATAACTTGAGAATTATTTCACATTAAATCTTTCAATTCCAACTTAGTATACAGGTGGCTTTTTGGTGCTTCTGCCATTTGGTTACGCCTGGAAAGACTGAATATATATATATATATATATATATAAAATGTAATTTCTTTATAAATTATAATGGTGATTTAAATTTATATTACAAACCTGAAAAAAAAGACAGCTAGTACAACAAAAAGAAGGACTCGGAGACCCTTTACAGATAGAAATTTATAGAATATTTTTAGTATAAGAGTAACATGATTTTTATTTTTATTTTTAAAATCATATACCTCTTAATTGTATCATCCTTTCTTTCGTTTCAGTAAAGTTTAGCTTTTTAAAATCCAAATATTCGGTACTTAATTTAATAATATTTCTCTAGGGGGATTTGAGGAAACTATTTTTATATATTTTATTTTTCAGACAAGTATTTGCTCTTCCTATCATTATTTTTATTAATGAAAGGTAAAATAGAAAACTAATTAATATTATATTGATATTTCTTAAAGTGAAAACTGTTTTAAAATAAAATAAAAATATCAACGTGATAGATATTTGAACATGGATGGAGTATTGTTTTAAAATAATCTGATGTATTTTTGAAATCATTACCATTCTCTTCGAATAAAAAATCATTAAGAATACAGGGGATTTGCTGAGATGACGAATCGCTGCATATAAAATGCTGGGAACAAAAAGTAAAATTTTATAAAAGCGAAGTTAATTAACACAATTATTTTAACATATATAGTAATAATTCAAAATTCATTTAAAAACTCCAGATATAATATAGTTAATTTAATTATTGCGCAATAAAGTCTCACGAAACTAAATGGTAGTATTTGGATGAATTTATATAATGAGTTTGGCAACCGGGTGAGATGCAGAGAATATTCTCTTTTTCGAATATTCCTATAAATATATTATTGACATATGAGTATATGACCATTCTTGCTACCTTGTACATTTCTTTAATTAGTTTATTCATGTCGAATTTTGAAATAACATGTCACACATAAATCTTTTTAATGTGGAACATGTGATAAATAACTTTGGAGAGTAAATTATATATATCATTTTGGACAGGGAGAAACTTGTAAAAACATGAAATAAGAAAAAAGAAATTTTCGAATAGTTAGAAAATAACTTATCATCATGGATGTGATCGACCTGGAGAAAAAATATCTTATTATGATTTTTTCCTAGCACCAAATTTCCCCTTTTTTTTTGGAAAAAGACTCGTTCGTCCCTTTCGTGGCTGGGTTCATCACGCAAGTTCATCCAGTAAATGTTGAAATTAATGAAGTACGGTAATGATACATGCACCACTGGAATAGTATTCTATATATGTATAGAAAAAAAGAATAGAATTCTATATATTTTTTGGAAATGATGTGGAAGTCAATTTATGGGGTAAAATTAATATTATTTTTAAAATTAGAGACAGATTTAATGAGATAACCTACCTTTTTTTTTAGTTTGGCGAAATAATTGAAAATAATACATTTTTTTGAACCAAAGGAGTGTATCTTATCTTACTTCACTCTTATTATTTGAACTAAACATAATAAATAAGGATATTTTAGTCAAAGAAAATTAGATTTTACTAGTATTTTAGTACAGGCTGTCTAATAATTTTACTAATTAAACAGTAGCAAACAGTTTAGAAGTGCCATATGGAGGGAGCAGCAAATAATTGGACGTCCAATTTGACAATTGTTTACTTGTGACTCTGGCCCATGGCTTGAAAATACGTAGTTAATGAATGGACCATTCTGCCCAAATTTCAACGATAACTCAAGTATGCTGCAAAATTCGAATACTTTATATTGTGACCGGAGGCTGCAACAACCAAGCCAAGCAGCCACTGCACAAAAGCCTAATATAAGGTAATAGAAAGTTCTTATAGTTTGTGGGTGAAAGACGATTGCAAGTCATAATAAGAGGCCGTGAGGCCATTGACTTGTGCCATTTCTTCCTCTTTCATTCTCTCTCAACGAAGAAAAAGCTTCCTATGTCTCTATAACTCAACCTTGTTATTCGTGGATGCCTCTGTTTCCCACAATTCTTAATCCTTCCTTGGTTTTTCATTATCATCCATCAGACCCAATTACAATAACTTAACTACCATCAGTTCCACAGTATGGGTAGAGCTCCTTGCTGCGATAAGGCCAATGTCAAGAAGGGACCCTGGTCTCCTGAAGAAGATGCTCAGCTAAAGGAGTACATAGAGAAACATGGAACTGGAGGCAACTGGATTTCTCTCCCTCAAAAAGCTGGTAAAGATTTCTTTTTTTCTTTTTCTATCTTGTTCAAATTTGTATGGTGCTGATGAGACTCTAGCTTCTGACGGCAGAGTAGACAGTGATGTTCCAGTTTCTCTGTTCTGATGATTGGATATGTTGTGGGTAATTAAGGTCTCAAAAGATGTGGGAAAAGCTGTAGACTAAGATGGCTCAACTATCTCCGACCTGACATCAAACACGGCGAGTTCTCCGATCATGAAGATAGGATCATCTGCAGCCTCTTTGCTAGCATCGGAAGCAGGTATATATGCTCTCCGATTCATTCCTTCATCAAATTCCCAATTCAACTAACAAGTGTCTGTTTTCACTTATTGTGGGGAAATACTGTAAAATTCAGATCTGCTGATTTGAGCATTAACATGCATATATTGTGACAAAGTGCAGGTGGTCAGTGATAGCATCTCAGTTGCCAGGAAGGACTGATAACGATATTAAGAACTACTGGAACACCAAGCTTAAGAAGAAGACGATAGGCTTCAATGTTAATCCTTCACCTCCTCATCATCATCACCAAGGTACCCTTTTGCGGCTTCTCCAAAATTCAACTCCTTCTTCATCCTCATCATCAGCTTCTTCACCATTATCATCAATCACAGACAACAACACCATCAGTTCCTCTTACCGTCACCCAGCTACTTATGCTTCTTCATTCTCTGGTGCTGATCACCCCATTTCCTTCTTTTCGTCGGCGAGATTCTTGAACGGCCAGTCCTCTGCTTGTGATTCTGCTGCAGCTGGCTCATTCTATCAACCCCAAGAAAGCTTGATGGGTCCCATTGATCTAGTCTCAGCTGGTTGCAGCCAGATGAGTTATCGTGTGAAAGAAGCTGAGGCTACTGCCACTGGATATAATGGAGTAGGCAAAGGAACTATGGGGGAACAGATGATAGCTGCCAGTGATAACTATGATTATCTGAAAAATATTGGGATGGAAATTAAGGAAGAAACTCAGAAGGTGATGATGTATGATATCGACTACGTGAATGGACTGTGGGAAGAGAATCCGCCACTAGATTATGGGATAGAAGAAATCAAGCAGCTAATAAGTTCTACTAATAGCTGCAACAACTTTTTGTTTGATGACAACATGACACATTCAAGGGCCTTGTCCTACCACTGATGATTCATTTGAACGGTGTTGTTATTATTATTAGGAACCCTTCTACTTGCAATCGTTTATTAAGTAATCTTTATGAGTATGTTAGTCTTAAATTGTGCTATACTTTTTCTGGGAAATAATGATTCAGACTGGGTAACTTCGCCCTTTAAAATTAATCGAACAAGAGTACCATACTAGCACTGCTACCCCTTATCCACCACAATTATTGGAAAAATTTCCCCTCTTTTTTAAGCAGTTCCAAGCGCTTTCGACGCCAACAATATAATACCCATTTTTTATATGCATGTCTTGAATATATTTTCGGTCCTTTAAATATTTGTTAATTATCTCAACTCCAACATCGCTTAAATTAATAACTGGAGAGTTGTTATAATTACCTTTCGTGTTGAGTACGGTTTGAATCACTCATTGGTTCTTATTTATTATTTGAAGAAAACAGTGTTGTGCCGAACCGTCCTTGGAACAAATTGGATTTTATATCTCACATAACATAATATAGTATGGATGCTTCAAGCTTTCAAAGGAAAACACGCTCAAGAAAGCATGTGCTATCACATTGGTAGCACTAATTGAGGGCTTTGTGGATAGAATTTCTTCTTTCCCTCGTAGAAGCTCCATAAACATTAATTTGTTTTGTTCTTATTATAAACACATCCAACATGTTTCATAATATAATATGTTTTGTTTAAAGTATTAATTTTTTCACTTAATATCTTTAACTAGCTATCCAAACTCTTCTAACTAATATGTTTATTATTGAGAGTAATTTTGATATTTATAATAAATAACTAATTTTATTTATTTATGTAAAATTGTTATTATTAAGTGCTTAATATAAATAAGAACAGGATGAAGTACTGTTTAAATGTTTGTGTGATATTTTGAATCAATCAAAGGTACAATGTTGCTGAATCCACAAGGAGAGGGAGACGAATGAATGTATGCATGACACAAAATTCATATAAAATTGTTGGCTTCCATAAAATGATAATTAGGATGAGATGAGTAGGAATAGTGTGGATGACTCAAATTAAATCCTCCCGATACAATAAAAATAATAGGCACATGAAAAACAATTACTCAACAAAATCAAAAGGAGTTAAATAACTAAGCATGGTGATAGAGGGAATCCCCATAATTGAGGCAAGCCCAATCCAGAACCATCAATTATGGCATCCCTGCAAGGAAAAAACATGTTTTTTTAATTATCATCCTCGAGTCTCTCATTTTGTTTTTTAAATTTCTATATACAGGTTTAATTTAATGTCAATGACACACATTATATGTTTTCTTATTGCGCTTTTGATTGAGACTTGAAGATCAATATAATCAGCAATGCGGGGCATAAAAATTGATATGAAAACGAGTTAACAATAAACAAATACAACATGGGGGAACAGAGATTTCAAACATACATATAATTAAAGGCTGCATCATATAATGCAGGTCATAAAAGAATCCCCACGGAAGATCAGTCCAAAACAACTTTTTAAAAATGCATTATCATAAAGATAATGATGCCTTGGATTCTACTGATTAATTTAGCAAAAGTAGGAGATATGTATATGCATTAGCCTCTCTAATTTCCCTATTTTGTTTGCTTCCCTCAGTGTTATTAGACACAACACAACAGGATTTGCCAGCTATAGGCATTATATATATAATAATGCAGATTAAAATATTGGAACAAATTGTCCTCAAAGTTTGTGGAAATTAAAGGGTTTTGCTGCGAAGTGTGTGTGTTTCCAAATGTCAAAAAGGTTCTAACTTGGGTAGAATTGCCCCATCAAATTTTTCCAACCACTGTCCTTGTTTCGTTTCCTTCTTGTGCAGATTTTTCCTATTGTTTTTGGGGGATTAGTCAATCGGTAAAATCTGGCATTGTCAATTGATTTGTTCAACAACGCCACGATATTGACTTTTATCGATCTTCCCATTAGTTCCCATGCACCGTAGGTCAACAATATAGATGGCATTCATTATCATACACCAGAATAAAAATAAAATTTAGGGTTAGTACATTAGAAGATGTCAAAGATGAATAGGATTATAAGAAGAAGATCATGAACCAGTAGAAAATATAAAGCCAAACAGTTTCGTTAATCATCAAAATTTTGTCTTTCACGAGGGATAAATAGTAATTCAATCTATTTTCGGGGGGAAAAAAAAAAAAAGCCCCTTGAGCTTATAAGCTCATTCTACTCAGATTTGTTGTAATGGCATATAAAATCCAGTAATAGTTACTACTCTTGTCCGAAATAGCCAAACAGTTTCATTAATCATCAAAATTGTCTTTCACGAGGGATAAATAGTAATTCAATCTATTTTCGGAAAAAAAAAAAAAAAAAAAAAAAAAAAGCCCCTTGAGCTTATAAGCTCATTCTACTCAGATTTGTTGTAATGGCATAAAAAATCCAGTAATAGTTACTACTCTTGTCCGAAATATAAGATTCATGTGACTTTTTTTTTTTAAAAAGAAATTAAGGAAGCTAATTAAATTATTTTAAAGTATTTTTATTTTTATTTTTCTCTCCAAACTAATTTCTCTAATTTATAAAATGATATATAATCTAATGATATCTAGACATATTATATGATTAAGTAATTTATTTTGGTTCTTTAATTTTTTCAATAAAAATCAATTAGATCTTATATTTAGATTGAAGGGAGTATATAAAGGTTTTTCATTTCCTCCTTTTTTTGGGGGACAGGTTGACTTCTTTTGCCGTTTCCATAAACTTAATTATTTCTGTAGTACACCCAGTCATCAATTTTAATTTTAATCCACGAGGAAGACTTTAGATCTCAATAGAGTAGACTTCGATTTTACAAACACGTTGTAAAATCAAGGAGAGTTTACATTTGACGATTACTACAGGTGTACAAAATTTATAATAATAAATATTATTACAACAAATAGCATATCTTTTTAAAAAATAGAGCAGATCTTTCCATCAACATTAATTTTATGATTTTAATATTTCAAAATAATATTTTTCCCCAAAAAATCTCTATCGTCTATTGACTTTTCTGGCGGTCGAATCTAAAAGTCAAAAACTAACCACACTAAGCACTGTAACACGTTAGCCAAAAGGAATATGATAGTAACAAACTGACAATAGAATAAAAATGATTCAAATAAGGGGAGGACTTCATAATAAGTGATTTTTATAGGCAAATGATGTGCTACTAGATGATTTTAATAAGTGATTTCACAGGTATGAAGAGTTAGCAAGAGAAATTATGTTATTTGGTTACAGCCGATGGGAGAAGAGAATATTTTATTACACTTGTTGGTTCCAAGTCCAACTATACAGAGGGCCAGACCTCTACCTTTAATATTTTATATTGATACAATTTTATTTCACTTTTTATTTGATCAAGGGTATAATTCCTTTTGATATTTAGAGCGTAAAATGTTTTCGCCTCTCTCAATTACTCTTAATTAGTGTGCTTCCTTAAATTTAAACTTGTGTTATTCTCTTTGAGTGGTTGAGACCGTTTATCACTTCAACAACAGCTTGTTTGTTTGTATTTGTTTTATATTTTCTTGCCTTGTTTTTTTCAATAATAAAATTTTAGGAGAAGGGTTTGGCTCACTCACAGTCCAATAGCAGGGCGTTATAAATTTACTTCCTAGGGCATACAGAATTGAGAGTATATATGCCTCCACTTCAATCTACGTTTCCACAAGTTTACATTGCCTAGGATGCTTCCTCTAGTGCCTTGACCAACTTTAAAATCGAACCCCCTCCTTTTGGTAAGAGTATCCGACCTTTTTACCAGTTGAACCCAAGGATGAGGGATCCTTGTTGTTATCCTCACCTAACGGCTTAAGAAATCAGGTCTATCATGGCCACAATTTGTCCTTAAAGTTAGGAATTGGGCCTTCAAGCCCAATGATCTCTCATTCCATACTACACTGCATAGCACGATGGTCCTATTTATAAGTCGTTTTTAACTATCCAATAAGGGGCACCTGATCGAATCCTATCGGAAGCTTGGATACTTATCCAAATCTAAATGCATGTATAGTCCCAAAGTCGTTTTTAACTAAATCACAATTATCAAAAAGAGGTAGTTAGCTCAATGATTATGAGATGAATTTTTAACTTTTTCCTCATTTATGAATGGGTATTTTCAACTTTTTCTTTTCTCTCTATTTTCATTGGTACAATTAATATGAATAAAATTGTCATAATCTTATTTATTACCTAAGAGAGGACTTATAAATAAGACCAAATTTTTTAGTCAAAAGAAACTTATAAATAGAATCAAAGTAATGGCTTCGAAGCTTGTTGGTGATAGCAATGAAAAGAATCCCCAGATGCACAGAAACTCCCCAACTTGGCATTCATTTCCTCCAATTCCATCACTCTATCAGCCATGAACAAGAAAAGTAGAAAACTCTGTAAGTAACCACACTGTTTAAAAGCTGCAAATTAAATGCAATTTTGTCATTAGATGATGTGTCTTATTATAGTATAGTATAAGATTTTTACAAAATCAGGCTTATTTCTCATGTTAAATAAATGGTTCAGCATAATTCCTGACAGAAAAACTGTAGTTCAGCCAGGTCTCAAGTAATGAAACCCACACTAATGATCTTCACTACTGGAGACTTGTATCTTTGATTTTAGTGGACAGGAACAAGGGCCTCATTAGCCCATTAAATTAGGAGATTGGGCCGCCCGCTTCACATGAAAGATCAGATCGTTGAGCTTTGAAGCATTATATATGTGAAGTTGCCAATACGTGTAATTACCATAAGAACCTTGGGAGAAGGTAAGGCTGCTCCACACATGCGACCAGAAACAAAAGAGAAAGTGAATGATAAGGTGAAAAATGATTGAGATGCTGGGAATGCAGTGGTTTTATGCGCTGGTTCCATGATAATAAAGGCATTTCAATAATAATATTCCTTCCTCAGGAGATAGTGATGAGAAGCTGATGATGCCATATTTGTGGGACATATGATCTTTAGTTTGAAAGTGCAGAGAATGATAGAGCAGAGGCACTTGTACATTATGGTGACTTGTTTACCAAGCACGCCTTCATTCTCACATACTCTGACACTCAGCCACAAACTCATCCTTGTCTCCTACATACTCTCTCAGATGTTAATATATATATACACTCATCTCTCGCAACAGTTTCTATCTTGTCTTCTTCTTGCCTGCCTCAGACATAAATCTGTATTTGCCTTTTATTTTCTGGGGTACCCTTCAACTTGAGCATTATTATGTGTAGCTCCCCCAAAAAAAAATGTTAGCATCAGAAGGGTTGATTAATTGATGGGTCATGTATTACATTACAAGTTGTTGTTGGCCAGAGGTGGTAGTGAGGTCCCAAGTGGTTTAAAATTATTAGCAAAACACTACTTCTCCCCACCAATTTCTGAATTTTGACATTATGCTATAAATTTGCTACCGCCCTCTAGTTTTGGTTTCAATAATTTAGTTCCTTGTCACATGCATCGTCTTCTTTCTCTTCTTTCATTTTTCATCTTTTTTGTTTGTTTCCCTTCTTTTTCTTTTGCTTATGAGAGCAGGTTACAAAACTCTACCCATTGCCCAGCTTTTCAACCATTTGGCCCCTCCCGCCCATTAATAATTAATTGTCAATCAAATTCTGTGACTAACTTGCTCTCTCCTTGGTTCTATTTCCACTTAATTTTTCCCTCCATTTATATTTTGGAGGTCTCACTCTTTTGGCCTTTTTAGGATCCCTTTGACACTGAAATCAACTTGTTATCTTGTCGAGTTGGGGGGGAAAAGCACCCCCAGTTTTCAACCTTGGGATTATAAAATCCAAAGTGAATTGATTCTATTTTGGTGAAAATAGTAGGAGTCGATTGTGGCAGTAGCTAACTAGCTTCCAGCTTGAACGTGGAAAGACTTTTCAAGGAATAGGGAAAAGCTAGCTAAACACAACACCTTCCCCCAACTCAACTTTAATTTTCCGCCATGCCTTTCAACTTTAATGCTTATATCTTTGCCCCTCTCACTTCAGTTTCCATCAGAAAGCGACTCCCAACATCCATATGTGTATATCATTTAATTAATTACCTTATATTTAATTTGTTCACGCAATTATATTGAGAGGCCAATGCTTATGATCACTGACAAGAACACATGGAAACCAAAACGCAAGTGAGAGACAGGGCAACAAATAATGAATCATATTGATTAAAACATAAGCACAGTGGACTTTTGTTGTCATTATGGTCCCTGAATGTCAAAGTTTTTATATATGGGCCCCATTCATATACCAACTATCCACCAACGTACACTTTAATTCTTGGATTACACCCTCCTTGTTAATTATTTATATACCCTACCTTTAGTCTTGTTCTAATAATTCTGTCCCCTTCCTTCACCATACATATTGTACCACACACCTTCCTATCCTTACAAGTTTTACCCCATCCCTTTCATTTCTTTACTTCTTCTCACAACTTCTTTGAAATGGCATAAATGTATATTAATTAATTACTTTTTCTCATTTTAATTATTAGAATAGTGTAATCTCTTGGTGCTGTTAAAGTACAAGGCACAGGTTATATAGCATTGCATGCATGTGCAAAACTGGGAATCAGCTGAGCTAATGATCAGTTTAAACTTTAAACGAACTAAACTGCACTTAATGAAGGCTTGAATATAAGATCTCTAAAACATGTGGCTTCAACGTTAATATTAATTTAAGTCCCAAACCCAGATTACGACATGGAGATATAGGGGTGGACATCACTTTGTGCGACGGAATATTTTTGTTTGTTTGGATTAAAATACAATTGAATCTCATGGTGGGAAAGTAATGCTGCCATTAAGGATACCTGTCATACAAAACAAATAACTTTCTTCGATTCTTCTCATTAGGATTCCATAAGCCATTTTGGGAGCATTGATTCTGAAAGCAAACCCAAAAGCCTAATAACAAGGAAGTGGGCGATAATAATTTCCTTTCTTGCTAAATAATAAAGAAAATGAGTACGTAAAGAACAACCTGTATGTGTACGATGAATATTTAAGTATATGAACTGGAAATGATTCGTAGGATGACACGAAGCACTTTCAAGTTACAGTTCCTGACAGATTATAAATGGAGCTGAGCTAGGGAAATTAAACGAATAATTTAATAATATTAATGATAATGTGAATCTGATTTTTAAGGATATGTCTGGTTTATAATAATGACTGGCCTGGCAGCTCGGATGTGGCAGACTGTAGAAGCTTCAATATATCTTCAGTGACATCAAGATCTTTGTATCCTTCCTCAGCTCGAATAACCTTTTTTTGTTTTTTTGTTAACATTGATGGATTAATATGTGGAGGCAGCTCACCACAAGCTGGATTATTCTTTCACTTGTTTTTCTTTTTTAATAGTGGTGAGGGGCAAAATTGTGCATCGATCGAACGCAGTATTTTCCAGCTTGTATCAAACATGGCATATATGTTGACTTTTTACTATGCATTGCATCACATATTTACTCACCTGGCTAGGAGGATAACTAGGTTTGCAATGGATGTCTGTTGGTATAAATGTGCCTATGAACATGTATGTATTACATAAATGGTGGGAAGTGTTTATACTCCTCTAGACCTAAATCTAAGATATAATTAAATAATTTGATGAGTAGATTATAGATGTTAAGTTAATAAGTCAGTTAATATAAAGTATTTTTTCTAAATCGTTCTAATAATCTTCTTTTATTCTCTATCTCATTCTCGATATTGTCCACAAAGCATAATTATTCGCTTTATAAGATTAAGAGGCACGACACTTTTATAAAGGGAAAGGTTAGGAGTGAATTATTAAAGGTAAAGGTAGGGCATACTGTGAGATTAAATTTGAGGGACTAAATGTGTCAAACTACTAGTCAATAAATTAAACCAAACTGGTGAGCTTCGAAATTCATGTGGGGTTGGTAGCTCGGAACTTAACTGGGATTTTAATTTAAAACAGGCACTTGTCAATGCCTACGTACCGTTTTGAAAGTTTTGGAATTGGATCTAAACATTTTGACAAATGTTGTGTATTTATGTATGTTTGGATTAGTAGTAGAAGTTGCTTTTTCAATATAATTTATGATAAACAAAGTTTATTTTCAAGAAAAGTTATGTCTTGACTTATATAAACATACTCTTTCATCACCAACCAAAATAGACTGCCAAAATCATGAGCCTCGTCACAACCCAGGAACAAGGTTCATAATCCGCTCTTCAATCCAAGTCTTGTACGCTGATAGAGAAATTATTTTTGTTTTCCGATGCAGAACTGGTCGGCTGAGTCAAATAAACATAACCACGTTCTCAAAATCATAGCATGTGTTCAGAGGGCAAGCAAAGCCATCATTTAAAAAAAAAAAAAAATCATTGACTTTGTTTTATTTGACGAGCTTTGTTTAGAGTGAATAAACTGCAAAATTATTTGCCAATTAACTTTGTCCTTGGAAAAAATAACCTGCATGGATAACGGTATACATCATATCATATCATATGGACGAAATATGAAAAAAGAGAATAGGAATGACACTTGAGATTATTATGACTACCCTCGAATACGGTAAAAGTTAAACCTAAATTAAATGGGAACAAGATTTGAATTAATTAATGTGTTTGCATTGTGGCAGTCATGCTCAATCCCTAAGTCAAAATTAAAGCAAGCTAATTGCTACCTAGTCTTTAAGGTCAATTTAATTTGAAGAGGGAATGAGATGCATGATCACTTTACTTGGTCAATATCACAGACAGAATTGGGTCTCAAAATTCATTCGCACTGCTCAAGAGAATATAAACTAAATAAAGAAACTAGACTTTACAAAAAGTTGGATTAGCTTAGCTTCCTCTTTACTCTTATATGTGTGCTTGAAATGGTGCTTCTCCTGCCATTCACTGAATCCATCGAATTAAGTTACATTAAATTATTCCACAATCATGGTCCCTTCATATTTTCATAACCTGGACCACTAAAATGGGATCTTTTTTTTCTTTTTTTTTTTTCCAAATTTTTATATTCCTCTTCAGTGCCCAAAAGCAAATTTTGTGAAACGGATGTTCCAAATACGTAGACCCGATAGCAAGACTAATATGTCTACATCCCCACTTCGGCCCACTCCTTTTGTGTTGATGCTGATAATTGATAGGTTATGAGATTGCACGAAATTTATGTGGTGGGATCCATATGTGTATTGATCACATTGAAAGGGATTTTGACTACTTAACTATAATATCTTAATCTTAAGTTTATATGAATGCAGAAAGATGTAATTGAACCCAATAATATTCAAATATCACCTAGTCAGATAACAAATTAGAAATACATGTGGTGGATCTATCATCGCTTTTGTCACAAGTTCGCTAGTCACCTCCATCATCTTGTTCGTATGCGACTTGTCATTTTAAAAATATCACAGGTATGAAAGCAAAATATAATTACAAGAGAGACAATAGAATGGCATGATTGGTGTCTTAGTGCTGGGTTTAACTTTAATTTAATCTAATCTTCTAGTAGCCAGTACCAATTGACTATTCAGATTGGGAGGGAAAACCAATAATTACTCTTCATGACAAATAGTACTACCAAACCCCGAACCATATGGAAAACCAATAATTACTCTTCATGACAAATAATACCACCAAACCCCGAACCACGATTAATGTTATTAATGAAAGGTCTGTGGTCATGGACGCAGGGGTTTTGCTTGTTGACTTGTTCAACGTACGCTCTCTCACGAGTCACGACCCCCAATTTTGGGCCATTACTATGAACGAATAATAAAATATCTGTGTGCCCCTAAATTTAATACACTTTCTGTGGCCGAGTTTGATCACCGACTCCCTATTTATTTCTCTTTATCTACAAAATATACAATTTCAACGAACTGAATCAGTGTTCATTTGACTTTTTTCATTCATTTCACTCTCGTTGGGTTTTTTATTGGACACCATTTCGATTATGACCGATTGACACCTCAATTATATGAAGGGCGCTTATTTTCAAACCGAATCATTTATCTTTACTATTTTATTTTAGGGTTAAGGGTTATCTATGCGAACAAAAAATATATGACTTGACTAAAAACAAAGAGAAGACACGACGAGAGAATGATACATAAGTGATGAGGTTAAATTTATGATAGTTAGAAAACAAACCCAGCTATGCATGAGTGCGATGGAGTGACCTGACTCTGCCCCATATGCTTTCCACGGTGAATACAACTCCACATGCAAAATACAGTACCAAGTGATGCATCACTTAACAATATTTCTAATCAAAATGATGTGATCAGTTAATTACTGACCTCTTATTCACCGTCGAGCAAAATTATTATTACTATAGATAATGGTTGTTTGGGATGACGTTTCAGGCCATCAGAAGTACTATTTATTCATCACATTAAGTTTATCTTATATATTTATTTCGTATATAATAAATTATGATTAAAAAACTGTTTTTAAATATTCTAATTATTATTTCAAACCAACATAATATAACAACGTGTGCGTTGATAATTCAACTTCTTGGAGCTGGTGGATATATAGGAGGGTGGGAACAAGACAGAACAGAGAGACGACCATTTATGAAGAAATCCTAGAATGGAGGGAATCTGAAAACACTTTCTCCATCGCTATTTACTGTTTTGAATCCTTTTTTCCCATCCTCAGAATTCCATATCTGGTATCAGTACTGTACCCATATATGTACGTATTCCTCACATCAACAACACTACCCTACTCAGTACTCAGTAGTAGTTGTTGGGTTCAGTCCCCTCCATTAAATCCACGCCCATGGACGGTGGATTGCTTTTCCCAGTTTTTCAACTCTCACGTACACACTCTCTTCTCCTGCCACTTTTGTCTAATTCTTATTATATCTCATCGAAGGAGATACTTTCCTCATCCTCTATTCTAACCGTCGAAATTTTGATTTAAGGGTTTAATTTTTTTTTTTTTTTTGAAAAAACTGCATATGGTAATTTTTACCATGCGCAATTTTTAAAAAATAATTCTAATCCCTTAGATCAAGATTTAGATGACCAGGATAAAAGATGAGGAGGGATGGGGAGAAATCGGACACATATATCAGTAGCTAATACCTATATATTTACTGATCCCAAGTACGAAATAACCAATGCCAATCTCACGATTAGGTTCAGTCCTTCAATCGCAACTGTTTTAGTGCCAGTTCTCTCGGGGCATGGAACAGAGTGTATAGCGTTAGTTTTTGTAATTAAGCTAGAAAGGTAAAAGGAGCTGACTTTCTGATCATGAATAAACCCAGAGCCTGATGTAAGAAGCTGCTTTACAGAAACCATCGGACAATTAATTCCGTAAATAACACAGGTCATTTTCAACAAGGAATCAAATATGGGAGGAAATACTGGACAGGTCCGCAAGGGCCTGAGACGTTCGTTTTAGTACGATTTTGATAATCATTTCACGTTGTTTTTCATGGCGCTGGATATTAATGTAGTATTTCCTGAACTTTCAAAATAAATTTCTCAACCAAAAAATAAAATACTAGGAATGCATAATAACTCCCATTTCTTGGTATGTTATCCAATATGGCTTTGTCTGTTCCTTGTGTTTGTACAGGATTTTTTTTTTTTTTTAGAAAAGATTTTAAGTGTTTCTTTATTTTTCTCCGAGTTCCGGTCAAAAACCCATATATTTCCAGTTTTCACACAGTATCCTCTGTCGGGTTGAAAATCAAGCTTTCTCTCTCCATGTCTCCGAAATTTCGGTGTCTAGCTTCTCACCCCCTGTCACTTTCCAACTTTCTCTATTTTCTTTAACAGAAGAAGCAATCTGAACATGAACCCCTCCCCTACAAAAGCTACTGCTCCCACCCTTGCTAGATAATATTCAATGCTTCACGCCACCACGACCACTCCATTATGAGCAACAAGACTGAAGCGTGACGAAGGAGTGAAATCACAAAACAGATACTAATGTTTAAATATTCCCCGAGAGATTAGAAAAAAGTGAGCTTCAGAAACATGAGCTGAAAAGCCAGGTAAGGCGTGTGAGCTAAAATAAAGAGGGAGTGTGAAGTCGTTGATAAAGCTATAAAGGATTCTTTCAAATGTCACAAGATTCTGAGGAAATAAAGACCATTGAGCACTGGAAATGGTCCGAAATGCAAGGCCTTGAGCTCGTCCCACCTGCTCCTATTTCCGACTCGACGCCGGAAAACAGAGGCTCCAAAGCAGAGGAAGCGGCCAGCGGAGAACCAAGGGACAACATCATGGAAAGCTCTGAGCCCAAGAAAGACGGCGGAGATAAGCCAGACACTGTTCATCCCGTCGGATTCGGCGAGCTTTTCAGATTCGCCGATGGATTAGATTACATTCTCATGGGAATAGGAACGATGGGCGCAATTGTGCACGGCTGTTCTCTGCCTCTGTTTCTTCGGTTTTTCGCTGATCTTGTGAATTCTTTCGGGGCCAATGCCAATGATGTGGACAAGATGACCCGAGAAGTCGTCAAGGTAATAATGCAATCACAATACCAGATATTCTTCCTGATATGGAACGAATGTATTAAATCCTTGTGTTTGTGGTATTTTGCAGTACGCATTTTACTTCTTGGTGGTGGGTGCTGCTATATGGGCATCATCGTGGGCAGGTGAATTTCTCTGGACACGGTCTTTTTGTTTATAGTGGCGTGACTGTTAATTGAAAAACTGGGTTTTTGTCGCAGAGATATCGTGCTGGATGTGGACAGGGGAGAGGCAGTCGACGAAACTGAGAATAAAGTACCTGGAAGCTGCGTTGAATCAGGACATTCAGTATTTTGACACCGAGGTTCGAACTTCCGATGTTGTTTATGCCATTAACACTGAAGCTGTCATGGTCCAAGATGCCATAAGCGAGAAGGTGAAGCACGCCCACTTTTTAATTGAACCGGTTCATCTCTGTTTTCTACTCTTGCGTGAAAACTGATAATACTCGGTGATTGGTTTCTGTGCAGCTGGGTAATTTCATTCACTACATGGCTACATTCGTGTCTGGATTCGTGGTTGGATTCACGGCGGTTTGGCAGTTAGCTTTAGTCACACTCGCCGTAGTCCCAATGATAGCTGTGATCGGAGGCATTCACACAGCCACGTTGGTCAAGCTTTCCGGCAAAAGCCAGCAAGCTCTCTCTCAAGCCGGCAACATTGCGGAACAGGTGAGTTTAAACTTCTATTTCATGTCTTTTGTACGACAAGTTCTAAACTTTTTTATGTTTCTGCACCTGGGTGTTGTTGTTCATATAATATTGAACTTTAATTGCAGACTGTAGCGCAAATTCGAGTGGTAATGGCATTTGTGGGAGAGAGCCGGGCTTTGCAAGCCTATACGTCGGCGTTGAAAGTGGTCCAGAAGATTGGCTACAAAACTGGACTCGCTAAGGGAATGGGATTGGGTGCCACTTACTTTGTCGTTTTTTGCTGTTACGCTCTTCTGTTATGGTACGGTGGTTACCTCGTCAGGCACCACCACACCAACGGCGGACTTGCCATCGCCACCATGTTTGCTGTTATGATAGGTGGACTGTAAGTGACTAAACATTCTTATTCGTGTATCACAGTTCTCAATGTTTTAAAGCAATTCTTTAGTGACCAAGTTATATATATATATTTGTATACTCTTGAACAATTTCTGTGCAGGGGTTTGGGTCAATCTGCTCCAAGCATGGCTGCATTTACAAAAGCCAGAGTTGCTGCTGCAAAAATTTTCCGTGTAATTGATCACAAGCCAGGGATAGACCGAAACAGTGAATCAGGCTTGGAATTAGAGTCAGTGACAGGATTAGTGGAGCTTAAAAATGTAGACTTCTCATATCCATCAAGGCCAGAGGTTCGAATTCTCAATGATTTCTCACTAGTTGTGCCTGCTGGGAAGACCATAGCCTTGGTTGGTAGTAGTGGCTCTGGCAAGAGCACCGTCGTCTCCCTCATTGAGAGATTCTATGACCCTACTTCTGGTAAACTGAAAAATTTGTTCAAATTCATTTTACTCATTATTATTATTTTGTTTGATTACTTATTGAGCTACTATGTTGTGCAGGACAAGTTCTGCTTGATGGGCATGACATTAAAGCATTGAAGCTTAGATGGCTGAGGCAGCAAATTGGACTAGTAAGCCAAGAGCCTGCATTATTTGCTACCACAATTAGAGAAAATATACTGTTGGGTCGGCCAGATGCAGACCAGGTTGAGATTGAAGAAGCTGCAAGAGTAGCTAATGCTCATTCATTCATTGTCAAGCTTCCTGAAGGCTATGAAACCCAGGTAAGTCAGTTCAGAGTATGTTTTGAGGGAAAAAATGAGTACACATATTTGTCTTGGCAATTGATTGAAATCAGCAATAAGACGACCTAACCCTGTCAGATCAATCACATCATTTTGAGCGGTTTCCCTCTCATTCTTTAGATGAGCAGTAAAAGCTCGGCCAATCTGTCTAAATTTTTTTTTATTTGGTAATTTTTTAATGAAAAGATTAGTTTTTGAAAAAATATTAGTTAAGAAATTATCTTTATTTTAGATTTTCTATCCATTAAAATAATTTTAAAAAAATTAAATATAGGCTATCTAGGTCTCCGAAATTAGCAGAGCTTTGGATGAGTAGGAAAACAGTTCGGAACATAAGCATCACTTGTTCTATGATCGCCACTTATTTTTAAAGATTTATGATAAGATAGAGGCCGAAGAAGAATTTGAAAACTAAAATAGACATAATCTCTTACCCAAAAAAAAAAAAAAAAAAAAAAAAAAAAAAAACATAATCTATGACCCAATCATCACAGTAGGTAAGGAACACCATAATGCGATGTCTCATGTCATGTGTGGATGTATGGAGTAAAGCCGAAGTTTGTGGAAGGTGGGAAACCAATTATGTGGATCTTGACCAAGAGGTTTCTTGTTTAGTTGTAAATATTTAGTAGTTTATAATTGCAACTTCTCTTTTTAGTATTTTTTTAAAAAAATTTGATAAATCCATTTAGTCAACAAGAAAAACTCAATTGCATTTGAAAGCGATAACAGCTTCAGTCTACAGTGCATGTGCTTGAATCCCGAGGAATGGATATATCTATTCTTAAATAAAGGCCAGTCAAACAGCCGGTGGAGTTGCCCTGAAATTAGTAACAAGGCTTTTAAGAGTTTCATTGGTTTTCTCTTCTTTAATTGATTACTCACCATAAGAACGGAAGATGGTTTATTTATAAATAAAATAAGCAATTTCTCATGCTTGATGATAAGCAATCTGTCATACTTATATACTATGGGGAAGAAAGTGCTAAAATAGTGAAAATGCAATGTTCTTTCTACAGATGGTTTATAAGAATTAAGAGGGGCAAAACTTGAATTATTAATAAACCATTGAAAATGGCAGGTGGGAGAGAGGGGGCTGCAGCTTTCTGGAGGGCAAAAGCAAAGGATAGCAATTGCAAGGGCAATGTTGAAAAACCCAGCTATTCTTCTGTTGGATGAAGCAACAAGTGCATTAGACTCAGAGTCAGAAAAGCTAGTTCAGGAAGCGCTAGACCGATTCATGATTGGTAGAACAACTCTTGTAATTGCTCATCGCCTCTCCACTATTCGCAAAGCCGACCTTGTAGCTGTACTTCAACAAGGAAGTGTTTCTGAAATTGGAACTCATGATGAGCTCTTCTCTAAGGGTGAAAATGGAGTGTATGCCAAGCTTATTCGGATGCAGGAAGCAGCACATGAAACTGCTATGAACAATGCCAGAAAGAGTAGTGCAAGGTTGTTACCTATCTCCAAAATCTCTAGTTAAAGTTGTGTCATAAAGAATACATTCCTCTTTTGCTGAACTCACTTTGATTATCTCATGACATGGATGTTTTATCTGTAGGCCTTCAAGTGCTAGAAACTCTGTCAGCTCACCAATAATTGCTCGGAATTCTTCTTATGGTCGGTCCCCGTACTCACGCAGGCTGTCGGACTTCTCTACTTCTGATTTTAGTCTGTCCATTGATGCACCATATCCAAATTACAGGCTTGAAAAACTTGCCTTCAAAGACCAAGCTAGTTCCTTCTGGCGACTTGCAAAAATGAACTCTCCTGAATGGCTCTATGCTTTTATTGGTTCCATAGGCTCTGTTGTTTGTGGATCTCTTAGTGCCTTCTTTGCTTATGTCCTTAGTGCGGTCCTCAGTGTTTATTACAATCCGGACCACAAAGTTATGATCCGAGAAATTGAGAAGTATTGCTACTTGCTGATTGGCCTTTCATCTGCTGCACTTCTCTTTAATACACTCCAGCATTTCTTCTGGGATATTGTGGGAGAAAATCTTACAAAGCGAGTTAGGGAGAAGATGCTGGCTGCTGTGCTCAAGAACGAAATGGCATGGTTTGATCAGGAGGAAAATGAGAGTGCTAGGATTGCAGCAAGGCTTGCCCTTGATGCCAACAATGTCAGATCAGCCATCGGAGATCGCATTTCAGTAATTGTTCAAAACACGGCCCTTATGTTAGTTGCTTGCACCGCAGGGTTTGTTTTGCAGTGGCGCCTTGCCCTTGTCCTTGTAGCCGTCTTCCCTGTTGTTGTTGCAGCCACGGTTTTACAGGTTTGCTTGCATTTCATTCTAGCATGCTATGAATTTCAGTTGTGCTTTCATTTTTATTAATCATTGACTGTATTGAATTATGCACAGAAAATGTTCATGACTGGTTTCTCTGGAGACCTGGAAGAGGCTCATGCCAAGGCCACACAACTAGCAGGAGAAGCCATTGCAAATGTTCGAACTGTTGCTGCCTTCAACTCTGAAACAAAAATTGTTGGTCTTTTCACTTCTAACCTTGAAACTCCATTACGACGATGCTTTTGGAAGGGACAGATTTCTGGAAGTGGGTTTGGGATAGCTCAGTTTGCACTCTATGCTTCCTATGCACTTGGTTTGTGGTATGCTTCTTGGCTTGTGAAACACGGAATCTCAGATTTCTCCAAAACAATCAGAGTCTTTATGGTCCTCATGGTTTCTGCCAATGGTGCTGCTGAAACTTTAACCCTGGCACCTGACTTTATCAAGGGCGGTCGAGCTATGAAGTCAGTCTTTGATCTCCTCGACCGAAGAACCGAAATTGAGCCAGATGACCCAGATGCTATTCCTGTCCCCGACCGTCTTCGTGGCGAAGTTGAACTTAAGCATGTTGACTTCTCATATCCCAGTCGCCCTGATATGCCGGTATTTCGCGACCTGAATCTTCGCGCTAGAGCAGGAAAAGCCCTTGCCCTTGTTGGACCTAGTGGCTGTGGTAAGAGCTCAGTCATTGCACTAATACAAAGATTCTATGATCCAACATCTGGGAGAGTGATGATTGATGGGAAGGACATTAGAAAATACAATCTCAAGTCTCTGAGGAGGCACATTGCGGTGGTACCTCAAGAGCCTTGTCTGTTTGCTGCCACTATATACGAAAATATTGCATATGGGCATGAATCAGCCACAGAATCTGAGATAATAGAAGCAGCAACACTTGCCAATGCACACAAATTCATATCAGCTTTGCCTGATGGATACAAAACATTTGTGGGGGAGAGAGGAGTTCAGCTATCAGGAGGGCAAAAGCAGAGAATAGCGATTGCTCGGGCTTTCCTGAGAAAGGCCGAGGTGATGCTTCTTGATGAAGCAACAAGTGCACTTGATGCTGAGTCTGAGAAGTCTGTTCAGGAGGCTCTGGACCGTGCATGTTCTGGAAAAACAACCATTATTGTTGCTCATAGGCTATCAACTATTAGGAATGCTAGTCTTGTTGCAGTGATTGATGATGGGAAAGTGGCAGAGCAAGGATCTCACTCACATTTGCTGAAAAATCACCCAGATGGGATCTATGCACGAATGATTCAGTTACAAAGGTTTACACACAGTCAAGTGGTTGATATGACCTCGGGTTCAAGTTCTTCTGCAAGGCCAAAAGATGGTGAAAGAGAAAGCTAGTTGTTCAGAAACTACTCCCTGTAATAGAGTATGCCTTATACCAATTATGATTATTGGCTTTTTCTTTTTTTTTGTCCCCCCACCCCTAGATGGTATAGTTTGTGTATTTTCCCTTCTCCTCCTCCAATTTAATCATGTATCTTCTTGTGTTTATGAATCTTACCACGCGGAAATGACAGACAAATACAGGAATGATATTGAAATATATTAACAGATACGCTGATATTCTGAAAAACTTGTTGAAGGCATTCCTTTTTCAAATTACCAGTGTTAATCTGTTATAGTGGGCTACTTTATGCTTTGCGTTATAAACGAGTCCACTGCGTGGTACTAGTATAAATAAATGGCAGCACAACAAGAATTAATATATATTTCTGGCTTTCCGTTAGGAAGGGGGTGAAACTCGAAAACGATGGGAGAAAACAAGTTGGCGATGAATAACAGCGGACACCTTACTCCATGGTTCCCCACCCTTTTTTTTTTTTTTTTTTTTTGCCGGTATTTAGATCTTAACTCCATGGTTCCCCACTTTATTACTTTATTAGATGCTCCATATTACTACTATTTCTTTCTTTGGGAAATATAAGATAATTTTTTTTTTTGAAATATTAAGAAAGTTAATTAAATTACTTTAAAATATTTATATATATTTTTTTTTTCTCCAAGCTATTTTGCCAAACATATAAATTGACATATAATATAATGGTACACAACGTATGATATGATTAAGTAATTTATTTAATTGATTTAATCTCTCTAAAAAATTAATTATGTTTTATATTTAAGAGAAAAATTAATACTTATTAAGCTTGTTTAGATTGGCTTATCTTCCCAATCAATAATCCATATGGGCCTATGGAGCATTATGAGAAATTGAGAGGATTTCCTCCCCTTACATCATGACATGAACATTTTTTTTTTTTATATATAAAAAAATTTTAGAAAAGGGTTGGGCTTCACCTATGATCCAAAGGTAAGACGAAGTCTTCATTTCTTCTAGGTGATACTAATGTTGGAAAGGGTGGGTTATCTATTCTCCTTAGGCGTTTATCTAGACACTCAGAAGTTAGAATGTCTCACTCAATACTTTGACCAGCTCTAGGATCGAATCCCCTCCCTTTGGTAGGAGTGTTCGACCCTTTTACCAAATTTTTTCGATATGATCCCTTTACCAATTGAACGAAAAGACAAGGGGTAAGATAGGAACATTTTGCTAGAGGTATCTTGGAGCAATTTTTTTTTTTTTTTTGATAAAGTATCTTGGAGCAATTATGGAGAAGGCGGGAAAGCATTTGGTGTACATGAGCCCAGTATTGTTTTGGTGCTTGGATTGATAAAGCACTCAGGCCCAATAACAGGCCATGTAGAACCAGTTTATTGAACAAACTGTCCGCATGATATCCCATAACAACATGAAAAAACATCTTTAACTCCATCCTTTTATATATATATATATATATAAAAACTCCTTCATCCTTTTTTAATTGTCTATTATTTTTTATGATTCAAAAAGAAAAATATTATAATTTTATTTCAAATTCCATCTATTACGATTCTACTAGTATTATATATCCAATACATTGTAATTCTGATGATATTGATTGTATGATATTGAAAACAACACACTAGCATTAGCACAACATCATAGTGCACCATTCTTATGGGCAAGCTCATTTGGAGTCATATTATTTTGCCTACATTATTTTATTCATAATATAACAACTAATGCTTTATTCAATCATTCATGTCAAACAATGAAGGGATGATTGGTGATGAGAGAGAAGGTATAGGGCTTTGCATGATTCATAGCAATTAGCAAAGAGTCATTTGATACAATTTTGGGACTACTGACGTTTGCTTGTGAACTGAAATCACCTGAGAGGTAAATAGCTTGTCTTCTTCCCTTTACCTCATTATGAGCTGATGCTTCCAAAACATGACTTGCCGTGTCAACTCTGTTTCCTACTTTTTCTTCCTCACGAGTGACCAATTCACACTCATATTTCCTCTAATGCTTCCAACAATTTGATTTGCTTTATTCACTTATTCACACACAGATCATGTGTTGTTCCAAAACCAGCGGTGCAAGCAAAATAAACCTGTTAGTAGCTGTTATTGCCTCTCCAATCCTTTTTTCCAAAACCCAACCACTCACACCGCTTCTACCCCATACAGCCAAATCCTAAAGTAGCTTATTAATTATGGCGGAGGACAAAATGCCAACTCCGACCAATTTTATGAACACAGTCATTTATTACAATAATTTATCGTTCAAAATCTACATAATTTAATTATAATAAGTTTCACCATCCATCATCTGTCCAGGCTTTTCAATTACCACCCAGACTTTTCAATTCTAAAGGAAAGCTTTGCAACTTATCATCATTCTCGTGCCTGCCACCATCACATTCATATAGTGAGACTGAGGTGGCTGGCTGAGAAAAAAACAAGGAAAAAAATTAGTACTATAACATTAAAAACAACAATAAGAATCTCAAAACAAATGGGGGACACAGTCACAATGTAGGCAGGAATAATCTTCATCATAGGGATAAATATTTTCTGGCTTCATTCGACCATTGTATCTAATCGTAAAGCATATCACGGATCCAATTCAATAAGCCAATAATTACTTTGGGAATTAAACTGTATCAAGGCATATCAGTCTTAAGTTTCCGAATGGCCTTGCAATGATATACAAATGTGATAGGACCAACGTGTACTAATGAATAATTATTATTGATGTGAAAAATGCAGGTCAACAAAAGATAACCACCCCACTCCTTTTCGAATGAAAACAGATTCGACCAGTTTGCTCGATGCATGCATTACCAAATGGGTGCCAAGCTTCAAATGCTAAACTTCTAACACGAGGAAAAGAATATCAACGGAGTCAGATTCCATGGATGTGCTTAAAGAGAGCAGGGTCTTAATTCCTTCTAAACTAAGTTAATATGAACAAAAACTTAACAACTTCACTGAGCACAAATTCATAGTAACAATTTCACAATACTGCACCCTCCCACCCATAAAGGCAGTTCAACTGACCAACTTCTTCAATCTGCAAGTATCTTGCCAATTGGGGAACCTGGGAAAGGTATGTACATCAATATTGAGCATGCCATTAAAAACGAAGAGAATTTTTTCATTTGTAAATAATAAAACTGTCTGACGGTCAGACTAAGATTTGTACGAGATGTAACTAAGAGAAGTAAACTCTTTTAACAAAGATATGGATCAACATAATGAAAAGAAATGCTCTCCGACATTAGCTAGTTACAACATCCATTCTCATGCTTAAGTTTATAGGTCTTCAGCAAGTCAAATTTTGTTACATCAAAGTCCTGACGTAATAGTTGACTTAATGATGACAAACTTACAATGAACTGCCATATGCTATATTTGTTCCACAATGCTAATAATTATTATAAGTATATCTATCACTGACAACATCATGTAACCCATCCAGCAAAGTAATATACCAGATATCTTAATCCGGCAACAAAAAATATATATTCGGAAAGTCGTTCATATTTTATTTCAACCGTCTATAAGTGTAACCATCCCCTTTCCACATCATAATCTTTTAAAAGACAAATCCTTGATAATCTGGTCCATAGCATAGCTCAAGTATTAGAACAGAGTATAAATCTTGTGTACACGCGAACTTTCTTGCGTACACGTTTGGTAAATCCAAAGATTCTCTGAGGACTACAACGTGTTCCAATATTTATACAAGTTCTCTGAATCAAACATCAACCATCCGCCATTTCCAGATAGGCAATTTCTCCCTCGAATCGCTTACTCCAGGGCATTCATATTCATGATCCTAAAGGTGCTTGACAAACTCACAAACCACTTTGGGTCACTTAAATTCAAACCTTAAACCAGATAACAAAAAGCATCCAGATTTAGGATTGTGATAACCTTCACATGGCTAATAAGGGAATATATCAGATTAAGGAAGTCTCAATAAACTAGTCTGACAAAAAAACTTCTCCTCGCACATCAACTAAACAAGGGATTACCACCATCCCACCCCTGTTTACTCTCATTTCCTCCTCTTTCAACTAGTGGCTCAACTTGCAAAGTAGTATTCTTATCTGAAATTAGAGCAAGCACTTTCCTTTAGCAGCATTACCTCACAAATCATAAGAATACATTAACCCCCAAAGATATTTTATGGTGCAGGATGAGACTATATCCAAATTATATAGCCTTTCCTAATATCAGCAGTACAGCAAGTTCTACGGAAAAGTAAGCTGTTGCCTATGAAAGAACAGAACAAGTGTATTTCACCCAATTTTAGCAAATAAAGAAAAGATAAACAAGATTCAATAAACAACTAGAAGAACATATCAAGTCCTTAGAAGGATACCAATTATGCCAGCTTGATGCCGTAGGCATCTATCTAATATTTATTCGCAAGGAAACACAATCAGATAGATCGGAGAGCAATTATTACTCTGATCAAAATCTTTGACAGTAAACTTTTGATCACATTGTCGGTAAGAAACGACAGAGATATAGCTACCAATCCGCTACATTACAGCGCCATAGCTTGCATCAAGAACGTGTGTCTCACCGGAAGAGCAGCTCTCCTCCTTACATCTTTACTCATAAATAGGACTAGAGTGGTACGCATTAACTACAGCCGTCCATCTAAACCCAAATACACATCTTCATCCTCACCCAGCTCTGTTTTCTATTTAATGTCATCTCCAGGATACACCTCACCCAGTGGTTCAAGGCTAGTACAAACCATTGACCCACCCTCAATTTCCTCATATCACAAGTAGCTCTGTTCTGGCAGAGTCTACAGCCCAACTTTCCATCCTACCTTCAAGGACCGCAGTGACCATGAGGAACCTTATTTTTCAGCAGCCTGATGAGACAATTCCAGAATATGCTTCAGCTAAGCTGCAATATGCCTGGGAATCCATACGAAACTCAGTGACCATACCACTCTTGAAACTAGCTGTCATACTGTGCTCAGGTATGTCAATCATGCTATTTGTTGAAAGAGTACTCATGGCACTTGTGCTTTTGGGGGTTAAAGTGTTGAGGAAGAAAAAATACACCAAATACAAGTTGGATGACCTGAAACAAGAGCTAGAAAGAAACAAAAACTACCCCGTGGTGTTGATCCAGATACCTATGTTCAATGAGAGAGAGGTAAGCTTTCTTTCTGACAATGAGGCAATGCACCATCACAAAGTTCTATCAAATCTCCGGATGATATTTATCATTTTCGCATCCAAAGATCATGCATCCTTCCGATTCTGAAATAACTTTTAAGATAAGTTGATAATGGTTAATACTTCTAAAAAACCATAATAAACTATTTTTTTATTAGTAATGAGGAGAAAGCGTAAAATGAAAATAAATCAATCGGATTTTTTTCCCCTTCACAAACATTTCCTAAAGCTTAATTTTTCCTACCTTCTTTTAATTGACAGAAACAAGCATCTGGTAAGGGAAGCTCACCAAGGCTTTCCAGCCAGATTATCAATTCATATAGTTTAATACCTCCACAATCATACATTTTATTTTTATAGCAGATAAGTGGTGTAAACAATAAGCACAAACCCAAGCTAACTCATGAAGTAAGAGAACCATAAGAGTCTGTTTGGGATCATGTTTCCTGGCCTCAAAAGCCCATCTGGAGTATTAAAAAAAAAAAAAAAAAACTATTTTGTTTTATTTACAGACAAAGCATTCATCTCATCTAGCTTTTGGGTCTGAAACCGTGATATCAGGTAAGCAACTTTTTGTTGCTTATGAGAAAAAGCCACGGCAATAAAGTAGAGGGAGAAGAGGCGGATTGATGAAAGAGAAAGGATATAAAGATAAAACTATTGCAAAAACTCAATATTTTGAGATTAGTAAAAATGCCCTAAATAATTTGACTATGACAGAGCATCTCAAGCTCAATTAATTTCCATCATTTTTATTTAAATAATCTCTAAAAATCTAAAAAATAAAATAAGATTCAATAGTTATATGTACCAAAATAATACTACATCCGGTCCTAAATATGAGACATAGTTTATAGAGCAATTTGCACTATAAGCTATGTCTTATATTTAAGACAAGAAGAGTATTAAATATGCCTAATTAGGTTTTTCTTTTGTATTTGCAGTTTTTGTTTTTCTGTTGAGAATATTAAATTATTAAAAAAATTTAGATTTGGCACTTGTTAAAGAAAAAAAAAAAAAAAAAAAAAAAAAAAAAAAAAAAACACAAATGGCATTAATTAGATGATTATTTGAAAAACACAAATGGCATTATTACCTAATCCAAACGGGCCCTTGTCTATGCTTGAAAAAAATTCACAACAAAAGAGCAAGGTTGAGAGTGATGCTTGATAAAGATGAAATAGCTTCAAATTATAAATTTGGATTTCTGTCACCAGGTCTACAAGCTTTCCATTGGAGCAGCAAGTGCACTTGCATGGCCATCTGAAAAACTCATAATTCAGGTTCTCGATGACTCCACCAATCAAGTCTTAAGGGTATCTCACTGAATTCAGCAGATCTCCATTGCAGACCCCTTTCTTGTACAAATTTGCTATAACCATGAGTCTATAAATATGCAGGAATTGGTTGAACAAGAGTGTCATAAATGGATACGAAAAGGTGTTAATGTCAAGTACGAAACTAGGAGTAATCGAAATGGTTACAAGGCTGGTGCTCTAAAAGAGGGTTTGGAGAAGGAATATGTCAACAATTGTGAGTTTGTGGCGATTTTTGATGCAGACTTCCAGCCAGATCCGGATTTTCTCTGGAGAACCATTCCTTACCTGCTTCAGAACCCAAAGTTGGGCTTGGTTCAGGCCCGATGGAAATTCGGTACACAACGTCAACATTAAAAACTATTTCAATCAGATTAGTATGGAACTATGAATGCATGCGTGGTTAAGAACTCAGGAATTCAAAGCATTGCTGAACCATTTTTGTTACATGCAGTAAATTCAGATGAGTGTATAATGACCCGAATTCAAGAAATGTCACTTGATTATCACTTCAGTGTCGAACAAGAAGTGGTTTCGTCAACATACTCATTCTTTGGATTCAACGGTAAGTAAATTTACAGGCTAACTAAACTGCATTTATAAAAGTAATCAGAAAATCAGCTTACTCAAATGTCCATTATAATATACAGGGACAGCAGGGGTTTGGAGAATAAGAGCAATAATTCATGCAGGGGGATGGAAAGATCGAACCACTGTTGAAGATATGGACCTTGCAGTCAGGGCTAGCCTTAAGGGCTGGGAATTTGTTTTTGTTGGCGATGTGGCAGTGAGTTCTTAACTGATTCTTCTCATTCTATGTTGACTACATCTAAGTTTCAATAACTATTAAGTAAAACCTTTCTGATTCTTGCTAGGTGAAAAATGAACTACCAAGTACATTTAAAGCCTACCGATATCAGCAGCACAGATGGTCATGTGGCCCAGCTAATCTCTTCAAGAAAATGACCAAGGAAATCATCTTTTGTAGTGTAAGTGAAAACCAATGTTTAAAGCAACCAGAAGGACCCAATTCCCTATAGTTATCGTGATTCACAAACTTTTATAAGTAATAGATTGATTGACACCAAGTTGTGTCGTCCAGAGGTTATCAGCTTTCAAGAGATTCCATCTTGTCTATGCTTTCTTTTTCGTGAGGAAGATAGTTGCACACTGGGTGACGTTTTTCTTTTACTGCATAGTCATACCAGCCAGTGTGATAGTTCCAGAAATCACTCTTCAAAAGCAGATCGCAATATACATTCCAGCAACCATTACAATTCTAAATGCAGTGTGCACCCCAAGGTAAATGATCCTAACAGCAGTGCGAGTTTGCCTAATGACCTCATTCATCTAAGTTATTCAATAATCTCTTATTTATGGAACAGGTCCCTGCATCTCCTTGTACTCTGGATACTTTTTGAGAATGTCATGTCACTCCATCGGACTAAAGCGGCAATTATAGGATTGTTAGAAGCAAATCGTGTCAATGAATGGGTTGTCACTGAGAAGCTTGGTAATGCGTTGAAACAAAAGAACAATCTTCGGCCATCAAGGAATTCACGATTTCGATTTACAACAAGGTATTTGCACGTTTATTTTGAGCCTGTCTAAGTAAAGCAGTTTATCCATCAGTAACACAGCAAAATTGCCCCTAACTCCATCTGCTACATAGAAAAAATAGTTTGAACATCAAAGAGAGAACAGAGAACTGCCAATAATGTCTTAATCGTTTATTCTGTAAAATTAGGACTGAAGCATAATGTAGCATGTAAGACAAGATTACATTTTTAGGTAAAGTATATAATCCTAACAAAAACGAACTATTACTCATCGTTGACTAATTCTTATGCGTACTTATAATCCTCTGATTTTATCAACAGAATCCACGCACTGGAGATTCTGATGGGGATGTTTCTGCTGCATTGTGCAATCTATGACTTGCTGTTTGGGCACGACCATTTCTTCATCTATGTGTTACTGCAGGCTGGAGCTTTCTTCACAATGGGATTTGGGCAGGTGGGAACAATTGTCCCCAACTAAATCATTAAGGAATGATCGAAATATTAGTGCATTGTACGACTTTATCAGTAATGCTTGTGCTTCGACTGTAATTCTAGACTTCTAGTATGTTACCTTATCTATAGGCATAAAACTGATAAGGTTGTTCTAGGCTATTTCCTAGCAGAACAAGAGCATATATAGTCGGGATCATCTTGGTGGCCATGCATACCAAGCGTTAATAAAATGTAAAACTGAGGACAACAATGAAGCATAGTGACAAAATTTGATGTATTGTCTAGTTCACCATTAAAAGTGTGCTTTTTTATTTTCCATGAATCAAAGTGGGCGCCTTTTAAGACTCGTCTTTCATTTAACACTAGCTGAAATGCTTATTTTCTTAAAACGAAAAGAAGATTACTTAGAAAATGCAAAAGACAGAACCTTTAGACAACATGGAGGAAATCAAATTGAATCGGTCTTCAATACATTATTTTTTAACCTTCCACGATAAAAGGCTAACTAGAGCTAGTAAAAAACTTCGCCCAAATTATGTGATACTAGTTTCACAAAATAAAGAGACCATCAACAGAATAAAACACAATGATACTAGTATAATCCAGCACCCACATCAGTTGGTGATATTTTTCGTTAAATAAACTTGAACATGTAAAGAGCAGAGAGAGACGTGACTTAGCTTAGACGCGACATCGCATCGTTTTCACCGAATTGATAACGCTCCAATCCTTTATCAAACAATGCCATTTCAGAAAGACACTTCAACTCGTAAAACAAGTATAGTATAAAGAACCTTAGTTTCATTCTACAAGATATCGTTGTCACACTGAGCTTTCGAACCAAGAGGGCAAGCAGCCAAGCACTAAGCAAGGCTCAACTTTGGAAACCTTATTTGGTGAGAAGATTTGCCAATTTGTTACCATCTCTTAGTTCGAAGCCTTGTTTTAAAAAAAAATTAAGGAAAAAAATCGACAAGATACGAATAGAGTTAACAGCTTGAGACGGTCGCCGGCTTCTGTCCGCTGGAGAGGGTCCGAACTTGGCGGACAACGGTATTGGTACGGTGGTGTTGCCGCCACAAAGTCACATAAGCTTCAGGGGGTGGAATTCGTGGGCCTTCTGTAGTTTTGATTTCAAGTCCTTAAAGCCTTTTTGTCAATAAAGCCCGATTTCATGTGAGATGGATGGAGTGAATAACTCAGAATAAAAGAGCCAATAAGTTATCCAGACAATGCATTCAAACTTGAAATCAAATTAAATAAATGATTCTATTCAACAGGGAAAGAAATTAATGTGCAAAAACGAGAGATATTCTGCCTGTATATATACATAAACTAATGCGTCCCATAAAAAAGAAGACGTCATTGACATGACAGGACCAAAATATAGTTTATACAGTGTTGAGATTTGCGAATAAGGTAGTGGTGAAGTGAGTCACTGTTGTAGAAGGTTTTGAGCGGGAAAGGATGAGAGTTAAACTTTAAGAGGAGCAAAAGGCAGGAAGGGAAGAGGGAAGGAAGTTTCGAGTCTTTTGGCAGTGAAAGACATGTGCGTGTTTGTATACTGAGAGCGAAAGTTTCCCGAGCATATATGTGAGAGAGTGTAGGAACATTACAGTACCTTTGTGTTCCGTGTGTTATCATTGTGTCGTTCTTTGTTGTCTCTTCTCATTTTGTTCGGATTCCGGAATTATTCCGAATCTCTGGCTACTCTGATTTTTAAAAATAACTAATTAAAAACAAAATCAAGTAGTCTTGCGCATGTGATCTCACGAAAGAGTCACTCAGTTAATCAGTCATATACAACGAAGTATTATGCAGTTTCCAAATAATAACTACTTGTATTCAATTTCATCATTCAGGAAAGTAGATATATTATATATGCACTGTTCTTATTTTTCAATGCACGGCTGTCCATTATGGCATGATTGAACTAATAAGCTTGAGAGTGCAGCTCAAGGTATATATGATCCAAACATTTTGCAGATTTGCTCCGTAATAAATAATAATCTGTATCAAAACTCTCAAGCATCACATTATTATTGTTCCCCAACTTAACTCCAACATTTCCACCTCCTGTGCTCCCACAGTCAGTCAATGGCGGAACTCTTTGATGGCCAGCTGGAAAGCCCTAAAATTGGCCCCGACCATTTTATAAAATTTGTGAAAATATATATGTATTTATTATATGATATTTTATTTAGCCACAAATTTGGCCCCAACTAATTTTTTGTCTTCTCTATAAAGATAATGTTTATTTCATTATTCATTGGTGTGAAAAGAAAGTAAAATTCTTGTTTGAGATACCAAACAAGTTAGTATTATCTTACATCTTGTTTTGATTTATAATTATCAGTTATTATTTATTTGTATTTTGAGGTTATTTGATACTTATTTAGTAAATACTCCCTCTGGTCTTATTTAAGAACCAACTAACAATTTTCATGCCAATAAAAAACCGTTAAAGCCATTAAATTTATCTTAAAATTTAAGTAATTTTCAATATTATCCATATTAATTATACTAAACTCTAATATCATATTAATTATTACTCTTTTTTTGCTCAAAAAAAGAGTACATTCACTACCTTTTTAATTATGGGTATACATAAAAATATTTAATGTTATTTAAAAAAGCAAGTGTTTTATAAAAAAGACTAAATATCTTATTAGTTGGTCTTATAATAAAAACTAAAGAAAATAGTTTAATATGTTTATTTTTTTATCCGGACTAAAAAATTTTCCCGCCACTGCCCACAGTTTCCTGATTTTTTGTTTCAACTTTTGATCCGGCAAAATATGAAAAGCAGAGTCTACTGAATTTTAGTCAGAACAAATAAAAACGAATTTAATAAGATACAGCATGAACAAATAAAAAATGAATGACATGAGATTTGAATTAATAATAACTTCTCCAAATGTAAAACATATATAAATATATAATAAATCGTACGATTGGACTTCCATTTTCTCTTTGGAGAAAATTAATGGAGTATGTCTTTGTACTTTCTCCGCTCCTAATTATAGAAGTAAATTATAAAATTTAGAGGGATTAAAAAAAAGGAAGTTAAATTGACATTGAAATGGAAGGAAAAAAAGGAGGTGAATAGTCCTAAAATTCTGGCAACCCCTGCGAATGGGAATGGGAATTTGTTTAATGACTCGACTTTATGAAACTTGGTTGAACAGTCGATGAGAGAGAGCGCGATGATGGTATACATACGCGCTTCTTCAATACACATACATCCATCATCCCTCCAGCATATATACGTTATACGTATAACATCACACGTGGACAACCCCACCTGCCTCTCCTTCCTCCCTCTTTCTCTACCTAAATTATATATACCCAGTTCTTGCCTCCAATTTCACTTCAAAATAACGACCGACTGCTTCTCAATCCAAACCCTAACGTTCTAATTCCAATATGGGTGAGGTCAGTTCTTTTTCTTCTCCCTCCTCTTCTTCCCTTTTCTTTTTCCTCTATCCGTTTTCCAGTTTTATTTCCTTTCTGGTGCTATCACGCTCTCCCTATCTTATTCTGTCGTTTATGCGCGCAGAAGAAAGACGACGCTCCCGCTACTGCCGTTTTCAAACTCGATATGCATTGCGAAGGCTGCGCCAAGAAGATCAAAAAAGCCGTTTGCCGCTTTCCCGGTACGCTCTATTTTGGATTTACAGGCTGGATAATCCCCCCCCCCCCCCCCCCCCCCCCCCCCAAAAAAAAAAAAAACACTTTTCGGCTTTCCTCTGTTTTGGATTTAGAGGCTGGATAATCCCTCCTCATATTTATTTGCTTCAGAATGACTCTTGAAATCGGGAATTCAAGCCTCATTCTTGGCCGTCTTTATGGTTTCAGGTGTGGACCAAGTCAAGGTTGATGTGTCCGCCAATAAACTGACGGTGATTGGTGAAGTGGACCCCGTTAAGGTCCGGGATGATCTAGCCGGAAAGATCCAGAAGAAGGTGGAGATTGTTTCCCCTCAACCTAAGAAAGACGCCGCCGCCGGCAATAAGCAGCCGGACGAGAAACCGGAGAAGAAGGCCGACAAGAAGAAATCCGATGATAAAAAAGATCAAGATAAAAAGCCAAAAGAGGTAATTGATTCTACTTCCGTAGCCGCTGAAAATGCCTTCGGATGTCTTTAGTCAATACGAGACATATTTAGTACTCCAATTAATCAGCCAATTGGCTTCTCTGCCTAATTTTCCTATTCCCTGTTTGTTCACGGCACCCACGTTTTTCATGTTAAATTTTTTAATTACTGACTGACTTTAATTAACATGTTTTTACTGGACTCAGAGTACGGTGGTTTTAAAGATCAGATTGCATTGCGACGGTTGCGTCCAAAAAATTGAAAAGTTCATACACAAGTTCAAAGGTGAGAGCGGCCATTAGCTTTATATTCGACCAGAACTATTAAACATATCTTCTCAATCCCCTATTAATTTATTATTATCATTGGGGAAGAAATAAATATTGAATTGAATTCATTTAACATGGAGACTGGTACGTGCAGGAGTTGAATCGGTGAGCATAGATGCGGGCAAGGACTTGGTAACCGTTAGAGGAACGATGGACGTGAAAGAAATGACGCCGTACCTGAAGGGCAAGCTGAAACGAGATGTGGAGGTGATTCCTCCCAAAAAAGACGATGAGAAAAAAGACAAGGGGGAAGCTAAATCTGGTGGCGGCGGAGAGGGAGGCAAGAAGAAAGAGGATGGGCCAAAGGTGGAAGTTAACAAGATGGAGTATTCCGGGTACCCACCGCCGCCACCGATGTACTGGCCCGGCGGAAACTACCACCCTGGTGAAACCAGCTACGCCATGGAATACCAAACGGAAGGAGGGTACCCAAACCATCCGGGGTACGCGAACCAGGGGTACATGAACCCAACCCATCCGGGATACGCGAACCAGGGATACATGAACCCAAACCATCCGGGGTACGCAAACCAGGGGTACATGACACCTTACTACATGAACCCCCACGCCCCTCACCCTCAGATGTTCAGTGACGAGAATCCCAATGCATGTTCCATCATGTGATCCTCTCAGGTGGACGCTTGAGATTTGATGATGATTCCATTTATGTACTGTATGCACTCGGAGGCTGTCATGATGTGTAATTGTATATAGAGAAAATTTAGCAATGGAGGGAGAGGGCCCTAGTTCTAGACTCTAGAATTATCAGAATCAAATTAATAATGGGGGATTTTGTTCTTTTGTTTTACAGTAATTTCGACTTTAGGTTAGTCAGGTAGAGTTAGAGGATGGACCGCCGACTGGATATTCTGGTCCATAAAAACCTTGTATTAGTTAGTTGTTAGGTTTGTTCGTTTGTGATTGATTTTTCCATTCATATGTACTAAAAATTTAATGCTCTCTCTAATCTAAGAGATGTTTAGGGAATTAATCTTTTTTATGATTTTTATATTTGTTTTTTCCTCCAATTTATCTTTATTAATACTTCATTGACAATAATTATGGAAAAGATTGAATAAGATCATTAACGAAGATGATTAAGATATTTTACAAAATACAAGTTATATTAATTGATTTAACTAACTCCTTTAATCTAATTAAATTAAATAAATATATTATAATTAAGGGCGGAATGAGTAATTAATAACGTGAAATATTTTAACATACTTTCAAAGTTACAGTGGTTAAATTTGCATGGAGGGGGAATGAATCATGGAGGGGGAAAAAGAATGGAATGGAAAGGAAAATATTTTCGTGTTTCACAATGGGAAAGAAAATGGGTTGATAGGAAAAATTTTGTTTGGTTGGAAAAAATAAGGTAGTGACACAAAATACCATTTCACCCCTCAATATAAAATATTATTTTAAACCACACAACACCAACGCCTTTTCGATCCTTCCTTCCTTCTTCTTTCGTCCTTCATCCTTTAGAGGGGGAGAGAGAGAGAGGTGAACCAGATCTCAGGCTCCGATCCGATCTCAGCTCCTCCATGTGCCGTGATTCTTGACCTCCGCCGTCGACGGTCGACGCCGCGCACGGGTGAAAAAAAAAAAAAAAAAGACGATCGCCCTTGAGAGATTTGGAAGAAGACGGCGCGGCAGGCGTGAAGGAAGAAGCGGCGTGAAGTGAGTGAAGAAAGAAGGAAGACGATCGCCCTTGACAAGGCATTCTCACAGAATGCTTAAGGCATTCTTGAGAATATCCAAGGCATTCTCAAAATGCCTAAGTAATGCCTTGGGCATTCTCGAGAATGCCTTAGGCATTCTCGAGAATGCCTTAGGCATTCTCAAAATGCCTTGCGAATTCACAAGGCATTCTTGAGAATGCCTTGCAAATTCTAAAGAATGTCTTCTCGCACTCCAATGCACTTGTTTTTTTTTTCCTTCTTCCTTCTTCCTTCACCCTTCACGTTGTCTCTTTTTCTTCTTCCAATCTCTTAGATCAAAAAATTCAGTTTTTTTCCTTCGGCGTTCAAGGCAGCAGGTGAGGCGTCGACGACGGAGGGTCAAGACAGCGAATCGGCAATCACGGCAAATGGATGAATCAGGAGTGACGACGTGGGTGGCTGATTTTGTGAAGGAGAACAGAAGCTTTTGGTTACCCCATGATTGAACAGCAGTTCTCCGCGTCTCAAGATCTGGTTCGACTAAAAATACAGGAGGCGGTTGGGTCCGCCATCATCACCACCGCGACTTCTTCCTCCTCCTTCTCAAGATCTGAGTTGAAGTTGAATTTTTATGCTGCTTATGATTCTCTTAGATCTTCAAATACATATTTTTTTGATGGTTTTGTAGTTTCCAAATAATTAAGAGCCAGAGATTAGCAAGAGTTGTGTCATAGATTGAAGACACACAAGTAGCTCACAATGCAGGGAGAGCTATACCAACAAATTTTGTTCTCTTCTTCGCGGATTGAGGACACATAGGAAGCACTCGCAAAAGAGTAAGTTCTTCTTCTTTAATTTTCTTGCTCCGTTGGAAAATGGTTCCCATCAAAATTGGTGGGAACCCATTTTCCCATGTATAAGGAAAATCACCTTGCCACAGGAAAACATTTTAACGGGAAAATGCAAACTAAATAGCCGCACGCAATAGAAAATACTCATTTTCCTTTTCCTTCCTCCAATTTTCTGCGATCTAAACGGACCCTAAGTGTTTGTAGCTTGTAGGATTTTCACCTGCCAATTGGGTTTTGTTATTTTAGTGTGAATACATAGTAGTGCAGGTCAACAGCTTGTTTAGCAAGGCAATAATAATAGTCTCAATAGGGAGGGGCCTTTAGCGGATCAAATCAAATTTTGAGAGTAGATCTTGACGTGTGATTAATTGATGGCCGTTCCTAAAGTCAGATTCCCATCCATCAATGAGATGATGACCTGGAATGATATTGGCCTGCTATTAATTATTTTGTCCAGTTAAAAAATTCTACACAGTGACACGTGAGACATATGGTTAGTGGCCTTTTGGAGTTGGTGAGGTTCATTTTAAGATTCTCGAAAAAGTTTGACCAGGCAAAAAGGTATGGACGTATGGTCAGTGGCCTATATTTTCTTTCCCCTTTATTTTCCACTTTGCAGCTGCAATGGGGGAAAATTGCGTGGTCTTATTTGCATTCATGGTTTATTTAACATAGACTATTCCATATATATATTTATGTTTATAACAAGCGCGTAGTGGATTATGTTTGGAGGCACTGTGAAGCCGTGGTCTCGTAAAGCTGACCAGTGTCTTTTCTGCGTTCCGAAAGCCCAAAATATTTCGTTAACGACTTTTATTTGGTGCCTTGGCCCTACAATTCTTTATTAGTTTGGTCCTTCATCATAGCGACGTGCGAAAAACGGAGCATTCTTTTGACTTTACCTCTCCAGATCGGGAGATATTCTCTATTTTTTTTAATTTGTTGTCAATTTTGAAAACATATAAATTAAAGAAGTGCGTGATATCTCTATTGTATTGACCATGACCTATACACATTCAGATAGGATTTCATATTATTTCAGTAAGCTGTATCAATTTTATATTTTCTTTAATTAAAAAAGAAGAAGAAAGAAATACATTTCGAAATTAGATGAGAGGTCCAATACCGCACATATACCGTATTGTTTTTCTGTTTCTTCGTGGGGCCTTTTCATCATTAATAATAATATGAATATATAAAGCCTATATGGTTGATGGTCCTCTCATTGGATTGAATTCAAGGGTAAGGCCGTTAGAATATTCTGTTGCATGTATACGCGCATCTGTATCTGTACGTATATGTCTACATATAGTTACGTTGTTTACATAAATGTAGTTTTTTACTCTTTATATTCCGCTGTTGTTTTTGTTAACTGATCTTTGGCCAATTCTGATTGAAATTAAAACTCTGGTCCTTTGAAGATGATCGACTTCAATACCATTGGGCCGAAATTTGATTGTTAATTAATATATTTAGAGATGAAGGGACCGACTATGTAGATATATACAATAGTAGTACATGTATTACTGACGTTTTGTGGAATGATACCTGTCTTATTCTGCTGTGTGTGTGTGTGTGTGTGTTTACTTATTGTTTGTAGTGAAAGTTCAATAGAAAAGGATCACAGTAGGTGCCGAAGGAAGAAATAAACCTAATACGTACATAGTATGTATGATCCAATGAATGAGACAAATCAACTCATAAGGCGCACCTAAATGATTCCGCCCCAACGTAGTACCTTTTCACACGGCAAATCATAAACTAAGAGCTTAAGTACGTGTTTCGTTTTTATATGTCAAGATACCTCCACTTGTTTGGAAATCTATGGATTTTTCGTCCTTATCTTTTTATTTATTTATTTATTTGCATCACAGCAGTATCTTCACCCACGAAACCATAAACACCTATATTTCTTCCGATTCATAACATAGGTCACTTTTAAAAGAATATTTTGGTCCACAATATAAATCACATGAAGAGTAATTAATGCTTATTTATTTTATATAATTAATCCTTAAATGTGACTTTTTATATGTTCTCTTTCACTTAAAAATTAATTTAATATAGATAAAATTGACGTTATATTATATACAGGAGAGAGAATATGGATGAGTCAGAAGTTGAACCTTAGTAATAAATACAAAACATGACTATAAATTAAGTGTCCCATGCATGGTGCAACCAATTAAAAACTTGAATATGATGCTGACTTAAAAATCAATGTAATTTACGCACGTTACTGCTTTTGAACAAAACTAACAAAGCTGACAAGAACAATAATATGATTCTGGATGGGGAGAGGAGCTGTATCCCACATGCATGCTTCGTCCAGCTTAATTGAGCATGCTGATGATGAAGGATAAAATGAGGATGCACTACTGGGTTAATAATTAAGTAGCAAATTATAGGTCAATCACTAACACGAGTCTTGATTTTAATTGATTGTGGGGCTGAGTGGAAAAAGGCTTTAGTTGGTTTGATTTGTTGACTGTTGACCTGCTTTAGTGATAAAGGCATTATCAGTTGCATTCACTCATTACATATAGGCCACCTTCATCGTTCCTACTTGGGGCCCCTAGCTAATGCAATTGGCTCTAACGTCACCCTTTTCAATATTGTTAATATCCATCACTCCAAAAATAATGTCACGATTTTAATAGTATGTATCATAATATGGTGACAAAAGGGGAAAAAGACATAATATATATGTGGAATTCTGGTGCATATCATCTGGCTAAAACATTTCAGCAAATACATTCCCCTCATAGAAATTAAAGTCGCTATTAGCTTTATATGCCTGAAAGCTCCAGGAAGCTGCAAGTATAACGTTAAATTGGTCCCATATCTTCCCAATAATTTACCACCTGTGCCCCACCCTACCCTAGCAGGGGCGGAATAGGGGGGGGGGGGGGGGCCTAGGGGTGGCCCCCCTAAAATTACAGAAATCGACCCAAAAGTATAGGAAATTATGATTTTGTCTCATAAAGTTTTTAACATTTTCAATTTAGTCCCTATTAAAAATGCTTAGAGAGGGACCAAACTGAAAAGATTGAAATATTTATGAGGCGAAGCATAATTTCTTAAAATTTTGGATCCAATTCTGTAATTTTCACCTCCTAATTTCAAATACTAACTCCCTTGAGTTCTATTCTGTAATTTTCATCCCCCTATTTTCAAATTCTGGCTCCGCCCCTGTCCCCTAGCTACTTGACTCATGCCTGACCCATCATTATATTTGCCAAAAATCATATTATTCAAACACTTGAATTTCTTCGTTAATGTTTTCAAAAATTAATTAATCGATTTAATCACATAATTAGTGTGTGACTGCTTCCTCTGGCGTTCTATTTCCTCTGCGTTGAGACTTCTTTGCCAAGCAAGGATTGCATCGATTTAAGGTTTGACCAACTCCGAAACTGTTGACTCGGTGCGTTCCACGTCAATATTCCGATCGAAAATATCTGTTGAATTTGTTGATGAGGTCATTCCCCCGGCCCAAGCCCATCTCACTGAACCCACTCTTCCTTCCTCGTATTATTATTTTTCTATTAAATAATACTAATATTAAATGAGTTCATTCTTCCGGTTCCGGTTCCCAAAAAAGCAAGAAAAAGGAGTTCATTCTTTTAAATGATTTTATCTCCTTCCTTCATGCTGGTAAATACTATGTATAACTCAAAATATCGGTCAAACGATCCTTTGGGGGGCTCAGAAAGCTGGATCCTGTTTGTCACTGGCCAAACCAGCATACCAGCGTTTAGTGAAGAATCAGGAAATTATTTTAGTTCTAAGTTAAAAAATAAACATATTAAACTATTTATTAAATAATATTGTATAATATCAAAAATAAAAATAAATAATAACCTATAATTATAAATTAAAAATAATATAGTAAAAAAAATTCTATGACGTTTGGAAGGAGACTCATTATATATAAGGTGCATCATTTTTCAGAAATTATTTTCTTAAAAATATCACTTTTCAAAGTTATTTTCTTCTTAAAGAATACATCTATGTTTTTTTTTATTTATCTTTACTCATTCTTAAAGAACACATCTATGTTTTTTTTTTTTTTTATCTTTACTCATCTTTTTCAACCTACAATAAATTTGGTGACCCAAAATATATATTGATGTCGGTGCTAGTACCGTATCTTGTGTCACTAAATATTAATTCTTATAATATTTCTCAATCTACAAAACTAATACTTAAATGCACATTTTACCTCCCTCAAAACAAAATAATTGAAGAAAATAAAAAGAAATATAATAAGAACCCCAAAAAATATTTAAAAAAAACATATAAATCTGATTCAATTTCAGCTAAGCAAATAAGCTATTATAATCTATTTTTTAAATAGAAATTCATTATAAAATTATAAGACAATTAAATAATAAATCCAAACCGATTGAAATTAGTCATTAATTATCCTCTATATATATATAGTCATTTATTGTTAAAATTCAATACTCTCCCAAAATTGTAACCCCAAACTTTTCACTAATTAGTACAATATTACCCTCATTAGAAAAATAAAAATACGTAAAATAACTTTCATAAAAGGAGTAAGATGAAAAAGTGATTTTGAGTATCTATTTAGTCCTTAAAATAAAGATAAACAGGGTCGGGATATAAGATGATACTAACATTTTCAGTAGATATCTCAAATAAGAGTTTTACTTTCCTCTCACATCGCAATAAGTAATAAACCAAAATTGTCCAAATAAAAAAAAGAGTATAATTATAGAAAAGATAAAAGATTAGTTGGGGTTATTGGCCAAAATAAAATATTATATGATATATACATGTAAATACATAAAATAAAATAAGAGGTAAAGGATTTCTGGGCCAAGATCCTAACCGGTCATAACATGGCCCCACCACTGCTAGCGATTACTCGTTGTTCTATCCAAGAACAGGATCTGGCTAGCCCTAATGGACTTTTGTTTGATATTGGTTGAATGGATATAAATTTTAAAGCCTACACCTTTCATCAATTCATCTAAAATTGTTTAGCAAATGGTGTATGTGCTTTATTAATTGTAAATAGATGATAGCTTTAGAATATGCGCATTTGGGGTTTGAATTTATAGAGACTCCTTAGGTTGATATGGATGTGATCTATGGTCCAAGTATCCCTAATATAATCTAGATGAAGATCTTCCTTGATTATAGATAAGATAGGATTAACCTTCATTATAGATAGATCCTAACTGGTCATATTTCCTGGTCCACCATTGCCAATATAAGGTTACTGGTAAAAATAAAGAAAGCATTTAAGTTTCGAGAATTATAAAATAGTAATTATACATGGACTCCTATGATTAAGAGAAGATTAAAATGAATGTTTATGTATAGGAAAGAAAGTTGAACAAGTAGCTTGACTTTGACAACTTTACAAGTATATATAATCAGAAACATATATCATTCATGGCTGCTATTTTTGGCTGCGTCCCATTCAAATTTGTTCGTATGCACAAATTAAATTTATAAAGCAGCGTTTCTGTTCATTTTCAGTTGTTATCAGCTGATCACTGCTTAGTACCAGCAGTAATGATGATAATAATAATAATTTGATCTGTGAGCCTATTGATCTGTAAACCCCATAGGCTCACGCACAAAAATAATAATAATAATAATAACAACAGCGTGCCTGCATGCATGGATCGATAAAGATCGAGTGGCTATAATATTCGTTTTTCTTTTTTAATTAAGAAAGCATATAAATATGATCATTTGTCGAAGAACTACCTCATGGGGTGATCTGCAGAGAAAAAAATTAAATGCAATCCAACAATTATTAATCATCACCGTACAGACCAATGAGATCATCACTTGAAGTTTCAACGATAATGTAATTTAATGTGTGGTTTAGGTATGACTTATGTCCAGAAAACCATTTTTGAAAGAGTAAATTACATTATCTATCTCGCCTTTTAAATTATTATTATGGGCAGGATGTGGTGTGTGTAATAACTCATAGTTATATGTTAGAGGAAAATGATGGTTTTCTTAATATTTTCAAATAATAGCAGCTTATGAGTAAGCAAACCGGCCAACAAAACAAAACAAGAGCTGCGGGCGGCATCTTTAATTTGAGATTTTGACAAGTAGATGGCGATCTAGAAATGTAAATTATGAATTGATGAATTGTTTATAATTCTCTGGATCCTCTCCACCACTGTTTGGGGTTTTAATTAGGAAATGGCGTGGCCATTGTGTTAGTTAATTACAGACTAAATGAAAGAATAATCGCATAAATAAATAAATGAACAATAGCTAAGGTGGAGAGGATGTGACTAGTAAATGATGACCAATCATGTAATAAGCTCCTACCAAGGTGAAGAAGGAATTAAGGTTATTTAATTATATGGTATAATAACAAAGAAGATCATTTTCAGGATAGGCTGGAGAACAATAAAATAGCTTAATTAGATAACGATAAATTTGATTAGCTGGGGAAGCAGAGAGAGAGGTGGTTTAGGTAACGATAAGAGAACACATTAAAAAGCAAACAAAAAAAGAATAGGGTGTGGGCATGGGATGAGACGCAATAACATTTAGAAACTGGTTTTGGGTTTAATATAAGAGGGAAGAATTAATAAAATAAGGCGTTGACGGGAAAAGGAGATTTTGGCCACATCAGCACCACGTTTTAATGTTGTCTGTTTTCGAAGAATGACAGAAAATGGATGAGTCAGTGTGGAATGCGACCCCCTCCATCCTCCAACCATTCCATCCATCCCCAAGCATCATGCATCAACTAATCCCACGATCATTGACCGCATCTTACATTTTTTTGGGTTAATAAACACGCGCGCACACACTAATCCATCCGCCCCACACAACCTCATTACACTTCTTTTAATCCCCCAATTATTGCCTGTCTTATTCTTAACTTTTTCTGTGGGAAAAAAGTTGCCTTCATGAGCCATGCTCGTAATTCAGCTAACCATATTTAAAGTTGATTGTCTGCTACCAAATATCTACTCTAAGGCCCTGTTTGATATACAGAACCAATGGAAAGGGAAAGCAACATTAGTAAATTCCTCCGTTTTGGTATATATTTTGGATAAATCTTTTGGGAATCTAAGTTCCTAGGACCACCCCGGGCCTACTAATATTTCCTCATATGTGGGAAGATCAAATTCTACTAAATCTTTAAATTTCTACGTCATTATTTCAATTTTTTTAACAAATTTACCTTAAATTTGAAATCGGCCCACTAGGAAAGTTTGAATTTGGGGATTTTTTTTTTTTTTTTTTTTTAAACACAAGTTCAAACTTGACAAAAAGATATTTTTAAAAAATATATTTTAGCAAAAAAATTATTTTTCTTTTTAATTTTGAATTAATACTTTTGATGGTAAAATAGGCATTTTTGATTCTTTACCAATTACTACCCCTTCATTTCTTCTTATGAAACAACTCATTTTCCCTCATCTTTCAAAATCTTCCATTCTCTTCTTTTCCTTCCTCAAATTTTCCTTATATCAAATGAGGCCTAATATTGTTTTGGAGTTTTTTCCCCCTTACAGTTATTACGAGGCATTTCTTATGTTCCAAGGTCCAGGCCTGCTTCTGTTATTTTAAAAGCGAAAACTAGCTAGAAGTATCCAGAAGGAAACGGCCACGTCATCAATAAGTGGAAATGCCTCATCATCCATATCCAAATATGACTATAAAATATAATAAATATTTTGAATTGTCCGGCCGAAGGAATTACTCTCTTTAAAATTTCATTATCACCTACCGTATCAAGTTTCTAATAAAATATGGCCGTTAGTAATTTTGATAAGAGCGGACGTCGGTCGGATGGACGGCTCGGATTTCCCATTCCACGTCAGTAACACGTGGCACTTTCTTGGAGAGTCTAACTCCCACCACCACGATGGGGGTAGCTAGCTTAGTTTCTTTTCTTTTGTTTTTTTTACTTTTCACCCCCGGCTCCTGCGACCTTTCAATTCTCTTTATGTATATGTTAAGGGGGCCAATTTTGAGACAGAATTTGGTTTTTTTAGTACACGTTTTCCGACTGACCCCATGTTTCATTCTAACCCCAGGACCCGCCGCCGGTTTATACTTTTCTAAACAAACCAACTTTACCCATGAGTCTTGGTTTTTCCATGCATGTTTTAGTGAAATAAGTTTGAATACATCTCGAAATCATTTATTTTTATTGGTAAAATTAAAAGGTAATTCATATAAATGCTTGTTTAAAAGCAGTTTTTCAATCTTCATTTACAATATATGAATTAAGTTTGTAAAATGAGTTTTATTTTAAATTTAGACGTGAGACATAAACGTAATGTTATGTTATACAAGCATCTCATGAGATATGAATTCAAGTTTCGCCAAGTTGACTATAGTTCCGCAATTCTTTACCCCTCCCTCCCCTTCAGCGTAGGAGCCTCGAATTCATCCTTGACCCTGCAAGTTTTTCCTTTCCGTGTATAGTAGACCATCTTTTTTAATTACGTGAGATTTCCAATGCGACCATGCGTTTTCTGGACGTTCCCAGTTTCAAGGAATTGACTTCTTATGGGAACAAAGAATTCCATGCTTCTTCTTTGACCCAAAAAAAAAAAAAAAAAATCCATGCTTCTTGTTTTAGATTTTTTTTGTTTTTTGTTTAAAGGATATATATATTAATATTGCCAACTGGTACAATACATAAAGACAAATGCAAACAAAACTAAAACAAATACAACAAAATAAACTGGATATAATACTAGCCAAACACCGTACATTAAAAATATAAGAGAAGAAGTAAAATCATAGAAGATAATGGCCTCCTCAATACTCAAGGTTAGTAGTAACAAGCAAGAAAGTGTTGGTTGTAAAACCCACCATAACGCACACAATCTTATAAGTAATAGCTGCAATTAAGACAGCTAAATAGGTACCCAATCTTGGGGTAAAGAGCACAGAAAACCCAACCTTGGAAGAACGAAGACCCTTAATGTCTTGAAGAACGCTTTTTCTTTTTAGATCAAACAGATCCGGTGACCTCTACCATACACCGATCAAATTTTGGCTAACACTAAAACTTCGGATTTGCCACCATCGAACAAACCTCACAATGGTCCTCTCATAGATAAGGTGCAAAACATTATCAACCATTGATACAACCCTTCCCCCAAAAACGCAGATCCAAACCACAACAGAAAACACCACCAGAAAATCCCAAATCCACAGCAACATAAGAAGAAACACAAAAATATAAAACAATAAAAACAAAAGAAAAAGGCAAACTACCTCTTCGCCGGAGACCACCGCCACGTCAGAGATCACCGTCGAGGGAGACGTCCATCAAAAGGGTACTATTCCTTCTCATTTCTTTATATGAGGGATGTTCAGTATTTTTATCAAAATTAAGTAGATTCCTGTAATTCTTTAACCAATTTTCTTATTTAATACAATTTAAACACACACATCAACACCAATTAACTAATACTCCTTAATATAAGATATATTTCAATAAAGAAATTCAACTACAAACTAGATCTTATATGAAAGATAGGAGGGAGTATGATTTTTTTTTCTGGATGCATTATTTTTTTTAAAAAAATAAAAAATAAATTTTCACACAGTTGGTACAAATTGAAAACTTTTTCCCAAAAATATAAACTGAATATGGGCTTAACGGGCCTTTATCTGTGGCCTGCCCACCTGTCCAACTAGACTGTGTTAGCTTATCCATAAGGAAGAGCCTGATTCAAATATTGGGCTATTAGCTTATTCATAAGGAAGAGCCTGATTCCAATATTGGGCTATTAGCTTATTCATAAGGAAGAGCCTGATTCCAATATTGGGCTCTACCATCTGAAGAGGGATAGACCAATGGATTCCTCTGCCCCATGAGAATTTGTTTGATTTTTACAGAAATCGCACCCTTCAAGTTGAAGGTATCGCGTAGTATCAACGTCACCATTTGGAGCCTGAGGGTTAACATAGATGGTAAGGGTCCGAGATAGGCTGCAAATGGTCGTGGGTTCGATCCTCTACCGTCAGCGAGCACCCTTTGGTAGACGATCTTGTAAGTCCCCATAAGTCTTCATAGGAAATGGGCCGTCTTGCGACTTGTGGAACTCGACGTCCGAACCCCTCTAAAACCTTTTCTTATCAAAAAAAAAAAAAAAAAAAAAAAAAAAAAAAAAAAAAAAAAAAAAAAAAAAAAAAAAAAACGTCACCATTTGGAAAACGCAAGAACACTGGTGCCACGTTCCACAACCACCGCAGCTAAATTATATGAGAATCTAAAGTCAATCGGATCGGATGGCGTCTACAATCTCACTGCCACATTCTCTGACAACACTTCTCCGGTCCCGGCCCAGATTCCTTCCATCTCGGATGCCCCAGAATATATGGATCAATGATAGTTTTGCTTCTAGACTCTCCTATTTCCCTCCTCCTCACTCTCATTCTCTTTATTATTTTCTTCCGCTTCGCCGTCCTCTTTCTTTTCCTAGTTCTCCTCTTCTTTCTCTGCGCCGACCTTGTTCACCTCCTTTTCGACGTTCTCTGTCTCTAATGACCTCTCCTCAAGCTTCTTCCGCCCCCAATCAATCCTCTCACACCAAAACGGTATGCTCTCGCTTCCATTTCTTACTCAATTCCAGCAATTTCTTCCGTTTCTTGGTGATATCGTCCTTTTTTGGGGATCTATTTATCGAATGCATTTGAGTGATTTTCGGTGCAGGATAGGGTTGTGATCAAGGGTAGGGTTCAGGGGGTATGGTATAGGAATTGGACGATTGAAAATGCGACGCAATTGGGACTGAAAGGTTGGGTGAGGAACAGGAAGGATGGGTCTGTGGAGGCTCTATTTTCCGGAATCCCTGAAGCGGTGCGGGAAATGGAGCAGAGGTGTCGCCGAGGGCCCCCTGATGCGGTGGTCACCGGCCTTGAGGTTTTCCCCAGCCAAGACGACCCCGGCACTGGATTCGACCGCAAGCCTACTGCCTGATTTCCCAATGTAAAAAGATAATTGTTTCTTATTGCCCTGGCTACCATATACACTGTCGTCATAAATAGCATAAATAATGCATCTGAACATTGAATGCATGGACCATGTGATTGTGACAATCTGTTTGATATCTAGTTATAGAGTATATGTGAGCTTGAATAATGTGTTTGTTTGAAGAATGTTGCTTTTGTTTCTGAATTTCTCCAAAATGAATTAGGATGATAGCTCTGCGTAATCAGCATTCCTGAATAGGCACATTCCCCGCTTGCGACTTTATGGCATCGTCAAATTTGGGTATATTGAACTTTTTCATTCTGAGTTTGTTGCCAGGTAAATATGACAGTGCTAAATTTGGTTTTAATTGAGTAATAGTATCCTTGGAGCTTCTTATTTTCATGTAGCAAGTGAGGTTGATTTCTGGTGCACATAAAAATCCATGCGAAATTTTAGTTCAGGTAGAGTAGGGTATACCCTGACACTGGCAAGATGGTTAGAGCGCCCCTGCGCCCAAAGAAAAGAAGGAAAAGATAGTGCAGTTCGCGTCTAAGTGTGCTTAGGGTCACTAAAAAATATTTATTTATAAATTGAGATAAAACTCCTTTCACATATTTACTTTGTATTCTATAAATCAGAATTGAGAAGTTACAATCATTATTTCAAACGAGCTTCACCTTGTAAAATCTTAATAGGTGTTGCAGCTTGGCAACTAATTTGAAATTAAAATCCTCAAGGTATCCCTGAACTTCAGAGTTGTTGGCTCTCACGGACAAAGGCTCTTGATTGCTTGAAAGGAGTTTTGTGAGGGTGTTCTCTTGGGATAAGTGTACCCTTAAAATGGGACGGGGAAGTTGGAGACGATAATTTCCCTGCTTTTATCCTCTTAGGGTAAGTTTGGTCTGAGGGGAGGGGAGGGGAGGGGAGGGGAGCGAAAAAAAAATGAGGGGAGAGGAAATTGGGATCAAAATTCAGTGTAGTAGGGCTCACAAAATTTTTTCTCTCCCTCCCCTTTTTTCTCTCCCCTCCTCTTCCCTCAAACCAAACTTACCCTTAGGCTATGTTCGCGAGTTCTATTTTAGAGGGAAAGGAAAGGGAAGGGAGGGTTTTGGTAGTCCTTTCCTTTGTTTACGAGTTTTAAAAATAGGAGGGGAGGGGAGGGAATCAGGAAGTTTTAAAAATCCTCCAAAACCCTCCTCCTTTTATAAAATAAAGTTCCCCCAATAGGGGGTTTTAGGAGGAACAATAAGTTAATTACTTTTTTACCCCGTTCACTACCACCACCACCACCACCGCCGTCGGCCCTACCACCGCCCGTTGCTTACCACCACCGCTGATCGGCCACCACCACCGCCGACCACCACCACCGGCCGGCAAACACCACCGCCACCACCACCGTCGCGGGCCTCCACCACCGCCAGCCGGCCACCACCACCGCCGGCCACCACCACCACCGGCCACCATTGCACGGCCACCACCACCGGTGGTAGTGGCCCGACCGGGTGGTGGTGGTGGCTTGCCATGTGTTTTCCGTCGGTGGTGGTGGTCGCGAGTAGGCCGTGGTGGGGGGTTTTGATATTCAAAAGGTATTTATTTGAAATTTTCCCATAATTATATTAATTTTTAAAGAAAATGACAAAATGGTAAAAGTAATTCATTAATCCTCCATCTTCCTCCCTTGTTATTTTTTTAACTCCCAAACAAGGGGAGGAGATATTCTCCATTTCCCCTTCCTTCCCTTCCTTCCTTTCTCCTTGTATCCCCTTCCTTCCCTTCCTCCAAACTCGCGAACATAGCCTTATAGGGTCGACAAAATTTGAAAGACCTTGGTTTAAGTGAATGTATGTAGGGAACCCGTTATGGTGCTTTGTTCGTCTCATCCCTATTGCCTAAGTTTATTATTTTTTACTTTTTATTTTAAAAAAAATTATTTTACTAAGTAGAACAATCTCTTAATTAATATTTTTTTAAAAAATATTAATTATTAAAGGTTCGATTCTATTAAAAACGATCTAGATGGGACTTGTATATAGAGTGGAATCAGGGCCGGCCCTCCAGGGCCTGAGATAATAAAAACATCTGTTTTTTAAAGCCCGACCCTATAGTACCAGGGGCCGGGGCCTACCTGCCGGGGCCTGGAAATTACTATTCCAAATTTTAACTTTTTTTTCTTAAAGGTTTTTTTCCAAAGAAATATAATTAGTAAATTGCAACCATTAAAGTTTTAATCTATCAAATAAATATTATCAACACTAATATCTAAACAATACAAATCATCCAACAAATAAATAATTGGTTAGAGGGTTTTTCCTGGATTTTAATCAGCAGTTTCGTCTTTCAGTTCCCTCAGAGGCCCTAGCTAATTCATGTATGGTATGTATGTATATACACATTAATTGCGCCATCCAAGCATTAGTTTCTTCCAGACTTACTCTTGCCATCATATATATTCCAATCGATCAAGACAAGAAATCCAATTGTAAGATAATGCAACTTCAATTCACATTTAGTTTCTCATCTTGGATCACATCTACTGTATGTCACCACATGTGTATAAAATTTCCAACACATCTGTCACTATGTATTTTTTTTATTTTTTTAAAAAAATGAAAATGCTTCGATGATGAGCCTAATCGCAGACGGAGCCTGTAGGTCGGCCCGATTATTCGAGGCCCTACGTGGTCGGCCACGCAGACCAATTTCAAATTTCAAGCTTATTTTTCAAGCCCGAGCCCTACAGGGCCAGATTTTGTCGGGCTGGCCCGATTTCCCGGCTCTACTTATATATGGTGATAAGCACCATAATTGGTTATGTAGGGTGCAGCTGGGCATTGATTGACAGTTGGTAACTGAAAATACTGAAAATTGGAAGCTGGGAGGATCAATAGGGTTGACATTGGAAGTACCATTTTGTGGGTGATTGGAAACTGCATGGATTGGGCCCCTGTTTTAACAACAAGATACGAAGGGCTTCGTTTTTAAACTGGCCCAAGATGATAGTAGAGGACTAGAGGTGGAGGTCTTGCTCTTCTTCTTTTTTTTTTTTTCGTTTTTTTCACAACGCACCCATGAGATTGTGGTATGAGATTGATGAGTGCCACATTGCTGATTTTGATGGTTTTAATCTAACAATTTTAACTTGTAATGTTTTATATAAAATATTATTTGGCAGTTAACAATTACAATAAGTTAACTTTTTATTTTAAATTCTATATTTATTAAAACAATAGTTTATTACTCCCTCTAGTCCTGTTTTTTTATATATATATATAAGAACATTCTCTCTAAATCCCAAATGAAATGACCATTAATAGATGACACGAAGACAGACTAGCTTCTTTGGTAAAATGATGGGTGGGAGTATTCTCCTTGCTTGTGTAGGTAGGACATATGGTTGCAATTCTTCTAGTGGATGTGTAATCCCTTAGTGCCAGGTCTCTAAATATAAGTCCTGACAGTTCCATCCGGCATCCTTGAAACAATGGGCAGAGCAATTGTATGGACATCAATGGGAGTAAAGTTGAACTCCCTTTCATAGTTAGTGATCCAATCTAACGGGATGATTTGGGCAAGCTTTTCATTGGAAATTTGCATGGAAAGATTAACAATAGCCAGGCCATGATCTCTATCAGTAAACATGAAAAGAGCATCTCTGGTGGAGTTTGAAGAGTGGAGATCCAAGGAATGATGCTGGACTCTGTAGATGAGTTGATGGTGGAGGGTGGTCATGATGGCTTTGGGGTCTTGTTCAGCACCAATATATGGATTTGGACTTTCAATCTCTAAGGGTATATTTGGTTGGAAGGAATATATGGATTTGGACTTTCTAAGGGAGGGGGGAGGAGGGGGAGGGAAATGGAGAGAGAGAAAAGTTATTTGTGGTGGGGCCTACAAGAGTTTTCCTCCCCTTTTAATATTTTCCCTTCATTTTCCCTCCCCTCCCCCCCAACCAAACATACTCTAAGAGAGAGTCTTATCAAAGTGTTTTATATTGAAGTCTGGGACAATGGTAATGACGACACTCCCATTGCTGAGAGTAGTAACCAAGGCTCTAACTAGAGCATGATGATTTTAAAGGAGGAGTCCAATAGAGCTACCTTGGCGGAAACAGGGAGGCCTTTTTGGCGATGAAGTGTAAGGACAAGACGAACAGCTTCAAGATGGAGATGAGTATATCCTTCTTTGATGTAAGAATTAATGAGATTATGTGGGATCTCAAGGGTGACCTATTGCTCCACAGCAGTAGTTGGCAATCCACACTGATCGAGTTATGAGCTTTGGACAATTTCATTGACAGGAGGAGTAGATCTAGAAATAAGGTTACGAATATTGCGAAAGGAAGAGCATTGGCAGCAGTGGCGGAGCCACCTTAGCCCCGCCTGACATTCTCTTATCTTATGTATTAATATATATTTATCGTATAATATTTGATTTTTGGCTACTAATTTGGTCCCAACTAATTTTTTGTCTTTTCTATAATTATAATCTTTTTTTTTTTTGGGATGTAAGAGGAAAGTAAAATTTTTGTTTGAGATACCTATTGAAAATATTAGTATCATCTTATATCGATGTTGTTCATCTTCATTTTAAGGACCAAATAGATACTCAATATCACTTCTTTTCACCTCACTACTTTTATGAAAGTTATTTTACGTATTTTTATCTTTCTAATGAGGGTAATATTGTGTTGATTAGTGAAAAGTTTGGGATTATGATTTCGGAAAGTCTTGAGTTTTGACAATAGATGACTATATATATATGTAGAGGATGATCAATGGCTAATTTTAATTGGTTTGGATTTATTATTTGGTTGTCTCATGATTTTATAATGAATTTCTCTTTAAAAAATAGATTATAATATGTTATTTGCTTAATTTGAAATTGAATCAGATTTGTATGTTCTTTTAAAAATATTTTTTGGGTTCATATTATATTTCTTTTATTTTCTCCAATTATTTTGTTTTGAGGTAAGTGGGATGTACATTTAAGTGTTAGTTTTGTGGATTGAGTAGTACTACAAAAATTAATTTTGAATGACACAAGATAGTAATTAACATTGACATCAATATATATTCACCAAATTTTTTGTAGGTTGAAAAAAATGAGTAAAGATAAACAGAAAAGCATAAATGTCTTCTTTAAGAAGAAAATAATTTCAAAAAAGTGATATTTCTAAGAAAATAATTTTTGAAAGTGATGCACCTTTTAATAAATCACCTTCTAAACGCCATAGAATTTTTATTTACTAGGTTATCTTTTGATTTTTAATTGTGGATTATTATTTATTTGTATTTTTAATGTTATGAGATTTTATTTAGTAAATAGTTCAATATGTTTATTTTTTGGTCTAGGCTAAAATAATTTCCTGGTTTTGCCACTGATTGGCAGTGATAAAGGGAATATGGATTGAAGAGTAGGAGATTAATATTCCGGATGTGAGTGCCATTTGTAATGTGAGTAAATTCAAGAAGGTTTTCTATCTAGTTAGAAAAGGTGCTTCACATAGAAGAAGGCATACAGTCTAAGGATAAGGAGGAACTAAGGCGAACAGGTTCAGATGATGATTCACTCATGGTTAATTATAGAATTTTCTTTACTCACCACGGTCGCTTAGCAATATAATCCCTAAGAAAAAGCTCATGGCTTTGATACCAAGAGGGGGTCTCCCTTATAACTCTGAGACCCAGTCTATAGTATTTGCAGGACTTACCAAGTCAAGGTCTCTCTTGGGCATTATTCTTTAGCCATATAAACCACATTAGGACCTCATCTTGATAGAGATTTTTCTAGGACCAAATCAAATCTTTCTGATACACAAATCCTCAAAAGAGACAAGTGCATAGCATAATAGAATTTCTTAGAGAGATATATTGAAAAGATCAGGCTTGAAGAAGAAGAAGAGGAGTTTAGAATGAAATCACAGAAAAAAATCACTAGATGCACAGTTAGTTTGGACGAAATTAAAGTCATGGTCAATCACTATCTCTATCTCATTGTTATCTGCATTGATAATTTGCCGTAAAGTTGGTTTCTCCAACTTGTTATAATTACAAGACACTTTCTGTTCATTTATTTTTTTTAACATATATGTAATGTATAGTCCATGTATTATGATGTGTCATATTTTTGTGGACGAGAATCACTATATTTATAAAGAACTTATATCGTAGGGTCATAAGTTGAAAGTATTTACTATAAACAAGTTATTTGTATAAGCATTTATTAATAAGCTCAAAAATAAATTTTTAACTGCGAAGAGCTACTTTTTAGTTATGACGGAAATAAAAGAGACAATAAATCAGACATCAAACGAACACATGACGTTATTCACAAATTATTAATTAAGGTAAATTTGTCTTATACATTTTATCCGAAAATTTTTCTGATTTAATTAAAATGTAATGGCGACCATTAAAAAATTGACGTTATCACATTAATTTTTTAACTAAAGATATTAATAAAAACTTCTAAAAAAGTAAAATTGCTGACACTTATACATGATTTAATTTAATTATTAATAGAGACTACACTGATTTAATTTAATTTCCTTTGATATTTTCTAAATTAATTATCTTAACACCGATCACTTCATTATATTACAACAACTACCTATTTTAATTTGTTAAACAAAAGCCTATTTTGGAAGTCATGAGGTTGACCTTCAGATGTTGATAGTCGAAGATTCCGATAAGGTATGCTAAAGAAGTGGGCATAACGGTGTCCCCTAAAAACAAAATAATAAGAAAAAGAACAACGACTTTGAAGAACGTACGGACCCAGCGCACAGTTGCGACTTACGACAGATCATGAACACCTCCTTTACATCGATTTAAAAACTCCATGAAACTTCAGTCATGCATAATAATTCATAAATATAAAATTAATTTGCAGAGACCGGCCAGTTCAGACCACCGCGTGCTGAATTGTCTATTTAAAAAAATAACTTACTTCTGAGATCCCCCATGACGCGAACATACAAGTTCCCATGTGAAAAATGATTCATTGAGATTTTTTTATAGTTAATTTCCTTCCATTGCGACCTATTATTGATAATTAAGTTTTTCCATTGGGAACTCGTAGCAATTCCCCTAAAAAAATCCAAATTTGGGAGGAAGAAACAAAAACGGTGAGGGAAACAAGTATGGATTAGGAAGGGGAAAAAAATAGTAGGAGTGGACGCTATGGGAACGCGTTGAACAGCTTAGTTAGACATGCCGACACCGTCAAGAAGACAATGGCGTTGGTGGATTGCTTGTGAAAATGCACGGATGTCTCCCTTCCCAAATGATTTCATCAACGTCAATACCATGCATGTTCTTGACATATAACTAGCTAGTGCTCTCTGTACGTTTACTTAATCATGATTATTATTTGTCGTTCAAGGTTTTTTAAGAATTTATGACAATATTATATACAATACTAGCTAGTGATACAGTTAGGGACAATCATTAGGCATAATAGCTTCGGTGTCATGGCAGAAAAAGAAGGCCGCCACCCGCCAACGAGCGTCCACATATGCGACTGGAAGAATAATACAAATAATAAATTAAGCTTCAACGCGTCAAAGGTATCGCATTAATTAATAACGTGTCGATATAATTGCTTCGTCATCTTTCAACAAGGAATACAGAGAATATGGAACCTTCCTGCATGTTTCTCACTTCCATGACGCTTTACCTTTTATATATATATACGCACACTCTTTTCGATGTGATATGGTCATCCATATCTGAGTCTACGTACGTACTGAAACATTATCACTTTCAAGCTCATCACTGAGTACTGATCTCAACCACAATCCAGGAAAAGGAAGGAGGAGGAGAAGAATATGAAGATAATGCTGAAGGTGGTGAGGGTTCTGTTATTGGGAGCAAAAAGAGTTAGAGGAAGAGGATCAGGACATGACGGTGGGGCGGCGAGGAGGGCTCCGGAAGGGCATTTGGTGGTGATGGCGGTGAAGGGCGAAGAAACAAAGAGGTTCACAGTGAAATTAGATTGCCTGAGCGATCCAGCTTTCCTGAGGCTGCTGGAGAGGGCAAGTGAAGAGTATGGTTTTGGACAGAAGGGTCCTCTTGCAGTACCTTGCGACCCTCAAGAACTTCAGAACATCATCGACAATCACATGCGCTGCACGTGACCCTCCATGCGAGTTAGCTACCTTCTCACTCGGATATAATTAGCTATACGCAACCATCGATATACACCGTTGTTAGTTCGTTTATGACATAGCTTGGACAAACACGATTAGGTTTTTGTTGAATTAATCAAACATTTGTGTAAATCCACTAATTTTCTGGATGTGGATGATTAGGACGATAATACACTTATTTCATTTGTATTTGTCCTAGTACTACTGTTTGTACCTTAATTATTCTGGCCATATGTTGTCTGTCCTTTTTAGGATCACTGGCCATATTATTGCCTGCACTTGTGTACGTTTGAAGAGTCAGTTTATTTTTTGTGATCAATTGTGTGTTGATCTGATGAACGGCCTCTACTGAGAGATTTATGACCGCTTTCTTTAATTAGAAATAATAGGGATTTCAACATAAAATAAAACAGCCGTGTTAATTAATTCAACTTGTTCATTTGGCTTCCAATTGCCTTACTATACGTTGTGCAGCATTTTGTACAAAATGACCGCCGAAAAAATAAATATATATAGTATAAAAATAGACATTCTTTTTTAAATTTGAATTTGTTTGAATAAACAATTTATTAATGACAAAAAAAACAGATCGATCGAATGACGAGAATATAATATTATTCTGACAGCAATAAAAGTATAAAACTATTGTGAATGGGATCTAATGTATGAAGTGGACCAACAATACAAGTTATTTTAAACTATTATCAATTATATTAAAATATAGTCCCGATCATAACAAAGAAAAAGTAACAAGGATTTCCTTTTTATTTCCAAATTGAATTTTTTTTTATTGCTAATAATTTTGAAATTATTGGAATATTTTTTAATTATCAGCACAATATTGTCATTAGAAATGTTTTTTCTATGATGATGATTAGAGGACGATTTTAAAAATCATCAATAATAAATTAGAGTATCTTTCCCAGTCCTTGATTTCCAAGAATTGAGTTAAGTCAATCAAATTCTGAATAGAGTATCATTTTTCAAATTTTGTGAGAATACGCGTCTGGCAAAATGGAATAATGAGCTTACACACTACAAAAAAGAGTACTTTTAACTTCCGTTTTTAGGTTATTTCTATGTCCCTTTTTAAAAGAACGCCTATATGAGCGATGTAGTGAATTTAAGAACAATGTCTTTAAAAAAGGAATGCTGTAAGAGACTCATGGTATCTCTTTTTCAAAACGGATGCCGTAAGTTTTTCCTTTTTTTTAAAAAAAAAATCTTTATATTTTGCGTTGCCCAACAATATAATAAAACCGTACAAAAATATCATCTTTAAATTTGGGTGCTTCAAATTTATTTTCTCCACTCAACCTTAACAACAAGCAACAACAAAGAGAACAAATATTAGAATTATTCCAAAAAAAAAAAAAAAAACACAAAAGCATTCTCAAATCTGCAATGTTCTGCTACGTACTGAGGAGTGACAATGTTCTACCACTAAAGACGGAGGAGTGATGGTGGATAGGGAGAAGGGAGGACGGAGGAATGACAATGGTGAGGGAGAGAGGAGGAAGAGCAACAACATTGGAGATCGAGAGAGGAACCACAAGCACGATGATGATAGGAGAGTGAGAGAGGGCGGAGCTAGGATGAGACAGTTTGATAGAGGAGGAATGAGGACTAATATGTCAAAATTTTACACATTTTAAAAATGTGTCTTTTATTGGGACGCCAAAATCCTAGTTTTGACGTCCCAATCTTAAAAGGAATACCAAACGTGGTGCTCTTCAAGTCAAAAAAATCTTGCTTTTGGCGTCTCTTTTCAAATTGCAACGCTAAAAGTAGGGTTTTTGACATCCCAATTTTGAAAAGGGACGTTATAAATTAACTTTTGGCGTTTTTCTTGTTAAAAAGATATCTAATATGTCAAAATTCTTATACATAATTATAAAAATGTCACCACATTTATCTTTTACTCTCATTTTTAAAGCATAGGCATTTTTTAGGGAAGTAAAATCCCTACTTTCTAGTTTGTAGTAGTGACATAAATGAGTAAGTAATTTATGATTGTTTTACTATTTATATTATTATTACTAGCCAGAATTTTTTAGAGTTTTATTAATTATTACTGTTTCATAGTATTTTGCTTATATATATATATATATATATTATAAGACAAATTGAAGTAAAGCCGATAATTTGGCCCGAAGCAATGTGATAATATATTATATTATATTATATTATTATTACTATTTACATACTATTTTATTATGCACATCAACTTTTTAAGAATTTTCATTTGAACTTTATGAGATATTTGGTCTTTAGTCTTCTATACCTACGAAAGAGGTATGGGAGCTTGTGCACATCTAGATTAGATATTTTATTTGTTATTAATATCAAAGTTAGACTTATCGATAGCAAAAATATTGTCAAGACAATATGTTTATTATTAAAGGCTAATAGTCTTGACTAATTAGCATATTTTGCCCAATAAAGAGAGGCAAAGAGTCGCAGAGAAATATCTTAGATTTATTTTGAAGCCAAGAGCTCAAAAGATCCTATTCTTATTAAAAAAATATTATTATTTACATTTATTGTGATCCCATCTTATAATACTCGTGCATATATGTAGAAAGTATGTTTATATGACTCACACTTGAGGGGGAGATTGTTAGAAAACAAATGTGAGTTCAAATACAAGTATATAAAGCCTAATATATCTCCCAAAATGGATGTCGATTATGTTTCAAAAGTTTACATGTTTATTGTTGGCCCTTGTTTGATCATCCAAGTCATATAATACAAATAAGATTACATTTTGACATCCATCGAAGAACCAAGATTCTTCAAGAATAACCAACATATTATTTATGAATTATGTGCCACTCAAGATAAATAGTTAGATCAATTCTTATGAGAACAAAATTTTTATGTCGGTATATTTGGTCTTACATATTGCGACTTATAAGCCAACAAAATTCTCCCGATATAATTGGCTTTAGGTCGTAGCCGTAAAAATTCCATCTTATAAAGTTTGTATGTGCGATGATTATTAATCCACCACAATGCACATAGATGGATATGGAAAGAAAGTTGAGATAAATGTTGTATAAGAACCTTCTTCTTCTTGTTTGTCTCTAATGATGTTTCTAAAGGAAACAAATGGATTAAGGAAACTTATAATGATTAGTCAATTGATATTTGACATTATTTTCTCAACGATGAAGAAATTGAATAGCTTATAACAAAGTATATATCCTCGAATAAAAAAAGTATGAACCGTAAGTTCATCGTGTTATGCATTCATGATATACTTGCTAGATAGAATTATCGTTTTTCCAGTGCTCCAAGAAATATAAATATTATGGATAAATTGGAGCTTAAAACTATTAGAATGTAACTCTTGTAATGGTGTTATTTAGATTTATATATATAGTAGGCATGTATCAAAGTTGAAGAACACAATAGAAAGAAGAATCACTCTCTCCATTTCTCTCTTGCATTCCTTCATCTCCTCATCTTAATCTCTCTTATATTTTACTTAGTTTCATAACATTACTCTCATTTTTAAAGCATAGGCATTTTTTAGGGAAGTAAAATCCCTACTTTGTAGTTTGTAGCTAGTAGTGACATAAATGAGTAAGTACCAGAATTTTTTAGAGTTTTATTAATTATTACGGTTTCATAGTATTTTGCTTATAGGAAAGTTTTAAATTCATTAAGATTGTATCGTTGACATTTTCCTCGAAAGGAAAAAAGTTTGACAAGATTAGAGAACATGTTGCAACCTATAAGCTAGCTTATCTCAATACTTCCTCTATCGAAACCTATAAAATTGTATCTTTTTTCATACCGAAGCTATGATTTCCAATTCCAAAGCAACTAAACAATTCACACTCTAAAGCAACTAAACAGTTCAGAAACAAAAAAATATGTAAACAACTCTCAAATTATCTAGACAAGATGTAGCTCCTATCAACCCATATTTGTGTTCTTTTAATATGGACAGATAAAAAATAAAATCTCACATAGCAAGCTTCAAATCAGTAAAGTTGAACATCAGGTACCGCAGAAGCTTCCTTTATACTAGTCAAGTTATATATGTCCAATAAATTACTCCAGCTAAGAACATTCTTAATTTGGATAAATATAGCAGAATTTAGAAAATAAACAAATTTGATAGCATGCATATTCTTTTATGGCAGCAAACACAGGACCTGTTTGAAGTGAACACAAAAACATGGCACCTAAGGAGATTCAACATTGCTGTGAGCATAAAGGGAAAATTCAAGACAACAATCAACATTGCAGTGAGCCTTTGACAAGCTACATCACGGAAATAAAATATGTAGTGACTATCAACATAAAGGAAATTCAAGACAACAATCAATACTGAAAACAACATATTGGATGAACATAAAGGGGAATTTTTTTTTGCGTACGACAAACTTTGACTGATTAATCAAACATTGATGTGAGCCTGTGATAAGATTTGATAATCAATGATGTTAAGGCTGGTTGCCAATCTCGCAATTCTAGCATCTAAAGGAGAACCCTAATACGCCTAAATCAGCAAAACATATAGGACGAAGGAGTTGGAAGACAGGATCGAGAAGCACATCTATGCACTGGCAAGAAGTAAAGACAATAGAAAATTACCTCAAACAGAATCGCGAAGCAACGACGGAGGAGCTGGAAGCACTCAACAGTGGATTTGGAAGGGACAACGACGCCGACAACGGAGGGAAAGTTTGGGAGCGGAGAGCGCCATGGGTGAGAGATTTGGAGAGCAGCGACGGCGTGGTTGAACGATTTTGGGGTGGATCGATTTGGCTGGACGGAGCGTGAGAGTTGAGACAATGAAATTGAAGGAAAAAAAAAGGATAAGTGAGACGTTCGAACCCGGGACCTTTACATAGATGTAGAAAGTTTTAACCAATTAATCCAACCATATATATTGTAATAATAGTCCTTCACAATATATATATATATTTTAAATTTTTTATGTTTGTATTTACCCACATAGCCACTAATGTGGCTCCGCCCCTGTGTATATATTATATCATGTGATAATAATTTAAGTATCAAGAACAAATGGAAGAAGGCCTATGTCCTTGCATCGGTGACGTTATATAATTTCAAGCAGAAAAGGATGGTAAAGAAGTACCGTCGATGGCTGACACCTATGGTTCATGCAGAACCACGGACCGTGTTTTTCCCCCATACGCGTTCCCTTAAATCTATGCTACTCTCCTAAACCAACCCGTTAATTAACTACCGAGTACAGATATCTCGGACCATTGTCGTCCCATAATCAAACTTCCAATTATTAACGATTCGTCTAGAAAGATTGATTAGATCACTCAAATCCAGAAAACATGTGACCAAATCTCATAAACTTAAAATGAACCTGTAACAATGAACTAGAATTATACCCTGACTCCAATTATAAACTTGAAAAATTTAATTTATAAATAAATATGTGTTAATTGTGTATAATTAAATAATTATAACATAAAAAAGTCAATAATTTGAATTAAATTATATTTTAAATATAAATAATTGTAATTAAATTCATCAACAAATTCATAATTTATTATAATTTATTATAAAAAAAAATTCTATAAAATTTGTAAATAAAGTCATTGAGTATGATCAAATCGAAAAAATTACCATGAGTTTAAGAATGAGTTAACGTGATTTTGTAATTGGTTAGAAACATAGAAACGATAAACTTAGAATGTGAACTCGTGGGTTTAACCATATTTACAACTAGTACAAATTTAAGAACAACTAATAGAATTTTGTAAGTTCAACGTAAAAATTAAACAACAAATTCAAAAAGTCAAACAGAGATCACAACGCGTATGATTTAAACTTCAAGATTTGAACAGTTTGAACTAGAGATATTTGGAGTTTTTGCGGGCAACCACTGTGAGTAAAAACCCCACGGATAATTAACTTGTACCCAATGCACGGAAAATTTATAAATGAGCATGGTCACACCCTCTTCTCTGTCTCAGAAACTTCCAGATCGATCTCCAACTCTAAGATCTATTATTCGAAGATATATGGTCCCTTGAGAAGGCCTTCAGTGGTTACAAATCAAAGCCTTGAAGATAAGCAGACAAAAAAAGAATTGGAGCCTGATTAGTCAATTACAAGATGGAGGGGTAGCTAGTCTGCTAAATTATGGATACGAAAAAGGATTTGCACCGTTAAAAATCCCCGTGTGATGAGAAGGAAGAAAATGACCCGTCAAATGTTGCTTTAAATGTCATGTTTCTGCACCAACAAGCACAAGGCCCTCCATTATTCCAGCTCTGAACAATCGTCACGTATGCAGGTTTCTTCATATTATAGGGACATACGCTCTCTCTCTCTCTATAGTAAGAATTCATCGAGCTCACAAAATCTCGGGTTGATATATTACTCCCTCTAATCCTTTATATAAGAAATTTTTAGGGAGTTGTTCTTGGTTCTAAGTATAAAATACTGTTTTCATATTTATTAAACTTTTTCTAATTTATCCCTATTAATATCACCTTAACGATGATCAATAATTAAGGAGGAGAAAAAATTAATGAAGATGATTAGGGTGTTTTAGAAAATACATGTTATATTAACAAATTAACTTAGCTCACTTTCTTATTCTAATCAAATAAGATAAATATGTCTTATGATAACCATCTATCCTAGGATATTTGCTTCATTTAGTAATTAGTTAAGGTGAAATTGATCAGTATATAATAGCAGTTTCGTCAGTATAGAGTACTGCTAGGCAGATCGATTCCGTGATGATATATTATATTTTAGGGTTTGCACGCTTTTTAGATCATAAAATTGTATACGTAGGGATAGATGAAAGTTTTATAAATGCTTCCTCAAATTTATACGCAAGCACGTGTGTGTACGCGTTTTGATGTCCATTGTTGAGTACCTAGACCCCGAACATCATTTATTCATTACGTGTCAATGATATATATATATATATATATATATATATATATTAATATATATATGCAAGTTGTTGATTAACTGAAGCAGGAAATAGAAGGAACCTGTGAAACTTACTATTCTTGTCACGAAGCATCCACATCACACGCTATGTTTTATCCATTTCGTGTGAGCTTGAACTTCTCGGAGTGTTTGTTCTATCTTATCGCCAATTCGCCATTGCAGTATACCCACTTGCTTCGTCCTGTGATTTTTGCTTGAGGAAACTTCGCACGCAGTATTTAAGAAACCCCCTTGGTGGTTTGTTTTTTTCTCGTATGAAAAACATAAACAATTATAGTTTTCAAATAACAGTGGAAACAAAACTTAATTTCTGCTCAGTACAGTAAACCCTGAATTTATTCTCCGTTGCTCTAAAGAAGTTTTCTCAAAGATCACAGTGCGTGCACAAATAAAATCTCCAGATATTTTGTGCAAAACCCGGATGTTTCTCCTTACAAAACTAGCTTTTCCCAACCAGATAGAACTAGGAAAGTGATCCAAAAGTTTGATTAAGTCCGTCCCCTAACTCGCCACAAAGGGTATGAAAGTAAAATTAGTTAGGGGCTGATCATATCCCGTAGTTTACTTCAAATTTGAACCAAACCGCTAGTTAGTTTTATGAGTCAACTATAATATACTCTGAGATCCTAAATATAAAACCTATTTATCTAATTTAATTAGACTAATTAAGAAAGTTGGTTAAATTAGTTAATATATCATTTTTTAAATTATAAATCACCCTAATGATCTTTCTCATTGTTGTCAAATTAGCTCTTGAGTTATGTTTACTACTTTTACTTTTACATTTCTATCTTATAAAATTGTGTCGCATCACTTTTAAACTTGTTCTAGTTGTAAACTCGATTAAACTAGTGAGTTCACTCACCGATTTTACTGTTTTTACTTTTCTACATTAAAACATTGTGTTAACTTCTTCGACTTGATCATTATGCTTAATGACGCTATATATGAATTTTGTACAAATTTATTTGTGAAGTATGATAAATTTGAATGTTGATGGATTTGATAAATTATTTAGATTTAAATAATTGTTGTAAATTTTTATATTTTAATTATTTAATTATACACTGTTAATACCTATTTATTGATAAAAGTAAGTTTTTACTAGTTTACAATTCGAATCCACCATATATGATTTTACGTCACTCTTATGAGTTTGCTTTCAACATTAATCTTTCTTAATTCTTTTAATCTCTCTCTTGCTTAATTGTTGTTAAGGAGCATCAATATAATAGAGGTGACTTTGGAAAAGATTCATAAATATAAAAATTATGTTGTTAATTATATTTGTACCAATATCTACCCACACTTGGTTTAAAGGAACCAGGGGAGTAGAAATGAAGAAGTAATTATGGGCGCTCGCTATCTAGTTCCTTAGATATACGTGTGAGAAAGAAGCAAGAAAAGGATCATTCAGTGGGGTTTCATTAAATGGACAGCAGCTGAACACAGCACATGTCGACAATAGTGCGGTGTCGTATATGAAATTTCACGGGCGTTTCTTCCTCTCCATTTTCTCAATATAAATAAGCCACTCTCTGTGTACTCCTGGACACACTAAAACAAGCTCACTATCATATACATCAACAAGCTAAGTAGAGACACAGAGAATTGAAGAACATGATTCGGTATTTGATTGAGAGAATGGTACAGAAGGGTCTCTCGCTCCTCGTGGGCAAAAGATGTGCCCGCGGCCAGCTGGATGAAGAAGAAGAAGCACATAAGAAGAAGGTTCCGGCTGACGTAATGGACGGCCAATTTGCGGTTCTGGCCATAGAAGGTAAAGAAACCAAGAGGTTTGTCCTTGAGCTAGACTACTTGGCTGAGCCGGAATTCTTGGAGCTGCTGGACCGGGCTCGGGAAGAGTATGGTTTTCGACAGCAAGGAGCTCTTTCAGTGCCTTGCCGCCATCAGGAATTAGAGAAGATTCAGGAGAGTCGCAGCAGGAGAAACTCCCTTTCAACTTAGAGACAACTTCACTGTATCGTTCTGTGTGGGTGTCTAGTCATGGCTTGGGTCTTGGGGAGAATGTTTGGGAATCAAACTGTTCGTCCATTGTTTTGATCTGTCATGTTTGTTCAATAGTGAAGTTAACCAAAGTCAGTTCCATTAGTTAATAAGTTTGACAATCTGTTTGGTCCCGACATATACAAACCTTTATAAATATAAAAGGAATTAATGTACTAAACATAGATGTACCCATATAATACTTAATTGATGTACCCATATAATACTTAATTGTTTTCTCCTATCTTAGCTTGGTCACTCTTATTCTCTCCAATCTCTCTCATTTCTAAATCTTCTCACGGTATACACACACACACAAGAGCTTGCTTTAACGAATGTGTGTCTATATACGAGAGATACCAGTTGTCAGTCCACCAAACGTTCTTTCATCCTCCTCCATGAAGCTAGCTTGCTGGAAGAATATAAAACACTTTCCTTGGAAGGTGTTAATTAATAAGAAAGTATATTACTCCCTCTTGTACTTAATATAAGACATAATTAAGGAGTTGATTTTGGTCCTATATATAAGATATTTTTCCTGATTATTCCTTATTGAGGATCATTCAAAATTAAGGAGAAGTGGGTTGGAAGAGATCATAGCATAATATATGCACAATGGAAGAAAGCTAGCAAGATCAGTTAACTTGGTTCCTGTGGATGCCCTGAAAGGAATATATATGTTGGCAAGAATGCATATATACATGGTTGATTAATTGTGATAATGATACGCAGTTGGAACATGTGTTGTTTGCATCTGATAATGTATATAGGCAACTCGTTGATCCCGTGAAGAATGGCTGTGTGTTGTGAGAATTTCTCTCTAACGAGGATCTTTGATTCAATGATGAACATAACAGCAGATTGATCTGCTAGCTGCTGATAAATATTTTAAGTCATGAAATAATTAAGGATGAGTTCCGTGAAATGAGTTTATAGAAGCCACTATATGTATATATATCTTCTTTTTGTGGTATATATAGGGGCAGGTTGTTGTTGTTAACCTACCAGTTTCTGATCATAGTGATTATTAATGCGGTGGAGTTTTAATTGGGCAAGTGTATTTGAGATGACCGTGAGAATAAGAATGCGCGTAATGTATAATAAGGACGGACGGAGGCGTGGTTATGCAGAGGAAGACATGTGCTTCTACGCATAAATATAATGGCTTGTACGTCAATATAAGATATGTCTGCATTGTATTCACTTTAAGAGGTAAGATCAGAATATATCTAACCGGCCACTAGCGCTCTTATGTCTATGCAATACTTTTTTTTTTTTTGATATCACATGTCTTTGTAATACTAGTACTAACTAATACAGTAATACCGCGGTTTCTCAAATGTTAAAAAAAAAAAAAAAATCTCTTTTAATTATTAGATTCGATGTAAAATGAATCAAATTTTCATATATCATGACAGGGGCATAAAATGGTGTGGTTTTAAATTTTCTTACTATTAAAAAAAAATCGGCCCATTTTATACTCATAAAGTATATTTTTTTGGATTATCATCTGATATCTAGTTTAGGATTTGTGATTGCCCCTTTCAAGGATTGAATTCAAACCTCAAAGGATCTAATGGGGCCTTACGTTTTAGACTAACTTTATGTTAGTAAATGTTACTCATTTTATATATAATCTAATAATTATATAAAAAAACATTTAGAAGGCTGGGACATTACAAAGATCATTATAGAGAGTCATGTTAGAGGCCTAACACTGCTCAAACTTGAAGTTATTATTGCAAACATATTGGCATAGTTGGCTAAGGCGTCGGCCTTCACTCCAAAAGGGAGGAGGTTCGATATCCACCGGTCGATGTAGGGCCATTGGTGGGTGATCCGTAAATACTCAGTAAGACTTTTTGAGTCATGCCTATGGCCTTGGCCCGGTGGAGTACTAATATTTACCCACACCTTAAATGTTTTATAAATAATAAAAAACTTCTTTAATGATGATTTAGCAATACAAACAAGCTTCGGAATCGCGTCCTATACATATTTCAAAATTTTTTATGATTGTGATTAAAGAGAGTTCTTTCGTCTGAAATCAAACTCATGAGCAAGAAAATAATTGTATTGTAGTCCAATCCCATGAGCCTCTCTGTCTTGTGCTCCGGATTTTCTAAAACAAACGCACGCTAGTTGGCTACCTACAAAGATGAATTAGCAGTTCATCTAGCCGGAAAAGGATGTGGCAGTTCTTTTTTCCTTTTCTTTTTCAGAGAATTTCTTATTTAAAAATTCAAACCAACCTTAAATGTTGTTTTTGAAATTCTTTAATGCCTCAATAGGAACTGTTTTTTTTTTAACAAAATAAATATATAAAAAATAAAATAATCGCATCATACTTGAGAACACAAACACTCCGCCTTCGGAGTTAGGTTCCAACTGCCAACTAAATAAATTAGAAATTCACATGCACACTTTTAGCTTCATGAGTTGTTTGTCCATCAATTCAAGCTCTTTAATAGCTTATTTTGTATTTTTAATATATATACAACCTCTTTTCTTTTTTGTAAGTATTTGCAAATATACTTTACATCCCACGGATCACTTGGCTAGAACCAACTGAGAACCAATTTGGAGTTCAATTTTAATCAATAAAAATTATTTTAAATAGTATCGTATGCTATAAATTTATTTTTTTTATGTAATTTTTTATATATATATTTTTGGTAACTGATTTAGGCTAAGGGGGAAAATAGCCCCCAACCCTCTTGATTCACAACAAGATAGGCCCAAACGCCAGAGACAGGTTTTGCTCCTGCTAAATAGCAGGCCCCAGCACAGGTGTGGTCTTTTCTAGTAGATCTGGACAGTTTTCAAATTAAATCTGGATGGTTTAGATTTTACAATATAACTTTTTATATTTTAAAAATATTTCTAAACGAGGTGAAAATAATATCTTAAATTTCAACTATCAAAAAATAATTAACAAAAATAAATAGAAATAAAAAATCTGGAACATCCTTGTTAAATTTGAACGATCCAAATGTGCTGGAAAAACAGCAGCACCAACTGGTAACAAGAGAGCATAATACGTTTGATCTTTCAACACAAGAGTCAAGAATCATTGTTCTCCAAGTATAGAAGCCAAACAGATCACAGTACAATGTCAGCAAATATATAACCAAAAGGAAAAATGACCTAAGGTAAATAAATGGGCCAATTGAAGAAGTATGACTTTCGAAGTCTCTACTGGTTCCATTGCAACAGCATAAATTTTTATAAGGATACGATCACTTGATCAGGATAATATCGTAAAGCACAAAGTGTAACAATATATCAATAAAAAAAGAAATGGGTCTAATAAGAGTATAGCACACCTTGAATTCATAAGGCTCTTTCATTTTCCTTGCTTGTTTCCAGTGATACTGTTCGAATAGCATTGCTTTATCGTGCTAACTGCATGTTATAATGCCTTTAATATCAAGATGAACTAATACGAACAGAAAAGGAAAGCAAAACTATCAACTCAGAAACTGCAGCAATCATATTATGCAATAAGCCCACACTGTAAAAAGGATATAGAGGAACAAAAAAGAACAAGGCAGCAAAAATCAACCTAAGAAACAACAAATTAAAATTCTTTGGTTACCAGAAATGATATTATGGGCCTAAATTAAGATATCTTTAATTTTTTATTCACTGTGGAGATGTTCTAGTAGCATCGATCAAATCCTTAATTTATAAGCGTATACAAACCAATATATGACAAATATGTCTCACAAAACTTTCCTGCATAGGCGATCATTAACAATGAGAACATTGGATAGGACCAAACCAGGGCCTTGTCCTCTCATTTTCGTTTTTCCTCAAATAGTGGGTACTTGCATTTGAGAGGTTGAAGAAAAACGGATAGAGAGAATTATAGTGCTGGGTTGAACAAACACGCTGGGTCAGCCCTACAGACACTGCCAATCTCACTATGAATCATTAAGATGGAAATAATAAGGGGGAAACTTTTTCAGAAGGCACGCATACGGGCTAATCTCATCAAGAGAACGCCTTCTACCATACAATTTATTTCTCAGGCAAACTAAAATGTCAGAGCAGTGACAAGCAAAACAATTAAGTCGTCTATTATTTTCCATGTAAATGAAGAATGGTACTACATAAAAGAATAGTTCGTAACATCATTCACGCAGGGGAAACCAAACTGTTTTCAAACTAGGGACGAGACGCAACTGGAAGCCAGTCTAAAGATGTAATGATGATGGCTGTGTGTTGGTATATGTGTGTGTGTGTGTGTGTGTGTTGAACCTCAATCATAAAGATGTAATTGATGGGACAGATATCAGGCCACCAAGCTCTCAGTAGGTATGTCCATTTGATAAAAAAATGGATTCACCTAGAGGAGCGCATAAAGTCACTTTCACATCTATCCTACTATATGTCCAAAAGAGCCCAATTCCAATTCACCACCATATTGCTGAAAACAAATGTTCAAAATGTATAATCAGCACTTCCAAAAGATTAAGTAAAGCAAGAATCACACTTCAGTTGCTAACATATTATACTTAATGTCAATGCTAGATCCAGATGGCATTGCAGGGATTATAGTGTAGTGGTAATCTGATTAAACAAAATATTATGCTACTGATTCCATCGTATGGATGTTACTGCTCTGATCTAACGCACAAAACGAATACAATACACCCAGAAAGAGAAATGTTACAAGGATTCATTTCAATTTAATCACCAACAGTATCATTGAGTTATACATCCTAGAAAACAGTGGTAAAAGAACAATTGTATGTAAAGATACATGCTTTAGTTTCCTTCCTCAGAAATCTGTAATTCTCTCTCTCTGCCTGCCCCCTCCCCCAAAACTGCCACACACACGAACAAAAAGCAGCAGCAGCATGCCAAAGAGTGAAAAGCGTTTCTCTATTTGCATCCAAAGTAACTAGGAAATCCTCAAAGAAAAATAACAGTTAAAAAAAGAACATTTCTTATTCTTCTTTACAAGTATGAAAAATCCTTTTAGCTGTTATGATACTTTGATTGTGGTCAAATACATAAATTACACTTTATGACTAACACGGTCCTTGTGTATGGTTATGAATATATTGGCACCCAAAAACTAAGAGGCCTTTGGTTGCTGAAAAAGGAGAAGAATGGAATGGATTAAAGAAATAAAAACAAAAAACAAAAATGACCAAAATTTAGAAGGGAGATATGTCAACAGTGTTCATGAAGGGGGAGGCGTAAAGTTCATGAGGTTGTGAATCATGATTTATGAGGTCATTAGAGGGTGTGGTGATGCACACATTTATGGTATTGAATTTTTCCAGAAGACATGATGCTGCTAAGATGAATGTGCAACGAGCTTGAGCATCTAAACAACATCACAAGAAATAAATCATAGTTGTTTTCTCAATAAAACGGCGGGGCAAATTAGCAAATAGCTTTTCAGTATAATGTAGATGGGATATCCTACACCGGGCGATGCCCAATAGTAAGCTCTTCAATCAAAAGCCAAGACCACAAGAATTTGACGAACAAATACAGGATTAGAAAATATATAAATTGAACAAAGAGGATAAGAAAGGAGATGGTACTCGAACTGATTCGAGAGTTTCCATAAACTATAGGGATTAAAATAGGTAATATGCGAAGTACTTCTCCATCCTCCCGCAGCCTCGCTTGCTCCTATCTACATGCATGTTTGGAACCCTCACACTATAGTTTCAAAAGTCATTTCCACTGCTTACCTCATAAATCTTAAAAGAAATTCTGCAAAACTAAACAAACTTGCACCATCGCTCGCCTGTCTCCATGGATTCCCAAGTTCCATCCCATCCATAGCTTACAAACGGAGAACACAAACATGCGGAGCCATTCCCTCCCTTAAATCCCAAGATAATAAATTCCACTTTTTTCATTTTTTGCCAGCAATAAATAGTATTTTTTCTTCTTCTAATTTTTAACTTCTCTTTTCATCCACCTTATCTTATCACTCAAGCTAAATCATAACGTAAATATTTAACTCACTGTTGTTGAATTAATCACCCACTTAAATGAATAAAAGAAGCACGATAGTGTCACGGTAAAGCTTACAATGATTTTCATCTACTCTAGATAAATGTTGTATGTATTAAATATTATTAAAATGATCCTATATATGTAATAAAAAAAATAATAGTTCACTTCGAAGTCAGATTCTATTATTGATTTTCGAAACACAGAATTGCCAAAAATCAACTTGAATGACAGAATTATAAAAAATTCTTGTAGTCGTACTTTACAATAGTTTAACTATATTTTTATGCACATATATAAATAAATGGGATAGGAAATTATCATTACAAATGTCACTACCATTCTTTTATCTTTAAAATGGTGGTGACATTAATAATGACTAAAATTAATAATGACAATATCATATGCCTAAATAAATAGATATATTAATTTTGCCCCAATATATGTATATATATTACCAAGAAGTCTTACTAGTTCTATTTATAGTTTACTTTTTTTACATTCATAACTTATAAAATAAAATTGTGTTAATTTCTTTTTAAACTTGTGTTACCTTTTTTATTTGATTATACTCATTGATTTTATATATAAATTTTATAAAAAATAATTATTGGATATAATAAATTATGAATGTCAATGGATATATTTTATTTATGTTTAATTAAAATATATTTAAATAAAATTATGATCAATTTTTATATTTAATTATTTAATGATAAAGACAAACTCTTACTAATTTATGATTCTCGTTCACAATGTCATTTTATACTAATGTCATGAATGTCATTTTATACTAATATCATGAATGTGGTCGATTTAATTAATTTTTTTATAATTTACCTCTTACCAATAATAATAATGTATCATTTTTGGAAAAATAATAATGTATCATTAACTTAATGTAATTAAATAAATAGGGGGTACATTAGTTGGACTAGCATAATAGGAGTAACTTTTACGAATAAAATATTAAAATCTCAAATAAAGAATATCTCTCGCCGTATTCCATAATTTGATGGCAAGTAAACAAAAGGTATTTTCTTTGCCAACAAGAAACGGAGCTAACCGGCTTATAAATAAGAGCAGCCCACCGTCGTCAGATCCCCATACCGCTTCTCATTCGATTTCCCTTCCTCTTCGATTTTTATCTCTGCGGGGCAGATACCATCTTTTACTCTTCTGTTCTTCGCTCCTCCTCCGTTATGGCTAATCAACCTGAATCCTCAGATTCGTAAGTTTTTCCCTTTATTTGTCGTCAGATCTCCGGTTTAGCTTGCTGTTGGATTCTTCGTTTTAACTATTCTTTTGTAGATTTCAATTTCGATACTTTCAATTTACTGGGTTTCTATTTTTCCGTTTGAACCTGCTAGTAAGGGAACGAAGAGAGACTTCAGCACAGCGATCCTGGAACGCAAAAAGGCGCCAAATCGGCTAGTTGTTGACGAGGCTGTCAACGATGATAATTCGGTGGTAGCTCTTCACCCCGAGACCATGGAAAAGCTCCAACTTTTTCGCGGCGACACGATTCTTATCAAGGTAATGCTCGAACAGTTCTAACATTCTCTAGGTTAGTACTAGAATTACAATACGCGGGTTTGGCTCATTTATCACAACATAAATGTGCTGTGAGCAATAGAAATTCACATATCTACGTGTGGTTGCAAGTTTCTCAGTTTCTTGGGTTGTCATTGAATGCTTCTTTATATTTTGCATTGATGGTTTTGGATTTGTTTTGGGAGTTTAAATCTTTAATAATTTGTTCTTAGAAATCTAGCACTAATTGACGCAGCATTCTAAAATCTAAATTAAAGTATCGTTCCCTATTTAATTATTTATGCTTCTTCGCCACCAGGGAAAGAAAAGGAAAGATACAATCTGTATTGCACTTGCTGACGACACATGCGAAGAGCCAAAAATAAGGATGAATAAGGTTGTTAGAAACAACCTTAGGGTCAGGCTCGGAGATGTTGTTTCCGTGCACCAATGTGCTGATGTCAAATATGGAAAGCGAGTCCATATTCTTCCCGTGGATGATACAATCGAAGGGGTAACTGGGAATCTGTTTGATGCATATTTAAAACGTGAGTTACTATGTCTTTTTGTTTACAACTTTGGATTTTATGTTGGATACCACATTAATACTTTTACTCATCCTTGTCATTTTTAGACTGCTAAAATGGGAGTATTTCATTGTTTTTCTGGTTAACTTTCTTTTCTTTTTGGTAATAATTGCGTTATACTTATAACCTGATGATTAAGTTAATTTCAAATGCATGCCATTTTGAATCTACCTCATCATTGAATTTCGAAGGAGCATCTTGTTCTCTGGACAGTGACCATTTGACCTCTCAAGCATTATTCAGGACTAACACCCCACACCCAAAACAAAAGAAAAGATTAAAAAAAAAAATTCACACTTGCAAGAAAGAAAAATAAATCATCCCAAGCATTGGAATTCACTTCCCTTTATAAGTAATGGATTCTTGATGCTATAGGAGGATCAATGTGGCATGTATAAGGCATGGATTTATTCCCTTGTGCAATTGAAATTTATATCTATTCCTTTTGTTGTTAGATTGCATCTAGTGCTTACTATAGAGAGGCAAGCATGTTTTGGAAACATCTTGGTGCTCTGGGTGTGTTTTATTGGTGCTGGGGGTATTTGTCCACTTTGCATTGGTTTCTTTAATAGTTATTTTGGGAAAATTTTTAATTGTTGAATTAAGCATGCATTGTGAAATAGTACAATTTAAGATCTTTTATTTCATTGGCGTATGTGATTGGTGCATTTAATTCATATAATGAATTCCTGCTCTTAACTTTTGCAGCTTATTTTCTGGAGGCATACCGCCCGGTGAGGAAGGGTGACTTCTTCCTTGTAAGAGGAGGGATGAGAAGTATAGAGTTCAAGGTTATTGAAACTGACCCTTCTGAGTACTGTGTTGTTGCCCCTGACACTGAGATTTTCTGTGAGGGAGAGCCTGTGAAAAGAGAAGATGAGGATCGGTTAGATGAGGTCGGTTATGATGATGTTGGTGGTGTAAGAAAGCAGATGGCTCAAATTCGGGAACTGGTAGAATTGCCATTGAGGCATCCTCAGTTATTCAAGTCTATTGGTGTAAAGCCACCGAAGGGAATTTTGCTGTATGGCCCTCCTGGGTCTGGTAAAACTTTGATTGCTCGTGCAGTTGCTAATGAAACTGGTGCCTTTTTCTTCTGTATCAATGGCCCAGAGATCATGTCAAAACTGGCTGGTGAGAGTGAAAGCAATCTGAGAAAGGCATTTGAGGAAGCGGAGAAGAATGCACCATCCATTATCTTCATTGATGAGATAGATTCAATAGCTCCCAAGCGGGAGAAAACCAATGGAGAAGTTGAGAGAAGGATTGTTTCCCAGCTCTTGACCCTCATGGATGGGCTAAAATCACGTGCTCATGTGATAGTCATTGGAGCAACAAATCGTCCCAACAGTATTGACCCTGCTCTTAGGAGGTTTGGAAGGTTTGACAGGGAGATAGATATTGGTGTTCCAGATGAAGTAGGTCGTCTTGAGGTTCTACGCATCCACACAAAGAATATGAAACTTGCAGAAGATGTAAGATTGGATTACATTTTCCTGTTAGAATTTGTCTGATTTTTAATTTTCTGAAAGAAAATTGTCAAATGTGCTTTTTGCAGGTGGATTTAGAAAGAATTGCTAAGGACACCCATGGGTATGTTGGTGCTGATCTGGCTGCCTTGTGTACTGAAGCTGCACTTCAGTGTATTAGAGAGAAAATGGACGTGATTGATTTGGAAGATGAGACAATTGATGCTGAGGTACTGAACTCAATGGCTGTAACGAATGAGCACTTCCAGACTGCTCTTGGATCAAGCAATCCTTCTGCTCTACGTGAAACAGTAAGTACTATGGAGTCTCTTTTACAATGCCAGTTTTTCCTTTCTCGTCCTGTTTCTCTTGTATTTCACCTCCTTCACACATAAATTAAATCTTTGCTAATGAACCAGGTTGTTGAAGTGCCCAATGTCAGCTGGCAAGATATTGGTGGTCTTGAAAATGTTAAGAGAGAACTTCAAGAGGTAATTGAAGCTCTGGCATGAATCACTCGACCTTGATTCCTTTTTTCTACCTCTGGATTCTGACACTGTTACTTTGCAGACTGTTCAATATCCAGTGGAACATCCTGAAAAATTTGAGAAGTTTGGTATGTCCCCATCAAAGGGGGTTCTTTTCTATGGTCCTCCTGGATGTGGTAAAACTCTTCTGGCCAAAGCTATTGCTAATGAATGTCAGGCAAACTTCATCAGTGTTAAAGGTCCTGAGCTACTGACGATGTGGTTTGGAGAAAGTGAGGCTAACGTGAGAGAAATTTTTGATAAGGCCCGAGGATCTGCTCCCTGTGTCTTATTCTTTGATGAACTCGACTCAATTGCAACTCAGGTATGTACTGTGCCGATTTGGAATACCGCATTATGCTTTGTACTCTTGGCAAGAATTGTTGGCTTATCAAACATTCTTATGTGCACCCTAAATACTAATAGAAAAAGCTAAATAATTAATACACCTTGAAGATAGATATTGTTTTTATTTCACCTCATGTCTCACTTTATCTTGCAGAGAGGTAGTAGTGTCGGAGATGCTGGTGGTGCTGCTGACAGAGTTTTGAACCAACTCCTCACAGAAATGGATGGGATGTCAGCAAAGAAAACTGTTTTCATTATTGGGGCCACCAATCGGCCAGACATTATAGATCCTGCGCTTCTGCGTCCTGGCCGTCTAGATCAATTGATTTATATCCCTCTTCCTGATGAAGAATCCCGGTATCAGATTTTCAAGGCCTGTTTAAGAAAATCCCCCCTCTCAAAGGACATTGACCTTAGGGCCCTTGCCAAGTATACACAAGGCTTTAGCGGTGCTGATATTACTGAGATTTGCCAGCGAGCTTGCAAGTATGCTATAAGAGAGAACATTGAAAAGGTATTGTTCTAATCACTTCCTTCTCCTCATGGGAAATTTTCCATAAGTTTTTGCTATTTTTTCCTCCCCTAAAAATGCTCATACAGAATTGAACCTTTTTAGAAGAGTCCATAGTGCGGTAATATTTAAATGTTGTGTCTTTATAGTGTAGCTCAAAAAAATGGCATGCCAGTTTCTAGGTGACCCTAGCAATAGAAAATGTGTTATTGGATTCAACTGGGGCTTATTTATTTTTTCTTCCGTCAGGACATTGAGAGAGAGAGAAGGAGAAGTGAGAATCCTGAAGCAATGGAAGAAGACATTGAAGACGAAGTAGCTGAGATCAAGGCAGCTCACTTTGAGGAATCCATGAAGTATGCGCGAAGGAGTGTCAGTGATGCCGATATTCGCAAGTACCAGGCATTTGCTCAAACATTGCAGCAGTCTAGAGGATTTGGATCTGAGTTTAGGTTTCCTGATAGCACCACTGGTGGCAGTGGTGGCAGTGGCGGTACCACGGCTGACCCATTTGCAACTGCTGGTGGAGCTGATGATGACGATCTTTACAGTTAGGTCTTGTACGGTTATTCATTTGAATGGCAGTGTCATGTACCTTGTTATGTTGGGGATTCAAGTCCTCGTTTGGAAGTTTACCATTGGATTAGTATTGTCATTTGGCCGTAAGAGGCATTGGGTCACATGGGTAACGCTTGATGTGTAGCTGACCCTCTCAGAGTTGAACAGAATTGCTTTTGAACTTTTATCAAGTCCAACTGTGACAGCGTCTGAAATTGTATGGTGCCCATTTCACTAAAGAACATTCTAGTTTATTGAAAGGAAACTTGAGTCACACGTATGGTTGTTCATCTTTTATTGAATTTAGATAACTTTGTGCGGGTGTAGCACTCTGTTCTCTTCGAGGGCGTCTTACACTGGATCCTCTTTAAGCCAACAAGTGAAGTTTTTCTAATTCAGTTTTAAAACCTCGCCCACCGACATGCCACTAACACATCTGTTAGTTTATAATTTTAATGGAATAATAATAATTTTTAATATTTTATTCTTCAGCAATAAAAATAGCTGGCCAAACTGAATTGTGCTTCAGATGGCCTGATATTGTAGCGTGCGTCCTTAATTGACACCAATTATGCTCTTTACCACATGAAGAATCCCTACTTGAATACGTCTCATTCAGATGTCCTCCAAATCCAAGCACGAGACGGAGTTGCCCTCTCGTGTGCTTTGGAAGAAGTTAGCCCCACTTACCTACATATGCAGCACTCGTCTTACAATTACTTATTTCCCATTTTTAACAAAGTCCTTCTTATTATATTATTCACAAACATTGTCTGTTGTATTACTTATATATATACCCAACGCCCAAAAGCAGAGTGAAATAAAAGCAAAGACCAGTTCACTTTCAACATATGGGACCATTCGTGAATAGATCTCACACAAAGGCTAACTATTTGTAAAAGCAACCACACATAAACTCGGTGTCATGCTGACTCATACGTCCAAACAAAGGTTCCCCTAATTTCACCCTCCATAAAATTTATCATTTTTTGCTCCAAATTAAGCCTTTCGGACTTGTGGTGTTTGGTGTGACCAAGTCTGTTAGTTGCTGTTGATGTACGATTTCCAGTCCCACTCTGTTGAATTTTAACTTTTTAAATTTGAGAACAAAACACCACCTTTGAAACGTGCAAACTTACAAAAGGGATGGCCCCCCTGAAAGTAAAAGTTGATTGGGGCTTCATGTTCGCTCGTGTTTCCTCAACAAGACAATCCTTCCAAAATTCACTAATCATATCCGATTTTAAAGATGAGAGATGTATCTTCCTTTGTGCGTTCTTATACCTTTTTGGACCATGCCTTGATACTTAGGGCTATGGTTTTTTGTTTGAATTTTTTTCAAATAAAAACTTATAAATCATAAAATATTACAATTCATAACTTAAATCATAACTTGATATTTGTGTCAATTTAAACAATAAATTAAAATTCCAACTCACAACTACTAATAATTCAAACCATAATTCACAACATTCTCAGGCAAGAGTTCATTATCTAAATTTTTAACATATAAATATGATCATTTTTCAATCATCATCAATGACAATGTTCGAATCCTAGTCCTACTATATTTAGAAATAAGAACTTCTTGAGTTGATCCCTCATCATTAGTCTCATCACCTACAAACAAACAACAAACCAAGAACACATTATTATTAGGCTTACTTATGATCCAAATGTATACATATATGTACACATAACAAATAAATAAGATTAATATATTTTATATTCAAAATCATACAACCAAGTACAGGTACAAATTAAAGCCTCCATATTATCTTAAAAAAGACAACTTCAATACTCGTTGATAACGCTTGAGCTAATACTAAAAGTTTTAAGCTATAGGTAATTATGTCAAGGTTAGTGATGCAATTTTTAGTTTAACATTTAAGAAAAATGAATTACAAACAGGAAAACAAAAATAAGGGCATGCATATTTTACAGCTTTGATAAGAAATAAATCTCTACCCAATAGTTCAAAGGGTAGAAGCAGTGATTCGAAATTAATGAAGGATGGGCATCAATGGCGGAGTTAAGATTTTTTATTTGTGTTTGCACAATTAGTGAAGAGATTCGGGCGACCCCAAGATTTTTTTCAAAAGAAAGTTTTAAATGCATTAAAAAATAAAAAAATATTTATAAAATCAAATGAATATTGATGATGTAATAAGAAAAACATTTATTTTACAAGCCTATCATTTAGAAAAGCAAGGTTAAGTGCGATTAGAAATGCAAATATATAAATTATAATGAAGGATGAGCACTCAATAAGTTTAAGTATTATATATTTTAATAACAAAAGTATATTACAATAAAAATAATTACAATGTCATCCTTTTAGGCCTTATTTTTTGAAATTCCATCATAATTATCTTATTATTAATGCTATCAAATACATCTTTTTCAATATAAGGTATTTGTGTATCACGGGAAAATAAAATTCAAGGATGGGCACTTACCCCCTTCTTTCTAACCTGTGTCCGCTTATGGGTAGAAGAGATCTAATGATGTCCCTCACACGTCATCTAAGCTGTTATGCACTTTGCAGTTAATATATAATATATATATATATAACTTTAGTTCTTATTTAGCACAATATGCCACTCTATTTACCCTTTGTTTAGAAATGGAATGAAGGGCAGGAAGGGAAAATGAGATTTTAACGAGTTTTGATTTATTTTTTTTTATAAAAAAAACTAATAAATGCAGTTATAAAATTTTAATAAGGAGATGATGTAAAAGGGGAAGGTAGGACTAGGAGCTATCATTAATAAACAAGTAATTGGAAGTTCAAATATCATATTTTATGTATGTGATAGTTTAGTTTGGAGGAATTTATCCTTTTTTTGATAACTTTTTTATGATTATATTCCTTTTTTAAGACCTCTAGTGATTCGCCCTAAAATTAATTACAAAGTTTCAACCTTTTTTAATAAATCAAACCCATTAAAGTTCTTTTTCTCTCCCCTCCTCCCATCCCCGTCCAACCAAAGAAAGGATGATAAGGTAGCTTCTGATGATTATATATATATATATATGAATGAAGAAGATATATGTCATACCCTGAAGGCTTGTGTGGCGCTCGCCGCTCAGTGCTCCCCACGCTCATGCCAACAAAGGAGCATCGCTATGCAACGGCGAAGAATGTAGAATTTGGTTCTCTGCTTCTTCACCATTTGACTGCACTTCTGCCCAAAAGACTCGCAGTTCGAGTCACAATTCTGCTGCTCATTACCTTCCCCCGAGTCGCTTTCCTTTGCTGCCATTAATCTACTCTGACTCGTGCAATAAATGTCAATTCTTACTTTTGCTTCCACCAGGTTTTTACACAAACATTCTCACATACACAAATATGCGTGTGTGTGTGTCAAGATATGTATACTCTCTACCTGTTCGCGTGAGAAAGAATAGCAATTCAGGGTCTTCTATATCAAGGAGGACAGTTACTATTGCAACCACTACTTGTCACAATCACAACTTTGTAATAAAAATAGAACGGCCCAACTATGTTGCCATTAGCTTCACTTTCTTGGGGACAAAAGTACTACAATCTTTTTTCTCTGCACTAAATACATGGTTTTCAAGGTTTCAGAATCAAAGGAATACATATAAAATCTATGGTCAACCTTCATCATCAAGAGGCGAATAAAGTTGTATATATTATATTGTTGGGAGGGAAGGAATATGCAAGGGCTAAGAGCAAGAGTTTAAGGAAGCACTGACGTTTTTGCCTTGTTGAAAGGACACAGAAGGTGGCCCAGCCTACGTGTTTGCTTGATACATTCAAAAATATCACGGTGAATGATGGCTATATAGCAAGCGGCAAGAGAGTAATTATGGAGTGGGAGTCCCCTGAAGATTGTTTTGATGCTCTTAGAACTTAATGAGTTTCACGCATAATACAGCATTATATTGTCTCCTTGTTGTTCTTGCTTTCAGCAACCAAGACAAGAAATTTCTTTCATGCTCTATATTACTCATGCAGTGTCCTCTTCATTGGTCACACTATGTCCATTTAACATGCGTACGTGCCATAGTTCATCTTTTGGCTCCTTCGATTTTCTCTCCTTTACATGTTTCTCCTTTGGAGTTTTTAGGGAGAGCTTACGAAAATAATCAAGTTGTTCATTTTCTTTAGTAATTGTCAGTTGTACTGCTGTCGCTGCTACGTGATGATGTGAATCAATCAGATGCAGAGCGGTTAGAGCTCTATAGTTATGTTTGGTATCGCCACTTTCTTATGACGGGTCGTCTTCTACGTGTAATCTGGTTTTCCCTTTTTTAATTTTACGATCATTGTCATCATTTGCAATGATTTATAAACTTGTTGCTTATTGATGTCTCTGACAAGAACTAATCATCAACATCATTTTGAAAAAGATCGGATGGTGCTACTTCCACAAATATTGGAGAATTGTTGTACAGGTCCACGACACGTATAGGCACTTGCCTGTGTGATTCTGTTTTCAGACAGAATCACAATAATCCATCTAATTATGGACATAAATGCCTTGTATATAGATCACGTTTGCAATAATATAATATCTTGGCAAATGGTGAGTCTATTATCAATTCTTTATGGCAAATAAGTTCACACACTTCTTAGAAAAATAATATTTATATTAGCTTGATCTTTAATATAAGAACTAGACAAAAAGCTTACTTTAACCCTAAATATAAGACCTTAATCCACTTTATCTTTTAAATTTATAATTTTCTCCCAAAATATGAAAAATAACTAACTTAACTAATTTCTTTATTATACTCCACAGATCATGCAAAACGAGTAATGGGTGTTGTAGCTGAAGATTCGGCTGATACTGAGAAACAAGAGGATCACGCACTTAGCACATGAGGGGCCATCAACAACAAATGATATTAATGACAGATTAGTAACTGCATACGATTCAATTCGAGATTGTTCATATAAATTTTGCTTTTTCTAATTCTCTCACAGACTGGATCCTGGATCAGCCAAACAGGCAACAGAAATGTGATTCTCATCTTGTTCAAAACGCAACGAGAATGAATAAAACACGCGATTCTCAATACTCCTGTCTCTGTCATTTCCTTTCATTATGAATATTGCGTGCATAGATAGGATATTGGGCAAATAACTCTGGTACAGTTGTTCTTTTTTAATTTGAAAGCAAAGATGACAAGTTTCAGGATTACGGGTGGAATGATAGTGCCAGAGATCGACATGGTTGCGTCAGAAACCATATTGGATTTAAAATTAGAGATTGAGAAGGAATTGAACGTGGAAGTGGAGAGGCAGAGCCTGTGGTACAACACAAGAGAATTGAAGAACCATGAAGTGATTCAAAGATATAGGTTCAGAGAATGTGAGACACTGAATTTGATGGTGAAGCCAATGGAAGAACGAAGGAAAGTCCACGTTCTGGTGAAGCAAGAAGGTGCCAATGGATACGTGAGGTTGAGGGAAACAGACAGTGTGGCTCACCTGCTTAAAAAAGTTGAGAAGTATTGGGGAATTCCTCGAAGTCTTTTCACACTCCGTCGTTTTGGCATTCAAATGGAGGATCACTTACCTCTTATTGCCTATTATATCACTGAGGATACTGAGGTTGAACTCTGTGTTAACATCGAACCTCGTTGACTTGCACATCTAGGATATTGCGATGAACTTGGGAATCTGCCATACGTTACAACTTACATATTAATGCTGAAAATAATGAGTTTCAGAACTAAATCATGTATGTATATGGTTTATTAAATTGGCAGGCAATAAAGATTATCAGATCGTTTAATTTTGATTTAAACCTTTGTGTAAGGCTGGGAATTATTTTATGATTTTGGGTCTTGCATTTTGGGGTTGAATCTTCCCCCTCACCGTGCAAAACAGAGCATAGCCACCGAATAGAGAGGGGATAAAAAACCTTGCAACCCAGTAATAATTATCTGCAATATGATTCGGATCTTCCATAATTATCAGATATTTTAAGAATGTAATTTCAATATTAACATGTATATATATACTCTTCAAGTTTCTTTTTCCGACTGCCAAGCCTGTAGGTTCTTTTAAGTAATGAACCACGGCTTAGCGTCAGATTTGCCTCCAAAAGCGTGATTGTTACTGCACACCTACTTAGCCAGGAGGAAACAAAAAAACAGCCATGAAAGATTGATTGCATAACCATGTTTACTGATCTACAAAAGCAATTCTGCATATGCATCAAGTCCATGGCTGCCAAGGCACTGCTTCAGCTTGTACAATGCTCGGCCCTCTAACTGTCGAACCCTTTCCTTAGATAGACCAAATTTGTTTCCAATCTCTGATAATGATTTCTGTCCTCCATCATCGATGCCAAATCTTAGACGGATTATCCTCCTTTCTTTGGGGTTCAAGACACTTAACAGGTTTCTCGCATGCCTCCTCATCATCTGTTTTGCAACACTCACATCTGGGACCTCAATCGCTGTGTCTGCAGTAACCTCCTGCAGTAACAAGAATGTACTCAATCATTAATGCTTGAAACAAATGTTACATTATGTAAAGAATATATTCTTAACCACAAGACACATAGTAAAAGTGATAACTAACATGTATTTAACATCAGGAGGCTATCTTCACAGAAATGTCACGTCAAAGCAATATGACAATAAGTATCAAGAAATGTTGATATAACATTGCACAGGCTACTAAATATATTTGTAATATCGCAAAAATATTTAATTCAATAGGTGATAGATAACTCCAGACTGTCAGTTGCTAAAAGTCTACAGAAGTAGACACGCTAGAGATGGACATTATTAGTATGTAAAGACTCGAATATTCCAGATATGGCGGCAACATATAGTTCATGCCTTCATGGACTCGACTCTGATTATTAGGTATGCTGCTATTATTTCTCTTCATTACAACCAAAATCAAAAGGCTCTCCTAACAATCAATTACTGTTCTGCGTATAAGGTTATTATATTTGCATAATTTTTTTTTCCTTACATTTAACAACACAAGCAAAGCCCTTGAAGCAGGAACCCCCCCCAAATTACAACTGAAAGCTAAATACACTTCAGCTGTTCTTCACATTCTAAATAATTATTTGGGGCTAGCCCTTTCATGTCGAGATTTGAGAAACTATATCATATAAATGGAAATCAAGTTAACTGGAAACCAATACCTGGAAAGTGGTATCTTGGTCTGACCATACTGTTTGTTGCATTGAAATTGGAATTCTTGCAACATATAGCAACTTTTCTAACTTCTCTACTGTAATTCCTACCCTTCTTGCTAGTTCTTCTTTGGAGGGATGAAGATTTCCTTCTCGAATGTACAATTTCTTTGTCTCTGATACCTTGCCCAAGAGGGTATATACATTCTCCTGCAGATAATGCAATGGTTCCATGTTACAGAAAAATAGATTTCACGTTAGCTTTGTAAAAAGCAAAGATATTATAGAACATTGATTGCTGAAGCAGTGCCATGGGAGTTGGGACTCCGCGATTGTTCTATCAACAGATCAAACAAATCATAAATTCTGACAGATGAAAGAGGGCATTTTTCCCTGAGGGGGAGGCTTTCCCAAAAAAAACAAAAAACAAAACAAAAACATGAATATAAGAATAAATAGATTGTGGTTTACCGGCAGACGAATTGTCCTGGAATGTTGAAATATGGCCTTCCTAATTGTTTGCCTTATCCACCAGTAGGCATAAGTACTGAAACGACAATCTGCTTGGGGTTTAAACTTCTCAACACTCTTCATAAGCCCCATACTTCCCTCCTATGAGAGCACCAGAAATATAAAGTTTTAGTAGTTGGTTAATGTTTTTTAATCAATATCTCTGTTCCTGATTGATGGCCCAACTCCAGAAAAATAGTAATTCAAAGTGTTTTACCATGTTCACAAACAATACATGTTATATGGGTGGCAAATTAAGTCATGATAATAACTATGCAATCTGACAGCAAATAAAGAGCAAAAAAATGTAAAAAATAGTCTGAGCTGCAGGCAATGTAAGGACTTTAATTTCTCAAAAGCTACCTGTAATAAGTCCTGAAAACTGAGACCACGCCCCCAATAATGTTTAGCAATGTGAACTACCATTCGTAAATTTGCATAAATCAGCTTCTCTCGGCTGCTGTTACCGGAATAAAGCTGTAACCGCAGGGCTTGACAGGTGAGGCCCACACCATCAGCCCACTCAGCCAAAGTTGGTTCCCGCCCAAATTGTGATTGAAGTCTTCTTTTTACTCCTTCCAATCTGAATAGATCCTGTTACATAGTCCATGTCAAAGCAACTGAGGATCCTTAATCCACCATTCAGTACATGTGAATGATTAGGATATTAAGAGAGAAACCTGTAGCTGAAGAATCAATTGAGATTCTTCTTCAAGAGTCAAAAGTTGCTTTGTTTCAGGACCCCATAGGAACAAGCGCAGAGGATCATTTTGATCAAACCCTTCTTTTATCTTCTTTTCTATATTTAACCTTCCTTTTACTTCAGCCTTTTTAGAAAGATAGCTTTCTTCATCTAAGACATTTGCCTTTGATTTTTTTCTCTTCTTTGATTGTCTCTCTAGAAGCCGTGTTGATCTCACAATTTTATTCTTTCCAAGTGAAATGTCATCCAAACTTGTGGAGGCCAAACTGAATGAAAGTTTCAGACATCAGTCTCCAAAGAAATTAACCTATAAATTAAGAATGTTAGACAGGAAGAGCTAACCCTAGAGGAGGTAAATCATCATCATCAGCTTTGATTGATTCCAAAGCTGCTGCTATCGAGGCAGCTTGTTTTGAGGCTGACAATGCTTGCTTAGCAAGAGCAACTGCATCATGCTCTTCAACTTCTGCAGTATTCTCTGAGTCAATGGTAATAGGCTGCAGAGTTGATGATGCTGCAATTTCACCTGCTGGTAAGGATGTCAACCTGCAGTAGATTGAAATCAGCAATTACAAGCCAAAGAAAATGACAGGAAATACAATTGATTTAATCTTACAAGTTCCGTAAACAAGGCCAAATTTGCAATTGCTGCTTAAAGTCAATCATTAGTTGATCAGCGTTGTCAGGGTTATGGTCTTCACGAACTGAGGCCATATCCATCTGCCTTGTATTCAATGTTGCCTTTAATAAAAACAAAGGGAAGAAATTAATTACATGTAGATTATATGATGAAAAAGTGAAAGTCTGTACATTTGAACCTAAGCAAACAATAGCGACATTTTAAGAAAAAGGGCGAGGTCATCAAATCATGTATGAAACAATGTCACAAGACTGTAAAATGGTGTCAAATTTGATTCCTTTAAGATGGCCTGTCAACAAGGATTAGATTTGAAATTGCAAGAAGTAGGAGGGATCTCATTATATGCATTTACGAAGATTGGTTCTGATGCAGTGGATATACGAACTAGACATGAACCTGGGATGTCTTTTCTTCCTTATGCATACGCAGTATAGGTCTGCATTCATCACGTTGTTCTTGTAGAAGAACCGAGGTGGGAAAATGCTGAGCAGCAAAACTAGCAGACGTAGAGGTAACTGCGGGAGTGGCTTGTTCATGAAATGTGAAAACTGTAGATAAATGAGCACAAGCATGTCAACATTTTGAAGATTGGGCAGGTTGAGAAAATTTACAACATAAATGGAGATAAACAAAAGAAAGGAAGAACTACATATGCAATAGCTGCAAATGAAAGAATGAAAAAAGCTCATTAAATTGGACTCAAGAGCAAATAATTTCAGGGTGAATGAATGGAAGCAAAAGGATGAATATGAGCAAAGCACCTGGCCATGCAAAATAGCTTGAATGCTTGATACATAACTTAGTTTCTATCCAACCAATTTTTATTTCTACAAAACACCTTCAAATTTAACTATCCTCGGATACGAATATTACACTCAATTTCCTGTGATACTAGGCACTAAACATCACGTATGAACATGGTAAGTAAAAAGGCTAACGCAAATATCAAGGAAAGCCGACTACCTCATTTCATTACCAGAACTTCAATCATATTATATAATAATAATGCCGAAGGATACAGTGAAGAAGAAAAGTTACAGACTTGAATGTCCAAATTTAAAGGGTGCTGAAGCAGCCACCGGCAAGTAATCAAACTAATATCTCCAATTTTGGGAGCTTTCACAGCAAAGGAAACGAAACTCAAGAATGGAAGACGAAGACAATGAAGGTATTGTGCTAATTATAACAAGTGTACCTAAAGAAGAAGATGAAGAAGACGAGGGAAGAGCGCTCCAGTGATAAGTTCTAGATGGAAAAGGGGATGAACTAAACAAATTCTTTGCAGCTTCCATGGAGGATTGGTTATTAACAAACTATTACATTAAACAACTATATTCAGCCAATATTGCGGAGGTGGGTGCTTTTAGTTCAGTCAGATGCTTGGGTTCCATAAGCAAGACGGAGCATCCCCGGGGATAATATAGATAACGCTGGAACAAGAGACTAGGAAGTGTGTTTCGGACCTAAAAAATCTCCTCCTCATCCCAGAAACGGATGAGGTAATATTATTCGGCTGAGATTGTTGGATCTTCCACTAACTTCAAGTCATTTTCCCGGAGTGAGAGCTATTCTCGCCTTGTGGCCCAATTAATTGCGAATCAATCAACTTCAACTAGCCTAGTTTATCGGTCGAGGCCCAATTTTCCCACCAATATATACGCACACTTCAGTTGTAAATAATTTCAACAAATATTTAATTAATTAACCATTTTAGGAAGGCAGAAGTATTTTTTATTTTCAAATAAAGTACCACCATTTTAGTTTATGGTTAAAGTGTAATTTTACCTCTGAAATATCCAACCGGCAGTTATATTCTTAAATTTTAAAAAATGCAATGTTCCTCTCAACTTTCAAAACTGCGGATCCGAAATTACCGAATGGACCCCACTCAAAACCCAACCCACTGCTTTCTTAAAACACGTTGGGCCCTTCGGCCGAAAAAAAATTTGGGCCTGCCGCCCAACCCATATTACACGCATCGTAATCACTAAACATAAGTTGAGTGATGAACTAGCGGGAGTTGGCTCAAGCGGAAAGGACTTGGGCCATTTAGCGTATGGGTCTCGAGTTGAATCCTATGGATCACGATAAAACTTCCCTTAGGAGAGGTCTCCGCATATGCGCCCGACGAACCTCAATCCGACTAAAGAAAAAGCGAGTTCTAGTGAACCGGTGCAATAGCAAAATAATAATAATAATAAGTTGAATGATGAAATTTATCAAAAAAAAAAAAAAAAAAAAAGTTGAGTGATGAATATCAAAAAAAACAGGGTTAAGGTGCATCAAAAAAAAAAAAAAAAAGTTGAGTGATGAAATTTATCAAAAAAAAAAAAAAAGTTGAGTGATGAATATCAAAAAAACAGGGTTAAGGTGCATTTTTGCGCCCAAAGTATGCGTCTAGGAGCAATTTTGCCCCTAAAGTTTTCGGCGTAGAATGTTTTTGAAGTTTCAAAACGGAGAATGTTGCCTCCGTTAAAAGCACTAACGGTCAACGAACGTTGGCCGTTAGTTGACCGTTAGGGTTTTTAACAGAGGCAACATTCTTCCATTTTCAAACTTCAAACAAAAATTGCTCCTCGCATACTTTAAGGCGAAAAACGATTCTTAAAATTGAGTGATGAATATCAAAAAAACAAATAAGTTGAGTGATGATGTGGGGACCAGGGGATGGATGTTTTCAGAATGATCCCAATTTCGAGAATGGTCAATGGATGTGACAGCTCGTCAATTGACTCCTAGAATTTGAGACAGGCCACCTCATCTACCACGCGCCTCCTTCATTCCAAATCCAAACACCTCCGCCTCTACCCCTTCCGCTCTGTTTCCGCTCCGGACGAAAGAAATATGCACCTCCTGCTAATTTGTCACTGGCTTTTTGAGCCCAATGCTACACGCTAAAAAATTTACCAAAATGCTACACATTTAATAATAAAAAAAAAATTATCAGGATATTACAGCGGAAATCATTCATCTGAAAATATGTCGTACAGCCTTATATTCGGATTGAGAGAAATTAGAGGGGAAAGAAAATTATGAGAAAAAGCTCTAAAAAATACTGTAGGAATTTCTTTTACAGTTTTTAGAAGTTTTTCTTTATAGTATTCTCTCCCTCTATTTTTCTCAAACATACATACGTTTGGCAATAAAATACCATGGTAAATGAAAGATGAACGAATGCTAAAATTTTTTTAAGAACCTGTTTTTTAACAGAATAAGAAGTGAGGATTTGGTTCCCCTTACAATTGAAGGATAATAATCATCAGACCATGGTATAATGACATTAAGACAATTTTAAAAAAGAAAAAAAAAATTGTAACTTCGTTTTCAACACCACTAGATTAATGTTATGATCTAACGGTTAATATCGTTTAATTGGGACTCAATTGAGGAGATCCAAATACAATCATGTGAAACATGAATAATAAACTCTCAAAAGATGACAAAGATACAATTTTTTTTTTTTCCCCCCTACTATGTGTATCAAAAAAAAAAAAAAAAAAAAAGCTCTCAAAAGATACAAGTTTTTTTTTTTTGCCAAATTAAGTGAGATGAATAAATTATTCAATAAAAAAATTACTCAATTCAACAGGCAGAATAAGAATTTCTGATATAATTCTAACTGATCGTCTTACATGCCACCTCGATCTTGATGTATTCAGCATGATGGTCCAAAAATGTACTCAACCTAGCAAAGTTTCTAATTTTCTATGTACTATTATCTTAACAAAGTTATCAATTAATTTACATGACAATTAATCATAAAATGTTCTGGCATTTTATTTGTATGTTCGCAGATAAAAAGAACATAACAAAAATAAACTTCAAAACATTTAGGGTATGTTTGGTTTGAGGGGAGGGAGTGAGAGGGAAGGGGTGGAAAGTAGGAAATTGACCAAATTGCCATTAATGAAAAGAATATTTCTTTTTGTTGAGAGTATATTTTTAGAATATTGAAAAGTTTCCATTGACAATTTAGTAAAGAGGAGATAAAAATTCTCCCCCTCCTCCTACCCCTCAAACTAAACATACCCTTGAGGTGCAAGTGCGTTTTTTTTAAGGAAAAAAAAACTATTATGTGGACAAAATTATGATGGAACAGTAAATCACTGCTACAGGTGTGATAGTTAGTGATCGCTCAGCGGAGGCCCACTGGACCCACAAGCATCACATACCACAAAAAGGGAAGCCACCCTCCCATCCATGCTTCTGTATAAATGGGCTTTACCCTCTTTGTGGGGTCACTAGAATCTATCAGACTATCACTCACCAACCCTCTCTCTCTTCTCCTGAAACCCTAACTTTGCCTTTCTCTTCCATTGAAAACCCTAACTTCTCATATGAGCTCCGAAGTGGTCCTCCACAGATTCGCCCAATCAGACCCTAAACCTAACACAGGGCCACCCGGCACCGCAGATTCCGATTCCAATGTGCAACTCTCCCACCCTCGAAAATCCTCTGCCCTATCCTCCTCTCGCTCCTCCAAAGACCGTCACACCAAGGTCAACGGTCGGGGCCGCCGTGTACGTATGCCGCCTCTCTGCGCCGCCCGAATATTCCAACTGACCCGAGAACTCGGCCACCGTTCCGACGGCGAGACAATAGAGTGGTTGCTACGCCAGGCCGAGCCATCCATCATTGCCGCCACTGGCAGCGGAACGGTTCCCGCAGAACCCGTATCCACCAGCAACACTGTGATATCGTCCTCAGCAACCTCTATTCCTTGTCGAATCCACCCTGTTTCGGCGGTAAGCAGTGGGCAGGGGATGTTTACCATGGCTTTACCGCCGCAGCCGAGCTGCAGATTAGATTTGTGTCAGCCAATCGGAATGGAGTACGCTGCAGCCGCGGCTGCCAACGGGTACCGGAATATGCCGTTCACGGCTTTGTTGTTACAACCATCAACGGAAGAGACGGAGGAAACGCAGCAAGATGAGACTATCAGAGAGTAATATAGCCTCTCGCAGAATTGAAGCGAATGAGGTTCAGCTTGTAGTGTTCCTAGCTTAGTGATTGTGTTTAGTGTCTTTCTTCTGGATCTGGTGGATATGTTTTGTTGAATGTGTTCTTCGTTATTTTGTTTTCTTCATTCTAGACAGGAAGAACAGGGTGAGAAAGATGTATATGATTAAAAACGATGTCGAGGATCCTTTATATATTATATTGCATATATGTATGGTTGGAGTTTGGACCCACTGCATGCACAAGCATCGATTTTTTCTTTAATTCGATGCCATCAAATTCCTTAAGAGTGTGATATTAGTTTTGGCGAATTCAAATTGTAGAATTCTAAAGAAGCGCGCCAACTAGGTGAGTTGTGGCTTGAAAATCACTCATCATTAAACGAAGCATTCACCCCATCTAATTTAATCTTTGTTAAACTTATATATAAGCCTTGCCTTCTTTCAGAAGACATGGCATCCAAAATTCACTTGGATGCAGCTATTTAGCGCCTGCTTAGCAAAGCGGTCATAAGCGAAAAACTACGGTGAGACTCTGTACATTTTTTTCAAATGAACTATTTGGACAAAAAAGCTATTTTTAAGAAGCCACTAAAAATGTTTTTATAATGTTTTTATAATGTATATAGGCTTTTACTATCGTCAATCCAAATATAAATCAGATTTACAATATGACTTTTAAAATTTAAAAAAAAAAAATCATTCCTGTCAGGCTGTCACCCAACTGCTAAACATAAGGCCCTTAAGCATTTCCAGGTTTATGTTCACAGTAAGAAAAATCTATTGAAATGTTACAGTAATAAATTGGCCGGTAGAGATTCGAGATGCTAAACCAAGGAATTATGCATAAATTCAGGCGTACTCTGTTGGCTAGGCCAGATTCTAATGCTTGCTCCCAAAGTTCCACCACCTTTTCTTCCTCCTTGACTCGCTCGAGGGCATATCTGAATCATATCAACAAAATGCGATCACAATTGTTATCCAAACAAAGGGGAAGCACGATTAATGGCTCCAATCAATTACAATTCCAACCAAATACGATTTGGACGAGCTTATCTTAAAACTGCATCCATATCCATGCATATTGAACAAGGGATGGGAAGAAGTTCTTATCGTACCTCCTTGAGGACAGATGGAGTTGTAGTGCACCTCTGCCCAAAAGCTCAGGAAAATAACTGCAACACACCCATGATGGAAGATGAAGATATCAGCTAAGCTGTTCCCAGATCCTAGACGAACATACCAAAAAAATAAAATAAAATAAATACTCCTTTGGTCCTAAATATAAGACATAGTTTGTAGTGCATATTGTACTACAAATTATGTATTAAATTTAAGACCGGAGGTAGTAGTTTGTATGTAACTTCATCCATCAATTTCCACTATTCCCCTGCCCTGAACACTCTCACCGTGAATAAAACTCACCTTTTTTCGGCTTCTCAAAATGAGGAAGTATCTCTATGCAACAGGTATCCTTGAAAGAAGTAATCAAGAATATTTTCACACCGTACTGAAGGAAACAGGAAATCAAATTCGAAATTATTAGTAAAAATGATAAGGCTTATCCAGATCACTGCTGAATTCAAATAATACTCTAAACTTATCAATTAAATTTGAGTTGCCGTTCGAAATACATGTTCACGTAAGTCGGGACAAAAATCCCCTCACATACTTACCTCATAAACCGTAAATCATGTTGAAAAAGCAGATTCTATGACTAACCGAAACGGACACCATATAGGCAGCAGAAGCTAAAAATGTGGTTTTCTGAGGACTTAAGAGGTGCGGGGTTTGCTGAGACATTAACAGGCAACTCCGCCCCCAAAACTTTGACCAACCCTTACTTCAAGATCATGATTTTTTTTTCCCCCAAAAGGGATTACAACCCGACATTGAAGACTATAATCGAGCCCATTGTAATATGACCAATAGGAGTATGTTACGGTGGCAAATCAACAGTGTTATATGACTGTAATCCGCAGCTAAATTCAATTATCCAGCATCAAGAAGGTTAGGAAAATGATGACCGTAAGTTAATAGTAATGGTTAAAGTGTCACCTAGGAATATTCCCAAAAGAAAAGAAAAGAAAAGGTGCTGCCCATGCTTGGCTCAGTTGACTGAGCAGAGGAAGGATTGAAGAGACTCAAAGTACGACTGTGGATGAACAAAAAGCCCAACTTGAAAAGCCACGGCTTAGGGAAATCAAAAGTGTCAAGCCGCATAATCATATTTATCTGTCAATTTTCTTAAACAAATTGATTTTGTCTTTGTCGACGAAAGAGTAGGGGAACAAGTTCTAAAATTATGAGAGGAAAAGTAAAGTTCCGAGGCTCATACCGAATCTGCAACTGCTTGAAGAGTGACATGATCACCCCATTCACCGCCCCTAGTTTCATTGACATGAATAGTCAAAAGTGTTAAAAAAACAATGAATAATTAATCTCTGAAACAACCATTAAGAACATATTTGGATATACAGTCAGGAAAGGCTGTTGGATTATTACTTAGACATCTTTTCCAAATATTCGCCATATTCCATGGGAACATATCCCTCATAAATCTCCCGATGAGACTTGAGCTGGCAAAAAGCACCATCAGAGGTCAGAGCCAAGAACAATAAACAAGAATAAAAGCACACAAGCAGAGGTTATTACATTCCATCAAGTATAATAAAAGTCAATCCACTAGATGACAAACCTGGTTTACTGCTTGTCGTCTCACAAGGTTGTGGTACTCAGGTGTGTCATACAATTGATCAGATAATGCATGAAACTGTGGGGGGAAACAATAATGATTATCACTGCTTGATGTTTACAAACAAAAACTAATGGAATGTGCTCTGTAACTGCTAACAGAAACAAACCTGACAGTTACCATCACCTGGCACCTTGCGCTCTACAAAGTCATATATCTGCAATCTGTTAAAAAAGTAAGCATGGCTTTATATGTATCTGTGAGAACAAGAACAAGGAATAAATAATTCTTTCAATGAATTTCTATATTTCTGAACTAGCGAAGAAGAAAGAAAAACTCAACAAAGTCCATCTGTGGCATAAGTTTCATGCTACGCGAACAAGTGAATGACAAAAGAAGACAATTACTCAACTTTTCACGGGAGAAAAGTAATGCATGTATCATGAATGCAGGCATATTGATTTTTCTTAAAGAAAGACATTTATTAAAGAATACCTATCTAGAAGCCTTTGATGATCCGAAGTTGCTTCATCAATTGAAGGAATATCTCCATTAATTCTTGGAACATGCTACACAGCAATAAGAAGCAATTTAAGCACCATGGGTCTAGCACATGAGTTATACAACTGATTAAAGTAAATAAGCGTGCTAAAACCAGACCACTTGTGAGGGACCATAGCTTTCTAATGAACTGATAAGATTCAGTAGCGAGAAAAAACTACATATAAAACTTCTGAAACTTTCCCCCCAAAAAAGGGGGAAATTTCTGAAACTGAGTAGCTGAAGTCATGTATTATGCCCACACATCAAGAAATAAATAAATAAATAAAAACCAAAGGGAAAACATGGAAAATTGATTCAACCAAAAAACTTGCTTCACTCATCATTGTGTGAAGAATTATGAACTGTGTGACTACCCCTAATGTGAATTAAAACTTGTATGACTTCAACGTCATTTTATGTAACAAGATGAATAAGCAGTCCCAGGAAAAGGGGGGAAATGATAAACCAATTGTTGAATGACCATGAAATGAAAATCTGTAGAAAGGTGACAAATTTGTTTAAAAGATTGGTTCATTAACTGGATGGTGTATACAGATATATCTATAGAAGCAGAAGACTCTAAGCATACGGGAATTGTAGTCATTTGACTCAATCTCCTTCCCACTTCATCATTAAGTGGATCAGTCAGCTCTAATGGATATTCTCCCCCTTCACAAGGACTAGAACAGGAACTAGAATGTTCTCCATCATCAATTCCTTCGTGGACATTATCATGGTCTGCATAGACACAATATTAATCAAATTAGTCAACTTCTGGTAGACAAATAAAATAAATCCCTCACATAAACAAGCAAACAGTAGCTTTACTGATACCTTCTGAGAAATGGTTCATCATTGGAGAGTTATGCCATCCATATGCAAGCTCAGGAGCATGGTAATGCTCCTCACTTGCCTGTGAATAACCAGAACTTTCAGCTATGTCTAGCTGAGAAAATTCCTCTTGAAGAGTCCGTGCAATCATCTCATCATTCTCTATATGGTTACTCTCAGCATCATAATGGCTATGGTAGTAGTTTCCATCATATATGTTTCCAGTATCATGTTGAACTATGTCACTGTAGTATCCTGAACTGTAACTAGGCTCACCATCAAGAAGACGAAGACCCCACTGAATAAAATCTGAATTTTCATTATAAACCATCCCTAAGAGTTAGTTTTTGCACCAAAATTCTTTTAAAAAGAATATGAAGCCTTCTTCTAGGCAATGTTGAAGCTGCTCTTCACCAGCAACACTGCAGCTGACCAAAAGAACTATGCATTAAGAGATTGGAGACTCAGCTGCAAGTAAGACAATGATATTCAGCTACTCAAGAGCAGAGATGAAATAGAAACTTGTCCCTTCAGCAAATTTATTATCCCCAAGTATTCCCTAGTGTTTCAGTAGAATCATCATTCACATAAACAAACAGAAAATCTACATGCTATACCATGACTGGGGAGGAGGCTACTTTTCAGACAGGGAAATGATGGGTATTCATTGCTGAATTCGAAACAAAGAAATAACCCAGTGGATACACCCTCGTCCACTCTTTATTTTATTTCAATAAAAGGTGGACGCCCTGTTTAAGTCCAGCTCTAGCTCCATTTACTCTATCGTTAAGGTTTAATATTGCTCAAAATTGGCTAAGTTTAATTTGAGTGGCAATAAGTTTTTACTGTCTGCCTTTGGTAATCCTTAATCAATTCATAGGATTGATTCCAGCAAGCAAATCAAAAAAGAGATTTCATTTTAAGTATATCGCTTACTTTATATCATGTCTCTTTGGGATCCAATGGACGGCTTTTGCTGCGGTAAGAAATATCCTGGTCGTTCTTCCTTACCCTGTCACTCTTTTTATTTTAATCAGTATTTTTATCTATTTCTCTTATTAATCAAATGAAGATGGCATTCCAGAATCCCCTGTGCCACTTCTCCTTGATCACTTTGTAGATATCAGCCAAAAGAATTTAGATGTTACAAATTTGAACTCATAAAGGGTACTTTCACTAGTCTAGCATCCATGCCTGAAGTCAAAGCACCACTTCTTTGGCATGTTATATAAATTGGGAAGCTTCTGCTTCTATTATTTGGACCCCGTGTCTCTAAGCTATAAAAAGAGCTACAAAAAGGCAACATGCTCATGCTGCTGATCCTTTAGGCTAATTCCCCTGCCCCTTAACTGAGCACATAGATGAGAACATGGCGCAGGTGTGTTAAAACTTAAAATTCGACTGCAACGCAATTGAAATCCAGAGGATCCAGAAAATAACTGTTCCAATCTCCTAATTCAACCAAGAGAAGAGATCATTCCAATCCATCCGTTGATAGCATCGCTCACAGCGATCGATAACGAACCCGAAAAACGCTCAAAAAGAAAAGGTTCGAATTCAGATAACAAACGATCCAAAACAATTCAGATAAAGACCGATTTAGAAGAAAAGAGCCACAAATTTAACGGAAAAAAACAAAAAATAAGAAAAACATACTCTCACACCTTGGATTCTGCGTCAACTGACTTCCGACAATCATCAAGGGCGTGTCCAGAAGAAGGGAATAGCCAGAGAAGTCACAGAGGGATTTCATAAACCACTGTTCACTTTGGAGGAAGTGAGAACGCAATAGATGACGATAGTGCATTGAATGTATGTGCGGCCGGAAATGGAATTAAAAGGCGCCCTTCACGCGCTTATATACAGTTTGCCACGGCGCTAAAGGGTGAACTCTGGCATTGTCAATAACTTAAATTTGAAGCAGTGATTAAGCGGCATATCCCTCGGACGGCTTTCTTTAATCTTCATAACCTGAATCTTTTAATCTCCGAACTATAAGAAACTTCGATTAAAATACTCCCATAATAAATTGATTAATGGGGGAATTCCAGATCATTAATGATCGTTGATTAAAGGGAAGATTTGATTATTCTTGTGATGAAGGGGCGGTTCGATCTGAGAGTATGGAAAACATACGGTCCAGATCGGTTACTGAAGGATGAAGGTAAGGAAAGTCTGAGATTGGTGGAGTATGACAATTAAAAAGCCTACTGGCTAATTTATTTTATTGTTTTATCAAAAATACTTTTTATTTGGAAAATTTCAGTTTGCCCTGTTGGTAAGAAATTAATTCCACAAATTTTTCTGAAACTTCACTACACACAATGACTAGGTGAAATTAATTTTTATAGGTGAAAAGACAATGTTATTCTTATTTTATTTATTTTATAAATTGTCTTATTTATCTTGTAAATATAAATTATCTATATTTATCTCGTGAATTTTCATATTTATCTTTTAAATAGCCAAAACATTTTTTATTTTCTGTGTTCTTTTAAATCATTTTATTTATCTGATAGATGCTCATATCTTTCTTGTAAATTTTTATATTTGTCTTGTAAACATGGTTTGTGAAACGGGCCGGACCGGTCGGTTCGACCGAAACCAAACCAACCGTAGCCGTGAAACCGTCCGGTTTGGTGCAAAAACGATCGACCCGATGAACCCGGTTGACCCGGTGAAACCGGTGTAAACCGGCCGGGTTACAAGGGTCAACCGGTTCAGTATTTTTTTTTTTTAAAAAAAAAATTACATTTTTTTTTTAAAGGCAATCTAATTTGAATATCTGAAAATGTCACAAGTATTGAAGTATATGATTATTTTACTACTTGATCTAAAGTATTGAAATGATATATAGTATGTAAAATTTAGGTTGATGTGATAAGAAATTAATTATTTTCTAATTTTTTTTTATATCTCACCGATCTAGCTCAAACTTTGGGTTGACTCCGTCGACCCATTAACCCTTAACCCAAGACTGCGACCGGTTGATCAGTCCAAATCCGGGTTTAACCTTGCTTGTAAATGGCGAAATGTTTTTTTAACTCCCTAGGTTCTATGAAATCCCTTTATTTATAGTAAATATCTTTATTTGTCTTATAAATACTTATATTTATCTTGTGAATTTTCATATTTATTTTTTAAATAGCCAAAATATTTTTAATTCCTTATATTCTCTGGAATCCCTTTATTTGTCTTTTAGTCTTTTTATTTGTCTTATAAATACTCTTATAAAAAAATTAAAAAATAGTATAATTGTCATTTTGCTGATAAAAATTAATTTCATTTTGAGTATGGGTTATAGTGAAATTTCAAAAAAATTAGGCTGAAATTATTTTGCTAGGGGCGTCGCTGAAATTTTTTCATATTTTTTTTCCTTTTTCCCTTGGGGATAAACTCATAAAAGACGACCTTTCCATTTGAGGCGGCGCGAACGATGAAGCGGCGAGGCGTGGTCGGCTTAACCTTCTATTAAACATTTATTAAAAAAATAATAATTCGCCCCTTGGTTTTATTTCTCTCATCATTTTTTTTTTTTCATAATTTCTAAATTATATTTATCTAATCAATCTAAAAATTCACATTATTATTTTAATTTTTCTCTACTTTTTCCAATCAACTGATCAAATAAGGCTGATTAGTGATAGGAAGAAAAAATGAGAAGTTAAGTCTTGCCTTTCTCCATCATAACTTGCTGCCTACGTCGTTTCCACGTGTACCGCACTAAGATTCTTGACTCTTGAATCATGGTATTAAAATTTAACCCGATTGCCCGGTCATGCCAGTAAACCAATCTCGATATCATTTTGAGTTTAACAAAATAGCAGGTCATCAGATTTGTAACATACGTGGTATTTATGTTAATGTTCTATATCATTGTAAATTAATTATTTCTGGCCCAAAAAAGAAGGATTCATTAATTTTTATTTAATTGTTATTTTAATTATAACCAGTTTAATATAACTTTAATTTTAACCCGTGACCTTTTAACCACCACATCAACCAGTTGATTAACCGTCCAGTTTTTGAGTGTTTTATTTTTTCCATCCACGTTTTTTTTTTTTTTTGTATTTTAAAATTTGATTTTTTTTTGTTTCCCTCTGTAGTCCACCTGTGTTGACGTTAACATACACCAACCAAGGGGTATTAAATTCTTGATCGATCGTTAAAATATTATTTTGCTTTTTTCAATCATGTTTAGATTTGGGCTTAAATTGACCATTTTATTGGAATGCCCCTTGAATATGTGAACGTGACATGTGGAATATATACATATACTGACACCCCCCCCCCTTTTTTTTTTTGGTCAAGCTATATTAACTTTCATCAAACGACGCTGGAATTAAATACACACATTAGCAGAACTTCGTTTTGGAAAATAAAAATGGAGAACAAGAAGCCTGATGAGTGATGGCAGCCAATATGGGTGGAAAAATAACAACAAAAAAAACAAAAATCAAATCAATCAGGTGATCCCCCTATACTGTACGTCATTATTCTCACCATGAAATCCGGATTATCTGCCGCCCACGAATGATAAAATATTGGACCAACCGTACATGATGCATAATGATAGTCCTGTTAATTACAAGTGAGGTTCTCAACGTAATTGGTGAATCCACAAGCAGCCACCTAAATGGAACCTCGTTTCTGGTGTCAAGTCAATATTACATCTTTTTTCTTTCTGTCCCTATCATTCTACTGTTCCTATACATGTTCATGCCATACTGTTTCCAAAAATAAGGACTTACGGCATTTGCTCTCAGGTAAGAACAAAAGGGATATCTGCTCCAATCTATATGTTTTCTTTACTAATGGACTTTGAAAAGTAATCTATATCTTTTATGATTGGTTAATAACATAGTTATAAGTTACATATTTTATAACCAGCAAATTATAAAAATAAAAGGTTTTATTTCCAGTTGGCCAGGAAACAATACTCAATATGTGAAAACTCTGCATCCTTTTTTTTTTTTTCTAGTCTGAAAATTTCTGTATCATCTAAACATAATATCGGTGTATCTAAAATGTATCTTTCAGAAACGGAAATTTGCAAAACTTCTTGGGAACTGCAGAATAAAGGAGTTGAAAATTACAGAAGTAAAAAAGATTCATTCATTATTCCAACTAAACTATCATTCCAACTAAACTATCTGACACGCATACAAGGGGGTGAGGAATCAAATGGACTTCATTTTTTTAACCCAACATTTGCCCGGCTCAATCAATGTCACTAGTATATCTGCCTTGGAAATCCTTAAATCTTTCCTCTTTCTACTTGAATAGCATTCCTTTACATTCCCTCAAAAAGCTAGACAAGGTAAAATCAAATGACTCATAATTAATTAAACATAGGATGACGCCTTTAATATATTTATAATAAGCTATGGACACTGCTTTGCACCTCACATTCCGTGTGACGTGATGTAGTTAGGAAATATACATGTATTCTTTATTGCGTATCAGTAGGGCAATGATTAATGATTCCTGCCATCAAGAAGCAGCAGCTGCTTTGCCTTCAATCAACACATTTGATCGACCTAGTGCTACAATAATCAACTAGCTCTTTGATGTTTTGGTCTCCATATCTTAAAAAACCAATTAGTTTCTCCAGGTTTCAGGTCCATAACCCTTCTCTTATTCTTTGATTTGGTTTCTTGTGACGCTTGTGCTGATGCAAAATTCTTCAGGGGTAGCTCTGGACTTGCACTCAATGAAGATTGGGCAATCTGATTCACCAAATCCAATACCTCACTCATCTTAGGGCGACTCTTAGGGTTTTTAACTAAACATCGGTTGGCTACAATAGCAAGTCTTTGAGCTGACTTAAAAATTTGTTTCCTATCAAGCCTTGGATCCAATATTAGTTGAAATTTCTTCCCATCTGATAAGTATGGTCTCACCCATTCCAAGAGCTTCTGCTCGCTCTTTGGACGATTTCGATCAAAAGGGCGGCGGCCAGTGATGAGTTCATAAAGGAAGACACCATAGCTCCATACATCACTCTTGGATGTCAGACGGCCAGTTTGAACATATTCAGGAGCTGCATATCCCATTGTTCCTACAACCTGATGAACATAACCAGCATATGAACACAAACAGGATATTTTCTCATTGGAAATCACCTACAATTAGTGCGTGCTGCTGCTAAAACTTTGGACGTTATCAATATTAACAAAGGGGTTATTTAGACTGTCTGATTTAGGCATGTTAAAAGTAACATCAATAAAAAAAAAAAAAAAAAAAAAACTAGAGAATCCTGGATTGAGTGCTTTGGTAAGGCATCAGAACAACATTGGTTTCTTCATCAAATGTAACACTTGAACTGATCAATATCCAAAGGCAACAAGAAACGGTTTAAGATTTCCTATATCAAGTTGTGACTCACATAATGACAAATCAGATTTGTAAACTCAGCCCCTGATGCCTCTGCTTTTTAAATAATCAGTCCCAAAGATCAAATGCAATTCTATCTCTCTATATGTGAGTATGTGACCGGTGTTTTTTTTTTTTTTTTTTTTTTTTTTTTTTTTTTTTTTTAAGGTGAGCTGAAATAGCGAACAGTTATGGTGAATAAATGCTGTGCATTAGTACAATGGCCCATACCGCTGTTGAGACATGAGTTAATCCTTCAGGTGGTCCCAATCTAGCTAACCCAAAGTCTGATAGCTTTGCATTCCAATGCTCATCCAGGAGGATGTTTGAAGATTTCAAATCTCTGAAGATTATCTATTATCACACATCCAGACATAATAAGCAACAATGAAATGTCACAAAATATTTGAATTGCTAATTGGAGCAAGTTGATAAAATTCCAATTTAGCTCCAGCCAGCTCCATTTCCTTTCAAGTTCAAGAATCTAAAAGGTATTCAAGCCAATTTGTAGGCAATGCTCAATTAAATTGATTAGGCGAGTTAATGTTTGCATATACCTGAAAATCCATTTCCTCATGCAGGTATGTTAAGCCCCGAGCTGCATCTTCAGCTATTTTCAACCTTCTACTCCATGAGAGAGGATTCTCCGAACGGGTTGATAAGTGGTGTTCCACGCTTCTGTTGGGCATATATTCGTAAATCAGAAGCCGCTGGATTCCTCTTTCATCATCATCAGCACAATAACCCACTAGTTTTACCAGATTGGGATGCTCGACAATGCCCAGAACATTAACTTCTGTCACCCATTCTTTATGGCCCTGCAAACACCAAGTCGAAATAGAAGATTTATGCATTGAACTGTAAAAACAAAAATTTCATAGATAAACAATGAGCAGAAATTACCTCTAGGCCTTACTTGGTAAGCTGAAATAATTTTTGAATGAAAGGAACTAGGAAAAGGAAAGGGAGTAAGCTTCAAATGGAATGGAAATTTCGGACCCAAAAGTATGTGTAGAAAAAAAAAAGGTTGTGAACTTTGTTTGGTGTGTGTGCAATTTATTGATTCCCTTTCATGATCGAATTCTATGCTATCATGATGTAGCAATAAGATTATCACTTTGACTTGACGGCAAAAATTCTGAACGTCAAGTAAAGCTTACCAACTATTGCACTAAAAATTCCCCACAATAAGTGTTGTAGCTTCTGATTGTCTCTGCTTGAACAAACTTATTCTATGATAAACTAGGATACTCTTTTATTCTTTGTTTAGAGTCACCTCTATCATCTTAGGTCTAGCTTGACAAGAAATAGTTTTAGCCTTGTTCTTTTGTAATTTTAGTTTATTTCATTTACCTTCAAGTTCTATTTGTTCTACCTACTGTATTCTTCCGTCACAAGTAAAGGAATATAAATAAAATCCAGACCTTCCATCCTTTTTTCTAGAAAAAGAGTATTAGTCAGAACAATATAATCAAAATAGCTTGAATTAAGTCATTCTAACACATAAATCATACAACTGAAGATTGCCTTAAATTATTTTTACTAAGATATTGTATGATATTGTCAAAACAGCTAGCTTTATATACATTATTAAGTACCTAAGACAGAATCCTTACCTGCACTCCTCTTTTACCAAGCTGTTTAACAGCAACTTCAATTTTTTTGTTAGGATCGTCTCCACTCTTGATGAATCCCTTGAATACACATCCAAATCCTCCCTCTCCAAGCATGACAGAGCGACTGAAATTCTTAGTGGCTGATTTTAGTTCAGGAACAGTGAAAACTTTCAGGTTGCTGGGTCTTTGAGACAAACTGGGCAATGCAGCCCTCCTAAGGGACTCTGTATTGTTTTCAGAAGCATCCTTAGAATGCAATTCAGAACCAGATCTTCTCACATCATCCTCAGCATTTGTGGAACTGTTGGACCGACCCGAACCTGACTTAATGCTCGTCGGTTCTTCCTTCTTCTCCCCAGAATGAAATCGAAAACACTTCATTGCAACGGATTAATCTGCATTTTCAGAAAGGAGATGAAAACTTGAAGATAAAACTACGGAAATGAAAAACACCTCATCTGCAGTGAAGTTCAAGGACAACGCATGACTGCTTAGGTATTTAAAAACTTGAGCAACAGAAAAAGACTTTAATTATGGATAGCACTACATCAAATAAGCATTCGCACATGGAGTATTGCATCCCTTAGCGGCGTATTTGCCCCTCCCAACAATTCTAATTTCAGATAACCGACTCAGAAAGGTTGTTATAAAATGAAATCTAATGTTTTTCAACAGAGGCAAAAACGTATACCAAAGAGTTTAACGCCTTATTTGGTAATATAAGATTAATAACTGACATATGTTTCCAAATTCCCCGTAATAGAAGTCTGAAAGCAGAGGTGCCTAATCTAAAACGTCCAAACACATTTTTTGTGATAGGGGACCATCTAAACTTCCTTTTTCCTTCACCAGAAACGGGAGGCAAGAAGGAGAAATTTAGTGTAGGCTCACCTCCAGTAAGTGAAAGATAATCTGATCGCAAAAACCTTCAGAATCTAAGCTGAATTCCTCTAATCCTAAGAATCCCACAGAACCCTCTTAAGTCTTGGCGCATTGAGCCTCAGGAGGAGCTTGCTGCATAAAAGCACGGAAGAAAGACTCTTGGGTCCGAAGAGAAGTCCCCACACGGCAGTTGCGGGTCAGTTTACCGAACGAAAAGATTAAAAACAAAAACTCAGTTAAAGGACCTTGATGTTGAAAATATTAGTAGAAGCGAGGGAATGTGTGTGAATGGGGATCCGGATTTGAGACCAAGCCAGCACCCAGGGAAACACACGCGGTTGGGTTTGATTCATTGAACATGTAACGTGGCAGTATTTATTTACTGATCTCTAAGTAACGAATACGCAAAATTTGGGTGTGATTTTTACCTTGATTAAATCGTCTTGTCGTGCAAAAATAAGCTAAGTAATGAATACGCAAATTTTGAGTGTGATTTTCACCTCGATTAAATCGTCTCGTCGTGCAAAAATCAGTCGGTGTTTTTTGTCCCGGCGACAGAAGCTTCCCGCACTTTACGCCCGGTTGACCGAGCTCGTCCGACTCCGAGTCCCAGTCAAGGCCCTTGACTTGGTATCATTGACTTTTAGCCAAGACTATCATTTATAATTGGGCCTCTTCGGTTGCTGTTTCCACTATTATATAATTTCAAGTATTCGGAGGTGAATTGGTCCGGCCTAGTTCATCAGACTCCTGCAATTATTTTGTGAGCGTTGGAATTATGTCAAGACTCAAGCAGTTACTTATTGTCATTCGGTGTTATGTAAACGTGTTTCTAAAAGGAAAAGGAAGAGGATCTTTTTTTATCTTTTTTTTCATTTTCTCTCATGAACCTATCTAGGTCATTGATTGGAAAGAGAAAAGAGATGTTAAAGTAGTATTGTGATTGATTGGACGGATATAATTTAAATATAATGAGGAATAGTAAGAAAGTGATTATGAGAGAAACTCAACCCATTTTTCAAGTGGTTTCAGTATTTAGATTCATCTTTGCCCTGGTGAACATATTAGAGGAGTCTTTGTTCAATTCATAACACCTATACATGTTAAATTTTTGCATTTTATGTCAATATCAAGCTATATTTTCACATTTAATCTTTATAACTTTGTTTTAGTTTCTATCCATTAATCATAAGTAATAAATTATTTAGTCCCAAATTATTGAATTTCTTTTTATTTATATGGCTGGAAAATTTTTTTTTTTGGGGGGGGGGGGGGGGGGGGGGAGGATGTAATGGTAATCTAACCCACGCGTACCTCTTGGGGCATGAATAAATGTGAAGGATTTATATTATCTGGGCAAAATGAAGTGTTTTATCCCCTTTTGTTGCTCTCCATTTGCATTTGCAGGTTAGGGCATGACTTTCTCTCTCGCTCGCTAACCTTTTTCCTTTTTCATTTACTCTGAGTCTGAACACTCAAGAAATTCCTAACTAATTTGAGCATGACTTCAACTCTGCCCTCGAAAGAAGATGGTCGGTGCTGAACTTACTATACCCACCCCCAACACGCAATGTTGAAAGATCATTCTAACGGTTGCTGAAAATTTAAATGTAGGCAACAGTACAGGATTTGTAACTTAAAAGGGGAGCGATTCATACTCTTTCTAGGATCACAAGCTGCTGTTGTGTTTGTGACTGATCTAGACATGTATGAGCATCTTTTGTTACTTGCCAGCACCCGCCACTTCTATCATATTGCTTGTTTGGGATTATATTTAGGGAAAATCCATCTCACGCCTCATATTATCAAAAAAAAAAAAAAAAAAGTTATATGTCAAAGAAGGCCCCAGTACCTTTTATGGTATTATTTTATAACTATTAACAACTAAAATCAATATCCGTTTTGTTAACAAATAAATCGATGCATTAACAACAATATCGTAACAACTAAATCATCACATTAACAACTAAATCGAGATTTTGTTAACAACTATATCAGTAGGCGTTAACAATTAAGGTCTTATGAAATAATACCAGAAAAGGCCCTGTCCTTTTTTGATATTTTTTTGCCAATACCATGAGATGGATTTTTCCTTATATTTAAGATTATTAAAAGCAATTATCTACGCATCTCATTATTTTATATACTAAATATATTAAAAATTTGTTTTTTGAAAGCTTCAATCACTCCAAATAAATACAAATGCCTCTTTTGAGAGGTCTGTTTTAATTTATACTTTTTATGGTAAAACATCAGGGGTTGGTTTTAATGAATTTACTTTAGTAGGATATATAATAATTGAAGGTCTTATTAAAAATTTGTTTTTATAAGATATGTTTTTCATATTTGTTAATTTTTTTCTAATTTATATTCATTGATATTCTCCAAACAATAATCCATGAGAGGAGTGGATGAGGCAACTAACAAAGATTATTAATGTGTTTTTAAAAATGTATGTCATATTAATTAATTAATAACTTATATCCAATTTTCTAAATATAATTAAATTGAGTAAATATGTCATATATTATAAGCACTCGTATAATATAAATATAAATTTTGTACCTCAACTACCTTATTGATTTCACCTAATCCCTCATTTATATCAATAAGCATCTTTTAGCAAAAAAAACTGACAAAAATTAGAATGTTGTATTATAATTAGGATCAAAACAAACTCTCAAATGTTAGAATGTTGTATTATAATTAGGACCAAAACAAACTCTCAAATGTTGTCTTATAATTAGGACCAGAGGGAGTATATAATAAATTGTCATTATCATTTCCCCAAATGAGAGAGACAGTCCATCTTTTAACAACATAATTTTTTGCCAGTTTTTTTTCCTAAAAGATGCCTATTGATATAAATGAGGGATTATGTGAAATCAATACAGTAGTTGAGGTACAAAATTTATATAAGGGCATTTTCTTAATTTTTTGAATTTTTTTTTCTAATTTTTAAAATTTTTTCCTATTTTTTTTTTTTTTTTTCTGATCATTTTAATTTTTTTTCCTAATTATTTTAATTTTTCTAAGTTTTTGAATTTTTTTTCTAATTTTTTGAATTTTTTCCTAACTTTTTCAAATTTTTTCCTAATTTTTTGAATTTTTTTTCTAATTTTTTTTTGTAATTTTTAAATTTTTTTCTAATTATTTTAGGGTAAATGAGCAATTTTACACATGTAATTTGGCTCGAGGATCGCTCAAGACCATTTAAAATTTTCACAAAAAATACACATGTAATTTCATTTTGGGCGCCCAAAGACCGCCCAGTTAGTTGCCATTGATTAATAGTTAACTTTGATAGAACGCGATGTAAAGGCGCCCGATTTCAACCGACATTTGGCGGACGTGGACGATGACGTGGGCGATGACATGGAATAAAAATTCGAAATTTTTTTTAAAAATTCGAAAAATTAGGAATTTTTTTAATAATTAGGAAAAAATTCAAAAAATTATGAAAAAAATTCAAAAAAATTAGAAAAATAATTAAAATAATTAGCAATAAATTCAAAAAATTGGGAAAAAATTAAAATACCCCCGCTAGTGAACCCCACAACCGCCACCCCCGTTGGCTATCATCGGTTAGCGCGGTGGTATTGCTGCTGAGGGTTCTTTCGTGTTGGGGTGGGATGAATTCAGTAATTTCAGATATTGAATTCAAGTAAAATACAGTTTTTGTGAGCTTGATAACAATCCAAAAAGAATAGGAAAGGGAGGAGATTTGGAAACCACGTGCGATCTAACTGCTAGGATGGCGAAGTGAACAACGCTTGACGTTAGCGTGAGGAGTTTTGGCATCAAACGAAACAAGTCCACTCATCTACTACTAAAGTCAGTGTTTTTACTAAAGTGCTCACTAATTACTGCAGCTTCACCCTCATCCAACTCCCCCACTGTGGCCTCCCTCTCTTGTCATCATTATAGAATATATTTTACAAGTCTTGCTTGTTACACATAAGATGCTTTATAAATTTCAATAAAATGCTTATAAAAATATTCATATATACACGTGGCTAGTTCATTTGTGTGTTATGTTTTACTTCAAATTAAAGGTAGCAGGAGTTGATAGTCTGAACTCTTAACTAAACAATGCTATGTTATTTTTTGGATCAATCTAGCTTATTTTGAACGATTTCAAGCTACAAAAGTAAACATGCTAGAGAATTTTTGTCTCATAAAATGTAACAGAATTCTTTTTAAGATACGTTTAGCATGAACAACACAGTATATTTCTTGTTCATTTTTTTTTACGGAGTTACTGAATTTTGATGTTTTTTAATTGTTATTCCTGTTAAAAAGGTTGAAGTAATGGGACAATGCCTATCTCTTAAAATCATCATGAGACTATCATCATCAGGAAAGAAAAAGGACCAGATGAAACTCATAAAGATCCTCTCAACAGAAAAATATAGTGAAGTGGCCCCAGAAATTAAATTCCGACCCGAAGTCGGGGTCGGGTGGTGGACGCATAGAGTGAAGTGGCCCCAGTAATTAAATTCCGACCCGAAGTCGGGGTCGGGTGGCAGACGGTAGTTTGTTGCGTGACAGCCAAGCAGTTGATGAGATGCCAAACACTGAATTACGCCGAACCTCAGTGTTAAAACTTAAAAGCGACAGCAACCAAATCCACGTGTCCAGTTTCAGCGGACCTGAAACGCACATTTTATTACATCCTCTGTCATAAAAAAAACCTTTTGGATTCCGTCGAATAAAAAAAGCGCACCCTCCATTTCCCCTCTATCCTTCCGTTTCGTGTCACTCTTTCGCGGTTTTAGGCTTTTCAGTTTCGAACATTCGCTCCAACTTCTCTGACAACCTTTTCTCCTCCTTCCCTTTCTCTGTATCTCTCGCCTTCTTCCTCACTTGCTCTCTTCAAGGTTAGATCTTTTATTTCGTTTGTTTCTGATCTTACTAATTTCTGTTTCGCCTTGCTTATCCTCGTTTTCGCAACTTTGAGTTGGCTTGCTTTGATGAATGCGCTTGGAGTCCGTTTGCTTCATATTGCCCGTGTTTATAACTTGTCACCTGGTTTTTACTCTGTTTGCGTGCTGAGAAACTGAGGAGAAAATGAATATTGTAAATGTTTCGCTACTTTCGCTGCTTACTGTGCATGTGCTTAGATACTCGCTGGACGGCTAGTTACTTAGCCACTCGCTATCCGTTTGTTTTCCCTTGTCGGTTGTCTTCCTACGTTTCCTAAGGAAAATTATACGATATTCAAAGTTTATCCTGTGCTGATCCAAATCTTGGTCATTCTGTTTTTTTTTTTTCTGGGACAAATTTTTGGAAATACCTAAAAGGCTTAACTTATATTGTTTTGTTTTTGCAATGCTGCTTGAAATTGGAAGTTGTTAGGTGCAGGCTTTGAGCCTATTGAACCAACTAGTCAAAAGGTTGATGAGGGAGAAACCGACTTCTTGAAACATATCAACGGTTGTGAGTGATAAACCAATGAAAAAATAATGGATAAGTCATTCATTAGAGCTTATAGATAAATATGGATAAGGCAACTTGTAAAAGGACATTCAAGTTAGAGAAATTTTATCAAGCTCTACAGTCTACAGTAAATCTGACAAGGTCCGGAACTAGTGTTGATGCCCCAGCCCCGGAGCAATGTACACTTTTAATTCTTAAAGACGAGTTTGCGGTGTCAAGTTAAAACCAACATCTCTGATCATTACATGAACCAAAATCTGTGATGACTACAGATGATTTTATATTTTTTACTCACAATAAACATAATTGTGCCTATTAAATATTGTAGATCGACTAGATTTGGTTTTCTTATTCACTCTGATTATCTTTGGATGGAGACATGCATGTGATTTACTTTTATTGAAACAGTGGGACCGTTCTATATTTGCCATGTTCAAACTTAGTTTTAGCCTTACAGTTTTAGATACGTATGAATATTTTGCTGGTGAAAAAAATGCTGCATGCATAATAATATACATATATAAATGCATTTAATTTATGAATGCATCTTTATTGTGAGTTTTGACTGGGGAAAAAGAGTAAATTGGTGTGCTATTAAATTCTAGGATGCAAAAGAGAACATGAGATGGATCCAGAAGAATACTTACAGAAGTGCTCCAATATGAAATGCCAAAGGGTAAGGGTTTGGGCATGTTTGTTAATGTCTTTACTCTCAAAGCATGCAGAACTTCTGCTTTATTTTGTAGGCACAAATGTTTGACATTCTTCTCCCAATTGCAACGGTGAAATAACTATCTGCATTATGCCATTTTCTGCCTATTGTTGACAGCACTGGCTTACTGAAAATCAAGAGATCAAGTAAAGTAAAAATTGGAGTTATTTCAATTCAATCAATGCTTGACAAACTCTTAACATCCTGCCATCTAGAGTTCATTTATACAAAATGCTATGCTTTTGAGCTTTGCAGTGTTATGTTCTTATGTAGGCTTATCAAGGCAAATGATTGTAATTGTTCCTTAACTGTATTAGAAGGTTTTTTGTTTTTTTCCCTTTTCAATTTATTAGAAAATAACACTCGAGCCTAAAAGTCTGTGGCACATGCTGATTTATACATGACCTTTTTTTTAAAAGAAAACTATTATGCTTGAATTTATGTGTACACATGAGCCTAATTTCTTGGGTATTCTGCTATTTCCTCTCTCACAAGTCATAACAATCTTTTGATATATGTAAGATTCATGATTTATGATATCTCTGTTGTATACTTTGCTAGGTTCAAGTAGATGGATCATTTGTTCCTGCTATTCAAGATGAATCCATGGAAGTTGCACATTTGCTTGCAGAGCCTAGAAGTGATCATGTTTCGGTGGATGGCATTTTGTATTTTCATGAGGAGAATGTAGGCAAATGCTGTGATGTCAAAAATCTTTCCTGTGGATTTGAATTTGGTCTAAGAACAAGCATAGGTAAATCTAAAATGGTTCAAGCGCTCTGTGAATCTATTTCATAACAAAGGCTGCTGATGATCTTGTGATGTTTTCTTCTTTTCTCAGAATATCGAGAATGCTGGTTTCAAATTTTGGTTTAGTTTTACTGATTGCTTGCTACTGTGCTTATATCTCTCAGGTGGGTCAGGCTCTTACACAACTTTGAATGGAAAAGATGACTTGAAACTTGAGGTATTTGTCTCTAGTTACAGCTATTATTGGAGTGATGTCAAAGCTATGAGCTCTCTCTCTATGTATTATTTATGTTATTTTTTGTATCGCTAAGAAGGAATTGATAAGATATTTTTTAGGTACTTGATGGGTTGCTGGGAGATGTTGAAAATGATGGTCTTAATGCGACAGATGAGTTTTCATGTGAAGACTATCTTTTGGGTAGATAATCAACCTTCATGAAGTTGATTTCTGCTGTGATGCTTTGATGAAAAGAAGAAAATCAAAACTGTTTATGTTTTCTTATTTTAATATTACAAATCTGTTTTCAACTACAGATTTTGAATTTGCTGACAAAGGTGTGGGTCTTTGTGGAGAACCACTATTGCAAAGTTCAAGCTCTGAGAGCCATTCTCCAGGATTAAGTGGAAGTAGCAATGGTGTTGGTGGGGTATCTGAATCATCAAAAGTCGCCGTAGAACTATCTGAATATAAAAATGATTTCCTAGATAATAGAGTAACCCATGACTTACATGGTGCCTTCAGGAACGTTTCCTGTCAAACATCAATTGAAGATGGAATTTGCAATTCACTTGATGTGAAGCATCTAAATGAGTTGGATAATGATCTCCCTCTAGCAGATAGTGTATTGTCTTGTAAGAAGGAAAAGGGTTCTGCAGAGGAATGTGATACTGCCGCAGTTAGAGAGAAGAGATGCCGTAAGCCTACTCTGAGGTATATTGAAGAATTTTCAAGTTTAAGGTCAAAAGAAAAGGTTTTGAGTTCTGCAACCAAAAATAAACCCTCGAGTTTGGCATCACATCACAAGCTTCGTCATGTAAGGTTTAGAGCATTGAGAAACATTCCAGGCAAGAATTCTGATGGTCAGACGAGTGATGTGGTACTTCCTGAGTTGCAGGTTCACAAGCAATGTCTGAAAAATGAGGTATTTTGGCCTGTGTCCTAGGATGCAATCTTGCTTCATTGTGCTATCTGCTTGCCTTTGCACCTTGTGTCTAAGTAGACTATTGCATTTAAATTTTCATTCATGATTCGCAAACTGTGATACTCATGGGCTGTCCTTTTCTGTATCTCTTAAGATCTTTAGTTGTTTTGTGGTTTGACCTTTGGGGTAGAATGGTTCCTGTAATCGAGTTATGAATTTAACAATACATGAGATCAATGTCTATATATAAGTATCACCATTCTATATCTTGAGAAGATAATTGCATATTGATGTTACTGCCTAATATCCACGGCTAATGCCTGCAAATCGAAATTATTAGCCCCTTTCTGATGAGGTCAATTTCTTTCTTAGGAACTTGAGTATGATGAAGAGTCTAATGCATCTGAGTCCGAGGATGATTGTGTGTCACCAAAAAGATATAGAAAAGATGATAGGAGGAAGCATCAAAGAATGTGGACTTTATGTGAAGTGATCAAGTTGGTTGATGGCATTTCTGAATATGGAGTTGGCCGATGGACTGATATAAAGCGTGTTCTGTTTTCTTCCTCCAGTTACCGTACACCAATAGATCTTAGGGTATTTTGCAGAGCTTCATTCATTCAGTTGTCACCCTTTCTTCCAAACTGATATTAAAAACTTACTTGTGATTTCTGCAGGACAAGTGGCGGAATCTTTTAAGAGCCAGTTCAGCACAGAAATTTAACAACAAAGAGGTTAACCATCTGTTTATATATTTTCCATGCATTATGCGATAACATCCTGCATACTTGAACTTAGTTCATAGGAGGAAGTATTTACTTGAACTTAATGGTGTGAAAATCTTTTGGTCAAAATTCATTTGAAATCTGACATAATGTTGGTGAGTTTATTGACAGTTAAATGGTTTTGCAGACTGAACAAAAGCAGCAGCAGCACGCCTTGCGATCTTTACCAAGTACTGTACTTCACCGTGTTCATGAACTGGCTAAAATTCACCCATATCCGAGGGAGCGTTATTCAAAGGAATCATTTGCTAGCCAAGTTGGCTCCTCTATCCTTCCAACTCGGCCAAATGGTGGTCCTAGCAAAAGAAATCTACGCAGGAAGAAGTGTACTTGAATATCAGTAATCTCGTGTAAAGACGAAGTGTATCCAAGCTCTCTCGAGCACCCCAACGATAGTACTCTCTTCTGGGAGAAACAAAACCAAGTCATGCCTAATGGAACCATCCATGGTCTCGTCATGGATAATTTGTAGGTAGTAGATATTGAACCCTTAACGTGATGCAGATTATAGTTAAAGATGTCAGACACAGCTCTATGATTTCTCACTTTTTGGGCCTTGAAACCGGTTTAAAAATATAAGAAAAAGTCGAACTTTTTAGACCTTTTACTCTTAAAAATGGTTTTAATAGTCTGACCTTTTAGACTTAATATTTGAGTAACTAGTTTAAAAAATGATTTTTAAGTTCAACTTATTAACTAGTTTAAAAGGTAACAGATTTTTTAGACCAATTGTATCGAGATCAAAAAACGATTTTTGTATTAGTGTTGATTATTTTTGAGGAAGTATTGGGATGAATTAAGAAAAAAAATTTAACAAATATGAAAATTGTTTGATATATTTGGGACAAAATAAATTTTTGAATATGTCTTGTATTCTTGACTGGAACAAGTAAATATTTAATATTTAAGGGGGTTAGTAAGAGTAATTTGTAACTTATCGAAGTCCAAAGAGATTATATGTAATTGATCAAAGTGAAGAGGTTTTATGAAATTAATAATATGTTTGGGTTATCACGTGTCATTTGTTAATCTTACACAGGAATATCTATTAAAAAGATAGCGGATTAACAATAAGGGTTTATAATATAAAAAATTAAAGCTCAAAGGTGTTAAATTTAATCTTTTTTTTTTTTTTTTTTTTTTTTGGGTAAAATGTTAAATTTAATCTTTGAATGTCAGGTTATATGCAACTGGGAAAAATAAAAAAGTCCAAATTCAATGTGGACCTCGCTAGTACAGAGTCTGGAAATACTTCAGAGAATCATCTAAAAAGATTAATACGATAAAAATCACGAAAGTGGGAGGAACATTTCGGTCACTCTCACGTTGGTAAGAGAAGTTAAAAAGCGAACTTTTGACATAGGGTACTGAATAACTAGTTCAAGATATTTTACAGGGGATAAACAGTCAATTAAGCAAATGGGCGAGAGCCCTCAAATCTACACATTACAGCGCAAACCAAGAGCTTTGTTGCAAGCCTGCAACTATGTGCATCATGTGCCAAACGTGCTATTTATGTAGGGCATAAATCTAGATATTATTCTAGTAAACAACAAAACATGTTATCACTACTTGTCATGAGTCCCTAGATTTCATACCCTCGGAACAAACCACAGGCCCCTTCATTTACAGTAAATTCAGATCTGCCTGTATCAAAATATGCATCTCTCAAGCATGGCCATTAATATATTGGAACTTGAGATCCTCATCTTCTCGAGAAGTGCCAGTCCTATTTGATATTGGTGCTCTGTTTTTCGGGTAATTGATATTGGTGCTCTGTTTTTCGGTGCCTTCTATTATTTTTCCCTTCCAGCGTGAAATCTCTGCTCTTTTCCATATATACCGCCCAGCCCCAACGTGCTTGAGTCTACTAAGCTGGAGCTCACAATTATGACTGCAACTAACGGAACTATGAGCTTCATTTTTGAGGAAGTTTAGCTTCTCTGTCTTCTGCACATGCAGACAAACTTCAATATATGGAGAATTGGCTCTCTTTATTTAACAAGAGATAGTGGGGTTTCTTGCAATTTCACTATGATTAATTATTTCAAGCTCGTGCAATGACGATCCAGACAAATCTTGGTTCAAGATAAGAATGGAGAGCGATATCACCTTGTTTATAAGTGGGTCATATAAAGAATTGACAGTGTGCTTCACGGGGTCCAATCATATAGTGGGAGTCAGCTAGCAGCATCTTTTACAGCACGCGTCTCCAATCTCACTCCAAACTCCTTTCTCCATCTGTTTTCTTTTTCATATTTTAAATGGAGATTCTATTAATATGAGTAGTGCACGCCAATTCAAGTGATAGAGACAATTAAGTTTATCAAGGAATAATGTGTTCGTATTAAAAAATTTGTTAAATTAGCTTTTTATACTTTAGAACAAATATATGCTAGTTTTCTAAAAATAACTCTATTTATTCATTATTAAGTATGTTTAATATACATAATAATAATAATGATGATGAATAGCTTGAGAACAAATTTATAGATCGAGAAAACAAAATAAATTAAAGTTTTATATACCCTTCAACTAATTTTTACATTTAGGATTAAAACTGTAATTGATATTCCTTACACTTGTTATTACATAGTAGGTGGAAATTGACGAAGGAATCTAGATGATGTAGGTCTTATAACCAGTGGATATGGTACAATTTCAGTATGTATTAAAAAAAAAAAAAAAAAAAAAGAGGAAGGAATACTGTCTGGAATAGTCATTCCAGTAATATAAGTGAAAAAAGTAGCTCAATTTTAGCCCGTGGTCCAAAATCCAAATCAACCTCACAAATTACTGAGCCCACGTTGGCCTGCTATTATGGGCTTTATTGGCGGCTAATTGAGGTAATTGAATCTAGTACTATCTATTATTTAATGTGAAAATAATTAAAATAAAGAAACACAAAATAATATAAAGATACCCTTAAATTTTCAATACCTTTTGTGCAAACTCTTATTTGAATTTTTCAATGCACCAAAAAAAAAAAAAAAAAAATACATATGATGATTAAAAATCATTTGAATAATTTAAAAAACCAACAACTAATATTTAATAATATATATTTTTGATACAATAATATTATTTGTTTATCGTAGGCATTATTATCCATAAAGACACTTATTATTATTATTATTATTATTCTTATTTTTATGCTGATTCTCATGCCATGAAAGATATTTTACAAACCAAAGCAAACTAGAGTGCGTCTACACTTGAAAGCGTTTCCAACGAAAATGGACAAGAAGATGGAAGTTTGGAAGAGATGGCGAAAGCTGGCTTGGGTTCCGAATAGAAGAAGGCATGGAGAGACATTAATGGAGGCATATGGTGGGGAAGTGAGTGATCAGAAGGACACAACTCAAGTACGAATTGATTAATGAGCGTGGCATGCCAGCTCACAATAACTCAGATTTGCACGTGGAAGCAGCACATGACTCATCAGCCAAACCCAACCCAAGTCAAATCAAAATAATAAACGCCCTCATCAACTCTACAAAAATGGCTGGTTGGCTTAGAAGAAGCATCTCAGTGCCTAGAGGTGTCACTCACTCTCAGGCACTCAAAATCATCACTACATGTGCTCTCTCTCCCCGTCACTCGTTTTCTCTGCACATTCTAACTTATCGGCCTTTCAATGAATGCTCTTGCTTTGCTTAGCTAACATGGAAAATCTCTCTAGTGTGCCACAAGCCAACTACATTTACTCTCTATGATCTGTACATACTGTTCACATACTCTTACTTTACTGCTTTCTGATGTGACAAATAGGACGCGCTATTCTATTCAACCAACCAAGCATAGCACGCTTTTGTCTAACAAAGGGAATGAATCAGTGTGCTGGCTCTCAAATCATTTTTGCTTCATCGTCTATGTAAGCAAGCATGGTCATCAGAATTAGACACCACCACCACAAAAGGCAACTTCAAACCTTATCCTCCTTCACCTTTTTCATTTCAACCCTAAACCCTTTTGGGGTCAAGATTGATTATGTTTCCAATCATATTGGAAATACAGCTAACAAGATATATCCTTGTCACATGACATCTGAAGCAACTCAAATGGTGCTCCATCATATTGTTGAGAAAGTCCAAGTAATAATCTTTAACAGACCAGAAAGTCGGGTTTCAAGAGTTAACGGAGGAATATATGGAATCAAATCAAGAGGACGGTAAGTGAGGGTCAAAAGTTTCAGCTGCTAATAAGAAGAACTACGACTTTTTTCTCTCCTCAGCAGCCAAAGATACTTTATTTTTTGTTCCATGCTTTTTGCCTTGCTTTGCCCATTTCCTGCATGCCTGAAGAGATCTTCTTCTAGATAAGTCGCAATCCATATGCACGATGTTGCTGCTACAAGATTGAATAAGAAATGCTAATGTACGGTAGTGCACCATTAGCCCCACCTTAAAAAATATGCAAGCTGCAGCCGACATTCACTACTTTATTATTTTATAAGTAGTGAGAAACAATTCACAATACAGGCTTAGAAAATCTGAGCTGCTTATTATACTCTCACTAAGACGTATTAAAGTTAGTAATCAGTCATCATCATGGCCCTTCATTATCCAGAATGCGATCAATCCCACTTTATTATTTGACCCACATTCTTCCACCAAATCAATTGATCTCACCCACGTTTATTAACTTTGGACAATACAAGATGTTGAAAAAGATTACGACTCACAAAAGCTTAAGCTCTTATCACATTGAATTAGAGTTTGTAATACTTATCCTATTGTATATATTAGGGGAAAAAATAAGTGGGTTCGCACTATGCCCAATAAACTATCCCATCCCTCTTTCATATCCTTATCTTCTTCCCCTCCAACTCGTGGGGCCTTAACTTTTTTATCCTCCAAATATCAGAGAGCAAGTACTAGTACCACCCTTCAATAAGAATTACAGAGAAAGACAGAGAGTTCTCATTTTGGAGATATATTAATTTGTCTATGCATATGAAATCATTGCAATGCATGTTCGTACAGTTTCGTATCAAGTTGCATTGACCTAAATGACTCACAAAATAAGGTCCCCCAAATATTTGTACTAACAAGCACTCTTTAATAATTAATATATCATCTTAGATATCCTCTCATTTGTGTTAGTATAAATTATTTGTGACGCCCTGCCAACCATTTAATACTCCACATCAGTCCTACTTCCCGTGCCACAATTATATATACCTTTTCGCTTTCATAGTGTTCACGGCACTTTTCTCTCTGCCTCTCTCCCCCCATCTCTCTCTCTTTCTCTCTCAGAGCACACACACCCCAATAGCTATGAAGAGAAAGTTTCTGAGAGGTTGCCTTAACAAGTGGAAGAAGGTGAAGAGTAGAGTCATACCTTGTTGTGCCTGTGAGTGTTGCAGCAAATGGGCTTCATGGTCGGCCATGCATGAAAGAAGATCAATCCCAAATGATGTCCCAAAGGGTCATCTTGTTGTTTATGTGGGAGAGAATTTCAAGAGATTTGTAATCAAAGTCACATTACTGAACCATCCACTCTTCAAGGCATTGCTGGATCAAGCTCGGGAAGAGTACGATTTTGTTTCTTATTCAAAACTTTGCTTCCCCTGCGAGGAGCATCTCTTCCTCAGCGTCCTTCGCTGTGCTAGCTCTCCCAAGAACAAAGGAGCTACTCTTTGTTTTTGAGAAATCAGACGTTGAGACATTAATTACGTCCAGTTTCTTTTTAACAAATATTCTATCTGTAATATGTAGCCATAATGTGATGTGAGTTGATGTAGCTAGGCACAAGTGTCATTTAGCTCACCTGTGTAAATCAATTCTATTTGTTGCTCCAACCAAAATAAGATATACTACCTCCGGTCCTAAATATACAGCATAGTTTATAGCATAAATTACACTATATCCTATATTTAGGATCAGAGGTAATATATAAAAGGGTTGCTTATTGATGATCAAAGAAGCCAGTTCAAACAGAGCCAACAAATAGCTATTCGCATTAGCATGTTAATGATGAAACGATATCATTGGCTTGACGCATTTTGAAATGCTGAAGGTTGATATGATAAATATTGAAGATTGTTTGTGAGGGCCAAATGTATACTCATTAACTAATAAAAAATGATAAATATTATAAATTTTTGTGTATAAATTTTGTATAAAAAAATTTATTTTATATTAAATATTTAGTCCAAAAATTGTATTTGTCCAAAAAATTTCACCGCTCAAATATGTAATTTAAATGTACTGTTCCAGTGGCAGGGGCCAGGGCAGCAATACATCCATGAGAGAAGTTTATTGTTTGATTTTACATGAAGTCCAGATTATCAGCAAGAACTGAGTACGGAGATGAAATGGTGAAGTTTGGGAAGAAGGACATGGGAATTGAGAAGTTGAGAGAATATTCCAGACGACGGCCAGAGGACTAAAAGAAGTAAAGAACCGATGACAGGGCGTGCAAATTTTTGTGTCCTTAAATCGATAAGCAGAGGATCATTACTTGAGCTTTGAAGGGAGGTAGAAACAAGCGACATTACCAAACTTGCTATGATATCTAGAACTACCAGATTAGATAAGATTATTTTTGCACTCCGCAAAGAGGGTAAATCTTCCGAGTATGTTTCCCATTTATAAGGGCTTGCGTTTAAGACGTTATGCTTAAGTAGTCAGAACTCTTCACTGGAAGTGAAGCTGTTAGTTAGATTAATGTTTAGTTTGATTTTGCCTTTATAGGTTATTTAAAACCGGAATCAAAACTCAAACAACATTCAGTGTAGATTAGATAGTAATATATACATCAGTAGACAGATTATATGCGTCTTGATCAGGGATCGCCAACCTCCTCCAGACCGCTTTTAAGATGACACACAAGCAAGCGATAAACGTGGAGCCCTCAATTCTTAGAAGACGAATAATGAACTAGATACACTCATACTCAAGCAGCCACCAAATCAACGATTGTTCGAGAATTAGTAACCAGAAGAGAAGAAATAGATGTCATCTCCCTAATCACTGAATTAGACTTGGGAAATCAAACACATTGCTCATCAACATACCCGAAATCGACCTAAATGTTTTCTTTCAGCCAAAAAGCTAACCCCATAATGCAAAATAAGTATGCTTGCAAGGCAAGCCTAGGATGCAGCATAGTAGTAGTCATGCAAACCAAGTGAAATGTTATTTAGTCTGAACCAGCGCCCCAGTCCATAAAGATTCTTAACGAACGAAAATGCCTAACTCACAACACATGCAGATTAATGTGCCGTCTCCGATTCTTGTGGCTGCAGATTAAGTCAACAATTGCCATAAACTATCCGAATTAAAATAGAATATAACACCAGACAGCCCTAATGAGACTATAGTGACAGTTATAAGATATCTCCTTGCCGCGTTGAGAATTACATTCTTTCGTTTCAAAAAGTATCATCACCAACAAGAATTGGTTGAACCAATTAAATCACTGCATGAATAATATACACATGATGTATTCTCGTTCAGAATGTACACAACTAGTATATGGGCCATAAACTACATAGCTGGTGACAGAATTACAAATTGGCAATGATGGCCGACAAAGCTGCAAAAGTGAGAAACATTAACAAGTAGAAGATTGCAGCAAATTGTGTACTGCAGTTAAAACCAGCAAGAAAATTCGTGATCCAGTCACCACCATGTATCATCTATGAACTTCAAGTAAGCCTTCCAACTCTCTCTGCCCAAAGCTCCTACCCTGTAGATTGGCATCCTTACACCTGGCCGCAAAGTAAAACATCAGCCAAGCAACCATGAAGTACACCTCCATTGTTGACTGAAACATCTTGGCAAAAGATCTTCCACAAACTCGGGCTAAAACCCATCTCACGAATGATCCACAACATATAGCTTCCAAGCATTTAATTTGTATAGCTTGGTTCAACATTGTAAATATCAAATAACAACCTTCCTTCACAATTTCTCTACCACTCTTCCTAGAGTCCACTATAGAAACCCAGGCATCAATAGAAAATATGAACGCCACAAATGTATCAAGCAGAAACCAAGTGAACAAGAACCCAGAAATCTCCTTCTCAAACCCCCGAATCCACGGAGACATTACAGAGAATGGCATCAATTTCAATCTAACAAAAAGCTTGAAAAAAGAATACTGATCTTCAATTTCACCGAAGTACCAGAGTCCAAGAAGCTGAGTCAAGGCGTCCCTGACGGCCCACCTCATCAGAATGAACCCCGAAAGCCTCTTGAGTCCCAACCGGGAACCATCCCAAATCATACCAGCAATCGAACCAAACCTCCCCAATAGATCGTTAACAACAGCAATGAAAACGACGCCCAAGACCCACGAATATGTAACAAGAAAAACTAAAATCACCCATCCATAAACCGCGGATAGAAAACTCACGAGAAAAAATAGCGTCGCAGCATCACGACGACCGATATCTAATCCCTTCATAAAGAAGGGCAAATCGACGGCCCTATCTACTTCCTGACCAGTTCCCAATTCAACCTTTTCATTTTCAGCTTCATTGTCCTTATCGATATCTTTATCGTCTGCAGAAGATAAACCTTCTGCTTTGAAGGTGATTCCAGAGCGAACTACTTCCCAAACCCTAATCCCATTATCGATAACAGGATCTGAGAACACTGATTTCAAGTTAAACGCGCCAAAAAACACAAAAGTGCGATTGACTGATGATTTCTCGTTGGGCCCGAACAAGGAGCGACCGTCGTCGTCATCGCTGGAGAAGAAGTCACCATCTAGAGTTCCGACGCGAGTGAGATGGAGAAAAGGGCTACGACGATGGCGGCGAAAGGCCGCAGACGAAGGATCTTCGGGAGATCGGAAGCGATTGGAGTTGGTGTTGCCGGCGAGGTCGAGGCGAGAGAGGAGGGCTTTGAGGGAGGGATCGCGGTCAATGAAAGAGGTGACATGGGTAGTGCCGTTCTCAACGACGGTACGGAAGGATAAGATGAGAAGAGAAAGGAAAAGGAAGGTGACGATGTTGGCAGAGAAAGAAGAGGCAGCTTCTCTGAGGAGTTGGGCAGTGGATCGTAGGTCCTTCAACCGAGGATGATGGTTCATGGCGGTTCAGCGATTGACTGTTGCCTTCGAATTCGCGTTTGTTCGGTCGAGGGGTTTTTCGATTCGGGGATTTAGTCGGTGGGAGAAAGCTAGGTGGCTATGCAGCTGTAAGGTTTCAGGTAAGAGCAGGAAGTCTTCACGCGCCGAAGAACACCGTGAAATGGACGCCCGAGCGGATGATGGCTGGAGGGTTTCGGAGTTCGGAATTGGTAACTCATTAAACGGAACAACCGACTTATTGGACGGATTATAGGGTCGTCGGGTCGCGTATCCGGAGCTCTTATTTTTGTGAGAAAATCTTTGTGGGCCAAACTTTCCCAGGAGCCCCGAAAAAAAAAAAAAAAAAAAAAAAAAAAAGAGTAACGAGTACATGGTCAGGCCAAGATTTTCTTCCTTCCTTAATTTTAAATATAGAATAAAATTTATGATACAATTTATACTATAAATTTTGTCTTATATTTTTTTGTAAACTAATTTGAACTGAAGAATAATATTAACCTTATTTTTTATTGTTTTTGTAAACTAATTTGAGTGTGATGTACAAAAATCGAGGTCACGTTTCCCGTTTTATTTGGATCGAGAAAACTTAGACTTAAATATTTTTCCAAATTCTTGACACATATTCTTTTCAATGAAGAAATTGCAGAAATATAGTTTAAAGTATGAGATAGCCAACGCAGCGTATGATTTTAATTCGCAATTTTATTTTTGTATCTGTATCTTTTTTTTGTTTGAAACACTTTTTTTTACCATAATTGTTTTTGATACACTTATCTGTATCATTTTATCATTAAAGATACATATATCCCAGCCCAGCCATGTATCAGTAAGTAATAATTTAGTGACAGGCAATGGATATATCTTTTGGGAGTGCCACTAGTTCTGATGATATTCTGTTAAAGTTGATTAATATACAGTTATTTGCTCAGCATAAGTTTGAAACTGAGCTTTCATGCGTCTGGGTAACTTTTAATTAAGCCTCTCTTATGATTCCATCGAAAAAAACAACATATTGTTACTGTAGCTTTAAGAAAATGGGATGTACAAACAAAACAAGGAAATATCAGATAATGCCAAGGCCTAATAGTAAGCACCATCATATAATCAATTCTGGCCAAAAAAGGTATGATACAATTAAAATTGGGTGAAGATGTAAATTTGTCAACCAATTATAATCCGAGGAGTGTCTGACACAAATAATAATTGAGGGGACTAAAATTGTCAATCAATAATTAAAAAGTGAAAAAAAAAACACCAAATTACTATTAAAAGTAAAAAAACTAAAAAACTATTAAAAAAAACAACTATCACAATTAAGTTAAAATATGAGGCACCGACGTAGGACGGTGGCGGAACGTTAGAAAAAGAGCGGTTAAGCGCTTCTTTATTAGAAAAGAAAACACCAACAGAGATGGGACCCATGGGAGCGAGACATTTTAAGCGGCGGCGGTTCTTTGCGCTTGTGGCATCGGAGGGATGAAATCAGGGTGTAAGGTGCATGCCAGTCGAACACTGTGGACTATTAGATGAGTTCAAGAGGGTGAGTGGAATACCCAACAACAATAGAAGCTTTGGAGATGCTGACGTCGCCGACACTGTGACAATCAATGGAAGACGAGACACCAAGACGATGAGGGGGTAGTAGTTCGTTGGCGAATCTGCTCCCAAATTGTGTGTTTTTTTTTCACTTTTTAATTGTTTAATTGGCAATTTTGGTCCCTCAATTGTTATTTATGTCAAACGCTCGGAATAATAGTTGGTTGGTAAATATGCAGGTTAACCCATTAAAATCCTTATATCACCATAGGAAGGGATGTGGTTGGTGTGGACTGTGGAGTAATTACACTCTCTTGGAAAAAATTATAACCTGATTAATAATTAAAGTCAATGATTTGATATGATTTTACCTTTCCAAAGACTCCATCGAACCAAGCAAAAAAATAAAGAACAAGAAAAAGTTTAGAACAAGATATATTTTTTAATCAAACAAAGAACAAGATATATTTTTTAATCAAACAAAAAATATTCTAAAAAGAAATGTTTTTATCCATATTAAAATAAATATTGTTTACTAATTTATATTATACTTATTTACCCTCATTATACCAATTCCCTAATTTATCTTTTAATATTAATTTTCATTAATGATCCATTTAATGTAGAATAAGTTTTAGTAATCTCTTTTCAAAATTTGAAATTATATTTAAGAAAATGGCCCAGGCATCCAATAAAAATGCAAAAAATTAAATTTATAATATGATAATTTTAAAAGTATGAAAAATATATACAATTTGTTTTAAAAGTTTGAATAAAGATATGTAGTTAAATGATTATTTTATTGCCAAAGTTGCATGATAAGTAGTAATGGAAGGACATTTTTGTCCAAATAATGAGTCAATGTTGTTGCTGCAAATTATCACAGTTATTATGTGGCATTACATAATAAAAATTGTTTAACAATTGACGTTCTGCTGGCAAAAAAATAAAACGTTGCCAGCAGGGGGGTCCAAATCCCTTGTAAATTATTACATTATAATAATAATTGACCTTCAGATGCTGCAAAAAATAAAAAGTATAATAATAATTGACCTTCACCTACTCCAATTGTCTTCCTTAGACTACTCTACATCAGCCATTTTCTGCAACTGTGTTCCCTGGCAATCCCAACCCCAAGATGCAAGAGCCATCCTAATATGAGTGCCTCTGCCTCTTTAATTCTATCACTACCAAGGCAACTATAAATTGAAATACAACAATGGCCTTCTCAGTTGTCCACAATCTGAACCTCCACATAGTGGGGAATAAGGATTACTCAATTGAAAACAGGCTTCTCTGGGAATTTACACCCAGACCTTTGCATGATAATACTTGCCGCGTAACATCCAGCTCTGATACATTCTTCTATGGTCTTCTCCTGAACCAATTGTGAAAGGAATCCTCCAACAAATGCATCTCCTACCAATCATAAGACAGCAATGTTATATATCACCTTCATTTTTCCATTCTGGTTTGATGTTTGACCTTCTCGATCCACTCTGAAGCAGGTCAAAAGGAAGATACGTGACAGATACTTATGCTTAATCTGGATTGAACAGATATCATGACAACGAATAGCAATTTTTTCTTATTTTTTATGATGTACTGAAGAGTTTATGCACGTAATTGTACGTGACAGCCTGACAGGTACCTGCTCCGTTTGTATCAACGATATTCTCTTTAGGTAATGGTATCACAGGGAACATTTTCACCTTCCCGTCCTCTGCAACACACACAGGATCTGCTCCTTGTGTGATAACAGTGATCCTTTTGTGTGTTCCTGATGCCTTTGGTAACTGGGAAATCTTCAGAGCTATCTCCTCTACATTATCAATCTAGTCACAATAGGTAGAGACCAAACAAGTCAATATTCTAGAGCCCACAAATGCAGAAATCTGCTGGCAATAGCAAGTCAAATTTACCCTCCAGCCATGCATTTTAGAAAATGACCTTGCCTCAGTCTCGTTTCCAAAAACTAAGTCCATATACCTGAATCCATAAAGGCCATCCTTTAGATCAATATATAAATTTTATTCACTTGAACCTGAATGTGAAAGTTCCTTACGGCAAAACTTTATCAAGTGCATCCTTGAAGAACTCACAAATAAACGGGGCAGAGAGGTTCATCATGAAGACCTGCATATAGAAGCCAAATAGAAAAATAGCAGAAACAGCTAGTAAGAAGGCATGGCCAATTTCATTTTATCAGACCTTATTATTTACAGCTGCATGTTCAGCAACTAACTGAATGGATTCTGGGGAGACAACGAGGAAGAAGCCAGCAATATAGAAATACTTGGCCTTCTCAACTATTAACGAAAAGATTGCATCGTATCAGATATCAGTCACCGGCAATTGCTCAGAAATGAGGGTTTGGGGGAAAACAGATAGAGAGAGAGGACCAGCATAGACCAAGAAGGTACCCAAATCCCAAATTTCTGGTTTCTTCAAATGTTCAGATTTGTAGCATTGTGCAGCCGCTAAATTGGCCACAAGGGACCTAAATATAAATTCAACTGAAGATCATTAAGAAAAGATAAGAAAATATCCAGGCTGTCACAAATGTCTTGAAGCCGAGATATAAGGTCTAGGAAAACAGTAATAAAAGTCAGTATTTGAGGAGATAAGGAAAGTATCAGATTGATATCTGACCTTTCACCACCAACTACGCAAACAGCACAAGTTCCAGTAGGTGTGGTTTCATCTATATGATACTGAACCTGATTTTGAATGAAGAATGTTATTTTAGTAAAGAGGATTCCGGTTTCCGGAGTCTGCTTCAGAAAGACCGGTTACAATAAAGTATGAGACAAGATAGAACCTACATTTACGCCAGCATCTTTTGAACTCTTCGTCATCTCCTCTCCAAATTTATCCTTTCCGATGCAACCAATGTACGTAGTTAAACCTGGTGTTTGGAGCATCCACTACAAGACAAAAAGTAAATTACTTTAATCAAGATTCCAGATTCTATTATGAATCATAATTGTTTAAGTGCATACCTGTGCAACCCTAATTGAATTCTGAGTAGAACCTGACAAGATAAATTTTTGAAAATTCAACAATGATTACTCTGAATTTTGTTTTGAAGTGTGTTCATGCCCTGACAAGTAAATCAATTTTCTCAAATCCAATATTAGGCCTAATGTATTACCTCCAGCTATGTACTCCACGTTATATTTTGTGGCCATTTCTTCGAACCTGAGATGATCACTTTGCATAAGATTGGTCCGTAGTTCAATTCATAGTAAAATTATCTCATGTCAACGAAAATGATTCCAAGACGATAAAGAAAATGCAGAGCTCAGGTTCTCTTGCGAACCTACTGTCCCAAGGTCCTACACTATATTCTGCTTACTTCGTTGATATGCGAATTAAAATTTTAGCAATTCATTTTACCGAATATGCCTAACCATAACGAGGGAAATATGCAATTGAAGGATGCCGGTTCCAACAGCGACAAATGTCAAACATAAATGAGACAATGAACACTATCAGTAAAAAGTTGAATTTGTCAACAGCTGTAGTGTAGGCATCAACTGAGATTTCTTACATGGGCTGATGCTTTTCGTCTGCAGGAATTGCATCGTTCAACTTGAGGTCGTATCTGTCACACAAAAAACCAGGTCAAATCGTCCAGAAAAGTAAGATGTGATACTCAACATTGATGATCGAATAGTCAATCATAAATTCTAGACAAATCAGATAATAAGAGACCACGTATACACACGATAGCACAAAGTTTTGGATAAAACTGATCAAAGGATATTATCCATCAATGAAATTGTGGAGCGCAAGCTCAGAAATAGTGAAATACCCTACTGTTATCGCAAGAACCAACAAATTATGTAAACTCGCTATTCTGTGCAAGGCCAAACTAACACTCGCCGGAATTCTCTTTCAGCAAAGTAAACGAAAGAAATATGGTAGGCCGTCTCTAAGATATGAATTCAAGAGCACACAGTAGGCAGGTGTGAAATGAAGCTCAAGGAGACATGAAAGATTAGACTAACTCAGATTGGGGAATTATTTGAAATTTAAAACAAAAGAATATTTCCTGGGAATCAGCAAGAAAATGAAGGAAGAAAACTAAGAAGAGAATGATAGGCGAAGAAAAGAGTGAGGAGATCAAACATGCTTACTTTTGCAAGAAGTCAGGGTCGACGACGGATGAGATGTCAAGGAGGGGATTACCCATTCCCAATAGAATGCCTTGGGAAGCCATTGGTGAATGTTGGGAGAGACAAGCAGAAGCTGCAGGCGCGAGTGGCGCGACTTGGCGGAATTTGGAGCCATTTACCCCCTCACAATCTCTTTAGCTTTAACCAATTTCGTACCCAACAGAAGATATCACCCGCATCTGCCATTCTCTGTTTGAGAAGTCAACATCAACACTCCCAAGTCCCACCAACTCGCCACTCTCGTTAGTGGGTGGGTGGAAAAATCAGCAGATCCACTCCAAAGCGTCAGAGATGAGTAAATTCGACCGCTTTATATCTGCATCTATATGTATAGATGGTTTCATGACTTAAATAATGCTTTAAAAATATTTTAAAGAATTCTTGGAAGAGCTATTTAAACTGGGTTTGACTATGCTCAAATTTCACTATTAGATAGTCATATTAACCATAAAGATTACACGAGTGCTAGTTTTCTGAAACTTTGTGTCTTATAATGATACGGAGATTGTTTTAACATTAGCCGCGGAGGCGCGGACCAACCATTTGATGTTAAGGATGAGTCAGGTTGCTATTCGTTTAGAAAGAACAGGTGTAACTGTGCAAGTGTGTGTTGTGAGAGAGCTAGAGAGAGAGAGAGAGAGAGCACCATCTACTTAAAAAATAAAAACCATAATTTGTATGCATTTTAGTTGTACTTTTTTTTTTTTATTGATATAGATTTGATTAAATAAAAAATGGGAAAATACCTAGGTCATAAGAAAAATAAAAAATATCAAAAAAGTCCTAACCCAAAATCATATATCAAAAAAGTTTATAGTGACTTTTTTTATATTAGTTGTATTAATAATAGGAAGTATTATATCGACAACATGAAGTGACAACAAAATTTAAAAACCTAGAGCCATTTTGAATCTCAAGTTTCTAAACGTACAAAGGTCATTCACAACCGAAAAAAATCATATTGAACAGGAAGTCTTATATTAACAACAAAATATAAAAACCCGACATTTTAAAACTTAAGTCCCTAAACGCACAAAGGTCATTCATAACAGAAAAAGCTATATTGACAACAAAATATAAAAACCTGGAGCCATTTTGAAGCTCAAGTCCCTAAACAAACAGAGACCATTAATAACATTAAAAGCCATATTGACAAATAAGAAATGAAATGAAATTTTGACAACAAATTTTTTTAACCTGGAACCATTCAGTCCATTTCAAAAAAGTAAAAGCTATTTTGACAACATTAAAAACTATTTTGATTTTCCCCAAATTTCGTAAACGTGGTATATTGATTGTCCCCAAATGCACAGAAGGCGTTAACAACAGTAAAAACTATTTTGATAACATCTTTAGAGAATTTTGACAGCTATATCAGGCTAGGTTGAGAAATGAATATCATATCAAAATATTAAGCTGTATGACTAAGTGGCTATTTGCACCTACTCATTTAACTCAATATCCATGTGTATGTTGTAATTACAACAACTTGTCGACCCATCAAAATATAAAAAGGTGTTATAAGAAGTCACTAAACTAGGTGTATATACACAAAATGACTAAACAATTAACTATCAAAAGTATGTACATCTTGTTTTCAGTTGGGATTTGTATTTTTGCATGTCTTTACTCTGTGTCCAGCCATAGGCGGACGTAGGTTAGAGAGAAGGGAGACAAGTGCCTACCCTTGAATTTTATTTTTCTGTGATACGAAAATGCCTTAAATTGAAAAGGATGTATTTGATAGTATTGATAATAAGATAATTATGATGGAATTCCAAAAAATAAGGAATATACTTTTGTTATTAAAATATATGTACTTGAACTCGGGGCGGAGCCAGGAATTTTAACTATGGGGGGGCGAGAAATTGGAAAAATGTCAATTGAGTCAAAATTAATATTTTTTATGAATGGAAAAATTTCAGAAAAATTCCCCAGAATTTTTGGTAATTGCAATTCCATTAAAAGAGGGTCAGATAAAATTACAAACAAATACCCATAATTTATGAAAATTACATTTTAACTAATAATAGTTTTAAATATTTCATTATAGTCCCTCAAAAAACTTTAACTTATTTCATTTTAGTCCTTTCATAATATATATTTTTTTAATTTTAGGGGGCGGGGGCCACCCCTAGTCCCCTTAAATCCGTCATTGCTTGAACTTATTGAGTGTCCACCATTCATTTGAATTTATTTAGCTACATTTTTAACAACACTTAGTTTTACTTTTCTAAATTATAGGTTTACAAAATAACTATATATCTTATTACATTATCGTATTCACTTGATTTGATGAATTTTTTTTATATTCTTTTCTTTTCTTATTTATATTCTTTTTTTTTTAATGCATTTAAAACTTTTCTTAAAAAAATTCGGGGGTTGCCCCCGAACCCCCCAACTAATTATGCAAACAAACAAAAAATCCTAGCTCCGCCAGTGTGTCCGCCCTCATGCTTTTGTCAAAATGGCTCTAGATATTTAAATTTTGTGGTCAATATAGCAATTCCTATTTTCAATATAGTTTTCTATTGTGAATTACCTTTGTGTGTAAGACTTGAGTTTCAAAATGGCTAGGTTTTTATATTTTGTTGTCAATATAGCACCTTCTATTATCAATATGGCTTAATTTGTTGTGAATGACCTCTGTACGTTTAGAAACTTGAGATTCAAAATGACTCTAGGTTTTTTTTTTTTTGTCAATATAGCACTTGTTGTTGTCAATATAAATAATATCAAAAAAGTTCTTAGGGACTTTTTTTATATGTGATTTTAGGTTGAAACTTTTTTGATATTATTTATGTTCTTTGAGACCTGAGTGATATTTTTCCCAAAAAAAATCAAGGAGGATAAGGTTCTAAACTCCCCACTTGACATTGGCCACATGAATATGCGTCTAATAAAAGAAGAGCGAGCGTAAATTATGTATCATCTTAATCTGGACTGGAAAGTAAGATAATATCCATCATCAAACAAGCAACGTGATATCCTAAAATCAGGGAATAAAAATCCAAAAATTTGTTGTAATTTTGAAATGAGAAACTGAAACTTTTAGCCCTTGCGTAGTTTTAATGTTTGCAGTCATATTTGGATTACAAGAGAGGAGAAAGAAAAACAGCTTCTTACTTGCTCTGATGTTTTCTTTCTTTCTTTTTTCCTTTCAAATTCCAAATTAGTTACAACGACGCGTTCTATAGAAAGAAGGCACACAGGATTACAAAACTTGCAACGAGAATGTACATGACTACTATCCAATTAAGCTAAAATCATATAGAGAAAAAAAATTAGTCAGCGTAGAAGTAATCAAACTTCCACAGTTGGGTGGTAGCCCTAAACTTGAGGATCTAGCAGCATCAAATTATTATGAGTGCCGGTAGGAACAAACATCTGTGTAATTCCGGAGAGTTTGGCGTTATAACAACAAAAATGTTGAAGACAGGAAAGCTTTTAGGTCTCCGTTGTGTGTGGGGGTTGGAGAGGTTAACGATATTCTCTCCGAGGTATTTAGAGAGGTGAGGCATTGCCCCAAAAATTGCAGGTAGAAGACTGAAGTGAAAACTGTTGCAACAAGTGTTTTTTGTAGTGGTCTTTTCTGCTCAACGAGGAACATGACTTCCTGCTTGGTTATTCTATTTCAAAATTTGCAAAGGACCATGCGTAAGACATCCAAGATTATCCTCTAGAAGGTGTATAATCACAACATAAAATTTGAAATGACTGTAAAAGAAAATCCATGGTTGATGACATGACATCATATGGTGCTTTTATTTGGCTACATTATTGACAAAGAATAACAATTAAGTATAGCCCAGGGTTTCAATCCATGCGTTTACATTTTACGAGTAGGGACTCCATCGCCCTCATTAATGCCGTGCAACTGCATTGGCCCCGCATATTTGAAGCCATGTTTGCCCACCCATTCCTCATCTTTTGAGGGAATAGCTGTTCATTTAAGTTGATGTAATCCTACTCTTCTTAACAGGGAAAAAAAAACTTGTGAATAAATTAGAACTTGGCTGGGGAAAAATCACAAGAAATGAATTTTCTTTTAGGCTGACCCCAAAGCAAAAATTTAAAGATGATCACAAATTGCTTTCGTAAAGTCACTTGTTGATGAACTACCACCGAGGTCAGCAGTTCGGTACTTCCCTTCCGCAACAGTGTTGAGTATGGCATTTTGAATCTGCTCGGCCTTGTCATTGAGCTCAAGATGGCGCAGCATTGTAACAGCACTCAGCAGCAAAGCAGTTGGATTTGCCAAGTTCTATATAAATCCAAAGAAGATATGAATAAGCAACACAACATCTTGAAAAGAGCGTCACTGACATTATGACCCAGGCTGCATTTAAGGGGAAAATAAATTGACAACTACTCCTAGGGCACTTCCAATATTTTTTACACAAACCAAAGAAAACATTAAACCTCATTAACTCTACCATAAAATTCAACAACTTTTCAACTTTATCCCTGTTTATTATAAATAATACAAACTGAAAATAAAATCAACATAATAATAAGTTAAGGGTTAAATTGTACATTCACCTCAAAACTTTAATGAGATGCCTTACAAATAGGACAAAAAAATCTTCTCTCTCTGCCATATATATAGGACCAGAGGAGTAAATAACAACAAAGGTTCAGAAAACTTAAGTTTATTCTTGGGAGATCATTGATTTCTGTCTACGTTTTCATTATCTAACCTCAGTGTGCTAGTCAATCTAAACAATGTACACAAGAACAGCTATCTTGAAAGAGGACCGTGTCAATTAAGGTAAAACTTCAATAAAGAAGTTTATATAAAGTGAGCACATATAGTTAGTAGTGCAAAAAGAGTTTTTTCATAGCAGGGTAACAATACTAGCATAAAGTTGAGCATACAGATCATAACCCTTTCAAAAGATCTCGTCTGAAAAACACCCCGTCACCAAATTTGACTTCCTAGTTAAGAAAGGCATGTCCATTGCCCCAAGTCTTCAGTAGGCAACTAATGCCTATGATATTGACAGAACTTGAACTCCTTTCAACTTCCATACACAGGTCACATCCCACATTTCAGGCAAACTTTTACTTTACATTATTTTTGTAAATAGTTGCATTCTATGGAAGTTTAAAAGCATTCATAACTAAATTTGTGAATAGATTTTAGGCCACTGATTCCAAAGGGAAAGTGTTCATTATCAGTAACCAAAACAAGTGTTCAAAATAAAACCTACAAAGTCACCCTCGATCTGGATGGAGGGAAAAATAAGCAAATTAGGCTATCAATTCATCCAATGCCATCACAAATCAAACACGAGTGGGGAAAAGCACCCAAACAAGGGAAAACTCAACAAGAACAAGGCGAAAAGATTGAAGATTAGTGAAGATTAGGGAGTGGTTGGAACAGCTCACCTTTCCAGCAATATCAGGTGCTGAACCATGCACAGCCTCAGCTAGTGCGATACCACCCTCACCAATGTTGCAGCTGCCAACATTAAACAAAGTGCATCAAATGGTATTCATAACATTCCACATCTTTTAACAAAAAATGAAAATACCTTGGTGTTAAGCCCAATCCTCCAACCAAGCCAGCACAAAGGTCACTGATAATATCACCATAGAGGTTAGGCATCACTAACACATCAAACAAAGCTGGATTCTTCACTAGCTGTAAATGGGCAAGAGCAAGTGTTATTTCTATTCTAACACAACAATTTCCAAATGCAATTGTATCACACATCCAATTTGCCAATATTCATCTAGGGAGACACCATACCATCATACAGCAATTGTCAATGACCACTTCCTCATAAGTTATTTCAGGGTACTTCTCAGCAACCTCACGGCAACACTAAAAACATTCAAAATACAAGTTGATGGAACGATTCATGGATAAAATTGAAGCCAGTTGATTATACATGAAATTTTATGTATTTGTGAACCTTGAGGAAAAGTCCATCAGTTTTTTGCATAATGTTGGCTTTGTGTATTGCAGACACCCTCTCTCTTCCATGTGTCTTGGCATAATGAAAAGCATACTCAGCCACTCTTAAACTTGCTTGACGTGTAATAATTTTGAGGCTTTCTACTACACCTCTCACAACCTGTCAATATATGGGGCTTGATGAGAGTTAATAAAAGTCATAAATTCAATGATAGAATGTAACATCAATTGCTAGAAACTTACCTGATGTTCAAGTCCACTGTACTCCCCTTCCGTGTTTTCACGGATAGTGATAAGGTCTACATTATCATAACGAGTTTTGTAGCCAGGAAGACTATAACAAGGTCGGACATTGGCATACAAACTAAGTTCTTTCCTAAGAGTAAGGTTTAATGAACGATGACCTTTTCCAATAGGGGTGGCCATTGGTCCTTTCAAACCAACCCTGTTTCGCCTAACTGATTCTAAGCTTTCCCATGTTAAAAAACTCTGTGTTCTAGGGTCAATTGTATCCCCAACATAGTGCTCTTCCCATTCTATCGGGACTTCAGCTGCACTGAACACCTAATTGCAAAAAAAGTTGTTGAAAGAACAGTACATTAGATTCACAAAATGAATGGAGTTTTATCAACAAACATAAGCACAAAATAGACAAAGAACTTTTATTAATCAATTCCAGCAACCAATTAATCAAATTTGCCATTTAATTATAGCAACAACTGAAATCAAATTGGCGAGGTACAAAATTTCATAAGTCATAAAAAAAACATTCACTAGCACCATATGGAAGTCTAAAACCTTGATCGCATGCCACAACAGCTATTCTTATTGCTTCATCCCATATTTTATCTTGGCAACAATGCCTTTATTCAAGGCTTCTCCATACTAAGATTAAAACTCAGATATTCAAATAATACTATAGCTTAAAGATAGTATACGTAGGCCATGCTAAAAACTAGAGAAGTCTCATTCAGAACTTAGCTTTGATATATTTATAACAGTAGTATGGAATAATCCATCCATCTTATATCATCTTCAACTTGAACCGGATTATAAATATCTCATCTGCAAGAAGTTTAGGTTGAAAAGGCAATAGTTTAACAATACCTTCAAAGTTTAAACTAGTTACACCCACAGTGACCTTAGGATTCATGGGGAACTCAGACAAATGACTTCCTGGAAAAGGTTTCATATAGTTCCTAGTGTTCGGAAACACAAAGTAGTTACCCAAAATAAAATAAAAAAAAATCTACTATTTAGAGCTGGAAAACATTTTCCCCATGCTTGGTGTACTAATCAACTGCAAAATGTTGCCTCGTTTAATTCTTACAACCTTCTCACAAGGGAGATTCCCTTTCAAGTCAACAAAATAAAAAACACTAAGAGCTTTACTATAAAATTGGATTCATTTTAAGATGTTTTCTTCGAGATTTTTTTCTTAGAGTAATTTCTAAATTATTTTTTCTAAAAAAATATTTTCCAACTCAAACTATTTTCTGGCAAAACAAAGGGAGACTGTGTCAATTAATCACAAAAACGATGCCCATTTTCAAAAGAATAACCTTCATTGACGCAGAGAATAATCTTCAAAGAATTGTCCGGACGCAAACCAAACCCGCCAATCGAAAATACATAATTAAAAAAAGTGTAGAACAACAAATTTGAAAGACAAAATCCAGAAACATCAACGCGATCACAAGTCTCGACGTTGAATTAATGAATTCACGGTCAAATGAAATCCTGGGCCTCCGTATAATTTGGACAGTGAGAAGCATATGAATCAACAACAGAGCTCCTAATAATTAATTCCAGTACAATAAAGAAAACAAAAGTGCGATGAGCTATTAATCAAATCAAAGGTATAGAGCATGGAATTGGAAGTAAGAAATAATGGCAGGGGAAGAAAAACCTGTTTGACGGAGTCGGCGATCTCGGGACCAATACCGTCGCCAGGGAAGAGAGTGGCTCGGATCGGAGTAGAAACGGAAGAGAAAGGCCTAAGATCTGACAGGGAGGAAACCTGGCCGCTGCGCCTCCCGAGAAATCTTCTAAGAAGCTGAGAAGCCATGGTTGACGACGACCAGCTATGAAGATGCCAAACTATAAACGATCCTTCCGAAAAGTCGAAGGTTCCAAACGCCAACGAAGGGGAGCACAAGGCCAGGCCAATGACAAGGAGTCAGTCACCCAGCCACAGCACTTTTCTCTTTTCTGTTCAGATCGGGCCGAGCAGGATGATTGGTACTCAGCGCACTGTTTCAAAGCCCAACCACGAGCCCAATATGGTACTATATATATTCGTTTTTTTTTTTTTTTGTCCCTAATCATTCAATGGTGTTTTTTGAAGGTATGAATACAACGGGTTTGGCTTAATTGAGTCGAGTTTGCCGGGCCCGGCTTGTTTATGCCCCATACATATGATTAAGAGTTTTTAGAAGGAGTTAGATCTAAAATAATCATCCATATAGGGCAGCGGGCTTAAACGCGCCGACCCGTATAAACTCAATTTTTTTTTTTCAATTCTTTTAAATGACTACAAATTTCAATCTAAAGATTAACATGAGTAGTGAAAGAAAGGAAAAGGGGAAGAGAATGGTAAGAGAAGAAGACCAAAGTCAATCCCGAATTAGACATATTAGCTTTGGTCTTAAAAACCATTTATCTATATCTATCGGGTCCAATTTACCAGTCAAATTTTGTTGGGTGTGATTTTTATTACTAATGATATTTTGAAAAAAATCTGATTTTCTCTACATTAATTTTTTTATATTAGATAACAAAAATTGTGCTAAGATTTGAAAGGTGGATTGGACCTAATTGATATAGTCAAATGAACTTAAATTTTGTTCTATGAATCTATCATGATACTGACCATGTGGGCAAATGTTGCACTGGCATTTGACAAATTCCATAGGATTTCGCCAACGTGAGGGTACCATGGCAGTTCCATTCACTGCCTAATTCTGTTTTTAAATAAAAATTTACTGCTTCATTCTCAAGACAGTTGTTAGTCAAATTTTGATGGGTGATTGCTGCATTAAAGAAAACGACTCCAAGTTCTTTGTTTTGGCTCAAAAAGGCATTATCCAAGTTCATTGAACAAAATTTTGTATTGTATCATTGACCAATACATAACTTGCAGCGAAAGCATCGCAATTTGTCGTATAGATTATTTGGAAAAGAAAATATAAAATAGAATTGTATTATAATCGTGAAGATCCCTTTCACTGCTAAGCTGTATGTCATATTGATTACTTGGATACCTTTCCAAATCCTCGATACTGGACGTAGCCGCCTCTGAAAATCTACACATTTGGAAATTTAAACCGAGGCCTCAAGAACAAGTGAATTTGGTGGCCTAAACAGAGAAATTTATCAGAAGCGTTATTGAAAAGCAACATGCCCTTCCTGAAAACGGGTTCATATATATATATATATTTATATATATATATTTATGTTCCATTTAGCGCTCCAAGCTTGACAAACAAATTAAATTTCAATTTCAAGGGAAAAATAACAATATCCACCTGACATTTAAGCAAAACTATAACAACCAACTTTCTAGGTTTATTTGCCTGAGGTCTTCACCCCCAAACTAACAAACCAACTGTTTATAGCTACACATACGAAGATATATAAAAAAGGAAATTAAACCATCTCCTCAAAGGAAGAAGCTGAAGAATTAACAGATTGGAAGAGGAGCACCATTCCACTCGCCAACACATTCCAGAAGAGGATCAATGATCTTGCCCTGACACAAAGCTGTGAACACCTTGTCACATTCCTCGCCAGGTGAAATCACCCTCTCGCCGGTGAGCAACTGAGCTCCCAGCTCTTCCCTCACAAACTTGTACAGAGGATATGACCTGCATTCCTTGATCCTGTTTGGAATTTCAGAAGTTCCAGTCTCATATGCAACTCTAGCACTCTCAACTTCCTTGGGCAAAACATTCTTCAACTCCTCCTCAAATGTTCCGATCTTTTGGAAGATTGATGTGCTCGTGTTCTTCTCGTTCTCGGCATTCGCCAGTGCATGGTCCACCAGAACCTGCCTGAGTTTCTGCATCAATGGGTAAAGAGCACTGCAGGGATCATCAGCGTAGGCAAACACGTATTCCCTGTCCACAACTTTGAGTAAATCCTTCTCGCAGAATCTTGAAGGATGGAGTTCTCCGTTCACGCCTGTGGTCAGAGTTCTCTTGGCAACTTGGCTAACTGTGTTCTTCACTGTGTTCTTCAAGTTCTCTTCCAAGTGCCTCAAGTCAATTGCTTGGCACAGCGCAACCAAGAATGTGGAGGACATGAGCTTTAAGATCTCAATGGCTTCGTTTGTTTTCCTAGACGAGATCAAACCCAGAGAGTTCACATCTTGGTTGTGTTGCTCGGCACTTTGGACGTGGGTTGTTACAGGATTGGCAAGATATTGCAGCTCAGAGCAGTAAGAAGCCATGGCGATTTCAGCCCCCTTGAAACCATAATCCAAGCTGGGGTTTCTGCTGGCAGTTAGGTTGGAAGGCAAACCGTTGTTGTAGAAGTCATTGACGAGCTCAGAGAATTGAGCAAACATGAGTTTTCCAATGGAAGCAATAGCCAGACGTGTGTTGTCCATGGAGACTCCAATTGGTGTACCCTGGAAGTTACCACCATGAAGAGCCTTGTTCCTTGAAACATCAATCAAGGGGTTATCGTTCACAGAGTTGATCTCTCTCTCAATTGACTTGGTGGAGAATCTGATAACTTCAATTAGAGGGCCGAGCCATTGTGGTGAAGTTCGAAGGGCATAGCGATCTTGTTTAGGCTTCTGCAGAGGATCCATCTCGTGCAATTTCTTGGCTGCTTTAACATAGGAGCTTCCATCTAAAATGTGTTCCATGATAGCAGCAGCCTCAATTTGGCCAGGGTGGTGCTTCAATTTATGGGTCAAATGGTCTGTAAATTCCGGCTTCCCTTGCATGACTTCGGCGAAAATTGCCGAAATAACTTCGGCGAGCACGGCGAGAATGTTGGCCTCAAACAAAACCATGGAGGCCAAGCCAGAACCAACGGCGGTGCCATTTACAAGAGCAAGTCCTTCCTTGGGCTGCAATTCGAAGAACTCAGACTCGATGCCGGCCAGCTGAAAAGCTTCCTTAGGATTGAGGGCTTCTCCGTTGGGTCCGACGGCTTTGGAGTTAGGTCTGCCGGTGAGTAAACCGGCGATGTAAGAAAGAGGGACAAGATCGCCAGATGCCGTGATGGTACCGCGAAGTGGCAGGCATGGGGTGATGTTGTGGTTGAGGAACTTGGTCAAGGCCTCTAGGATTTCAAATCGGATGCCGGAGTATCCCTGGAGGAGAGTGTTGATTCTGACTAGCATGGCTGCTCTTGTGGCGGAGTGCGGCAGAGTTAAGCAAGACTCAGTGCCATTGCCGAATATTCCGGCATTCAAAAATCTGGAAAAATATAAAGGACGCAATGATCAGAAATGGTATTCCGAGATTTAACTGCCAGATGAACACTCAGGGTGAAATTAAAATCTTCGCATAGAGGAGTCAACGGCCACAGACAAAATTTCAAAAACATGAAAAAACGAATATTTACGATCACAGCTTATTTGGTCAAGAATTAAGATGCCAAACCGGGGACCAAGCAAGAGTCATGTACGGAGACCGGCCTGGCGTGTGAACCGGCGATGCATGTTCTCATATGCTTGTCCTAATTCCAATTCCTAACCCTTCCCGGCTACCCGCTGAAAGTGACCGGTTACTTGAGTGAGGGTCCTATTGCCATATTTCTATTTATACCTATCCACCTACCCACCTCTTTTTATTTTATTTTATTTTTTAAAATCCTTTTTTATCAGGAAATATATACGGGCCAGTAGTTTTCAAAAATCATAACTTACAAGCCTAATGTTTAAAATGATTTTAAAGTTTGAAATTTAAATAATACATAAAATTTTTTAATTATTTGGGAAAAATAAATTACACGTCATATTACAAATTAGAAAATTCATATATTATTTTTAATATTCAACCTTTTTTAATATTATATTTAACATGATTTCAAAATATAAAACCCTTTTTATAACCATTTGAATTTTTTCAATAAAATGCTTTTTTAAACAAATTGTCATGGAACTTCTTTTCTTTAAAATAAATATATCAATTACAGATATATTGTTAAACACACACACACACACATATATATATATATATTTTAAATTTTTTTGCTTTCCTTGTATGGTATAAATAATTCACAAATGATTATTCCCTATTCTGAAAATTAATTTATTACCCCAAAACCCAACCTCCACATACATGTATTTGGATAATTTATAGTAGCAGTAAATATATGCAAGTATTAGTTGTCTGCCCTTTCACCGATTAGGTAGCTTTTTGCCTTTTCCTTTTCTCTCATCGTGCCGGAAAATGAACGAGTTATCATGAAAAGAAACACGGATGATAAAAGTTGAGGCGGATCATGAATTCATTCATGAGGAAGCGTTTATATACCTGATGAGCTCTTTCTGCAAAGCAGCGCCTTGCTTTGTTCTCCTGTGAGAGGTGGCCCCAAAACCGGTGGTTACACCGTAGCTATCAGTTCCCTTGTTCATGCTATCCATGACCCAGTCGCTGCTGGCCTTAACGCCGGCCCTCGACGACTCCGACAGCTCCACCTTCACGCCCTGGTCATGCGCCGCAATGGCAGCCACCTGAGAGATGGTGAGAGTCTCTCCTCCAAGCCTGACCACCGGCTTCCGATACTCCGCCACCATGCGCTTCACCTCGTCCAAGTGGCTGCCCTTGAGATACTCGGCGGCCACGCCCCAGCTCAGGGGATCAGCCGCGCCATTACTCAGGCAGAAGGCGCTGTTCTGATGGTGACCGTTGGCCTTGGCGATGGACTCCATGATAATAATAATGATAGATAGATGATGATGATGCAGTAGCTAAGAATGAAAAAGAAGAATGAGGAATATTATAGAGGAGCTAATTAACTAGAGAGAGGTTAAAGAAGAGAGAGAGAAAGGAAATCTTGCGATGAATGATAAGATTTCCTGAGGGGAAGAAGGGGAAGAGGGTTGGGTTATATAAGAAAGGGTGTTAAGGTGAGAGCGTGTTATGGGTAGGTGGGCATAAGGAGTGGCAGAAGGCCACAAGGAGAGGGGGTTGGTGGTTGAGAATCATTAACTGCCGTCCGATCCTCAACTAGCCATCTCACGGCCACAATGCTGCAACGTGGAACTATTATATCGCATTATAAACCATGTCAATGCAAGTAGACGACGCGAGAGTAGGTGAGTCACTGAGGAGGGGCATATATATATTTCATACTTGGAGACGTCAACTATTTGCACAAATTGAACCGGTAAACTTGTGGATTCAGTGACGAGAAGGGGCCGTCCAGATCTAGATCTAACGGTTTAGATTTTATTTTTTTATTTTTTTTTTTTATGTGAAAAAATGTTAGTTCAATATTAGCTTTATTTTTTATTCTCTAAAATTAAAATTAATTTTTATTAAAAATAAAAGAAAATAAAATATGGGCTGTCCGATCTAAATCTGACGGCTGGACAGACAAGCAAGCAAACCGGGTCCGTAAACTTGTTCCTTATTCTGCCCATTATAAATGTACACGTAAAGGTACATAACATCACATCGTTGTCTGCAATATTTCACAAACTAACTCTTGGTCTAATTTTTTCTCTTTTCATTTTAAAAAATTATTTTAGTTTTTGGAAAAAATATTTAGTTATAGTAATTAATAACAAAAATTATACATAATTTGAACATTTTGTTACAGCATAGTTTGACATTTAATTAATATACAAATAATCCTATGTGTGTTACATGACTTAGCTTGCATGCCAACAGAGGCGGAGCCAGAAATTATGATTAGAGTGAGTAAAAATTATAGTATAGAATTACAATTTTCATGAAATTTTATGATATTTTTATTTTAGAGTTTTGATAAAGTAAAGTGAAAATATAGTATAGAATTTACAATACAATTTTTAAAAAATTTTCATGAAATTTTATTTTTGACCAAACTAAAAAAAAAAATTTACTCATAAATGTTTCAATATTTTCATTTTAGTCTCTATACGAAACTTTTGATAAAGATTAAAGTGAAAATATTAACATTTTTATAAGGTTGCAATACAATTTCTTAAAAATATGAATTCTGTTATGTAATTTTTTTTTTTTTTTAGTTTGGGCCACTCTAGCCCCTAATTCTGCCCCAACATGCCAACCACCAAATTAAAAGGTGCCTACATGCCTTTGGTCGTTTCTTAAGCGACTTGTTATTCTTTTGTTTGGCGATAGAAACAACACTCGCACTTTTGTAATTAATATTAGTTAGTTGTATGATTAGACTCACGGAATTATATACAGTCAGCAGTGTATTGGATTCTAGTTTCTGAAAACGTGTAACGCTCGATATGAAATCACAAGTAATAATGAAGAAATATAAAATACGTGGAAGAAGATATATAACATTTTTAAACCACAAATCTTAGCTGTATTAAGTGTACTTGGTCATGTTTTAGCCAGGAAGAAAAATACATGTACGAATACTCCATTATTTAAAATCACAAGACATCTTTATTTAACTTTCTCTCTCAAAAAAAAAAAAAAAAAAGTTAGCTTATGGATCCATCCTTATCTAACCGCTAGGCAACTTTTTTTGGCCAAACTATTTAATAGGCAACTTTTGTTTACCTGATTTAATAGGAAAATTGATCACAAATAAATATGTACATTTCATTAATTTTAAATATTTATTAAGGACATTCTTATAAATGCCTTATTAAGATATAATTTCTTATAGAAAACACCAAGATGATTTTATATTTCTAAACATGAAAAGAGTAAAAAAATTAAAATGCCTAATAATCTTAAACAGGAGTATTAAATTAATATGCCCGCAAACGTATATATAATTTTTTCCATCTAAGGTTATTAGGTGAGCAGGACCTCTTTTATTAATATAATTGGACATAGTCCCTCTTATTCTGATTATAAAGTCTTTTTAACGAATTTGTGGAATAATAATAATAATAAAAAAGCTAAGATCTGATTATTCCCACATTTAGCCGATAATATTGTGAGTTTGAGAGTGGAGGGTCAAGTGATTCGTCGGTCTATTTTAAAACCAAATTAAAAATAAAAAATTGAAAGTCAAGCAAGCCACTTCAAACATAAGTAATCATAAGCCACCCCCGTTGAACGCTGACCAGGACGCCCCTGAGTTTGACGAGCCCCTTTTTTAATAAAAATTTCTGATATTGTAGCGGAATTAAAAATTATTTCTGCATATAATCTTAATATTAGCTGTAATGAAGTAAAATAAAAATATTTTTATAAATAAATTATATATGTACGCTGAAAATAATTTTTTTAAAAAATAAATGTTAAATAATTAAATAATAAATATTATATGTGTTGATTCTTTTTTATTTTATTTTTTGTATTCCATTCGGTTCCGACTAATCCAGATTTCGTCACGTGCCAGGCCCATGGTTATGGGGAAAGAGCTCTCAATACCATTATATATATAATAAATATTATATGTGTTGATTCTTGAAAATAATATGAAAAGGATTTAGCTAGACGCTCTGTGTTTTTTGGCGCAAGATAAACGTTACCAGAGCTGTGGGGCTATGTATGATCATTATATGGGATTTAAAAATTAGTTTGGAAGACCAAGGGAGTGGACACTGGAAAATTTCAAAGAAATAAAAGTGGCGCGTGAAAAAAGACGAGAGAATAAGTGGATATATATCGTTATTCGTATTCCGTAACATTGACACTACTGTGTTATTGCCATATGGCCTTGCTCCATAACAGATCTTACATCTAATTAAGTAGATTTAGTAGATCTACTTAATTAATTTATAAAGATTACTAAAATTGGTTGAATTAATTATTTATTGTTATTAGATAAAAACATTGTGTCACTCCTTAGAAAATATTAGGGAAAATTAGAATGAATGACTTAGAGGAAAAGATATTTATAGAGAAATATCATAAAAATTGTAATTATTTGGAATGACCAAATATAAAATTAAAAGTATTAAAATACTTCCAACAAATCTTCTGCATTCCCTCTTACATTCTTTTCCTCATTTTATTTTTAAAACTAATACAAAATTCTAAGTTTCATTAAATTAAACAATAGTTTTCTCGATTTTCATTTTTCATAACTTTAATATATATACATATCTATGAGAAAAAATTATGCATTCTTCAATTTGTAAAAATTATAATTTTTTTAAAATCAACAAAATTTTAATTAAGAATGGAATTAACAATTTTAATAAAAGTCAATGTCTTTTATAATTTATCATATATCTAAACCAAGAAATTTTGTATGATTTATTTTAGAAGCAATTATGTGGGTTGAAAAATTCATGTAATGTTAATAAAATTTAAAAAATCTAATTAATCTATTATATCCTGAAAATATAAAATAATTTTATTTTTTATTTTTATAAAAAGAGCTTAATTGATATAAACACTGATAATATAAATTAGGCAATTTCATTATATAATTGGTGAAAAATAAAAATTAAGAAAAATATGAGTGTGACAGTTGTTAATTAAATAATATATTGAAAAACAAGATATGATCATATCATGATAGGGAGATTTAGTTTTAATTTTAGTTTTTTTTTTAATTATGAATACCATAGATGATACATGAAGTTTAATTAGGGCAATTTATTATTTTTAAATTTATATTATTATGTTTAAATAATTACAATTTTGATGGTCCCTTCTAAATAATTACAATTTTTATGGTTCTTTATAATAAATATTATTTTCTATTGGCCGTTTGTTTTAATTTTTTCAAAATATTAATGGTGTTACACACCGTCTCTCAATCCTTATTATTGGAAGCGTTATAGAAAAAATTCATAAGTCATTTGTAGAGTTATAAATACAACAACGAGTCTTATCTCATAAGTCATTTGGAACCCAAATTTATAGATGAGTCAGAGGTTCTAATGTTGCTAAGGGAAATTGTCAAAAACCTGAATGGGTTGTTTTTATATGGTCACGACGCGATAAAACATTCAAAGTAAATTAAATTTAAAGGGATCAAAAGTCAATGGTAATTACTGGTATATATTAATGCAATGTAACTATGACATTTTTATTGTTTCTTTTCTTAATTATTAAGCAAGGCAAATCATGAAAGGGTGAAGAACAATGCATACCCATACTCAATGGTGGAAAATAATGATGGTCAGTTGGGCTTTGGTCCCCGTTGATCTTATAAAATTTATTAATATATGTATTTATTATATGATATTTTATTTGACCACAAATTTGGCCCCGTTAATTTTTTTTTATTTATCTTTTTTTTTTCGTAAGGGCAGTGTTAGTTTTATTAGTTATTGGGCTGTGAGAGGAAAGTTAAATTCTTGTTCGAGATACCGAAAAGATTAGTATCATCTTATATATTGTTTTGATTTATAATTATCGATTATTATTTATTTGTATTTTCAATGTTATTTAATACTATTTAGTAAATACTCCACTAGAAGGAACTAACTAACAATTCTCACAAGTCAATAAAAAACAGTTAAAGTCATTAAATTTGTCCTAAAATTTAAGTAATTTTCAATATTATCCCTATTAATTACACTAAAATCTAATATTATATTAATTATTCCTTAATTTTTTCGAGCAAAAAAAAAGAGTACACTCACTACCTTTTTAATTATGGGTATACATGGAAAAAAAATATTTAATGCTATTTGGAAACAAATAAGTGCCTTATAAAAAAGACTAAATATACTTGTTAGTTGGTGCCTTATAATAAAAACTAAAGGGAGTAGTTCAATATGTTTATTTTTTCACCTAAGCTAAAAAAAATTTTCTGGTTTCACCACTTCCCATACTGTGGAGGCCATACAGGGTATACAAGCATCGAGCAACATTTGTTAGAGAAGCAGGGGTCTGGATTGAATATCACTATAAAGCGTGGAGTGCTATGGGTTGCTACGAGGCAAAACAAATAGTGCAATATTGATAATCCTCATGTACAAGAGACTGTCTCAAGAATGGTAAGTATTGATGATTTTAATTCAATTATAATTGAATTTTTATATAAAAAGCTATTTAAACTTTCATTTTGCTACAGGAGCTTGAGCCAAGAAGGATAGCAAGGCAAGCTTCCTAAGGATGAGGGTGTCTTGAAAATAACCGTTAAATATATTCACATGCATATATGACGTTTTTAGTAACAACCGTGAAATATATGACCATATTTTACAGTTATAGATTAACAACCGTTGAATAAACTCATTTTAGATGACCAAAATTGATGTCAAATGCTTTACCATTTGCCATTTGAATTGTAAAATATTAGGAACTATATCTCACGGTTTTTAATCAATGACTGTTAAATATATATATGGCCATATAAATAACAGTGATAATTAAATAAATTTAAATATAAGGCTATAAATATTTAGTGCTCAGGTCAACTTTTAAATATAAGTAAGATAACCGTTAAATAATTCTTCTTTCGATTTTAAATATAAGATAAAATTTATCGTATAAATTACATTACAAATTTCATCATATTTAAGATCGAAATAATAGCAAATTTGTAATAGTGAGACTGAACAACATTCATAAAGTACCTCCCCTATTGATGAGACGATCGAGCTGGATTGACTTTGTTAAGGATTAATTATACATTTTTATTAGGAGATTAGAGCGGAAGAAAATTAAGGCGCAGGGTGGATGGTTACGTTGGGATATATATGAACAATCAACCAATTATTGGGTGCACAATAAAGTTGTAGTGTCAGTGAGAATAATGAACCTGACCCTACGTGATGATGAACATGCCTTGTTCTTCATCACACTTTCTTCCCACTGATTCTTCTCGGCTCACAAGTGACCACGAATGTCAAGTTATGGAAATTAAATGAACTCTCCTAGCTAGCCACTTCTCCCTCATAAATACATTTTAGCATTACAAATATATATAAATGAACGACAAGATTATACTCCCTCCGTTCCATTTATACTTTTGTATTTTAACATGATTATCATTATCATTATCGTATCATAATAGAAAAATCAAATTTAAAGCATCGTAATAAAATTATGGTTCAGAGTTCAGAGGGGAAAAATAAAAATTTCATCAAAATACTTATAAGTATTTAAACATGTGTTATTGTTTTACTTATTATGATTTTAAATTTATTAATTCAATTAAATTTTGATTAACTTAATTATGCTAAATATATAAAAAATTATGCATCCTTGATGAAACCATCCATCCACATTGGTCAGATTTAATAAATATACGAGTACCTATAAATCAGAAAATAAACACACACGATCGAAGTAATCAGGGATTAACGAAGACACATGTATATCCCATTTTATCTTCTTGCGTGATTTCTTCCCGAATTTATCGTCTTTATCTTTCTCAATCGAAATTTCCCCATTTTCTTTTGTTCTGGAAATTTCTCCCTTAGCTCACACATGTCCAAAAAAACTGTAAGTGTCACTGTCTATTATATAGGGCCGTTTGACATAGCACTGGTATAATCCGCTTTTATTTTTTATGAACTTTTTTTAATGGACTTTTTCTGATATAATTTGTGTTTGAGATAGCGGTGACAGAAGTAGCTTCAAGATCTGAAGTTATGTCAAACAGTCAAATAATCTGAAGTCAAATATAGATGGTTAAAGTGATCAAAGTGAATACTAATGGTAAACGCCACCACTAACATACTGTACTTAGTTACATGCCCGAAGCAGGGATGGACCCAGCAATTGTAATTAGGAGGGGTAAAAATTACAAAAACAAACCCAAATTTTTTGGAAATCACATTTCAGCCTATAAAACTTCAATATTTTCATTTTAGTCCCTCTATGAAACTATTGGAGGGGGGACTAAAGTGAAAATAGTAAAATTTTTATAAGGCTGAAATATAATTTTATAAAATTTTGGGTCCTCTTTTATGATTTTGGGGGGCACCCCTAGCCCCCTAATTCCGTCACTAGCCCAAAGTAGTAAGCCAAATCTTATTTAATTAGTAATATACTACCATACTTTTGATCTTATTTAATCAAATAAAGAAATTAAACTACAAGTCTAAAAGATGAATCTTATAATAAGGATAAGAAGTAATATTTGAAGCAGATTATTTTCTACCTTTTGCGCATGCACTCCTCTTATTATTATTATTTTTTTAGGCTAGACGGATGTGGTCGTTGTAACTTATAAACGATGATTATAAAGGATATGATTTAAGTCTACTTAATTAAATTAAATATGTCAATATCAACTATTTAATTTGTAGTTTATGTTGGGAATATTAAAGTGACAGCCTTCTGCCTATGGGAGAAGGTAACCGAGGAGTATTGGCAACACTTCAATACTCAAACCAAATTACGGACATCAGGATTGCAGGCTACCGCCGTGAAAAGTGGGGACTCAAAAATGGGTTTGAAAAAAGTGGCGACTCTCCCCAGAGTTAAAACATTTCCTGTATATAGAATGACAAAATCGGCGGAAGATAAAAAAACTCGGCAAGAGAATACCAAAGTTTCTTGGTTCTCTTCTACTAACGGTGTGTATTTATGGCCAATGAAAATAGTAGCAGGCTTGGAATCCTTTGATCTAAACAATACGTAATGTGTTATTTTTTAATTCTAACGTGCAGAAATGAAAACTAATTTTTTAATCGCCAATTACTTTCATCATTGAAAATAAGTCTTTTATATCACTATAAAAAAATAGTAACGTCGGTTAAGATTTGAAATGGATGGGGAGAGAAGCAGACAATGAAGAATTAAAAGGCCATGGTAGGTGAATATGGCATAATAAGGCAAGATAGATACATATATATATATATAACGATCAAAGGTCTTATAGCCTAGTGATATAGGTGCTCCCCAATTAGTGGAAGGTCGCGAGTTCAATCCCATTCATTATAATTCAGGCCATTCGTGTCTACCGCCTTGTAATTCAAAAAAGATACATACATACCGACGTGGATCCTTTTTCAGTCTTTAAAAAAAAAAAAAAAAAAAGAAAAGAAGGTGCCCCCGTTTCACCAACCCCATTCATGTTTCCATGCCAGACCAGTAATGGCCAAAAAGACTTTAATATTTTTCATTTTTTTTTAATTGAAGGCGTAAGCATGACATATAAAACGGCTAATTGACGGTTTTGTCTTCCTTGAGGTCCCATCTCAGTCTCACGCATTACTGCTTTGCGTTTAAGCCTAACTCGTATTAACATCGCCACCACCTACCCCTTCCCATTAATTTAAGCTCCAACACTAGTCTATAATAAGTAATAACCGGTGCATAAAGGGTCTTTAATATCAATTTAAAAAATGAAGAATTATAATAAAAGACTTAAGAAAAATAATATTTATTAATAAGCATCATAAAAATAGTAATTATTTTGAAGGACCAAAAATTAAAACATTAAAATAGAAAAACTAAATTGTCCTTAGTCAGATTTCCTATAATTTCTCTAATTAAATCAGAATGTTTGATGGATAATGAAGGACCAAAAATTAAAATATTAAAATAGAAAAACTAAATTGTCCTTAGTCAGATTTCCTATAATTTCTCTAATTAAATCAAAATTTGCTAAGTTGATCTGGGAAAAATATAAGTGCAGTCATGATTTTGTACCAAACATTGATTGTAGAAGAGCTAGGTCTAAAGCTTGCCGGGGAATTAAAAACTTATGAGAAAATGCAAAAAATGGGTTGTCATAGAAAGTAAACAGTGGGATAAATGTGAAGTTTTGGAAAGATAATAGGTTCCAAATCATGAAACCCTTGTAGCGATACACTAATAGCAAAATCCTGGAAGGAGAGATTGAGTGTTGGGTTGCCGAATATATTTCTCTGTCAAGTGGGTGGAACTAGGATAGATTTGACAACATACTTCCAAAATTTGTGCTTCATGAATTATTGGAAGGAATTTGATGTGAGAAAGAGAGGATGTGCCCATATAGGAAATCTGGCTAAAGATAATTTAGTCTTTCTATTTTAATGTTTTAATTTCTGGTCCTTCAAAATAATTACCATTTTTATGGTCATTCTTAATAAATATTATATTTCTTAGGTCCTTTATTATAATTTTTCCTTAAAAAATTTTTTTAATATTTCTTCTTCTCCATAAAAGTGAGTGAGTCTCACTAATATTTTCTCTCTTCTCTTTAGCATAAGACTCACTAATTTTTATATGAGTGTGACAAAAAAAAAAATCTCCAACAAAAACAGAAACATTAAACCCTTAAAAAAAAAAAAAAAAAAAAAAAAAAAAAAACCCCCTTATTTTAACATAAATTCCCTAACGAGTGTAAAAAAATTTCAGCACAAAAAGCAATCCGCGTTATCTGCTCAGCTCATTCTACAAAATGATATCATTTTGTTAAGAAACCCAATTTAAGTTTATAAGATGTCCTACGACGTCGTTTTGCTGAATGAGTTCATAAGCTTATAAATGCGATTGGTATGTGATACGATCAACTCCATAGAAATTATGAGACTTTTCATACCGATTTCACAACCAGAGTAGAATATGACATAGGTGCTCCGGTAACTGATGTAAATTGTTCTAATTTTTTTATTTTTAAAAAGATTATTCTGATTCTGACACCAGCTAGCTAGAGTATGAAAAATGGAATTTAGAGAGAAGACTTTTGTAACAATCTTTGAAACACTCGTGGCATACGATTGGCTTTTCTACAGCAAATTCAAGTATCCCAAGGCCTTTAACTTGGGTGTCATCAGAGGCTATATATGTATGAAGAGACACGGGTTTATTATAAAATGTCAATAGCTAGAAGTGAGTGAGTGGGTTCAGTGACTAGCGTGACAACCTAACCACTTACTAAATTATAATTTCTGTTACTTTCAAACCCTCTAAAAAAAAAAAAAAAATCTTAAAAAAGGTTATAAAGTACATACGCAAATATATATAAATTAAATTAATTTTAATTAGTTGTTATAGGCTCAAAATCAACTGCAACAACTTTATTCAATGGATGTATCCTTCAAAGAGAATCGCTTCGACCTCTAATTATATGTTATAAATTTGAAATTTAAAACGTTTTAGTTCATGTGAAATCCAAACATAAGCTTATGTCCCCTTCCAAAAATAAATAAATAAATAAAATTATATGATAAAAATCCATATGGATGGAAATTAATTAAAAGAGAAAAATGGTTTGAATATTTTATATTAAGAAATTAGAAGATGTCTCTAATTCGTATGTACGTGTGCATAATTATTGCACGAGCATGCAGTAACTTTCTATCGGCATGTGTACCTCATCTTTGTGCCTGTCGTGCATGAAGCTTTTTATTTATATATGTTTTCAGAAAAAAAAAAAAAAATGGAGCCTTTTATTTATAGGGAGTCGGGGGAGAGGGGTCCTCTACTTTTAATTAAAAAAACAAGTACCAACTTCTTCTTCTCGCCTAACTAAAGGTGACCTTTTTTGTCTTAAGAAACATAAACTTATGTACCAGATTATCCCTACAATATTTATAAGATCCATATCTTGTCCCTCACCAACTCCTCATCCGTTATAATCCAATGTTTGTTTGGATTAGTGGTAGAAATCATTTTTCCAACGTGATTTATAGTATATGAAATAAATTTGATAGAGGAGTTTTTTTTCCGACTTGATTGAACGTGTTTTTCTAACCTCAACTTAAACAGACTCATAGGCTTGTTTGGGATAGCTTCAAAAACTTAAATAAATTCATCAGAAAACCAACGAAAGTAGAAACTAGATTATTAACTATTTGGCATAGCTTGAGACCTTAATAGGCTTTAGATTTTGAAGCCACTTTTTTTTTTTTTTTTTTGTGAAGCCACATCCCCCTGCTTCATACCTCAAGTCACTTTCACATTTCGCTATCTCAAACACAAATCATATAAATAAAAAAAAAAGTTATAAAAAACAAAAAAACAACTTCTAAGACTGCTGTCTCATTCATTCTTTCTTTTTAATGGTTTTGTGTGTGTGTGTGTGTGTGTTGGTTTTCTTATCTGCTTTTGTCATTGTTTGAGTTTCCTCGCATTCTAATTAATTTGTTCCTATATATGATGGTGACAACTCGTGTTTACGTTTATCTCTTTTACTTTTCTTTCTCATCTTCGTCTCGTTTCCATATCAATTAATTCATCATCTCTACACCAAACAAGTATTTGTATATCTTCATATCCATTCATGTCTTTATATAATATAAAGAATATATTTTATATATAGTTAATACGTAGTATAAAAAAATTCACTCCTACATTAAAATAAAATAATTTGATACTAAATCCAACCCATTTTAACTTAAAATCCTCTATTTCAGCCTAAAAACTAAGAAAAGGTCTTGGCCCCAAAAGTATAATTAAATGATGGGTTTAATGTTTCTGGCTTTCTGCGGTAGAAATATTTTATTTGCAGACTCACATAAAAGTGAGTGGGTCTCATTGTAGATAGAAGAGGGAGAAAATATTAGTGGGGGCACACCCACTTTTATGTGAAAAAGTCTTTACGAAATATTAAACCCTTAAATGATTTTCTATATTTTTTTAAAAAATATTCTACCAAAAAAACAAAAAAAGAGAGTGATTGGTGTTGGGCTTGCCATCTTTCACACTTTGGCGCTTGGCCACACATATTCCTTAAGAGTAAATAAAATAAATCAGAATCAAATAGAAAAATAAAAAGGAGGATTATTGTGTAATCCCACATACCAATAACATAATCACTAGAAAGTTTCACAACAAGTAGATAAATATAATAACATATAACTATTGTTATTTAATTTCATACACTGAATTATTATTATTATTATTTTAGAGTGGTTAGATAATTTGTTTTGAGCTATTGCACTGATTAAATTGTTTGTATGAAACTTTACAAATAATTATCACAAAATAAAAAATAAAATAAAATAAGGGAAAGAAAGAGACGAGGGGGCTTGTCCTATATCGTCTTACCTACCACCAAGCAACAGAATGTGGCAATTCTAAATTTCTATTCTTAAAGCCTCACATTCATTTATAATTTTCCTTACATCAGCAGATAAACACCCTCAATTTCTTGACTTAACTGTCCTTCTTGCCACTTATGCAATCTCACTTCACACCAACGAGTTTTTTTTTTTTTTTTTTTTTCCTCCTTTTGGGACAATACACGAATTGAACTATTCTTCCTGGGGGAATTGGCACATAGATCGTGTTTATTCGATGAGATGTTGTGTACATAACTATAATTTGAAAATGGAACGCTTTAACCACTAGCTATTAGGTACAGAAGAAAAAAAAAATACCACTTGAATTTTAAAATTTTAAATCGGTTTTATTACGTATAAGAGTGTTAGTATTAACTATAAGAGTATAGTAATTGACGAGTAACAACTCAAAATGAGTAGGGAATCACTGATTTATAATTTTGAAATTCAAATGATATTTTCTTATCTTTTTTTCTTAAAGATTTTTACCAAAAGGCTGCAATTAGTAGCGAAAAAAAAAAAAAAAAAAAAAAAAAAAAAAAAAAAAAATACTATAAGGTGGGAAAAAATTACCAAAATGCTATAGTCAAAAATCGTATTTCAGGTGATGAAGTTAGGAATCGTTCACCTGATACATGTCTTATGTTATTTATCTCTTACTCTCCACTAATCCCTTTCATTTGATTATTTATTACTTATTATCTTTCATATTTTATACTCATTCTCTCCTTATGTCTTTTTCATAAATAATGACATATTTAAAAGATACATGATATTTTTTACATAATTATTGTTTTTAACTAACTTTAACTGTCGGTTTGTTTTGCGTAATCATGGAAAGAGTTGCTTATAAAAAGTAGTATTTCGTAAAAATTATGACTGCATAATAATAATAATTACATAGTAATACAAATAATGATTATAGAATTAGGATAAGGAGTAAAGTAATCAAATGAAGTATTAAAAAATCAATACTAAATAATAATTAAGTTTAATTACATGAATGGAAAATGAATATGAATCTACCTTAAAAATAGTGACTTTCTGTACCACATCTAATTCTCCTTCATATATGTTGTGGTTGTTGTTAATTTTAGGATTAAGGAGCATTTTTACCAACAAACTATTGGTCCAGGAGCACCCAACACAATAAACTATTTTGTAGACCTTAAATGCCAACCAACTTTTGAAAACACTAAATTTGCACAAAACTGTTAATATCCCACAAACGCCGTTACCTGGGATTGGTTCGAATCTTGTATACTTAACCATGAAGTTCTCTTTCTCTCGCGTTCGCTCCCTCTCGCTCGCTTTTTTTAGCTCGTCATCGCCTCTGATCCCGACCCTCTCCAAGACATATGTGTCGCCGATCTCACCTCTGGTATCTCTACTTTCTCGTACCCTACTTTGATTTATTCTATAAGATAACCCCAACTTCTTCTTCCTCTTTTTTAATTCATCCGTGAGGAGGATTGATTTTGATCTGCCTGGTTTAATTTTCTTTTGGAATACGTTGACTGATCCTCTCTTGTATTGACTTTATTATTTAATCACGCTATGAATGATTCAAGTTTGGTTTCTACTGCTTGTGAAAATATATAGCGGTTAAAGTAAACGGGTTCGTGTGCAAGGATGCTGCGAAGGCGAATGCGTCAGACTTCTTCTCCAACATACTGGCAAAACTAGGAGCTACCAATAACACGTTTGGCTCGTTGGTCAAGCCAACGTTGAGAAAATCCCTGGACTCAACACTCTCGGCGTCTCACTCTCACGCATTGACTATGCTCCTGGTGGCATCAACCCACCCCACACACACCCATGCGCCACCGAGATGGTTTTTGTGCTGGAAGGTGAACTTTTTGTCGGCTTCATAACCACCTCTAATAAACTCATATCCAAGAAGATTCAAAAGGGTGAGGTGTTTGTGTTCCCCAAAGGTTTGGTTCATTTCCAAAAGAACGTTGGTTATGCAATTGCCTCCCGTAATCGCGATTCAATAGTCGGCTTCCGGTACACAAGTATCGCCACCACCTTGTTCGCCGCCACGCCGCCGGTCTGCGGAAAATGTTTCTACGCGGCGTTCCAAGTGAGTACCAAGGAGGTTGAGAAAATCAAGGCTGGGCTTGCACCCAAGAAGCACTAAAGCAATAGCTTGACGGTGTTGTTCTGTTTTGTTCTGTTTTTGCGTGTCAATTGTATTCCAGCCGCCAATCCATTGTACTTTTCTAGTCTCTGTATTTTGGAATTCATGAAAAATAAAGAATTTCACTGAGTTGTGGAAATGTGAAAAATGATTGTAAGCTTGTTTATCAAATGTACTTTTCTCGCTTTTTTTTCCTCATTCATAGTTGTTTTGTTATCTCCCCACTTCTTTCTTCTTCTTCTTCTTTTTTTTTTTTTTGTTCTTTTCTTTTCCATTTTTTTTGGTTATCTTGGAAACTACAAGAACAGAGTAAAAGGATTTTTGTCTGGCTAGCAAGAATAAAATGTTTTGAAAAACAAACAATCGGATCTCTTGGAGAGGGTCGGGATCAGAGGCGATGACAGCAGAAAAAAGCAGAGCGAGAGGGAGCAGAAGCAGAGAGAAAGAGAACTTCATGGTTAAGTATACAAGATTCGAACCAATCCCAGGTAACGGCCGTTTGTGGATATTAACGGTTTTGTGTAAATTTAGTGTTTTCAAAAGTTGGTTGGCATTTAAGGTCCACAAAATAGTTTATTGTGTTGGGTGCTCTTGGACCAATAGTTTATTGGCAAAAATGCTCTTTAACCCTTAATGTTATTGTACATAACTAACTTCTTGAGATTCAAGCTTCTCATTTATTTGTGCAGTTGACGTATTTAAATCAAATCACGTCAATTCATTTAAGGAAATGAATTGTCTAACAAATGTTTGATTTGACGCCCTATTTGATTTTCAAAATTTTTAAACTCACCACTCATCATCTAAAAATTAAAAATAGTGAAAAACTAGTTATCAAGAGCAATATAAATAAAATTCAAATTAGATATTACATACCAGAAAATTAAGAAACAAAACTAGAGAAACAACTTACCCACGACCAAAGGCGGATCTACGTATGTTAGAAAAGGGCACGTGTCCCCCTTGATTTTTTTTTTAATTAATTTTAATTTTAATTTTTTGAAATTTCCCTCTCTTCTATCTTTTCTCAACACGTCCGGCTCACTCTGCTCCTTGCTCTTCTTTCCCCTATAAAAATACTTGCGGACATATTTTAGCATTGTGACCTCAACTGGGAAAGATCTACTTCCTTTTTTGATATACTTTCCTAACATTTTGTTGCCTTTTCCCTATATTTTAGGTGAATATTCCCAGCACAAAAAATTGCTTGGAGTATATAGGGTGCTAATTTTCTGCCATGGGCATTTTATGGCTAACACTTGCTCTTTTTCTTATTAATGATGATAAAACTTACAACCGATGACAAGTGAAAACCTTCTGAATCCTGTATTATTTTTTGTGCTCTTGATGACAAGTGTAAAAAAAAAAAAAAAAGGGCAGCGCACCCCCAACCAGTAGTGTCCCTCCTTCCATAAATTTCTAGATCCACCCCTACCCACAACAACAATAAGAAAATAGACTGATCACTGATGTAAATAATCAAGTATGGAACAACAAATCAAAATAGAAGCATTGGGAAGAAGAAGTCTTTTGCACTATATTCTCGACACAACATGGAAGAATATTTCTAACACAATCCTTTTTTATTATTTTAAAATAAATCACAACATGTAAAAATCGTTCACTCAAATAATGATTTCTAGCTTCTGTCATATCAAAACTCCCTCTTCACAAGAATGACTTCTTCATAAATTTGAAATGTTCTTCACAAAAACTTACCCACAACAACAAGAAGAAAATAGACTTATATAAATAATCAAGTATAGAATAACAAATCAAAAGAGAAGCATTGGGAAGAAGAAGTCCTCTGCACTATATTCTCAACACAACACAAAAGAATATTTCTGACACAATCCTTTTTTTATTATTTTAAAATAAGTCAACGATTTTTAACTTTTATTATATCAAAACTCATTCTTCACAAAAATGACTTCTTCATAAATTTGAAATGTTCTTCACAAAGACGATTTTTGGTGTAACATTTTGGCAAATACTTTCTTTTTTTATAACTTTTCGGTAATAGTTTACTGTTTATCGTATTCGGATTAAAAAAGCCTTCTTCAAATAATTGACTCTGCAGTAGGATACAATTCGCACCTCCGGCTTATACTTTTTCGTAATTTGCAGTAATCCCCCCAAATCTCGTTCCCAAACACTAGAGCTTGTTCGTACTCTGCTTGTTTTGGGGCTCATTCTCTAACTTTTTTGTGAGTTTTATTATTATTATTATGGTGAATATTTTTGTTTTTGAAGTGGTTAAAGAGAACTGTGGCGTCACGCAACACACCACACTTGCTGATTGACTTCTCTTACTTCCTCTTCTACCATCTCAACTTCATCCACTTCAATTCAAACTCTACTCATAAATCTCATCCCAATAATCAACAGTAGCCTTTGATTTGTCTGCTCTATTATTCTATTTTTGATCAATTGTAATCCCTATGAATTTTTATCCACACAACTTTATTTCATTTTAATAAGAAATTAGTTTAGTTTTACAAAGTCATAAGGCTCTAGAAATATGATATACAACATTTGTTCCTTGATATAAGATCTACTTTGATAAGAAAATTATAAAAGATGATTTTCGATTAAGGCGATTGGAATACAATACCATCAACATCAAATTTTATGCATGCATAAACTTAAATAATGTTGTTAAATGTCAATGATCCCATTACCCAGAGATACAAAATTCTCTCTTTTTATGGAAGGTTGTGGATTCAATCATCTTAGATTTTAACTAGTTTAGCTCGCTAGCTATTTTGTATTAAAAAAATAAAACTGTAGTTTTGTTGTAGTCTAATGATATGAAAACTTTTCTATAAGTGGGAGGTCACAAATTCAATCTATGGTATCCCACAAAGACCACGTACTTAAATTTATCCAATAACTCAATTTTCCCCAAATTTCTATGAAAGGCAAGAATTAAGGAAGTGAATAAACAAACGTTGTAGAGGAGCAGGGTTGAAAATGAATAAAAACAAATATTTCTTCATGTCTTTAATATAAAACATATTTACTTAATTTAATTAGATTAAAAGAGTTGGTTCAATTAGTTAATGAGACATGTATTTTTTAAAACACCTTAGCCATCTTTTTTAATTCCTTCATTCTTTTTTCTCCTTAATTATTGTTGAAGGAGCACCAATAGAGGTAGATTAGGAAAAAATTGATAAATATAAAAGCTGTGTATTACATTTATGATAAAAATAAAATCAACAATCTAAATATGTCTTATATTAAAGACTAAAGAGTAATTGGTTAAACTTGGTACACAGTGGGCAGTATTGAAGTGGAAGTGGGTGGCAAATTTAGGTAAGAGGGGCATTCTGAAATCTCAACTACTGCAGAATGACCAGAAGGTGGGCCTTGCAATTCCCTAATCACGTGGTCGGGTCGGGTTAGTTATACATCCATGTCCACCAAAACAAAAAGACTTGAATAATGAATGATCTTAATTAATCCTCTTGCAATTTCTTCTCCGACACAACATTATTCCACTAATTATATACTGCCAACAAAAAACACGTCACCGTTATTAATTATACTCTTTTGAGGGAACTTTCAACATTTTTCTTACATCAAGAAAAACCTTAATCTTACGTATTAGTTATGTCATAAAATTCACATTTTGATTCTACTTTTATTAAAGGGAAAAAGAATTCTCATGTTGTAGGAGAAGTGTTTTCTCATGTAACACACACATAAAATAGTGGGACACACACACACACACATATATATAATTAGCATTATATATATATGGGTTTCACCATTTCATGTGTGTGTAGGAATTTTCTTCTTCTCATGCAACATGAGAAGTTTAAACCCCTTTATTTAATATACATACTACCAAATCAAAACAAAGTCAACACAATAATAAATAAATGGTTAAATTGTGTTATGAACTCATATATAAGGCTCATTTGATCTGAGGCCATAAGGGCGAATCATATCAGGATCTGACTATAATGAAGAAAGATCCTAATCAGCCTATAATCAAGAAATATCCTGATCAAGGGTCCAAACCCTAAAGGTGTGGTGGCTGGAAGCATGGGCCAGGAGGTGCACAAAGCCCAAGAGCCCAAACCCTAAGGCTATGTTTGCGAGTTCTATTTTGGAGGGAAAGGAAAGAGAAGGGAGGGTTTTGTAGTCCTTCCTTGTTTGCGAGTTTTAAAAATAGGAGGGGAGGGAATCAGGGATTTTTACAAATCCTCCAAAATCCTCCTCCTTCTAAAAAATAAAGTTCCCGCAATATGAGGGGTTTTAAGAGAAGAAATATGTTTATTACTTATTTACCCTCATTCACCACCACCACCACGGCACCATCACCACCCCATCGCCGTCGCCACCACTACCGCTAGCACCACCGCCGCCGCCAGCACCCCACCGCCACCGCCGCCAGCACCACCGTCGCCACCACCACCACCGTCATCACCACCACCACCTCACCACCGCCACCACCACCGTCACCGCCACCACCACCACCGTCACCACCGCCGCGCCACCACCCCACCGCCACCGCCACCGCCGCCCCCACCACCGTCACCGCCACCACCACCACCGCACCATCACCACCACCGCCCATGCCACCACCACCACCACCGCCGCCACCACCACCATCACCACCGCCACCGCATGACCACATAAATAATTTTTTGAATATAAAAATTACATAAATAATTTTTTTGGAAGATTTAAATTTATTTGTAAAGTATAATAATTATATTAATTATTAAAGAAAGGGACAAAATGGTAAAAAGTAACTCATTAATCCTCCATCTTTCTCCTTTGCTATTTTTTTTAACTCCCAAACAAGGGGAGAAAATATCCTCCATTTCCCTTCATTTCATTCCCCTCCTTTCTCCTTGCATCCCCTTCCTTCCCTTCCCCTCCAAACTCGCAAACATAGCCTAAAGGTAATCTTTATAAATAGAATTTTAACCTAAAAGTACACATTCTGCCTAGCGTCTCGTAGCGCCTTGGCATTAGTGCCAGCTCTAGGAGCTTGGCCTCCCCCTTGTCCCAGGCTTGAGCCCACTCCCCCCCCCCCCCACTTGGAGTATCAACAAAAAAAAGTACACATTATATATTCATCCTATTTACTATTTAGCCATACTGTGCACACACCCTCACCCCTTTTTGGCTAAACGTCATACTTGTGCATAGTGATCCACTATTCTCCTCTGTATCTGCCATATAGATATTCTGAAGCAATTATAATCCTTTTGATATCTGCCTTATAGATATCTTAGGGAACACAACTGATCCAATATTAATATACTAACCCATCGACTAGACATTTGTGTTATTATACAAAACAAATTGTATATTCACCACAAAACTTTAATGATGTACCGGATGAAAAAAGTTTTTCTCTCCGTCTTTTACATAAGACCAGAAGAGGGCGTCATAATATACTAGTCGTAATCATCCTGGTCTGCCAGTATTAACGCTGCCTTCCAATTGATCTACCACTCCTCTCCTACCACGACTTAATTTTAATGCACTCGACCAACGTGTATCGTGTGTTCTGTCCTATCCTAAATGATTCACTCATAGTACAAAAAATTAAATAAATTAATTCTTTGTTAAAAAGATGTGTGCTTATTTTTTTAAAATATTATCCTTCCAATCATCTACATTAGTTGGAGTATTATCAACATAGTTTTTACATCCCAACAATTTAACTATGAGGTCGTTTGAAAAAATAATAATGATGTGAGATAAAATAATATGTAATGTATTATACTACTACTTCATATTAAAACAAACCCCTCAACTAGTCGCTCCTTCATTTAGAATGAGAATCATTGTAGAAACATACTATGCAGAAAGAGTAGCAAACCAAATATCTCGTACTACTTGAGGCCGGGTTAAACGGCTAAACCAAGCTCAGCTTTTACAACATGGAAACTACTACCTCTTGTTCTTAATATAAAATGTATTTATCTATTTGATTATATTAAAAAATTTAGTTAATATGACAAGTATTTTCTAAAACACCATAATCATTTTCCTTAATTTTCTCATTTTCTTTCCTCTTTGATTATTGTAGAAAGAGTATCAATAAGAGTAAATTAAGAAAAGGTTGAGAAATATGAAAATTATGTTTTATATAAAGGACCAAGATCAATTTCCCAAATATATTTATATTAAGGATCCAGCAGAGTAATAAAATGTATACTCGTAAAATTACTATCTTGCGTCTCTCACTCCACTAAATTCCTTTTGCCTAATTTTCCTCAGTGCCAAAGGAGTGATTCGGGCAACTAACAAGTGAAGAGGTGAGTTGGACCTTGGAACAATATATTGCCTCTATGCTTAACTAACGCAGGTTTCTATTCAGTTTTTCCCCACCTTAACAAAATATTTCCCGAACACCCAATTCACTTCAACGTAACATTAGATCCTTGAGCCTCGAGATGTAAACTTCTTGGACCATGGCAGAGATTGCGACACCATGAATTGCGAATGAGCATTAGACACTTCATATGGAGCCGGAGAAAGAGGAGTTACTATACGCATATGTTTGTTAAATTATGATGCAGTGTAGTGAGCTTGGTGTTAGTTAAATCATTGTCCACTAGTGGACCCAATATTTCAGTTCATTCTTTCTAACAAGCTTGCATGCACTGGACAGAGGAAAGCAAAAGATGATAAGCAACAAAACTGAAGAAGTCAGTTTACATCTAATAATTTCCCCCCTTTTCATTTGCTGCAAATAACGTAGGCAATTGTTATCCGATGCATAAAACATACAAGGAAATTGAATCTGCAGCAAGGAATGTGGTTGAGGGAGACAAAGCAGCGAGGGCAAAATACTAAGAGTTATTAAAGGGCCCTGAAGAGAGATTCCTGCGAGAACCACCGCCATCGACAGTGCCAGATGATTTGTTGGATAATCTGCGCTTGTAGCGTTTGAGAACAGAGGCCACATTTTCCTTTCCCTTGGGGAAAGCGACATCGCCGGCGGCAGTTCCTGTGCGTCCTTTTCGACTGGAGATCGCCATTTCCACATCCTTTACGAGTTCTAGAATCATTGGTGCAGTGGTGAATTTGCCCCTGCCGGCTTTTGCGGCAGGGGGAGGGGGCAACACTCCATTTGAGAATGTAGGGCTCGACTTTTGCTGGTGTGCCTCCGGAATTTGTAGGCAAAAGCATGGGGGCATCACACTGCGAGGCTTTGCAAAGGCTGGATCAATTACACCCTGCACATAAAACCAAAATCAATTAGGAGGTCAGGAGAATACAGAAACCAAGGGTGAAATGAGAAAAACCAGCTATGTCAGTAGATTATGGTATGCACCAAGTACCCATTTTTTTATGTATTAGTCAATACACTACAGCAAGATTTCACAAACGACAAAGGATGAAACTTAACACAGTCCAAATGAAAAATATAGCAAATTCACGGGGCATTTACCTGGAGGCGGTTGAGGACATAGGTGTATTTCCCCCACATCTCAGGGCGGCTCTCCATAATCAAAAGCACAAGGATACGGTGAATACACCACACCCCGAAGCTTATTATCAAGTCGGATCTCCATATACAGCCCTCCCCACAGTGAGGAACTGATGTCACAGAAAAATTAAAGGAGTTTGTCTCCCTAGTTTCAACTTCATATAGGAATTTCTCCCTAGCAGCTACACGATCTATTAGGTCCTCATCAACCCCACCATTCTGCCTAAACAGCCAATCAGACCCTTCCAATTTTAAGAGCCTAAGAATGCAATGTCTAAAAGACTGAAGTTTCACCTCCATATCAACAACTGAGGCAGTCTCTTGAGAAATTGAACTAGGCCGAGCTCCAACACCTTCCATCCTCTCAACAGTATGGATTTTGCCTGCCACACCAAACTGCTCAAAAGGCTGTTTTGACCAGAGAGATCCAGTATCAGAATCAGAACCCAATTGTGATGAGAGGGCATCTTTGTAGTCTTTTGAAGGGGAAACTTCATCAAAGGCCAAAGGCGCACCTCTTCTGGATCCCGAATTTGAATACATAGGCTCATAACTAGTTCTAGCAGATCCATATACAGAACCCTCAAATGCGGCATTCTTATCGGATGCATAAACATCCCTACGGGGTATAACATATCCTGAAATATCTGGCAAGCTGTGGTATTTCTTAGTATTGACTGAACCGCCTACATTATCTGCAGCTCCAGGAAAGGAAAAATCATAGCAAGATGGCTCAGATGGCAACGGGGAGTTTCTAGATATTGTGACGTTTTCAAATCCTGGGGGTCGAGCCACACCCACACCATTTTGCGGTTTTTGCCCCAAAGCAAATGCAAGTGGATCCCTGTAGCTTGCACTAGTGGCTGTTAAAGGAGATTTTAATGATGACAATTTACCTTGACCATTTAAATTATCTGGAATTCTGTCTCTTCCACCTCGACCAAGGTAGGAAGCAATTTGATAACCATGTACAGTCGCTGGCTGACTATCCCAGACCTCAGATGAAGGTAGATTGCGCACACTAGAATAGCGCCTCTCCCCAGAGTCAAGAACCTTGCGGCTGGAGTTCTGCATATACATGTCTATTAACTCAGTGGGGTTTGCCTGAAAAGATGAGGTACTCCTCTGGGGGCTATATGAAGGTTCAAAAGAACTTTGTATCCTGTGAAACTTGCGAGAGTCGTAAACACTAGCGTTCATCAAAGTATCTGAAGCTCTACTTCCTACAGATGCTACATACTCAGAATAGTCATTTCCAGACGCATTTACTTTTGGCAAGGAACCAGAAACTCTCAAATCTACGCCAGACAAAACATCCAATTTCTTAGCCTTTGCATCCTGGTTTGCTGCTTGTCCATGGTAATCATACAGTTCTCCCCAGAATTCATCGAGAATAGTGGCTAATTGACGCCTTGTGGCACGTCCTAGGCCTGCTAACCTTGACAGACTTCCAATACCCCCTTCATCACTTTTCCCACTGAGACTCCTGAATGATGCAGGGCCATCAGATGTTGAAGATGGAGCAACTGCACTAGCCACTTTGGATGAGTCTTCAGCTTCCCAAGAGTCTCCATCATCATCATCCCTCTCAGCATTTGTACCTGCCTCAACTTCCACAGTCTTCTTGACTTGGGCACTTGCTTCCAGTTCTTCAGTTTTGGTGGCCACCAATCGAGCATCAGAAATCTCATTTTCAGCAGTTGATAATGCCTCTGAATTTGGAGGGGAAACAGATTCCTTAGGAAGATAGCAAGGGGGACTAGGCAATTGTGTAATGGAATGACTCTCTTCTTCAGTAGTCACATGAAGATCTGAATCTCTTGCTAGAGTTGAAGATGGTTCCTTCACCTTAAGAGATGCATCTCTATGATATCTAGTTTCAGTTAAGTCAGACTCCTGACTCTCAATTGGCGGAACTTTCATGGCCTCTGCCTCATCACAATTCAAAGCCTGATCATCTAAATGGGCACTCGCAGATTTAAGAGGGGTGATAGCTAGCCAAAGCATCAAACCAAATAATACACAAGCAATGCTAATAAGAACTGAATAAGATGCAGACGTGCCACTACCCACATTCCATCTCAAATAATCCACCCAATTGCTACTGCCAAATATCATTTCCACAATAAAGATGATATTTAACCCAAGTATTCCAATAAATACTATCAATGCCAAAAATTCCACAATTTGAGAGATCTTGTGTACACCCATTATTGATTTAGATGTAGCAATTCGGAAAAGGGGGATCACAGAAGATGGAAGTTGCAAAGCTACCACAACCTGAGTCAATACAAGCAGTTGATACATCCCTTCAGCACCTGCACTCCAAACACAATAAAGGGCAGGAAGAACAGCAATCACCCTGATTGTGGCATAATGAAGCCAGCCTGGAATGTCCAGTTTCAAAAAACTATGTACAACTACTTCTCCCCCTAAACTCCATGCCAATGCTGTGGTCTGATTTGAAATAAACAAAAAGAGAAGAAAGGCAGCTAGTGCCATGGGACTTTGCAACACCTGTAACGAGGATCTTAGATTTGTTTAGCAAGTGAAAGACAGATGTGAGTAAAAAAAAAATTAGAATGCAAATTAAGTATGGAGGAAAATTAGACCTGTTCCATTGGTGATAGTGCATCTTGAAAAGTAAGCAAAACAAGACCAGTACCATTGAACTCATTTGCTGCAGCGCTCATCATCATGCTGTTTGCCAAATAAATGCCACTGAAGACACAAAAGATTGCTAAAACATGCTTATGACACACAGCGTCCCTCGAAAAGTTTATTGATCCCCGATGCCACTAAAAAAAAAAAAAAAGTGGATGAAGTTTCAGATTGACAAACCTAAATATCCTAGATCAACAACTGCATCAATATGAAGTCGCACACAATATACATTCTTTTTCCTTCTAGGACTGCATATAATGAGAAATTTGAGGAGAACTGACTTAAACTCGTCATACAAACTCCAATGAAGAGGCGCTCTATTTTGATATTTTATTTGAATATTGCTTGTTAATAAAAACTTCAGGGAAACTATTACTAAAGTTCTGAATGTGTAGTTCATGAAATTAACCATTGACTTGATATTAAGTAATAAAGGTTTGTCAAAGCTATATGCTGAAAACTATTTCAAAATCTTACAACATATATAATAGACAGTTATACACAATTAGTATGAGTTCCGTGCATTCTGCATAGTTTGAAAAATATGCTACACTATTTATGACTCATGAATAATACAGCTTCCTAAAGACAGGTGTGACTATGAAAAGTAGAAACCGTCCAAAATACATCCCATCTTTATTATAGTTGCAGATAATCCCACAAAAGAACTGCAGTTGTTTTGTAACTTGTAAACTATAATTTCATCACTTTTAGGGGAAAATTCTAAAATTTGACTATGATAACCTAATTGCAATAACCAAAGATGTAGAAATGAAGCCACATCAACGATACTTTCTTCTATAAAAACTCTAATGTCAGATGGAAACATGATAACAACAGCATAAAAATCAATAGAAATCATCAGATGACTGAAACCACTAGACATTGCTACGATTCCCATAAATTCAGACCATATGTATGTATATATTTAACTCCCTGTGCAAAATAGCTTACTCCGAATTTGATGATGCAATAGTTGCTAGAATAAATCATGAATAAGTAACTACTAAGAATAAAGTGATCTTGGCCAAAGTGTGGAAAATAAGATTATTAATAGGGGGTTGAAACGTACAGCCTTTAGTTTGTCTGACGAAAAAGATGAAATTATAAGTATAAAATGATCAGCACCGCCCAATGAACTAAGACATAAGATCATAGAAAAATACTGCTTACACAGCAAAATGGCATGTGGCCATGCAAGCCATCTACCACACTACAAAGCAGAAACTACATTGCAATGAACAAGTAAAACACATGAGATTCACATGTGTCAATTTCAAAATTAGGACACCATTGGAAGAATGGATATGGATGTTCTCGTATGTATGTATCTAAGAACTATGAGAATGTGAAAGAATCAGTACCTGTACAACAGAGGAATAAAGATAAAAGTTGTGGGGTACAATAGTTGCTCCCAAAAGACTCATAAGCACAAATGCACTCTCCCCATTCAACTTTGTTAGTACTCCACTTGTGGATACTGGAATCTCAGGTCGATTTATTAGTACCCCAAAAGCAACAAAAAGAAGTACAAAACCAGCAACAAAGAGGCCTAGAACTTTTGCCTTCCCATTGTCCTAGATAGAAGGAAATTGAATAAGTCACTGTTGATCAAACAAGTGGTGAATAAACAATTGATAAGACTTACCAGAAAGATGGCAAGAAGCAAGTGAAAAGCAGCACTACTAGCAGCCAACAAGACACAAGTGAACAAGTCCCACCCAAAAATTAGATTTAATATGTGAGCCATGCCCAGGATCTTGCAAAGCGAGTAAAATCATTGTCAAAGCCAAACCAAAAAGAAAAGAATATAACAGGTTACAGAAGCCAAATCTCCAATGATTAGAAAGAATGAGATTAATACCACATTAAGGTCTAGCATAATCACTGAAAGTTCTGTTTGAATTCCAAGGAACATGCATGTCCATGCACCGTACTCATCTCTGCAAATCTTTGACAGGGAGAATGGATAATTAGTCTATAAGCAAAGAAAATCAAAAATTCACATTCAAGATTACCTTCAGATTGAATATTCCAGAAGGACTCAATTCAGAAAAACAAAAATTGAGATATTAAAAATAATATTAATTCTATACAAACTTTGGGTTAATTTATGATGCCATCTCCATTTTTTCCTTTTTTCTTCATAAGGATGACATAACAGACAAACAAGAGAGGAGAAAATAAACATGCACTTTGGTTCATTTTTTTCATTAATATGCACTAGAATTGGAAAGGTAAATTGAAGATATGGTACCTCTGCAAGATCTTTTCCAGTAATTACCCCAACCCTAGCTGATATGTACTGACATAAAATAGCAGCAAAATTGAAAACAAGCATGAAGGCCATCAGATCGAACCCAAATCGTGCACCACCTTCTACTGTAGCAGCCCACTTTCCTGGGTCAATGTATCCCATTGAAATCATAAGCATAGGTGCAACAGCATGAAGGGATCGATTAAGAAATGAAGGCAGGTGGTTAGCGTTCATTGTCTCTGCCTCCATTTTATGGTTCATCACCTTGAACAATAAGGGTTCACAAAATGATGATAACACTTTAAAGTTGCAACATTCGTTCCTAGATCATATATCAACAGCATTGATGTCAGCCACTGGTTTTTGGGTACCACTAGTGAACAAATCATCCATCGCCAGTCGTTCACAGAAATGTCAACTGCTTCAATAACCAACTTTGACTTGTTAGAACTCTGCTGATTTAAAAAAGCCGAGCCTGTCAATTGCACTCACAAGTCACACCACTTCAACAATAGCTTCCCCTTGTATGCTGGCCCATTATCTCACGTTAACCATCAGATGTTAATCTGGTGTTATGAATCAAATCAACCACCTTCGCATTTTTTTTAAAACCCTGCTACCAATTTTATTCATGGCCTAAGTCCTGAACATGACTGAAAGTCAACCCAATTTACGACAATCTTCTTAAAGAACCTAGCCACCAAAGGATCTACTGATCCGTGATTGATCCATTCGCTGCCTCCTCAGACTTCGCCAATCCTGTAATCCATTCGTAACAATGTTATTACCAAAAAAGATAATGAAAGTACGACTACTCCTTTTGGAGAATACATACAGGATTGAATCAAAAGAAACGCTCAAAAAAGAAAATCGCAGGAGAGAGTAGTATGCAGTTTGAAACTCTGCTCTGACCCCAACACTAAAAAGGGACAAAGCAACCAAGTTGTACGAAGTACACCAAAAAAGTAAAAAGAAAATTATATCCAAGTATCTGATAAGGCCTCCTTACAGAACTCTTACGAGCGTTAGCTTTAGATATCATCATAACCACAGAAGAAAATATTTCAGCATCTCAGCCAAGTAAAAAGAATGATCAAATTCTTGTAAGGCTTCAAGAAAGAACAAAAGATAAAAATCAAGTTCCGAAGAAAGGAAAACAAAGTTCAGAAACGGGGGGAAAAAGCAGCTCCCAGAGAAAGGGCAAAGGCAACCCCAAAACCGAACATTTAAAGCATGAATAACTTAAAAAAGAGAAAATGAAAACGTTACGTTGGATCTGACGAATGCCGATGAAGCTATTGCAGATGATTTAATCAAATAAAGACCGTCCAATAGTAGCTAGGGTTTTCTGAAATGGTGACGCTTTCCTGTTCACCTGCAGTCTTGTTTCACTACTGCGAGTAGATCTCAGAGAACCAGGATAGCCCACTTGATCATGAGATAAATAATGGAATCGGGTACATAATAATATTATATATATGAAGAGAGAGAAGAGGATAGCTCGATCTTCCAGGAAAGCAGAAAGAAAGTAAACACAAAATATTATGTGCTGTGTTTCGAAACCTCAGTGATGAGAGATAAATGGCGAGTGGGAGTGGGATTAGGAAAATCAATACACTACACACACACACATATATATATATATATATATATATATATAAATATTAAAATTGACATAAATATATATAATATTAAAATTGACAATTGATACTCTATGTATTAAATTAAAAACAAAATCACAATTTTTTATTGCCTGAGAATATTTTACTGGCTGATTAGCGTGCAATTTTGTTTTGATAATTGTATCGCTTCCGTTTAATATTTTTGCACATACTATTCCGATTTTCTTTGTATAATTTTTTTTTTTTCTTTAGTAAGAATTTTCCCTGATAAAGCTGACTGGCGGGATGTTATCCTCTGTGTCTCTACAACAGTAACTATTCTCGTTCCCACGCTTTTAAGAATTACGAGTATATTGTTCTTGCGTGTCTAGGGACAAAACCTTACTACGGATAAGTTAGAAAATTTAAGGTAGTTAAAATTGAGATTTTATGTAAAATTGTAAGAGGGATAAAAAATCAAAAAATGTAAAATTGTAACGTAAAAAAATTATAAAAACATAAAAATATTTGAAAATTAGTAAAATCGTTTTAATAGAAAAAAAAAATCGTAAAATTGCAATGATAAATCGAGATTTTAACTATCATGAGAAAATTGTTTCGATGAAAATAAGTCACTAGAATTTTGACCAAGACATGTTAAAAATGATTAGATACTGTTTATTCTATTAAGTCAATATATATGAATTTCTACTAATCTGCGTTCTATACTTATTACACTGATGAGCACCTAATTTTTTATTATTGTAGTGAGATTTTACTTGTTCAAATTTAAATCTGAACAGTCTAAATTTAAAATTTAAAATTTTTGATTTTGTAAATGATAAATTCATTTTCATGAGAAACTATAGTTATAAGATTATCTTTATTTTTAATTTTGTATATATTAAAATAAAAATTTATTTAAAATATTAAATTAAATATGGACTGTTTAAAATTAACATAATGGTAAAGATGGGTGAGGAGCATATTTTTTCTCATAAAAAAGAAAAGAATAGAATGTGGTCCCGAATTTCTATAAGTAATTTATTTTTTTGTCAACTTCCATGTTTTTCTTGTTTTTTTAATAAATAGTCAACTTTTATTAAACGTAACATAAATGGTTAAATTTAAAAAAGGCCCCATGAGATTCAAGTGTATATTTTTATCAACTTTCATAGGACGAAGCTCTTAAGGAACTGCTATTTTTATCCCACTTTTGTTTTTTTATCAGTTAATTCCATGTCTGAAACATTGTCGTTTTCAAACTATTTTTAGCGTTTCATATACAAGTTATCTTACATTAGTTTGTTTTTAACCGTTTATACTGTTTCTTTAAACGTTTGTACGTGTCCAAGCAAACAAGAGAAGAGAGAGTTATTTCAGAGGCAAGCGCGGATATATATATAGGAAAAAGTACAAAACACACACACACACACATTTATAACATATGATGTTTCTTTTTTTAAAAAAATAAAAATACATATTAAATATTTTTAGAATCAATGCAAAACTCAAAATTCATATAACTAATACATGTGACATGCGATGTAAAGCCTTACTAAAATCCCTTTGAATCTTAAGTTTAAATCGAAAAGAGGCCGTTGTACTAGGAGTGGAAGCCATGAATCCCAAATAGAATACCAGATAATAATATTTAAAAAAAAAATTGAAGGATAACTTAACATGTCCATTTATAACATAACTAACAAAACAAATTATATGCCGCTCAAAAAAATAAAACAAATCATATATATGCGCATATCTCCACAACACTTATAAATAAAATGCTTATAATAATTTCTTCTTGAGCTTAAAAATATGGTGGGGCCAGATGAATAACTGAGTTATCATGTTACTACAAATATACATAAAAATCCTTTTTATATTCCATCTAAAAAATCTTTAAAAATTTTATTGTCAAAATTTAAAGTGACATGGACTGATAAGTAAAATATTCATGATATCATTAATCAGAGATTAGATGAATGTATTTAAAATATTTTGTATTTATTATAAAAGTAACTAAAGTAATTTGATTCGATGCATGACATTCAATTGGCTAAATTTTGATATTCTTTTTCAGGGAGGTAGTTAGTGCTTATAAATGAACAATGCACGAAAATATTTAGATGGAATAACTTGATCAAAATCCACACCTACCTATTCATTATGAAAAATATGATTATTTATGAGATTTTGTAATACATGGATTTCATTATCTAGTTAGCATAATAGGATTGTTGTCAAACTCGAGAGTGACTCTCAGAGTTCTTGTTTTTATGTTTATAACTTATAAAACTATTTTGAGTAACACTCGCACTAATTTTTTCATTTTGATCATATATATTGGCTTTATATATGAATTTTTTTAAAAATTTTTGTTAAATATGATAAATTATGAATATTGATAGATTTAGTTTCAATTATTTGAATTTTAAATATTTAAATCAAATTATTTTTATTTTTATATTTTAATTATTTAACTATACACTTTTAAAATTTATTTATTGATGAAAGTAAACTCTTATGACTTTATAATTCGATTCCACGATATGAGTTCACACTATTGCCATAAGTTTTTTTATTCTCATGAGTTTGACAATCTTACATAATAGAATGTCATGGGTTTAAGATAAATTAATGCATGAAATGCAATATTTTTTTACATATATAATCTACGTAATCTACTATAGGAGGTTAGACTTATGGGTTAAGCAAACTTGTAAGGACGACGTAGACTTAGATAACTAATTCAAATCATAAACTTGTAAGAGTTTATTTTTATTAATACATAACTATTAAAGTATATGATTACAACATGAAAAATGACACCAATTTAGTTGAAATATATTTCAATTTCAAATAATTGAAATTAAAGTCATTACCATTCATAACCTATCATACTCAACAAACAAAATTTTCATTAAGTTCATATGTGAAATCATTGAAAATGATTAAATGCAAAAAAAAAAAAATAAAAGAGAGAGAGAGAGAGAGAGAAGTGTTTAAGAGCAAGTTGATACAATTTTAGAAATTATAAATTATAAATATAAGAATGATAAACTTATGTGCAAACTTGTAACTTGTAAGTCCATTACAATTAACATTAGTTTAAGAGTGAGTTAATACAAATTTATAAGATAAAAATTTAAAAACATTAAAATCGGGAAGTCAGTAAACTTGTGACTCCCTCTTTATACTGTAAAGAAGGTTTTGATCTCCGAACAACATAGAAAAAAACGTGTCATACGCTGCCATTGGTTAATATATCTAACTTTATAACAGATAACGTTATATTATATGTATATTTTTAAAGCGTTACAAATAATTATGTAAGAATCTTTAAATAAATATAAAACGTATACACCAATTAACTTGTTGAGTTCAAGGTCAAAATTAACCAGTTGAGTTCTAGACTTTCGGGTCATCTTTCTGAGTTTTTTTTTTTTTTTTTTTTTTTTTTTTTTTTTGAATTGATAAATTTAAGAGTTAAGAGTTAATTAAGACAATGAAAAAAATCTCCGTCAAACCCCTCTCGAAAAAATCACTACTATAATTAGAAATAAATAATACGCAGTATGAAGTTTGATTTTCCCTTTTAACCGTAATTTTATTTTTTGCGATACAAAATCCCCTCAGATGTTCAATGGGTTAGAAATCAAGCCTAATGAAACTTCTATAAACTTAATTATATATATTTGTTGATTACTCCATTTGCATGGTTTTATAAGGACGGAACATTATCTTTTTCAAAATACTAAACTTCGATGATTTGAAATCATATGAACGACTCTCAGGTAAAAAAAACAAAAAACAAAAAAAACAAAAAACATACGAAAGACAAACTATATAAAAAGTATAGATGTTCAAGTTTAGTATTTTAGTAATGTTTCTCGTATAATGAATGGTGCTGACTAATAGATGATTTATTGTGTACTCCCTGATGATTATCCAGTCTTACGTAAACAAGAATCTTTACTTAGATGAAAAGCTTATCACATACAATATTATATATCTTTTGGGAAGCAGGCATTTCTAATCATACAAGATACACCAATCTAACTAACTAATTCCATTAGCATTTCTCAAAATATTTGTTTGGGCCAACTTTCAGTCTAAGAACAAATAAATCAAATTTTATAAATATATGATATTTTTCTAAGAGTAAACCCAACACCAAATACTTTTTTTAGGGACAAAAGTAATTATAAACATTTAAAATAGATGCAAAAATACATGACGACTATTAGTTGATTGTTTGTTTGAATTTTTTAAAAGGTAAATTACAAAAATAAACCTAAGATTTTCCTAAAAGTGCGCCGGATACAAAAAAAAATTTTAGGGGCAAAAATAACGATAAACTTCCAAAATATGTGTAAAAATGCATATTGACTATTAGTAGACTGTTTGTTTGAATTTTTTGACTTGAAAATGATAACATGGAGGATGACATGGATGATTAAGAAACAACCTAAAATAATAATTTGTTGGCCGAGCAAGGAAATTAATTTACATCTAACCATCAATCTCAAACTCATCACTTTATCTCAGCCTGCCCTAACCCTTCCTCTTCTCTCCCTCTCTCTTCTAAAAGAAGTGATGAGGCAGAGATAAATGGTTAGTTGGAAATTGATTTCCCTTGCCCAATGAACAAATTATTATTTCAAGTTGGAGAAATGCTAACATACTCAAAGAGTACCCCATCATCTGAATTAAATCAGTAAAAACACAACAATCCATATCATTTTAATCCTAGTTGCTTATGACTCATCTGAAAACAATTCAAATCTTATCTTGTTTTTAAAGGAAAAAAATATTAATTTTAACAAAAATAAAACAAAATAATCAACCAATATTTTCTTTAAAAAAAAAAGATAAAATTTAAATGTTATCGATGAATCATCAACCAATTAGCATTAAAATCATATGAGTTGTTATGTTTTTATTGGACGAGTTTAGATGACGTGGTGCTCCTAAAATATATATGGATTTCTCTCCGAGTTGTTTTTTAATCATCCACGTCATTTTCAATGTCACCATTTTAAGTCAAAAAATTTCCAACAGTCAACTAATGGTCAATTCATATTTTCACATATATTTTGGAATTTTACATTTACATTTACTCCTTAAAAAACATTTATGTTGGACACACTTTTAAGAAAATCTCATATATATTTATACACTTTAACCCTTAAAAGATTTAAATTAATGGTTAATGTGTATTTTTGGATCTATTTTGAAAGTTCATAATTGTTGGGATCCGTACAACGCAAATGGATTAAAATTTCTACAAATCCCTTCCCGAGGATCACTCGGCGCGTTTAAATCAAGGCTAGGGAATCCGGATATTACCTTTTAAGAACTCGTTCGTGGTTTCTTCTTCGTTGAACAATTGGGCTACCTCCTCGATCGCGAAAGACGACTCTTAGAATCCTCTTCCTCTACTGGTATCCACACGAACAATCCTCGTACGCGGCTACGGCAGCGTGCTAGCGCCTCTTGTGCGTCTCTCTCTCGCTTTTACTCTAGGGTTTCTCGCGGCTTTTTAGAATACGCTCGACTGAAAGTCCCGTAGGTTCGTAGGTTTCTAAAACCTGTTCGGCGTATTTAATACAAAATTAATCGTATTAACTTTTTGAATTCAAACTTTAGATCTGGATTAAATATATATTAATTAAATCTATCCGATAGATCTAATATAATAATATTTATTTAATCGAATTAAAACCAGATCTGAAATTTCGAATTCAAATCTAGATTAAAAAATAGTTAATTAAATCTATCCGATAGATTTAATCCAACCTATTTATTTAATCCAAATTCAAAAACCTTCGATTTAATTTATCTCAATAAATTAAATCCTAGAAATGATATCTATCTATTTATTTAAATCGAGATACAAATATCTCAATTTAAATTAAATAGACAATAATATCTTTATTCGAAAATTAAATGAGATACAATATCTCGGTTTGTTTTAGATATTTAATTTATCAAATAAATTAAACATAAAACAAATAATATAATAATAATATTCTAATCTCAATTAAAATAATATCATTATATTATTTTCGAATTTAAATATAAATATATATATATATATATATATTTACCCAGTTAAACTCGGTATTCATTAATCTCGTTAATCGAGATTCAATGAACTGGACACTTTTACCGTGTTGGATTATTCTTGTGTGCGACCTGCGGGCCCATATGAGATTGGCGTGGGCCAACACGTGTCGACCCACAAATCGCAAGCGGCCTCTAGCAAGACATTGCGACTACCCAATTCACATGGGGATCGATGACACGATACACCTATCGTACAACCATGTCACGTCCCTTTTTGTCACGCGATAATTTGGTCAAGGATGAGGCATGGAGAATGTCAACTTCCTTTTCTTGACCATTACTTTCTCGATTCTCGAGTTAGTCTAATAAGTGAAATGGAAACTCCTTTCCATCACAAGACGGCCGTACATTTCTTAGACTCACTCATCGAGGGGCCCATATTATCTCTCTACAAATGTGAGGGACAAATTCCATCTTGACCATTCACATCCCTCCGCATGAAAACCACCGATCCCGATCCTAGCCTTTATCATCACCCTAGGTCAAAGGTGACTTTTGACTAGGTCAAAGGTCGTGACTCATCATGTAGAATCCATGATGATCTCGGTCATAGGGCGTCGTGACGCGGTTATACATGAGATAAGCATGACTAGATCCATGCAGAACTTTCTCATAGTGGGTCGATCCAACCTTGTACTCTTACAAGTGCCCATGACTTTGATTGTATCTCCATACCTCATCAAAGCCATACGGTCTTAATTCATCTTCGCTCCGCGTAGATGACCGATCAGGACATTTAGGATAATCTATAAGATGTATCAGGGGATGCGATTATCAATACGAACATGCAAACGATAATGATAACTAAAGAAAATAATTTAAATAACTTAAATATCCAAAGTACAATGAATTGCCCCTAGGGCATAATTTCCAACAGTAATTACTTTTATTGCTAAAAAAACATTTGGTGTTTGACGTACTCTTAAAAAAATCTCATTTATATTTTCGTAGAAGAGAGACACCCAACGATCCAAGAATTCTCCGAGGTCTCTCAATGGCATGTGAGACTTCTGGTTCCGTTAATCTGCACTGCTCTATATGTTTTACATTATATATTTTTTCACCACAATGTTTTATTTACATTATATTTGAACCCGATAGACTTCGGTCTTAGTTCAGCTTATCTTCTGACCTTGATCAACTCCCCAGAACACTTTTTTATGATGTCAATTTGACCCACACAAGCTTTTGTAAATAGCATAAAATCATTATTAGAGGAGATCCATTGGATATTAAAGTCTAATTGGTTTCCCATTTTGGAAAGGGCATCTCTTTTCGGCAGTCAAGTTTGGCAAGGCCATTGAATTTGGCAATTTTAACAAAACTCTTGTGAACTCAGGAACTCTTTTGCTTTTTAGCTTTTTTTTTTTTTTAAAAAAAAAAAAAAAAAAAAAAAAAAAAAAAAAAAAAACTGCCATCGACGTGGCAGTGGGCTACCATTCATTGTATCGCATTATAACAGAAAACATTCATTGAACCTGGCAAACTGCTTAACCTTTATTAATTCACAATCTTCACTGCATTATTTAAACACTTGTACTCATTTATTATGTATTTTAATGGACGCCACGAAACCATGATCCGTCTTTACGTCTATTAATCATTGAAACTAAACTGTCGCGACGATGACTCAGATCCCTGAGCTCATTACTGCATGCAGCAACGTGGCCCGCCAAATTCTGCATGTGTTTTCTTCTCATATATTCTTATCTTTGGGTCAGTGATCCTTAATATATTTTCTTGTTTATAGTACTATAATATATTATAGGACAAAATTTATAGTACAATTTAAAATACAATCTTGGTCTTATAATTAAGATCAAAAGGAGTACAAATTTATACTTTACATTACAAATAATATTTTATGTTAATGACCGTGTATCATTTTTTTCATTGAAGATATATAAAATATATGATATTAATTTTTATTAAAAAGTCATTGTTATTTCATGTGATACATAACGGGCTTTGGACTTTGGAGCAATCAATTTGCTTATTGGGAATCAAAATTTTTAAGCAGCTTACAGTTTGCTGCCTTCCTCAATTGCTATCTAAACCTCGTTATGGAGTAGACATTAAAGTTGAAACCCCTTCATTACTTCTTACGGCCTGTTTGATATGAGAGATCTGGAGGGGAAGGAAGAGAAAATTTTTATGAGCTGAATTTTAAAAAATGGATTATAATATTTTAATAAAGGGAAAGATGTATGATGAAGAGAGTAAAAAAAAAAATAATAATAACAATTTTTAATTCCACTTCTCTAATTTTTTTAAAACTCAGCAAAAAAATTAAAAAAAAAAAAATTAAAAATCCCAACTCACTCTCCCTTGCCTCATACCCAGCCCCTAAATGTTGTTGTTCAGGCCTCAAGCTCAAAGCTTGTTTTATTTTCTCCTGTTTATTCATTCATATGAAACGATTGAATCTCAGTGGAGATGCCGAACACGAATGTAGCAGCACCACAAGTCCCCAAAGGTAAACGGATCTAGATCGGGTCACAATATTACCGGTGGATCTCAAACCAAAACTGGAAAAAGCAGAGCATTAGATAAGATCAGACAACGTGCCTTACATTCAACGACATGCTTCTACTACAAAATAATTGACAAAAATATGCATTTCGTAACATAAAAATCAATTAATATATACATTTTTTTGGTAGAGACTTAACATATGCGTTTTGTTAGATGAACACAAAAGGCAAATGTAATTTTTTTCGGAGACAGGAAAAAGTAGAGTCACGACCTGTTAGTCTTTAAACATATAATAAAGATAAGCAGATCCCACACCTCCACAAATTATACCGCAAATAAAAATCATATCCGAACAATGATCCATAGATCATACGTCGTACACAAGATCACGGACCGTGTCAATTTAGTTTAGAGATCGGTGATCGTGGACTTCCCATGGATCTACTACTCACAGGTCAGTGAATTAGTCATCACCCATATCACCGTTACCTTGTTGCTAACGCTATATTGCTTAGTTTTCCTCAAATACCTCTCTGGTATGCACAATTGCACATGATAGACAGAAAAGAAAAAGGAAAAAGCAACAAAATTGAAGAAGTCGGTTCAAAGCTAACCATTTCCCCCCTTTCATTTGCTGCAATTAGGTTACCCTGTCCCTGTGTATGTAACAAACATACAAGGAAATTAAATGTGCAGTAAGGAACCTGGTTGAGGGAGAAAGTCATGGGGGCAAATTGCTACGAGTTATAGGGTGCTGAAGAGGGACCGATGGTTTGTTAAATACCATATATGCCTTTGTTTGTGACCGATGGTTTGTTGGATAACCTCTGCTTATAGCGTTTGAGAACAGAGGTCAAATTTTCCTTCCCCTTGGGGAAAGCTACATCACCAGCGGCAGTTCCCTTGCGTCCCTTCCGACTACAGATTGCAATTTCCACGTCCTTGGCGAGGTCAAGCATCATTTCTGCTGTGGTGCATTTCCCCTTGCCTGCTTTTGCAGGAGGAGGGGGCAACATTCCATTGGAAAGACGAGGGCTTGACTTTTGCTGGGGTACTGCCGGAACTTGAAGGCAAAAGCATGGGGGCATAACACTTCGAGGCTTTGAAAAAGCTGGATCAATCACACCCTGCTCATGAAAGCAAAATCAATAGTGAAGACCGGGGAATAAAGGAATCAACGAGGATGAAATGAGACAGAAACAGGGTTTTAGCTATGTCAGCGGATGATGGTATGCCACAAATACCATTTGAATGAATGTCAACTTCCCAGCTAGCATTCACTATAGAACGCATACAAGAAAACAGAAACTGAAAACATCCAATTGAATAGGAAAAAAGAAAGCAAACACTTTGGATATTAACCTGGAGGCGGTTGAGTACAAAAGTATATTTTCCCCAAAGCTCAGGGCGGCTCTCCATAAGTGAAAGCTCAAGAATACGGTGAATGCACCAAACCCCAAAACTTATTATCAAGTCTGATCTCCATATACAGTCATCTCCACAGCGAGGAACTGATGACACTGAAGAATTAGAGTTTGTCTCTCCAGCTTCAACTTCACAGAGGAATTTCTCCCTTGCAGCTACACGATCTATTAGGTCCTCATCAACCCCACCATTCTGTCTAAATAACCAATCAGACCCTTCCAATTCTAAGAGCCTGATAATGCAATGTCTCAGAGACTGAAGTTTCACTTCTATATCAACCACTGAAGCAGTCTCTTGAGAAAATGAACTAGGCTGAGTTCCAACACCTTCCATTCTAACTTTATGGATACTATCTGCTACACCAAACTGCTCAAAAGGCTGCGTTGACCAGAGGGATCCGGTGTTAGAACTAGAACTCAACTGTGAAGACAAGGCATCTCTGTATACTTTTGAAGGGGAAAGCTCATCAAAGGCCAAAGGCGCACCAGTTCTAGATCCCAAATTTGAATAAGATTGTCCATAACAAGTTCTAGCAGATCCATATCCAACAGAACCCTCAAATGACACTTTCTTATCAGATGCATAAATATTCCTGCGGGGTATAGTGTATCCTGAAATATCTGGCAAGCTGCAGTATTTCTTCGTATTGACTGAAACGCCTACATTATCTGCAGGTCCAGACAAGCAAAAATCATAGCAGGACCTCTCAGATGGCAATGTGGGGTTTCTAGAGATTCCAATATTTTGGAATCCTGGGGGTTGTGCCGGAACAGCACCATTTTGCAGTCTTCCCCCAAAGCAGATGCGAATGGATCCCTGTAGCTTGTATGAGTAGCTGTTAAAGTAGATTTTAATGATGAGAATTTGCCTTGACCATTTAAATTATCTGGAATTCTTTCTCTTTCAACTCGACTAAGGCAGGATGCAATTTGATAACCATGCACTGTCGCTGGCTGACTATCCCAAACCTCAGATGAGGGCAGATTGCGCACACTGGAATAGCGCCTCTCCCCAGAGTCAAGAATGTTGTGGTTGGAGTTCTGCACATATGAATCTATTAACTCGATGGGGTTTGACCGCAAAGAGGAAGAACTCCTCTGAAGGCTATACCCAGATTCAAATGTTCTTTGTATCCTGGGCAACTTGTGATAGTTATACGGGCTAGAGGTCATCAGAGTATCCGATGCTCTACATCCTACTGATGCTGATGCTACACACTCAGAATAGTCATTTCCAGATGCATTGGCTTTAGGCAAGGAACCAGAAAATCTCAAATCTGCTCCCAACAAGACATCCAGTTTCTTAGCCTTTGCATCCTGGGTTGCTTGTCCATGTAAATCATACAGTTGTCCCCAGAATTCATCAAGAATAAAAGCTAGATGACGTCTTGCAGCACGTCCTAAGCCTGCTAATCTTGATAGACTCCCAATGCTATTCCCCCCTTCATCGCTTTTCCCATGAAGACTCTTGAATGACGGAGGGCCATCTGCTGTTGAAGATAGGGCACCTGTGGAAGCTACTTTGGATGATTCTTCAGCTTCCCAAGAGTCCCCACCATCATCATCCCTTTCAGCATTCATACCTGCATCAACTTCTACAGTCTTCTCCAATGGGGCACTTGCTTTCAGTTCTTCAGTTTTGGTGCTCACCAAGCTTGCATTAGAAATATCATTTTCAGCAGCTGATAATGCTTCTGACTTTAATGTAGAAACTGATTCCTCTGGAAGATACTGAGGAGAGCAAGACAATGTTGTAATGGAATGAATCTCTTCATTAGTCGTGACATGAAGCTTTGAAATCTCCAAACCTCTTGCTAGAGTTGAAGGTGATTCCTTCACCTTAAGAGATGCATCTCTATGACTTCTAGTTTCAGTTAAATCAGGTTCCTGGCTCTCAATTGGCGGAACTGACATGACTCCTGGCTCATCACAGTTCCAAGCCTGTGCATCAAAGTGGGCGCTTGCAGATTTTAGAGGTGTGATAGCTAGCCAAAGCATCAAGCCAAATAATACACAGGCAGTGCTAATAAGAACTGAATAAGAGGCAGACATGCCACTACCCACATTCCATCTCAAATAATCCACCCAGCTGCTACTTCCAAATATCATTTCTACCACAAAGATAATATTTAATCCAAGTATCCCAATAAATACTATCAATGCCAAAAATTCCACAAACTGAGAGATCTTATGTACACCCATTATTGACTTAGACGTAGCAATCCGGAAAAGTGGGATCACAAAAGATGGAAGTTGCAAAGCTACCACAACCTGAGTGAATACAAGCAGTTGATACATCCCTTCAGCACCTGCACTCCAAACACAATAAAGGGCAGGAAGAACGGCAATCACCCTGATTGTAGCATAATGAAGCCAGCCTGGAATGTCCAGTTTCAAAAAACTATGTACAACTACTTCTCCCCCTAAACTCCATGTCAACGCCATGGTCTGATTTGAGCTAAACAAAAAGAGAAGAAAGGCAACTAGTGCAACTGGGCTTTGCAACACCTGCAACAAGAATCTTAATGTTAAAGTAGTTTAGCAAGTGACAGACAAATGCGATGGGTTATAAATATTCCAATGTAAATCAAGTGTGGAGGGGAATAAGACCTGCTCCATTGGTGATAACGCGTCTTGAAAAGTTAGCAAAACAAGACCTGTGCCATCAAACTCATTTGCTGCGGCACTCATCACCATATTATTGACCAGATAAATGCCACTGAAGATACAAAAGATGGCCAAAAGATGACCATGAGACAAAGCATCCATAGAAGAGTTTATTGATCCTCGATGCCACTGCAAAAAAGTGGATGAAGTATCAAATAGACAAGCCAAAATATCCAAGATCAACAACTGCATCAATTTAGAATTTATCTACTAAGGCCTGAACAAGAGAGCTCTTAATCCAAATTTGATGAGGTAATTGCTGCGAGACTAAAAAACTAACCACGCAGAAAACAAGCATCCTCACAAAAGTACACAAGAGCAGATTGGTTATGGATATTGTTAGGAAATATATTGTAATTAATATGGGATCAATTAGTATCTCCATCAATGAGGGATTATGATTAGGAAATCATCATTGAGAGCCATTAATACTGAGGCTCTCCCCCTTTATAAATGCACCCATTCTGTACATGATAACATACAACCTTCAAATTATATTTCTTATTCTTTGTTTACATGGTATCAGAGCATATTGAGGTTCTCTAAAATTTCGTTTTCTTTTGCATTTCTGGCTGGTCTTTGTCAGAATTTCTTACTAGCCTTTAGGGCTTCGGTGGGTGGCGCAATCGTTGAACACGCGCCTGACAGGAAGAGCCAAGGGTTCCAATCAGCCATTTCCTAGAGTTTCATCGCCGTCCACTTAGCACATGAATCTCACACGCCACCATGAGTCCTTTCTGTCAATACACGCGCCGGCGCTTGTAGCTTCTTCTGGTGAGCTTTTCCGTTGCGGTTTACGTTTTTGGTGTCGTCTTGGTGTTTCCAGTGGTCCCTTGTGGTCATCATTTTCTGGTTTGTCATTTTTGCATTCTTGGTTCTTTGTTTGGGATATTTTGCTGGTCCTTTTGGTACTCTTACTAGGCAAAGGTGCTTCGTTAACTTTTAGAGACATTTTTTGAGGTCTGGGTTCATGGTTTAAGGTCATTTTTTGGTTGGTTTGTGGTTAAAAGTGCCAATGGTTCTTATTCTTGTGTTTTGGATCTTGGCACTATTAAGCCTACTCTGTCTATTTCCTTATCCTTTGTCCTTAATGTCCCTAACCTTGCATGTAACATTTTGTCTCCTGAAAGCTTACTTAACAATTAAATTGTTTTGTCACACTCTTTCCTGACCATTGTTTGATTTAGTATTTCACAACAAAGCAAGTTATTGTTAGGGCTATGAATCTAGCGGCCATTACTTCCTTGATGATCGAGAGCCGCGTTCGGTTGCTTGATCTGGTGGTTCGTCTCCTTTTGACATTCATTGTCGTTTGGGTCATGTGTCTTTGTCTTCTTTGAAGAGGATATATCATCAGTTCCATCATTTGTCATCTTCAGAATGTGAGTCATGTCAGTTTGCGAAACATCATCATGTATTCGTGTTCATTTGGCACCTCGAGTCACTAAATGGGTTGTGTCTCCCTTTGATTTAATCCATTATTATGTATGGGGTCCATGACATGTCGAGTCCAAGCCTGGTTTTAAGTACTTTGTTACTTTTAATGATGATTTTTCTCGTACCACCCGGCTCTTTTTAATGAAAAATTGTTCCAAGTTATTCTCTCAATTTTGCAACTTTTGTGCTGAAATTAAAACTCGGTTTAGTGTATCTGTGAAAACCTTAAGGAGTGACAATGCTAAAGAACATTTCTTTGCCCAATTTCAAAACTACATACTGCAACATGGCATGCTTCATTAGTCCTGTTGTGCAGATACACCACCTTAAAATGGTGTTGCAGAACTTAAAAACCGACACCTACCAGAAGTTGCTCAAGCTCTAATGTTTCAAATGAATGTTCCAAAGACTTTTTGGGCTGATGTTGTGTAGACTGTGTTTCCTTATCAATCGTATGCCCTCTCCTGTTCACAATGGTGACACTCTGTACACAAATCTGTTTCCCTCCAACCCCTAGTTCCCTTTTAATCCAAAAATCTTTGGGTATGTCTGTTTTGTTCGTGAAGTTCATTCCACTATTACAAAACTTGATCCCAAGTCTCTCAAGTGTGTCTTTCTTGAGTATTCTAAGGTTCGGAAGGATTATCGATGTTTCTCTCCTACTCTTTGTTGTTGTCTTATGTCTACAGACGTCACCTTCCATGAGTCGATTCCGTTCTTTCCTTGCTCCTCTCTGCCTCAATCCTTTGGCAAGGCAAATGATCTTGATGATCTCTAGGTATAAAAAAGGTTCACCCTGAGAAGATTAAACTCTTGCGAATCCTGAGAGATACCGTAGACTAATTGGAAAATTGAACTATCTCACAATGACTCGCCCTGATGTGACCTTCCTAGTTAGTATGCTTAGCCAATTCATGACAACACCGACCGTTGCTCAATGGCAAGCTTTGGAGCATGTCTCATATTACTTGAAGGGTTCACCTGATCGTGGTATACTTTATACGAATCATGGCCACACCAAGATCAAACGCTTTTTTAATACAGATCATGCGATGTCAAAGGCTACTAGGAGATCCACCCAAGGTTCTGAAACCCGAAGCGGCTTCTAAACCGGTCAAGGTACTGGGTCAAGGGTTAAACCGGAGTCAAACCGAAACTAACCCGAGGCCAAACCGGTGAGAAATTGACGATTTCAAGGTAAATATTATGAAATTCTAAAGAAAATAAAAAAAAATAATGATAAAAAAAAATAAAAAGAAATTTAAAAAAAACTAAACCGGCTGATGTTTGGACCGATTTCTGGTCCAATTCGTCCGGTCCCAGGTTTGAAAACATTGGATCCACCACAGGGTATTGCATGTTTGTGGGTGAAAATTTGGTGTCCTAGAAAAGCAAGAAGCAGGGTATGGTTTCTCAATCTAGTACGGAATCTAACTATAGAGCCATGGCTCAATTGTTGCATGAAATTGTGTAGATACACCAGTTAATGAAGGAGGTTGGTTTTGCCACATCGTTGCCCATGAAGCTGTGGTATGATAATAAAGCTGCTCTACATATAGCCTCCAACTCGTTTCATGAATGTACGACAAACACATTGAGATCGACTATCACTTTGTACACGATAAGATCAAGGAGAACTTTATTTCTATAGGCCATGTGCAATCTAGTGACCAATTAGGCAATCTTCTGACTAAGGCCTTAAATGGGACTCGTGATGACTATCTTTGTAACAAGTTGGACTTGATTAACATTTATACTCCAACTTAAGGGGGGTGTTAGGAAATATATTGTAATTAATATGGGATCAATTAGTATTCCCATCAAATAGGGATTATGATTAGGAAATCATCATTAAGAACCATTAACATTGAGGCTCTCCCCGTTGTATAAATACACCCCTTCTGGACATGATAATATACAACTTTCAGATTATATTTCTTATTCTCTATTTACAGATATGAAAAAGTGCAGACTCTTACAACTCAAACAAAAAAGAGAAAATCACAAGTACAAAATGATCAGAACTTGGAAACAAAGAAAAATACTTCATACCCGGCAGCATGGTAGTAGACCATGCAAGCTAACTAACATATGACAAGGCAGATACTACATTGCTACGGACAAGCATAATACATGATATGCATGTGTGTGTGTGTGTGTGTGTGTATCTATACAAGAACAAAAATAGGACATGGTTGAAAGAATGGATATCAATGTTCCCATACACGTGCATAGAAGAACTATGAGAATTGGGAGGAACCAGTACCTGTACAAGAGAGGAATGAAGGTAAAAGTTGTGGGGTACAAAAGTTGCTCCCAGAAGACTCATAAGCACAAATGCACTCTCCCCACTCAACTTTGTTAGTATTCCAGTCATGGATACTGGAATTTTAGGTTGGTTTATGATTACTCCAAAAGTAATGAAAAGCAACACAAAACCAGCAACAAACAGGCCCAGGGTTTTTGCCTTCCCATTGTCCTGACAAAGGAAATTTAACAAGTCACTGTTGATCAAGCAAGTGGTGAGTAATCAATTAATAAGACTTACAAGAAGGGTGGCAAGGAGCATGTTAAAAACAGCACTAGTAGCAGCCAGCAAGACACAAGTGAACAAGTCCCACCCAGAAATGAGATTTAATATGTGAGCCATGCCCAGGATCTTGGAAAGCAGGCAGAACCAGTGTCAAAGATAAATAGAGAATTAAAAAATAAAAAGAAAAAACAAACAAAGTCAGTGATAAGTATTAAAGACTACAGAAGTTAAATCTCCAATAGTTAGCAAGAATGAGATTAATACCACATTAAGGTCTAGCATAATCACTGAAAGTTCTGTTTGAATTCCAAGGAACATACATGTCCATGCACCATACTCATCTCTGCAAATCTTTGGCACAGAAGAAGTGAAATTAATCTATAAGGATTATACAATAACCAATTGCATGCATGTTCTAAGTTTACTCATGCATACGTGAGATAAAAATTAATCTACAAGTAGGCATCAAATTGAATGATCCAGATGTGCGCAATATGGAAAAAACTTGAGAGAGATTAGAAAACAATATTAATTTATGTTTCCAGCTCTATTTATTTTTGTTCGTGTTATACATGTAACATAAACAAGAGAGGGGTTGAGAAATGAGGAAACAAAGGCAGGTGGGGAGGATTACCTTCTCCTCTATAATTACTCTTAATATGGTTAAAACTTGATAACAACTAAAAACAACTTTCCCTGCTTCCAAATTATGTCCGACAGAGGGTAAAATACAACACAAAAGTGGTCAGTAATGAATTTCCATAACCTTCCAACTTAATCAGTCAAATATGAAAATATGTAATGGCAAAGATGAAATCATCTTGTCTCTTTAACCTTGCATCCTACCAACCACAGACCAACCATAGTTCAAATAATAAAATTACTTTTCATTCATTTTTTCCACTAACATCCACTAGAATAGGAAAGGGCAAAAGAGGATCTGGTACCTCTGCAAGATCTTTTCCAGTAATTACACCAATCCTAGCTGATATGTACTGACACAAGATAGCAGCAAAATTGAAAACAAGCATGAACGACATCAGATCAAACCCAAATCGTGCACCACCTTCAACAATCGCGGCCCACTTTCCGGGGTCAATGTATCCCATTGTGATCATAAGCATAGGTGCAACAGCATGAAGTGAACGATGAAGGAATGAAGGCATATTATTGGCATTTAATGTTTGTGCCTCCATTTTATTGTTCGTCAACTCCAACATTAAGGGTGTACAAAATTATGGCATAACTTAGAAGTTGCATTAATTGTTACCAAGCCATATCAATTAAATTTCTGGACTGCCACTAGTTCTTTTTGTATTATTAGTGAAAAAGTCCATCGACCACCAGTCATTCATAGACATGTCAGCAGCCTCAATAATCAATCATAACTCGCTATAAAATGGCTGATAAGAAACTTGAGAGCCTGTCAATTACAATCGCATGTCCTCGTAATCCTTTACCTCCCAACATTAACTGCGACCATCAGATACCGATCTGGTGTTTTTAGTCAAATCAACATGATTACCCTTGCATTTTTTAACAGTCCTACCACCAATTACATTCATGCCAATCATTTCTAAACATAACTGAAAGTCAACCCCATCTACGAAAAACTTCTTGAAGGCCTATCCGACAAAAGCATCTAATGATCCATGATTGATCCAATTGTTGCTTCCTCAGACTTCACCAATCCTGTAATTGACGGATCAACGTAACAATATTAGTACCAGCGAAAAGAAAGAACGTACGACTTCCCGCATTGGAGAATACATTAGACAACGCGATTGGATTTTCAAAAAACATTTAGAATAGAAATCGCAGGGAAACGCCGTACGCAACGCTGAACTCTGTTTTGACCCCAAAAGTGTACTAAGAAGAATGAAGGAACTCAGGGGAGCTCGGTAGGAGGGAAAAAGTAAAAGCAAATATATTTCTAAATATTTGACAAGGCCACCTCATAGAACTCCAATAGAAAAACAGTGTCAGCTTAAACAATCCTCATTACCACAGAGGCAGATATAACATCATACAAGCAAAGTAGAAACTAAAAACCGTTAGAATCGTGGCCCAAAGGCAACAAAAAAGACTGTTAAAAGAATAATCAAATCCTCAAGGGGCTTCACAAAGAGGGAAATACAAACCAAAGAAATACAATCCAGTTCCGGAAAAAAGAAACCAAAGTTCAGAAGCGAAAAAGAAAACATTTACTGAGACCACGACCCTAAAATATCAAGCTTGAGTGACTGAAAAAAGACGAAAGGAAAACGTTACCGTGGATCTGAGGAATGCCGATGATGGTATCGTTGATGATTTTATCCCGTACAAAGTAGCTAGGGTTCTGAAATCTTCACGCTTTTATGTTCATCTGCAGTGTAAGTTCCCTTCTGCAGGTAGATCTCAGAAACCCGAACTAACCCACTTAATCATCAGATAAGTACTCACTGAGTTTGATATAATAATATTATATTGAGAGAGAGAAGAACAGAGAGTTCAATTTTCTGGGAGAACAGTGAGAAAACGTAAACTTTTATCATGAGTTGAGTCTCGACTTTCGAAGCCGCATTAAAGAGAGAGAAAGGACGAGTGAAGTGAGGGAAATTCAGCTCTCAGGTAAAATCGATAACCATGTCAATCTCTTCTTTGTCGCTGACGAGGATAGTATATTTTTTCCCCTCTAGTTGAGGAATACAAAACCTGTCGGAACTGGCAAAAAAAAAAAAAAAAAAAAAAAGAATAAAAAGTCGGAAAATTAACCAGTTCCTTCAAATAGATGTAAAAATGGTCTACTTCAGTCGCCAAACTGTTGCACCCAATCAAGTCGTCGTGGAGGCCATATATAAAGGTATAAATGGGAACGAGCGATAATTTTGTCCGTCGAGTGTCGTCTTCCCCAGTACTGAGAGCACTTTTTTATTGCAACGGTTGCTTTTACTGGGTTAACTTCCCCGCGGCCCCACATACGCACATAACTGACCTCAAGAGTCAAGCGTGTCAGCTGACATTATTTTTTTGGGAGAATTACACACAGGTCCCAAGGAGCAGAGATAATTGCATTTAGGTCCCTTGAAATCATGAAATTACTCTGAAGTCCCAAGGGACTTCTGTGTAATTATTTCATATGAGTAAAAGACTTTATTGCCCATTCTCCTTATTCCTTATTTTCTCTCTCTCATCTCTGGACCTTCAATCTTTCCTTCTCGCGTTTCAGCTCCCACTCGCCGGCCGTTTCCTCCTCCACCACTACCGCCAATGAGCTTCCCTTCACCTCCGCCGTCGACCACCATCACTCTCACGGGTGGTGAGAACCAACACCTTGCACGATCCGGAACGCGCGAGAACCTCCCTCCTTCAACGTGGTGGTGGAGAGATTTTCCGATCCCGGGCCGAGTTCCGTGGAAGATCGTCCCACCGGCTCTCGCATCCATGGCCTCTCTCTCATCCATGAGTTGCAGATGAGCTGGAGACGCATCCATGGCCTCCCAATTCGGCACGTCCAAGTCTTCAAGGTCCATAGTAGAACTCTACTCTGTTGCTCCTCTCCATTATCCACCCCTTTAATGGAGAATGGCGAGAAATGGGTAGAGAAAAGAGAGCATTTGTTGTTGTAAATAGAGGTTGGGGAATCTGCAAAAGTATGTAAAAGTTGTTGTAAATATATGCATTTTAATTGTTGTTATTACATGCATTTGTTGTTGTAAATAGCCTCGGAAGTGATAAGCGAAAAAATCCAGGTTTTGAAAAGTTGTTGTAAATATATGCATTTTACATTGTTATTACATGCATTTGTTGTTGTAAATAGCCTCTGGAAGTGATAGATGAAAAAATACAGGTTTTGAAAAGTTGTTGTTATTATATGCATTTTCTGTTGTTATTACATGCATTTGTTTTTGTAAATAGCCTCTGGAAGTGATACGTGAAAAAATCCAGGTTTTGAAAAGTTGTTATTATATGTATTTTCTGTTGTTATTACATGCATTTGTTGTTGTAAATAGCCTCTAGAAGTGATAGGTGAAAAAATCCAGGTTTTGAAAAGTAGTTGTTAAAATATGCATTTTCTGTTGTTATTACATGCATTTGTTGTTGTAAATAGCCTCTGGAAGTGATAGGCGAAAAAAATCGAGGTTTTCAAATGTTGTTTAGGTTCGAACGTGTAGTTTAAGCTCGAACGGGTAATTTAAGTTCGAACAGGTAGGAAAAGCATATTTTTATAACAACCTTTGAAAACTTGGATTTTTTTCATTTATCACGTCTAGAGGTTATTTACAACAACAAATGCTATATTAACAACAGAAAAAGCATATATTTACAACAACCTTTGAAAACTTAGATTTTTTTCATTTCTCACGTCCAGAGGCTATTTACAACAATAAATGCTATATTAACAACAGAAAAAGAATATATTTACAACACCCTTTGAAAACTTGGATTTTTTCACCTATCACCCTTGTAAAAGGATATATTTACTGACCTATCAACCTCGATTTTTTTCGCCTATCACTTCCGGATGCTATTTACAACAACAAATGCATGTAATAACAACAAAAATGCATATAATAACAACAACTTTTCAAAACCTGGATTTTTTCACGTATCACTTCCAAAGGCTATTTACAACAACAAATGCATGTAATAACAACAAGATGCATATAATAACAACAACTTTTCAAAACCTGGATTTTTTCATCTATCACTTCCGGAGGCTATTTACAACAACAAATGCATGTAATAACAATAGAAAATGCATATATTTACAACAACTTTTCAAAACCTGGATTTTTTCACTTATCACTTTCAGATGCTATTTACAACAACAAATGCATGTAATAACAATAGAAAATGCATATATTTACAACAACTTTTACATACTTTTGCAGATTCCCCAACCTCTATTTACAACAACAAATGCTCTCTTTTCTCTACCTATTTCCCGCCATTCTCCATTAAAGGAGTGGACACTGGAGAGGAGCAACGGAGTAGAGTTCTACTATGGACCTTGAAGACTTGGACGTGCCGAATTGGGAGGCCATGGATGCGTCTCCAGCTCATCTGCAACTCATGGATGAGAGAGAGGCCATGGATGCGAGAGCCAATGGGACGATCTTCCACCGGAACTCGCCCCGGGATCGGAAAATCTCTCCACCACCACGTTGAAGGAGGGAGGTTCTGCGCGTTCCGGATCGGTCCAGTGTTGGTTCTCACCACCGGTGAGAGTGATGGTGGCTGATGGCGGAGGTGAAGGGAAGCTCACCGGCGGTAGTGGTGGAGGAGGAAACCGCCGACGAGTGGGAGCTGAAACGCGAGAAGGAAAGATCGAAGGTCCAGAGATGAGAGAGAGAAGATAAGGAAGAAGGAGAATGGGCAATAAAGTCTTTTACTCATATGAAATAATTACACAGAAGTCCCTTGGGACTTCAGAGTAATTTCATGATTTCAAGGGACCTAAATGCAATTATCTCTGCTCCTTGGGACCTGTGTGTAATTCTCCCTATTTTTTTTTATAGAAAGAGCCGTTGAATAAATTATTTAATTATATTATTTCTTTGATTATTACTTATATTCTTAAAGATAAAATTTATACTGCAATTTATACTTCAAATTTTATCCTAGGTTTATTTCTGTAAGGAGTATAAGACACTAACTAATAATTCTTATAAACGAATAAAAACTGTTAGAGTCAGTAAAGTTATCCTATAATTTGAGTAACTTTTAATATCATCTCTACTGATTCCACTAAACTATAATATTATATTAATTATTACTCTCACTCACTACCATTATTAATTATGAGCATATATAAAAAAATAATTATTACTACGCTTCAAAAAAAGCAAGTGTCTTATAAAAAGAACTAAATATAATTGCCGCGCCTTAGTAGCAAAAATAGAGCTATGTCCGGGGTTCGAACCTTGCCCCCTCCCCCATGTCCAGGGTTCGAACCCTGCCCCCCTCCTTTACTATATGTATCAAAAAAAAGAACCAAATATAATTAGTAGTTTGTACCTTATAATAAGGATCGGGGGGAGTATATGTTATATATCATTATATTATATATCAATTTATAATTCAATAAATTAATTTTTTAAAAAATATAAATATTTTAATATAATTTATTGTACTCACTTAATCTTTCAAAAAAAAAAAAAAAAAAATCTTAGAGACTTAATTTTAAAGTAGACTAGCTGAGCGTTTCAAACGCCGGGTCAAACATGTTCATTTATGTGCATGGAACGTTTTTCTCAACTGCATGGTAAACCTTATATCTAGATTGGGGGGAAAAATCCTAGTACTCCACGATTCTAATATAATTGGTTGTACCATATATGATATGGTTTGGAAAAATATGTCGTATGTTTAAAATCAAATGTAGTATTCTTTCAATTTTAAATATAGGACATAGTTTATAATGCAAATTAAACTATAAAATATGTTCTATATTTAAGATCAAAAGTAATATATAATAATATGCTACCAATGAATCTTATATCAAGGATACGCATAGTTAGAGTGGGGAAAACGGGCCGGGTCGTTTAAACCCTAACCTTTTAAGGGCCAGACTTAAAAATTAGAGGTGTGAAGTGAAGTTTGGTCCTATAGAGCCGGCCCAGTAGGGCCAAGAGCTTACATGGGCTGACTTTGTTGGGCCCTTCAATATTTTTTTTTTTTTAAAAAAAGTTGAAGATTTGTTGAAGTAGGGCCCTTCAATAATTTATATATATATTATATTTATTATAGAGTTATTGATTCATTTAAATATAAATACATAATAATAATTTTCTAATTTTAGATTTGATTTATTATTTATTGCAGATAAAAAATGCAAAGATGATGGGGAAGAATGAATACTGTATCTAAAATTACGTGTCTAGTTTAATATCTATTGGCTTGTCTTTGCGGGTCCTGTGATTTTTCTCCCCATTTTGTAAATCGATCAGTAGTTAGCAAGTCCTCATGTGTTTTGGGTGTAGTTGCGGATCTACTCGATCTTTCTTTCTTCTTTTCTTTTTATTTTAGCGTCCTTAGTATATTCTTGATCTCTCATTAAAGTAGGGATGTGCTCACGATGCCAGAGAAAAAATTCATAATAATTTTACTCATGAACTAAAACCTACTACTCAAAGAAAAAAATAATTAAATGTCGTTGAAATTGATGATAGTGGCGAAAATGACGACAATAATAGTCATCGTACTTAATGTCGTTTAGTGATATATTTCTTATATTTCATATAAGTTATTTGTAAATATAGTTTGTTTTTTTTATTATGAATTAGTGATTGTGTTTCTTTGTTGTAGGTTCGTGTTGTAATATACTAATTATATTTCTTTAAAAAAAATGGAGGAAAAATAGTTAAAATTTAGAATAGTAACTTCCAGGCCTTGGCCCTAGTGCTCTCGAAGAGCTTTGAAAAACATATGTTTTTCTTACCCTAGGTCCCTAAAAAGTCAGCCCTGTTAGACACTAACCCTTCACAAGCTGGCTCTAATTTCCAGCTTTACGTATACTATACCTACTGCGCCATGAGCCATGAGATATTGGCTACACCAAGTTTTCTTAAAGCATATGTTGCTGCATAATAGTTTAAGTTTCATTTATTAATAGTTATGTATAAAATATTTTTATCTACTAAACAAATAGAAGTAGACAATGGGGATCCTGTGCTGCTGCTGCTAGTTTATTAACCTAGAATACGCTACGTTCATTTTTTCAATATATATATATTGGGTTGAATTGTAGCACACATTATTTGGGGAGGGCTTTGGTAAGAGTAAATTTTTTAAAAAAGTAACACACATTTTTCATAATTTTGTAACAAATACATAAAAAAATTTGTGATGTGAATAAAATATTTTATACGTTAATTAAATTTTAATTATTTAAATGCTAGTAGTTTAAAATTTTACTAATAAAAAAAATATTAGCATATAAGGATATTTGCGTGATTTTTAAAAAACATACAACAATCAGTTGTGGAACCAGGGAAAAAAATATATTGAACTACTTTTTTATTATAAGGTACCAACTAATAAGTGTATTTGGTCTTTTTTATAAGGCACTTATTTGTTTCCAAAAGCATTAAATATTTTTTTATGTATACCCACAATTAAAAAAGTAGTGAGTGAGAGTAATACTCCCTCTGTTCCTAATTATAAGAGTAAATTTTAGAGTTGGTTTTGGTCCTAATTATAAGAGCAAGTTTTAACTTTTGTCAATTTTTTCCTATAATACCCCTATTTATACTTTCACAATAATAATTTAATACTACACCTATATATTTTAAAAATGTTACCAGATGTATTTAGAGTAATATTTAAGAAAATAACTTTTATATTGGTTTCTTTAAAATAAGAATAAAAATTAAGTTTCCAAACTGGTACCGATTCAAATTAGGCAACAGGTACATGCAGCTTTCACTGCCCCATTCGTCTCAGTCTGAGAATCGTTTGAACTTTTTTGAATAAATATTCAAAAGAATGTATTTGTATGACTTACCTGAATCTAAAAATGTGTGGCTTTATACATCTGTTGCCTAATTATCATTCTTTGTTATTTTTATTTGTATTTGTATTACTTAGTTCTATTTTTGAAAGATGTATTTGTATTAAATAAACTTGGATAAGGGTATTTTAGGAAAATACACATAATTAACTAATTTAACTTCCTTCCTTAATCTCTCTAAATTCTGGTAAATAGCTCCTATAATTAGGACTGGAGAGAGTAATTAATAAAATTAGTTACTACTCTTTTTTTTTTTAGCAAAAAAAAAGTAATAATTAATATGATATTAGAGTTTAGTGTAATTAATAGAGATAATATTGAAAATTACTTAAATTTTAGGATAAATTTAATGACTTTAACTGTTTTTATTGACTTGTGAGAATTGATAGTTTGTGCCTTATAATAAGGATTAGGGGGAGTATTTATTAAATATTATCACATAGCCTTCAAAATACAAACAAATAATAACAAGTAATTATAAATCAAAATAATATATAAGATGATACTAACCTTTTCGGTAGGTATTTCAAATAAGAATTTTACTTTCCTCTCACACCCCTAATGAGTAATGAACCAAATATTATCCTTCCGAAGATAAAAAAAAAAAATTAGTTTGGCCAAATTATTGGCCAAATAAAATATCATATAATAAATAAATATACATACTAACAAATTTTACAAAATAAATCAGGACCAGCTAGGACCAAAGCCCCAACTAGCCATAACCATGTTCGGCCATTGACAACAATCATTAATGCATTCTATTTAAAATAATTTAATGTGTCCACCAATCAATCGTCGTATCTCATAGACTCGGAGTCCATGCCTTTTTTGCTAGGTGCGTAGATAAATGAAAGCGAAGGTTCAATTTGACCAATAAGAGTTCCACATAACTAATAATCAGAAACACCATTTAAAATTTGGCTTTTGATTTAATTAATGTATGATACTTTCAAATGCGAGATATATATCCAAATATACATTATAATTTTTACTAAAAAATGGGAGCATTGTTTAGTGAGTATTCATGTAACAAATTTCAATACGCACACACACAGAGTATGTTGTTCGTGTTCTAATTTTGCAATCACGACAAAAATACTCTGACCTTCCCGGCGCAGCTAGAGATTATTCAGTGGAACTTTCTAATGAAAGCAATAGTACAATTTTAAATAAGTTAGTTAGCTGATTTAATCATCACAAAGTTTCCCACAAACATAAACGCTCGTTGTCTAATATCTATTACTCCTAAGTTAAATTATAAGATCTAGTTGACTTTTTTAGAGAGATTAAATAAACTAATTAAATTATTTTGGAGTATTTTTATTCTTCAAATTAATTAATTAAATTAATAAACTAATATATAATCCCAGGATCTAACATATGAAATGATTAAATAACTTATTTAGCTTCTTTAATCTCTCTAAAAAAAGTCAACCAGATCTTATAATTAAAACCGTAGGTAGTATTATAATTATATTTGGCACGAGCCAATTCACTAATTTTATTGATCAATTCCACTACAGTTTTCTGAACTATAAAATATCAAATTAGTCTTGTTATCTATAAGAGTATATGTATTTACTATAAGAATGTAGCAATTGACAACTCCTTTTAACAATAAATTATTGATTTAAGATTTTGAAGTTCCAATGATATTTTCTTATCTTTCTTTGAAAAAAAAAAAAAAAAAAAAGGCTGCCTCAATGAGTTTCATGCATATCTAGGATAGTATCATGATCGGATATGTTTGGATAGTAACGAGGATAAATAGGTGTTCTTTTTCAAAAGCCACCCTCATCGTCCTGTGGTCCTTGACTCTGTAACGGCTAATGGCACGGCTAATCGCGAGAAAGAGCCATAAAAACAAGACGCATGAGTGTGAGATAAATTAAAGAGTCAAATGTACAAGATTGGTGTTCTGATAGTGGCACGCCTAATTTTCTTTATTAACGAGTAATAGCTATGGCCGAGACGGGGAGGAGAACTCAAATCCTATGCGATGTGTGACAAAGTGTAATATGACTAGTTAATATTTAAATAATTGTTTTATGTAAAGTATTGTTGTAACCAATTTCTGTTTGTAAGTTGTAACCATTAGTTCCAATGTAATTAGTTAGTACCGACTTGTACAGGCGTGTATGTGGTGCATATATCTTGAGACTAGATGTACGATTCTGAATACCGAATAATAATTCTTTTCTCAGTTTCACTTTCTCCTTAGTTCAGCTTTCCCTTTCCCGACTTCCCTCTTCCTTCTTCATCTCTCGAGATTGGCTCACCGCCGATCTCGTGTCTCATGGTATCAAAGCATTTCCGCTGAGATGGATAACTCCTCGTCGGTCGCCGACGGTGCGAGGGCTCGATCGTCGTCCTCCGATTCAACTCCAAACGTCTCTAGCCCTTACTATCTGCACCCTAACGAGAACCCAGCGTTGGTGTTGGTTAGTCCGGTCTTGACTGGTCTGAACTACCATTCTTGGTCTCGAGCGATGAAGATGGCACTTCAATCGAAGAATAAACTTGTGTTTGCGGATGGCACGATTCCGGCACCGCTGACTTCTGCTCCGACTTATTCTGCGTGGTTACAATGTAACACCATGGTGTGCTCGTGGCTCACCAGATCGATCTCACCGACGATTGCACAGAGCATTTTGTGGTTGGACAAGGCATCTGACATCTAGATAGATCTGAAAGATAGATTTGCTCAGAGTGATGTCTTTCGTGTGGCTGAGCTACAGGATGAAATCTTCTATTTCCGACAAGGAGATCTGTCGGTAAGCGAGTATTATACGAAGTTGAAAATATTTTGGGATGAATATATGATTTTAAGGCCTATTACTCGCTGCTCTTGTAATTTCTTATGCTCTTGTGTCAAATATCGTGAGAATGACTATACCTTGAGGTTCTTAAAGGGGTTGAACGATCGTTTTGCGTCTGTAAAGTCCTAGATTATGCTGATTGAGCCGTTGCCTACTGTCAATAAGGTTTTTTCTCTACTCTCACAACAAGAATGTGAGATGCCTAATTCACCTGTAATAGAACCAGTTATTTTGTTTAATAAAGGACCATCACGTCCTTTGAATCCACCTGCTTCTGGTTCTGGTTATGGACCTCCACATAAGTCTGGTTCTGCAAATCACAAGTTCTGTACGTATTGCAATCGATCTCGTCACACTATTGACACTTGCTATCGTAAGCATGGCTTCCCTCCCGGTTTTAAGTTCGAAATCGAGACTTCATCATCGGTCGATCGGCTTCATACATTGGATCCGGTTCCAATTGCATCGTGCAAGAGCTGAATCATGTTCCTACTTGGTCTTTTACCAACGCCATCTCCACAATTTACACCGGAAGCGATTACCAAAAACTACTTGACCTTGTCAAAACCAATTCCACCAATTCCCTTGTTCCGACTGCTCATGCTATTAATTCAGTTTCCTCACTTCATCAGGATCCAGGTAAGTCACTCCATGTTAATTCATTTTCTCATAAAAATTCTTGGATTATTGACACTGGTGCCACTGACCATGTATGTCATTCTCTTGAGCGTTTTTCTGCTTATTATTCAATTGATCCTATCCCTATTAAACTTCCTGGTCATAGTTCTGTTACTGCTGTAATTTCTGGCATTGTTTGTATTTCAGCTTCTTTAACCCTCCATAATGTTCTCTATATACCTGATTTTGCCTTTAACATCCTGTCTGTTTCCAAACTAACGAGTGCTATCCCTTGTTTTATATTTTTATCATCCAATTGCTATATTCAGGATCACTCTCTTTGGAAGACGATTGGTTCAGCTGAAGTTTTTGAAGGTCTTTACTTCCTCAATCCTGCACAATCTCCCTCTACCATTGCTGTGACCACTGCATCAGATCTTCCTTCCCAGACTATGCCTACCTCACCAGCTACACCTTCACAACATTCAACCGACACTTCTTTTGATTTGTGGCACCATAGACTAGGTCATCTTTCTTTTTCCACATTACGCACTTTACATCAGGAATTTCCTTTTATTTCTTGTCATTCCAACTCATTTCCTGTGATGTATGTCATATGGCTAAACAAAAGAGGTTGCAATTTCCTGTAAGCACATCTTTGAGCAATAAAACTTTTTCTTTAATACATACAGATATTTGGGGCCCTTTTGCTGTCACTTCTCTTCGTGGTTTTAAGTATTTTTGGACAATTGTTGATGATTTCAGTCGTTACACTTGGGTTTTTCCTATGAAATCTAAATCTGAAGTTAGAGTTCATCTTCAAAATTTTATTCTTATGGCTGAAACTCAACACAACACCAAGGTCCACATTCTCAGGTCTGATAATGGCCTAGAATTTTTTATGGATTCATTTTATAAATCTTAAGGTATTATTCACCAAACTTCTTGTATTGAAACACCTCAGCAAAACGGCCTTGTGGAACGTAAGCATCAACATATTTTACAAGTAGCTCGTGCTCTTTTATTTCAAGTCAAACTTCCCAAGTTATATTGGTGTTTTGCTATTAATCATGCTGTTTTTCTTATCAACTATTTACCTTCTCCTGTTATTCATAATTCTACCCCTTTTGCCTTATTGTTTGATAAGTCTCCTTATTCTGATTTAAAAGTGTTTGGTTGTTTATGCTATGCTTCCACTATTATTGCACATAGATCTAAATTTGACCTAAGGGCTTCCAAATGTGTATTTCTTGGTTTCCCTGCTCACACTAAGGGCTCTTTGCTCTTAAATCTTCATACTAATGCTACCTTTATTTCTCGAGATGTTATTTTTTATGAATCCTCTTTTCCTTATCATATGCATACATCACATGTTGATCATGATACCTCTTTATCTCTTCGTGCTCCTATTTCCCCTCTCTCTTTTCCTTGTTCAGATTCCCATACCTCTCTGCCAAATTGTACTCATTCTTCTTCACCCACTGTCACCTTTGTACCATCTGTTTCTTCTCCACATATTTCTGTCCAACCTGATTCTGTTTCTCCCATACCTAAATCTGCACCTCTTCGTGTTTCTACTAGGCCACACAAACCTCCCACTTATTTGCAGGATTATTATTGCTCGGCCTTCACTACTTCAGCTGCCTCCTTCTCTTTTGGAGATAAGTATCCTTTCTCTTCGTCTTTTTCTTCTTTTTTTTCTCCCTCATACAAATTTTTTTGCCTTGCCCTTTCTTGTGATGATATTCCTACCACCTACCGTCAAGCTTCCAAATTTAAACCTTGGCATGATGCTATGGATGCTGAAATTTCAGCTCTTGAACAGAATAAAACTTGGATCCTCACTCATTTGCCTCCTAATAAACAACCAATTGGTTGCAAATGGGTTTTTACTAAAAAGTACAAGTCCGATGGTACTCTTGATCGTTACAAAGCAAGGTTAGTTGCTAAAGGTTTTACACAAACTGAGGGCATTGATTTTTTTGATACATTTTCCCCTGTTGTTAAGATGACTACGGTACGGTTATTACTTGCTCTTGCTTCCGCTAATAACTGGCATATTCAGCAATTGGATGTGAATAATGCCTTTCTTCATGGGGATCTTAATGAAGAGGTTTACATGGTTTTGCCCCCAGGGTTTCATTCTTCTGATTCATCTCTTGTTTGGAAACTTCAAAAATCTCTTTATGGCCTTAAACAAGCTAGTAGGCAATGGTTTCATAAATTGTCTTCTGCTCTTATTTCCTTTGGTTATGTTGCATCCAAGGCTGATCATTCTTTATTTGACAAGTTTTCTGGATCTGGTTTTACTGCTCTCTTGGTATATGTCGATGATCTACTTTTAATTGGGAATGATATGACTGAAATTACCACTGTGAAGTGCAACCTAGATCGTCTTTTCAAAATTAAAGATCTTGGTTCAGTGTGTTATTTTCTTGGCCTTGAGATAGCTCGTAACAGTTCAGGAATTTCTGTTTGTCAAAGGAAGTTTGTGCTGGATTTGCTTACTGAAACAGGTTACCTTGATTGCAAACCTGCTTCCACTCCCATGGACAATAAGGCCAAGTTGAGTATTAATTCTGGCACTCCTTTGTCTGATTTGTATTCATACCATAAGCTTGTTGGTCGACTTCTATATTTGACTACCACAAGACCTGATATTGCCTTTGCTACACAACAATTAAGTCAGTTTTTGGCAGCTCCTACTGACCTTCATCTCAAAGCCGCTCACCGGGTGCTACGTTATCTGAAATCTACTCCTTCCAAGGGTTTGTTTTTCCCTTCTACTTCTGATTTTTCCTTAAAGGGGTTTAGTGATAGTAACTGGGCTGCTTGTCTTGACTCTAGACGCTCTATTATTGGCTACTGTATCTTTTTAGATCATGCTCTTATTTCCTGGAAATCCAAGAAGCAAAGTACTGTTTCTATGTCTTCTTGTGAAGCTGAGTACCGTGCACTTGCTATGACTTCATGTGATCTTCAATGGCTCTTATATTTGTTAGATGATCTTCATGTTTCTCGGTCGCAGCCGGCTCTGTTATACTGTGACAACCAGTCAGCTCTTCAACTTGCTTCTAATCCTACCTCCATGCTCGCACTAAGCATATTGAATTGGACTGTCATCTCATTCGTGACAAGGTTCAGCAGGGCACTATTCGGTTACTTCCCATTCGGTCTCACAACCAGCTTGCTGATCCTTTCACTAAACCACTTGGTTCTGGTCCATTTCATTCCCTTGTTTCCAAGCTGGGCATGATTGATATCCCTGCTCCAGCTTGTGGGGAGCTGACAAAGTGTAATATGGCTAGTTAATATTTAAATAATTGTTTTATGTAAAGTATTGTTGTAACTATTAGTTCCAATGTAATTAGTTAGTACCGACTCGTACAGGCGTGTATGAGGTGCATATATCTTGAGACTAGATGTACGATTCTGAATACTGAATAATAATTCTTTTCACAGTTTCACTTTCTCCTTAGTTCAGCTTTTCCTTTCCCGACTTCCCTCTTCCTTCTTCATCTCTCGAGATTGGCTCACCGCCGATCTCGTGTCTCAATGTGCGACGAGTAATAAGTACGGATGAGAAGGAAGGGAGAATTCAGAGGCCCTGACTCTAATACTAGACTTTGATATCAAAGGTCCTGACGTTGATACCATTTGGAAATTTGAAGATTAAAGTAGAGGAAAAATAAGAGATTCTAAAGTAAAGGTAAGGTAGGTTCTTGACCAAGTCTATGTTCTATCCCCGTTAACCAGTCGGTGAAATTGAGGATGTGTTTAGTAGGTGATGGAAGACATGAGACCCTGGTTCTGATACTATGTTGTACTGTGAAGGATTGCAGTAGAGGCAAAATAAGAGCTTTTGAAAGGTAGAAAAAATTAAGTTATTGTTCTGTAACTTGGTAGAATAGAAAGTACGAATGTTGTGTCCTGTATTTCATATACAAACGTTACATATATAAAGAAGATAAGAGAGCCTCAATAGTAATGGCTCATAATGACTAATAATGACTATTAATAAAGATTATTCCTAATTCCTACAAATCAGGGATTCCTATAAATTAGATACAATTTCCTATGTAATCCCTGTCACCCCTCGCAAGATGGAGCTGGATGTCTTGGATGCCCAGCTTGGACTCGAGTTCATGAAACCGAATAGGATGAAGTGGCTTTGTGAATATGTCTGCAACAAACGGTCTCATCGGGGACCAAAAAATACTCCAAAGGTCTCATCAAGGACCAATATCAAACGGTTAACAAAAGTGATTAGAAGATGAATCAGATACAATTACAAAAAAATGTGATTAGAAGAAATAATATGGACAAAAAAAGAAAGATGAAGAAGACCATGTTAACTCTCTCTTGGAGGGAGACCAAGTTAACTCCCAAAAAAAAAAAAGGATCAATCGAGATAATAGGTCTCGAGAAAACAAGGAGAAAAAAAGGATGATCGAGATAATAGGTCTCGAGAAAATAAGGAAAAAAAGATCAATCGAGATAATAGGTCTCGAGAAAACGAGGAGAAAAAAAAAAACATGATCAATCGAGATAATAGGTCTCGAGATCGAGAGAATAAGATCAAGAAAATGAGAAGAAAAACAAGCTGGAGGTGACGAGAGAAGAATGAGAAAACTTAAAAAATGTGTATAGAAAAAAAATATTTTAGAGAGGACACAACCTAGGCTTTGATACCATGTGACTCGGCCTAATGGAAATGATGAATGTTGTGTCATATATTTCATATACAAACGTTACATATATATAGAAGATAAGAGAGCCTCAATAGTAATGGCTCATAATGACTAATAATGAAGATTATTCTTAATCCCTACAAATCAGGGATTCCTATAAATCAAATACAATTTCCTATGTAATCCCTGTCATGTTCTACCGACTGACATGTTTAATAGAAATAGAACGCAATGGATCATGCAAGTTATTTTGACCGATAGAGGATATTAGATTGTCACTGTGATTCATCTTCATCCCAACAATATTGACATTGGCAAACATTCAAAAAATGACGACGCAAATATACAAGTGGTTCCACAAATAGAGTATGCGAAATCGTCATGCTTGATTTGGCTTACGACCAAAAGTTTTTCTGGTTTCCTAATCAATTTCTTCCAATTTTCCTTCTCAAGTTTGTTTTTTTTTAAAAAATAAAAAATTATTGGTAGTCTTTAGCCTATTGCTTTAGTTTTCGACTTATTCTTATTATCAGATATTTTATGTGTTTAAAGAGACAAGCACACAGCTCCTACAAAATATAATGTATCAATCAGTCAATTTACATCTTAATATGATCAATAATTGCCACAACTTTAATAGATGCATATTAAAATATGATCAATCAACTAACATCTGTTATAGTTATATAACAGATGATTTTCTTAATGATTAATTTAATGTATTCATTATCTTTTTGGGTATAATTTTATGTTAATATTTTTTTAATGAAATATTTAGAGCTACATCTGATGCTCAAGAATATAATTATTGGATGATGATGATAAGTATATAAGTGCAATAAAAGAAGCGAGCTACTGCTCTGAGGAAACTATTAGTATGTTGTTATGCTGGGGTCACCTCATGATATAATGTCTAATGATAAGTGCTTTTGATATTATTTTAACACAACCTCCTGAAGTGGGATGGCAGTGTTGGGTTTGCATCAAAGAGAACAGAGGTAAGGTTTCCTATAAATTAAAACCAGTCCAGTAGGGGCCCAACTAACTTGTCCTTGGTTATTACATGGTTGTTGGGATGGGCCTATGGTCAAATTAGTTGACCTAGTTTTCTTTTGTTTTTACTTAATACTCTTATTGATCATAATTATAAGATAATATTTGAAAGTTGGTTTTAGTTCTAATTATAGGATAAAATTTTAATTTTTTTTCAATTTCTTCCTAAAATACCCTTATTTTATTCTCTCAAGCATATTTGGTTTTTAGTGAGTATATATAGGTGGGTGCATAGACTCTTATCGTTAGTGAAACTTTTAAATTGTTGGATTTTAATTTATTTATCGATTAGCTGACGTTAATTTGTCAATATATATAAGGGCAAATCATTTGTCCAGTCACTGCACCTACGATTATATCTTATCAACCAAAACTACGCCGTTTAGGTTAGTGATCACGCGCCATAAATAAGAGCTAAAAAAACAAAATACCCATGAATCAATAATCAATAGAGCAACGTCGTGAGAAGCTAAAGGAATAGCACGTGAAACTCTTTTTTGCCAGTGCATTTTGCGTGACACTCCCTCCTTCTCTCTTTCTTCTTCAGTGACGTCTCCACCTTCACTCCATGGAAGCCAGTTCGAAGTGCTGAGCGATCACCAAAATGGGGGAGCGAGTCACCGACTGAATCTGGATTCGCAACTAACTTCCCTCGTATGACAGTATATGCTCTTTCTTTCCAACCTATGACATATAAATATGTAGACACACACACTTTCAATCAGCAACGCACTTGACAGCAACATTCTTTTCCCCTTAGTGGTAAATATATATAGGTACATGACAGGGATACACACGCACGCGTTGGTTAAGCATGGAAACAAGAAGGAAATTACTCAAAATCTTACCTCTGTTCTCGGGTCTTCAAAACAGAGCAGCAAGGTTGAACCTCTCACTCTCTTTCCCTCTCTCTCTCTCTCTCTCTCTCTCGCATAGAAACATCAGGATCCAAGTGAAAGGCTCTACACGTGAAGAAAAAGAAATGAAGAAAAGTCAACAATGAATAAAAGAAGAAGAAGCAACATGGAGGCTTGCTAGAATGATATAGAAGAAAAAAGAAGCTATGAAGACACAGAGCAATTTCTATGAAGAAGTAAAGTCAACAAAAACGGCAAGAAAGAAAATAGAATCAACTTGAAGAAAGTGGAAGCTACCCAATGACGGCACAACAAATAATAAAATAATGTACGTGTGTCGGTTACTTACATCTATAAATATGAAGCAATGCAATGATGGAGGATCATCCGAAAAAGATCGATCAGATTAGAGAAAGAATATAGAAAGAGAGATAGAAAGTTAGAGAATATAAATAAATAAAAAACTTTCACGCATGCAGATAAAATATATGGCGTTTGTTTTATGCAATGGCTAGATGAAAAGAAGAAAATGGAGAACAAGTAAAGCCTTGCAAGCTAGGGAGCGAGAAAGTGAAAATTACAATTGAAGTGAGTACAAATGACGAAGGCTTGAACCGAATGTAAATTACGTTTGCGTGAAAGTTAAGCGAGCCTTACTGATGGTGATGAGCCAAAAGAGTAAGAACAGCTTCTTGTGAGCAATAAGAGAGGAGCAAGAACAGCTAAGGTTTATGTCCGATGCTCTCGATGCCGCAGGAAACACAACAGCTACTATTGGAAAGGTTTGGATTTTCATTCGGATTCCTTTTGGTTCGGTGGAAACTTTAGTTTTTTGGCTAATGCTTGACATCTCTCGGTTGCTTTGTTTTGAGAGAGGGGGGAGAGAGAGAGAGAGGAAAGAGAGTGAGAGCTTCAACCTTGTTGCTCTGTTTTGAAGACCCAATAACAGAGGTAAGATTTTGAGTAATTTCCTTCGTGTTTCCATGCTTAACCAACGCACGCGCGTGTGTGTATCCCTGTCATGTACCTATATATATTTACCACTAAGGGGAGAAGAATGTTGTTGTCAAGTGTGTTGCTGATTGAAAGTGTGTGTGTCTACATATTTTTGTCATAGGTTGGAAAGAAAGAGCATATACTATCATACGAAGGAAGTGAGTTGCGAGTCCAGATCTAGCCGGCGACTCGCTACCCCATTTTGGTGATCGCTTAGCACTTTGAACTGGCTGCCATGGAGTGAAGGTGGAGAAGAAGAATAAAGAGAGAGGGAGGGAGTGTCGCGCAAAATCCACTAGAGAAAAAGAGTTTCATGTGCTATTCCTTTAGCTTCTCACGACGTTGCTCTATTGATTATTGATTCATGGGTATTTTGTTTTTTCAGCTCTTATTTATGGCGTGCGATCACTAACCTAAACGGCGTAGTTTTGGTTGACATGATATAATCTTAGGTGCAGTGACTGGACAAATGATTTGCCTATATATATATATATCTAGACACACACAAATTTATATACAAATATACATACACATTCACACACACGTATATGTGTGTGTGTGTGTGCATATAAACAAACACACACACACGTATGTATACACACTCACGTATAGATGTATACATAGCAAGATCATTATTTCAATTAAAAAGCATGTGGAAAGGAAAATTTTAGATTGGAGAGGTATATGACAGGAGTTGTTGATTTACTTTTACTTATGTCATTTTAAATTTATATAAGAGCATTTTAAAAAAATAAGTAAATTTAACTAATTTAACTTCTCTCCTTAATCTCTCAAAAATCGACCAAATAGGTCCTACTCAAGGAAGTATAATATTTTGTCTCTCTAATTTTTTCTTATTTTGATTTTAGTCCTTCAAATTTCAATCCATGGGTTTTGGTTTCTTGAGAGATGAAATGGTCCAATTATTTAATAAAGCATATAAAGCAAACGAAATGAAAGTTGAAAAACTAAAACATATGCCCTATTTGGTACGAAGCTTTGGAGTGTAGGGATTGAGATTGAGTCCAAGATTGGGCCAATTTGTATTGTTTAGTACTCCCTCCGGTCCTAATTATAAGACAACATTTGACAATTAGTTTTGGTCTTAATTATAAGACAACATTCTAATTTTTGTCAACTTTTTTCTAAACTGCCCCTATTTTATTCTCTCAAGTGTGTTTGGTTTTTTGTAATTACATGTGTGTGTGTGTCTATATACAAATACATATATATAGACACACGCACATATATATGTGAGTGTGTGTGTGTGTATCTGTGTATATATGTGTGTGTATACATATATGTGTGTGTGTACATCTATCAATATATATATATGTGTGTGTACATATATAAACTAACACACATATATATACATGTGTGTGTCTATATATATACATATTTTTTTGCGTGTGTGTGTTCATATATATGTGTATAGATATATGTATGTATATGTGTGTGTATCTATATCTATATCTATATGTATACATATATACTGTGTGTGTGTGTGTGTGTATGTATATATGTATACACATATATATGTATATATAACAAGAACATTATTTCAATTAAAAAGCGTGTCGAAAGAAAAATTTTAAGTCGGAGAAGTATGTGGTAGGGGTTGTTAATTCACTTTTACTTATGTCATTTTAAATTTATATAAGGGCATTTTAGGAAAATGAGTAAAATTAACTAATTTAACTTCTCTCCTTAATCTTCTCAAAATTGGTTAAATATGTCCTATAATTAGGACCGGAGGGAGTACGAGGGAACGAAGGGAAGCCAAGATTGGAAGTAATACGAAAGGAGGATTCTTGCAAAGCCACCTTCCCTTATATTGCGTTTTCAACCCTGGGATTGCAAATTTTAGAGACAAAATTATCCATGTTTATAATGTTTTTCGAGAAAAATACCCCCTCTCAAATCCAACTTAACTTATCTGTCGCCATCATCACTGCATATTTTGTCATACTACTCCCTCCGGTCCTAGTTATAGGACATATTTAATCGATTTTGGAGAGATTAAAGAAAAAAGTTATGTTAGTTAATTTTAATTATCTTCTTAAAATGCCCTTATATAAATTTAAAAGGACATAAGTAAAAGTGAATCAATAGCTTCTACTACATACCTCTCCGACCTATAATTTTTCTTTCCACGCACTATCTAATTGAAATAATGATATTGCTATATATACACACACATCATGTGTGTGTGTGCGCGCATATATCTACACAAATATATATGGACACACACGCACACAAAAAGATATATTTGTATATGTGTGTGTTTATATATGCACGCACACACACACATATTACATATATGGACACACAAAACATATATGTGTGTGCCTATATATATTTATGTGTAGACACACACATATAAACACAGACACACATATATATACAACACACACACACACACATATATACAACACACACATGCATACATAATTATATCATATATGTACACACACAAGTGTGTGTGTTTGTATGCGCGCGTGTGTATATATGTAAACACAAACTTATATATACATACATATATACACAGACACACACACACACACACATATATATACATAGACATATATGTACACACACATGTGTGTGTGTGCACCTATATATATTTGTGTGTGTGTGTATATATATATCCATATATCTAAAAGTTTAACTGATTGAAAGAATTTATGCACCCACACATATATATATACTTACTAAAACCTAAACATACTTAAGAGAATAAAATAGGGGTATTTTAGGGAAAAAAAATTGACAAAAATTAGAATATTATCCTATAATTAGGACCAAAACCAACTCCTAAATGTTGTCCTATAATTAAGACCGGAGGAAGTATTAGATAAATCAATTATCACAGTCAGGATTCACAAATAATTACTACATTGCCTTTTGGGTTCATTTGCCCTGTTGCACTAGCTTTTGAAGATTTCATTTGGGGCTGGCGATGTTAAGAAAGCCCTTTCTCTTTCTTTGTTTACATATGAAAGTAGAATTTGACTGACATGTGCAGCATTTGAATTGTTTCTCCTATACCGGGCTTGGAAATTTCCAGAACCTATGAACTAGCATGAATTTCTATTAAACTTTTAGCTTAGATCTGTCTCCCCACAGAATGCTACAAGCAGGGGCCCAAAAAATTATTGGAGGAGGCACCATTGGCGGGGATTGCCTCCAATTTTTTTTTTTTTTTTTTTTTTTTTTTTTTTTTTTTAAAAGGAAAGTTTTAAATACATTAAAAAATAAAAGAATATAAACAAGAAAAGAAAAAATATTTATGAAATCAAGTGAATATTGAAGATGTAATGAGAGAGACAGTTATTTTACAAACTCATCATTTAGAAAAGTAAGGCTAAGTGTGGTTAGAAATAAAGTTACAATGAAGGTGGACACTTAATAAGTTCAAATACATATATTTTAATGACAAAAGTATATTACAATAAAAATGATTGCAATGACATCTTTCTAGGCCTTATTTTTTGAAATTCCATCATAATTGTTTTATTATCAATGCTATCAAATATATCTTTTTCAATATAAGGCACTAAACAATCATTCAACCATTCATCTCCATTTGATTACGAAGTGTATTCTTGGTGTATTAAAGGTGAGCACTTAATTTAAGGATTTAAGGAGCAATAATACACATAGGCTTTTCTCCCAGGAGCGCCCAGAACCACGAGTTTTTTTTTCTGGACCAAAAATACACATGTGGTTGAGTTTTGGGAGCAAAAATGCCATGGGCCGTTAGTTGACCGTTAACTTGGATGGAACGCTGACGTGGCGTTGATTTGGACTGACAAGTTGATTTAGACGATGACGTGGACGCCGATGGAAAGTAAATAAAAAAAAAACTAAAGTAGCCCGACCAGTTGCTGCAACCACCACCGGCGGGCTATTGGGCGGCGATCGCCGATTCTTGGTGGTGGTCAGGGGTACTTTAGTTTTATTATTATTATTTACTTTCCATCGGGCCAAATCGTCATTTGTCAATTCCCAAATCGCCACGTCAGCGTTCCATCCAAGTTAACGGTCAACTAACGGCCCGTGACATTTTTGCTCCCAAAACGTAACCACGTGTGTATTTTTGGTCCAGAAAAAAGCTCGTGGTGCTGGGCGCTCCTGGGAGAAAAGCCTATATGTATTATTGCTCCTTAACCCTAATTTAAGAGTAGGCAATCATTTAAACATGTATTCCCCACAAACTTACTACCCAGTCTCAGATCACATCTGAGAGACGCTGGGACAAGAATCGGGGTTGAGAAGCTTCGAGCAACCAAAATAGGGGCTGAGCAACGAGAATAATTGCTGCCGCTAGTTATATAATGATGGCTGCTGCGTTGGAGATTCTCCACCGTTGGCTCAATGAAGGTTCCATGCTATCATGGAGGAAGCAAGGACGGAAGAAGTGAGGGAAGATGATCTTCTCCTCATCTTTTTTCTCCTTTTCACTCATTAGCTCATCTTGGTCGTTGATTGGGAAGAGGAGAGAGATATTAAAAGTATTGTGATTGATTTAATGGGTATGATTGAAAGATGATGAGGGATAATGAGAAAAATATTAGGAGAGAAACCCAACCCCGCAAGGAGTAGGGACACCCCTACCAAAAGAGGTAGTGGCTTTGTGATAATATTTTTTTAAAATTTATTATTAGGGGCATTATAGTCTTTTTGTGATTTATTGATAATCATGGCATTAAATTAATTTACACACTCCATCCAAATATTAATTAATACCAAGCGTAGTTTAGAGTCTCAATCCTAGTCTCATTACCAATTCTAGTACTCAATATCAATATGGCGTGAAACTTGGGTGATCAAAAGTCAAAATGAAGATAAAATTGAGGGAGTCAACTTGACCTGTTTCATTCTGGAGGCGCCTAATCTCGTAAACCACCAATTGATTTCACTTTATGCTATTGCCTATCATGTTGTTGTGCTATGGCAATTGCACGTGAAAAGCAGAGCATCACCAAATTTTTCTGGTTCATACATTTATGGGTTACAGCAAGGGGGGAGTAGCCCAGGGGCTTTCATTGAGTTCCCTTTCCATATTTTCATGCTCATTTGCTTGCTATGGCAATGAAAGTGATGCAACTTCCGCTTTATATTCAAGTCGTTTTCTCTGATTAATGACCATTTGTTTTATCTCACTTTTCGTACCATCTTCACGCTTACTCTGTCTCCACCTTTAGTTTGCCTTGATGGTATTTATTAGTACTATTTGCATGATCAAAGTCTTGCCTTTAGTTTGCCTTGAACATATTTATTAGTAATATTTGCATGATCAAAGTCTTGCCTCTAACGTTCCGCCCCTGCTTGCCTGCGTCCTTGTCGTCACTTTGATGTTCCTCTTTCATCTTTCTCTTTTTTAAGGTTATGTTTCCTCTGTTCTGTAATTCTCAAGTCAAGTGATGAGACGAAGGTAAATCTGATATGAAGCAGAGTTCTGATGCCCTGAGCTTGACGTTAACCTTGAGCTATCTACATGCCTTACCAAGCACGAAACATGATCCAAAGTATGATTGGGAATATGAAATTAGGTTCCTACTTCCTAGTATTTGGTTGGTGTCGTTGGTTCATACATTTATGCGTTACAGCGACCGGGGAGTAGCCCAGGGGTTTTCATTGAGTTCCTTTTCCATATTTTCATGCTCATTTGCTTGCTATGGCAATGAAAGTGATGCAACTTCCGCTTTATATTCAAGTTGTTTTCTCTGCTTAATGACCATTTGTTTTATCTCACTTTTCGTACCATCTTCACGCTTACTCTGTCTCCATCTTTAGTTTGCCTTGATGATATTTATTAGTACTATTTGCATGATCAAAGTCTTGCATGCGTCCTTGTCGTCACTTTGATGTTCCTCTTTCATCCTTCTCTTTTGTAGGGTTATGTTTCCTCTGTTCCGTAATTCTCAAGTCAAGTGATGAGACGAAGGTAAATCTGATATGAAGCAGAGTTCTGATGCCCTGAGCTTGACGTTAACCTTGAGCTATATACATGCCTTACCAAGCACGAAACATGATCCAAAGTATGGTTGGGAATATGACATTAGGTTCCTACTTCCTAGTATTTGGTTGGTGTCGTTGGTTAACGTCACTAATCTCACAGTTTTACATGATCTGTCTTTTCTGGACTAAGCAAATAATTTAAATTAAATAAAGGGAAAATGCATTTAAGGGTCCTTTTTATAGAAAAATTCCCAAAAAAAGTCCAAGGACCTTTTCTGGTATAAATTCATTAAACTTTAACAACTAAATTAGTCACATTAACAACAAAATCAATACCCGTCAACAACTAAATCAGTCGCATTAATAACAATATTTTAACAACTAAATTAGTCACATTAGTCACACTAACAACAATATCAGCCCCGGTTAACAACTATATCAGTTTCGTTAACAACTCACGTAAATTTTGAAAATCCCAGAAAATACCCAAAGATCTTTTTTGAGATTTTCAGAACTTTGAAACCTTTTTTAAAATTTTTTCTGTAAAAAGAGCCCTTGCATTTTTCTTTGAATAAACCCGTCATTCTATTCCATTAAGAATTTCATATCATATTTACTCTGACTTTTGGTCATTGGCAGTAGGCAATATTCCAACTTCGTTTACTCACGTACAAATTCCAACGACTACTCTAACTCTTTTCTCTGTTTAATTCCGAAATTTGGAATAATAACAGGGCCAGCATAGGTTGGTAAGAACCAACAATTTAGCATCAGAGGGGGACAAAAACTCGGCCCAGATTCGAGACTTAAGAGACTTGAAAGTTCGTCGTTGATTCTAAATACTAAATTCTAGGAAGCTGCACCACTTTCAATTCCTTTTTCAGTCGGTCTTCTTCCTAACCCTCTTATTCCTGTTAGTCTTCAATGGGTATATAAAGCAGAACAAGTGATTAAAGCATTTTTTGTAACCCTATATTAAAGTCACGCTTCAGTTCGTATTCTTCCTTAAATATCTTTAACTTTTCCCAAATAACAAAGGAATAATCACATATTTCTGAGAATCCGAGTCCGAGGAACAATCCTATCGAATTCGAATCTTACCATGAAATCCACAAAGCGACGACATTGTTCCTTCCATTAGCTTTCAGCTTACTCACAAGTATCACCTGCACTTTTAATACGAAAAAAACAACTAAAGGGTCAATTTGTTGTATGCGTCTGTAGTTTCACTATCAAGTCCTCCCACCTTTTTCACTCACATGATTTTTATGAAAGTTAGTACGAAAATTTTGCTTCAACTATTATGTGATCGAGTTCTTGAACCAAATCTTTTGTTTGTCAATATATAGAGTTCTCTGACATACCTTCTAGCAGGTGAAATTCACTGGTTTCAGTAGAACGCTGTGGCCTCTGCTAGATCAAAATCTGTAAGGTATGCTTATACCTATACTTGTACTGCTAGTTAACACATTTATACTTGATGCGTAATTTAAATCTAAATGTTCTGTAGCATTTGGCTAGGAGGACCTTTCGAGTTTTGGTGCTGATTGTTAGCTGTGCATGTGAATTCAGCTGGTTTCAGGATAACCTTGAGAAAGATATAGTGATGGCTAGCATAGAAAGTCCAATGCCGAAGCCAGGTTATAAGATGAATGCAAGAAACATGTTGATGCAGAGAGAAAACCTTTCAAGGGTGTTTTCTGAGGATTATGATGCCTCGAAGAAGAAGATATTCGATCCGAGGGGACCAAGAGTGAACAGATGGAACAAAATTTTCTTAGTAGCATGTTTGATTTCACTATTTGTGGATCCCTTCTTCTTTTATGTGCAAGAGGCTAAGAAAGACAAGTGCATTGCTTCATCTGCGCGACTCGAAGTTTCCCTTACCACAATTCGGTCCATGGTTGATGCATTTTACATCATTCATATGCTTATTCGGTTTCAAACTGCTTATGTTGCTCCTTCCTCGCGTGTTTTTGGTAGAGGAGAGCTAGTTATAGACCCTTCAAAGATTGCATCAAGGTACCTCCAAAAAGACTTCTGGCTTGATCTTCTGGCAGCCCTCCCTCTTCCCCAGGTATGTTACTGTACTGATCGAATTATCTTTATTTCCAGTCTTGATATTTTACCTTTTCAAATATCAGTATTTACAATTCTCATACATAATTTAGGTGTTGATTGTAGCTGTAATTCCAAATCTAAGGGGCTCAGAAATTATTGCTTCAAGGGAGACTCTGCGCCTTGTGATCATTTTCCAGTACCTGTTAAGGTTATATCATATCTTCCCTCTTTCATCTGAAATAGTGAAGGCAAATGGAGTAATGATGGAAAAAACATGGGCTGGGGCAGCATATAACCTTATGCTCTATATGCTAGCAAGTCATGTAAGTCTTAATTTTTGTTTGGATTTGGTGGAGTTGGTAGCTTTCTAATCAAACTGTTCAATACTAACTGGTCCTGTCATGTGTTTCTCAAAGGTCTTAGGATCCTCCTGGTACCTGTTGGCAATAGAGAGGCAGGATGAATGTTGGAAAAAAGCTTGTAACTTTGAGTTCCCATATTGTCAATACGGTTATCTTGATTGCCAAAGTATAAGTGATCCAGCCAGAGCAGCCTGGTTTAGATCAAGCAACCTGTCGACTTTATGTGATAAGAACAGCGATTTTTTCCAGTTTGGTATTTTTGCCGATGCTCTCACTTTGGAAATGGCAGACTCGAAGTTCTTAAGCCGATATTATTATTGTCTATGGTGGGGCCTGCGGAATCTCAGGTACTATATTTCATTTTGGCTTCAACAATTTTTGTTGTTGTGTGACCATCTAACCAATTCTGTCAAACTTTGTAGCTCTCTGGGACAGAATCTCCTAACCAGCACTAACGTTGGAGAGATAAATTTTGCTGTGATTATTGCAATTCTTGGGTTGGTGCTTTTTGCACTTCTAATAGGAAACATGCAAGTACGTGATCACTTTCATTTGCTATATGTATCAATTTTAGAACTGAACAATCCCATTTCTGGGACATTTTTCTCATGTTATCATGTAAGTTGTTAACTGTCAACAGACGTACCTGCAATCCACTACTATGCGACTGGAAGAATGGAGAATAAGACGCACAGATACAGAACGATGGATGCATCACAGGCAGTTACCCCATCACTTGAAGCGAAGTGTGAGACGCTATGAGCAATTCAGATGGGTTGCTATGCGAGGAGTTGACGAGGAATCCATCCTTCGAGACCTCCCTGTCGATATCAGACGCGACATCAAACGCCACCTCTGCCTCAACCTCGTCCGACAAGTGGGTCTCTTGGATTATGATGCAAATTTGTCCCAGAAGTTTTTACCAAGTAGTAATATTGTTCCGGAAGTTTTTTTAAGTCAATGTCATCTCAAAAGTTTCAAAACGTAGTAAAAAAATTAAAAAATTGACGTTGAGATTACTCTGTTGGGGCAATATTACACAAACAAAAAACTTTCAGAATAAATTTGTACCCTAACTCTATCTTTTTTGTCTTTTCCAAATTTTCTTTCGTCATAAGCAAATGTTTATATGCTACTAACAGAATATACATCCACAGGTGCCCCTGTTTGATCAGATGGACGAGAGGGTGCTAAACGCAATATGTGAAAGACTGAAACCTTCTCTTTGTATTCAAGGAACACTCCTAGTTCACGAAGGAGATCCTGTGACTGAAATGCGCTTTATAATTCGAGGACGTTTAGATTCTTGTACAACTAATGGTGGCAGAACCGGGTTCTTCAACTGTTGTAAAATCGGACCGGGTGATTTTTGTGGGGAGGAGCTATTGCCATGGGCTCTGGACCCACGTCCAAGTGCTGTCCTTCCTTCATCAACTCGCACAGTGAAAGCCCTGACAGAAGTGGAAGCTTTCGCGCTCGTAGCCGAAGATTTAAAATTTGTGGCAGTTCAGTTCAGGAGACTACACAGCAAGCAACTGAGGCACACGTTCAGGTTTCATTCGCATCAATGGAGGGCGTGGGCTGCTTGTTTCATACAGGCGGCTTGGTTCAGATATAAGAGAAGGAAAGGGGCGAGTGAGCTTAATCCTGAGAAGTACTATTCTGATGCTGGTGAAACTAAGGTGGGACATTTCTCTGAGCCTTTATACTTGCAACCTCGGAAAGGTTCGAGTGCTAAGATGAATAAATTGGCTAAGTTGGGATGTAGCCCCAGGAAAGGTGGAAGCTTGCGATATGGTTCTGAACTTTATATTCTTGGGTCACTCAGGAAGCCCCTTGAACCTGACTTTAGTACTGTTGAGGATTAATTGATCAAGTTTATATGGCTTGCGATTATGTGTGTGGTGATGCTATTCATGCAGTCAGAGCCGTTTGGTATTGTAAATTTTGTGCTCCTGGAGGGTTTGTGTTTTACGTTAACTGAAATAACTGTCGCGCGGGTAGTTTGAATTACTAGTATGAAATAATGGATCTGGCCCAATATTGCAGGGCAGTTGGTTTCCGCTACAAAAGAAAAATGGACCAGGCCTCTTAACACAGCCTTTTGCTTTTGGTATTAAAACCTCAGCTATCTTTTATGTGGGGGTGTTTGTGTCTAGTTTGAACAGAGTGAATCTTTTGGACTCAAGATGAAAGAAGTCTAACGCAAGGCTCTTCAGCCAAGAGGCGTAAGATCCAAATTCCAAGTTCACTTGCGAGACTAAATGGTAAAAGTAAATGATAACCGTAAAGAAAAAGGCCTTTTGCTTTCTCCGATATGATTGCTTTTTACCGGTCAAAAATGTTACCTTGAATGTTTCCACACTTTTTTAACTTTTTGATCTTTCCAAGAAATGAATTTGATGAAAGCAAATAGTTATAAATTGGATTATTATTCACAGAGAGAGTTGTCAATTTCAAGTTCCACTGAGTATATAATGCAAAATTGTGCATAGGCGAGAAGATAGTAAGTCAGTTTTTAATATTATAGTAAGGATTAATGATTAAACAGGGCATGTTAGGGTGTGATTCAATTTACATTACTATACTACGTAGTAGCCACTTCTTCACGAGCAAGCTAACCAACCCATAATGTAAAATTAATTCTATTTCATTGACTATTATCATGGTGCTTGCATGCCTGAATCAGCAGCTATATTAACAGTTTTAATAGTATATTAATATAATATGATATTTATTCTCATGTCCAAAACGCGTAGGTGATCTCTCACCAACCCATTATATATCTTTTCAAACTTGGCGCGTTTTATATTATTATAGCAATGAAACTAACACATCTGATATATCTGCAGATGGATCTGATGACATGAAGATCCTAGACACACTAAGTTTTTTCGTGTGAATGTTTGAGAAAGCAAACCTTGGCGGTGCGGAGAAATGCATGTTGAAGCATTCACGTTGTCTCAAAAAAACAAGACAAATGGTCTTTGAGGAAGCCATATCAATTAGTGCCCCTCATGTTCCAATGCCGATCGATACTTTATGTAATTGTCTTTTTCTTCCGAAATGATCGCTCTTAAAATATTTGGAGGATCTCTGTATGTGAACTCCAAGTTACCGGATTCCATGCACCTCAAATTTTGGTTATTATTTCGCAGATTATACCTTTTTCCTTAATGAAACAGCCATTTCATATATTATAGCTAGTGGCGCGTTGGGACAAAAGTTGATATGACTAGAATTGAAAATTAAGGGTAATATATCTTTTGGACTGAAACTTTGATTGTCGTATAATATTTCCTTGTGTCTAGTGTAATGGGTGGGTGAATGGATGTGATATGCGTGGTGATAATTGTTTGTGAAGTGCTTTAGACATGTCTGTGGGGTGGGGCATTGATCCAAAAATGTGAGCATAGTTTTTTCTTCTTCTGAATTTTCAAATGTTGTCCTCTGAAAGCAAACAAAAGCAAGCACATGTCACACACTTGATTACGTATCATTGTTCTTTTGTTTGGGGAGTACTTTGTTTGACCAGACCAGCTGGTAAGTTTCGCACTCGAATAACAGAGGGAAAAAATGACAGCAAAATCAAAACTCATGATCTGTGAATAGCGTGAGACTACTCCATTTTAATATATTTTTCTGCTGGTTCAAAAGTAGTCCATAATTTGATGATAAAATAAGAAGGGCCTGTTCAAAATAATCCATGATTCAAAGCAGCTTTTAGGCTTCATTGAGTAGTGTGCGGTTGTGGGTTATTAGCAGCAGAGTAAGTTGTATAAATGTTGCAGTCAAAAAGGGGGTTGTTGCTCAATCATTCAAAAGAGAAACAATTGATTACGTTTTCTTAATCATTTTCCAAACAAGCTAGGCTTACATGTTAAAAATCCATTACAGACAATGCAGATGTCTTAAAGGAGAAGAAATATTAAAATAAACAAAAAAACACTTTTTTTGAATGAAAGCATTCATGTCCGAGTCCTGTCTGGCCAAATCACGCTATCTTTTTTCATTTCTTCTAAAGTAAGGCTTTTCTGTCGACACGACAAATCAGCTCACAACAGTAAAAGCCTATTATCTCTCGTTATACATATATACAGTTATACACACAAGGCCATGGGAGAAAAATAAGCAAGTAGACAAAATTGACCAAAACGGCACCAAATTCCAAAACCAGGTCGGTTATAACTTTTATTCTCACTTCACGTCTTCGCCCTCAATGGTCAAAGGCCCTTGAAATTAGGCTTTGGCCTCTAAACCACTCCCCTGAGGCATTTATACGCACGCCAGAATGACCACAAAAAAGTTTATTTCTCTGACCCAGCTTAGCTGGGAAACTGTATTCAGATACACACACCTTTGTACGAGTTGGTGTATGCATCAGGAAATAACGGAGCTTGATTAAGTAGTAGCAAGCAGCAACCTTATGTGGATACGGTACAACAAAAGTGAAATCATGTGCTGCATTTCCATGCAAGGTGTTGAGAAATGAGTAATGATGATGATTGCAGCAGTAATTGATGGGGAAGGGGATAGAGTGACAGGGACAGAGAATTGAGTGACACTTGTAATGACCCCATTGAAGGGTGAATGATCAGTGTGGGGCCAGGGGTTTTAAATGGTCACCCTTCCCAATCGCCTGGCTTGTAGTAGTGAGCATAAAGTTATGGGCTCAAGTGCTGTGTGGACCTCTAAGTCAAAACCACTCAATGCTCATGGAGCAGCCTTTTTTTTGTCTGTTTTTATTTATCCTTCGCACTCTCGGTTCTTTCTGCTCTCCTATGCCGACCAGAACCTCATTTCTTGTCCGTCTATTTTCTGGGAAACCCTTGGGATTCGTGCAAATTTATGAACCACCGATCACCTTTAGGCTTTATCTCCATGTGGAATCACTAAACTCGTTAGATGGTCTTTATCATACATCTCCCCGGAATTTAATTGTCCAAGTCACCCTGGCTAGCTACCACCCTATTAATAATCCCTATGGAAATAGAATACTAGTTTCAATGGGATCATTAGAATAGAGCGTGTGTGTGAAGGGAAGCATATTGGGGTGGAGTTCAGATGAAGAAAACAGAGTGTGGACAAATGGTGCCGGCCAAGCGTGACAAAAGGAAGGAAAGGAAAGGAAAACAAAAGAATATACTAATTGTGAATCTGAAATTGCATAACCACCGGGACAAGACAGAAAATGACCACACAAATACTTGAGAAATCAAGTTGAGAAGAGATGGAATTGACTAAGGAGGGGTTTCAGGATTCAAACTGTGGCGGTTGTTTAAGGACAAAAGCAAGTGGGAAAAGGAAAACCGTTTGCTTGGGAAGCTAATGTTTTTGTTTCTTAGGACATGGTCACATGGGCACGACAAGTATAGGAGAGTAGATATAAGGTCATAAGTAGTGGGGAATGAAGCTGAATAATTTGTGGGGAAGAAAAAGATAAAGAACAGAGGAGGGCTGGGGAGGGTTGCGTTTCAGGTTACCGTGTAAGAAAGAGGTTTATTTGTGTGTGAAAATGTTGAGAGTACTCAATTATGAGCCACATCCAAACAAACAAGGTGGTAAGGGGAAGGTTTCCAATTGGTGAGGGGGACATGTGAGTGTCAGTCTTACCCTCACAATACGCACATATCGCTGTCGAATTTTCTGGGAGATGCCCACGTCAAACAAATAGAGTACCTTCGTCAATGCCCCAACGGTTCCGTTTTCTCGGGATTCGAATCCTTCAGAAAAATTCTCCTTCTCCGTTACAGTAAATACGAATGTTTTTTTGGGGTCAAAAATACGAATGTTGCACTGTTATGTTAATATATATGTCATAATTATTAGGACCGAAATTGAAGCCGGCAGGGCGAGAGGAAGAGGGCTCATATCTTAAAGTATTATTAAAGGTAAAACGAAAAGAAAGAAGTGTGACAGTGACTGTGAGGCGGCAGCTAGAGTAACGAAGGGAGAACATTGAGCGGTGAACGTGACGTGGGTTAAGCCGCTCAGCATACGGGATTGTCAGACTCAAAATGAGCGATTCTGATTCTGCCTTTACCCCCTAGACCTAGGTCTCCGTCTCTCATAGAGTTACAGTGGTTCATATTGGTGTGTTTAGACTTTAGATTAGTAATAGGAAAAATGATTTTTTTTTTTATCAGATTTTTGCAAATATAAGAGTAAATGTTAGATTGTGTAATATGATTTCGAATGATTTTTTAGAAGGTCGGTTTTGATAGATTTAAATTTGTTTGAGAGATTAATGAAAAAGAAAAGATATAAAATGATTGAAAATTAATAAAAAAATAGTTAATGTATTATATTGGGAAAAACTTGAAAATACAATAACTTAAATTTTACGGAAAAATCCCTTTTTAGAAATTTAATCGGTGATGTGAATGACCTCAATTAGAGTGCTATCATTTTTCATATATATTTATTAGGTTATTCATGACAATTAAATTCTTAGGGTATGTTTGGTTTGGGGGGAGGGAGGGAAGAGGAGAAAAATGGAGGGAAAATATTAAAAGGGGAGAAAACTTTTGGGGCCCCCACCACAAATAACTTTTCTCTCTCCCATTTTCCTCCCCTTCCCTCCCCTCCCCTTCCCCCCAACCAAACACACCCTTAGGGTATGTTTGGTTGGGGGGAGGGAGGGGAGGAGAAGGGGGGGAAAAAATGGAGGGAAAATATTAAAAGGGGAGAAAAATTTTTGTAGGCCCACCACAAATAACTTTTCTCTCTCTCCATTTTCTCCCCCTTCCCTTCCCTCCCCTCCCCCTCCCCTCCCCTCCCCCAACCAAACATACCCTTAATGGGGAGTTTTCCCATTTTTTCAAAAAAATTATTATTTATTATTGGATATTCTTATAAGTAATAATAAAATTGAAAAACTATCATTATTAAGTATTTAGGTAGTAGAGTTATATTTAGCATCAAATTTTTCATATATAAGCAGACTTATAATAAAGACCCAACAGTTATTTTAATAAAAGAAGGTGAAATCTAGTGTCTTTTCTTTAGGAGATATTTAATTTTCTTCCTTTTTATAATATAAGTTTCTTCTATCTTCACGATGAAAAGGCCAAAAACATAAAATTTTACTTTACGACTTAAAATAGCTTTTTCTTCTCTTTTTCAAAAATTCCAATTGAAAAAAAGGTTAACCCAAACATTATAAAGTTTAATCATGGCTTTATCGTGTTTTTTGCCCCTCACTTGTAGCTTTTACTATTTCACGAACATCTTAATAAACACAAAGCTTAATTTACTTCAATGCATTAGTCAAAGGTTGATGAATGTTGAGGAGTGAATTGAGCATATGATTTATTCTTTTAACTTTTTAGTTAAAAAGAAAAAAAAAATCATAGCTCAGGCCCCAAAGGTATATTACTTTTGAGCATACAGATTTCTCGAAAAAAATTATATTGTCCCAAACAATCAACAGCGCACTACTTTTCCTTTCTGCCTCCACACACAATTCCCGTCTCAATGTGCAAAATTGCAAATTTCCTTTTAATCCAGTTCTCAGAGTTTGGGTGTTATGCTTTCTAAAATTGAACTCTGGCCACATCCAAGTTAGGATATTTTGAGATAAAATTGATGATCCATTTATTACCTTTGACACCCCTCCTGCTTTCTATAGATGATTTATTGAGACAGTAAACCATGGAAACACAACTTAATTAAGAAAATTAAATGGAGTCAAAGAAGGGGATATCAAGGTACTATGAATGGTATATATTTTAATTTTTAAAAAAGGGAATTTAATTTGACCATACTGTGTGGAGGCAGAGAGTTATGGGAGTGAAGATGGGGACAGAAGGAGATAAGCAAAAATAGTGAGTGTATTGGAAATGAAAAAGGAATTGCAGCCAACATAAAAATGGGTCGGCCGTTGGTAGGACTGGACCCTAATGCTTCACACGCTTCCCTGTCCTCCCTCTCTCACTCTGTTTTTTTCATTACCACTATTTATTCTCAGCTTCACCCACAGTTTACTTAGAATTAAGAACCTCAAATCAAGCAAGTCTAGAACAAACACGTGCCTTAAACGCGCATGCAAAACTGTGTGGGGGATTGCCCTTAATATTTAAACACAAGTTCAATCCCCAATTAAGAAAGAGTGATCACGAGTTTATATTCTCTAAGCAAGACACAGGACTGTGGGAGTAAGAAGAGTGTGGCAGACCCCAGAATTAGACAAACAAAGGTGTGCTAATTAATAAAGCTAAACAAGGACCAGGCCAGAAAGGGCATTTAGGGATTGGAGCCCTACAAACTTAAAATAGGATACAATGACTGTGTCTTAAAAAGGCTGGATTCACCAGTTCCAGCAATCCTGGCACTACTGCTACAAAGAAAATGTTTATGTCAGTAGTTTATTACAGTAATCCATTTTTTTAAAAAAAAAATATAGGAAGAAACTGGGAAATGGGGCCAATAGTGATGGGGGTTTTAGAGAAGGTGAGGTTTTGACAAGGGAATGGGGACCAGATGCTCGAAGAAATGCGAGAAAGGGAATATGGGAGGGAATGGAAAGTTAAAAAAAAAAAAAACAAATGTTTGCTGATATGTTATTGGCCACTCATGTCCTCTTGAACCAATCATCGTCGTCCCACAATGCTCAAAAGACCCATCACTTGCTCTGCAACGCCCATTCACAATTAAACCATTACTTAATTCAATTGCTTGCTTGTGAGATCGGTAACTGTGTGTTTGGGTGAGTTTGAAAAATCATGGATGAATTGGTTTTCTTCAGTGGCGTGAGTGTAGTCCTTTTCTAGGTAGATGAATGGATCTGCTCTTATTTATGTGTTGTTGCTACGACATTTGTACTAAGTCAGGTGTGAACACAGAAGCATAAGAATTGGAAGATGGGGTTGCAAGCAAAATTGATAATTGCCACTATAATAACGTCTGTGACGTGGAACAAGCAGCCACCTCACGTCCACATTACAAAATTTCCCTGTCGCAGAATTCTATAAAAGTAAACTCAGCCCTCTTCAACGGACTGCCATTTTCTATTCACCAATTATTTCTTCACTTTTCCTATTTTTTAAACCCCGTCCAATACACACATATACATATATGTATATATGTGTGTGGGAATTGGGGTGTTCGCAGGGGAGGGCAGTTCATTTTATGGTAAAAAGGGAGCAGAAAAGTTAAAGAATTTTGATATTTAAATTATCAATATATCCCTCTCTCTTCTTATTATTATTTTTTGTCTTGATTATAAAGTATAAAGTAATAATTCCTATAAATAAATAAAAATAGTTAGAATCAATAAAGTTATCTTAAAACTTAAGTAACTTCCAATAGTACCTATCCATTGCATTAAATTTTAATATTATATTAATTATTACTCTCACCCACTAACTTTATTAATTATGAGTATACATAAAATAAAATAATTAATGGGATTTCAAAACAAGTAAATTTCCTTATAAAAATGATCAAATATACTTATTAATTGATGTCTTTATAATAAAAATTTGATCGAATATATATATTAGAAAAGAACCCCAAAAAAATCGTGGGCCAAATTAGGCAACCTAGTGATGTGAGCAATGAGCAGGCGCTCAATTGAATATTCCCTTTTGTTTATTCTGGATTATATAATTTAAGAGAAATATGCTACTGCTGAGTTTGAACCACAAATCTCATTTAAATGTGGGTGGCGTCGGCATTGAGAGTTGACAATAAAAATAAATTATATTGACTCTTCCTTTTTTTTTGGAAAACCTAAATTACACTTATATCCCTTTGACTAATAGAATTTCACCTACAATCCTTTAATTTTAAAGTTACTCTCAAATCTCAATCTACTTTTAATTTTACTCTTGTTAGAATTTTTTTTTTTTTTTTTTATAACACCTATTTCTTATAAAAATTAAATTATATAATCATGTTGGAAATTGCAATTAGGTTACATTGAGATGTGTGTATATATATATATATAGTATATCAAAACAAAACTCTCTTTTGCTCTATATTTGCGGGTAAATAATGGGTTTACTTTTTTTTTCTTTTTTTTTTGCGACTTTTTTAGGGAAAATCCTTTTATGGGACCTTTTTGGTAAAAAAAAAACCCAGGGTGTAACCTAGTTTATAGTAATAGTACACTCATATTCCATTAAAAAAAAATAGTACACTCATATTCCATTTAAAAAAAAATAGTACACTCATATTGTAAAAGCTGAGTTGTCTGATGTAAAGGAAATTCAAAATGTTGTGTATGAGGTAATGAAATGTACTGATAATATCAATATGAGCTGGCAAAAAAAACATTTATATATAAGAAAATAAGGTTAATTTAGCAAAAGCAAGAAGGGGAGCAAAGAGCAATTTTGGGAGCGCGTGGTTTTGGAATACAAGCGTGCCAAGGCACAAATCACGTGCGATGGGGTTTATATATAGCCATATAGGTATGAAGAGGAGGACGCACTTCACTCACTGCCCAAGCATTCAAATGGGCGTAGTTGATACTTGTAATTTCCATGACACTCATATGAGTTCATAAGCATAGAAGCAGGAGGGGAATCTAGGAGGAAGATTCTTCTGGTTTTACTAGTGCTTCTATATCAAAAAGCTGAGTGAGAGTGTGTGTGGTTGTGAATATAATTAGTTTGTAGCAATGGAGATAGAGAGTGAGATGAGGAAGTCAAGGTTTAAGAGGATTTGTGTGTTCTGTGGAAGCAGCCAGGGCAAGAAGAGTAGCTATCAAGATGCTGCTATTGAGCTTGGCAAGGAATTGGTATTCATGTTTTTCTACATTACTAATTTTTATATATTTGTCCTGTTTCGTTCACTCTCCAGCATTCCCTGTATCTTGTTTTGATGAACACAACCAGAAGGCTTTTTGGGATTTTTTTTTTTTTCTGGAATGCATTTCATACGCAATAGAGCTGAATCCGTGAAAATCCGATGAAAGTGGTTAAACTTTGTTACTTTGGTAAACTCGCTGTGTTCATGACGTGTTTGATACTTTTTCATGGTCCTCTGAAGATCAAAGTTTACATTGATCTGAGGTTTTCGCTTTTTGTTTTGTTTTGTTGAGTTCACAACTAGGATGTGTATGATGAAGTGATTTCAAAATTTCCTGTTTTTCACGTATCTTCTTGGACATGTGCTTCCCGCGTCCGCTTCATCTCTGAAGTAAGAAGGATTTTTCTGTTGACTGGGTAGCTCAGCACCTCTAAAGTGAAGAGTTTTAGGTTCTTGCAAGTGGCCCCCTTGCTGACTGAGAGTTAAAGAATGATTTCTCCAGGCCTTTTTACTTTTTACTCCTTCTTGGGGTTTGAAACTGTTAGAATGAAGTGTCATCAAATTATATTTGCAGATGGGTCATCATGAAAGCATTTTTTAGACATCATAGTATGGATAGCCAGTCTTGTCTGCTTTTGGTATTTCGCATTCCTAGGCTTGATTAGATTAATGGTGTGTCTGAAGGTGTCAAGGAACATCGATCTGGTCTATGGTGGGGGAAGCATTGGTCTAATGGGTTTGGTTTCACAAGCAGTTCATGATGGCGGTCGGCATGTCATTGGGTATGATTATTTTCTTTACTTTTTTTACTTATAAGACTTCCCCTTTTTTAAAATTTTCCTCTTTTCTCCCCCAAATATGTTGGGGAAAAGCAAGATCATTAAACAGAATCAATGAGTAATCACAGTTGCTTATGTGGGATTCTTTTTCATTTGACACTGATTTTTGTCACGTTATTGTCTCTTGGCAGAGTTATTCCCAAGACGCTCATGCCTCGAGAGGTATGTCTGCTCCTCCACATAGGAGAGAAACTGAGTATTTTTTTTGAAGTATTGCAGATTGCATTGTTTATTTGTTTCTCTTCATCAAGGCATCTATTTGATGAATATCATTATCAACTACTTTTACATAAATGAAAGCATTAATGATATCACGTACATGAAAGTTTTCGTCTATTTCCGGGTCCATTTTCTGTTGAGAAAGTTCATCTGAGTACATCCTCCTTCTCCCAGGATTGAGCTTCTTGGCAAAGCTCATTATTTCACTCTTTTTCTTTCTCCTGGCTAGTCAATGCTTGTCTGTCTATCATCCTTATTTCTAGAATAAATGGTTTTATCCCAATCACTCTGCGTCTCTTCTCTGTTTTTTTATTTGGCTAGCAGTTCCATCCAGACGTTTATCAGACAAGCAAGCACTGCGCAGGTTCTTCTGTTTAACTTCATTGGCATTTACTGGGAAAAAACTATTATTTCTATCCCATTCTAGCTAATCAATTTTTAGTTATAATTACTATTACTATCTGAGAAATAGGTACGGTAAGTGTATATAAAGAATTGCTGAATTAGTTTCCCTTTGATGCAACCCTTATAACCTGCACAGTAGTCCAAATCACGTGCCTTGATTCTTTCATTGAAATTGACCTTCTTGTCCCTCTCTCATCCTTGGTTTTCTCTGTTGCAGATAACTGGCGAGACGGTGGGAGAAGTGAAGGCAGTGGCAGACATGCACCAAAGGAAGGCTGAGATGGCTAAGCATTCTGATGCCTTTATTGCCTTACCAGGTCAGTCTTCAAAAATACAGTGCAGAGGCACAGCTATAAAAATTAGAATCATAAAGCTCTTTACTTTTTTCCTATTTTAGTACATAGGACTCAGGTATTGATCTTATCTTGAAAATACTACAAGTTAAAAAACAGCAAATGACATTTTTATTTATCAACCTATTCTACTTGCTATATATGTACAAGGTAACATACAACTCACAAAAATGTTTACCCACTACTTCCTATAAACACAAACAATAGTTATTTTATTTAACTACTTTTTGGGCCTAACATCATTACAAAGATTACCACGCCTAATCATGGATGTGGCTTAACAAGAGTTTTTAAGTACTTATATATGATTTGGAACTTGGAAGTGATTCCTAGTGGATAGGTTCGACTAGTCCTCCACTTACTAGACATTTTTTTGGCCAATGCTAAACATTGAAGAGTTGAGGAAACACAAGTGGGGTAGGATTTTTCTTTATTTTATAATGGCCTTCATCACAGGCAGCCATCTTTGTGTGCCACTAATTTTTCAGTTGGAAATTAAACATGTTTTTATTGAATAGGGACACTGTTGTAAAATCAGTAGTGCCTCCTGCAGAGTCCAAAACAGCTTTTCTTGATTTGAGAGCGACCGTTCGAACATATTATAGTCCTGACCTTCTATCATTTTACACTGAAAATAAGACCCCTCTGAGGCTCTGGGCAACTGTGCTTCTGGCTTCATGCCATTTTTTTCATCTCTACCTCAATCCTTTAAACCGTGACATTATTGATTATTGTACCAAATATTTTGCCAAATATAGTTTGATAAAGCAAGGGATAACTTTTTTAAGTTTTTTCAAAACAAAAAAAAAAAAAAAAAAAAAAAAAAAAAAACAAAATAAAAAAAAACAAAAGCGAGTGAGAACTTTTACATTGATAGCTTTTTTCCAAATAGCACCTGTACCTGACAGGGAATCATGCCTTACCCTTTCAAAGAGCTTTCTTTCAGTTGTTATATGTTGTTATTATTGCCCACAGCAATTGAGTGCTGAGAAACTAGTAAAACAGAAGAGGCATGTTATGGCAGAGTTGTCATTTACTCTTTATTGGTGGGACCCGATTAATGAAAGTGGAATACTCAGGTCAGGCGGCCCTAGAGTGGAAGAGAATATGAGTTAGAGGGTTTAGAAACCAAGTCAAAAGATGACCTCTTACTTGACGCTATGATTAAGAGATCCATTGTGGAGCTTTAATTTAATCCAGTGCATTGGGTTCCACAAAGCCAAGACTAACCACCATAGATGCCAAACAAACACAGTGACAAAATGATTTAATTTTTTTCCCTTAAATTAATACACTGTATACTTTTTGTGTGTGTGTCATTCGGATAGGCTATGCATTTTAATTTAACTTTATGAGAAACTCATACAAGTTACATGCAGGCGGCTATGGGACTCTAGAAGAGCTTCTTGAAGTCATTACGTGGGCTCAACTTGGGATTCATGACAAACCGGTAATTAACTAATTATATATTCATGTGCTAGGAGGAATCTTTATGTCTGTTTTATCCTAATTAGGCCTGGCATTCCTCAACTTGTAGGTTGGATTATTAAATGTCGATGGGTACTATAATTCCTTGCTCTCATTCGTTGACAAGGCCGTGGAAGAAGGATTTATTAATCCTAATGCCCGCCACATCATTGTATCAGCGCCTACACCTAAAGAGTTGGTCAAGAAATTAGAGGTAATTCAATTCAATATAAGCCTTTATTTATTCTTAACCATATATCACATAGGCTTGTGCTCTTCACTATTCATTTTGATATTCGTTATCTGAAGTAACTTTTCCTGTGAGAAATCAACTGCTTTGATCTCATTATGAAATTCATAGATGCAAAGATAATATTGAATTTTGAGATAATGACATAAGTCAATATCTTTTCTTTAACATGGCAATAATTAAGCACATCTCTGGTATCTAGTCCATTTTCCTTTTGTTCTGCTGATTAGTACAGATATATAAAGTTAACAGAAAAATAAATATGTCTGACTTACAGGATTATGTGCCCCGTCATGAAAGTGTTGCTCCCAAGCTGAACTGGCAGATGGAACAGCTGGGTTATCCTGATGGAGAGTATAATATTTCAAGGTAGTAAGGTTTTTTTCAAGTGGACGGAAGATGAAACCTGACAGAAGTGACTTTGAAAGTGGAAGAAGCTAATTTTTAGAATTATTCTTTTTTCTAATTACCTTTGCCGTTTTAAATTTCTCCTGTACATTACTGGGATTGACCTGAATATGTGAAACTTGTTAGTTTCCCACTTTTGAGAGTCTGATTTCTTTTAAAGTTGTAAGTAGTAGGGGCTTTTGGACTTCCTCTTCAATGTCAGTTGGCCTTTTAACTTGCCTTCAATGTGTTGCCTTTTTAACTTTCCATGCCACCTCCATGAATCATTTCATTTAAGATCAGTCAGAACAAGAAATTTATTAACTAATGTGAATGTCTTTACCTCAGTGAGTTTTTACTTTTTAGCCACTCCATACAATTATGGTGATGTAACAAGAAGAACCAGTGTGTAATAATTTCTCCAACACAGACCATCAGAAATTTTGATTTTATCCTTTTTATCTGAGGAAACACGATACCTCTGTTTCATCCTTGTGGATAAGGGGAAGGGGATTTGAGAAGAGTCTCGCAGGGTAGTACTTGTGTTGCTAGCAGAGAATCAATTAAAAGACAACGAAGAAGAGACAAAAAAAGGACCAAATGGGGCGAGCAAAGAGAATACATGGTCCAAAAGCTGTAATGGTGTTGTAAGGATCAATAATTAAGAACAGGAACAAGAAGGTGATGGGCATGTTCAAGGGCCAGTGTGTTTCTAGTAACAGGTATGATGAGTCCAAAACTCAAAAGGCGTTTGAGAGAGACAAGACTGTGCCAACAAACGACCGTTAACGGACGACAAGGGCCAATACTTGAGTAGTGGAACCACCATGGCAGGGCTCTGCATTCCTCAGCAACTACTCGGTTCAGTTGGATAAAGAGACTACAATTTGTAGGGCCATCTATGGACAATGCCCCGAGTTGGGAGGGCCTCTAGGACTTCAAACCCATCCTTAAAGATCAAGTGCCTCACTGTGCTAAGGACAATATGATAGCCATTGTTGGCCCCATTGAAACCTATCAATTGCCAGTGGTTGAAAACGCTGCCCTTTTTAGAATTGGAATTGTTGGTTAGGAGGTGATTCCAGAAGCTTTAAAATGGTATCTTCACTCATTTCTGATGTTATTTTTCAGTTTCATTTGATAAGAGGCGCAAACGTGGCAAATAAGGCTTGGAGGAGTCTGTCCCTACAAAGGGTCACATACATATAAAAAACCCCTCAAGAAAAGGCGCTTTCATTATGCAACAGAGTTGAAAAGGAAAGCCTTATGCGCAGATAGAGTGCCCTGTATTCAGCTTTATCCTTTACCATCGCTGTGAATGTTTCTTTAAGGAAAGTAAATAAATTTCAGAAAGGAAAGTTTTTAAACGAAAGCAACCTCATGACTGAGTACATGAAAAGAGACCATCTTGGTGGGAACCCGGCTCTTGATTTTCAAGCAAAGTGGAAAAGGGCAAAGGAAGGAGGAGAAAGAAGAGTTTAGCATCAGAAAGAAGCTCCTTTCAGGGCATTAGACAACCTGCGCGGCAAACGTAGGAGTTAATCTTGGCAAATGACTAAAATTAAGCGGGTGTCCTGGCAGTTATATATAGTGCTAGTTTTGGCAAACATTATAACACCCAGTAGTAGTAGGACCACCATCCAGCAAAGCACTTTCGAAGATTTATATATATACATGTGTATATATATGTGTGTGTGTGTATATATATATATGTGTGTATATATATATATGTAGGATCCTGAGTAGCATTATTTGAATATCACAGCCAATATCTGATTATTCAACGTATAAAGACAGCCATAAATAACATCCCCTTTCAGAAGGACTGACGACAGTCTCTAAAACACTAAAACAGTGTCCGTTGTGTGTCCGATAAGGAAGATATCAACATCAGTTAGTGGTCGTGTCTAGGTGCCTCCCCATCTAAAGAAATTAAATGAAGCTCTATCTCTACATGTGCAATAGCCTTTATAACCGAGTCTGGATAATTCGTTGTGGAAGCTCTCATTTTGCTAACTGATGACGGCATGAGACAATATACGCTAATTTTTCTTTTCAATAGAATTATAAATTAACGTTGTGGAAGCTCTCTTTTTGCTAACTGATGACGGCATGCAATATACGCTAATTTTTCTTTTCAATAGAATTATAAATTAACTATTAACTAATCACTTAAGTAAAACATCATGTCTTTTTAAGGTTATACGCTATATGGGCTTGCTGGGCTGCAACTAAAGCCAAGAGTCACCGGGACCAAATGAGAGTCAGAGCCTATTATGAGATGAACTGGACCGCGGAAGCAGATACATGAAGTTAAATATTTTAGAATCAACCATTCAAAATATGTATCAAAAAAAAAAAAAAAAAAAAAAAAAAAAAAAAACATTCAAAATATTCCAAGAAGCAATCAGCTACCACGGAAAGTTGCAATAAAAAAGCTTAACTTCTGAATTTGCGTGTCAGTAATTTACATTCAACTTAACAGGAATTTTGGATTCAACTTAACTCCAGCCAAAGCTGCATTTGGGGTACATCAATCTGCGACCACAAAGAATGGAACATGTAACTTGGTTATACGTAACTCAACAGATTTCATTTTGTCAGACTACAGAATGAAATGTGAGCTACCTTTAGCACACGTTTGAAACAAGTCACTAACTTGTAATCTACCAGCAAATTCGATTGTCAACTCAATACTGCATTAACAGAAACAAAATTAGAAGTAACGCATGAAAACACAGGTACTTCCACTTACTTGAGCTATGAAATTCAGTGAACTCCCTTAACTGTTTTCATTTATTTTTCCATTCACAGATGGTTCAGGTTCCATAGCATCACATCCGTTCGGCTCTTTTGGATTGCAGCACTCGACTTCCTTCTAAAGCCTAATCTTTTTGGGAAAAGGCTCCAACTTTTTTTCGTCTTTGCTAGCTTCTGAAGCTCATTCTTGATGCTTGAGCATTCCTTCGCAAGCTCTGACACACGTTCTCTCATGCTTTCGGCATCCAGTGCTGTCTCCAGCTGACGAGTGCCGTTACTCTTGGGTAGGCCAAGGGGCCCACTCGTGGTTTGTGAATTCTCAAGATTTTCAGAAACAAAGAACCAGCCAGAAATCGATGTGCGGAGACGAAGCTGTTCAAAAAATAGAACTTGCACAACTACTCGTAATGGAAGTCTTTCATTTTGCGCCGCATGGGTGCTTGCTTCCAATGAGAGTTTCTGGCAGTTCATGAGTCTGCAGATTTGCTCCCTTTCGGAATCTGTCAGCCAAGGATGTGTCTGGAGTTTCATATGGTTATGTTAAACTCACGATTTTTAACCAGAAAAGCACTTATTCTTTGAAAAAAGAAAAAAAAGTGTTTGCACTCGATATCCCTTTAGATAAATACCTTGAATGGTCTAATCTTATTCTTTATTTCTTTTTCACTTGATAGGCTTGTTAGGCAATATTCTCACCCCCACTTTTCTAGTTCCAAAGTTCTTTCAAGCAAAAATAATACTAACCCAAAATGATCAAGATCTTCACAATTTTAGTTAGATATGGTGTTGCACATTTTGGGAAAGTTCGAATCATCAATGTTAAATCATTCAGTCAATTGAAAGCAAGGAAGATGAACAGAAACACATTTCTAGCAGAGGCTATACAATCCAACATGGCCTTACCTTAAGGTATACGTCAATTGCATGATATAAACCATCTGAAATTGGCCTGGCATAATCTGGAATTGCAGCAGCAAGTGCCTGAAACTTGGGCAACTTCAAATTAACATCTGGGGCCACCTCAGCTAGATATCCATCAACCAAATTTGCCACCATTGTCATAGGTGTCAGTGCATCAGTCTCACCAGTCAGTGGCCCTTCTTCAATTACGCAAGGAGAAGCTGATACAGATGAAGGCTGGTATAATGACAAAAAATGATCAAGAACTCTCTGAATGCAGTCTACATCATAGAGAGTCTCAACTGAGTATCCCATGTTTGGAATGAGAAGATCCACAAGCATAGCCTGATCTAGTTGATATCCTACCCTTTTCTCCAAATGTTCTCTGCATGATGGACTTGCATGCAATATCATGGCTGTGCGAAGCAGCCTAAGCAGATTCTTGGAGGATGTGAGCCCCCGCTTGTTAGGAAGCAAGTTTACAATTTCTTCCAGTAGAGCCCTTTGATCTGCTTCAGAAGTGGTAGAAATGGTTGTCCCTGGGTTGTGATGATTTGCATCGTTGAAGCTTGATTGCCTGTTCATCAAGGGGAGAAACCTCCTAACATAATATACCAGAGATCCAGCAATATTCTCGGGTTTCATACCTTTTGATTCAATAGCTAAAATTAGTCTTTTATAAAGAGGTAGGCTTAAGAAGGACACATCCTCATACCACCAAGTTTCACCTAAAGTTGGGTGTTTAGTCTCAGACGAAATACCATTCCATAACAAAGCTCCTTCTGGACTCTGTGTGCTACTACGCCCTGCCATGGGCCAATTGAATAAGCTTGGATCTGAACAAGCCTTCATAGCCAAAGAATCAATGCATCTTGAGACAATATGGAGTTCTTCTGCATATGATTGGACTTCTTCACATGTTTCAAGAGCTTTTATGGAGTCTGGCCAATTACTTAAAACTTCCTCAAGTAATGCCTCTGTCTGTGATATAAGATTCCCTTCGCCATAATTTTCAGTCATTTGGAGGTATTCTGCTGCACATCTGAGGCTGACTACATTTAATGCCGTGATTTCAATTTTAACCCCATAGCAAAATTTGGTTACAAGCTCAAATGTTTTAGCTCCACCAGGCACATCATGAAATTGAAAAACGCAAGTTGATCCATCCTCGTTTGGGAACTCGGCAATGAGTTTTTTTATTAGCCCACTTCTAGAAAGCAATGGGAACTGCATAAAGAACACAAGGGGGGAAAGAATCTAAGTTCCAGCAAGAAAGTGTAGTTGCGTCTAGTTAACTGCGGACCAAAAATAAAAAGAAAAAAAATCACTGAAGAAAGTGCATGCATAGAAGAATCCTTTTCAATAATCAAAGTTCAATTAAAACAAGCACCTTGTGGAGATAAAAGGACATCTCGGCTACTTCGATGATAACATCACTTTGAAGTCCTGATGTGCAGATCCTGAATGTAAAAAAAATGTAGACTTATGAGTCGAAAGCAAAATGCAATTGTAAAGGCATTTCCCAGATAATGGTATCCATTTATGAACGCAATAAAAAATCCAACAAGTTCGGTGCGCTATAGACCTATGAAGGTGATTTGTTTGATGCCTGCCCACTACTTTGCGACAAATTAAAGTCTATGATTTTGGGAAAAATTACAAAGTGACGGTAAGCAAAGCATATTAGAAGCTTTGGATTTTATATCTTTCCCTGAAAATAACACGAACACGTTTTGAGAAAAGTTGATCAATCTGTCACCTCGAAATGATTTTACAAGTTGAGTTCCATAAAATCATTGCCACTGAATGTTATCGACCGTGTAATAAAAAACAAACGACAAAAAACAAAACCATGCGGGTATTTCATATGTTCTGCTATGGGGCAGTATTACACTGTATATCAGGAAACCGGAAATGTTGTTTTGTTTACTATTTGCTATAGCAGACCAAATGTTTGCTCATTCATCATCCGGTGATGGATTGGCACACAGAACTTACATTTTTCTCTTTGCAGGGCCAGAAGTTAGGCTGCGTATTGACAAGCATTTAAAACACCTATCTTTCTATATTTTTTGCAGGAGATAATTTCAGCATTTTGATCACAAAGTCAGTATGATATGACTAGAGGGACTTTGAGGAGGATGCTGAAAACTGAGAACCTCGAGCAGTTAAATTCCGAAAAGGAATGACCAACAACTAAAGCAGGGTTAATGCGTGATGGATCAGTTTAGGAACAGAAAGTAAGAAGAATTAGAAAATGCACATTGATGAAAGAAGAGCATGAAAGCACCGAATAAGGAAAGGCTTACTTACCAAGATTGGCCCTCTAGGCGGAAGGATTCGGATTTTGATCCCAGCTTGAGGAACGCCATTAGTTGCTTGTTGGATCCGAGAAAGGTAGGAAGTTAAATTAAGAAAAAGAGAGAAAGAAGAGGAGAGGAGAGGAAATGCGAAATGGGAATGAAGGAGGAGGAAGAAGGAGAGTGAAGTAGTGGTTTCATAAGGAATGTGTTGGAGAAGAGGTAGCGAGTCTAAAGCAAGTAACTGAAGCAGCGAAAGAAACGGTTGCCGTGACTATATCTAACATGGAAAGCTTCTTCACACTCCTTTCTCGCTCTCCTTTCCCCCATGTCACCTTCTCATGCGGCCCACATGAATTGCCACGTCACCCCCAACAAATCTCATCCATCTATCATTCCTGCATCTTCTACCCTCACTCTCTCACTACTCCATATCTTAATCATATATTTTCTCCAGTTTAATACTCCGGTCCTAATTTTATAGGACATATTTAACTAATTTTAGAGAAATTAAGGAGAGAAGTTAAATTAGTTAATTTTAATTATTTACCTAAAATGCCCTTATATAAATTTAAAATGACATAAGTAAAAGTAAATCAATAGCCTTTACCATATACTTCTCTAACTTAGAATTTTCCTTTTCACACATTATATATCATACATATGTGTGTGTGTGTGTATATGTATACATATAGATCTATATACATACACACACACATAAAACTTTACGCACATATATAAACAAATATAGACACATATAGGGGCATTTTAGGAAGAGATTGACAAAAATTAAAATATTGTCCTATAATTAGAACCAAAACAAATTCATAAATATTATCCTATAATTAAGACCGAGGGAGTATAAATTTTATTTACATTTCAGTTTCATTATCTTTTTAAAATAACCTTAACTTTGAAAGCTTGTAAACATTATTGTCTGTCGTAAATATTATATTATATAATTATCTCGTACAAGCTATATTAAGTATAAGCTATTAATGGCCAAAAAATAAAAAAGTTTAAGCTATTAATAGCATGACCTTTCTCCATAATTTACTACGAAAATCCTTTTCGGGGTCCTTTTTATTAAAGAAATTCTAAAAAAGGCTTTAAGATTCTGAAAATCCCAAAAAAGACTCCAAGAGTCTGAAAATCCCAGAAAATGCCCTTCAGAATCTACGTTAGTTGTTAACGGGTTTGATATAGTTGTTAACGGGGCTGATATAGTTGTTAGCAAATTGTTGTTAATGAGGCGATTTAGTTGTTAATGACCTACCTTAACAATTATATCATTTCAGCTTAACAACTAACGTAGATTTTGAAAGGCATTTTCTGAGATTTTTAGACTCTTGAGGTCTTTTCTGAAATTTTCAGACTCTTTGAGCCTTTTTTGAGTTTTTTTTTTTTTGATAAAAAAGGCCCTAAAAATGATTTTCCCTTTACTACGAACAAAATGCATAAATATTATGCGGATGCATACAGTTTCATTTTCTAATTTTACTATTGTCATTGTTATTACTGGTGGTATTTCACACCTCCTACTTTTCTATAGTCTAAATTTGAATTTTTGCTTTTTTTTTACCAGCGTAAATTTTAATTTTTGTTTATTTTGCACATTGAATAGGACAAAATAGTTTTTTAAAAAAATCAATGTGGACATTAAAATGAGAGGGCACAGGATGAGGAGTTGGGGGTCAGTTTTACTCCGAAACCAAAGGGTAGTTTAAAAGTTTAAAAAATGGAACAATTTTACCCCTATAGATGAGGTTAGTTTTGATCTTTAGTTAACCTGATGGACATTTTGCATCATCTTGTTATACTTCATTTTTTTTTAAAGTTAAATTGAAAACTTTAAAGTTAAATTTAAAACTTTCGTGCAATTTTAACAAAAAAATAATATAGATGACATGTGAACTATATTAGCTTAGTATATTTAGTCAACAAATAATCAAAATTAATTGGGATAACGGCCATAAAAAATTGCTTCCATTTTGAAATTTTTGGGGCAAAATTTTCAGGACAAAACTACCTTGTAATAAAAACTTTTTAGACGAAAAAAAAAAGGTCTGGAACAAGGCTCGAGTACATTGAGGCTCGGACAATCAATGTATTATTGAAGGCCTTTAATACAATCAATTCGTTTTGTATTAAAGGCCTTTAATACAATCAATTTGTTTTTGAAAAGGAGGAGGTTCGATCTGGAGGAAGAGGTTAGTAGTAGGCAAAATAATGGGTGGGTTGGGTAACCCGAGGCTAAACCCATAGCTCGACCATTTAATTGTAAATGGGTATGGGTTAGCCCATATACCGCATTCCAACCCATTTAAAACCGCGTAAATGGACTAAGACATAAATGGGTGGGTTAACCGCTTAGGGTTTTGGGTAACTCATTTACATTTGACTTGTTTATTTTTTTGAAAAAACACACATAAACATTAAGCATTCATCTAAATTGATCATTCCATTTTAATCTTCAAAGTTTAATAATTACAATTCACACAAAACAACATAAATTTAGACAAGTACCATTATTACATAATCTTAATGTTCAAACTCCAACTTTTAAATTAAAAGATTACAACCACAACTCTACAAGCTCATAGATTAATAAAATGACATGCTTTCGTTGAATCTGTATGCTTCAGTCTTCATCATCTTCAAATTCACTTGAAAGAATCTAGTATCTGACCTAGTACTAAAAGCTAATTTTAAAGATATTGTAGATACTAGTATACCCAATAAATCACATGCCAGTAGATTTAAAACTTGATACTTGGAAGCATTCACTTTTCACTATGCTAAAACATCAAATTTTGGATCACGAAAGCCAACTAATTTAGTTTGAAGATATTCATCCATTTCTAAAATCTTCTCTACATTATATGAAGAATCAATAGCAACTCACAACTTCGAATAGATAGAGCCACAAAGAGGGAAAATAAGCGAGATTGAGAGTTGATGACTATTATGGTTATGGATAAAGGTGGCTAAATACTCGAATAGGAAAGGATTCAAGGATGCTTTACACGGAATGCGGAATGAGATGGATAGTTAATAAAAAAAATTACATTAACATAGCTCGCCCATTTAAATCTTAATTGGGCGGGTTCTAACCCAACCCATCATAAAGTCTTTTTGGGCGGGCTCAATATGACCCAATTACACTGGGTTTTGGATGGACTCATGGGTTATGGTTTCGTGCTCAGCCCTACCCGTTAGTCAATGTGAGGGCCTCATTGGTGGACGCGATCTCTTTGAGCCAGAATGCTTCGAACCGCACTCTGTGTATCCCCCTTAGGTCCTTTCTTTGAGTGTAAAGAAGATACTCTTTGACCCCCCTCTAAACTAATGGGATCGTATATTGATGGTGTTTTACAAATATCCCAATCTAACCTTTTTATTTAAAAAAAAAAAAAAATCGTTTTGGAGTCGTATATTGATGGGCTTTGCTTTTTTTTTTTTTTATACAAATAAGATGAAAAGGAAATTAAAACAGAAACACTAATGGGGAATGCATCCCAGCATATCTCGAGTTATCCCAGTCCCAGAGATTAAAAACTCTGGACAAGCATCATAAAAAGCAGAGGCCGAGAGTCCTCTCTTCGCCAAGGTGTCAGCAACTGTATTTGCCTCTCTTGGAACGTGGCAGACAACCAGGATCCATCCTCTCTGCACAATTTTCCCTGATCCTCCATATCAGCAAGTTACCACTATCCTCTGACCTCTTGTTCTCCACTAAATTAACAAGCTCCTTAGAATCTGATTCTAAAATAACTCTGCAAAATCCCAGATCCCAGGCTAAATTAAGTCCTTTGAGAACAGCCCACTCCTCAGGCTCCAAAGCACTACATACACCCAGATAATCAGAGAATCCAGCGACCCATCTTCCTTCAATGATCCCGCAGTGCACCGCCGCAACCAGCTCGTCCCTGAGACCTTGTAGCCGCGCCATCGACGTTAACCTTGATCCAATCCTTATCAGGAGGTTTCCAAAGTAAGTCGAGATTGCTGGGAGATTGGGGCCCGTCAGAGGTCTCCTGTAACACCACAAAAGATTTCCAGCATCGCAGAAGAAACTCAGTCGGATGACTGTGTTTTTGAAAACCTTCATCAAAAATCTCTTTGTTCCTCCCCAGCCAGAGAAGTGGGCTCACTGGTAAGGTCAAAACAGTGGCCCAATATTTGTTGGGCTTGTTCCACGGACTCTGAAGCCCATTACACAATCCCGAAAGAACGTGAAGAAGCCCACTACGCAAGGAATCGTGAAGTATCTGAAACTACTCTTTGCTATATAAATGTCTGAGGTCGGCTCGGACGTGAATTTGCATTCGTCAATCACTAGGAATTGGGAATTAGGGTTTCGGGCTTTGTGACTGAGTCGAAGATGATTGAGGTTGTGTTGAACGATCGATTGGGTAAGAAGGTCAGGGTGAAATGCAACGACGATGACACCATAGGCGACCTCAAGAAGCTGGTGGCGGCGCAGACCGGCACCAGATCTGACAAAATTCGCATCCAGAAGTGGTACACTATTTACAAGGATCATATCACTCTGAAAGATTACGAAATTCACGATGGCATGGGCCTCGAACTGTACTACAATTAAGGTGTGTTTTTTCTTTCCATTCTTTTTATTGGTCTTTCTTTCGTAAATTGTTCTCTCTGTTGTGTCGTGGTTCTTGTTGTGACTTCTGAATGTCTTATAAACTATTTTGTTATCGATGAACTTGGAATCTCCTCGTAATTGTAGTGCTTATCGTAAGGGAGTCGACGATCAGTGATACTGGAACTTGCTTAGGCAAATATTTTTGTTTGCCCGCACGTCGGAACATCGACCTTTAATAGAACAATTTGATTTTGTTTTGTTGAACCCTTTGATCTGTTTGATTCCAATTGTTATGATTATGCATAGAGAATCCCCAACTATTGAGTATTTTTATTTGCCAACGCTTTCTCTGTGGACATATGTGAATGGTTGATTTTTTATTGTATTAGTTGTGATTGAACCTGGAAAATCGCTGGAATGATATTTAGTGTGGTTGTGGCTTCACAATCTGAAGCAAGGACACCGTGAACATGGCAGGTTCATCTCAGTGTCCCTGCTTCCAGGACTTTTTTTTCACTTTTTAAAAATACAGTCGCGGTAGTTATTGATTACTACTTGGCAACACAAGGAAACGTGGACACCATTTTAGTGGATTTCTATTTTATTGGAATGTATTGATTTTCGTGTTATTTTTATATTATCAATGTTCCCTAGAACCTATACACTTAAGCATCTTCTGTCAATTAGTTTGTTTTCTAAGCATCTAGCTCTAGGTACGTTACTCAATGCTTTGTGAATGTTGTCCTGCTGTTACAAATATGTCCCATGATACACGGAAGCCTTATAAGATGTTAATGTTGCCTAATGGGGAGGTACTACTGACCTTTATATGGCATTCTATGAATCTGATGTGAGATTTTGAGTTGATTTCAGTTGTAGTTTTTTGAACACCTTAGCATGTTATACATATAATCAGAGTGATTACCCAACCAACAAGGCTATAATTTTTTTTTCCCAAGTTTCTGTGGTCATCAATCATAAGGTGAAAGAAACATTCAGTGCCTGGGGTTGCACGTTCTTCATATTCATGTATGAATTCTTATCACTGTATCGATGGCATAACTGTACGAGTTTGTGAAACTCATGCATCACCTCTGGTTTTCAATCTCAAAAGGCTTGTTGATTGTATACCGATATTGGATTCAAAGGGTGGGGGAATTTTTCATGCTAGGACTGATGACTGACCTTGATTTATGGGTAATTAATGAGAGAAATTTTGCATATGCCCATATGTATTTCTGTTTTTTAAATGCTTCTGAGAACTAGAGTTGCATGAGCACGTAGAAAAAGGACTTCGAATTTTGGGCTGTTACTAACTTGATTATAAAGAATATATGTGATTTTATCGTAGTGCTTTTTTTGTGTTCTTATTAAATTTGAAATTAAGAACACACATTTCTTTTTGTGGCCTTGCATTTTGTTTAACTGTTTTCCTTTTTATTTCAGGGTCTTTATGTGGCGAGCGGTATCGACGTGTCGGATCCACATGTAATATATTTATACGGATATATTTGAGACTCGTTGGTTTGGAATAATGTATCCATATATATATCATTACTCGCTTCTGGGTTTTACATGTTTAGTCTTCAATCTAATCACTTTGATTGGCGAAGTGTCTGATGATTGCCAATTGCTTATGCCTCTTTTGCCCTCTTTTGACATTTGCCTCTTCCCGCCTCCTGGTGGGTTCTGGGGCCATGCTTCGGCTACATCAATTGTCAGTAAATGTACATTTAGACTTCTATGAAAGTTCTGGTGTGTTTAGATTAGAGTGTACAATTCTTTTGGTACAAAAAAAGTTTAGGTGGAGTAGACACTGGTAACCACCGAAAGTTAGGGTACGCCTCTAAGTTCAAAGAGTGCTTATAGAAATGTTTTGTACCTCCAAGTTCAAAAAGCGTTTTTAGAGGTATTTACAAATCATTTACCAATGAAACTCTTATATCAATCTGTGGGTATTGAACCTCTTGCTTTTTGAGAAGGCAAATGCTTTAGTCATCTGTGACACTTCTTGGTGGCACAAATTTGATTCAATTCATCAATTGTAATGTGATTTGTGTGTTGATATTACTTTAAAAGTGGCTTTGACAAAACGAAACATGTTTCTATTTAAATAGGGACATAATTTGATTGATCATGAATTTAATTAATAAAATAGATAAGTAAATTTAGTTATCAGTAATAAAAAGTAGAAATGATTTTTGAGAAATATTTATTTATTTATTTAGTAATAAAAGATATAGTTAATGATATGGAACATTTATCAAATGGAGCGCATGATTCTTAAATATTACCATACCATTGAAGTAGAATGAGATATGTAAAATAAACAAAGAATAATAACAATTTGGGGTATGACAAAGTGATATTCATGGCACATGACGAATCTAAGGTGAGGCCATGGCTTTCTCGTGATCATCCTTCTTCCTATCGCCCGTTGCTCGTCTTTTGGCTGTTCTCTCTCTCTCTCTCTCTCTCTTTTTCTCCACTTCCTTAAACCTCATCCTGCCGATCCTTTCGCCAATTTCCAAATGTTAAAACCTCACTCTATTCCGAGAATTACATTGAAAACTAATCATGCAATAGAATTGGGATTAGGACATAGTGTGGATGGACTAATGCTTCAGAATTATGTGAAGAATGTTTCCTTTAATTTTATTTTAAAACTAATTATAAATTGTAAACCTGTCGCCTCCCATTTTTCACAGGCCCCACCTCCATTTTCGTTTGATCCTCTTTTCCTTACGAAGACTTGCCTACCCACTGGCTTTAACATCTTTTTTCCATCTTGTTTTTAAGATCTAAGTAAAACCTTTCCTCTTCATTCTTCTACAATTCATCTTGTTTCTGAATCTAGGTTTAACTAATAAGTAAAGCTATAGAAGTAACATAATATGTTCAGGAGTTTCCACTGCATAAGTGCATATCATTGCATACTCTCTCTGCTACTGTGGTCTAGATATAAATGATCGCTTTAATTTTCACAGCATCGAATTGGATTCTGATTCAAATTAGAGAGTTTAAGAGGGTGAAAGAGAGAAGCTTTGGAAGAAGAGGAAGGGACTTGGAGCCCCGTTGATGAGAAGAGTTTATGGGCATGGGTACTTTGGTCATGGAAAAGTCCATCTCTGCGTTGATTTTTCAATACCACGGGGAGGTGGTAATGCCCAGTCCCATCTAAATGGTATTGCTCAATCTTAAGTATTTCTTATACCCCACTGCTTGGTTCGATTTTATGAGAGAAAATTACATTTAATCCTAATGCAACAAACCAATTACAACATTTGGTTTGATATATGTAATGTAAAGATGATTACATTTTGTAATCTCAATTACACCAATTCAGATTATATTGCTAGGGACTGATGAATAAGGATATATATATCCTGTAATCAAGTGAAAAATATCATTGGCATTATAATTTTTTAAATTGACCCAAGTGCCCACCCACTAACGTTACTAGGTATTAAATAATTACCAACATTAAATATTAAAAATTAATTAATAATATAGAAATTTAAAAAATATTCACCCATTAAAAAAATTATATTTCACCATTGGAAAATATTGACATATCCCATTGAATAATATTCCCACCATTAAATATAAAAAAAAAAAAAAAAAAAAAACTATGAACCAAACCTGCATAATATCTCTACAATTAATTATTTAAAAAAATTACTATAAAGTCCAACAAGTACACTGCACAAAATGAAAAATTACCATGAACCTAACATGTATGTTATATATATGTGTGTAGACCGGAACAATTTTGTGTCTTGCAACCATTCACATATATTCTCATATTTAATATAATCCAAACAAACGTTTTTATGCGTATACATCATCTTTCCTTAATAATGAATCAAATAAATTCATGAAATCATTATTTCATTACATTAATTCCCTCTGATTCCTTAAACCACCAAATGGGCCATTAGTGATTCGTATCAAACATGTTAAAATAAGCAATGTCAACACTAATCCTGATCCTCCAATTATCTCGTATCAAACATGTTTAAATGAAACGGAAGTTGTCAGTAATTAGTAATTACGGAACAATTGATACTCTTTTAACTTAGGGTTAAGTACCAAATTTGTCCCAGAAGTTTCTCGCCAGGAGCAATTTTGCCCTAAAAGTTTCATTTGGAGCAATTTTGCCCCTCCATCAACAGTCAACTAACGGTCAATCGGTCAACTAACCGCTTGGCCGTTAGGTTGTTAACGGAGGGGCAAAATTGCTCCTAAAGAAAAGCTTCGGGGCAAAATTGCTCTAAAAAACTTCCGGGGCAAAATTGCTACTTAACCCAAAAAAATGTTTAAAATGTTATTTTGTTAAATTTTTGGATACAGGTAGCCACTTTAATAAATAGTTTCTTGTTCAACTAGGTTGTCCTTACACTACAAAATGAATTTTATATTAGGTATCAATAGTATTAAATGTTCTTGAAAAAATGTAGGGCGACTCAAACTTTTCATACCTTAAAAATATAGTAATGTTTTGAGAAAAATGAAAAAGTAATTTATCATGAATTTTATAGTATCGGTAAATTTAATATATTGATTTTATATTATATACAAGTATAAATTACAATTCGGCCTTACTTTATCTTGAAAATATATTAGCCAGTAAGCCAACAAATCGTAATTCATGGTAAATTACTTTTTTTATTTTTGCTAAAACATTACTATATTTTTAAGGTATGAAAAGTTTGAGTCGCCCTACATTTTTTCAAAAACATTTAATATGATCGATACCTAATATAAAATTCATTTTGTAGTGTAAGGACAACCTAGTTGAACAAGAAACTATTTATTAAAGTGGCTACCCAGATCCAAAAATTAAAAATAAAAAATAAAAAACATTTCTAATATTTTTTTGGGTTAAGTAGCAATTTTTTTCCGGAAGTTTTTTTGGCAATTTTGCCCCTCCGTCAACGGTCAATTAACCATTGACCGCTGACGGAGGGGCAAAATTGCTCCAAAAAAAAACTTCCGGGGGTAACATTGCTCCAAGAAAAACTTCCGGGGCAAAATTGCTCCTCAAACTTCCTAAGCAAATTTGATACTTAACCCTTTAACTTACAAGTGAAAAGAATATAATACATTATCACAAGATTGTGCAACAAACGGGGGTAACTCTAGTTGTTTATTATTATTATTACTAGTATCATCATCATCATCTTATCGGAAACACTAGATTCTAGTATATTTACATGCAATTAATTTAATAGTTCTGGTATATTGAAAGTTTTATACACAAAAGTTGATATTTTCATTGATTCAATTGAAATCATCAACTTTACTCTGCTTGGCCCTTGAGCAGTTTTGTCTTTCATTTCATGATAGCATTCTCTATCTTTCTTCTTCTTTCATCGCGTGGGATGTGCACTTGGCTTAGACATCACCATCAATTTGTCAGTTAAGTTCTCCTCTAGCTAATGTTTGACGGTGACGGTTTCTCTGTTCTTCTACATTTTAATCATTTTTCAAGAGGAGCATGATTGAGTAAAACGCTGCAAGTAATGAGGAAAAGATCAGTGGTCAAGGTCAAATCACAGCAGCTTTGGTCATGATAAAATTCTAATCAACATCAGCCACTAGGCCAAAATAAACACTTAATTCTTCAGTTTCAGGCTGCGTTTTGACCAAAAAGGCATGGAACTAGTCGTCCTTAATTGCTGGGAGGGCATTTTGCGTGACGTTCATTTGTTATTACAATTTGTTAGTTAATGGCTTCATGTTATTACTGAGGCTTCGATTTTGTTACCTTTTATTTTACGAATTTATCCTTACCATATTGGCCGGTCTCAGGAGTTATTAGCCGCCTAAAACCGAAAAGCATGGCGTTACACGAGAACAATGCTCAGACGTACAGAAATCAAGAATAGTCGGCTCACATCATAACTGAAACTCCTAAATTAGTAGTATTAGACAAGGCTGTCTGAGACGGGTATACCCGAGTACCCGACCCTTATGTGTTGCTTTAACCCATTCATCCGTCCATATTTCTATATATAGACGTATTAATAATGCTCTTACCCAATTCTCTGCACATAAAACTTGCTGTTTATATGATCTCAATCAATCGTTATGTCCAGCAAACATCCCCAACGTAGAGCTATAGATGAGGATGATAAATCTCTCTACAATTGTGCAAGGAAGTATGGCATGATCGTGAAACAGGTACAAGTGTTTTCCTGTTGGGCCTCCACACTGTGAGGCTAACAGGCATATGTTTTTAGTCGTTGTCTTCAATCTTCCTCCAGTGAACTAACTCATACCTTTGCTGGTCTAATATGTTTCAGTTTGATGAGTTGATGGGGATACTGAACAATCCAACCAATACACCAAAGTCGACACGGGTAAGATATAGGAGTAGTATATCAGGTTGTTGTAAATTGTAATATAGCTTACACTTCTGCTCAGTCTGTTGATCTATGGACTGTCTAACAGAGATATGTTATATTTGCTGTGCCAATGTATATTCATTGGCCTACCTCTTTCAATTGTAAATAGGGTCGAAAAGCAAGTGCTTCGGGCACAAGCATGGCTGGTAGCTCGAGCCAACCTGAAAGCAATGTAGCACTAGCAGAAGCAGTCACCAGATTTCTGCAGGAACTTAAGAGTTGACCCCACAGATTCTTCTGGATTCTCAAGCACCAAATAAGGTTGTTTCCCAGACTAATGAACAAGAAAGTTAGAGCCTCCGACCACACACACAAAATTCTCTAGTCTAAATCTAACATGCAATTATCAGTCAGTCAATAACTCTATCATGTGCAACAAAACAATCCATTAGTCAATGACTATCAAACAGTCAATAGCTCTAACCCTAACAAAACAATCTATTTCTTCTTTGGACATAATCTGGCCCCTAAAACTGGAATGGCTGCAAGAGGAGATCATTCTATTTGGCATATATAAAAAACATCATATACTATTATGCATTCATATTGGCATTCCCTATAAGTGTTATGGTCAAACCAAAGTATGGCAAAGATGAGATGTATGAGCTATATAGGACCAAGGCTGAGTGAAGTGGCAGATGAGGTGACAAATTGTACGATAAAAAATGGTCGGTGCCTCTAAGGTCGAAATTTGTTATTGCAATTCGTACAATCAAAATTCTTTCATGCTTGAAAACGAAGGGCAGGCTCCAAATATCAGTAGATCATCCATTCTTGAACAGCCACTTCTTGAACGTAAAGCTTTTAATCATCAGAATAATGATTGTGTTAGACACCTTGATTTTTCCTCTTCAAGTTCTCGTTTTAATGTTTCCACCCTTTCAAGTAAGACTGCATTCTCCTGCTAATTGGGAAGGTCGTAGTAAATTCAAAATGTCAGAATACGAAGGTAAGTTGAAATGAAAAATAAATGAGAAGGGGCAAGGAACACAAACGCAAACACATTTTTTTTTTTCAATGGAACGCAGAGACAGCATTAGATTTAATACTATCAAACCGACAGCTAAATTGCTACTTAGGATATAGCAGTTCACAGAAAGATTGACAAAATTGATTCTAGTTTCTCTAGCATAGAGAAAGGAATATATAAGAGAAGCAGAAGAAAGTACTCCTATATCTCAATTGGTAACTTATCAAAATATACCTTCTGCAGCATTGCCAGTTTATGATTAACACTAGAAGCATTATCCAGCCTCAGAGAGGAATCCTTAAACTGCCCCATACGCAACTGAAACGTAGTGTCAAGGACATTGTAAAAACATATCAATTTCTACTCGTTTAATTCATCAAGTACCAAGACGAGTTAAAAGCAATTGATATGAACAAGTATATAGCCTCAACCTGCCTACCTGCTACGAATAAACAGGAGGAGGAGTTAAGCATCAATTGGAATTGTAGAAAAACTGAAACATAATCCTATCGTTCATACTGTAAGGAGAAAAACGAAAATCCAATAAAGAATGCATACCGCTTGAAGTTCCTCAAAACATTTCCTTGCCTTATCTACTTCCTCATCATACTTTAGCCTCCATTCAGCAGATTCATCCATTGCTTCCCTGTTAGCTAGATCAAACTGTCGTCTGCAAGCATTTCAGAGGATGAAAACTCATTGTACAAGAAACTGGACAATAACTTTGAAGATAATCAATAACTCAAATACTAAGCCAAAAACACAAATTAGATTCCCAAAGTAATCTTGGAACTTCATCTAGTATAAACCAAAATATCATAATTCTAACCAGTAGAGGGACCTTCTTCGGAATGGAAGTCCTCAATTGGTATGAGTCAAATCCGGCAAAACTTAAAAATAAAAGGTATACGAATTACCAATGCTGATGGGTTTAACTATGAAGAAATCAGCAATGCTTTGCAAGTATATCCATAAAACAAAAAAGGGGATACTTTCACAATGCTCTTATCATATATATATATATTGCAAAAAAAAAAAAAAAAAAAAAAAATTTTGATAGATTGTTAAGGAGATGTACAATCCAATTAAAAATCTCACCGAAAAATCTATAGTTATGATGGAACAAAATCATGGAATTGGCATGGTGAGAAGAGTGAAAAATCTATTTTGTCAAGGGGAAAAGTGACAGCTACATTAGCCTTAAAGATCAGTAATTTAGCCCTATTGCCAAACGAGGATTTCAAAGCCCTATGCTGAAAAAGAATAAAGAAGAGGGTTTTGTTTCTTTTTGATACCACAGAAGAAAAGCATTCGAACCGAGTAAGTCTAATTCCAACGTCAACATTGATATTTTCCAACGGACCGAACTGAATTAAATTGGTGATCTGAAAGAATGTAAACTCTAGTGGTCAAGCGATTGCGGAAGGATAATGTTGAGAGTAAATTGATGAAGAGGACGAACCTCAGTAACTCGGTGTCGTCGGAAGAAACATTATAATCAATAGCCCAAAGTCTGAAATAGACGGCAGTTCCCATAAACATCAGAAAAGCCAATCCCGCGATCAAAGACCGCCTCCTTCCTCTCATCGTCCCCGTATCCTACTTTCCTCTCACTCTATCACCACCTCCGATTCCGGGCCGGAGCTCAGATTAACTACCGTCGGATGCCACTGCCAATCTTCCAAAAACACAGCCTAATTGGTCCTTTTCCCTTTGAAGTCGACACTACGCAAGACTTGCTAGTGAAAACAATCGAAGTGTATAATTCATTTATAGTATCTCTCTGTTTTCTGGGGTGCGACAAAATTTCCTTGATTTTTTATTAGAATTATTATGTTTATAATTCTTAGGAAATATAGTGCATGTCTAAAAATTTCTGTATGGAAATATATTACATGAAATTTGAACCAGAAAAAATTATATAGTGGTCAAGAGTAAGTTAAAATTAAGCATACGTTTTGGGTTTTATTATAAGGTATTTTGTCCTTTTTATAAGGCACTTACTTTCTAAGGAGTATTAGTTATTTTTTTTCATTTATACCCATAATTAATAAAGGTAGTAGATGAGAGTAATAATTAATATAATATTAGAGTTTAGTGCAATTAGTAAGGGTAAAATTAGAAATTACCTAAATTGTAGGACAATTTTATTGACTTTAACTATAATTATTGATTTGTGAAAATTGTTAGTTGGTGTCTTATAATAAGGATTAGAGGAATATTATTAAAAGATTAAAAATATAAAATGCGCTTTTTTTTTTTTTTTTTGGGCTATGAAAAAATGTGCAATTTCAAGAGTGAGGATATGGTTCATGGAATCCTTGTTGGCTTGTACGTGTATTGGTTATGATCCATTAGAGCAAGTCCAGTCGAATTAATGGTCAGCAACAAGCTTGGGTTCTTTCTTGCCACTCATCCCCCCACAAAGTCGATCTAATTGGCCCAATGTCAAAAATAAATGTATAATTTTTTTTCCGGTAAAGATGTAAATTGACTAATAAAATGTACCTAACATAAAATTTTTTTAAGTAGACCATAACTACAAAAAAAAAAAAAATTAAAAAGTGCAAAATATCACAATATCGTTAGAACTAAAGTAACGGGGTTGCCAGCGCCTTAGTAGCGCAGTGGTATGGGAGCTTGGTTCCCTTCCCCCATGTCCCAGGTTTAAACCCTGCCCCTCCCCTACTATGTGTATCAAAAAAAAAAAAAAAAAAAAAGTAATGGGGCTACTTTCCCCACTATTTTTTTTAAAGGGTCGTTATTTTAGTTCTAACGGCATTGTAATATTTTGCATTTTTTATTTGTTAATTATGGTCTACTTAAATTTTGTGTGTGCTGAATGCTCATGAGGTAACACTTTATTAGCTAATCTATACCTTAACCCTCATTTTTTTTTGGTACACATAAATGTGCTGTTGGTTTTCGAGAAAATTGTTCCTTGAATTGATTCCAAATAACCTGCACATAGAGATCAACGTAAAAATTGAGCAAAAAAAAGAAGAAGAAGATATATATACTTTTGTGAAAGGGATTAGATATAGAATATATTGCTTAATGGGGGATGCTTCAAAAATTTAGCTCCAAATTCTTGTATCAAATAGGGACAGCGCTAAAATAAACATATTTTTATGAATGGGTCCGTCTGTCTTATAAGGAATGAGGCTTAGTTCTGTACATATTGGTTTAATACATTCCTTTTTGCTAAAAAAAAAAAAAAAAGCAGCTAACTGTTTCGTTTGCACACCAGCCATTATTTTATGGAGCCTTAATTAAACATTACACACCAAATCCGACTCAGATTGAAGGTGGAATCCATGGATCAAATCAAAATATGTGGCTGGTAAACATATTATGTGGTAGCTGAAGACTTGTTAGAAGGACTATATTGATTAACGTAAGCAACCCAAGTTTGGTAGATTAAGAAGGCATGATTTCCAAAGACTAAAGAGAAAAACCAGAGAGACAAATCAACCAGCCCTTGTTTGCTGGCATCACATTAATTCTCCTGAAAATCAATTCAATATTCTCTCTCTCCCTCTCTCTCTCACTCTATATATATATATATATATATATATATAGAGTTTATCGTTTATATCACTTCGACATAAGATTTTGTTAAGTCACCTTAAAACTACATCGTTTTGGGAGTTAGGGGAATTAATGAAAGGTATTTTGATCAAATTCATATAATAAAAATAAAAATACCAAAACATCTTTCATTAATTTCCTAACTCTTAAAACGACATAGTTTTAGGGTTAGAAATTAATGAAGGATCTTTTAGTAAAATTCATATAATAAATTCAAACATAAAAATATCAAAACATCTTTCATTAATTCCTCTAACCTCAAAACAACGTAATTTTAAGATAACTCAACATAACTTTATATCACCAAATGAAATGACATAAACCATATGTGTGTGTGTATATCATTTAATTCCTGGTTTCTTCGTCACCGATGTGGACGTACAACCTGCCTCATACTTCCATTTTTCTACGTTTTTTAATGGAAACTCTTAACTCTAATGCCTTTTGTTCACCCCCTCCCTTTTTTTGTCCATTTTATGTCACTTCATTCAGTCAGTCCATTGGTCAAGCCAATACCCCCGAAATTAGGGGTGGAAATATATCCTACCTATCATAAAAGTCCATGGTCTAACTTATATTATTAGAACCTAACTTTAGTATGTTTCGTAAAGGCTAATGCCCATTATCAGGTATATTTAAATAAACAGATAAAGTTTATTTTCATAAAACCTAACTTATAAGTTTAATCTATTTAACTTCTTTTAAATGCCTACACCTAACGTTTACTTTCGTATTAATCATTTGACTCGACCTCTTTTTTTGGATATGGCAAGCCTAGTTCACTCCATCTCCCTTGATTTGGCATATCCACTAAAGCATAATAATTATTATGAGTTTTAATGACAAATGTAATATTATAATCTTAATAGAGGAGTTTGTCTCTGGGAAGAATAAAAGGGGTAAAATATGGTTTTACATGCTCTTTTTGTTATACTTGGTCGATTTAAAAAAAAAAAAAAATCTCATTAGTCATAGACTATTAGTTTTTTTTATTCCTATTTGTTAAATAATTGTTGTCACTATATATCCTTTTCTTTTCCTTACTAAGCTCTTGTATTTCCATGAGAATGGATGCTATGTATTTTAGACATAATGTAGGATTGTAAATAAGTGTGAATGATTATATATAAATTTGAAGCATAGACTTTAAAGGCTATTTAATGTTGGTATTTAAATAAGCTTCAGGCTTTTTTATGTCTTATGAAGACCCAGACCTAAAAAAAAAAAACCTTATATTTAGGTTTAGACCCAAGTTCATACTTTAAATCCTTGTTACTGACTCAGAACTATTTAGATAAAATCTAATTTAGGTCTATATTAGTTTACTTCCGTCCCTACCCAAAATGAAGCTGGGTACTTGATGTGATTTTTAAAATAAATAAAAAAACCAAAAGGAAAAATAATTAGATTTCATTCTTTTTCTTCTCCCTTATTATCTAGAAGACGCAGCTCAAAAATAGTTAACAAACACTTAGAATAACTAATCACACACATTCTTAATCCGCCCCCGATTAATTGCTGAACAAAATACTGAGTCCAAAATCAGCAGCCAAGCACGTACGAGAGCTCCATTTTACAGCTCCCAAATTCAGCTTTTGGTCAATTTTATCATTTTTTTTTTTAAATGAAATAAACAACGAGGGAAATACTTACACACTTTAAGAGCTTCATTTTATCTATACTCTAACTAATTAAAATATAACAATTTATCTTATTTTAATACTACATAATAAATAAGTCATATTGAGAAATTCAAATTTTATAATTTTAAAAACATAAACTTTATGATTTAGAAAAGCAAAAAGATGTAATTTCCTCCCATTAGTTGTTTTTTAAAATCATAATTTTTTTTTAGATGATTCGTCTATCACATAAAATTAAAATAAGGTTTAATATTTCTGCTTTCTTTAAAAATATTTTTTCTCAAATTACACTCACATAAAAGTGAATAGGTTTCAATTATATTTTCTCTTTCTTCTCTTTATAATGGGACTCACTCATTTTTATTTAAGTATGACAGAAAAAATGTTTTTGCAGTAAGCAGAAAACATTAAACCCATTAAAATGATAAATTACTATATTTTAATTTAGGGAAAATTCCAATTAAATACCAAATGAATTTGCAAAACCCTCGCCAGGTGACGCGAATTTGCAAAAAAGACTTAGAGGTGACAAGGACTTTTGGGGTTTTGCAAATTCGCGTCAAATGACCATTTTGCCCTTAGAGTTAAATCATTTAAAAAAAAAAATACCCCTCCCCCACGGTGGGCCCCACCGCCGACGCGAATTTGCAAATGATTTAACCCTAAGGGCAAAATGGTCATTTGGCGCGAATTTGCAAAACCCCCAAAAGTCCTTGTCACCTCTAAGTCTTTTTTTGCAAATTCGCGTCACCTCTGGGGTTTTTGCAAATTCATTTGGTATTTAATTGGAATTTTCCCTTTAATTTATTTATTTTTGCTCAAATATATTTTAATTTGTTGAGTATAGGTGAAATGACATTTCCAAAATAAAGTGTGTAAGTGTTTCTTGGACAGCAGTGGGGAAAATCTCTTTCCTACCCAGCATCGGTAGAAAATATTTTTAGGAATGGCGAAAATCTTGTCAAGGAAGATTGATTCCTTCCTTTTTTGGTTTAATTTTATCGGGATAAAGACAGCACGCATTGTTGCGTGTGCGCTTAAATATTTGGTGAATTATTATCATTTAGAAGTTGGAACTGCGTAATCTGATATTCTAATCATAATTAAACTTAATCAAATCTATTCATAATTAAACCAATCACTCACCAACAGTTGACAATCTCGTCTCGTCCTCTTCACACTTCAACGTCACAATCTCCAGCAACGAAAGACTTTCCCGATCGGGAAAAGCACCAAAATACTATTTTTTTTACAAAAAAACTATATCTAATTAAAGTAGATTGGAAACATTTTACCAAAGTAATGTAGTTAGTGGTGTAAAGGGGATTCACGTCACTAGTGGCATAAAAAGAGTTCACGCCTATACTTTTTTGTACTTTTTGTGTCAGTAGCGCCACTAGTAGCGTGAAAAAGGTTCACGCCACTAGACGTCAATCAGACATCAGAGTTGTGTCAGTGGCGTGAACCTTCTTCATGCCATTGACAAAAAGTACACTTTTGTGTTAGTGGTGTGAACCCCTTTTACGTCACCAGTGATGTGAGCCCCTTTTATGCCACTAACTGCATTATTTTAGTAAAATGTTTCCAATCTACTTTAATTAGGTATATTTTTTTTAAAAAAATTAGTATTTTGGTGCTTTTCCCTTCACGATCTGTCCTCAGTACAGTGCAGCAGATTCATGGCGCTCTGTGGAGATTTCGCGCAACTTTGCCTGCGTTTTCGACAATCAGCAACAACCTCAGTCTCCCGAAGCCCTTATCCTTCCTCAACCATGCTTCTCGCAATTTCTCTTCCGATTGTGAGGGAAAATATGAGGCGCTTCACAAACATGTAAATGACTCGACTGAACTTGCTAGTTATGGCAAACTTTACCCAGCCATAGTACGAGATGAAGAAATTGGGTGTTGTCTTCGGTTATTGTCAATAACAACAAAAATTAACCCTGTAATTATTGCCGAACCTGGTGCTGCTAAAGTTGCAACTGCTGACGGACGGGTTAGCCAAAAAGATAGTGCGTGGAGATGTTAGAATTTGAAGGATTAAAGTAAGGAGATGCAGCGGCTACAACTGGCGAGATGGGTGCTGGTAACTTATTGAAGACGATGCTTAGGCAAGGTGAACTTCGATGTAGCGAGTACAGAAAGTGCAATGAGAAGGAGCAAAGAGATCGTTTAGCCCCACTAATATTTACCAATTACCAATGCTCAACTGGAAAACATGGGTTTGTCGGACAACCTTGTATCTCAGCAGCCGAAGGTAGCAGGTGACTTAAGTGGACCTGTGATGGATTCTCTCTTGGACCATGCACGAAAGCACCAGAATGAAATGGGCAATGAATATACTTGTGTTCAGCATATTTTGAAAAGCTAGTTGAGGTAAAAAATGATTTAAAAAGGCTTAAATCTTATTGAATATTATAGATCCATACACACACAATAGTTTGTGATAATTGTTCAGAAAAATTTAAATTTAAATGTGATAAAAAAATTAATTATTATTAAAAAATTAAAAAACCCCAAAGTCCTTAATTAAATATATTTAATGGATAAAATTCTATATAAATCAAAATGCATACAAATGTATATGAACATGTTGATCCTAAATAATAGTACATTGATAATAGGATCATGTATTTCTTACAAATTGGTCTCTGATTCTATCACGAAAATTATTCATTTATGTTGAACATAAGGAAGGAATATTTGATGAGGATATTACATCAAATGGATCATTATTATCTTCAACACTGATATTTCCTCATTCACCTTGAAAAAAATCCATATCCGTTTGGGAATATCTCCAAATAATTAAGATTATATATAACCATTGTTGCACAAACTATGTGAACTTGTGTTTTGAAACTATATGAGTGCATATCTTAATTGCAAAATTTGAAACATATTCTTCCAAACACCAAACACCATTTTATAGTGCACCTCAAACTTAAATAATTGAAGAGTTTATTATGATTTTCAAATCTTGGTTGTCACCTGAAATTTAGAAGGTAATAACGCTCATGTCTATACGAACCAATATATCTAACTGAAATACTGATTACCCAAGAAATCGCAGAACCGAGAACAAAGGGAATGAAAGCAAATCGATTACTAGGAAAAAGGAGCAAATGAACACTGACATAATCAAAGAGCAAGAACCAAGGAATATCATATCGAAACAGAACAAATTGTAGAACTAAACCTTTGTTTTCACAAGAATCATGAACTATGAAACATAACCATTAATAATTAAATAAAATTTAAATATAACACTGAGGAAGTAACAAACAATAGATCCAAAGATCCGGCCAGAGAAGCATGCTTTTTTGGGTAACAAACAAATTGCAAGAAGAAATCACCAGGGACAAAAATCAAACCGAAGATCCAGCGAGTTGCAAGATTAGAGAAGGAGAGCTGACGAGTTTCAACGGCGACGCAACGCTATCTCAGTGCAATGGACTGTGTCTGGTGATACTCTAAGACAGGGTATGAAGAACATATTAGGAGGTGAGACTCGTACATAGCAGGAAATAGACTGTACAATGCAGGCGACACAACGCTATCGAATCTTGGTGAGACTTTGAGGCACGGTTGAGGAAGAGAAGAGGAGTTGAGACTCGTAAATACCAGCTGAGACTTTCGACAGGTAGCTGGTATGGCAGGAAGAGGAGGTGTGGGAATTTAATTTCTCATTCAATGCTTACTGAGACCGGAATGCAAATCAGAAGAATGGGTAGCTTGTTTGGCTGGAAGAGGAGGTGTGGGAATTAATTTCCCATTCAATGCTTCCTTGAGGCTGGAATGAAGATGAGCAGAGGAGCGCTGAGGTAGTTCGTATGCCAGGAAGAGGAGGTAGTTCGTATGCCAGGAAGAGGAGGTAGCTCGTGTGTTGTCAAGAAAGGACAAATGAGCATGAGTTGTGGGAATTCACTTTCGCATTTAAGTCCAGAAGTTGTAGAGAAGTTGAAACCGTTGGTCGAGTTAGCCCCAGAAGCTTGAATTTCGGGCTTCTCGCAGGAGGAGCCTTTTTCATAAGTCCATTCAACGCAGAAGCTTTACCAAACACAGTAAAATGAGCTTCTTTCCCTCAACTGAGCTTTTATGCACTTTCACTGCATTTTTTGCCCTTACAACGCCATCCCAAAACACGCTTTAATGTGTAATAATTACACCGTGGGGACATTTATGTGATGGCATTTTTTGCACTATATATAAGCATCATTCTAGAAGAATTTCGTAATTTCTCTTGGAGTTCTACTTTTCTGTAGGCTGTAGCCTCTAGATTACTTTTTAGGGCTGAGCATGGAACCGCAACCCTTGAGCCTGCCCATAACCCATGCAATTTGGCCATTTTGAGTTTGTCTAAAAATGCCTATAATAGGTTGGGTTGAAATTCGTCCATTTAAAACTTAAATGGACACACTTTTGGGTTATCCATACCTGCCCATTTAGTTATGTATATTTGTTTTATTAACTATATGGATATTTGGACAATAATATGTCACATTGTCATAAAATACACTTAGAGTTTGAATATCAAAATATGTTATGATGACTCTTGTCTAAATTTAAGTTCTTTTGTGTGAATTATAGTTATTGAATTTTGAAGATTCATATTTTAGAATTTAGAATAATACATTTGGGTGAATACTTAATGCTTATATATGTTTTTTCTCCAAAAAAATAAACTTATCAAATATAAATGGGTTACCCAAAACCTAGTTACGTCCATAAACCATTTAACATAGGTTTAAATGAGTTGAGGTATGGGCCCATTTATATTAAATAAGCCATTTAACATAGGTTTATTACATTCTGACTGCAATATAGAGGCTTTCTCTTACTTTATGAATTTGCATTGGCATCTTGTCCAAGGGACCCCACAGTGCATTATGGAATTAATTATGTTGTTTTAATTTGGTAGATATGCTTTGCAGCAAATATGTTAATTGTCTCACTGTTAAGATGATGATTATGCCAAAAAAACAGGTGATACGATATTATATTTTAAGGTTAAGGTACATATTTCTTTTTGAAGCTTTCATTTAGGAGCACTAAATATTCAGAAGTTTTTTTTTTAAAAAAATCAAATATTGCTTTGGAAGTATCAAAGGTGGAGCAATGTTAACACGCATTGAACGTTGACCATTAATGCAATTCTTGTTTGACTGAATTTTCTTACATGGCAGCCACATAGGATTCCCTTCTCTATGCCTCATCATCACACCTCGTCATCTTCCAAACTCTTCGTCCTTATCTCTCTCCTTTCTTCCTTCTTCCTCACTGTTGGCTCCTTCTTGATCTGCACCACAACTACGGCAGACCTCTTCCTCTTGTTCATCATTCTTTCTTCTCCACCTCCTCCATATCAGATGCCACTTGATTCTTCCTCTTTCTTCTTTACGGATCTGGGCATATGTATTATTATTAAAAGATTAAAAAATATAGAAAATGTGCATTTTTCAAGAGTGAGGATATGGTTCATGTAATACATGTAGGCTTGTACATGTATTAGTTGTGACTTGTCATCCATTAGACCAAGTCCAGTCTAATTTATGGTCAACCACCCACCAAGTCTATCTAATTGGACCAATCTCAACAATGCTTCAATTTTTTTTGTTGGGGTACAAATGGAGGTTGCTATTAGTTGCCGAGAAAATTGTTCCTTGAAATGATTCCAAATAACCTGCACAGACAGATAAACGCTGGAAAAAATGAGATATATTTTTGTGAAAGGGATTGGACGTATTGCCTGATGGGGGATATACTTCAAAATTTTAGTTCCAAGTCAAATAGCCACACCATTAAAATAAACGTATTTTTATGAATGAGTCAATTTCTTATAAGAATATCAATATTATTATTTTTCTATAAAAAAAAATTAGGTGAGGTCTTGGGGCTCATCAAGGCAAAAGTATAACTCCGAGCTTAAAGAATGTTGATAGAGGTATTTATAGATCATCAATCACCAATAAGATTCTTACATTGGTGAGAATTGAACCCACAAGCTTGTAATTACTAGTCAATCTATTTACCAACCTATTATTATTTTTGTAGTATGTCCTCTTGTTAACTAAACCACCAAAGCTGGTAGACTTATCAGATCTATTGATGGAGATGCTTAGTTTTATATCACTCTGGTCCTATTTATAAATTTATTTTGATCAAATCTCACATGCTAAGGAAAGGTAGTTAGTTCAATGATTATGAGGAAAATTTTTAACTTTGACCTAATTTATGACTGAATATTTTTCAACTGTTTCTTCTCTCTCTATATTTATGAGTACAATTAATATGAGTAAAATTGTCACAATCTCATTTATTACATAAAATTGGACTTATAAATCGAACCAATTTTTTTTTTTTGTCAAAATAAACTTATAAATAGGATCATAGTGGTACATATCTATTGAATACATCCTTTTTCATTGAAAAAAACAGCTAGTCGTTTAGTGTCTGTTTAAATTAATAATAGAAACTGTTTTTTCTTACGTGATTTATGTTGTACGAAGAAAGTATGTGTATGTTAGAGAAGTTGTCTCAATTTACTGAATGTACTTTTAGAACGCCAACTTGAATAGAATGCTGTGGAAAGAATCCATGGATCAAACGAATATATCTGAATCGCAGAGATATTATGTGGTAGCTGAAGACTTGTTAGAAGGAATTTGTTCGTGGGGATAAAACTAGGAATGTGGATGATTATATTGATCAATGTTGCAACCCAAGTTGGTGGACTAAGAAATCGTAGGGTCAAAGACTAAAGAGAAAAACCAGCAAGACAAATCAAGCAGTTGCGCCCGTTGTTTGATGGTGTCACATTAATTCCCCCGAAATCAATTCATTATATTTATATATATCACTTGATTCCTCGTTTCTTCGTCATCGATGGGGACGCAGACAACCTTCCCCACATGCTTCCATTTTTCTACGTTTTGTTTTTTATGGAAACACTAATGCTTTTTGTTCACCCCCCCTTTTTTGTCCATTTTATGTCACCTCATTGGTCACGCCAACACCCTCGAAACTGGTTGCTTGATGCGATCTTTTTAGAAAAAAAACAAACACACAGGGAAGAATAACTAGATTTCATATTATTTTCCTTCTCCCTCATCATCCAGAACTAGAAGACGTAGCTAAAAAATAATTAGCAACCAGTTCATCTAACTAACCACACATTCTCAATCCGCCGCTAGCTAATTCATGAAAAAAAAAAAAAAAAAAAACTTCTGATTTTTTTCAGCTCAAATTCATATGTTTCCATCAGTTGCTAAGCACGTACGAGAGCTCCATTTTACATCATCTCACATGTTATGATGTTAAGTTGTTGGTCAATTTTATCATATTTTTTATTATAAAAATGGAAATAAAGTCCAATGACTTGACGGTGAGTAGGAGGAGAAAAAACATTTTAGGAATGACGAAAATCTTATCCAGAACGATTGATTCCTCCCTTTGTGGGTGCTCTTGGGGATGGAGACACCACGCATTGTTGAGTGTGTGCTTAAATTTCGGTGAATTCTTATTTAGAAGTTGGAACGGCATAATCACCACTTTTAATTCAATCCCCAGTCAAGGTTATTCCTTTCCCTTGGAGTAATGAATTGTGTTTCGAAACAAGCCTAAGCTTCGCCTTGAATTGTCTTTATATAAAAACTTAGTAATAATAATAAAATAGGTTTGATTATATGACGATATTTTTTATTTTTATTTTGCTTGGATGGAACCATAGAGGTATAGTCTTGTGAATCACGAAAAGGTCATCACCTGAATTTTACTCCAAGGCATTATATGTTGTTGTTACGTTATAGCTAAGCGGTAGCTCTCTCACCAACGCCAATCCATAACTCACACTACGTCCCCATCTTACTCATTGCGTCTCCTTCTCTCTTTTCACTCTCCTTCACTGTTATGACTTGAACTCAGAGACCTAGAAAGATTATGTATTGAGTGGTATCGGTGGTACAAATTTCTTGGTGTCTGCTCTAGGTTTGACACAACCTAAAGCAGGACGTGGTATCGTGCTTCCTAGTGTTTTGATACACTTTGGAGAAGATCCCACGGTTACGACCATCAGCTTAGTTATCCTAACACATACAATAAGGGGCTCAGAAAACTAAACTTAGCCATATCCTTCATTTCAGTACTTTTGCTCCCTTCAACACATCCCTTTAATCACCTTGGTAACCTTCTCCGATCCGTTCTTAGCTCAGTCTTCGAACGGGAAATTAATCGGAGAAAGAAAGGCCTAGCCGACGTGGACCAAGTCTGTGTAGTTTGCTGCCTTCTAATATTGTTTACCAAAAATAAAAATTTCAAAGATACGACTCAACATAGAGTACTCTCATGATGGAACTTTAAAGGCCTTGTTTTAAAATCCTGTATACACAATCAAGGAGGCTCATTGTAAATAGTCATAGCTCCTTAACTTCCTAGTTAAAAAGTCGCACAACCTAGCTAAGTCTTACATACAGGAAGACTGTCACAGAAACATAAAATGTCAGAGAAAAAACAGAGCATGAAAATGGTTTTCCAAAACAGAGTAGGCCAGCCTAAGATAACAGCCATTAGATAATCACATCGTCGTCTAAATCAAAATTGCCAAAAAAAAAAAAATAATAATAAAGTTATCGCTTTCCGGTCATCATCTCTATACTCTAATGACTGTGATGTGCGATCTAACACTAATCTTCAAACCCAACTTTCTTCCAAATGGCATTTCTGACCCTGCGCAGGTCTCGGCCTTTGAGAGTCCTTCCGATCCCTTCGTGAACGGACAGAGATGCCATTCTGGTCCTCGCCAGATACTCGTGCGGGGGTATCTTCATTTCTTCATCCTCATCGCGGTCGTCTTCATCGTCCACGTCATCATCTCTCTCCTTCTCACGGTGCTGTTTATACTCCCCCTTCAGAATCTTAGACCAGTCTGGTATGTTCAGAGGCAATGACGCCGATCCCCCTGGGTTCACTCTGCCACCGCCGTCCACCTTCCTGGAAGGCATCTTCAAACCCGATCGAGAACCCGACCCTACCTTCTTGCTCTCTGACATGTCACTGGAGACATTCCAGATGTCAGCTTCATCAAATTCCAACACACCCCCTGAAGCTTTGGGGTCGAATCGGATCTCTGAGGTTTCTGGAAATATGTAATTTGACCTGGAGAGGAAGCTCTTCCTTGAAGCCATTGATGACAAACCAGAAGCCTTAGAGACGCGTTAATCTGTTTGTGTGTTTATCTATCTCTTGCTCTCTCTATCCTTCTCTAGCACTCTGTTTTCCTAGTAAGAGGTTTGGCCAGGTTTTAATCTTGTGTAACTCCTGATGACGCCTTTTATTTATAATAATAAGGGGCTTTGGTGCGAATGGATAAAGGTCTCCATTTAAAGGCGTTATTAATTAAGAGGGAAGGATAGGGTGCGAGCGGGTTCACGCGTGTTGACACGTGCCCAATTCAGAAACAGACACGCAGGCAAATGAATTGTTGGAAGAGAGGGATAAAGACGAAGCTATCCAGAGAAGGAGAAGAGTGAACACGTGGGCCAATGAAGAGTAAGAATGGGCGTTGATTGGAAGATCCATTTGAGATGCGAGGATCATGCCAATTGTGAGAAAAAGGATAGCCAAGGTGTGGAGTGGGCTCCACCAGGGCCCATCACCCTTGAACCAAGATACATACTTGTACCTATCTTCACACCTCACGCTGATTATGTCCCTTCCCAGCAAAATCCACCAATTCCATTTGATTAGGGAAAATTATGTGTAGGTCCTAAAGATAAAAAATAAATACAATAAAGTCTCTTGAAATCATTAAATTATATAAAAGTTTTTAGGGATTTTTTTAATATTATTTGTATTAACAACATGAAATACTATATTTATAACAGAAAAGAAATATATTTACAATAAAATTTAAAAATTTGACCATTTATAATAGAAAAAAATCATATTTACAACATAAAGTGTTATATTTACAATAACATTTAAACATTTAGATTTTATTTCAAACTCAAGTCCCTAAACATACAAAGGTCATTTACAACAGAAAAATGCAAGTGGTATATTTACAACAAAATTTAAAATCTGATCATTTATAACAGAAAAAGTCATATTCACAACAAAATTTAAAAATTTAGATTTTGTTTCCATATAAATAATATCAAAAAAGTCCCTAAAGACTTTTTTGATATGTGAATTTATATTTAGACTTTTTTGTTATTTTTTATGGTCCTTGGGAGCTAGCTGTAATTTTCCCTTTGATTAGCTGGAATTTCCATGCCCTTATTTATTTCTTCCCCCAACAAAAATATCATCCCATTCGTTTGTTTATTATTCATCTCTTTTCTTTCGTTTCTACAAAAATACGCTCTCCATTGATTCACGGTTTAAATGTTCAACCTTTTGTCTTCTTTTAATTTATTCCAAAATGTAATGCCACGTTTGTATTATAATGTAATGTAATAAATTGGCACACAAATATGGTATGCAATAATCAAATGCCTAAATGTAAAAAATATAGTTAATTAAATTATCTTTTATAGTTTAGAAAAGTTGAGTGTAGAATGACTCATCAGCATCAAGGTAAGCACATACCTTCAAACATAAAAAGACCTTAATTATAAAAATACTTACAGATATCTTTCATCAACAAGGTTAATCAATCACGTAAACAATGGGATTTGAACCTCTGATTCTATAAGTTATAAATCAAATACTTACTAGCTAATTGGACCAATCTTTATTGATTAGTTAAGTTATAATCAGTGTGCTGACTCATTATTTACTTTTACGTGTGTTATCTTTTTTTTTCCCCCTTCAATGTTGATGTGTGTAACGAATAAGGTGAAAGCCATACAGAAATTGACCGACAAAAATAATGCAGCGAAAATGAACAGGGATATGAGATAACGGATTCATTGAAGCTGGTCATTAAATTTGAATCCTAGCTATTGCCCATCAAAATAACATTAAAAGACACGAGGAAAATTCATCTAAAAGAATATATTAATGAATATACTAGTAATTATGAGGTTACCGTTTAAGACTCTACATGCATGAATCCGTACTCAAGTGATATATATATATATACATAAAGGAACTGAGAGTAGTTGAAAATAAATGAAAGGGAGTATTCTTTCTTAGACGTGGATCCCAAAAAAGATGAACGAGTAGGATAATGCATATCAATAATGGAGGGGGTAATCTTCATGGAGATATGCTTTTAGAAAACAGAAGATTTACAGGAATCAGAAAAAGAGGGGTGGCTGCTGAATCGAGGTGAGTATAAGACAATGCTGGAGGAAGAAGAAGGAAGAAGAACCATCATAAATATGTGCATGATCGAGATGATTAAGTTCAAATAATGGAGCAAAAAAGCCTAGAGAAACCAACCCTAGCGCCTAATAAAGCTCTCTGCATGATCCTCACTCTGCATATAATAGTAGTCCTTGTGATTCATGTGATCCATCGATGTGGTTGAAATTAAAGTAGGTAACTATACGCTTGTTTTTATCATCATGTCACTGTGCTTGTAGATAACAATTATGATGAAGGGTACGTATATAGGAGAATAATAATAAATTATTTTGGATCTGTTGCCAACTTGGTTACGCTGCTCTAGTCTGTTATCCAATAAAGGTTTGGCCTCCCATCACAGAATGTATGTAGTGTTTGAGTATTTTAAAGTAAATGACAATTAATGGTTCATTATCCTATTCCGTGTGGTAGAGATAAACATAAAGGTTGAATTCACTTTCAGATAAGGATGAGCCTATGACCCGACTTCGCATGCCCCATTTACTGTACACCTTCTCCCAACTCCTTAGTAAATTGCCCCCCTCATGCTTCTCTCCTTTCTGTACGTTGTACGCAAGAGTAGAATTTAAATACTCCTCCAGTCATAATTATAGGACATAATTATCAAAATTTGAAAGATAAAGGAAAGAAGTTAAATTAGTTATTTTTATTGTTTTTCCTAAAATTACCCTTACTTAGAATTTAAAATGACATCAACAAAAAGTTTGCTTAATCAGTAGCCCTACGCACATTAATACAATAAGTTTATAAGTTTCACTTCCTTTAAGCACATTTTACTTCTTCCTCATTCTCAAAATTAAAGGTCTTCGATGAAACACAAACTACTACAAAAAAGCTCTACGATGTCCTTTCTTTTGTCTATTTTACGTCTTCTTTTATAAAGATGCTTATGTAGGGGACGCACTAAAATGAGAGTTTTGGGGTCCTAAAAAAAATTTAGGACGCCATAGTGAGACTTTTATGTATTGCTTCTATAAAAAAAATAAAAAATCTCAAACCTCGGTTTTGGAGTTGGCCGTCGAAGTGGAAGAGGAACCAACAAAAAAAACACATCAACAATCAACATACTTCCAGAATAACTAGCAAGATCAACACATTAACAATCAACAATAAAAAACCAAAGGAGGAGCTGTAGATTTGGTGATTCCAATACTATATATATTATCAACCACCAAAATTCATAGTTACATACTTATATCAGACAAACAAGTTTAAATTCAAGAACAATGAAAGCAACGCCAATAAAAAATATATACACCATTTAAAAAGGGACGTAAATTTAGATCTAGGCAAGGCTCCATTTCAGCATATGCCAACAAAAAATTCTACATATTGGTGTATGAAAGCAAAGCCAACAAAAAATTCAACATATGCTTTTCCACAGGCTTGAAATCCAAATCTAGGCAAGGCTCCATTTCAAATCCGCCGGAATACATACTCACCGAAGTTCAGATCTAGGCTCTACACAGCCTTCGGATTGAAAGGGTTAGGAAGCAACCAGAGCCGGCGATGTCACCGTGACGATCTTGGCAGCAACGCCAATAGTAGATTTGGGTCCTACACAACCTGTTCGCATCGGCTTTGTTCTCATCGACACTCATCAACAAGCACAAATGGGAGTTCAGCCGGAGGAGGGGGAGCGACCGAAACTTGGAAGGTGAATGTCGAAGTGTTTGAAAGAGGAGAAAATTAAACTCTTGTGAGTGTGGCCTGCCTTGTGCTTGTGCACAACTCTAAAACTTGTTGTGAAAAGTGAGAGATGAGTTGGAAGTTGTGATGCTTTAATATAGGGATGTCCATGGACCAGACTGGACCGGGTTTAATCCCAACCCGAGGTCTGGTCCATATATAACCTCGACCGGACAAGCCGGCCCGAGGTCCGTCAGTCCAAGACCCGGCCCGAGTTCGAGCCGGACTGCACAGCCAATGGACTACTGGACTCGGTCCAGAAATCGATCCAGACTTTTTTTTTTTTTTTTTTTTCTCGAACCCGCCACATCACGTGGCCTCCCCTTCCCCATAACAATTGAAAAATCCAACCCCACATACCTCAATCAATCAGTAGCTCAGTCCTCATTGTCCGCCTTCCCTCTCTGTCTCTTCCGTTGCCTCTCTTCCCTCACTCCATCTCCCGACTCCCGCTTTCTCCGAGTTCCCTTGCTCTCTCACTCCACGATGCCTCGCCGGAGTCGGAGTCGCAGTCGGAGGTGATGATGTTCTCTCTCTCTCTCCAGCCCCAAGCTTCCATTTTGTAAGTAATGGTCTGTGAAAAAGTCGCTTTCAAAGTCTCCTCCTCTTTAGAGTTTAGATCTCTATGGACATTTGATGATTTGAAGCTGTAAAAGTTTCATCCGTGTTTTGTGGTTTAGATCTGTATAGAAGGTGAATTTTTTTTGTCACTTCCAAAGGCTTGCTATGGGTGTTTTCGGGGAAAAAAATGGTATGGTGTTTGATTGTGATAGACCGCCTGTTCTAAAATATATATATATATATATATATTTTTTTTTCGACGACCGACTGGACCGGACCGAGGGGTCGAGCCCTTGACTCAAGTCCGATCTGCTCGAGCAAATTAGTCCGGTCCGGTGCTCCCCAAAGTGTCTCGGGACCGATTTTTTTGTTGCTTTTTGACCGGGTCGGAGTCGGGACAGTCGACCGGACCTCGGGTTTTTTGGACATCCCTACTTTAATAGGCGTCCTATATTTAAATTTGGGACGCCTAAAATTTGATTTTAGACATTTCAATTCATCTTTAGGACTCCAAAAAATTCCTTTGATGTCAAAAAATTTCTCAAAATGTGCCAAATAATTAATTTTAAGCGTCCCAAAAATATTTTAGAATGCCACAAATTTCCCTTAGCGCCAAATTTTTTTCCCCAAAATGCACCAAATAATTAATTTTAGGCTTCCCAAAATGTGATTTATTGATTTAGGACACCTAAGACTCAACATTCAAACAAATAATTACAAGAATGCCACCGCATTTACTTTTGACTTCCTTTTTTTTTTTTTTTATAAGGACTTCCTTTAGAGAAGTAATATCCCCTTTTTGTAGTAATGACACACACACACATATGAGCTATCTATTATTTTATTAAAAAAAAATAGTATAATTGAGTTATATGTGATATTAATGAGTTATAAATATTACTTACTTTATAGAATATATAGGTATATTATTAAATTACTATTATGTTTAATTATTATTGAGAAAGTATCCATAAAAGTATTTTAGGAAGAAATTGATAAAAATTAAAATGTTGTCTTATAATTATGACCAACATGAACTCTAAATGTTATCCTATAATTAGGACCAGAAGGGGCAGTAAGGATGTGTGTGTGTGTGTGTAATTGTTGTTGGAAGAAATTTAGTTAAGCACATGAAATTGGACATAATATATGTCATAATTTCTTAAAAGTTAGAATCACTCTAAACTAATAAATTACACCATTTAAGTTATCAGAAGAAATATTTAAAATTATCAATATGTTGATTGCTACTCTTAAAAGAACTGTACTTAAATACGTAAACCAAGGTGGCTTTGCATTGGAACAATCTGGAAGGATATGAAACACGTCGTCTTCCTTTCCTGACTTACGATAAGGACATGAGGTGAGTGATGTTAGGGACCATCCATAAAATTAAAAGACTATAATTCTCTCTGCACCAGCCACTCCATTTGAAAATATACTTGTAAACCTTTGTTATATTGGTCAGGGGCGGTATTATTATCTTGATTAAATATCTTCATTCACTCGAAGAAGCCCAGTGAGAAACTTGAAATCTCAACGTACAGCCTGGTAAGTTGGCACTTGTTCAGATGCATGGATGGATATGGGAAAGTGGTGCGATCACACCATCGTGGACATTAACTAGATGACAGAGAGTTTATTATAACTTCCAACTATATATGACTCAATACTTGACACTACTATTTTATTGCATTGAATGATAAAAATGTCACTCATCAATTTATATAAAATATATATAATGGAGAAAGATAAACTTTACTATTTGAGGAATATTTCTGTAAAAGGCGCACTGTTTCCCATCCGGTATCCAAAGCTTTGCCCTGACTAATCCGAATCCGACCCGGGTCGCATACCTGGCTATGGTGGGTGAGTCTCCCACTGTTCATTGCAGCCTTACTGTGTATTTATAATGAATAGACATTAGGGTTACAATTGGGTTACAACGTATCTACAGGAGAATAAGTCATAATGGGCCTTAGCCCTTTGGGCCTGTTTTCATATGTAACTGCATACAATTAGACTCTATATTATTTTGCTTCACAGCCCCCCTCAAACGAGTGTCGGTCAAGAATTGCAGACCGAGTTTGTCCCTAAAGCCTTGAAACTTGGAGTGAGATAAAGCCTTTGTGAATACATCTGCAATTTGCTCAGAAGAGCGTACGTACTTCACAGCCAGCTGTTGCGCAAGTACACAATCTCTCACATAGTGGGCATCAAGCTCGATGTGCTTTGTTCGAGCGTGGAAGACGGGATTAGATGCTAGGGCTGCCGCGCTTAGATTGTCACACCAAGCAATAGGGATCGACCGAGAGGTGCAAACCAAGCTCACCGATGAAGGATTGAAGCCAGGTGAGTTCTGAGGACAAGTCTGAGAGTGACTGGTATTCGGATTTAGCCCTGGAGCGTGAGACAACCGCTTGCTTTCTCACAGACCAGGAGATCAGTGAGTCGCGGAGAAAGACATAGTAACCACCCATCGAGCGGCGATCATCAGGGCAGACGGCCCAATCGGCATCAAAGAAGCCTTGCAAGGTAAGATGACTGCTTGGTTTGAGATGTAGGGCTAGATTTGCGGTGCCTTTGAGATATCGAAGCACTCGTTTGAGTGCCTGCCAGTGTACCCTGGTAGGAGAACTGAGAAATTGACTTAATTTGTTGACAGCAAACATAATATCTGGTCTTGTGTTGATTAAGTACTGAAGAGCTCCAATGATTTGTCGTACAGCGTTGGGTTTGCCAGTTGTGTGCCTTCATTTTTAGTGCAATGACGATTGACAACCATAGGTGTAGGAACGGTGAAGAGTGTTGCATTCCACTTCTAGTTAGGATGCTTGAGATGTATCTCTCTTGTTTGAGATATAGCACAGTGTCGTCTCTGTAAGCCTCTATTCCCAAAAAGTGATGGAGATTTTCGAGGTCTTTGAGAGCAAATTTGGAGTTGAGATTCTGAATGAATAAGCTGATTAGCTTAGAGCAATTGCCTGTAATTTCTGGATTTGGCTTAGGTCCTCTTCGCCTGCCGTCCTCTGCCATCCTTTGCTTTAATACTGCGTCGTTTTGACGCTGAATGATACCTGATCCTCTTTTTTTTTTCTTAATAAATATTAAGGGTACAAAAAAGATACTTGGGATCTTGAAACAGACTTGGAAAAATACTGATGGATACTTCATGATATTGAAAAATTATTTTAGGACGTTGAAAAAATATTTCAGGGTATTGATACTTCGATATTGACACTAAAAAATATTTCATGATGTTGATCCTTTTAAAATAATTTTTCAACATCATGAAGTATTTTTTTGGATGTTTTTTTAAACATCCTAAAATAATTTTTCAACATCATGTATCCCCCGATTCCGAAGTATTTTTTTAGTGTCTGCCAAGACTCTGCGAAATATTTTTTCAACGTCTAAAATAATTTTTCAAGATCATGAAGTATCCATCAGTATTTTTCCAAGTACAAGATCCAAGTCTCTTTTTTGTACCCTTAATATTTATTAAGAAAAAAAAAAAAAAAAAAAAAAGGATCAGGTATCATTCAGCGTCAAAACGACGCAGTATTAACGCAAAGGATGGCAAAGGACGGCAGGCGAAGAGGACCTAAGCCGAATCCGTAATTTCCTTAGCTCTGACAAGTCTTTTGCCCTCTGTGCCATTAAGTATATGGAATATAGATAAATTAAGCTCCCGAAGTAAAACCTCTCCCAAAGGAGGTTCATAAAGTGTCAAGACTAAAGTACATTTGTTTGTTTTTTTGTTTTTTTGTTTTTGAGAAGGTAAGAAAACCAGTGTTTAAAAAAAAAAAAAACAGAATTATGAATTATTTATCTAAACTAAATCGAATTAAGATTTTTCTTCTTTGACTCTCAGATCAGAATTATGGGGTTTTCAATATATCTAAAGTTTTTCTAATTGTATGGTTGTGCGATCAAAATTATGACAGGTGCCCTTTGCCCCCAGAAAATGGAGCATTAGTTAATATTTCGTGAGTGGAGTTGATTAGTTTTATCTCACTCATTCAATGTAAGGCTCTAGTCTATATATAAAAAGTTGGATAAAATCAAATATCAAATAATCATATTAAAACTTAGTATGACGGTAGAAGACTAATGCATGCGATTTTCTACCAAAGAAATAATGTGGAACAAATTTTCCCCACAATATAAATCACATGTTACATATCACCAAATAATGGTTTAACAAGGGAATTGAGTTGCCTTAAAAAAGGTTTAGGTGAATTGTGTCCTAGGACCTCATTAGAGTCCGGGCAAAAATTAGTTTTGTCACTATCATGGAATATTTTTTTTGTGTGTGTGGATAATAAAGAAGGCTAAAAGCCAAGGAAACTAAAATAAGAAAATTATAAGATAGAGGGAATAAATCCCAAACACTTTTGATCAACCTTCAACCCAAGTTTGTAAGAACAAAGGGCAACCACTCAAAATACTAGACCTAACAATACCAGCTTTTGCAAGCGCATCAGCCATCCTATTGCAATCCCTGTGGATATGACTTAACATAACCAACCAATCCCTACTCAAGAATTCCCTGATCTATTCAACTAACAGATTACCAAAAGTGAAATTATCATTAACTATTCTGTTTATAACCGCAGAAGCATCAGATTCCAAGATAACATTTTTGAAACCCATATCCCATTCTAATTTCAGCCCTTCAAAATAGCCCATTCCTCAGCTAAACTAGCACTGCATAAACCAATCATCTTGGTAAACCCCACTAGCCACGTTCCATTACAATCACGTAGGACACCACCACAACCCGCTTTAGAAGATCTCAGGACAATTGCTCCGTCCACATTCAGCTTACACCAATTAACAGGAGGAGTCTGCCAATTACGGATCCCACCAAAAATTAGGCCAAGACCTATAGACCCCAAATTAAGGTCCTAGAACAAAGCATACTTCCACCAATTTTGCAGGATAAAAAACTCAGGTTTTGAAGGCTTAATGAAATTAGAATAAAAAAATAGCAGAATTACGCCACCCCCATAATTGCCATAAGCTTACACCAAAAATGAGATTCCAATAAGAGCCCATACATTTGGAAAGATTACCAATAAGATTTATTGCCAACCAGTCCCATAGGTTAGCAACAAAAAACTGACGCACATACTGAGGAGCCACCAATTTAAACCACATGTGGCGAGCATAGGAGCAATCGCAAAAAATATGGAGTACATCCTCCACACCCACATTACAGAAATAGCATAAACCAGAATGAGAAGACCAAGAGCTCCGCCAAGCATTAGTGGGAAGTTTGTTAATCATTACCTTCCACAAAAACACTCTAATGCACTCCATATATCATGGAATAATCTCATGCCTCTCAAAATGAAAACAAGTGAGGGCCTAACTCAAGGAACTTGGGCTACCGACATTATTGGGCCTAAAATGATGGGCCCATACTATTGGGGAGCCTTAAAGAGGATTCTTGTTGAATACAGCATTCCTCCATTTAAAGTTGATACCCAACAGCACCACAAACAAGATTGTCTTCAATAGATTGTGCTTAGGAAAGAAAAAAAAAAAAAAAAAAAAAAGGAGATCAACCCAGCTTTTTTTTAGAATTGCAGAGCAGTCTCTTCTATTGGTTTATACATTTTAGAATGCAGTGTTCATTTCTTGGGCCTTGCTTAGAGGACCGGCTCAAAATTTGAGAAATCCCAGCTCATAACTTTCAGGTCTAATGTGCCCATGTGGGTTCTGAAAGAGAAAATATAACTTTCAGCCAGGCCTGCTGGAGACGTTTTTCAAGCTGCAGCCTACATTGGGCAAAAAAGATTTAAAAAAAAAAAAAAAAAAAAAAAAACGCTGAAGCCTACAAGATTTTAGTCTCCATTGTTCATATTCGGTTGATATAAGTGATAAGTGGCTTGTATTGGTTAAACAAACTCTCGACTTCGAGCCTTATGAATGCAGAAAAGCCGCGTTGAGAAACTCACCCATTATAGCCCGGTGCGTGACGTAGGTCAAATCCAAATTAGTCAAAAAAAAAAAAAAAAGGACCCACACATATGAAACAAGGTTTTCCTCCCAAATTCTACCAACTTATTTATGGTGATAAATCATCAACTGCTAGTTTTTTTCTCTTGGAATCTCCTGGGAAAAGAAGTCCACTTCGGAGCTGTCATAATCAAATCTAGAAGAATATATTTAGAATGTTTCATTTGACAGCCAAAAAAATAATTTTTTTTTTTAAAAAAAAAACTAGCCAAGATGATCACCAAAAGAAGGAAACAGGTTACCCAAAAAATCTAAACCAAAGGATTTGGCATTTTAAAGGGTCTTGGGAAAATATCAGAATAGAGGATATCGAAGTGGAACATTTTCCCCCACCCACCTATCTTTTCCTTTCCTGGCAGGAGTTAAAATTATAAATAATGTCAGTCTCGTCAAAATTGGGAAATACACACATTTACTATATGTTGCTTTTTCAGTACACACATTTCTTAAATAAAAAGGATTAATGTTATTATTGGTCCTTAGAGTTTTCTTTCATTTTAGTTTTTGTGGCTGTTAGTTCTTTATACATTATCGGTCTTAAGTTTGCCTATGTGTCACTAATACTGCTAAGTTTCTGGTGATTAGATGAGGTGAAGTGGCAACCCATGCTGATTTGGACCCCCAAAAAAAAAAAAAAAAAAAAAAAAAAAAAAAAAAAAAAAAAAAAAAAAAAAAAACAATGCTTTGCGGAAAAACGCTCCTCCCACCAAGATGACCCAGCTCTTGCTCCCACTACCTGATGAAGAACAATGTCCTCTCTCTCTCTCTTGCGGGTCACTGGTATTGGCTTAGTGTGAATTTGAGAATATATACATTTTCCTGAACAAATTTGCAGAGAGTGGTGGCAACTCATGGAAATAAGGGGTGGTAGTTAAAAACTCATTTTATAGCTGCGATTTTTACATTTTTACGATTTTTTTTCATTAAAACAATTTTACTAATTTTCCATACGAATAATTTTTCAAGTGGGACAAGTGGGAAGGGAAGGAAAGGAAAGATGATTAAGTTTTCTTATATAGGACACTTGTGTCCAATTTTTCCCAAAACTCAAGTTTCAACTCACAAATCTTTTTTTAAAGGTGGGAAAATAAGATCAAACCAAAATTGGTGATCACCCAAGTTTCCATGTGAACATGACTCTTTCGGACATATTTATCCCTAGTAAATATTTCTTTTCTATAAGGCAAGAAAATAGGATTGAATTCAAATTTTAAGTGATAAATTCGAACTTGGCTTGGAAAATATTTTAGACAAATTTAAACTTAACGGGAGAAAATTTTAGACAAATTCAAACATGATAAGAGGATGTTTTAGACAAATTTGAATCTTTTTTGTGAAATAAATGCTTTATCATAAAATTAGATTTTAATTGATAAATTCAAATTTAATGTAATCAAATTTGTATCATTGTGAATTAATTTATTTTGAGAGTAAAATAGGTATTTCTTAATTCTTTACCAACTGTCATCCTTTCATTTCCTACTCTTACCGAACAAGTGAAACAACACATCTTCCATCATCCCTCAAAATACTTCATTCCCTTTTTTTCCTTCCTCAAATCTTCTCCATATCAAACAGGCTCTACAAAAAATGAAGAGGTTGAATTATAAAAATTTTATGAAGAGAAAGTGTAACATAGAAGAGAAAAATTAATAAAACACTTTTAACCCCACCTCTGAATTTTTTTTTTTTTTTTAAAATTCAACTCATAATTTTTCTTTTCTCCCCTGCAAATCCTTGGTACCAAACACCCCATAAATGTCTGTTGGGTGACAAAATTGTTAAACATAAAGTATAATAACAGGTTTGGTTGAAGGGAGAAGGGGCTAATTTGGTGGTCAACATTTCGGTCCACGTCATGCTCTTTTTTTCCCATGTGACCTACCGCTACCGTTGCCCCTTCATGCTTACCACGCAGACACAACAATTCACGCCAATCACTACCCTCTCACTCTGCCCAAACACAATATCCAACCTCCAATATTTCTAACCCCATACCCACTATATTCTAGAATCGAGTCCGTCAGGACCGAACCCGTTTAAGTTTTGGTTTTTAAAGAGTAGGGCTTAAAAATTAGATGAGTTAAATAAAATTGATAGTATATGGTTGGGCTGACCCTCTTATTAGATCATTATTAATTTTTTTTTTTTTTTTTAAAAAAAATTAATAAGAAGTTGGAAGAGATGTCTCCACATTCGAATATTCATTGAAAATGAAAGTCAGCCTGCTCCATATATTGGCAACCTTCTCATCACAAGTCATAGGGTCAATCTTGCCATAGAAATATTATAATAGTTTAAATTTAAAAACTAAGTATGCTTTTTATGTTTTATATGAGTTATTTGTGACAATAGTTTCTTTTGATTACGAATTAATAAATGTGTTTATCTGTTGGATGACTCGTGTTGTTTGGATATTAATGTTGATAATATTTATTTAATAAATTAAAAATTTTAATTTAATAATTATATTTCTTTAAAAAATAAACAAAAAAAAAAAATAGTTAAAATTTGTAATGATAACTTTCGGGCTTTATAGAGCTGACCTCGGCACTTTTAGACTAGACTTTAAAAAATATATATTTTTATTACCTAGAAGTTTCTAGGATGGACCCAGTTAAGCCCTAATCCTTCAAGATTGACCTGATTCCAAACTCTACTATATTCTAACTTATCCTCTCCCCAGTCTCTGTCCTTTAATTTTACTCTCTCCATATTTTCACAAAGGGAGCACATTATTAACGTTGAAATTCACTCACCAGTCACCAGTCACCACTCACCACTCACCACTCACAATAGTCCAACCATTGCAATTACTACTTCAACCAGTACATGCCACCACCAAAGAGGTGCTATTAGGCTAAGGCTGTAAGGCCAGGCCCCACCTGAATCTGATTCCGACCACCTCTTTTATATAAACCCAGCAGAGTCTCATCCTCGTCACGTCACACTCCCACTTTCTAATCTTCTCTCTCTCTTTCTCTGCTTCCGCCATGACCAAAGACCTCGAGGGAGCCGCTCATCACAAGGATTATCATGACCCCCCTCCCGCTCCTCTCCTCGACGCCGGCGAGCTCGGCAAGTGGTCCTTCTACAGGGCCATCATCGCCGAGTTCGTCGCCACCCTCCTCTTCCTCTACATCACTGTCCTCACCGTTATTGGTCACAAAAGCCAGAGCGATCATAACGGAACCGACTGCGCCGGCGTCGGCATTCTTGGCATTGCCTGGGCCTTTGGCGGCATGATTTTCATCCTCGTCTACTGCACCGCCGGCATTTCTGGTAACTTCACTAACTTTTTTCTCCTTTTCTCAACACTCACTCGCTCATTACTGAAGATGTCTGATTCCGATGATTTGATGTTATCAGGAGGACACATAAACCCGGCCGTCACATTCGGGTTGTTCCTGGCGAGGAAGGTGTCGCTGGTTAGAGCGATTGCGTACATGGTGGCTCAGTGCCTTGGAGCCATATGTGGGTGTGGCCTGGCCAAGGCTTTCCAAACAGCCTACTACAACAGTTATGGGGGTGGAGCCAACACGTTGGATTCTGGCTACAGTAAAGGCACTGGTTTGGGTGCTGAGATTATCGGTACCTTCGTCCTTGTCTACACCGTCTTCTCTGCCACCGATCCCAAGAGGAATGCCAGAGACTCTCACGTTCCTGTGCGTACATCTCTTTATCTTCTATGCCCAATTTTCCCTCTTTTTACTTTTTCCCGTTAATTTGCGCTCCAAAAATTGAAGCCGGAGTGAATTATTTGTTAAACCGTTACTATTCCTCTATGTTCTTCGAATCATGAGGCAGCGCTTAAATTTTGACAGGTGTTGGCTCCTCTTCCAATTGGATTCGCGGTGTTCATGGTTCACCTGGCCACCATCCCCATCACCGGCACTGGCATAAATCCGGCCCGGAGCTTTGGCGCCGCAGTCATTTACAACAATCAGAAGGCATGGGATAACCACGTATGTCATCTTTATATATGAGACATCTTCAGCTTTGATTCGCCTGGTTTCAATTTCCTAACGAGCTCACGCAAATGAAACTGTGCAGTGAAAACTTACTACTCATGATTGGTTTTGGTTTCAGTGGATCTTCTGGGTCGGACCCTTCATCGGTGCCGCCATTGCCGCAATTTACCACCAGTATGTGTTGAGAGCTCAGGCGGCCAAAGCTCTGGGCTCTTTCAGGAGCAGCTCCAATTTGTAATTTTCAGTGCGGCCGGGAGAAGTATCAGCTGTGTCACCGGTGAAGGCCGAGAAGGATGGATGAGGATGAAGTGAGTTGCAAATGCATGGCGGATTGCCATTTGTGTGGAATATCCTCATCAAGTTATGATGTTATCGTTATTAATTAGTGGTTATGAAGTGTCTAGAACCAAGATTATTATTTATGTACTGGTACGTAGGGATTACCTTACCTTCATTTAAATGTGCGGTTGATGTACTTTCTTTTTTGTTTTTGAATTTGGCAATTTCTGTATGTTGCGTTATTTTGTGTAGTTATTTTGTAATGAGAGAGAAAGAAAAGGACTGTAGTGATGCTGAATTCACGTGTATGATGATGATAGTGGTGTTGAGCTGTTTAGGAAGGACGTTTTCGTCACTTTATTGCGAGTCCCATCTTATGGATTTAGTGGTGTGGTCCGTATAGCCACTACGAAAGTGATCCTAAACGAGCGTTTAAAATTTTGGAGCGTTTTTGGGCAGGTGGTCCTCAATTGACATGAATGCACATTCTATCTTGGGGACCAGAAGGATTTAGCTTTTATTTGTTTTAAATTAAAATCAAGAGGTGATTTTGCATTAAAAGAATCAAGGGTGAGTTAATGTAGATATATAAATGTGGCGCCACATGTAGAGGAACTCATTTATTTAGTTGATGTTATTAGAGAAGTGGCGGTGAAGAATTTCGAAGAACACAATGTGATATGGAAAATGGTGGAAGTAACGAGGGGTGGACGCGTAAGGAGGTTGAGAAGCCACGTCCCTTTTTGCAATCAAAAGCAATCATCAATTACGAGCCCTCTCTGTTTATTATCTGCCGTATTCGTATTATGCCATCACATGCCCCTTGTTTTTCATAAATAAAAAGCTTGTGAGTATTTTTTTTTAGAGAGACCACCAAGCTAATTACGGATTTGGATTCGGTCTAGTGTGTTTTCCACTTCCTTATTCATTCGAAAACAACACAGATGTTTTTTTTAAAAAAAACATACAACATATATTTTTCTATTTTAATGATATTTAAAAAAATCCCCATAATTTTAAAAAATTATCTTAGCCTTAAAAAATATTTAAATAAGCTGAATCTTTATTATTATTATTTTTATCTCAAAAAAATTATTTTACTACCAATTGGATCTCAAAAAATTATTTAGGTAAAAAGAAATAGCATTTATAAAAATTCAGGAAAAAAAATAGCATTAATAAAAATGCTTAATTATTGGCGCCATCTTGATCCTTTATGTTTCAAGTTTAGATTTGTGGACATATAGACACATGGATCATACACGATACATGGACAGTTTTTCGTCATTCCTTTTGCCACCAATACATTTGCACAGTAATATGCATGTGCTGTTGGCAGTGACAATGTTTTACTACCAGTTGGATCTACTCTTCCATATTCACAGCGGCGTCGTATCAGACGAAGAAAACAAATCTTCGTTTGATATCGGATCCATGTGAATGGCTCCTGTCGCCCGTAACTTCTGAATGAAAACAACATCGCCGCACGTGATTATTTAATCCTAGTCCCGGCCATAATTTGCATCGGATCCCAATCGCATATTAATTTGTCCAGGAAAAAAAAAATCGCATCTCTCAGGAAAATTCGTTTTTTCTAGATCACTCAACTAGTAAGAATGAATTGACACAAAAATCTGTCAGGCTAAAACAAAATTGATTTAATAGCGAATATCTGAATGACTTTTCTTTCAATTCCATAAATAAATCTTAGTTTATTATTCATAAAAAAAAAACTTATTTTATTCTTAAGTATCTTGAAAAGTTGTAAATAATCTCGGAGATTATTACTTTTTAATTAAAAAAATTTAGAGGTATAAATTAAGAGACTTGTCTTTGGTAATTTAGTGATAGACATAGATACGTGTCTCAAGCCTCGATGATTAATTCGTATTTTTTTTTAAGCTAGGGATAGCTATCTTTCTATGGCGAGGCAATCCTAATCGAGGTATTGTCGGATATTAAATGTAAACATCTTTTCCAGTGAAGATTTAAATCTTTGTTTGACATGTTTTGAAGGATGAGCCCTTTTTGCTAAATCTAATCCGGTTAGTCGATGATAAATTAGTCAGTAAATAGAGGGGTTGATTTTTTTTTGATAATAAGGAAGGCTAAAAGCCGGATTACAAAATGAAAACTAAAATAAAGGGGAATAATTCCCAAACACTCTTGGTCAACCCAAGATCTCAAATGCCCCGACATTCCTCTAAGATAGCAGAATGAGAGAGGCCCATCTTAGCTAAGGCATCCGCAATCCGGTTGAGCGCTCTTGGACTGTGACAAAAGTTCACCTGCCAAGTCCTACTCATCAAGTCATTAATGAGATCCATAAGGAGATCACCCGCTCGGAACCGACATCGATACTCTATCAATCGGCTCAAGAGAGTCCGACTCAATGATAACCCTCCTTAAACCTAACCCCCATGCCAAACGAAGGCCCTCAACCATGGCCCATTGTTCAGCCGAAAAGGCACTACATATACCAATATGTTTTGTAAACCCAGCCACCCAATCCCCATGGCTGTCCCTGATTATGCCCCCGCAACCAGCAAGAGATGATCCAAAGGACATAGCACCATCAACATTGACTTTGTGCCATCCAACAGGCGGTTTCTGCCATCTGCGCGACTCCAAAAGAGATTCAAGGGGAGCATGGAAAATACCATCAGGTGTGACGCAAGATGACAAGGCATACCTCCTTCAAGAATTTAAAATAATGATACCCGGATTAGTGGGTTTTGTAAATGACCTCTCAAAGATGAACGAGTTGCGCCAGCCCCACAATTTCCATATAGCAACACCAAAAATCAACTGCCAATTATGTTGATGGTGTGTAATCCCATATAACGGAGACAACTACTTGTGGAGTGTTAAAGAATAGTCAGGGTGAATGTGTTGAGGGCTTCCCATTACGTCTTGAGGGATGTGATCACTTTATGGCAGAGCTTTGGGGTTGGATGATGGGCCTTAAATTAAAAGGGCTTGGGATAATAACCCTAGAAATGTAATCGTGAGCTCGGATTTTCATGAAGCATTCTTGCTCATCCAAGGAGATGTCCTTGACATGCATGAAGACTGGTCTCTTATACTGGAAATCAAAGAAATGTTGAAACGGCACTGGCTGGTGGTAACAAGGCTAGTGAACAGAGAAAACATAACGGTGTAACATATGTTTTGGCCGAGAAGGCGTTGGATGGTCCTCATGATGTCCAGTTTCTGCTTTGCAGTGTATCAAAAAAAAAAAAAAAAAAAACACAGAGGGCATCCCTTGTGCAACAGACAATGGGCCAAAAGGGGAAGATAGATTAAAAAAACTGGACTGGCCGAACTAGAGCGGGCAGCCCAATTCCTTTATTAAAAGGCTTATAATATGAACCACTTGAATGACTATCATACCCTTAAATAATTATGTTGTTAACCAAAAAAAGAAAAAAGAAAAACTCTTTTTAAGTAGCAGCAACCATAAATATATAAAACCATTTTTAAAAATTATGCTAACTGATAAACCTATTATAAAATATAGGGATAAGGAGTAATTTTACACATATAATTTACCCTCGCTAACTGATATTTTAATTTTTTTTAAATATTTAAAACTAGGGGCAAAAGTGTAATTAATATTTAAAATTATAATTTCTCCTAAAACTAGGGGAAAAAGTGTACTTTCACCCGAGTTATTGTTCATTTCCATCCAAGTCACATGGGCATTTTTGGTCCATTTTAAATTAAGGCATCCCTAAAATATATTCTCTCCCGATTTTATAAGGCCGAGAAAAGTACTTGTAATAAATTTTTGGTCGATTATGCAAATCTCGGGAAACTTATGTATTTTCTCTCTGTCCTTTATTATAAGATCAACTAACAATTATATTTGATCCTTTTTATAAGGCACTTGCTTATTCCCAAAGTGCATGAATTATTTTTTTTCCATGTATGACCTATAATTAATAAGGATGGTAGATAAGAGAAATAATTAATATAATATTAGAGTTTAGTACAATTAGTAAGGGTAATATTGGAAGTTACTTAAATTATAGACAACTCTATTGATTTTAATTGTTTTTATTGGTTTGTGTGAATTATTAGTTGGTGCTTTATAATAAAAATTAAGGAGAGTATTAAGAAAAATTTGTCATTAAATGAGCTTCCTTTCCTGGTCTCGGCAAGGAAAATGTCGTCCTTGTTTTGTTAGTCAATGTTTTTGTTTTTGTTTTTTGTTTATATAGAAGTTAGTCAATGCTTATGAGACAGTTTTTATACAAATTGTTAAATTTTAATCAAAAAAAATAATAACCAAACCCATTTTTTATAAATATAATGATCACAATTATGATAAGACATATTTCATTATTTAATTAAATAAAATCAAAATATTCAGCATATACAAGCTTTGATTTTAAGTATATATATTCTTAATTCTGAAAAGTATTTAATACAGTAATAAATAATTAGTGAGAGAATGCATATGTCTTCAATTATATGAATTGCCTCGTTTTAATTCCTCATTGATACAACACAACAGGGACAGGCCTAGCTAATGGGTATCAGTATCGGTATTATGAATTATCAGTATCACACCTCTTTACTCTCATTCGATCAAACATTGAATTGGCGAAAACAAGAGGAGCGGGTCGCTCTATATCAACTTATCAGACATGAATACGGCACTAATTACCAGAAAGTGAAAACCATTAATTCCAATAATTTCTTCATGCAGCATTCATTATTATATATATAATATCCAAGTTTCGCTCCTCCAACCATCAAACATTCAAACTCCTTTTTCCTCCATTCATTTCAATCAAAGCCAAATTTCGAAAAACCAAAAATCCTGATCTCGCCATGACTCATCAAATCCGCAAAACAGTCACTTTGTTTGCGCTTTCTCTGCTACTTGCCCTGTCAATCCAGGCTCGACTCGAACCAGCTCTGGCTCCTGTGGAGGAAACAGAACAAAACGATGACGTTGTATACTACGCTCCTTCTCCATATGGAGACAACATGTTCCCTGAATCTACATATCCCTTAGACGACATGGCTTCAGAATTAGAAGGCCAAGACCAGTACCCTCCTTCACCTTCACCTTCAGCTTACTCCCCAGGAATAGAAGAAGACTACCCTTACAATGGCGAATATGCCTCTCCTGCTCCTTCACCCGCACCTTATATTGATGTCATGGCTCCTGAAGTGGATGATTTTTATGGTGATGATTATTATTCTCCTTCTGAAGCTCCTAGTCCCACAGATTATATTGGATTGCTATCTCGAGCCTCAATGGCTACTCCGCCGCCGGCAGAGTGGGAATATAGCGCAGAGGACGATGCTGTATACTTGAGTGATGAAGAGGGTTATGGTGGAGAGAAGAAGAGAGGTGCGGTTGGATTTGTGATAGGGGCGGTTTGCTTAGTGGGATTGGGAGGTTTAGTGTACAGGAAGAGAAAGACTAATCAGAATAAGCGAAAGAATCCAGTGTACATGGAGTTATCTAGGAACGGCGATGTCTGATCCATGTTGTTGCTGTTACCTAGCTACATCTCCCGCCTCATTACATTCTTCAATAATGCTTTGCTTGTTATTCACTTATATATGTTGGTGTTAAGGATATATGTCTTGTTTAATTATGTGTGGTACGTGGTTTAATTTAGAATGTTATATAGAGTAGTGCTTATGAAATGTAGTATATTGTACCCTGAGTTTATGCACATCCATATTAAGTAATTTGAGGGGAAGATCTATATGTTTCGTCCTCCATTATTTCTGTTAATTAGCAGGTAAAAAATGAACTTAATTTGAGTGAATAAAAACACTTGGAGAAGTTATAATCACCTCATTTTCATCTTCATATTATTATATACCAAAGGCAGAAGCACGGACATGATCCAACCTCCTGCTACAACTATACAACCTACCTCACGTGTCCAATTAACTAATTATACTCATAATCTGGGTTATTTCTGCTGACCTGCCACTTAAACAGTTAAACCTGCCCATAATTATTAATTAGCTTATCCTTAAAAAGTTATAATTCTTTTAAATGATGTTAATCAATGACAATGAATTCATTTAGTCTTTCAAATTCTGGAAAGCATACTTGTTGGAAGGGTTTTAACTTTAACACTTCTAACTCGACAAAGATTATTAGGCTTAAGTCTAAAGTGATTTGGAGATACTCTGAATTCATACTAAAAAAAAATTGTAGACTCAACCTATTTTTTTTATCTAAAAATTCTCCACAACTTCAATTAAAAGTACAAGTCAAGTCACATTATTTACTGAAATTATATTATTGATTTTATACCCTGTATGCGTATTATGGCACAGGTCACATACAAAAGGCTAAAACAAGGGAACAACATAACACCAAGTGATAACCACCCAACTCGGATTCCTGTCTATAGCTAAACATACATACTTTTTTTCTGTGAAGTATGCCACCGTACTTTAAAAAAAAGAAAAAAAAAAGAAGAAGATTGTAATCAATTGGCTACTGATCTCCGTATTTGCAATGAATGAATAACTAAAAAATATTCTCGATGTAGTATGTAAGACTATATAAGAAACGATCAGTGCCATATATTATATGAAGACACGGACCACAGGCCAGAACATATTAATACTATTATTTGTGAGACTTGTTATATATTACGTTAGTAATTAAAGAGAAATTAGACATTTGTTATACTTTTAAATTTTCTTTTTCTCGTTTACAGACTTATATAAAAATTTTCAAGAGGTGCAAAAATATAAAAAATATCTACAATTCAATGTACTTGTATATTTAAAAGGGTGAAGGTGCAGATTTGCCAACCAACTATTACCCGAGGAGCGCCTGACACAAATAACTATTGAGGGGACCAAAATTGCCAATCAACAATTAAAACGTGAAAAAAAAACCAAATAACTATTAAAAGTGAAAAAAAACACCAAATAACTATTTAAAAAAATAACTATCACAATTAAGTTAAAATATGAGGCACCGGCGTAGGACGGTGACGGAAACGCTGAAAAAAGAGCAATTAAGTCTTCTTGTTGGAAAAGGAAAACACCAACAGAGATGGGACCCATGGGAGCAGGCATTGTGGCAGCAGCGGTTGCTGCTTGTGGCATCGGAGGGATGGAACCAGGGTGCAAGGTGCGTGCCAGTCGAACGCTATGGACTACTAGATGAGTTCAAGAGGGTGAGTGGAAACCTAGCAACAATAGAAGCTTTGGAAATGCCGACGTCTTCGACACCGTGATGACGATCAATGGAAGACGAAAACACCAAGACAAAGGATCGAGTAATAGTTCGTTGGCGAATTTGCTCCAAATTGTGTTTTTTTTTTTCACTTTTTAATTGTTGATTGGTAATTTTGGTCTCTTCAATAGTTATTTGTGTCGGCGCTCCTTGGGTAATAGTTGATTGGCAAATCGCACCTTAACCCTATTTAAAAAGTTTCTGCACGAATCTCTGCTGGCAAAAAAATCGGGTAAACCGTGTATCAAAATCTACATGGTAGTCTAAAAGATATTGAATCTCCCCTCACCCAAATATTTAGGAAAAATTGTATCAAAGTTCTAAATAAAAGAAAATACGAGAGAAAAATATATTGAAATCTTAAAATTTACAGTAAAACCTTATGAACATTCATTTGTGCAATATATTTCAAATGTCAAAAATCTAAAATACCCTTAATAAATACACAATCATCCAATCCCTCTCTCTATTTAATCAATTAGGTTATTTTTTACTTTTCACAGCAAAAATACTCTACGGGGTTTCATTGTAAACTCAAGATTTTAAGGGATTTTCCTATTATATTTCCTCTTAGATGGGACCTAGCTGCAATGTTTTTAAAAAAAAAAAAAAAAAAAAAAAAAAAACAGAGACGTGGCTAATATCGATCGGGGCAAAATTTGGAACTCAAATCACCAAACCGTCTCTGGGTTGTTGGAATACTAATATAGGACCGGCGTCAAATCATTATTCCTGATCATTCTGTCTTGTATCTTCTCTTCGCAAGTAAGTTCCGATCTCCCTATCGCGCCTCTCTCTTCTTCATATCTGATCTACGAGTTCTTTGTTTTTCGGGTTTGTCAATGTTGTTAGAATATAAGGGGGTAATTGATTAGTTATTAGTGAATTATTTAGGATCAGTGAGTTAGTTAGGGGCTAGTCTATATAAAGGAGTCTTAACTAATATGATAAAGAAGAGTATCACAATTACTATTTGTAAGAGTATTATGCTCTCTATTGACAATAATACATCATTCTTCATCTTCTTTTTCCTTATTATCTTCTCTAATTATACTAGTTAACATGGTATCATGAGCCATGTTGATTTTTCAAGATTAGCAACCTAGTAATCAAGATCCAATCTACACACAAACTCTTAGTGTACAGGAACAAGGCTTGGCTCTCTGTTGAACGTGTTGTTTCTTTCGTATTGAGTAGGTAAAGATTTGAATATAAAATAGATAAAATAGTAAAAGAAGAACCTGTATTATTAAACTAGCACATACAGTGAGCATGCAAGAAATCTGTATAACATAGAAAAGCTGTAAATGAACTCACAAGACTGCCAATTTTCGAATGAGCAATGCAGAAATCCGGGCCCAACTTTCGTTGTGTCCTTAAGACAATTTTACTCCCTCAATACGGATGCTGAAGGTTGTCTGAGCAATTGTCTCCCAGGATAGAGCGGATTAATCGTCTCCAGAAAGATGGCTCTGTCTGTCTGAAGCTCAAGTGAATCCAACGAGTCTGCTTTCGGAACGCACAGAATGTATATGCAGAATGCAGAGAGAAAGAGAGTGTGCAGAAAAAACGTTACCTAATCTGTGACTAGGGCGCCCTATTTATAGACTCTGAAAAAACACGATCAGATGGACTTGTCTACTGCTGTGAACTGGTGCGTTGTGCAAACAGACGCACCAGAACGGAACGAATAGAGGCGACACGCGTCTGTTCACGGTGAACTGGTGCGTTGTACGAACAGACGCACCAGAACGAAGCGAACGGATCTCAAAACGCAGCTGCTGGTTGGAAAAACCCGGAGAGGCACAACGGAAACATCTAAGCGTTTGGAAATTCAAAAAATAATTTAATAAAAATTATTTTTAATCCAAAAAATAATTTAATAAAAAATTAATATTTTATTTCACACGCGTGGACCGGACCGGGCGGCGCGCGACCGAGCTGGCCGAACGGACGGCGGCGCGTGCACATGGTGGGCCAAGGGTCACCTAAGTCCTCACCTCTCCACAAAAGTGGGTTAGCCCAAGGGCCAATTAGTAGGAGCCAAGTTGGGGCTTATATACCCTCCAACTTCTCTCCAACTAAGCAATGTGGGACTATTCTCTCACACACATTCCTTCTTCCTTTTTCCTCTTCTTTTCCATCCTTCTTCTTATTCATAACCCATGGGATTTTCTCCTAAAATTCCAACAGAAAGCCCTATATACATCTACTTCCTAGTTATTCAAGAATTGGCCCAAGAACTCAGCCCGAGAGAAGGCATCTCACGGTGTTTATTCAAGAACCCGCCCACATATCAAGATCTGTCTTCCCAACACCATTTGACCCGATAAGCACCAATCAGGGATTTTGAATCACGATCGAACACACGAGGGATCGACGCTGGCGAAGAGGGAAAAAGGACTCACGATTGGCGCGACACCTCTGAAGAGGGGAGAGATTGACGCCGGAGGAGACGGCGTGACACCTTTGAAGAGGGAAAAGTTTGACGCTAGTGAAGAGGGAAAAAGACCCACGTCGAAAAGATCGACGTCGGCGAAGAGGGAAAAAAGACCCACGTCGGTGCGACACCTCCAAAGATGGTAGAAAGATCGACACCGGCGAAGAGGGAAAAAGACCCACGTTGGCGCGACACCTCCAAAGAGGGTAAAGATCGAGGTGCACCGTCACTCTGAAGCACCACGCAAGATTCAACACTAAACCAGAACGAAGTCAAGCGTTTTATTCAGAATCAACCAACAACTCAATTAACCAAAACGAAGTCCAACGTTTTATTCAGAATCAGCCGACAACTCAATTAAAATCCATTGACTAGAATTTAGGATTTTGGACAAACAGGAATTAAAACCCGACGTCCAGAAAAATAACCCACAACCTGGTGGGTATCCGACTATGCAAGTGTATAGAACCTGACGATGGAACATAGCATTCTTGAATTCTAATGAACCAGAAAATGATGTAGATTCAATGCGAGGAACAAAGAGGCTATTTCTATCCTATCTCCAGACTTGATTTTGGACTCTACATCACTTCTGCTGCTCCAACTCCCACGAGACAAAGAAGAATTTGCATATTCTCGATTTTGCCTCTGGTCTAGTATGAGCATTTTGCCTTTTGTTTGGACATTTGCATCTGATTGATTCATTCATAATCAAGACTTGGCCGCGAATTTGTCACTAGATCATTTGATAGAAAAGTAAGAATTTTCCAATATACTCGTCTCTCAACTGGTTTACAAGTTTTTATGTTCAAAGTATTTCATAGAGTTTCCTAATCTGCCACTGCGATGCGATTCTGCTGCAAAGAAACCATTGATTCACATTGTTTTTGGAAGACCTGAGTGACATTGATGAGGTATTTGTTATCATACTTTCATCCAAATTTTTCCAACAATGGCTTCTTTTATTAGAGTGCAAGTATTTCTTGAAGAGACTCCATGAAATACTAATAGTATTATGAATGTTTTAAAGAATCTAATAGAGAGATTGGGAGAGTAGGAGAAAACAGATGAAGATGTCACAAGGAGGCTGACCTCAGTGGAGGAAATTCTGATAGTGGAGATCAAGTGAGGTTGGAAGAAAGCAACAAAGGTAACTTTTCAAGAGAAGAGAAATGTGCAGAGAGGAGTTATACCAGCAAACATTGTCTTCAACTCTTCATCATGGAAGAAACGTTTGCATTTTTGCCTTTTGATGATTTGTTGAAAGTGTTTGGCTACCCATTGTGTATACTTTCATGTTTTCAAGTGGGAAAATAATGCCTATTGTAACAAAGCGATTAAATAGTATTTCTGCTGATTTTATTGACATTGGGATTATGAAATCTTTGGGAGCTTGTATGATAGCTGATTGTCTTTAGCAGGTTCTTGGTGTGGGGAAGAAGAGATATTAATGAAAGGACATGCCAGAGGTCTCAGTGATCATTGTAATTGTAAACAATGAAGGAAGGCATATGAAAGGGGAAGAAGCAACTGTTAGTGATTGCAGTAACTTGGTGACTAAAGCTTCCAAAAGTGAATCAGCAAGTATGGCTATGGAGAAGAAAATTGTGAATGAAAGAAATTTTTGTATTTTGTTGATTGTAAAACTATTCAATTTGATTCACCTTATCCCCTTATTTTTGTTGTTCAAGTTGAGCACATTTAAGATAAATAGTGTTCAACTTAAGGGGACGTGTTAGAATATAAGGGCGTAATTGATTAGTTAGTGAATTAGTTATGATTAGTGAGTTAGTTAGGGGCCCTAGTCTATATAAAGGGGTCTTAATTAATATGATAAAGAAGAGTATCACAATTACTCTTTGTAAGAGTATTATGCTTTCTATTGACAATAATACATAATTCTTCATCTTCTTTTTCCTTATCATCTTCTCTAATTATACTAGTTAACAAATGTCCGGTATAAATCTACCCTGGCTTTTTACTTCTTTCAATCTCTGTTATGACTGTTCTTTTCACTTTTTAATGATTAAGTTTCGTAGTGCCTTCCTTATCTCTCTTTAGTTTCTGATTCCTATTTGTTTTCTCGGAAAAATCCTGAACTGGACCGAAAATGAATTTGGATCCCCATCGGTTCCATCATTCGATCACATCACGTGTGATGTCGTCATGCTTGGCCCGCCGATCTTCACCGAGTAGAGGGGCTTATTGTTAATAAAATGAACTCGCCTTACTATTCACATGCTAAGTGTCATTGTTAGTTGTGAGTCTTATGAGAATATGACGCCAAGTGGTCATCGGTTGTTGTATATCTTTTGTATTAGTCTATTAGCTTCTGGTATCTTCTACTTTCAACTTGTTGCACTTATCGGATTGCCTATATAATGTAACTGCTAGTCTCATAATCAATAAGATTCATTTTCTCCATTGAATCATTCTGTTTAAGCATAGATCTTGGCATGGTATCAAAGCCACAGCCACACCGGCGAAGCTTTGTTTTCCTGTCCAACTAGTGAAAACAGAAACAGAGACATTGACGGTGATCAGTCTCCAAATTTGGATTAACAGATCATCAAACAATGTCCGCAATGACTCCTCCGGTGTCTAACGATCCAGGCCTGGTCAGTCGTAACTTCAGCAACAAAAAGATAACGGTGAGACTTGACGATTCTAATTACCTGATATGGAAACAACAGGTATATTTCATGGCTAAGCAACATCGAATTTTTTCTTATCTCGATGGTTATGTATGTGTGCTGTCTAAACTTACTCGTGATGTTGAGACTGGTCAAGAAGTTGATAATCCAGCTTTCGAGACATATGAGCAACTTGATTCTGCTCTTGCGTCATGGCTACTTGCGTTAGTAACTTCATCTGTCCTACCTGATTTGGTTGGTTTAGAAACCTCATCTCAGATTTGGCAAAAATTAAATAGGTTATATTCTGATAAATCTGATTCAAAGATATTGCATTATAAAAATCTGTTGACTAATCAGAGAAAGGGAGAACTGAGCATGCGTGATTATTTGGCTAACTTGAAGTCCATTTGTGATCACCTAGCTCTACTAAGAGAATCTGTATCTGATGCAAATAAGATCTCTCATATTCTAAATGGCCTTACTATGGAATATGAATCAGTAATTGCCATTATCAATGCTAGTAAGGAAAAATTTGATCTAGACACTGTTACAACTATGTTGTTTGACTCTGAGGCTAGACAAAAGTCTTTATTGCTAATTCTGTGTCTCAAGCACACTACACAATTGCATTGTCGCACTATCTAGATCTTTCTTATGAAGACAATGGCCTTCGTTGCTCAGTCACATTCTTATCCTGTCAATGCTAGCACTATGGGACAAGATCAATCATCAATGCCATATCCTTGTTCAAATTTTCATACTGGTCGAGGAAGAGGCCATGGAAGGAATTATTTTTAGCCTAAGCCTTCATGTCAGATCTGCCATAAAGTAGGTCACTTAGCTGATGTATGTTACTTCCAGAATGATTCCTCAAATCCTTCTCACTACTCAGCTCAAGTGCATTATACTGAAACAGGAAATCCATACTATATGTCATCGTATGATATTGACAACCAGTATAATTGGCCATCTCAATATACTAAAATTCTGATTTCATCTCAAAACATTCAGAATACACCTTCTTCATATAAATCAACTGCTAACTTTGCTGTTACCAACTCTCAGACAGCAAAATTAACCTATGGTCTTAAACCTACACCTGCTTCAACATCTAATCCTACTGTGACTAGTAATCAGGTGTTGTCCTCTAGTGATAACTTGCCTCAAGCCTTTGTTGTTTCACCTGAGATAATCACAGATGAGGCGTGGTATCTTGACTCTGGAGCTACCCAACATATTAGTAACTCAGTAGCTGATCTCTACTCTGCATCACCTCCAAAAGGTAAGAGTACAATAATTGTTGGTGGAGGTACTAGCCTTCCGGTATCTCATATTGGAAAATCAAGTTTAAATGCTTCCGCATCTATGCTACATCTGAACAAAGTCTTGTGTGTTCCTTCAATGCAAAAGAATTTAGTTTTTATTGCACAACTAACAAAGGAAAATGGTGTGTCCATTGAATTTTTTCCTCATCTCATAAGGATTTGCAGACAAAGAGACTACTCATGCGTGGCACTGGATCAGCAGGGATGTACAAACTGGATGTTGCACCTAGTCGTCCCAAATCCTACATTCCTAAGAAGTTTTCTGCATATCATCATCAATCTAGTTGCTGTCATTACACTGAGACAATGGATACATTCACATTGTGGCATAGGCGCCTTGGTCATCCACATGAAGGAACCGTACTCAAATCACTCAATTTTCCAATTCCCAAGTCTACTACGATGTTGCATGTACTTTGTAACATTATTAAAATTAAAATTTGAAATTTGGAAAAATAAAAAATAAAATAAATAAAAATAACAATAACAATAACAAGAATTTTATTTAAAAAAAAAAAAAAAAGAAAAGGAGACAAAAAAATTAAAAAATATATATATAATTGTGGCGGTGCTGTATTACATTATAAAAAAATAAAAAAAAAAAAATTGATTCAAGTCCACCGCCACAAATCCACCGCCTTTAATCCTATTATATATATGTGTGTGCGGTGCTTAAATGTGTAATAGAGCTTGAGTGTAATTAGAAGAGTGTGAGTGAGAGAGACGCATTTATTTTATAGGATCATTTAGATAGTTAGATTAATTTCTTTTCAATAAACTTTCTTCATGAAAGTTGATCATTATTTTTCTTTCTAAAGAGGATAATATAGTATTGATTATTGAAAATTTTAGGATTATATTTGTAAAGTTTTGAGTTTTGATAATAGATCATTATCGGTTAGTTTTACTAAATCTTTGAACTACATGAAATTATGAATTGGGATTTGAGATTTTAAATTAGAGATTGGTGTGATTTTGAGTATGTGGAAGTTTGGAGATTATTTAATAAATTGGATTATACTTATAAAAGTTAGTATTAGGTTAAAAACTGAGGAAATGATAAATTGTTATTTTATTTTAGGAAAACTAAAATGAGATAATAGTTTAATTAATTATTTAATTATGATATTAGTAATTAGTGTTAATTCTATTAACATATAATTATGTATTTATTTATAAAAGGGACCGATTTCTCTCACGGTTAGTGTTGTGAATTTGAGGTAACCACTTTCCAATTTATCTTGTATACTTGTTGAGGTGATTATAAGCGTATGCTCATATATTTAACTGATATAAATATATTATTGTTTGCTGCCTATGAAAATGTATATATGTGTGAGATATTTGTTTGAAGGAAAATTTTTAGTTAAGTGGGTGTAAACTGCTTATATTGTTATGAATAAAATTGTTTATTTTGAAATCATGGAAATTTATGAATGATACATTCAATTGTTTGAAAATTGTGATAATGGCATATTGAGCGATGTGATTTGGTCATCCACATGAAGGAACCCTTGTAAAGAGTGTTCTCAAATGACTTAATTTTCCAATTCCCAAGTCTATTATATTGTAGCCCATGGGTCGGATGTTACATATGGATAATTGGCCCATTTAACTATCTTGTACTTCTTGTAAAATGGGAATTTATTTTTCGAGTCATAGGGGAAAAAGGCATTCGAGACTTGATCCAAGTTTCAATTTGTATGTCTTATTTTGTTACTAATTTGATGTATATTGCCAAACTTTAGGCCTCTTTTGGTACGTTGCATATTTTGATTATTCCGCCGCATACTAGAGCTTATGATATGAACAAGGATCGTTGATATGAATTTTACAAATAAACCATTTGAAGTAATTATTTAAAATGGTAATTTTGGGAGGATGTTACATGGATCTATGTATACAATAAACCATTTGGTAATATTCATGATCTATGGGACCAGCTCCTTTTACCTCCAATGGTTTTGTTTATTACATAGCCTTTGTGGATGCTTATAGTAGGTTCACTTGGATTTGTTTGTTACACAAAAAATCTGAAGCTCTAACTAAATTTAAGGAGTTTAAGATGTTTGTTGAAAATTGTTTTAGCACAAACATACAGCAAGTACAAAGTGACAATGGTGGAGAATTTCTTGCATTTACACCTTTTCTTGCATCATGTGGCATTCAACATCGGTTTTCATGCCCATACACTTCAGAGCAAAATGGACTAGTTGAGCGCAGACATAGGAGCATCGTTGAGACTGGATTGACCTTGCTGGCTACAGCTTCATTACCTTTGTTTTACTGGGGTGATGCCTTTCTGTCAGTTGTTTTCTTGCTGAATAGGTTGCCTACACCAGTTTTGGAGAACTCTACACCTTATGAAAAACTCTTTGTAGTACCACCAGACTATTTCGTACTCAAAGTTTTTGGTTGTGAGTGTTTCCCATATTTACGTCCCTATAATGACCATAAGCTTGAATTCAGATCTGCATCATGTTTATTCTTGGGTTACATTATCGAGGATATAAGTGTCTTAACAGCATTACTAGATGTTTCATGAAACCATATTCCATGCCTACCTCAATTCAATATCAGACATACTTCTCATCGACATCACAATTCCTCCAACCTCCAAGATACTTTGTCATCTCTGTCGTCCCTCATTCCTCCTCCCCTTCTACTCTCAGACTTGAACCATGTCAACCATGTCCTTTACCTTCCTCACCAAACCTACCACCTACCACCAACTCTCCAATTCATCCTCCTTCTTCAACCTCTACATCTATTCTCATTGCCAATACCCATTCTATGGTAACTCGTAGCAAAATTGGTGTATTCAAGCCTAAAATATTCACTGTGGCTGAAGATGTTAATATTCCAAAAACAATTGATGAAGCACTTGCAGATCCTAACTGGACAAAGGTAGTTCAGGAAGAATATGATGCACTCCAAAGGTTTAAAACATGAGACCTTGTTCTTGCTCCAACTGACAGGAAAATCATTGGTTGCAGATGGCTTTGTCGGTTGAAGGCACATGCTGATGGTTCAATTGCAAGATACAAAAGTAGGTTGGTTGCAAAAGGCTACTCTCAAGAAGCTGGTGCTGACAATCATGACACATACAGTCCAGTTGTCAAAGCTCCTCCAATCAAAGCTCTCCTTACTCTAGCTGTTACTAAAGAATGGAAGCTACATCAAGTGGATTTTAATAATGTGTTTCTCAATGGAGATTTAACCGAAGATGTATTTATGGAACAACCACCAGGTTTTATCCAAACTGATGCATCAGGAAAACCGCTGGTTTGCAAGCTCAAAAAAGCCCTTTATGGACTCAAGCAAGCACCTAGATCTTGGTTTGTAAAATTGAGTACTTATCTGCACACTTTGGGTTTTATTTCTGCTAGAGCTAATTCCTGCTTGTTTGTTAACAAGGATGCAACTCATGTTACTTACCTAATTGTTTATGTTGATGACTTGGTGATAAACGGGTCTGATGAGAATTTTGTGCAGAATCTCATTCAAAAAATGAGCTTAGAGTTTTCATTGAAAGACTTAGGAGAACTCTCTTATTTCCTAGGGATTGAGTTTCAACGATCATCCAGAGGAATTCACTTGACACAAAAGAAATATATCCATAACCTCCTTGCAAAGACTCAAATGATTGGTGCACACGCATATGCTACTCCAATGGCAGTCAATACTCAGCTATTTGCTAATGACGGTCTGCCGTTTCCTGACCCGCATCTATATAGGAGTATTGTTGGCTCTCTCCAATATCTCTGCTATGTCAGATCAGACATTGCCTTCACTGTAAATAAATTGAGTCAATTCTTACATGAGCCAACAATAAAACAGTGGGAATGTGTCCAAAGGCTCCTATGTTACTTGAATGGCACTAGTACACATGGTTTGTTGATTAAACTAGTTCAGCAATTCAGTATTCAGACATATACTGATTCAGATTGGGGTGGTACTAAAGTCAAGAAAAACAAAAATGAAGAAGTACAGATCCTACCTGAGAACAAGAGATCAACCAATGGCTACTGCATTTTCCTTGGTCCAAATCCAATTTTATGGGTCTCAAGAAAACAACAAGTAGTTTCCAGGTCTGCCACTGAAGCTGAATATGGGAGTGTGGCTGATTCAATTACTGATATAATGTGGGTTCTGTCATTATTAAAAGAAATGCATATTGTTGTGGTCAAAACACCTTGTATTTGGTGTGATAACACAGCATAGTAGCATTGGCCTCTAATCCAGTCCTGCACTCCAAAACCAAACATGTGGAACTTGATGTTCACTTCATTAGGGAAAAAGTAGCAGCTGGTATTGTGACTGTCGGGTATGTTCCATCGACTCATCAGGTGGCTGACATATTTACCAAACCTCAAGTATATGGGATGTTTGCCTTTTGAAGAGACAAGCTCAATATAATTTCGCAAGAGGAGGTGAATAATGGTGAAACGAGATAAGTCAAATTCTGCAGGAAGAATGTTAATAAAATGAACTTAGTTACTATTCACGTGTGTGCTACGTGTCATAATTAGTTGAGAGTCTGTTATGAGAATATGATGTGTCAAGTGCAATTGGTCATCAGTGCCAACTTGTATATCTTCTGTATTAGTCTATTAGCTTCTGGTATCTTGTACTTTCAACTTGTTGCACTTAAATGATTGCCTATATAATGTAACTGATAGTCTCATAATCAATAAGATTCATTTTCTTCATTGAATCATTCTGTTTAAGCATAGATCTTGGCACTTATAGCGTTTGAAATCTGTGAAACTCGATTTCCTGCTTCTTTATGATGGAAATTTCGGTTGGGTTGGATTTAGCGCTTGCTTCGCTTAAATTTCGAGACAAGGGAAACAAACTCAGAAGCACATAAACTTTAGATAGTATCTTATGGATGAGGGACTAACATGCCTTATGCATTACACTCATCTTCTATCTCGTCTTCGTAAATTCTCATGATAACAACAGTCTACTTATTATCTGATTTATCTGCTTCATCACATATTGCGTTGTTTTAAATCTGGCTCTGGTTGTCAATTGGTATTTTAGTATTTTACTTATCATCTCCAGAGGATGATGGGCTGCTAATTCGGTTTTAACGGGATTTTTTAGTGTCTTCAAACATAGATTGAAAGAGAATCAAAAGCTATGAGACACGTGTAGCAAATATTGAAAACTCTTATTAGATGCAACACATTGAGACACTTTAAATTATATATGAACTTCTCAAATTTTGTCATGCAGCCTTTTCGAGCTGCTTTCATGTCCGGATTCAAGCTCCATAAGTCTGAAGGAAACTGAGAACTATAGTATCAAACTACTAATCATCATTCAGTAAAAAAGGAAAAAGATCGTTTCACTGTAGTGGTAAGAGCTCCACGCAAAGAAGTCAATAATAAGAGCATTAGATGGAAGACACTAAAAAATCCCGTTAAAACCGAATTAGCAGCCCATCATCCTCTGGAGATGATAAGTTTTCGTAGCTAAGTGAATACTGAGGAGGTTTTTTCTGGCCATATTAATCTATTCATGTTAGCTGCCTAAGAATTTGCTTTGTGGATTTTTTTTTTTTTTTTTTTTTGGGTGATACTTAATGGTTATTCTTTTGGTAGTTTTCTTTTAAGCATCGGTAACAAATTGCTTTCGTCACAGAATGGCATCCAATAGGGGTCAAGGTGGAATCCAACAGTTGCTGGCCGAAGAGCAAGAGGCACAGCAGATTGTGCATGCAGCTAGAAAATGGTATTCTTACTTTTATTTGTTCTCCCCTTCCTCTGCTCTTGTTATTGGCATGATTAAAATCTATCTCTTTCTCTTACTTTCATCAAAATTCTTATGTCTAATGAAATGATTTAATGCAAAAGTTTTAGCTCTCCCATTTGTTACTTGATCTTGTCATCCTTGGAATCATGAGTTGCTGATCATATGGTAGGCATGGGCTTGATGCTCAGAAACGTGTGATTGTATAAATTTTCAAAAAGAAAAATATTACCACTTGCTAATGTTAGTTCATGAATTAATGTATTGGTATTGAATTTTCTGCTATTAGAAAAATTGGCTAGACTGAAGCAAGCCAAGGAAGAGGCCGAAAAGGAGATTTCTGAACATCGAGCTCACGTGGAGTACGAGTTCCAAAAGAAATTGGAAGAGGTAATACTATGCTTATAGTACTAAGTAAAGATATACTAAACTATTCCTAGATTTTGCTGTTATTAGTTATGGAGACCAAATTCTCTGCATTATTTTCGATGAACACAGGGTAGTGGAGATTCTGGTGCCAATGTGAAGCGGCTTGAGCAAGAGACTAAGTCAAAGATCAATCACCTCAAGACAGAGGCTGAGAGAATATCACAGGATGTTGTTTCTATGCTCCTCAAGCATGTAACTACTGTGAGAAATTAAGGTCATTGATGCTGTATTAATGCTCAATTGATACCAATTATTATTTTGAATTTATTGTTGATTTAAGATTGTCTGCTCCGTAATAAGATTCCTGATTTCTGTTAGTTCCTGCTTTGCCAGAATGTTGTAACAAAAATAATCTGAGGCTTGTTGAACCAATTAATCAATTTGTTGGCATGCATATTTCCTAAAATTTCGGTCTTTAACTGTTATACGGACCGCTCCACTTATTCATGGCATTCTCTCGCCAAAGCAAAGACTTTTTGCTGGTTATTCCTCTCGCAAGAACCTGGAGATGATATTACTCAATACATAATGTGAGTATGTGACCATTCGTTTTCCTATACTATTTTGAATCGATGGTATGATGAAGTTCAGAATCACTGAAAGTTGTTAACAGACTGAATCTCTGTTCGATCTTCTGTGGACTGTGGCAACGGACGGGTTAAAATTCAGTAGATCCTGTTTCCGATTCCTTTCCTGAATCCCTGCGATACCACTCATCGAGAGGAGCAAGATTCTTATATATTTTTAACCACATTTCGTCACTTAATTAAAATGGTCTCACAACAAGAGATGAAGTATCGTACATGCGCTTTGCTTTCCTCTGGTTACTGGGGATGAAGTTTGCCCTCAAACATGTACTTGCTTCCCCATTTATGGAAATCCAAGCTACTGTTTCCGCCTAAGACTTGATAAGTGTACGGGTAATATCAAGTAATAAAGAGTGGAGTGAGTTTCATACCAAAAAAAAAAAGAAAAAGAGTGGAGTGAGTAAGATATATCAATAATGCAGTTGAGCAATTAATGTATAATTTTGGTTAAGTTTAGTCAATACAATTTGAATAAAAGCTAACTAAATTAGGCTTTTTTATCAATTTGCCCCTTATTAAATAACTATTTACTAAAATGTCCCTGTCTGGAAACTATTCACCCATATGCCCTTGTTTAGTCGATTACACCCCTCATGTAGTCGACTAAAACGCAGGCAATTTTTTTTAAAAAATATCCCGTGATTTAGTCGACTAAGCTGGTTAGTCAACTAAATCGCGACAGAGGGGTTTTTAAAAACCCAAATCGGCTAAGAAAGCTCCCCAAGCTCCCCAAACTTCTCCCCCTCTGTATTTTTCACTAAATCGTTGCTGAATCCGTTGGTGGATAGCGAAAAACTTCATTCTAGCGTCATTCGCGTCGATTTCAATATGTTCTTATCTCCATTTTGAATTTCTCGTTGTTCTTTCGTTTATGCGGACTCTATTTCCCTAGAAGATAGACAAATTAATTAAAAGTAAAAATGAGTTTTATATTTAAAATCAAAGTTCACCAAAAATCAAATGAGGATCGAGGACATGACTAAGAATCCTAACAGAAAAATCCCCAATATAAAATCTTAATAAAAAACATTAATTTTATGGTTTCTTAAACCTCGAATATGAAGAAATATTTTTCAAAATTTATAATTTATATTGATTACATTCAAAATATCAAATTGATTAGTTAAGATACCGATTTAAGTAGATATGAAAATCCCTAATGATGTCTTCATTTTTAAACTCATCAACAACAACTTCTTGAGATATTCAAGCTACCTCCGGCAAGCATTAATATGTTACTTATATTAAGAACGGGATGGAGTAATAACAATGGTTAATAAATTTAACCTATCACTTGTAATATTTGAACAAAATTATATTTTCATAAAAATAGAAAATGATTTATGCTTGTACGCGTTCGGATGTCTATTTATAGTTTATATATATATATATATTTGACTTTAAAAATTGAAAAAATTAGAAGCATGTGAGGGGTTTAGGGTCTAGGGTCATTTTTTTTATGTCCCTAAGTATATTTTAGTCAAACAATTTTTCGTGCAATTATATAAGTTTTAAACCTGAAAATGTCTTCTTTGTTGACCTTGAATCATAATATTTAAACTATAAACATTTTTTATCATTTAAGATTTCAAATCAACTTAGAAGTAGGGGTGGAAACAGGCCAGGCTAGGCCAGGCCTGCCCCTTAACAGGCCTGGCCTGTTATGCAGGGAAGCGGCCTGAGCCTGGCCTGTGGCCTGTTACAGGCTTATTTTTAGGCCTGAGCCTGGCCTGGTAACAGTTCGAGCCTGGCCTCGTGGCCCGTTAAGAAGCCTGTATTTTTAAAAATTCTATACGTAATGGCTAACAGCCACAGGCCCCAAGGAAAACAGTCAAAACAGGCCTCCTTAAATTACGTGCAAAACAAGGCTTCTATAAACAGGCCTCAAACAGGCCTCTTGTTTACAGGCCGAAAACAGGCCTAATTGCTTAAACAGGCCAGGCCACAGGCTTTTCAGGCCTACACTCCTTAACAGGCGGCTTAACAAGCTTTTCGTGCCTACACACAAAGCCCAGGCCTGGCTCGTTAAGGCAACAAAGCCTAAAATTAGGCCTTGGCCTGGCTGAGCCTGACAGCCAGCCTGATCGAGGCTTTTAGCCAGGCCACAGCCCCGACCTTTTTCCACCCCTACTTAGAAGTGAATTTCTTTTTTAGTGTACTTCATTCTTCAATTAAATTTTAATATGAAAATAATAATAACCTTTTTAGAGAAAAGGACATTAATAGAATTTTAAAATTGGAAAGCCCCAAATCATGTTTATCGCCTAGACTTGATAAGATAATGACTATACTTAATAAGTAAATTACAACTCATTTTATGTGACCTAACTTGGGTTAGGATTTTTCATTTTTCAAGTTCTTTTTCTTGTCATTTTCCTATTTTTTATTATTTTTATCTGTCAAAATAATTAAATCGAATAAACTCTTTCTTAAATATCTCTACTCGCTTGTAAGACTTATTTATTTAGATAGATTAAGGAAGGTAAACATATTATTTACTTTCTCCTGTTTTTTCATATAAGACGTATTTAGAGTTGATTTTAATCTTAAATATAAGACATAATTTTCATGTTTGTCAATCTTTTCATAATTTACCTCTATTAAAACTCTCCGAATTAAATTAAATTAAATTAATATGTCTTATATTAAAAAAGTATATTATAAAATATGCCATATGATTCCCCGGTAGGAAGGGAAGCCTCTCAAAATACGATCTTTCTACTTAGCTATAATATTATATTAGTATATGAGATTATAGAGGATAAAAAAAAGTTACTATATCAAAATATAGGAAAATGATATCCTCATTACCCTCTTTTATATCATCATCTCATCTCCATCCTTAGATAATGAAATGTATATTTTAGATTTAATATTTTATAAAATTATTATCATAATATTTTATAATTTAAAATTTCTTTATTTATTATAGATTGCAATTATGAAGGGTATAGATCAAATTTTAAGAGTTTAAATTTACTTATTTATGTTTATAGAAATAATTTTATAAAAGATCGAATCAATAATATATTGTTTTAATCTAATGGTCTATATGAGATTATGAGAATAAAATGAAAAAGAAGACAAAAAAATAACCCTAAAATATAAGGTAGACAAATAATTAAAAATAAAAATGAGTTTTACAAGGTTCTAAAGTTCAGTGAGGATTGTGGACATAACTAAGAATCGTAATGAAAAATCCTCAATATAAAAACTTAATAAAAAAAATTAATTTTATGGTTGTTTTATAGCTCCACGCGCCGATAGGATCCGAACTGCATGACAAAGGAGTTGATTATCTAACAGGTCCCACAATATTATCGAGCGTGTTATACATGCATGAACATAATAAAGAGTTTCACGTTTAACCCTATAATTTATACTAAAATATTAATAATATAAATAAATAAATAATCGACGAAGAAAAGGTAAAAGCCCCAGCATAAATGAAAGAATAACGGCGGAAATTTAAAATGGAGATGAGAACATACCAAAATCGACGCAAATGACGCTAGAATGAAGTTTCCTTCGCTACCCACCAACGGATTCAAAGAACGATTTGGTGAAAAATACGGGGGAGAGGTTTGGGAGCTTTCTTAGTCGATTAGGGTTCCAAATCTTTACTTGATTGGGGATTTAAAAACTCATCTGTTGCGATTTAGTCGACTAAGCATCGTAACTTAGTCGACTAAATCACGGGATATTTTTAAAAAAAAAAATTGCCCCGCGTTTTAGTCGACTATATGAGGGGTGTAATCGACTAAACATGGGCATATGGGTGAATAGTTTCCAGACAAGGACATTTTGGTAAATAGTTATTTAATAAGAGACAAATTGGTAAAAAAAACCAACTAAATTAAAAGAAAAGAGTATCACATCTTGCTAAAGTTAAGAATAAGTGTGATTTTAGATCTAAACAACTCAGACTATTATCGTCTTGACTCTTGATTACTTCTTAGTGATTAACTTCTCTCATTAATTGCATTTAAAGTTATATTTACTAATGTAGGACTCTTGGTTACCTAAGGGTATGTTTGGTTTGGGGGGGGGGGGGGGGGGAGGGGAGGGGGAGGAAAATGGAGGGAAAATATTAAAAGATCCTTTTGTACTAAATAACATTCCAAAACATATGTTATCCACTAAATAACATTTATTTTATTGTCTCAGGCAATTAGTACTTAATTAAATTAATATTAGTACAAGCCTAATGAGACTATGTAGGGCTAATAGGTATACGTCTATCCTACAAGCAAATTAAATGTGAAAACCTAATCTACATGGTTCAATTGAAGGTCTAGTCTAATTTTCCTACATCTAGACTCTTTAGAATGCCAAAATAATCTCAATTAAATGTCTCTTGTTTTAGGATAATCAAATACACAAAATTTGCCATCACCGAAATAATATCTAACCACACGCAAAATAAACAACAAAAGAAAGAAGGGAAAGGAAAGGAAAAACAAAAACTCAATGCCAAATTTTCATATGTGCTGTACATTTTCTGTATCTCCATACTTTAATTTCCCTTCAAAGCTTTTGCCTTACCATCACCAACCAAGGAAAATAGAACATATCATCCCCTTACTATGCCTAGCATATATATAGATATATATTGCCATCCTGCTACGTTTCTAGCACAATATCTTAGCTTATTTCTATTTTTTTATTGATTATTATATAATATAGAATATTACATTAATATTTTGTTGCCACTTAAATCTTATAATATTTCTTGCAAAATAAATTAGGATATAAGTAAATTTTATATCAAAATATCATTTTATCCTATAATCAATTAAAATATAGAAAAATATATAAATGGTAGTTAAATAAATATAAAATGTTAAGAAATTTAATCAAATATATCTTAGAGTCTACACTTATTTAATTATAAAATATATATACTTATAACTTACCACTCTAGTCTTATTTATAATTTATTTTTAACTAAATCTCATATATCAAAGAGAGATAGTTAACTCCATGATTATGAAATAAATTTTCAACTTTACCCTCATTTATGAATGAAGTATTTTTTAATTCTTTCTACTCCCTCTTTATCATTAATATGAGCAAAATTATCACAATCTCATTTACTACTTTGAAATTAGACTTATAAATATAACCATTTTTTTTTTTAAATAAAAAACGAATTATAAATAGGGCCAGCTACCTACCTCTTCCAAGTGTCGGCAAAGTTAATGGCACTCCAAAATCATAGTAACCCTTATCCCACTACATATCGACATTACCGTACCTGTAGTTACTAAGCTTGATTGGTAGCGTCATACATGTATGGTGAACATGTTGCGAGAGGGTACACACATTATTCATTGCACCGTAAACATACGTTGATTATGCCACCTAAGACTCTTTCACTGACCAAGCAAGCAAATCATTCATGTGCCTTGACCCGGTATCATTATTTACAACTCTTGCAAATGTTCCTGTGAGTATTATGACATCCAACAGTGAAGTGTAAACAGGTGAGTTGGTCTATAGTTTGGCTTACACTTGGCCTGACCTGTTTAAGAATTGGCCAAGATCTTGAACTTTTAGGAGGTTTGCTTCTCTTAACAGGTTAGGTTTAAGCTTACTGAAAAGTCTATTAGGTCTGTCAAGCTATCTTGAGTTTGTTATTTTTTTGTCAAAAAAATATTTATAATATTATATAATAATTAATAGATAATTTCTCTACTTGTTTTGTTGATTAATTAGATTATAGCATGTTTTATGATGTACTTGGGATAATTTAGATTAATTTATGTAATTTTGGCATTTTTAATTCCGGTATGTTTGATAGCCTGAGCCTGGTTGAAGGTCTAGGCATATTTCTTCATGAAAGCTTGTGGTGGGCTGGTGGCCTGTCAACCTGTTTATAAAGTTTTATAAAATAATGTAGGCTTTCTTAATAGGTTTTATAACATTATCAGACTTAGACTAAAAAAAGACTTGTAACAAGCCACAGGTTACAGTCAGGCAAACCTGTTACAAGACAGATGTGGTCTGTTTGCGACCACCACCATGTTAACTGATAAACCATAAATATATAAAACCATTTTTAAAAATTATATTATGCTAACTGATAAACCTACTATAAAATCACATATTAAATATATTCTCTCCCGGGCTCCATTTTATAAGGCAGAGAAAAGTACTCGTAATAATTTTTTGGTTTGGTCGATTATGCAAATCTCGGGAAACTCATGTATTAAGAAAAATTTGTCATTAAACGAGCTTCCGGCAAGGAAAATGCCGTCTTTGTTTTGGTAGTCAATGTTTATGAGACAGTTTTTATACACCAATTGTTAAATTTTAATAAAAACAAAATAATAGCCAAACCCATTTCTTATAAATTATAATGATCACGATTATGATAAGACATATTTATCTGATTAAATAAAATCAAAATATCCAGCATATACAAGCTTTGATTTAAGTATATATATTCTTAATTCTGAAAAATATTTAATAGGGTAATAAATAATTAGTGAGAGAATGCATATGTCTTCAATTATATGAATTGCCTCGTTTTAATTCCTCATTGATCTAACACAACAGAGACAGGCCTAGCTAATGGGTATCAGTATCACGCCCCTTTCCTCTCGTTCGATCAAACATTGAATTGGCGAACACAAGGGGAGCGGGTCGCCCTAGATCAACATATCAGACATGAATACGCCACTTACCAGAAAGTGAAAACCATTAATTCCAATAATTTCTTCATGCAACATTCATTATTATATATATAATATCCAATTTTCGCTCCTCCAACCATCCAACATTCGAACTCCTTAACCAAAAATCTTGATCTCGCAATGCCTCATCAAATCTGCAAAATACTGACTTTCTTTGCGCTTTCTCTGCAACTTGCCCTGTCAATCTAGGCTCGACTCGAACTAGCTCTGGCTCCTGTGGAGGAAACAGAACAAAACGACGACGGTCTATACTATGCTCCTTCTCCATATGGAGACAATATGTTCCCTGAATCTACATATCCCGTAGACGACATGGCTTCAGAATTAGAAGGCCAAGACCAGTACCCTCCTTCACCTTACTCCCCAGGAATAGAACGAGACTACCCTTACAGTGGCGAGTATGCCTCTCCCGCTCCCCATCTTAAAATAATATATTATAAATAGAAGTACTTAAAATACAATACAAACATGATATATAAAAAATTGAAAGAAATTTATTATAAAAATTAAGATTACTTCTCTTGACTCTTACTCTACATGTTTTTATATTGTTAAACTCACTTAGAATTGATACCTCTTTATTTTCAATTCTTGGAGACTTTGAAGAAAGAGTCTCAGTATTTGAAAATTCAATATTAGGAGTAGACGAGGGTAAAAACACACTATTCTTTTCTTAAAATAAGTATCAATGGTAGCACTATTCTAAAAAATAATCACCTACAAGGAGCATGAATTATTTCATGACCAATATGATTTTTAAAATATTATTAATAATAAAAGTAAACATATTAAAATTAACTATTAGTCATCATCTATATTCTTATAGCTATCTTTTAACAAAACTCAAAACTTGTCTAAAATTATTACCCTAAATATTCTCTAATCAAGTATAAAAGTAGTATCATTAGAATGATAAAATCATGTATAATAAATTTCATAAAGGAAATTTAATAAAAAAAAAGTAATTTTGAATACTTTATTGATTTTCAAAATTTATCATAAATTGTTCAAAAAATGGCAGAAGAACATGCAAACAAGTGGGGTTTGGGGATAATTAAAGATTGTAGGCCTCACCTTTTTATTATTATATTCTTTATTATTTTTTAATATATATGAAAGTAATGGAAAGGTCAGCCAGGAAGAGAATAGCCAAAAGTCCCACCACCTCATGATAGAAGACGGGATCGTCGGGCCGACCTGTTTAAGCCATGGCCCTTTAAGGGCCGGACTTGAAAATTGGAGGTGTGAAGTGAAGTCTGGCCTTGAAGGGCCAAGGGCTTACACGAGCCGATACTGGAGGGCTACGGGCGGCCCTTACCCATCGGGCCCTTTTTTTAAAAAAGTTAAATACTTGTTGAAGTTGGGCCCTTCAATAATTTATATGTATTTTTATTTGTTATAGAGTTATTTATCTATTTAAGTATAAATACATAATAACTATACTTGTAATTTTATGATTTGATTTATTATTTATTGTAGATAAAGATTATAAATATGTTCATGAAGTGAGAGAAGAAATTCATGATATTCTTACTCATGAACCAGAGCCTACTACTCAAAGTGAATAACAATCAAATGTCGTTGAAATGGATGATAGTGGCGAAGATGACGACAATAATAGTCATTATACTAATGTTGCTTAGTAGTATGCTTTTTATATTTTATTTGAGTTATTTGTGAACATAGTTTGCTTTTGATTATGAATTAGTAACTTTATTTGTTAGAAGATTTATGTTGTAATGTACTAATTATATTTCTTTGGAAAAAATGGAGGAAAAGTAGTTAAAATTTGGAATATTAACTTTCGGGCCCTGGAGGGCTGACCTTGGTGCCCTAGGGCGGGCTTTGAAAAACAGATGTTTTTCTTACCCGGGCCCTGGAGGACCAGCCCTGGAGGGTCGAGCCGACCCTGATTCCCAGGTCTACCTCGTGACCATCATTAATTAGCTTCATGTTGTTGTGTTTTTTTGTTTTTTTTAAGGGGGGCCACACCTGGCTCCCCTTCAGTCCACCCTTGCATGTGAACGGCTGATGTCGCACGTGTGCACGAAAACCACATCGCCGCATGTGAATCTTCAGGTTGAAGAGAAGGGGATAAGTATTCCTTGAATTATGATGAAATTCAAAAAAATAAAGGAATTAAAATTATAATGTATTTCATAGCATTGATAATAAGACAATTATGATGGAATTCCAAAGAATAAATTTAGAAGGATGACATTGTAATTATTTTTATTGTAAAATACTTTTGTTATTAAAATATATGTACTTGAACTTATTGAGTGCCATCCTTCATTGTAATTTATGTATTGAGTGCCATCCTTCATTGTAATTTATGTAGTTGCATTTCTAACAGCACTTAACCTTACTTTTCTACATGATAGATTTATAAAATAACTGTCTCTCTTATTACATTATCGGTATTCACTTTATTTCATGAATATTTTTTATATTTTTTTAATGCATTTAAAACTTTCTTTAAATTAAAAAAAATCAGGGACACTGTCCCAAATTCCCACGCTAATTATGCAAATTCAAACAAAAAATCTTAGCTCTGTCATTTATACCCACCCTTCATTAATTTTTAGGATCCGCCACTGTTTCACACAATATATAATAACTTGAAAATATAATATAATTTGCTCCTAGCTAGTTCTATATCTATTCCGACGGTTTAGCCAAATGCGTTTTCTTAGGATAAGACCCTAGCCCCCTTGGAAGACACTGATCGTTTTACAATAGAGTATTCAAATAATATTTGATATGGGAGTTGATTTTAAATAAAAACTAGACCACTTAAAAATGGATGGTTTTACGTAATTGCAGACTCAATCGGTTCGAGACTGATAGCAAACATTTGGATGTGATCTGAGTCAAGCATTCACCATTATTATTTCACTTGTTTCCTCCAAACAACAACCCCTCGCGCACAACTTAAGATATACTCCTCCGGTATTAAGACATATTTGGAGAGTCCATCTTAGTCATAAATAAAAGATATAATTTTCATATTTGTTAATATTTTTCTAATTTACCCTTGTTGATGCTCCCTCAACCATAATCAAGGAATAGAGAGAATGAAGGAATTAAGAATAATGACAATGGTGTTTTAAAATATACGTGTCATATTAACTAACTTAATCTAATCAAATTAGGTAAATATGTCTTATAGTAACGACTATATGAGTACTTATTTATTTTTTTACCACTTGATACTTTTTATTTTTAACAATTACGCCGTTCAGAGTTGATTATTTATAATTCAATAATACTAATTAATTTCATATGAAGTATTATTATTATTTGACATTATTTCTTAAATTATAAAAGCATAAAAATTAATTTTAGCATGCTTTATATTTTACTTACGCTTTCGTTGTAAGCTACCAAATTTGGAATTAATCTCAGATAGGCATTGGTAGCGATCCATCAAATTCAAACCTTATTATAACATCAACAAAAAATTGCACTTTAGATTTTCTTAAGTGACTACATCTATTGAAGTTAATGAAAAAAAAAAAAAGAGTGACATGAATTAAAGGATGAAATCAAGCCTCTAAATATTGAGTGTTAAATTAAATAATATTTTTATTTTATTCAATTTTCAGTGAGTTTGATTTATTACGATTTAAATTAAATTAAACTAAATTAAATATATATTTTCATATATTTGATTAGATATCAATATATCATATATATGCTAATATCTTTTCACCTATTATATAGTAATATTTTTAATTTATGTGAATGTGCAAAATTAACTGTAAACCGTGTGTGTGTGGTGTTTTCAGTGGAGGCCGCAACGTGAGGAGTGATTTGAAGGACGGAGTAGTCTGAAGCCTAGACTTTGAATGAGTCAATAATATAATCTAGCTAGCTAAAGTAGTTAATTAATATAATGCGACTTAAACACATCTAATACTTCAAGACATTGAATGAGGATTCATTAACAAGTGACTGTATTTTTTAAATTGATGGCTGAGATAATAACTCGTGCAAAGTTATTTTTTAGTCTTCTGAAAAAAATATTCATAGCCAGCTACTGAAACACTTTAAAGACTATATATATTTCCCCTCAAAAGTCATAAAATATATTATTAGTGCCTTTTCAAAACTAGCCTGAAGCTTTTCAGATAAAAAATAATAATAAATTGAAAATAATATTCTTGATATCAAAGAACCAGAAGAACAGGGAGTATGAAAAGTAATTTTACTAATAATAGTAGCTGTTACGTGGTACTGCATGCATTCGGTGGAAGAAAAGCTTCGTGCAACTCACATGCCATGTGATGATTGTAAAGCTTGTAATTAAGTTCTACCCGTCCACAAAAGGAAAAAAAAGGTTGGTAAAACTAAATGGGAATCACCATATTGCCCGTTAGCTCTCATCCTAAATATAGAACATAGTGTGTAGTGCAATTTACACTACAAACTATATCATATATTTGGATAAGTGGTAACATGACAGTAAAACTAAGTAATTTGTCGATAGGAAATTATTTGTTTTCTTTGGGATAAAAATCACCGCAGTAATTCAGTTATGTGAGAGATTGATTAGAAAAACACTACCTACATTATGTTGTTATTGTTAGAGGTATTAGGTGGTTAGTTGAGTGGTTAGTGAATTAGTTAGGGCCCTTATCTATAAATAGGGGTCTTAACTAATGAGATAAGTAAGTGTGTTAGAGTGTGGAGCTCTCACCTTGTTAGAGAGAGGTTAACTTGGGTCTCTCTCTCTAAAGAGGGAAGTCCCTCCTAGATCTCTATTATTAGAGTTTGTTGATTAGAGATAATCCTTATGGGTTACTCATTGTATGAGCTTATTGCTCTTGGTTGTTATATGCTTATGGGTTAGAACTTATTGCTCTTTGTTGTTAATACAATTGATTCTTCTTCATCTTCATTCTTTCTCCTATCTTCTCTAATTATACATTACTTTATAGTTATCCCCATATTCACATAGTTCATAGTAGAATAATACGTTTATACTCTTTATCATGGGATAAGTATTTTTCTACAATAGACAGTAATATTTAGAGACTGGATGTAGCTAGGTACCGCCCCAGTAGGAAAATATATGTCTAACTTTTAAGTTTGAGACAATCTTGTTCATACACACTTTTTTTACATGCATATTTATCCTTATATTGTTCGAGATATTGTTGGAGATATTGTATAGAAACACTCCTCTAAACAAGAATTTGAACTTTAATTTGTCACATTAGGAGGGACTAATGTTTTTTTATTACTTATAAGCTCGTTAGTTGTTCATACGCGCTTTATGGAACGGTGCTACTGTTATCATATCTCCTCCTTTGGTACAGACACAGAAATTATATTTGACCGAGATTCAACAGGGAAATCGGATATTTCAGCGCAAAAATAATACTTCTTCTGGTCCTAATTATAATATCTAGTTAACTTTATTTAGAGAGATTAAGGAAACTAAATAAGTTATTTAATCATTTCATATGTTATGTATTCTTAGATTATATATTAGTTTATTAGTCAAACTAAATAGTTTAAAGAAAAAAGTAAAAATAAAAATACTCTAAAATAATTTAATTAGCTTCCTTAATCTCTTTAAAAAAAGTCAACTAAGTCTTATAATTAAGAGCGAAGGGAATACTTTTAGTATTCAGATCAGACCAGAAGATCGGAAGAAAGAAGAAAACAATGAAGAGGAGATTTGATTTGACGAAAACAAAGTCAGAAAGCAGCGGATCGGATGACCAATAAGCAAGTTGTTGCCGATCGGTATGAAGCTATGGTTTTTTCTTTTTGTTTTTGTTTTTGTTTTTTTTCCCCTGGGGGGGGGGGGGGGGGGGGAGATGGTTCTAGAAATAAATATGAGTGTGTTAAAATTCAATAGAATTCTTCTTTCGTTGATGCTCCTCCAAGGTATTTATTCAATTTGGTTAGATTAAAAAGTTAGTTGAGTTGGTTAATATAACATGTATTTTCTAAAACACCATAATCATATTCTTTAATTTTTTTCTCTTTCATAACTATTGTTGAGGGAGCATTAATAGGGATAAATTAGAAAAAAAAAAATTCAAAAAAAATAATAACTATGTCTTATATTTATGATCAAGATTAACTCCGGAAAATTGTCTTATATGAAGCATAGAATGAGTAATATACTCCCTTTAGTCCTAATTATAAGAACATGTTGAATCTTTTTTTTTGAAAGATTAAGGAAACTAAATAAGTTATTTAATCATATCATATGTCGTGTATCCTTAGATTATATATTAGTTTATTAGTCAACCAATTAGTTTAGAGAAGAAAATGAAAATGAAAATAATCTAAAATAATTTAATTAGTTTCTTTAGTCTCTCTAAAAAATTAATTTGGTCTTATAATCTAAACCGGAGGTTGTATTTCTTTGGTTCTTATTTATTGTCTTCTCACAATTGTTTCTTTAGGTGGTGTGCGCACGTGGTTTGTTTGCGTAAGCACCCCCGCCCCAGTCAACAAACCTCAATATCAAACCATACCAGGTATTTCCTCCGGTCATAATTATAAGAGTTAGTTGACTTTCTTAGAGTGACTAAGGAAGCTAATTAAATTACTTTAGAGTATTTATATTTTCATTTTTTCTTCAAACTAATTAGTTTGACTAATAAACTAACATATAATCTAAAGATTCATAACATATGAAATGATTAAGTAACTTATTTAATTTCCTTAATTTCTCCAAAAAAAAGTCAACTAGCTCTTCTAATTAAGACCGGAGGTAGTATTTAATAAGCCCCCAACACACTATATTTTTTTAAATTAAAAAAAAAATCTCTGCATTTCCACCTTACTTTGAAGTCTCTTAACAATATAGAATATAAATAAGTACTTGGCTTAAAAATAACAACACCAAACCTCGGATCTGAAACCATTAGTAGACACATTATATTAATTAAATAGATAGTCTCAAGAAATTAATTAAGGGCACCACACGACCACTGTTTTTTTGTTTAAATATATAAATAAGCCTGAAACGCAATTTCAAATCTTGGAGATTATTTAATTAGCGGAGACTAGCTAGAAGACATTCCAGCATTTCAGATGCCACCTTTCCCAAAAGATTTCCTACTTTCTCCCTCTTGATCTTATTTTGACATTATTATATTATTCTGTAAAATTTAGAAATGTATAGAAGAAAAACTAGTCAATCACAGTGATAAGCCATGACCATATTTTTAATAAAACACAAGGGGGAAATAAAAAAGCAGTGAGAGAAAAAAATGTGCACCATTCACTCATTCATACAAGTGCCGACACCTTTAATTTTCATCTCACCCGCGGGTCTTTAATATAAAAATTATTTAACTAATAATTTAGTAGATTTTGATGAAGTTAGATAGATTAGTTAATTATAATATATATGAGATGATGATCTCTTTAGAATACCGTACCGAGTTATAACGTTAGATTAGTTTATAAATTTGGTAAGCCAGATTTTAAAAAATACTAAATATTAGAAATAAAATATATTGATGTTATATATTCACAATCAAGACCAATCTCGTATATTTACGATGGGAGGAGTATTATTATTTTTTGGATGAAATTTTGTAATAAAAAATTTAAAAATGGTTTTGAAAACTTCAACAAATTAAAAATGAAGCGGCCGGTTAATTGAAATGATACGTAGGGTGTGTATGCCAGGGATCAAACATCAAAATGCCATAAATTAGCTTTGTGACAATAATAAATTTTTGGATTTTCCTTTTTTTTTTTTTTTTTTTTTTTTTTTAAAACACAAGTAAACGAAGAAATGCTATCCATTAATTGCCAGTGGTGTGCTGGTTCGTTGTATCCATTAATTGAAAAAAGGGTTAAAATCTGAAGCACGTTATGCAAAAAAATACCTAAAAAGCACCCACAATTGAGAAAAAAAAAGGGGGGGGGGGGGGGAGTGACCCTTTGAATTGGTTTTTTTTTTTTTAAAAAAAAAAATTATAATTAATACATATTTTGAATGATTGTTTATCCTTAAATTAAGTACCATCCAACTTAGTACATTAAGATTGCACTTCATAATCAGGATGAATGGTTGAATGATTGTTTAGTGCCTTATATTGAAAAAGATGTATTTGATAGCATTGATTGTAAGGTAATTATGATAGAATTTCAAAAAATAAGGCATAGAAAGATGACATTGTAATTATTTTTATTGTAATATACTTTTGTTATTAAAATATATGTACTTGAACTTATTAAATACCACCCTTCATTATAATTTATGTAACTGTATTTTTAATAGCACTTACCTTTACTTCTTGTTTATATTATTTAGTTTTTTTTAATGTATTTAAAATTTTCTTTAAAAAAAAAAAAAAAAAAAAAAAATCGGCGTGACGGGGTTGCTTCGCACTTCATTTATTGTAGACGTAGTACACCTTCATTTATTGCCTGAACACCCAGATGCTTAAATATATGCCCTGCTTGTACCATAAATATGCACCTAGGAAGACCTTCTTTTTACCACAAAAACTCTTCTCTCTCGAGTCTCTAGACATCTCTCTCTCTTATAATATTCTTTCAAGTTAGTTATTTGCCTGTGTGCAGAAATAGAGAAGCATATATAGATATGAAAATGGCGTCCAAGAAAGCTACAAGTGTAAAGAGTCACGGCCAAGACTCTCCTTACTTTGTGGGATGGCAAGAGTACGAGAAGAATCCTTATCACCCCATCTCAAATCCTTTGGGAATCATTCAGATGGGACTCGCAGAGAATCAGGTTTCGTCATTTTTTCATCAAACACTCGTATCTGTTTTTCCCATTATTATTATGATTATTTTGTGTGTTGCATAAATGCAATGCCCGTTTTTCCTCTGCATTGACAAAAAAGCAACCCATTTTTGGGGGACACATCTATAAAGGACGCAGCAGAATATTGTGGACATTCTTAGAAACAAGCAATACCTTGTTTGAAAGTGATCCCTAAGCACTATGTGTATATATATATATATATATGTAAATGGGTGTGTGCATGTCCTTTCTTTATAGCTAGCTAGCGAATGTGTAGCCCCACAAACTAACGTTCTGAAATGATGGATCATCTCATCTCATCTCAGCTCTCATTCGACATTGTTGAGGCTTGGCTGGAGAAAAATCCCCACATATTGGGTCTCAAGAAAGATGGATTATCTGTGTTTAGAGAACTTGCTCTCTTCCAGGATTATCATGGCTTACCTTCTTTCAAACACGTAAGCTTGCTTTTTTCTCACTTCTCACCCGCTAATTCTCATACTGATACTGATAAGTAATTTTGTCAAGTCGATACTAAATATGATCATGGTCAGCTGGATTATTTGTCATATTTGGTTGTCTTGATGTGCGTGTACGGCCCACATAACCCGTCATGAATTTGAATATCATCTATGAATTTGCTCACAACCCTTCAACCGGGAAAGGGGGGTCTTAGAGTTAATCAAGGTACTGGAGAAAGTATTCTAACTTTTGGGTGCTTAGGTAAACGCCTGAGGGTAATAGATGGCTTACCCTACCCAACAATGGTATCATTTAGAAAAAAGAGGATTTTGTCTGCCGTAGGTGAACCTAACCCCCCCTTTTTAAAATTTTTATAAAAAAAAAAAAAATCAAAAAAAAAAAAAAAAAAAAAAAAAAAAAAAAAGATCACATACGACAACCAAACATGCCTTTAAAGTATGTACGGAGGTCATATTGATGAGTCAATTGACAAGTGTCACCCGTGAGCAAAGTGATGTTTGATCAGATTAAGTTAACAACGAGTTTATATTAAAAGTTTATGAGTGATGATGATGATGCAACATTTTCTGTCAAATAATTTTCGTCAGAAGTTTATATATAGATTATAATTATTCTCAATTTTTATCTGAAATATTTATTGTATATGTTGATTTTTTGTCATTTATTAATTGCTGCATGCACACGGAAGCTTAAGCTCGTATGTACAGAGGAGCTCCCAGCCGTGAGATCTAAAATCTAACGGCTCATATATTTTTTATTTTTTTTTTTTTTTTTCTATATGAAAAAATTACTTTTAAAAAAATGTTAGTTCAGAGATTAACTTTATTTTAATTTTTTTACCCATTAATTAAAATTATTTTTTATTAAAAATAAAAAAAAATAAAAAAAGTAATAAAAAAAAAAAAAGGATCATAAGATCTGACGGAAGTACGGATGAGCTCCCCTCCTTGGACAAGCATGTAATCCAGTTCCCATGTCACCCAAAGAGTTAATATAGTATAAAGTAATTAAGTTGATGCCCATCAAGAACGAAAAGATCCTATTACGTACGTAGGCTCAACTCTCACCCCTACTCTATGCTGGACACTAAAATCAGAAAGATCCTAATTAATTTAGGCTTTAGACTTGTATATGTGATTGATAAAATTGACACAAAACAAATATTCTTAAAAATGGATAGAAGCTGTAAGACATGAAATATAGAAAATTGTTTTTTTTTGTTGTTGCCATTTTTAATCATCATTCATCACTGTGTATGTTAGCAGGCACTGGTGAACTTCATGGCAAAAATAAGAGGAAACAGAGTAAGCTTTGCTTCAGACAGACTCGTTCTCACCGCCGGAGCTACATCTGCCAATGAGATTCTCATGTTCTGCCTTGCTGATCCAGGCGAAGCTTTCCTTCTCCCAACTCCCTACTACCCTGCGTACGTTGTTTCTCTTCAGATTAATGTGTTCTTTAATAATAATCACTCTTAAAAAAAAGGACCAGTAATTCATTAACTTTAATTTATGTATGTTTTTTTTTTTTCAGATTTGACAGAGATCTCAAGTGGAGAACTGAGGTTGAAATAGTTCCAATACACTGCTCAAGCTCGAATGGTTTCAGAATAACTCCCTCTGCCCTGGAACAAGCCTATGAACAAGCACTATCACTGAATCTAAAGGTTAAAGGGGTCTTAGTGACTAACCCCTCCAATCCTCTAGGCATAAGCTTGAGCAAAACAGAGCTGGACCTTCTCCTGGATTTTGCTGTTGCGAAGAAGGTTCATGTCATAAGTGATGAAATTTATTCTGGCACAGTCTTCGACTCGCCTGTTTCATAAGCATCATGGAAGTAGCAAAGGAAAAGACCATGGACGACGCTGAACTGGGGGCCGAATTCACGTTGTTTATAGTCTGTCGAAGGACCTTGGCTTGCCTGGATTTCGAGTAGGCATGATCTACTCAAATAACCACGTGGTGGTGGACGCAGCAACAAAAATGTCAAGCTTCGCGCTGGTTTCCTCTCACACTCAGTATCTGCTGGCGAACTTGCTCTCCGATGATAAATTCACAGAGGAGTACATGAAGGAGGCTCAGATGAGGCTGAAGAAGCAAAGGCAAATGCTGGTTTCTGGGTTGAAAAGGGCAGGGATTAGGTGTTTGAAGAGCAACGCTGGGCTGTTCTGCTGGGTGGACATGAGGCACATGTTAAGGACAGATAGTTTTGAAGCCGAGAAGGAGCTTTGGAGGAGGATTCTTACGGTGGTTCGTCTGAACATATCACCCGGTTCGTCGTGCCACTGCTATGAACCGGGGTGGTTCAGGGTCTGCTTTGCCAACATGTCTGAGAACACATTACAAGTTGCAATGCGACGGTTGAAGCTGTTTGCTCTGCTCAACCGCATCTGAGAGATCATTACTTTGCCGGTGACGGGCTCCCCAGTTATCACCACCTTGTGTAACATCCCGAATTTGGGATTTGAAATTGAAATATTGTATGGAAATTGATTATGAAATTTGGCCTAAAATAATTATGAAAAATAGTTATTAGAATTTAAGGACCTATTTTCTTTAAAAATTCAAAGCAAATAGTTAGAGGATGATTTATAGCCAAATTTTTTTTAGAGAATTACTTTAAGGGTTAAAGAAGTTAAATAAGGAATAAAATCCTTATAAAACATTAAAGAGTCATTTCTAGCATGTATTTGGTAATTAAACAATAATAAAGAGAGAAGAGAATAATTTATTATTAAATAATCAATTGTTAAATGGGTCAACAACAAAAATAAATAAATAAATACAACACACATACTCCATCCATTAATTCTCCTTCAGCCATCACGCCAACAACCATTCCTTATTTTCAATATTTGGCCCAACTAAACAATTCAAACCCAAAACCAATTCAATTAAATCCTTGGACCCAACACGTGACAAGCATTTAAAATTACAAAAAGGAGATAATAAAAATATTCCCTCCGTACGCTTAGCTCTAACATATGACTGGAAAGCAACCAAACAAAGACAAAACTACAACCTAATAATTAATTGACTAAAACGCAGCAGCGAAGCCCCTTACCAAAAACTCGAGACACGCAAGAAATCACAAAGTGTTTAACAAAAACGCCGAAAAGAAGATTCATCCAGCGTCTTCCTCGGTCACGCAACAGAAAGCCTTACTTCTTGAGCCCAGCGCCTGCACCATACTCCTTATCTCAGCAAATCTCATCGAGACCCAAACCCACGTCGTTATTCTTCTCGGACCAGCGTCGCATCTCGGACTGGACCCTTAAGCTAATATATATTCACAAACTTCCTTAGTTTTTTTTTTTTTTTTTTTTTTTTTTTTTTTCATGTTAGCTTAACAAAAACCAGAATTAAGTCTGGGAACATAAGAGAGAAAGGACGAAGGAAGATCATAGTGCCCTGTTTGTAAACCAGAAAAAAGAGGGTACGTTTGTTCGACTGAGCAGCTGTGAATTGAGCAAGGAACCTAGGTAACCATTAAGCTTCTCTCCCTTTAGTTTCTACCATATCCCGACGCAAGTTTTTGGACTTGAAACTCATTATCATTGTTGTCATATACGTTGCTGTGATAAGTAGTTATTTAGGTAGTTGTATGTGTATGAATATATATATAGTTACTTTTAGAAAATGGAAAGAGTTTGCTGCATTTTACTGATGCATACATATACTGAGAAGTTTTATTTAGCTATCATACACGTGTGTGGGTTGGAAATAAAGAGGGAACTTGCTGTCATAAGTTTCTATCTTGTAGTGATGTATACGGGTGTATGCGTGTTGCATGTGGAAGAAATAGTAAAAAGCTTATTGTTTCTATAATATACACACACACACATGCATGATCTCCGTCAAAAATGCTGCACACTTATGTATATAAATATAAACATGGAACCAGGTTATTTTACTGATAAAATGCTACTGTGTGTTGAAATGCATATACATAAAAATATATATATGTATAAACAAAATAACTAAGCTTGCTGTCATGGAAACCAAAACCCACTGCTGTATATATATATATATATATATATATGTATGTATATCACCGATGACTTGGGATGATTATAGGAAGATTTTGCCAAAAGTCTATATATACATATATGTACCTACGTGCTAATCCTAAAAACTCAAAGTTTGCTAAATCATAAAAGTTGCTGTCGTGTAAAGGAATATATAGATAGGTATATAAGCAAAGTATATTCTACTTGGTGCTAGTGTTTTTTTTTTAAAACTCAAGATTTCTATTTTTATAAACATTTATGAGGAAACATAATGCTTTGGAAAAAAAAAAAAAAAAAAAAAAAAAAAAAAAACCCCAATTAGGAAAACCTTGCTATTCTTTGATACACACACACCCCTAAGAAGCTTGGTGCATGTTACTGATGTATTTATATACTAAGAAGTTTTGTTTTAACTATCATATATATAGTGGCTGCACTCAGAAGAGAAAAGAATGATTTTCACTGCACACACAAGTTATATATATATATTCATAAAAAGAAAAAAAAATGGAAAGCTTTACTATCTTGTATTTATTTATATATATACAATTAATTAATTAATTAAATCATAGTTACATTGTGTAGCCACACTAATCAAGCTTTATCTAGTGATCACATCCGCACAAACAATTTATTGTAAATAGACTTATCAACAATTATGTATATTTATATAAAAAAAAAAAATAAGTAATATTAGTTAATGTTTTGTAGAGCTAAGATTATCATTATAAGAGATTTTGAATTAGTTAAAGAAAATCAAGGACCTTGGAAAAACAATGCATTAAATCATAACTTATATGGTATTGATAAACTCCTAATTTAAAGGTCTAGGATGATTCCTGAGAGTTTAAAATAATTATAGACAAATAATAATAAATAGTATAATAAATAATATTACTATTATTAAAAGAGGAACAAATAATAAATAGAAAAGAGAATTTTTTTTTAAAATAATAATTAGAAAGGAAAATTAATAATTACGATGACCTTACTTTAGGACATTGACAAAGTTCGAGTTTCTAACACCGGAGATTGTAGTTATACTCGCGAAGTTGAGATTGATTTTTGGCATGTGGATTAGGAGCAGTGTGATAATAGTTAGCTACGAAGAGGTAACCACTTTCCACTTGTTATGTGTATTGATATGCTGTTGTGAGTATTTTGTGAAATCATTATGAATATTTTTAATATAAATTGCCTTGTGGAACCTTATGATTTAAATTATGAATTTATACATATTCATTTATTTATGTATAAGAATTGAGAGTTTTGATATTATGATAATTATGGGAAGGGTTGAATTGGGAGGAAATGTATATTCCACCACGTGGTGAGGCCTCCATTGGTGCACGATGGTTGGCTTTATATTGTCCCACTTGTTCAATGAGGGACTGGCCCGCTAGTTCAATGAGGGCATACGACACCCCACATGTTCAATGAGGGGAAAAGGCCCATGGTCTGGGACATGTGCTCTGAGGATTTTGGCCGGTTCTCATCACATGACCAGTGAGCTTTTGAGTAACCAGTAACATGGAAGTAACTTAGCCCATGGGTCTAGTCGGAGGAAATAAGGCGGTTCGGTTGGATTGGTGGGAGGTATCTTGGGAATTGTGTTAATGAAAATTGTGATACATAATTTCTGATATGAAATTTTGTGATGTGGATATTGGCAAATTATATATATTATTTTTCTAAAATACTTTGTTATATAAATTGTTCCACACGGCACCTCACTAACACATATTAGTATTCGTAATGAGTTGGATTGATGGTTACCACATTTTTCCAGGTGATAATTCCCGTCCGAGTCCATCGGGGAAAACTTCGGAAGCTTAGGCTACTCCTTCTGGCAGTAGTGCTTCCATCTTCTGGTATACGTTGGATGATTGTATATTGCCACGTTAGGGCTCATTTTGCATACTCTGATTTATTTTGTATATTTTGGCAAGCAATGAAGCATTATTTAGTCGTTGATCAACCCTTAATTTGTAATTTCGTTAATGTAAAATGGAGGACGTTACACCTTGTGGATGGGGGAAGCGACACTTATTTCTGAATTCTGCAAATAAAAAAAAGCGTGAAGCTTGTTGCCCTCTAGCAAATTTGCAGTTTGCTTCGCTGCTTCTTTGTTAGGGTTGTGGTGATTAGGTTTGAGCTTACCTAGCTTATTAGGATGTATGATCGTTCCTATATATATATATATACAATAAAGACCTTCTGTTGATCTTGGAGTAACCAGGTTCTTATATATAAATGATTAATTGTGTTCTTTACTCACTCACCGTATATTTCACGTAAGTTGAATTATGAACAAATTTTCCCAGCTCAATAAATCACAATCAGCTTTCACAAATAGCCTAAAAAATTACTAAGCTACTGGAGTCTCCTTCAATCCTGTAATTCCAAATCAATTCGAGTGGTAGGTGAGTGAACGATTTGAATTTAAACTCTTCATTTTCTTAACTTGGAGTGAATTCTACTGGGAACATAGCCCAACAAAGTGTAGAACTATAATCGCCGACGCTGAAATCAGGGAATACAACGGCGGAAGCTATCATTTCAAATCAAGGAATACAACAGGGGAAGCTATCATTTCAAACATTCAAAAGAGCTATGCAAACCAACATCTGTTGAGAGCAAGTGGAAAAGGCCTTACCCTCTCTTAACCACGTCCTCGGTTCGGGGCATGGAATTGGAAAAATAGTGTTGGGAGTTCTTCTCCAACAACTGTGAATCCTACTTGTGGCAAATTCAGATTAGTTAGAACCGAAAGTTCCGGTGAATCAAGTGGGCAACCTAAAAAAAAGCTCTGCAACTTTGCTTCATATCCATATGAACATTGTTAAGAGTATATTAACTATCAGATTAAGTTCACGCCACTTTAACAATTACAATGGGGCTAATTTCCTTAAGACAAAAAAATCCCCGACCACTATCGCCTTAGATTTTCCTTCCCCTCGCCCAACATTTGCATGGTTATCTTTCATCAATCTGCTCAACCTTGAAGTAAAAAGTAACATCAACTCTATGGCGAGAGAAGAGTAATGTTGATTTCCTTGGGCATGTACCGTATACAAACATCTGCCAAACTGAACAGGTGACCGGTTGAAGGGGTTAAATCGTAAGGGGGTGAAATTCTGCGCCAGTAGCAGGCAGGGGGGGGCAGGCGAAACAGGCACAAGGCTAGCCTTATATCACATGAGCAAGATACAATGGAAAAGATAGTTTGTACTTGCATCATGGTGGTGCTAGCACCCAGCCACCCAGGATGCAATCTGTACAAAGATGAACTCAAGAATTGAACTTTTCGATCTATATCCTATCATGCGATTCATAAACCCTCCAAACAACAACAACAAAACCCCATCTCATTAGGTGAAGTCGGCTACATGGTTCACAGATGCCATTTTGCTCTATCAAAAACCATACATCTGGGTAGACTTATCATGAAGCCTCCAAAGCAGAGGAGGAAAAACTACCCTCATTCTTCGCTTCTTCCCTCGAACTCTTCCAATACCACAGTGCCTGCATCAGTCCACCAATTGCTACATGCAAAACGAAAACCCGAGATTGTATTCCAAAGCATGCAGAAATGATCTGCACAAACACAGAAAAGCAATACACCCCCAAAACTTGTAGGTTGAAACCTTTATCCTGCAAGGCACAAGCGATGGAAAACACAATCACAAAAATCAATTGTAACGAGTAAAGCAATTGAACAACAATGAAAATTAACAATATGAAAAAGATTAAATACATACTTCAGAGATACGAAAGAATTCTTGCATTGTCTCCTTCAAAAAGTCAGCCGTGAGGCAGCCAATCAAGAGGGCTATGGGAATCACTAGCTCACGATTTATAGATGTGTATATACAATGTCTGACATAGAGCCAAGGACAAAATATAAAACAAGGGCCCACTTCAACGCCTCTCTTGCAAAAGAAATCAACCTATCGACAAGTTTATTCTCGGCTTTGCTCCAAGGGAATTCCCGTATTGAGATTGGCAACATTTCTCTAAGCTTCTCCTTCATGTTTCCAATCTGCGCAACCTAACCTCATCAGGCTCATTATGTGCTTTCTTTGCAACTTGCCCTGTCAATCCAGGAGTCCACATAAGGTGCTTAGACCTTATGTGCTTATTACATGCTTATACCTCAAATTGAGGTATAAACATGTAATTTATATATATATATATATATATATATATATTATATTTATTTATATTTTTGCACCCAATGATTTTTTTTTATTTTTTTATATATTGTAATAAGCACATAAGGTCTAAGTACCTTATGTGGACTCATCAATCCAGGCTCGACTCAAACCAGCTTTGGCTCCTGTGGAGGAAACAGAACACAATGACGACGTTTTATACTGCTCTCCTTCTCCCTATGGAGACAACACGTTCCCTGAATCTACATATCCCTTAGATGACATGGCTTCAGAATTAGAAGGCCAAAACCAGTGTACCCTCCTTCACCTTCACCTTCAGCTTACTCCCCAGGAATAGAACAAGACTACCCTTACAGTGGCGAATATGCCTCTCCTGCTCCTTCACCGGCACCTTATATATATTGAAGTCATGGCTCCTGAAGTGGATGATTTTTATGGTAATGATTATTATTCTCCTTCTGAAGCTCCTAGTCCCACAGATTATATTGGATTGCTATCTCGAGCCTCAATGGCTACTCCGCCGCCAGCAGAGTGGGAATATAGCGCTAAAGACGATGTTGTTACTTGAGTGGTGAAGAGGGTTATGGTGGAGAGAAGAAGAGAGGTGCGGTTGGATTTGCGATAGGGGCGGTTTGCTTAGTGGGATTGGGAGGTTTAGTGTACAGGAAGAGAAAGACTAATCAGAATAAGCGAAAGAATCCAGTGTACATGGAGTTATCTAGGAACGGCGATGTCTGATCCATGTTGTTGCTGTTACCTACCTACATCTCCCGCCTCATTACATTCTTCAATAATGCTTTGCTTGTTATTCACTTATATATGTTGGTGTTAAGGATATATGTCTTGTTTAATTATATATGTGTGGTGCGTGGTTTAATTTAGAATGTTATATAGAGTAGTGCTTATGAAATGTAGTATATTGTACCCTGAGTTTATGCACATCCATATTAAGTAATTTGAGTGGAAGATCTGAATGTGTCGTCCTCCATTATTTCTGTTAATTAGCAGGTGAGTGAATACAAGCACTTGGAGAAGTTATAATCACCTCATTTTCATCTTCATATTATCATATACCAAAGGCAGAAGCACGCACATGATCCAACCTCCTGCTACAACTACAACCTACCTCACATTTGTCCAATTAACTAATTATACTCATAATCTGGGGGTTATTTTTGCTGACCTGCCACTTAAATAGTTAAACCTGCCCATAATTATTAATTAGCTTATCCTTAAAAAGTTATAATTCTTTTTAAATCAATTTTGTACCACTTTTCTACCGTTAGATCAGGATAATAAAGAGATAAGATTTTCATCTAACGCTAGTGATAATAACAATATCTTATCCCTTCTTTTAAATGATGTTAATCAATGACAATGAATTCATTTATTCTTTCAAATTCTGGAAAGCAAGCTTGTCGGAAGGGCTTTAATATTAACACTTCTGACTCGACAAAGATTAGGCTCAAGTCTAAAGTGACTTAAAGATACTCTAGGTTCATACTTTTAAAAAAAAATTATAGACTCAACCTATTTTTTTCATCTAAAAAATTCCCCACAACTTCAATTAAAAGTACAAGTCAAGTCACATTATTTACTTAGTATATTATTGATTTTTATAACCTGTATGAGTATTGCACAGGTCACATACAAAAGGCTAAAACAAGGGAACAACATAACACCAAGTGATAACCACCCAACTCGGATTCCTGTCTGTAGCTGAACATACATATTTTTTTTTCTGTTAAACATGCCGCCGTACTCTTTTAAAAAAAAAAAGAAAAAGAAAAAGAAAAAAAGGATTGTAATCAATTGGCTACTGATCTCCGTATTTGTAATGAATGAATAACTAAAAAATATTCTCGTTGTAGTATGTAAGTAAGACTATATAAGAAACGATCAGATCAGTGCCTTATATTATGGGGAAAATCCATCTCACGGCTCAAACTAACAAAAAAATGTCAAAAAAAGTTTAAGTAAAAGTGACATGTCAAAAAAGCCCCAGGATTTTTTCTGGTACTATTTCATAAACGTTAGTTATTAACGCCTACGATATAGTTGTTAATGAGACTGATTTAGTTGTTAACGGTCGATTTAGTTGTTGAAAAATTGTTATTAATGCTACTGATTTAGTTGTTAGGAAATTGTTGTTAATGTTATTGATTTAGTTGTTAACTTGGTCGATTTAGTTGTTAACGTTTATGAAATAATACCCGAAAAGGCCCTTGAGCCTTTTTTGATATGTGACTTTCTTTTGGGCATTTTTTAACATTTTTTTTACTACTTTAGGCCCTGAGGTAGATTTTCCCTATAGTATATGAAGACACAGACCCGGGGCGGAACGTCTTGATGGCAAGGCCCCTATTGATCTTATAAAACTTGTTAGAATATATATGTATTTATTATATGGTATTTTATTTGGCCCCAAAGCTAATTTTTTATCTTCTCTGCAAGGATAATGTTTATTTCATTACTCATCAGGCTGTGAGAGGAAAATAAAATTCTTGTTTGAGATATCGAAAAGATTAGTATCATCTTATATATTGTTTTAATTTATAATTATCTGTTATTATTTGTTTGTATTTTCCAGATTATTTAATATTATTTAGTAAATACTCCTCCTCGGTCCTTATTTAAGGAATCAACTAACAATTCTCACAAGTCAATAAAAATAGTTAAAGTAATTAAATTTGTCCTAAAATTTAAGTAATTTTCAATATTATTCCTATTAATTACACTAAACTCTAATATCATATTAATTATTACTCTCACTCACTACCTTTTTAATTATGGGTATACATGGAAAAAATATTTAATGCTATTTAGAAATAAAGAAGTATTTTATAAAAAGAACCAAATATACTTGTTAGTTATAATAAGAATTAAATAGAGTAGTTCAATATATTTATTGTTTAGCCCAGACTAGATTTTTTTTTTTTTTTTTTTGATTCTGCCACTGACGCAGACCACACCCCACAACCTATTAATATTATTACTATCATTTGTTAGAGTTGCAAAGAGAAATTAGACATTTGTTATACTTTTAAATTTTCTTATTCTCGTTTACACACTTATATAAAATTTTTCAAGAGGGATATTTTCAAAAGGTTCAGAAATATAAAAAATATCTACAATTCAATGGACTCGTATATTTAAAAAATTTCTCCACGAATCTCTGCCGGCAAAAAAATGGGGTAAACTTTATATCAAAATCTACATGGTAGTCCAAAAGATATTGACTCTCCCCTCACTCAAATATTTAGGAAAAATTGTAACAAAGTTCTAAAAAAAAGAAAATACAAGAGAAAAGTATATTGAAACCTTAAAATTTACAGTAAAACCTTATGGAACATTTATGCAATATATTTCAAATGTCAAACATCCAAAATACCCTTGATAAATACACAATCATCAATCCCTCTCTCTATTTAATCAATTACGTTATTTTTTACTTTTCACAAAAAAATATTCTACGGGGCTTCATTGTAGGAAATTGACCAAAATAATCTTTTTTTTAAAAAAAAAAATTACCGATTCCGCACCCGTTCAAACTATTAACCAATCTAATGCTTACGTCATCAATGGCGTGGGGAAGGGTTGCGTAGCTGAGCTGTGGCGCTAGGGGAGCAAACGCCAGCAGCGAAGGGAGTCTGGTTCACGCCACTGGAGGCGTGTACACGTGGCACGCCTACATGGTGGCATGAACACGTGGCACGCCACCAGTGGCGTGTTTGACCTTGACACCATCACCGCGTGAAGGTCCCGCACGCCACACTGTCGGCCTAGCGTGCGGAATCTCCATGCCCCTACTCGCAACCCATCCCCTCATACCCGACGCCCCCCCCCCCCCAAAAAAAAAAAAAAAAAAAAAAAAAAAAAAAACACCCACACGCAACCCCACCCTCACCCACTCTCATTCACTCTTCCGAATCACTCTCACCCACTTCTTCGACAACCTCACCCTCAATCCTTTTTTTCCTTCTTTCTTGTTCAAACTCTCCCATTCACTCTTCCATTTTTTTCATTCTCTCCTTCCCTCATCCGCACTCCTTCCCTCCCTCCTCCATTTTCCTTTCTTATTTTTCACACTAACACCCACTCTCACTCCTTCCCTCTCTCCCTCATCTGAGAACTCCATCTTTTTTATTCTTTTTCACTCCTTCCCTTTTCACATTCACGCACACACACACCTCCTCAACCTTCTAATCTCCATCTCATCTGAAAAAACACTCGAGAGCAAGAACTACAAAAGAGGAAGAAGAAGAAGGTAAAATTCAATATTTTTCTTATGTTTATTGCTTAATAATAATTAGAATTAATTTTTAATTATATAATAGGATTTAACTTTTATGTTTATTATTTAAAGTGAATTGATATTTTGTTGTTATGTTTATTATTTAATAATAGGATTTAACTTTTAATTATATTTTGTTATTTATTATTAGCTAAATTTGAATAGGGACAATTGTGTTAATTGGCCTTTTGAACAAAATGGCAGTAAAGTACCAAAGTTCTCAATTAACATTTATTAAAATTTCGGGTTATAAAGTGCCATCTTTATTCATATATACTCATTTTACTCCTAAATATTATTATAAGAGTTAGTATAGAGATGTTTGTTTTGGTTCTAGGTATATCAATTCAATTTATTTCTCTAAAATTATAATTTTCCTTGTTATTGTACATATTAAGAAAATTTGTCAATAGTTAAGTAGTTTGTAATGTAAAATAGTAAAAGAGAAATTTTATGAAAATCAATAAATATTATTTTATAAATAAGTAACTTAACTATTTTTTTTTTAAATATTTTCAAATATTCTAGCTATATACTAAGTTAACCTAACTAATTCGTAAGAAATACTCATTCTATTAAATATTATGTTATTGTACATATTCTAGCTATATACTAAGTAATTTTTTTTCCAATTCCTATGTTTACAATTGGAAGGAGTACTTTTCAAATATCATTCTCTAACCTATATATTTTGGTGCTCGATGAAATCTGTTTTTTTTTTTTTTTTTTTTTTTGCCAATGAGATGGAATATGTGTATCATACAAAACTAAGGTGAAAATGTGAAGAGTGCCATTTTTTTCACAAGTCGTCTAACTCCAAAAAATAAATATTACTTGTATAAGATATATTATTCTTAAATTATAAAAAATTTTGTTAGTCAAATGGATGACCAACGCGCGTGCAATATTGAGCCCTACCTAAAGAGTGGGAGTTCTTAATGAAGAGGTGCAAGCTGTCACACCGATCACAAGTTGTGTGGAACACGGGGAGATTACAATGTGTTGAGGGTGAGGCGAGCCTCACGGGGTCTTCGGCGAGATACCCATTTTGTTAGTCAAATGGATGACCAACACGCGTGCAATATACTCCCATGCTTCCTTTGTTTCACCTTCAACAATTGCAAATGCAATCGGCAGGATCTCATTATTTCCATCTTGGGCGGTGGCAATCAATAATGTCCCCTTATACTTACTATATAAATGCGTTCCGTCCACTTGTATGACGGTTTGCACTATTGGAACGCTGCGCACGACATTGATCGAACGTCCAAAATGTACGTTGAAAAAACTCGAATCCCATTCACAACCTCGCGATCAACAATATACGGTCCATGTTCAATATGATAAATAGATCCCGGCGAAAATTTCAACATGTGCTCGAACCATCTTGGCCAGGGGCGGAATTAGGGGGGCTAGGGGTGGCGCCCGCGCCCCCTAAAATTACACAAGTGGACCCAAAATTTGTAGGAATTATACTTTAGCCTCATAAATTTTTTAATGTTTTCAGTTTAGTCCCTATAAAAAGTCTCATGAAGGGACTAAAGTGAAAATTTTGAAATTTTTATGAGGCTAAAGCATAATTTATGAAAATTTTGGGTCCAATTCTGTAATTTTTGCCCCATAATTTTAAATGCTAACTCCACTGAGTTTCAGTCTGTAATTTTCGCCCCCTTGATTTTTATTCCTGGCTCCGCCTCTGAATTCTTGGCAGGAACGCATATGACTCCTCCCAATCACCGTAAATCTTAGCTATTGCTTTTTGTTTTGCCTTCCATGCCTTCCTATAGGAAACATTATATCCAAACATTCCAGTCACCCTTTCTTGTATCATGCTCACAGGTACCGAAGGTGTTTCCTTGACCATATCTGCAAAACCAATCATAAAAAGTGTACACTAGGAATGTTATTTATGTTCACTGACAAACACAAATAAATTCACAAATTATCAAATGGTATTGTGCATCATACCTTTTATGACCTCAGCAATAATTTCAGAATCAAGTTGTTTGTGATCTTGGGAGAGATTTTGGTTCACACAACTATAATTTCCAACCCATTTAGTCACCACCCAAGTGTTGTTGTTCTTCGGTTTAATTGCTCTTACCCTCCAATTGCAACCTTGTTCTTGATTCTGACACTTCATTGAGTACTTGGCTGTAGTGCTCTCAACCACTTGAGCTTCAGATGTTCCTTCATGCAATAATGTTTTATTGCGGCTCGCAAATCATTTTTGGACACGAACTCTTGTTTCAAGTATAATCCATCTCCTCTTGCCCGGGACCCCGACCCAAGTCTTCGACATCCAAGATATCCTCATTCGGGTAATCTTCATTTACAGCCTCATAATGTGGAATGTCATTCCAAAACGGTGTAATATCTGCATGTTCATACATGATACAATTTTTTCGAAAATATGGTAACCAATAAAAAATAAATTATATAATAATTACCTCGATATCTCGTCATCCGCATCACTATCGTTTTGATCATGGTCATTATCCAATAAAGTGTCTTCATCTTCTTTTTCTTGCTCCTCCTCCTCATTGTCGTTCATCTACCATATAGTCGTCGTTTTCTTCTCCCCGCGCGGTTGATTGTCTTGTCTCGAGAGGTACCACCATATCTTGTATACCGATGATGATGGACCGCATGCATCGCATTGGTACGCCCCCTCGACGTCTCAATATCCACATATAACTCAGCGAATTGGGATGAATGATTTTCGTTGAATGTTTGAACAAAAAATCCACATCTTCATTATCGGATATCTCAAGACCCACATATTTGTGGTTTCCACAAGGCAGTCTACCCGTCACTGAAGATATTACCTGATTTTGTTGTAGCTTTAACTTTTGACGGATCTTTTCATGTAACTCTTCAGCGGATATCCCTCGAACAATAAAAATTCCTCTTTTTTCACCATCAAAGCTCAATCCGTTTGGACCTATACTTTTAGAACCATTATAATATACAAATAAACGAATTTGACTCATTTTCCCTTATTTTATATTATGAAAAAGTAGATTAAAATATAGATAAAACAAATAACAACAATACAAATTGTAACAGAGCAGAAGAAGAAACACACTGTATAAATGGAATTAAAAAAAAATTAAAAAACCAACAAACAGAATGAAGAAGTTGGAGGGAGTATTCCGCATTAAGGCAAGAGTGAATGGTGATGGAGGTGGGAGAGAGTTTCCAGATGAGTGAAGAATGAATGATAGGAGTGAAAGAAAATTAGTCACGAGGCAAAGGAAGTGAAGAAGTGACAGAAGGAAGAGTCACGGGCATAAAGAAAGGGAGGGGCGTATAAAGGGGGGTCACGGGGGGTGAAGGGAGAGGGTGGGGGGCGTGAGGGGACACACGCCGGTAGTGGCGTGTGTCAGGGTCACGCCACCTGGTGGCGTGTGTCAGCCTCACCCCACTAGGTGGCGTGTCACTCCCTCGCGCCAGTGTGCCAGCTGGCGTGCACGTCCTCTACGCATATTACCAGTCACGCTCGGCCTGTCACCTCCACTAATGGCGCAAGTCTGTGTTGCGTTTTCAACTGCATTACATTGGTTAATAGTTTGAACAGTGCTGCATTCTGGTAATTTTTTTTTTAATAAAGTATTATTTTGGTCAATTTCCCTTTCATTGTAACCTCAAGATTTTAAGGGATTTATCTATTATATATTATATTTTCTCTTAGATGGGAGTATGGGACTTAGCTGCAATGTTTTTTTTTGAAAAAAAAAACAGAGACGTGGCTAATATCGATCGGGGCAAAACGGAACTCAAATATTTATTTTTTGCCTCGGCCAACAAAACGGGACTCAAATCACCAAACCGTCTCTGGATTGTTGGAATACTAATATAGGACCGGCGCAAATCATTATTCCTGATCATTCTGTCTTGTACCTTCTCCTCGCAAGTAAGTTCCGATCTCCCTATTGCGCCTCTCTCTTCTTCATATCTGATCTACGAGTTCTTTGTTTTTCGGGTTTGTCAATGTCCGGTATAAATCTACCCTGCTTTTTTACTTCTTTCAATCTCTGTTATGGCTGTTCTTTTCACTTTTCAATGATCAAGTTTCGTAGTGCCTTCCTTATCTCTCTCTAGTTTCTGCTTCCTGTATGTTTTCTCTGAAAAATCCTGAACTGGACCGAAAATGAATTTGGATCCCCATCGGTTCCATCATTCGATCACATCACCGTGTGATGTCAGAATCCAGCTTATGCTTGGCCCGCCGATCTTTGCTGAGTAGAGGGGCTTATAGCGTTTGGAATCAGTGAAACTCGATTTCCTGCTTCTTTATGATGGAAATTTCGGTTGGGTTGGATTTAGCGCTTGCTTCGGTTAAATTTCGAGACAAGTGAAACAAGCTCAGAAGCACATAAACTTTAGATAGTATATGGACGAGGGACTAACATGCCTTATGCATTACACTCATCTTCTGTCTTGTCTTCGTAAATTCTCATGATAACAACAGTCTATTTATTATCTCATTTATCCGCTTCATTACATATTGCGTTGTTTTAAATCTGGCTCTGGTTGTCAATTGGTATTTTATTATTTTACTTATCATCTCCAGAGGATGATGGGCTGCTGATTCGGTTTTAACGGGATTTTTTAGTGTCTTCCATCTAATGGTCTTATTATTGACTTCTTTGCGTGGATCTCTTACCGCTACAGTGAAAAGATCTTTTTCCTTTTATACTGAATGATGATTAGTAGTTTGATACTATAGTTCTCGGTTTCCTTCAGATTTATGGAGCTTGAATCCGGACGAGAAAGCAACTCGAAAATGCTGCATGACAAAATTTGAGAAGTTCATATATAATTTAAAGTGTCTCAATGTGTTGCATCTAATAAGAGTGTTCAATATGTGCTACACGTGTCTCATAGCTTTAGATTCTCTTTCAATATATGTTTGAAGTTTTTTTTTTTTCCTTTCTCCAAATCTCTGTTCCGTAGCTAAGTGAATATTGAGGAGGTTTTTTCTGCCATATTAATCCATTCATGTTAGCTGCCCAAGAATTTGCTTTGTGGTTGTTCTTTTTTTTTTTTTTTTGGGTGATACTTAATGGTTATTCTTTTGGTAGATTTCTTTAAAGCATAGGTAACAAATTGCTTCCGTCGCCGAATGGCATCCCAAAGGGGTCAAGGTGGAATCCAACAGTTGCTGGCCGCAGAACAAGAGGCACAGCAGATTGTGAATGCCGCTAAAAATGGTATTCTTACTCTTATTTGTTCTCCCCCTTCCTCTGCTCTTGTTATTGGCATGATTAAAATCTATCTCTTTCTCTTATTTTCATCAAAATTCGTATGTCTAATCAAATGATTTAATGCAAAAGTTTTAGCTCTCCCCCCTCCCCTCTCTCCTTTGTTACCTTGATCTTGTCATCCTTGGAATCATGAGTTGCTGATCATATGGTAGGCATGGGCTTGATGCTCATAAACGTGTGATTTTAATTTTAGTTCATGAATTAATGTATTGGTATTAAATTTTCTGCTGTTAGAAAAATTGGCTAGACTGAAGCAGGCTAAGGAAGAGGCCGAAAAGGAGATTTCTGAATCTCGAGCACAGGTGGAGTATGAGTTCCAAAAGAAATTGGAAGAGGTAATACTATGCTTATAGTACTAAATAAAGATATACTACACTATTCCTAGATTTTGTTGTTATGGAGACCAAATTGTCTGCATTATTTTCAATGAACACAGAGTAGTGGAGATTCTGGTACCAATGTGAAGCGGCTTGAGCAAGAGACTGAATCAAAGATCAATCAACTCAAGACAGAGGCTGAGAGAATATCTCAGGATGTTGTTTCTATGCTCCTCAAGCATGTAACTACTGTAAGAAATTAAGGTCCTTGATGCTGTATTAATGCTCAATTGATACCAATTATTACTTTGAATTTATTGTTGATTTAAGATTGTCTGCTCCGTAATAAGATTCCTGATTTCTGTTAGTTCCTGCTTTGCCAGAATGTTGTAACAAAAATAATTTGAGGCTTGTTGAACCAATTAATCAATTTGTTGGCATGCATATTTAATAAAATTTCGGTCTTTAACTGTTATACGGCCCGCTCCACTTTTTCATGGCATTCTCCCGCCAAATCAAAGACTTTTTGCTGGTTATTCCTCTCGCAAGAACTTGGAGATGATATTACTTACTACATAATGTGAGAATGTGACCGTTCGTTTGCCTATAGCATTTTGAATCGATGGTATGATAAAGTTAAAAATAGCTGAAAGTTGTTAACAGACTGAATCTCTGTTCGATCTTCTGTGGACTGTGGCAACGAACGGGTTAAAATTCAGTGGATACTGTTTCCGATTCCTTTCCTGAATCCCTGCGATACCCCTCATCGAGAGGAGCAAAATTCTTAGCTACTTTTAATCACATTTCTTCACTTAATTAAAATGGTCTCACAATAAGAAATGGAGAAAGTACGGTTCATGCGCTTTGCTTTCCTCTGGTTACTGGGGATGAAGTTTGCCCTCAAACATAAATTTGTACTTGCTTCCCCATTTATGAAATCCGAGCTACGTGTTTCGGCATTGGCACAAAATATAGAGTCTGAGACTCTGCAAGTGCACGGGTCATATCAAGTAATAAAGAGTAAGTAAGATATACCAATAATGCAGTACACTTTTACTTAAATTGAGTCAACACAATTTGGATTGCTAATTAAATTAAAAGAAGAGAATATCACATCCAACTAAAGTTAAGAATAAATAGATCTAAGTAGTGGCTCGGATTATTATCATCTTAATTACTTCTTAGTGTCTAACTTCTCCGATTAAAGCATTTAAAGTTATATTTACTAGTCTTGAACTCTTAATTACTTAAGGGTGTTTTTTGATCCACTAAACAACATTCCAACTATGTTAATCCTTAATATCTTAGGCAATTAGTATTTAATTGAATTAATATTAGTGCAAACCTAATGAGAATATAGGGCCGATAGGTATACATCTCTCCTACAAGCAAATTAAACCTAAAAACCTAATCCTATACAATTTAATTGAAGGTCTAATTTAAATTTCATATGTGTAAGCTTCTTTAGAATGCCAAAATAATCTCAATCATATATCTCCTATTTCACGATAATCAAGCACACAAATTTTATCATGACGGAAATAATAGCTAACCATAGACAAAATAAACAACAAAAGAAAGAAGAGAATGGGAGGGAGAAACAAAAACTCAATACCGAATTTTCATCTGTATTGTAGATCTTCTACGTCTCCAAACTTGAATCTCACTCCCTTGAAGCTTTTGCCTTATCGTCACCAACCAAGGAAAATAGAATACACCATCCCCTTACTATGCCTTGTCTATATATAGGTATATATAAGTATATATAATGCGTTCTTATGCGTGTCTCTATTACAATACCACTCTTTATAAGTCTAAAAAAAATTTGGTCCTATTTATAAGTCCCCTTTGACCAAATAAATGAGATTGTGACACTTTTGCCCATATTAATTGTACTAATGAAAATGAGAGAGAAGAAAAAGTTGAAGGTAACCAATCACAAATGAGGGTAAAGTTGAAAATTCACCTCATAATCATTACAACTACCTTAGTTTATGTGTGATTTGGCTTCTTATAAATAGAACCAGTGGTACCTTAGTTTATCTTTTTTTTTTTTTATCAATTATCATATAATAAAATTATATCATATTGATATTCTATTCTCACTTAAATCTTATATTATTTTCTGTAAAATAAATTAAGATATGAGTAGATTTTATATCACAATATCCTTTTAAATATAAAAGATAATTAAATAAGTATAAAATATTCATAAATTTAATTAAATATATTTCAAAATCGACACTTATTTAATTATAAAAAATATACTTATCACCCACCAACCTCTTACAAATGTTGGTTGGCGAAATTAATGGCATTCCAAAATTATGGTAACGCTCATGCCACTACATATCGACATTACCTTACCTGTAATTACTAAGCTTGATTGGTTGCGTCGTACATGCATGGTGAACATGTTCCACACATTATTCATTGCACCGCAAACGCAAACACACATTGATGATGCCACCTGAGACTCTTTCACTGACCCAGCAAAGCAAATCATTCATGTGTGTAGAGAAAGAAATTGATCATTCATTCTATTTTGAAGTTTATTTTTGATAATCTTCACAACAACAAAATATCAATTAGTAGTTGCTGTAGAATATAAAAGAGTGAGTATAAAGCTAATCACTTTAAACTTTTCAGTTCTTATCAATCCTTAACATAATTCAGATATAATTGATAAATTAATCAAATTTGAATGTTTAGGAATGTCAAACTCAAAATGTTGTAACTCCATCTTCAAATATAATTTTTCTTGTTTTAGGAAATCTCTAGAATAAAATTTATTAACAAGTTTACAAATATCATCACTATTAAGTGACTTCAATTTTGAGAAAGTAGAATGTTTTTCCTAGAAAACTCCAATGACACCCTTCAGTGTATTACCAAAGACATACTTTTACCTAGCATTATCATACTCCCTCTGTGTCTTATTATAAACTTCAAATTTATGAATGTATCTTAAAATATAAGCTTTATTTTAGGTTTGTCTAGGCATTTATTGTGTTTTACCAAACTTTACCCCTTATTAATAATATTTATTGTATTTATTCTTTCTCACTTATCTTCTTTACTCGTGAGAACATAGTTAAAAAAGCACATATTTGTTGTCGTTAACTAATTTTAAGTGTTTTCTTGATTAACATAATTTGAAGCTTATAATCAAGGACAAACGAGATACTCCTTTATTCTTTTCTTTTAATACTACCTCCGGTCCTAATTATAAAACCTAATTAATTGACTTTTCTTTGGAGAGATTAAGGAAGCTAAATAAGTTACTTAATCATTTCATATGTTGTGCATCTTTAGATTATATATTAGTTTATTAGTTAAATTAATTAGTTTTGAGGAAAAAAATAAAAATACTCTAAAGTAATTTATAACTCTTATATGTTATTGTGAGTATTAGGGCATAAACAGGTGATGGAGTTGGGCTATAGTGGCTTACACTAGGCCTGACCTATTTAAGAATAGGCCAAGATCTAAAACTTTCCTGGAGGTATATTTCATATGTTGTGCATCTTTAGATTATATATTAATTTATTAGTTAAATTAATTAGTTTTGAGGAAAAAATAAAAATACTCTAAAGTAATTTATAACTCTTGTATGTTATTGTGAGTATTAGGGCATAAACTGGTGATGGAGTTGGGCTATAGTGGCTTACACTAGGCCTGACCTATTTAAGAATAGGCCAAGATCTAAAACTTTCCGGAGGTATATTTCACTCAACAAGTCGGGTCTAAATTCATTGAGAAATCTATTAAGTCTGTCAAGCTAGCCTGCGCTTATTATTTATTTATTTATTTATTTGCCAAAAAATTATTTATAATATCATGCATCTATAATATTATATAATAATTAATAGATAATTTCTCTACTTTTCTTATTTATAGCATATTTTATTATGTATTTTGGATAATTTAGATTAATTTATGTAATTTTGGTATTTTTAATTTCGTTATGTTTGATAGCTTGAGCCTCTTTGAAAGTCGAGGCATCTTTTTCCTTTCAATCCATTTATAAAGTTTTATAAAATCCTGACTTTCTTAACAGGTTTTAGAACAGACCAGATTTAGACCTAAAAAACTAGACTTATGGCGAACCTATTACAAAACAGGTGTGGCATGTTTACAGTTACACCCGTGCGACCATCAACATGAAACATCAAATATTCACTCAAAAGGGAGCAACCAAGTATCACTCATAGTGTTTGGCAATGATCATGTCAACCAACCACAAAGGGGACTAGAAACAGCTAACAACAATCTAGTACTGGTACCATTTTGGTCCAATTTATAAGTTCATTTTCATAAAAAAAAAATTGTTCTACTTATAAGTCCAGTTTCATGTAATAAATGAGATTGTGACAATTTTACTTATATTAATTGTATTCATGAAGATAGAGAGAGAATAAATAATTGAAAAATACTCAATCATAAATGAGAACAAAGTTGAAAATTTACCTTGTAATTGTTGAGTTAACTACATCTCTTTGATATTAGGGGTGGAAATAGGTCAGGGGCCTGTGGCCTGACTTGTTAAAAGCCTGGTCAGGCCTGGTCTGTCAGGCTAAAAGGCCAAGTCAAGGCCTGTTTGTCTTAACAGGCCTGTAGCCTCCAAATAGGCTTTAAGAATAATTAGTTTTTTTTTTTTTTTTTAAAAAAAAAATTTAATTAACATCCCTCCGCCCCTCCCTCATTCAAAGCCTCATGTTCGCCATTTCAAACCAAAAACCCTAAGTCATTAAATCAATTTCCCTCATTCAAGCCTGTTTTTGGCCTGTTAACATTAGACATGTTTTCGGCCTATTTACGTTAGGCCTGTTGTCGGCCTATATATTGTAGGCCTGTTTATATTCGGCCTGTAAAAAATACAGGTCTCTTAACAGACCACAAGCTAGGCTCAAATCAAAATTTTAGCTTGTAGCAGGCCACAGGTCAGGTCCAGGCCACTTCCTTGTATAATAGGCCTGGTCTGACTTGTTTTCACCTTTATTTGGTATGTGAGATTTGATCAAAATAAACTTATAAATAGGATAAAGAGTGGAGGTATCATGAAAGTAGAACACCACTCATGAATCATGATGCGTGGATTCAATTTTTGTATCGTCAACTCATTATGCTCGAGTGTGTATAATGTTCTGGTAATAATAGGGCTGGGACAAGGCGCCTTTATGATGCCGTGCAGAGATTGTCAGTTTCACCATTTCAGCAATCAGCATTCCTCCTCTGCTCTCTTCATGTCTCTGCCTCTCATTAAATTGGTCCTCTACCACCCCCAACTTGTATCAACTAGTGTAACTGCCTAAGTTTTTATTTTTTATTCACCTTTAATTTAATTAGCTTATTTATAAAAATGATGATTCTCAAAAACAATGTAATAACATGAGTTGTCTGAATTGTAACCAGTGGATTGCATATCTTATGACTTGTTGATCTTAATTACTCCTTCTGGTCCTAATTATAAGATCTATTTGACTTTTTTTTGAAGAGATTAAGGAAGCTAATTAAATTACGTTAGAGTATTTTTATTTTTTTCTTCAAACTAATTAGTTTAACTAATAAACTAAAAGATATGATATTATTACTACCAATTTTGGTCATTACCACTTTTTTACTGCTAGATCAAAATTTCAATAAGAGAGAGAAATTATAAAGATAAATGAGATTCTGATCTAGAGGTGAAAAAAGTGGTAGTGACCAAAATTGATAGTGACAATATTCTATCCCACAAACTAATATATAATTTAAGGATATACAACATGTGAAATGATTAAGTAATTTATTTAGCTTCCTTAATCTCTCCAAAAAAAAAGTCAACTAAGTCTTATAATTAGCACCGGAAGTAGTATGTCATATTGCTATGATTCTTAATGCTCTCTCTGATCCTTATTATAAAACACCAACTAACAAGTTTATTTGGTCATTTTTATAAGGCACTTGTTTGTTCCCAATGAGCATTAATTATTTCTTTCCATGTTTGCCTATAATAATGAGGGTAGTGGGTGAGAGTAATAATTAATACTCCTATAATATTAGAGTTTAGTGCAATTAATAGAGGTAATATTGAAAGTTATTTAAATTGTAGGGCAACTTTATTGACTTTAACTGTTTTTATTAGTTTGTGATATTTATTAGTTGGTACCTTATAATAAAGACAAGAAGGAGTATAAGATTTTATTTGTATCTTGGTTATGTCATTGGGATTATCACAAACTAGCTTGGATGCTTGTATGAAGACTTGGCGATTCTGAATCTAGGCACTGTTTCCAAAGGAACAGCAAATCTTGACTGATTTTATTTTTTGGGTCCGTCGAGATGCTTTGCCGGAGAAGATGAGAGGCACACAGGCCTTCCGAATCAATTAGGCCTGGCCCACTCTTTAGCCATGTTCCGTAGCCACAAATTGTTTGGTTCTACTTATCAAAAAAAAAATTGCTTGGTTCTAACAAAATTGAAATTCGTATGATTATTATGAAAAAAACAATGGCCTTGAAGGGAGTAGTGAAAATAGCAAAATTGTCCCCAAGTGTTCCTCTATATTTGTTTCTTCTTTTGCCAACCATATTAAGTTTTGAAGACTGTTACGACCTTCTCTCCTCTCCGTCAATCTCTTAATTTCTTTCCTTGTTTATATCACACCAGAGAATATTTTTAAAATATTCTATTTTCTTTATTTTTCATATACATTGTTTATATCCCATTATATACTTTCTTTCCACTTTTATTCGCTCAAGCGCCGTCGTGCGATTGGACAAAAGAAAGAAAAGATCCTTCTAGGATTTTGGTCGGCATTGAGGCTTCAGCAATCAGCATGTAGATACTGAGCTGTACATTCCCACAAAAAAAAAAAAAAAAACAAACAAACACTGTCTTATTTTATCTAGGGGAATTTGTTAAAGAAACTGTTGATTAGGTGAAATCTCGTTACGTGTCATAACGGTCTGCGTTGTAGTAAAACCAGTAAATGCGTAATAAACTAATAATGCAAAAGCTAATGATTAATCGTGGCAATCAAATGTGAACGAGGATAAGAATGACCAATCTCCGATATGTCAAATCAAATGGCCCTCCAATCGACATCAAGGCCGGAAATTGGGCCCCTCCTGTTAAAATCTGAACTTGGTCGTAAATTATATTGACTCAACCAATCCAATTTGCCTTTTTTTTTTTTTTTGGTCAATAAATTTGCTTCTTTATGACAACAAATAGTCGTATTTTGGCTTTTAAATCTCATCTTCATCTAATTTCATCTCACACGTTTGTCTTCTGAAGAAAATTAGAACCATTATTCCCATAATCAGTGCGACCGAAAGGCGATGCAGATTTCCATACAAATTGGAGTATTGCCTAAATTTGGAGCCGAAGAAGGAGAAAACAAAGGAGATAATTGAGACAATCATCATCATCAATGGGAATTAAAAATATGATTTTTTTCTTTTTGGGGTTGCCGTGAAGGAAGAAGAATGATGATGAAGAGAAGAGAAGCAGGCATGTGGTGACAGAGAGAATAGAATCTTCAGTGGGAAGGGAAAACACACAGAAAAAGCCAAATACTGGACTAGTCCTCGTCACCGAAGAAAAGGGAAAGAGCTGGGTTCCAATCAGCCAGCGAGCAAAAGCATCTTATTCCCTTCATCATCTTCATTCCTATAATTCCTTTTCAAAATATCTCTTTGGTCGACCTTTTCCCTCACCCCTCCCCAATTAGAAATCCTGCAGCTTTATCGTCTCATTTTACCTCTTTTTTTCTTTCTGCTCAGTGTCCTCCATGTGCTTTAGCCCCCGTCACTCCTCTTTCCTCTCTCTCTCTCTCTGCTTCACATATTTCCTCTTCTTTTTTTTATCCATGCAAGCCCCTATCCAATGTTGATGGCGTTTTTGCTTTTGGAGGATTGACCGGCAATAGGTACATATATATATTTTTTCTGTCTATATCCCAAACGGTAATTAATGAATGGATTTGGTGAGCTTACTAAATTTCTAACTTCTCTTATTTACTTGTCTGTCTTATATTTTATAGTGATTGTTGGTTTTAGCAATAATGTTGGCGTCACTTTATGAAGTTATTAGTGCGTTAGTTCAAGTTCACATGGTAGACCATATGTCACTCAATCATGAGAATTTACAAGTCTGCCAGAGTAATATACTCCATGAAAAGAAGGTTGCGGGGGAAAAATTAAATCTTTCAACATCTTAGCAATGGTAATTCATATCTTTGCCTTCACATTTGTACGTCAATTTGAAATTTTCAAAGAAGTTGGTTTGAAGGAGGAGTTAGTGGGGAACAAATGAGGATGGAAACAATCAAAGGACCTCCCATGTAAATGCAGTGTGGTGTATTCTGACGTCATGTGTACTGAATGGGCAGGCGAACAAAAAAAGCAACACAAAGTATAACAGGAAAAGGACATCAAGGGGCAAAATCTCGTTCTTTGAAAAAGTCCAGTTGTGGGGGAGATCGATAGGAATCTAAATGTGATGATCCAAACACTTAGAGACAAAAATCTAATTCACAAGCTAAAGAAAGGACTGATTCCCTTTCTTATGTAATGGAAAACAACTCTGAGAAGAAGGAAGGAAAGCATTAATTCGTTGAGCTATATCTTATTCATCTACCTTCTTATTATACACCCTCTTCATCCCCAAGTAGTCGTCCAGGTAGATGGAATAGTCCAAGAACTATGAGGGACAGTTTTGTCATTTAGGAGAGATCGATCTTTCCTCTTGCCTTTTCTGCATATATACGATGCTAAGTTTGCTCCAAACTAATAGTAAGTGGAGGCTAAGTGGTGTTCCATGGAGTGCCTGGCTCCCTGTATGCCATTTGCATAGCCCATCAGTGAAGTGGTGGCCTTAGCGAATGGCGTGCGAGGAGTCATGCATGCTGTGTTTTCCTCTTCATCCCATTCCCTTCACTTTCTCTGCATTATATTTTTCAACTTCTTCACGAGTCTGATCTTCTATTTCTTTCATTATTTGCTTTGCCTTCTTTACTCATTTCTTGGTTCTCTTGTCTTACTTGCTGCTCCCAGATGTCCCTTAGCTTGGAGAGAGGTAGGCTTCATTACTAATAAGACACACACACACACACACAATGTCCATAATCTCCTCCATTATATTGTATGTTTGTTTGACAAACTCACAAATCCTTCTTCTTCCTGTATTATCATTTTCGTTATTGTTCGCTTCTTTTGCATTTGTTCCTCGCATCTGTGACAAATGAATTCAATGCAAGTCTGGTTTTTCAATTGGACCAAAAGTTAAATGAGAATTTATCACCTGTCAATAATTAACTGGCAAGCTTTATCCCGCAATGATTTATTATGGAAACAAATTTGTGAGTATTGGTTATGTTGTTTTACACTGCCATAGCTTTTGGTTAATATCATCGATGATGCACTAATTCTGCTTATAATTTCTGCGCACACGTGTTCACACTAAATGCTATGTACTGAGTTTTACGGAAAAAGAATTGGTATGTACTTTTTTGCAGGTGGATTGCAGTATTTGATCATTCGTGGTGCTAAACCAAGAGAAAATTATATATAGTCGACCATCCGGTGTCAATATATAATGACTAATCTTAAATCTTGATGTTATTTAAAAAGATTTAAAGACTTGAATATTTATCTTTTAAGACTTTATAAATAATGGTGGTGGTTATTTTCATAATTTAAAGATCTTCATATTATTATAGCATTTATATATAATTCCAGTTCTTCAACTGTGACTTCTTCTGAATTAATTAATCACACTTTTCCTTAACTTGCTCGTCGTGTAATTTTCAAATGGTGGTAGGATAATTTTATATATAATTCCAGTTCTTCAACTGTGACTTCTTCTGAATTAATTAATCACACTTTTCCTTAACTTGCTCATCGTGTAATTTTCAAATGGTGGTAGGATTGTAATTTTGTTTGCTAGGCAGTGAAAGTACTCAGCTTGGAGGTGCACAAGGCTATAAGCATAACAGGGGGAACTCGTGATATGATTATTGTCCTTTGTTTCTGTATCATTTTTCCATAGGCTCCTCTATTATCAAGGAAGCTGATGTAGAGAATAGCTAGAAGTAACATGATTTGAGGAAGCCTTTAGTGTGTATATATATATGTATGAGATCATCTCATGCAACAGTTTTGAGATCTTTACTTGTTCATCAGTAATGTTGACATTTGTAGCGGGTCTCTAAGTGATCCTCACACGCAATGACGCCATGAAAGCCCCACTTTCTTCTTCTTCTTGAAGGAAATTCGTTCGATTTATACCAGCATTGGACTTAATTGCTACTGCAAGAGATTATTGTTGCGTACCTTCTAGACTGTGCCCGGCCTTCAATTCTCACAGTAGGCCTACTTTTTGTTTCTCTCTCTCTCCCTCTCTCTCTATTTTCTTCTGTGGAAATACTGCTCATTTTATAAGAGCAATCGGTGCTGGATCATTAATATTTAATTGTTGTAAACTCTGAAATATCATTATCAAGCACTAATGATCATGTCGATATTTATTATATGTATAGTTATGTGATTTGGATATGGATATCTCTCTTCCCTCTCACCTTCATTGAGTTCCTTTGTCTAAAATTGAAGACGATCACCCACATATATATAAAGGAAAATTATGTGGAAATTGGTTATTCAAGACATGAAATGCATGGAAATCTTGTTTAGGGAACACTCCAAAGAATCATCCCTTGATAAACTTGTTAAAAAGAATAGATATATATAGCTTATATTAATGTGGATGACTAGCCGATCGATCACTACTCTTGAACATATTTCTAAAGAAGCTAATATAATATACTATTCTGATCCTATTTATAAATCCATTTTGATCAAAAAATTTAGTCCTATTTATAAGTCTCTTTTAACCAAATAAATAAGATTGTGACAATCCTGCCCATATTACTATACCAATAAAAATAGAGATAGAGATGGAATAAAGAGTTAAAATGTACCCCATTCATAAATGAGGTAAAGTTGGAAATGTAGCCTATAATCATTGAGTTACCTACTTCTCCTTAACATGTATGATTTAGTCAAATGAGACTTATAAATAGGACCAGAGTAGTAATATAACAGTGTGTCGACAGCTTAGCAAAGAGTGTTCGATGTATATTATAATCTAGCTTTATGATTATGTCTGAACCTACTTCAGATTATATATAATGGTTTTATACGATAATATGGCATGTGTTGTAGCTCGTTGCTTTTAGGTCTTTTGTTTTGTTCTTTACTTTCCACTAGTATTGAAAAAATAAATAATCCTTACATGGGAATCGATGAACTGTCTTTTTCGAATCTTGAAAAGAACGGAGACGGATGTAGGTAGCCAAATAAAGTTCTTGGTAACAGAATCTGAATTAGTTGGTATCAATTTAATGTTAACATACGAGAGGGGACTAAAGTGCCAAGCACATTTTGAATTTGAAAGAGAGGAAAAGATAAGCATAAACAAGCTTCCGCGAGGCATGAAGCCTTGTCCTTGAGATCTCAAACAGATAAAAAAGCACTTCAATTTAAAATTAAGAGAATAAGACTGGTCAAATTTTCCAGGCAAAGGTCAAACTTTGCCAACCCAATACCTCCCTATTAGTAGGTCTTCGCCGCTGGTTTTGCAGGGAATTGCTTTTTTGACCGATCAAGGTTTTAATTTAAAAGTTAAATAAGTTACTTAATTATCATTAAATTATATATCAGTTTATAAATTAGACAAATTAATTTAGAAAAATGTGATAAGTAAAAATATTTTAAACTTACATATTTAACTTTCTTAATCTTTTCAAAAAATCAATTAGATCTTATATTTATAAATGAAGATAGTATTACGTATAGTTTGACCCAATAATTAATGGCTTTTTATTTAAACAATGAAGAGGCTGAACATCAAATATGTAAACGGTCAAACACCACATTTTTTATGTGTGAACATCTCTATTGCTCCACGTTTTTTGTCACGTTTATACAAAAATATTATATTAAAATTTGGGGGATAATGTTGGCGTCTCTAACTAAACTAGAATTAATTTCATCAACAAATGATGGCGGCCATGTACACACAGATCTACGCTATGTTAGAGGTGAAGGCACAAAATAAACTTGATTACCCAGAAATATCTAGCTATGAGAAAAATCAAAACTTGATGAATCCAAATGAATCGTCTCATCTCATGAAGAATTCATTTCAACGGGCCAGAATGAGGGAACTCCAAAGACTCTGGTTGGTTCCACTTGAATTAGATTCGGGACTCACAGGTATTTGCTGCCTTATTTTGATGTTTCTGAGATCAGCAACAAAGCCTGGTTTTGAAATAGCAACCCCTTCCATGTCAGTAATAATATTGCTGCTATTAGTCAACATCTCAACGGCCTCTGTCATTCTTGGCCGAAGCCTGGCGGTTTCTTGCACGCAAAGTAGCCCCACTTTTAGGAATCTAACGGCTTCTTCTGCCACCAAGCTCAGATTTGTAATTACAGGATCCACCATGTTTACTAGCTCGTTAGCTTTATAAGCTGCCCACACCTGCACGCAAAACACGCTCACACACATTGGACCCCTACGTACATAACAATGGAATCATGTCTTTGTTCTTATTCGAGCTTGTTTTCTCAAGAAAGCCCATTAAATTTCTTACCTTCTCTACTAGGAAACGATCCGTATCCTGATAAGCATCAACTACTGCTTGGCCGCTAACAATTTGCAAGAGCAATACTCCAAAGCTATAAACATCTGACTTCCGTGTCAACTTCCCAGTAGTGGCATACTCAGGAGCAAGATAGCCCCTAAAACATCACAAGAAACAAACACACGTTAATTAGCCAGAGAAAAAGAAAGATCCAACTTATTTAATTACCGATTTGTACTGTTACGTAGTGATGTCACTTACAATGTGCCGGCGACTCTAGTACTGACGTAAGACTTGTCGTCCCTAAATAGCTTGGCGAAGCCAAAGTCAGATAGTTTTGGTGTGAAGTTATGATCGAGGAGGATGTTGCTGGGCTTGATATCTCGATGGACAATGTGGGGTTTTAGTTGGTCGTGGAGATAGGCAAGGCCACGTGCCACCCCTATAGATATGTTGCTCCTCAAGTCCCATCTAAATTTCATCCTTCTTTCCTCCGTGCCTGCACGTATCACCATCAACCAAAAAAGTCAAAATTATTTGAGTCTCTGCTTCGTTATTAACTTCCCGACACATACTAACAAGCCAAAAGGTACGTACCTAAAAAAGTGCGGGAGAGGCTATTGTTTTCCATGTAATCGAAGACCAAATATCTTCGGGCTTCCTCGACAGAACACCCTCTAAGACTAACTAGATTTTCGTGCTTGATACGACACAGTGTGGCCAATTCTGCCACGAACTCCATTTCTCCTCGCATGGATTCCAGTTCGATTGAAATCACTTTCAACAGCCACAACATTACCGTTCCGAAGCTGCCCCTTTACAGATCAAACTTAAGCAGTCAGTTTTTGGAGAGATTATATATATACAAGTTAAGGTTTTAAAATGGATCACTTATTAAAAGGTTTAGTTTCTTTCCATATAATGGCGTATCAAGTGTGTACGTGAGTAGGAAAAGAGCAAGAAAAACCTTGTAAACAGAACCGAATCCGCCTTCTCCAACCTTGTCCCAGGTATTGAAACCACGAGTGGCTAATTTCAATTCGCTGCCAGAGAATACACGAAATGCTTCACCATCACTGCCTGCTTTTGAGTCATCATCTGCGGAGTATTACATGAACTAATTTAAATTCAAAGCAAAGAAGAGCGAAAGAAGAAAGGAACATGTACAATAGAAGACAGAACATGTGGATCAGCGGAAGGAAGGTTTGTACCTAGGTGGCTTGGTTCGTTGACTGAAGGTGAGAAACAAGCCAGAAATGAACGGGGAATCTTCATGTCTGAACTCTGAGAATGGAAGCGTACGTGAGCTATGGTGGGATGGCGGATGACGAGACGGTGGTTATATATATAAAAAGGTTGTGGAAAAGGAGGGTGCAGAATTTGGAACAGAACAAGTTTGGCGACTGAATAGAAGCTAAGCGAGAACAAGAATACTCGGTACCGTTGATTATGACAACGTCTTTGCCTTTCTCCCTTTGAATTTTATTTCTTTAATCAAATTCTCCCACCTCAATTCCTTATGGAAGTTTCATCGTGTCTTCTTCATCAAACCAATCTGCAACGTTTTTTAAAAAATATAAACATAAAAAGCTAGTGTCTTCATTTTAATTTGATTGAGAAAACACCACGTGCGCCCTTTTTACATGTAGGATTTTGTTTAGTACAAATAGCAATGCTGAATTGAACGACATGGATTAGCCGCCACGCTCCCTCTTAGGAACTAGGAAGGGTGCTTTTTTTTCCCCCTTTCAAGATAAAATAATTGAATACAATATTTACTTATATTTTTACTATAAAATTCCTACTTAAAAATGTAATTAGTGAATATAGTTGATTTAGTCACAAATTATGTACTACATGTTATTGATGAAAAAAATCCACTTTTTATATTATAATTAAATTAAAATTGCGAGTAGAAGCTATTCAAATTATTATGTGTATTAATCAACATGATTGCTATTTTGGCTACACACACATAGAAGTAGGTGGACGCGTCTGCAATCTGCATAGCGCATACCTTAAATTTTGTGAAGATTTTAGTTACAGTCGGGGGGTCAACTCTGCTTCGTTCATCATCAGAGAGTTAAATTTTAAAGAGAAATCTTAAACTTTCGTTTTCCAAATCTTCCCGCTGGCGACACTGTTGACTGAATTCGTTCGGGCTTATCCTCTTACCTCAATATTTATCTTTTGACACGTTTTAACGCGATACAGAATCTGAACCCTGAGTATAAGTTTGATCAATCGTGTTTTTTGACTTTGATATGTCAGATTATCTCATTTCAGCATAAAGAATTTAGCAAAAGTGCTCCATCCCGATCGAGTTTATCTTATTGCATAATTTTTATGGGAATAACATATCTGCATTTACTGTAGATATGTCCATCTACAGCAAGGCTAAACACTGTCGTTTCATTTATTTTTGTCAAACATATCTGATTCTCTCAAACATATCGAGCAAAGTCTCACCTATCCCAACTCTAGAACGTCGTCCAGCAGCTCCTCCGTCTCCATCAACGGCAACTACTTAAGCCTCACCCGTGCTCTCATCTCCAGTGACTTAGGGCTTAGAGCACCAAAAAGACACGATCGAACCCTCAAGAAGACTGCTGTCGGACAGGTCAAGGAAGAAGGAGAAAAAGCATCATCGGCAAGGAAACTTTCATCGGACAGGTCGATCCTGCCTTCCAACTCCTTTTCGGCACAAGAAGAATACGATCTAGCCTCGCATGAGTACGGAAGCTCGATTCCATGCTGCTGTTTGACCCAAGAATGATGACGGAGTCTGATCTTTCTTGCCGTGCTTTTTCTTCGTGATGCTGATTTTAGGTTCGTTTTAATGGCAATTATTTTCTTTGATAGTTAATTTGGTGAACTACGAGTAAACCTCTAGATTTCTTAGATTTTGGGATCTCTCTTGCTACTTTTTTCCATTTTGTTTCAATTTTGGGTTTAGAGAATCAGATATGTTTGCGCAAAAATAAATGAAAATAAATGAAACGGCAGTGTCTAGCCTTGCTGCAGATGGATATATCTGCAGTAAATGCAGATATGTTATTCCCAATTTTTATTTAGACCAATTTCGGAATTGAATACTTCAGCTAAACACCGTTTTCCTAACATTCTAAATTCCTAATAACAAGTTACTTGTAAATTTTTGATCATGCATGTGATGCCAAAGAAGCAAAAACCACAGATACAAGCTTTTAAAAACAATAACCAGCAGATAAATATTAGAGTATTGTAATTGTGTAAAAGTGGCGTAAATGAACCACCTATAGTTGTGATATTTATAGTAGGGTAAAAACCCTAGAATTTACATTGTAATATCATTTGTACAGTATTAGTAAAAGCCTGCTGGGCTAATATACACAATGGGCCCAATTCATTCTATAAGCTTCAGTTTACATGTATTGGGCCTGTGACACTGGATTGCTTTAACAGGCCCCCTCAAACTAGGAATCGGTTGTTTGACTATTCCAAGTTTGCTCCTAAAATCACTAAACCGAGAATGAGATGAGGCCTTAGTGAAAACGTTGACCACTTGATCTGCAGAGGGTATGTATCTGACTTCCAACTCACGAGCAAGTACCTTATCCCTGACAAAATGCACATCCAGTTTGATGTGCTTAGATCTGGCGTGAAGACGGGGTTGGTCGCAAGAGCCGCGGTGCTGAGGTTGTCGCACCACGCGATTGGTGGTTCTCCGAGGTGAAGGTTGATCTCGACTGTGAAGGATTGAATCCACGAAAGCTCCGATGAGAGGTCGGAAAGAGCTCAGTATTCAAACTCTGCGCTGGACTTAGAGACGACGCATTGCTTCTTAGCCGACCATGAGATGAGGGAATCTCCAAAATACACACAATATCCTCCCATAGACCTTCGATCGTCTGGACAAACAGCCCAATCGGCATATGAGAATCCCTGTAAGGTGAGATGATTGTTGGGTCTGATGTGTAGTGCTAGGTCTTTTGTTCCTTTTAAGTACTTGAGAAATCATTTTAATGCCTGCCAGTGAACACTCATCGGGAAGCTCAGAAATTAGCTCATCTTGTTGACTGCGAAAAGGATGTCTGGTCTGGTGTTAGTGAAGTACTGTAAAGCTCCGATGATTCTTCTATACTTTGTTGCATCTTTGAGTGGTATTCCATCATCTTTGGACAAATATCTATTTACTACCATAGGAGTAGGAACTGGTGATGAATTGTGCATGTTGCTTCTGTGTAAGATGCTCTGTATATATGTTTCTTGTTTCAAATAGAGTCCAGTTGCATCTCGATATGCTTCAATGCCTAGGAAATGATGCAGATGTCCTAGATCCTTTAGGGAAAATTTGTTATTCAGTTGCTCAACAAACATATTTATCATTTTCACTGAGTTCCCAGTCACTATGATATCATCAACGTATATAAGGACAAACATAACAAATTTTTCATGTCTAATGAAGAAAAGAGATGCATCACACCTTGAATGTGTAAAACCCCAGCCTTGTAATGTTGTTCTTAACTTGTCAAACCAGGCCCTTGGTGCCTGTTTGAGTTCATAAAATGCCTTGTTCAGTAAATAGACATGATTAGGACGTTTAGGATCAGTGAAACCCTCTGGATGTTTCATGAGAACTAGTTCTTGTAACTCACCATTAAGAAATGCATTGTTTATGTCCATTTGTATGATTTGCCAATTGAGTGTAACTGCTATAGCAAGAATGAATCTTAGAGAAGAGGACTTTAGAACTGGCCTGAAAGTTTCATCAAAATCAACATCGGGGCTTTGTTGAAAGCCTCTGGCGACTAATCTCACTTTGTGCTTTTGAAATGAACCATCTAAGTTGAACTTCTTTTTGAGAACCCATTTGCAATCAACTAAATTCCCTTGTCCAGAATAAGGGATCAGTCTCCAAGTCTTGTTTTTAAACAGTGCATGATACTCCTCTTGCATTGCTTTTGCCCATTCATGACTTTTCAAGGCATCTTTGACTGTGATAGGAATTATGTCTGTATTGCTCTCAGTTGTAACAGTACCAATATAGGGTAGTTTTTGTTTAGACACACCGGCTTTGCTTCTAGTAACTATAGAGTGTTGATTTCTCACTGTGAGTTGCTGATTTGTGGTGTCAGCTGCTTCTTGATTTGTTGTATTTAGTTGAGTTGAGGAATTTTCACCAAGAGTGACTGACTTCTCTTCTTCATTTTCAGAGTTCTCATTCAGGTGCATAGATGGACTAGAGGAGCGATTGGCTGATGAGCTATTGGCTAATGAGTCTAGTTCAGTGTTTCTCTCCTGCTATGATGGCTGCTCAGAGGAATAATGCATTCCAGTCTCAGGTAATGATACATTGAGAAAGTCTTGTGAGTAGATTCCTTCTTAAGGTGTCGTTCTCTTATTGATAAAACCTGTAGCAAAAGGGAAATCAATTTCATTAAACTCAACATGTCTAGATAGATAAATTCTTCCAATAGAGTTAAGACATTTGTAGCCCTTATGTGAGTTGTTGTAGCCTAGAAAAACACACTTGGTGGTTCGAAAATCCATTTTGTGTTAATTATAAGGCCTTAGGCAAGGATAACATGCAGAACCAAAGACCTTAAGTCTACTGTAGTCTGGAACTTTCTGAAAGAGCTTATAGTGAGGTGAGGTTCCACCTAGGACATTTGTAGGTAACTGATTAATGAGGGCTGTGGCTGTATGAAATGCCTCCCACCAATAGTGGAGGGGTATTTTTGCTTGAGCAAGCAACGTGAGTCCCATTTCAACTATGTGTCTGTGTTTTCTTTCTGCTCTCCCATTCTGAGAGGATGTATGTGGGCATGAATGTCGAATGCACATTACATGCACATAATTATGTGCTTCTTAGGTGCTCATACCTCTAATTAGAGGTATGAGCACTTTTTTTTTATATATATTGTATTTATGTAGATTTAAATTATATATCGCTTTAGAGATTTTTTTTGCATCCAAGATCTCAAATTAATTAATTTTCATAATACGGTGTTACGGACAAATGCGAACCGGAAATTAATTAATTTGACATACTAGGTGCAAAAAAATATATCGAAAAGCAATATATAATTTAAATCTAAATAAATACAATATATTAAAAAATCAAAAAAAATCAAAAAAAAAATGCTCATACCTCTAATCGAGGTATGAACACCTAAGAAGCACATAATTATGTGCATGGAATGAGAACCCCATGAATGTCTGAAATGTATTCCTGCATCTTGTAGAATGCTTGAAAAGCTTATGTATTCTCCACCCCCAATCACTTTGACGCATTTTGATTTTGCTTTCAAATTGATTTTCAACAAGCTTTTTGAACTGAACAAACACATTTAATGCTTCATCTTTGGTTTTTAGTGGAAAAATCCACAAAAATCTGCTATAATCATCAAGAAATAAGATGTAGTAGTGAAAACCATTTAAGGAATTGATAGGTGCAGGTCCCCATAGATCTGTATGAATTAGCTCAAGGGGTTTAGTAGCTTGTGATTGAGAGGATTTAAAGGGAAGAGAGTGTGATTTCCCAAACTTGCACGACTCACAAAAAGTATCTTCATTTCTACTAGCTTTGAGATTACAATCACTAATCACTTGATTAAGCACCCTATCACTAGGATGTCCAAGTCTACAATGCAGCAAATTTCTACTAATACTAGAATGACTAGAATGATTAAATGTTGTGTTAACAGCTTCTTTCTTAACAGAAAACACACAATTAGTGCTGTAGCGTTTACTGTCATTTTCTTTCCCTTGTGTGAGTCCCTTGGAAACTTTAAACATTCTTCCTTCAGTTGGAACCCCTTGCAGCATTGTCTTCCCCCTATTGTCTTCCCTGTTTGCTGTTCCTTCACAGAAAATCCACTGGTGTTAAATATAATATTTGCATTATTGTCATTGGCCACTTTGTAAACACTCAGCAGGTTCTTTTTAATTTCAAGTGAGTATAGAATATTGTTCAGCTGGACTGTTCTATCATTTACATTAGATAATGTTGAATTTCCAACTTTTTCTACTTTAAGTTTGTGACCATTTCCTACTACCAGATTTATTTTACCTTTGGGATCATGGGATGATCAAGGCGTTTAATATCATTAGTAACATGACTGGTTGCTCCACTGTCCAGGTACCAAGCATCATCACCAACACATTCAGGAGTAGCCCAATAAGCAAGATCATCGGTGTTTGAGTTGGAGGTAGTGGCTGAGTTGTGTCTTTGCTTATTAGGTTTCACAAAGGATTTATCATATCTGTAAAAACAGGTCTCAACCTCATGACCAAATCTTTCACACAGTTGACATTTTGGTCTGTTTGCAGTGAAATTGGTGTTGTAGTTGCTAGTTCCACCTCTTCTGCCATAACATCTTCTGCCTCTTCCTCGGTTGCCACGAAAAGAGCCATTTCCACTCCAACTTCTGGTAGGTAGGCGTTCTGAAGCAACATAGTGGACATAGCTGTTGGAAACTGAAAGTTTTGAGAACTGATTTAGCTGCTCCATTCTGTTTTCATAGGTTAAGAGAGAGGACTGAAAACCAATCCAGCTGAGTTCATCAATATCCTTGCTCAGCTGCACAACAATTGGGTTGTATTCAAGATCAAGGCTTGCGAGAATCAATAAACGGATCGAGCGAGAAACAGCAACCAAATGAGTGAAAGTTTCTCAGAAAAGCCCTTCATCTTGGTAAGGTATTCCTTCATTTTCATGGAATCCTTTCTTGTGCGTTGGAAGTCAGATTTGAGCATGAGAATCCTTGATTTTGTTTGTGCACCAGCAACTTCTTTTCTTTGCCCGAGTCCAAATTCTTGTGGAGACATCAGTCATTTGAGAAGACACTTCTGGTGTCATGGTGTTCAAGATCCAGCCAAACACTAGCTGATCTGCAGCCACCCAATCTTCAAAGGCTGGGTTGAGTGTGCTGTTGCCATTTTCAACAATAAAGTATAAACTGAGGTGGGCAAGGTTTGGAACCAGTGAGAAAACTCTCAAGTTTGTGGCCCTTGATAATAGGCAGGACATGGGTTTGCCAAATGAGATAGCTTGTTCCATCCAACTCGACAGAACAAGCTTGGGAAATGCTACTACTAGCTAGGGATTTGGAAAGGGAGGCAGCAGAGACAAGAGAGGTAGCTTCAGAATTTTTCTCTGTATGAGGAACAAATGAAGAATCTTGAGTAGTGCGTTCTGCATGGCTGCTAGCCTAGAAAGCTCTAATACTAAGATAAATATTAGAGTATTGTAATTGTGTAAAAGTGGCATAAATGAACCACCTACAGTTGTGCTATTTATAGTAGGGTAAAAACCCTAGAATTTACATTGTAATATCATCTATACAGTATTAGTAAAAGCCTGTTGGGCTAATATACACAATGGGCCCAATTCATTCTATAAGCTTCAGTTTACATGTATTGGGCTTGTGACACTTGATTGCTTTAACACCAGCTAAGGACAAGCTCCACCAAAAAAAAAAAAAAAAAAGCAGAGAAAAAAATCATTTTGTGTCTGATAATTGATATAATTGGCAGTCCACTTGTGTTGACAATGTCATCTTCAAGATATTTAGGCGCAAACCAGAGATATAATATTAAATGTTTACCCAAAGAGGAAGATCCAACTATAAATATAATATATTATTATATAGATTGTTGCGCCCATAATATGATATCATAATCAAATCATGAGATGCTTGCGGTGTGTTCATGTATTCGGTGGGATTGTGAAAGCTATGTCCACACCCCCATCACCAAAATGGCAAAAACCTCCATCCACTCGTGAACTTAACTACTTTCTTTTTCCTCTTTTTGGGTCGGATAAGTTTGACTGATTTCACGGTTCTGCAAAATTACCAATTTTTATTCCCACTGCAAGGAAGAGAAACTGAAAACATCCACTTTCACTAAAACGTTAACTACTAGCAGAACAAAGTTGTTATAGGCATGTCACGTTGCATATCAAGAAAAATTACCGGCCACCACCTAACCTCTCAGCCGCAGCCTCAAAAAGAAAAAAATGAGCTACAGTTATTAGTGTGCGTGGAAAGCAACACTGGATATGAGATTGCGGGCCAGAATTTGCGATATGGTCATACAGTCATAGGGATTGAGTATCAATTATCCATTTTTATACCTCATTTGATAAAGTAGACAAAAATAGTTTCTTTTTTAAAAAAACTAAAAACAAAAACAAAAGCTAGTCACTTTATGACAAGCTTCCAGTCCCTCATCAATGGTGTCCCTGGGTGGAGGTTTACGCAATCCGATTATGCTCGCCACCCAAACTTCCCCGAGAGATTCCATCTCTCTTTTTTCTCAATCCCGGTGCCTCTCTAGCAGTGCTCTGCGCATTGGTTCGACTCCATGTTTCCTCCATCAGGTTCATCCTTCTTAGTCCCTCACTTTTCATAACAAGTCTGTAGCTCTTCGACGACAAGCCCCGAATCTTCATATGCGCCAAATCTTCATTCTTCTTCAGTTGGCGCCTGCTCGGTTCATCTTCTCGTGAATACTTCCAAGTTTGAATTCTCCCGTGGTGCAAATTGCTAAAAAGGGACAAATTCTGCGTATTTATACCTTCGGAACATCCGGATTCAGGAACATCTGGATTTTTCGGCCCCTAGAGTAAAATCAGACTGAAACACTGCTTTATTTTGATTGAGAAAGTGGGCTTCTGGATATTTTTCTTCATATCTCCCAACTTGAAAGAAGCCTCTCATTCAATGGGTAACATAGGAAGTAGCAGCGCTAACGGTCGTCGGAGAAGCAATAGCAGACGGAGTCATCCGCCTCCGCCGCCGCAGGTTAGGCCGCAGCCAGAAATCGCGCCGAATCGGTCTGTTCATCCAGCATCTACACCTCAGAGATCGCAATCCCCAAACTCGAATCCTTCCCCGTATTTCCAGTACCCAGGTCACTATTCCGCTCCCCATCAGGCTATGCCGGCGCCTTTGCCGGCTCCTCTCGATCACCACCATCGTGCGAGGCCTCATACACAAACGGACCCGTCATGGACGGGTTCTAGTTACCAGCCGGGCCTGCTATGCCTCCGCCTACACCATATGTAGAGCATCAGAAGGCGGTTACCATAAGGAACGATGTTAATGTCAAGAAGGAGACTCTGAGGATTGAACCCGATGAGGAAAATCCTGGGAGGTTCCTCGTTGCTTTCACATTCGATGCCACCGTTGATGGGAGGTAACTTTTGTTTCTCCATTTTTAGCTGAATGAAGAAAATCTGTGCTATCGTTATCTATCGGATCATGTGAAGAGGATGCCTGATTAAAGAAAATCTGTGTTGTGTCTGGGAATTATACATGCCTTCCGGTTTTTATTAGAGATTGTCAGATGAAAGGTTGTGGATAGCTTTTGGGATGCGAATAACCATTCTTCCTGCATTCTTTGATAAACTCTTGCTAAAATAAGATCCTTTGATATGCAGTTTGCAATTTGAAAACTACAGAAGCAAATCTGCAAACCACTGATATTATATGTGTGTTTGTGTGTGTAAAAACTAATTTTATATTTTCTTGTGCTTGCTATCTGTTCACGCTTTGTTACGTTCTCAATTATTGAAATTTGATGGTAACTTGGCTGTTAAACGACGATGACAATTTTTCACTGCAAGTTACGGACATACAGTAGCAAAGAGAACTGGCCAGCATAAATTGTGACCGGTTAGCATAAAGAGTTTAAGCAATGAAGGCACGCAAATATTGACGTGATCACGGTTTAAGATCTTAATAGTTGATAACATAACATGAACAGATGGCAACCACAAGGGGATGTAAAATTTTAAGTTACAAGCATAGAGGTTACTCGACTAAAAAGCGTATGCTTTGGATAGCTCACTTATTTTTCTTTGATTATCTAATTTTTGGATATTGGAGTAAGTTTTCTGAGTAACCAATAGTCATCCCAATGTTAGTGGTGATAAAATTCTTCAACGATATAGGTGGTCCATGTTAGGAACAAAGACAAGATTTGTTAAAACATTGTCAGTTTGGCCACAAACTTAACTTATGAATGCTAATTTCTTTGTACATGTCTTTTATATATCAGTCTGTCAATACATCAAAAAGACATTCAGTTCCAAAATGTAATCTCTTTGGTTATAATCACTTGTATAACTTTTATAAGTTGGCTTTATGCATGTTTTAGCAATTGTTTTGGTAGAGCTGTATAAGAAAGTAGAATTATGATTTATACCTGTTATTTGAATACACTTAATTCAGAAGACTTAAAGGTATGTTTAGTTTAGTGATGAATTTGAAATGTTAGTGCTGGTAAATGCTAAATTTCCATTTTTGCGGGAATTTATGATGTCATGGACACTGTTTAGTATTGTTCTTCGTTTATCTGTTGTAATGGTGTTGTTTCCTGTTATCTCCATTACAGCATCACCATTCTTTTCTTTGGTAAAGAAGATGGTAGCTGCTTCCTCACACCAATGAAGCAAAATATTCTTGCCCCTGTAACTGTAAGTTTCCAGCAAGGTCTTGGGCAGCAGTTTAAGCAGCCAATTGGAACTGGCATTGACTTTTCAATCTTTGAGGAGTCAGAATTATCAGATGTGGGTGTAATAGATGTGTTCCCTCTAGCAGTGAAGGCAGATGCTTCCAGTGGTGAACAAGATGGATCAAATGAAAATTTAACATCTGGTAACAGAAACTCTCAGATAACTCTGGCAGCATTTGAGAAGGAGAAAGGAAAATTCCGTGTAAAGGTAGTTAAGCAGATCTTGTGGGTAAATGAAACGAGGTATGAACTGCAGGAGATATATGGTATTGTTAATTCAATGGAGAGTGACTTGGATGAGAATGATTCTGGAAAGGAGTGTGTTATCTGCCTCTCAGAGCCACGAGACACAACTGTTCTTCCCTGCCGACACATGGTACTTGCTGTTTGCATTTCTTGGTTAACATATATGAATAGATGTCGGTATGATGCTGATTTTATAGCACATACTAAATTACAGTAGTAAACTAATATCAAATGTTTATCTCATCCAAATTGAATGACTAAGATTTGCCTTCAATTATTCTGTCTTTGATATTGATGATCTTACATATCAGTCCTTGACTTCATCTTGATATTGGTTTCATTCCCTTCCTTGCTGCAGTGCATGTGTAGTGGGTGTGCTCAGGTTCTGAGGTTTCAGGCGAATAGATGCCCAATTTGCAGACAGCCAGTTGAGAGGCTTCTGGAGATAAAGGCCAATAATGATAACCGGCCTGAGGAATGATATTATTTAGATACAGTGTTGGTGCCTCCAGCTTCCTGATCCTGTACAGCCCCACTATTATACTTGATATTTCTCCAACCGTCACAGTTTTCTTTCCCATACTTTTCCTGAATTTCAATTAAGGAAATGGAGATTATGTATGGTAAGCTGTTTGACAAAGACAAATGGCTTACATATTACACCTCTTTTATACTGTAAGACAATATATACCGGTCTGGCGTTACAACAAAGTGGGTTGCCATGAAAAAATTCGTAATCAAATGTGTTATTTCTTCAGGTGACTTCTTGTTAAACTTGTATTTTTTTTTTTTGCTAGCGTTTGGGTTGATAGTTTGGTCGTCCCTCACAGATAGTTAGTAATTTGTTATGCTTTTGCCTTCACGTGTTTCATTTACTGATGGATAACTAGCCTTATTATCATTTACGTGGTGGTGGAGTATTTGCAAAGTTGAAATCTTGATTATCATTTCTTAACCGCATTCGTACATTCTAGTGACATTTTAACAGACATGTTTGGTGATGCTGGATATTTTGTCTGGTTTAAACTGAAGCTGGACTTTTCAGGCAATGAATGGATTTGGTGATGTCATTGGGTAGTACTAGTAAAGGACATCAAGAGGTCAAAATTGACATTGACCATCAACTGTTTTCTTTCTCGCCAGGTAAATGTTTTTCGAAAGAGTGTCGTCTCATAAGCTGGTTACTACTTTGTTTTGGTCATGTTCTTCAGAATGTACCGATTACAGTAGTTATGGAACTCTTTATGATCTGTTTGAGAAACAAAAGGAGCGAATAATTTGACGAATTAAGATAGTACACAAAAATTACCTCATCAGTATCAATCTCTCCTATTTTGTTCACCGTTACTGATCACATTATTTGGAATTTAATGGAGATTGAGTTCGAAATTTACCAGTCTGAAGGACTGATTTAATTAAAAGGCCAACCAAAGCATTCCTTTGATGATCTTGAACTCAATAAAACACGATGAAATTAAAGAGAAAAGTAAGAGCGAGTCAAGTCGAATTCATGAGGGACCATTGCTTGGATTATCATCTGTATGAATATCCAATTATGTCTCCAATTTAAACCAAAACGGATTTTTCTTTGGCGGCGATCCATTCATCGTCGTACTAGGTTAAGCCCAACGACAAGCTTTTGCATATTTGCACAATAACGATGAGCTGATAAAAGTACAAAAGTGCCAGCGCTGATTTTATTTCCAAACAAGAATGATAGTGGGGGTTTGATTTAGCAATAGGGGCGGGCGTTCATACAACCTCCTTTAACTTCACAAATGACAACCTCAACTACAAGTTTACAACACAACACAACAATTGGACTTAAAGCCCCAAAATAGATCAAACAAAGGAATCCACCATACACGGACGCAATCATCTTCATCACCAGACGTTTACATCTCCCCACCATTGATGGACATAGACACCATTGCTTCTGAGGCCCTTATACATATTCATGAAGCTTTCCTTCGTCTTCACACTTTGACCATCTCCTACATCTGGGCAGCCCAGGAACAGCTCGTGAACAAAACATATAGCTCCACTTTCAAATATATCCGACAATAGCTTCATCTCAACCTCTCCAGCATTCATCTTCAGGACCACAAAATCCGCATTTTGCACAGTTTCTTTGAACCACTTGAGAAAATCAAACTCTTCCTCTCCCACAAATGGATCCAGGTCTTTCTCGCTACTATTCTCCGATGTAGCAACCTTTCCATCCAATCCTGGATGATAAACAAACGTAATACCAGGTCGTTTCACGTGGGATATCAGAATGGAAGTGTTGTAGTGAACAAAATAGACGCTGAAAGCTTTCTGGTCAATGGGGTAAGATGGGATGAGCCAATCACTGATATTGGCTTTGTTCACAAGCTCACCAACTCCAATATCAATAAAAACCAACTGTTTCCTACTAGAAAAGTCCACAAACTGAGGCAAATACGACATCCCTTCCGCATAATCCAGAGGTTTTTCCTCCACAAGCGGTTCCATCAGCTTCATGAAGAGCTTGGTAAAGTTAAGACTAGGACAATTAGGTGGCAGGGCATTCTGGTAGAAGACTCTGTTTTCGGATCTTTTCTTGAAAACAACGAGGTTAAGTTCATCGACATATTTGACATGGACAATGCTGGAAGATCTCAGCAATGAAGACACTGGAGTAACGGATTTTATCAAGTCATTTGGGTTTGAATCATCAACGGCCACGAGGATGGCTCCGATTCCACCGGGCTTGAGGATGCGCTCAACCTCGAATACAAGAAGAGCAGGGACCGGAATTTTATCTAGGTCCTTGGAGAAGACGAAGTCGAATGAACTGTCCTGGTAATTAAGGTTGTACACAATTTTCTTGTGTTTGAGAGAAAATGTGCGTGGTTTATGAACACCCATGACACTGGAGAATCCCAACCGCTGCATTGCCGGAACAGCCATCGGCGATGACTCTCCGATACAGAGACTTTTGGCATCGCAGTCCAAGAATTGTTTACCCATCAGCTCAGTGACTACATTCACAGTCAAGTTGACATCTTTTTTGCAGTTTATAGATTCGTATGAAGCCCAAAAGGTGTTGAGGATCCGAACCTGAAACAAATAGGAGCCGGGAGCGACGGTGGTGGAATCGGAATCCGCCATACAGTCATCGTAGGTAATGGGAGTCAGTGATCCCAAATCGAAGGTGGGCAAGACGCGGAGCAAAGAAACAATGGAAATAGCAGATGCAAGGAGGAGTGTGCTAAAAAGGATACGCCTGGCTATAGACTCGCCGTGTGTCTGAAATTTATCGGCCTCTTTATCCTTTACAGTTTCAAACTTGATATCTAAAAACTTCAATAGACTCTTCTTGGAACCCTCGTCGTAACAGCTTTCACCCATGTTTTGGATCACTCAATTCCCACATGAACCCAGAGATCAACTCGTATTCCGAAACTTTGGGTTCAATAAATGATAAAAAGCACAGGGATCTGAGAAGAAGAAGAAGAAGGTGAGTTTGGTTTAGAGAGAGTGAGGGAGAATGAATGGAGAGTGTGTTGGGAAAAAATGGAGAAAGTAACAGCGTGCAATGCGGATCAATTCCTCATCTCCTACTTTTTTCCACACTAATCTCAGGACTCCAATAAAATTTTTTTTACATGTCCATTATTTCATTTATGTGATTTTTTTTTTTTTAAAAAAAAAATAGTTATTAATCATTAATAACACTATTCTATAAGCAGGTGATTTCTTAAATATGAGATATTAAGTTTTGGCTGTGTAAATATAAAATATGTGTTTGAGATTGCCATCTAATTAGGCCTAAATCTAACTGCATGTAATCATAAATTTATTAGAGTGTGGTCTTTTAATTAAAAAGAGAGTAAAATTATCCCTGCTGAAAGAACAGAAGTTGGTAAGAGGAAGGGGGCAGGCAAGTCTTACGTGGCAGAAACCAAAGTGAAGAACCTTGAGAGTTATGACGATACTTTTTATAAGTCATTTGTTTGTTCCCAATAAATATTAATTATTTTTTTTATGTATATCTTTGATTAATAAGTGTATTAAGTGAAAGTAATAATTAATATGATATTAGACTTTACTACAATTAATAAAGATAATATTGGAAGTTACTTAAATTATAAGACAATTTTATTGGCTTTAACTGTTTTTTTTTATTTGTGAGAATTGTTAGTTGGTGCTTATAATAAAGACCAAAGGGAATAGTAGAAAGTTAACTACAAAATATGTACTGGAAGTGGAGACAAATTTTTTTGATCTCACTCGAAAGTCTCAAAATATAGCAATATTGTCCTATTACATTTAAAAAATAATATTGACCATAAAAAATTGAAGTTAACCATTAATTTTTGAACAAAAATAGAAAATATTGCTATATTTAAAAAACTTCTAGAACAAATTTATTGCTTAGCCCTGTAATAAAAGAGTTTTATAATGGGATAAAGGGACGCGTGGGTGGATGGTGCCATGGACCACTTGTGTTTCTCCACTATTGCGTGACGGGTGTGAATTAGCAGCCGCAAGCACCAATCATAAATTATAATTAATAAAGCTTAGCCTTTTGATTATTAATAATATATGTGTGCTGTGGGAGATTTCGTCTCTGAGGGGCATTCTGACTCTTAGATACTTAAATAAACGTCTGAGGGTAATAGACGGTTCGCCCTACTCAATATCAGTATGACCTAGGAGAAAGAGAGATTTCACCTTGCCCTTGAATCATAGGTAAACCCAATTCCTTTCTTAAAATTTTTGTATAAAAAAAATAATATATGTGTGCTGGCACAAAATAATAGGTGCATTCCCATAATTATGTACGAATCTGGATATTGTAGAATGGAGCAGTTGTATTAGGTACGAATGCGAATAGAGCAGAAAATAAAAAGGAAATTACAACGAAGCGTGCTGCTTTTGTGGGGGGAGACGTACACAGACCCGAGACGGAGACACCGGTCCGGTTTCATCCGTGACGAACATATGGGCTATCCAGATTTTATTTTCTAAAACTAAAAAATTTTAAATAAAAAATTAATTTAAAGATTATATTTATTTTAGATTATCTATTCATTAAAATAATTTTTGATAAAAAAAATTAGCATTTTGAAAAAAATAAAATCTAGATGGCCCAAATGCTCGTTCTTTAACGAGTAGGGGAAGCGGATCGTGGAGACACCCTTTTCTTTTTGATAATGAAAGGTTGGTCTGAGGAAGGGTGATTTGCTACTTTACTGCCCTGGGAATAAAATGCCTAAAAGGATTAGGATTAAATATAATTAAATAAATGAGAGAGATGAGGGGGTTTAATGATATGATTGAGCTCATTAGCTGCTCCTTTATGCGCTCCACCTCCATAATGCATTCACTCTTATTTATAACTCACATTATTAAATTCTGAATAATATGCATTTATATTGGAGCATGAATATTATATTTGGCAAACCTTAAACCCCTCTTCCCCAAGTTATTACTGTTCAATTTAGTAACATCAGTTTGAATTTTCACAAGTGTCAATGCGGCCTCTGATTTCAACCTCATCCAAAATAGAAATTAACTTCCTCACCATTTTTCTTTTCCTTTTTTTTTTTAATGTTTTTTTGTGTGGTAACTCAATCACATCGACTCTCCTATTCATAAGATCTTATCCATTAATTCTTGTTACAAGATTACCTTACAGATTTTAATGAAACATTTGCGACTCATACTTCCAAAAAAAAAAAAAAAAAGTTCTCTTTCTTTCCATTCCCCCTTTTTCCCTAATAAATCATGCCAATTAGAGGGTAATCTTGGAGAAGCGTAAGATATTTTTATATTTGACTAAGGGCCTGTTTGGATGGGTTTTTTGATTTTTTTTTTTTTTTAAAAAAAATTTTTTTAATGCAAAAAAAAATGTTTTTTTTTATTAATTTATGTGTCTAGATGATATTTTTTTAAAAAAGTAGAAAAAAAAAAAAAAAAAATCAAAATGTTGCTTTTTTAAAAAGCCCATCCAAATAGGCCCTAATTCTAACTATTTTTCTTCATCTCATGAAGGTAAGTAGAGCAAAAGAACGAAGTATTACACAAGCTCAACCTTATTTATGTACAGTAACTTCTATCATTATCCCCCCCCCCCCCCCCCAAAAAAAAAAAAAAAAAAAAAAAAAAAAAAAAAAATCCACAGTCCAGTCCTAGCTATTGCTATTGACATCACTTCCCAGAGTTTTATTTTTGGGGTTAAGGGACAAAAATGTTCATCCGGTATCTAGAGCTTCATTTGACTAATCTAGATTCAACCCGCGTCGCACACCTAGTTATAGTGGAAGAATTTCTCAACTGGGCTTTTCTACATTTACAAGGCTCGAACTCGAGACCTTGTTTAAATGACACAAGCCACTTACCACTTTTGCTAACTCTCGTCTCTGTCTCAACTCTAACAACTCATTGTCAATCTCTCTCTCCTTCAATCCTTCCACCCTCCCTCTATTCTATGGACTCATCCAATGCCCTCCTTTGAGCCAAAATGGTGGGAGGGCAGTTGTACATTTTTTGAAAAAAATAATATTTTAGATCTTGATCTAAAAAATACTTCAAAAAAAATATTTTATAATCCTGAAAAATATTTCGAAAAAAAACGTCATGATCTTAAAAAAAAATTATTTTATAATCCTGAAAAAATATTTCAGGATACTAAATTGTGCCAAAAGTATACTTTAGGATACTGACTGATACTAAAAAAATACTTCATGATCTTGAAAAATTATTTTAGGATCTTGAAAAAATATTTTCTAGAGTTATTGATATTGATACTAAAAATATATCTTAGGATATTGACCGATAATGAAAAAAATACTTCATGATTTTGAATAATTATATCTTGAAAAAATATTTTAGGGTACTAATTGGTATTAAAAATATCTTTCAAGATATCTTTTTAGGATCTTCAAATAATTTTTCAAGATCATAAAGTATTTTTTTAATGTCATTTAATAACCTGAAGTATCTTTTTAGTATCAGCCAGTATTCTGAAACATATTTTTTTAAATAAAAAAAGGGCATAATAACGTCGGCGCCATAATGAGCAGTTGTGTATAAAAATATACAAAACTGCTCATTATTTGCAAGGTATACAAGTATGCGAGATACAAAAGGACCTAAAATGCCTTCCTTATTGACTATGAAATGACAACGACAGAGAGGAAGGTGGTGGCACTAGTAAATTGATTATGGGAGAGAACAGGGTGCTTTGTTCTTTGTTTCCTACGTTGGGGAAATAACCAAGAATTTGAAGGGTAATTTAGTACTTTTAAACTTATTTGGTCATCTTTAATTATTACAATTTTTATGGTCCTTCTAATTAAATATTATTTTATCTAGGTCATTTATTTTAATTTTCCCTTAAAACAATGAGAGAAGGTATGAGTTTATGAAAAATGGGATAAAATTAATGAATTGTTGTATTGTGATTAGACAATACTCCCTCCTAGGTCCAATTATAAGGCCTAGTTCACTTTTTTTTGGAGAAATTAAGGAATCTAATTAAATAACTTTAAATTATTTTTATGTTTATTTTTTTCTTCAAACTAATTAGTTTAACTAATAAACTAATATATAATTTAAGGATATACAACATATAAATGATTAAATAACTTATTTAGCTTCCTTAATCTTTCCAAAGAAAGTCAATTAATTAAGACCGAAGGTAGTATATAGATAAGTTGGTATCAAATGACATTTAGACAATACCCACTAAACATAAAAGTAACACCATATTAGCTCAATTAATGGTAATGACATTTTTGCCCAAAAAGTTTGTGACTATCTTTTGCACCTAAGGATAGCCATCTAAAAAAAGTTCATTCGTATTTTTACCTCTTAACTCTTATTTTTATTCCACTTTTTTTAACTACGCTTTTACAGTTTCAATTTCATATTTAAATTTCTATTTTCTTCTGATTCTTACCCTTTTTTTAATGAAAACAGAAATAAAAAATATTCTGCTTCTAACAAGTGCACTGGCCACGGGCCAACGGGTTGTTCAATCATGCCATTTGTTGAGTCCATTGACATTTTGCGGTGCTCGTATTCTGAGACTGAGCCGATTCCATCCAAATGGAAATGAAATCATGGATCACGCGTGCCTAGTGGACCTGGCTTATGTCCTTTTTCCTCTTCTGTCTGCTGCGTCACACCCCTCCTGATCCATTTTTCTATTAAAAAAAAAAAAAAAAAAAAAAAAAAAAAAAAAATCAGACACTTACTAAAAGGATACTTCTGACTAATACATTCATGATCTTAAAAAAAAAAGTTATTTTTGAATCTTTGAAAAAATAATTTAAGTACTAACTGCTATTAATTATATACTTTTCAAAATTCTAAAATAACTTTTTAAGATCATAAATTATTTTTTCAAGATCTGATCAAGATCATAAAGATCCTTTTAATACCAAATCAATACCCTGAAATATTTCTTCACGATCCTTAAATAATTTTATTATTTTTTCAGTATCATTCAGTATCCTTTTAGTATCAATCAATACCCTAAAATATTTTTTCAAAACCCTATAATAATTTTTCAAGATCATAAAGAATTGTTTCAGTACCATTTAGTATAATGAATTATCTTTTTACTACCTAGTAGTAGCGCCTGAATATTTTTTTTTTTAATAGAAAAGGAATCAGGAGGGGTGTGAAACTGCGTGAAGTTTCACACAGCGGACGCAACGAATAGAAGAGGGAAATGGACCTAAGCTAGGTCCTTGCCTAGTCGCCTACATCATCTAATAGCTCTCTCTCCCAAGTCTTAAATATAATATATAATTAATTTTCATTGGAGAGATTAAAGAAACAGAATAAATTACTTCAAGAAGTTTTTTCTCCAAACTATATTTTGACTGATTTATAAACTGATATACAATCTAATGATACACAACATATGATATGATCAATTAACTTATTTAACTTCTTTAATCTATCTAAAAAAAAGTCAACTCTTTAGGACGGGAGGGAATAATAATCATTAAGAAATTCACTTCCATTCTCATTCCCTCTTCCTATATCTATCCTCCCAAACATACTCTCACGTTCCCAAAGGCAGAGGCCACTCCAACAACTAGTGTATGTAACTAAGATTCTATACCAAAGGCCCCCAAAATAGATTTAAAAGTGCCTTTGTCATGTCCTCCAAATTGTGACGATCCCAATAAAAGAATTGACGCCTAAGACCCACAGGATAAATGATGACCCCAATGCACTTTAAAAATACAAGGTAACTGGAGATCAATTTCACATTATTCCTATTATTAGGTCTACTTTGACAACAGCCGTTTTCTAATTACAGATGGAAGTGATAGAGAATTCTCTCATCCTCTCTTTGCCATCGATGGCAAGGCATGCTCATCCTTCAATATACAGTAGGACCAGTTGGTTCATCTTCTGAGAAATCATGCGAAAACTAGGAAACCAACCGGATAAAAGGACAATTAACCAAGTAAAAAAAATATAAAAAGGGATTAAATTCCCTTTAGATTGACAGAACATAGTCAGTCATTGTCTGTAACTAGTATTGCTAACCTTGCTTGGAAATAGTGGTTTCTCCCTCAAACTGGCAGCTAGCAAGGTTTCAGAGCTGCTTGGTTGGCTCTCAGTTGTCCCAGGTCTCGTCCAGATTTTAATGTGTCCTTCCCGACAAGCGGTGAGTACAGATTCCTGGGTGAATATCAAGCCTGAAAGGGGTTCCGTGTGTGCACGATGAGTGACAAGAGGCGAGATTTTAGGAACATCACGCATGCTTGGAGCAGGTTGCAGTGTACCCAACGGGACAACACCATCCCAGTGAGCTGACTGGCTCCCAGCACTGTAAGTGGGGGATCCACCGGGTGCACGCCGCAACGGTACCACAATCTCATCCATTTCCAGGTCCCAAAGAAGCAACTGTGTATCCTGACCAATAAAATATCTTAGTTTTGGCTCTTAGTTTTGGCAATTGAGAAGTATAGGAGTTTCAATAGTGACAAATGACTTAATTGAGAAGTAAAGGAGTTTTTTTTTTTTTTTTTTTTTTAATTGGTGGGCAATTTAAACTGTGCCCTTATTGAGCCAAAAAAAAAAAAAAAAAAAAGTATAGGAGTTTCAATGTAGTGACAAGATCTAAGTGATCGTGCAAATGAAAGGACAACTCTGACCGCATATACTACCTGTGACACATTTCTCTCTTTAAAACTTAAGTTCTAGGCAAGGCCATGTGACACATTTTATAAGAAATTCACGATCCATTCTTCTTCATGAAGGGAAATTTTAGCCAGTTCAAAATTCCCTCTCCAGATTGGTGATAATTCAGCAAGTTTATTGTCACCTAAAATATTTTCATAAAAACACTGTTCTCATCAGGCATTCTCCAATACCATTTACATAAACAATATTTCATGTCAAGGGGCCCCATCCACCAGGTAACTAGAATTGCCTGACAATCATATCAAATCTGAAAGCTGCTAAAAGCCTTCAACCAGTACCAAATTACCACGCGAGTAAATTTATGTTTCCAAATGAACTTTTAGTTTCTCACATAAGTATTGCCACATCTAGAAACAAAAGGCATCTAACTCTCAGCAAACTTTATATGAGCAGGCAGAGGGAACTTATTTTCAAAGTGATAAAATATATTGAGGAATGAAAACAAAAAATTCATGTGAAGACCTTAAAAAAGCCAAAACTACAGAGGACATGTCATTTTATTTTTTTACAAAACACCTTAGTACCTGACCAACAGATCCAAACCGATACATAACAGTTTCAGTACTATCATCTGAATTTGGTGGTGTCCAATATGAATCGAAAGCCACTCCGCTGACCTGTAACAGCATGTGGCATATCGTTACTCAGAGCTCAGATTATAAATATACATAATGCTTGCTGCAAATTAACAAAAACTTACCCATGAGTTGTGTCCCTCACCCCATGCCACAACCTTGCGGTCCTCCATGCTCCAAACTTGCACAAGATCATCTTCTCCCCCAGTCAAAATATATTTTGAATCCTTGCTGTTAAGCAGATTTTGATTATGGTTTGCAATCTCAATGCGTGAAGCCAAAAAAAGGGATACTCTAGAGTGCGATAAATATAATTTAATAAATTTGAGTGCAATAAATAAACCAAAATTGGAAATGAATCCAACAATGGCTGTCTACTCTTACAAAAGTGACTTGGATCAAACAAGTCTTACCTCCAAGCACAACATAACAGAGCGCCATAATAACTTTTACCACCACATATAAGTTGTTCCTTAGAGAAATCAAACACTCGCAAATAGCCTGAATGCGGTAAGCCAGATAAGATCAATAAGGTGTTCTTGCAAGAAAACCTAGAAAAGTAGCAGAACCACCAAATGCTGATGGTGTTTAAATGAATAAATTTAATTGATATACCATCTCTTCCCACAGTTGCTAAGTATGCACCATCATTTGAGAAAGAAATATTGTTAATTGAACCCTGGCATATATGCCATCTAGCCACTGGATTACTCTGCATAGAATATGTTTTGGAAAAAAAAAATTGGGGTTAACAAACAAGTGGTGAGAACTAAACGAAGCATTCATTCTTATGCTACCAGTAAAATTCACGGGAATCAGGAATTCAGTCATAAAAGCCTTGCCACAAAGAAGGCTGAAGATGATTACATACAAAAACCCATAACATCTGAAGGACATATTGATACACATATTTTTTATCATACTTCCAATAAAATATAAATGGCTTGACCAATTTGCATGTTCCACAGCACAGATTATGTAAAGGAATATCATTCTAAAACAGCACATGGCTTAACCGTAAACCACTTAGATAGTGAAGATTGAGGATAAATAAACAAATGATCTTACATTGACTGCTTCATGAAACCATTCGAACCACTTAATGTTACCAGAGAAATGCAATAAATTATAAATATATAATCAATCATAAACAATGTAAATCTAAAATGTGTTGAATGTGTTGTGAACTTTTGACTAGGTAATACGTTTATAAAAATTGAAAGTTTACAATACTAGAGTTGAAGTTGTATGCTTCATCTTTCCCTTGTTTGAAATATAACTCATGTGTCAATAGACAATATCAACAGTAAAGTATATGGTTCTGATACAAACACATATCAATGGATAATCATTACAGAATAGCAACAGATTTTGAAAAATAAAATAATTTTATAAATGTTAAATTTTAGAGATGCAGTTGTCCTACCCAAACTTTGCTTAGAAACTAATTACGCACAAAACTTAATACCTTACTGTAACGTGCATGAGAAACAGAAAACTGTGCTTGATCCTTAATAATTGGGAATGAAGAATCTCCAGCACCATCTTTGTTCTGAAATGGGAGCAAAGCTAACATATGACCAACTGACTGTAAAAATCCTCATTATACAAGAACCTTGAGATGAGCATCTCTCTTTATAAATGAGGCTTGCCTTTTCATATACGTACAAATTCCCATCAGCATGAGTAACAACAAAAGCACCATCACCTCCAGGAATCCATGCAATACTAGTACAACGACTGTCCAGAGCAATGGATATCAATCAAGTTAGATTCCAGACAGCACCTAAAAACGATATTCTACTATGTATGAAAGTTCTTTGAAATAACTCGACTAAATGAAATCAAAAGGCTAATAACTTGGGGAAATGGCTTCTGACTTGTCAAAAATCCAATCCAATTACAATAATTAAGATAAATGATTTCACTACTAGACATAATTCACACACCTTACCCAGTATATGTGCACATTTGCGTGTGTGTCTGTGTGTGTGTGAAATACAGCAAAATACACCCAAGGCCATGAAAGCAGACAGCCACTTATGTCAACACTAAGATTGGATCAACACTTGCCTGTTGTTGATAGAACCATCCTTGTTGTAATGATGAGCTCCTACAAGCTTTTTACCGACATCCTGTAATTGCTGTCTCAGTGACACTGAGTAGACTACAATAATACACACAGGAGAAATAAATTCATAAAGCCTAAATAAACAATAAAAATAAAATAAAGAAAGATGGAAAGTTTGGAATTTATCGAACTATTTACCATCACCCGTACTCAAACCAATAAGCAAATCATGTCCATCCTTCGCTTCCTCATCAAAGGCGTGGCACACGGGATTCGAATTACTGAAGTGAATGGACTTTATGGGATCCTACATCCAAACAAGAAAAGTCTAATATGCCAAATCCAAAATCTCCCCTACCCCCAAAAAAATAATAATTCAAATTCCAACATCTGTCTACCTTGTCTTGAGAATTCAATACACTAACAAAAATTGCATCACTAACATTGAAGATCAAGTACGTTCCTTTCCCATCAAAATTTGAATTAGCCATTAAACTACTTGAACTTGAGGCACCAAGAGAACCAATCCTACTGTTTACCCCAATATTCTTGCTGCTACCATTCCCTCCAACAAAACTAAGTGCACGGCTTCCATTGCCACCTCCCCACAATCTAGCAGCCGCTGACCGTACCCCACTGCTGGCACTAAAACTTGATGGTGGGGCAGTTGGTGTCGAAGGAGCTGGCTTCTCCTTGAGATGTGCAAGAGTTACCTAATGGATTAATCAAACAGCAATGTGCTGCTAAGATAAACGAAATATTGCAAACAGTGAAGGGAGACACACAAGCTCAAAAATGAAACACATTTCCTTAGGAAATTGGGCTTTTCAGGATGAAAGCCAGCACATAAAAGCGTAACAATACAAAATAGCTCGGTGATAATAAGAATAATCGATGAACTGAGAATAATATGGAAACTTTACTCGTTGATTCTCCGAGTCAATGAATTATGGACTTCCATAACCCAGAATAACGTTACGAAAAATTATACAGTTTGTCTTTGTTTTATTTTTAATTTTAATTTTTCTAAAAAAAAAAAAAAAAAAAAAAAAGTTAACCTCGATGTCAGAAACCAAAATGAAACAAAGTAGAAATAATTATCATCTAACCCTAGGAACAAAAACAAGAATCATCATCGATTCGGCTAAATGGGCGTTATGAAGACATCCATCCTTTTTATATAGAACAAATATATATTTGGATTACAAATACATAAAGGAAAAGAAAATTGAGATGACCTGAGTGACGGTTTTGCCGAGGGCATAGTGAGGGAGGGCGGAAGGATGTGTCTTCTCGTACTGAAGCTTGTAGCGACCTTCAGGAGTCTTGAAATAAGTCTTGAGACCAGGGGATTGGGCGGTAGCGGATGAAGACGGGGATATCATGCCGTTGGGTGCGTTGATCATGGTGGCGATTAAGATGTCGACAATAACATAGGATCATGACACTAGGGTTCAATACGTTGAATTGATTTGAGTTGAATTGAGGTCTTCGCCCTGCTCTGACGGTTGTCTTCTCCTCCGCAGCTCTTTTCCCGGTTTTTCACAGTGCGTGCATATGCTCTCCTGTCTTCCAATGGCTTCCAGATTAAAAACGGGTTTACATCATTAGATTTTAGTTAGCTATAGTTTTGCGGCTTATTGAAACGCTGCGAACTGCAAATTGAAATTGAAATTTCTGATACAAAACAAAACGGTCCACCATTTGACACCACCCTCCGGTCAACGAATTTTTCGGCCCTCCCAAAAGGGGGCCCATAAAACACATTGGACCGCATGCCCCAATTCACAATAAGCCCACTACTCTTATGGGCCTCAGTGGTAACGGATAATGAGCCCAAATACTGCCTAATTCTAAAATTGACGAGGTTGGATGGCATCCCACCACCTCCGGTGCATTGAAAAAATGATAAATAAATAAATAAAGAATACTATCTCTATTTCTAAATATAGGGTAAAGTTTGTATTACAAATTATACTACAAAATTTATATTATATTTAGGAGTGAAAGGAGTATCAAAACTTTTGTATACTATCATTTTGCTCTTGAAAAATCTTATCCTTTGGCCGTACAAGAATAAAGATGATTAAAAGAACTATACAAGAATATGGAGTTAGTCTAGTAGTATAAAATCTCAATAAATTTCTCTCGAGTCTCGAGTTCAAGTCTCAAAGAACTCACTTGTGTTGAGAGGGAAAACACAAACTCCGAACCAGATATCGGATGATGATATGGAAAAAAAAAAAAAAGAAAAGAAACAAAAGCAATTAACATGTGTGATCCAAACACACCCTTGATAATTTTTATTTCCATTTTAAAAACACCTAGAAACTTGCCTTCCTCTAATACTACTTCCGGTCCTAATTATAAGATCTAGTTAACTTTTTTAGGAGAGATTAAAGAAGCTAAATAAGTTACTTAATCATTTCATATGTTGTGTATCTTTAGATTATATATTAGTTTATTAGTCAAACCAATTAGTTTTGAGAAAAAAATAAAAATAAAAATACTCTAAAGTAATTTAAATAGCTTCCTTAATCTCTTCAAAAAAGTCAACTAGGTCTTATAATTAGGATCAGAGGGAGTATATGAGTAGAGGTGGAAACAGGCCAAACGGTCTGTCAAGGCCTGCAGCCTGACCTATTCAAAGCCTAGTTAGGCCTGGCCTATCAAGCTAAAAAGTCATGCCAAGGCTTATTTCAAGATTTGTTTTTCTTAATATATAGGTCAAACCTAAACTTACCAATGAGCTTTATAGGCTTATCAAGCCGGCCTGTTATAAGAATAAAATGATAAATTTGTAATTACTCTCTCTTCCCTTCCTTAAGATTTTGACACGTTGATGTAATTCAATCTGTTTTCATTCTATTTAAAGTAGCCATATTTTTTTTTTTTTTTTGAAGTAGGCTTATTTTTGCGTTGAGGCTTGTTAGCCTACTTAAAAAGTTTTTTTAAAAAAAAAAAAGAAAAAAAAAGCCTCCTTAACAGGCATGGTTTGGCCTATATATAAGCTAGGCTTAGGTCGAAAAAAAAGACTTATAACAAGCTACAGGTTAAACTCAAGCCACTTTGTAGACAAATTGATTTGGCTTGTTTCTGCCCCTAATATAAGAGTTATGAACACATATCTAGGCCAGATAGGGGAAAAAAAAAACTAACACAAGCAGCAGGAGCCCCAGTAAATCAAGAATTATCAAAGTTCTGCACTTAAATACAAGTATAACAAGCAGAAGCAAATCAAGTTGGTTGATTCACTATCATGAGAACAGAGAAGGAAAAAGTGTTCCTAAAATCAAGATGTAAAGGCCAAGGTCCCGCCACCAGAAACTTGAAACTAAAGCAAGCATGAAACATTTTAGGGTGGTTTGGTTTGTCCAAGCAATAACCAAAAACAATCCATACTCATTGCCATTTTAGCCCCCACATCATCAATCAGTCAATCCTGCCTGTTTTTCCTGCTTCTCCAAGCAATTAATTCTCCCTCTAATCTCTCTGCTTCACACACAAAATTTTAACACCCTGAGGTCCTCTTGCCACCTTGTCCATTGCAACCTTTCACCAACCATTTACCAATCAAATACCTTAATTCCACTCACCTCCTTCATTATATATATATCCCCTCCTCTTACTTACATTTCATTGCTCTTTCCTTCTCACAAAACCTGCATCAATATAATGTCAAATTTACGCTTCTCCTCTGTTCTAATCATCTTATTCTTCTTCAAAACAACTTCTGCTCAAACAGCACCAGCAGCACCATCAGGCCCCACCAACATAACCCAAGTCCTGGAGAAGGCAGGCCAGTTCACCACTTTCATCAAACTCCTCAAAGCTACTCAGGTGGCTGACAGAATCAATGCTCAGCTTAATAACTCAAACCAAGGCCTCACTATTTTCGCACCCACTGATAATGCCTTCGCTAGCCTAAAATCTGGCATAATAAACTCCATCAGTTCCCAGGAACAGCTTCAGCTCGTGCAGTTTCATATCCTCCCCAATCTCTACACTGTGTCCCAATTTCAGACTGCAAGCAACCCATTACAGACGCAGGCCGGAAATGGAGGCGATGGCCAGTTCCCCCTCAACGTCACAACGTCGGGAAACCAAGTCAACGTAACCACTGGAGTCGTTGACGCATCTGTCGCTAATACTATTTACAGTGACAGCCAGCTTGCTGTGTATCAGGTGGATCAGGTGCTGCTTCCTTTGGCGCTTTTTGGCGCGCCCCCCACGCCCGCACCGGCGCCGGCGCCGACTAGACCGGAGAAAAATGTCCGGGCTGCCGATTCTCCTTCTTCAACTACATCGGTTAATACTTCCGGCGTGCTGGGTCTCATTTGCCTGAGAGGGAAAGGGGCAATCCTCAGTGTTGCAGTCATTGCGGTGACAGCTTCGTGTTTGTGGCTTTAATCAAAGGGTGATTCTTCTTCTTTTTTTCCTAAGAAAAGAAATCAATTTCATGGAGCGAGTGTTTAGTTGATTGTTGATTATTTTGAATCTTTGATGGAGATCTTGTTGTGTATTATTATTGCTTGCTGCAAAGCTATAAAATGTGCTGAATGTAACTGTGAATTGTTTGTCACTGAAATACTCGGGTTTCCTAGTTTCTTGAAGAATAATAACGCTGCAATACGTGAAAGTAAGTAATAATTAATCTTTCACCAAAAAAAAAAAAAATAAATAAAATAAAACTACTACCTTCGGTCCTAATTATAAGACATAAGACATACTCCCCCGGTTCTAATTATAGGACATATTTAACCAACTTTGGGGAGATTAAAGAAAGAAATTAAATTAATTAATTTTACTCATTTTCCTAAAATGCCATTATATAAATTTAAAATGACAAAAGTAAAAGTAAATAATAACTCATACCACATACATCTTCAACCCAAAATTTTCTTTTAATTTCTACACGCTTTCTAATTAAAATAATGGTCTTGTTATATACACATATATATATGTATATATGTATAGGTGTACACACATATCTACATATATATAAATATGAATACACACACATATATATGTATATATGTGTGTGTGTGTTTGTATATGTACACATACACATATATATTGATAACACACACACACTCACAGATATATGTGAGTGTGTGTTTATATATGTGTCGATGTATATATGTATGTATATTTGTGTGTAGACATACATATAAAAACACACACATACACCCACACATATCTACACACACGTGTGTGTGTTTATATATGTACACATGCACATATATATTGACAACACACACACTCACAAATATATATGTGTGTGTATGTTTATATATGTACACATACACATATATATTGGCAACACACACCCACAAATATTAATATATGTGTGTCTATGTATATATGTATGTATTTGTGTGTAGACACATATATAAAAACACACACACACACATATCTCTATGTGTATGAAATTATGAATATGTATGTATATGTGTGTGTGTATATATATTGGCAAATTAATAACAATTGATTGATAAATAGATTAGAATCTAACAATTTAAAAGTTTCAATGATCGAAAGAAACTATACATCTACATATATATAATTACATTCACCAAAAATAAAACACACTTGAGAGAATAAAATAGGGGTATTTGACTTTGTTTAGAGAGATTAAAGAAGCTAAATTAGTTTATTAGTCAAACTAATTACTATAAAGAAAAATAAAAATAATCTTAATTAATTTAATTAGTTTCCTTAATTTCTTCAAAAAAAAGTCAACTATGTCTTATAATTAGAACGCGAGAGAGTAATAATTAATCCTTCCACAACAGGCGGGCGTCAAGTTGCATTTACCCAACGAACACTGGACCCATGTGGCCCAAGAACCTAATAGTGGGGCTGGGCCGCTGGGGCCATCATTTCTTCACGAAGCAAAAGGATCTGTGGTTAATTTAGAAAACGTGAGAAATATTGGGAAGCCGTTCTCAAATTTTTAAATTGTTGGGGACAACTTTAAAATTAGTACAGAAGATATGTTTTGAAGCCTTTCGTCGCTTGCGTCTCGAGAGGCCTGCTGGCGTGGAGAGATAATCTCAGCCACAGCGTCGCCTGTTCGAAACGCAGCACAGAGAGAGAGCGAGAGATCATAGAAGATGAACTGATACATGAGGTATTTCAAAATACCTTTCTTTTCCAAAATTGTTTCACCCGATTTTTTTCATTCACGTATTACCAAATGATTCTTTTCTCTTTTTTGGACGGAACAATATCCTACACGATTCCAACACTTAAACCAACTCCTTTTATTTTCAAACGCCTCAATCAGATTTCCTAATTCAAAAATCTATAACCATCTCGATCGCTATATGCTTAAACTTGTTATCTCTTGCAGACATTCTAGTCATGAGTTATACAAAAATTAACGCATCAACGACTTGTGTGTTTAAATCACATGTTATATACCATGAAAACCTCAGAATATTCTCCTGGAAAGATAAGTTCCCCTGCTACTTGAATCAATCAGAAACCATGATAAAATTATATTTGACCTATTGAAAAAGAAAAAGTTGCGATGATGCCTAGTTACCGAAGTCAGGTCAAAAAGGAGTGAATTATGGTTTGGTAAGGAAGCAGCCAGCTAGCTGCTTTTTCTTTCCACCCCCGCGGGGTTTGATTTGCCTCAGGTAGACCAAAGTGGGTGGTAGCTAATTGAAGCTTTGAAAGTTGAAAAGAATTGCTAGGCCTGTGTGAGGCCTCAAAAAGCTGGTGGCCATGACAAGTACCAATAAAAAGTAGGGCGTCTTGGGCATATTTAATCTGCGTCTTCCCGTATTGTTCGAGACTTTGAGACCTTTGACTCTTTCATTTTCAAACACCACACACCTTGGGAACACTCCACCCCCTTCATTCTTTACATGCTACTACTTTATATCTCTATTATTACTACCTTTTTTAGTTAATAACAATGCTGTAAAGTATTGGAAAATTAGTCAACACAACTTTGGAGAGACCACCTCACCACCCTAATACACCCTAGGTTAGAAAATTATATTACCCGTTACAATATAGTACTACTCTCCCTTTTGGCTTGGTGCATGCCCTATTATTTAACTATATTTGACTTCAACCAGGAAATCACATGATGGCGGCGTTAGCTTCCTCTCTTTTTTAAAGGTCAGATTGATGTTCGATATAAATGATAAAGAATTCTAAGTAAACAGTATATGTACAGTTAAACAACATATGGAAATGGAATCATAATGCGCATACTCATGAGCATGTCTTGTTGTTAACGCTACTTGCGGCCAAGGTACGAAAGAGTGAGAAATGACAAAGGTTTGCCTTGGTGAAACAATAAATCGTAGCTAGATCTCATAGTTAGTATTAATTATCATATGTCCTAAATAGAGACCAAGGACGGAGCAGTGTGATGATACACTGATACTGATAAATGAGAAGACGGGCCTGTGAGGACAGGCAGCAGTGAGCAGTCCATGGAAATGAGACAGTCACGTGGTGGTGGGAGGAACCAGGAAGTCATGTTCACCTTTTTTTAGTACTATATATATTACTTTTGTCAAGGATTGTGTCGGGCATGCAGCCACTATGCAACGTTGGGTGCATAGTCATTATTACTCCTTGGTTTTTTACGCAGCATTTAACAGACATTCATCCCTTCCACACTATTCAAAATGATCACATCGTTTTCGGATCACCTAAAATCGAAGCTGTCTAAGGTTTGCTTTACAGTTACTATGCAGAGAAGCAACCATGAATTGTCATGCCACCCTCTGTACCAAAGCCTGTCAACACACCCACAACAACTTCATTTCGCCTTAAATCTCATTACTGACTCAGTATTAATCAACGTTACACACACACACACGTACACCCCCCGCGATATATACCATTTAACAAATGCATCCAACAGATTCACTAAAACCTATACTATTCCTCAAGAGGTGTCATGAACCAGAGACTAGCTAGAGAGCAAGACTCTCCGCAATACTTTCCCAGATTCAGGGTTCTGCCAAAAAGCCTGTCTATATTTAGCACCTAGATTCTGCCTACTCCACCACACTATGCTCAACTCCATCTGCCAATAAGCGAGAGACGTAACGAGCTTTGTCTTCTAAATTAAACTAAACCTCCCCCAGATATTATTATTACTTATAGAAACACATATTTGGACTCATAATATAGCTTCCTATTGCAACGTGGCGTGTCTAGCTAGGTGGATTAAGATTTGGACTCATAATTTATCTGTTTTTATTGCCCATCCTGGTTGACGAGGTGGCAGAATTTGACGGATGGATAAGTAAAAAGATTAAAAATAATATTATTACAACGAACGCAAAAACCTAGTTTTTTTTTTTTTTTACGTTACCCAGACTCATTTTTTTAGTAAGGTGGCTCAGTTACGTTAGTGTGGTCATATACAAAGTATGATGAGCAAATTTTATTATATTCTTCCTTGGATTTCTGTCGAGGAAGAGAAACCAAAAACGATAACAATGTTAAGACACAAGGAAAACAACTAGGAGAACATGCATGACTCGGAGTCCGCACCTATTGATGACATGCAGTGGGGCCCCACTGCATCCTGACTTGTCTCGCAAACTCCATCTTTCTTCACCCCGCTCAATCATATTAACTCGTTCCAATTAACTTAATTCCTCCGGGTTGATTCAAATCGCATAAGCTCATATATATCATGATACATGATCGAACACTAATACTTGGACGGCTATTGCTTTATTTACTGAGTAGTACTACTGGGAACTGAGACATTCCCATGGATGAGGCAATGGAAGCAAATTTAGCGAGCTCTTGGGGAAGGAAAGGAGAGCCAGCTCCTACTCCTCCTGGTCCGCTCATTCCAAGAAAATCTCTGGTGTAACCATGTTCTCCATTGTTTGAATCAGGATACAGCTTCAGTTGCATTTGTTTGTTGTTACTTTGTCTTCCATGGGACTGTGACACAAGCTCATCAAGACCACTGCTCGATGAATGCGTCAATGAGCTGAAGTTGTTGTTACTGCTTATCCCCAACGGTCCACCGACACCACTGCTACTTGAACTAAAATTCTCTGATTGCTTCATACTCTGATGATGATACACTTGGTTCAGCTCGTTGTTGTTACGGTTTTGGATTTGGTCTGCGTTATTGTTTTCGAGACTTGCCGTTGTCTGGGAAGAAGACGAGCTCATTACTCCAAAACTACCGCTAAATATGGAAGGGTTGCTGCTTCTGGTTGAACCCAGTTGAGCCGCTTTCTGTAGAAGTGCAGTGGCTGACATGGGAGAAGCTGGCTTTGATTGCTTGCTTCGAGAATCTGAATTATAAACAGATACTAAGTTTCCACTTCCACTACTCTCTCCCTTTTTCCCAATCGAGGGGGAATAACTGGACAAAGAAGAAGGAGCAAAAGTGTTATTAGGCGGAGGCATTTGCATATTGATCTCGGGCAAACCTGAAGAACTCGAATTTGACACATAAAGACCAGAATTTCCCAGCTGGTTCAACCACAGTGACAAGTTTGGCCTCATGATTTGCTGGTCAGCACCACCCATACTCATGCCCATTCCATCAAATTCTGAACGAAAACCATTTGCACCGAATTGCGAAATGCCAAATCCATGAGCCGAGCTAAGCTGAGAGTTAGAGTTCATCACACACTCTTCGTTTTTAAAATTCAAATCTGAAGTGCCAACTGAGGTGAGCCTCGCGCTCTCTTCTGTCAAGGCATCGCAGAAAGCTCTGTGGGTGATGAAACTATCCTTCCTGATTTTAGGAATTGAACAAACACCCCATTAATTACCCAATCATTTACACTAATAAAAGAAGCAATAAATTCACTACGCCTCCAAACAGTATAGCATTTATTATGAGGTAGTGAGATCGGGAATTTAGTAAACATACCTAGAGAAGAGGGTGCCACAGTCGCACTTATATTCTCTAGTGCCACAAGTTTTGGTGTGAGCTTTCCAATCGGACTGGACTGCATATTTCTTCGAACACTTGTCGCACTTCCATTTCTTCTCCCCGTGTTTTCTGCTATAATGCTTCTTTATCCCTGTGAGGTCCCCCAGTGCCCTGGACGCGTCGTGGTGCACGCATGTCTTCTCTGGGCATATGTACACCTTCTTCCTGACCTCCTTGTTCGACCTTTGTCGCAGCTTCCATGGCAGGTTGTGCCCCCTCCGGTGAAGCTGCAGGTTCTGGTCTCTCTGAAACCCTTTGTTGCATATTTCACATATGAATCGGTTTGTGGCCATGAGAGATTTGGGCGACAGAGCGATGACCTCGGCATCTGGATCTGTGCACATCACAATACAAAGTCAAAATCAAGAGAGAAATTAAAATCAGCAAAGAAGAAATTGAGTACGTTACGTTACGAACCTGGTGTTCCTGGGAGATTTCTCTTCTTTTTTGGGAGGGGAGGGGGGTTGAGTTTAGGGTTAGGGTTTGGATTCGGGTCGGGAGCGAAGGCTCCGATGGAAGAGGATAAGGAAAAGGGGTCACCAGAGAGCATTTGCATAGTGGGAAGTGTGAAAGGGGAGGGACTATATTGGAAAAGAGAAGCAGAAGCGAACAGCAAAGTTTCAAAGGTATCAGACAGTACAAGCAAGAAAACAAGGGGTTACCAGAAGCAAAAGCCAAATGAAATATATAAATTCTTTTGGATGCTACCCAAAACTCTCTACTGCTACAAAGACCTGGCTGACTTCGATTCTGCCAAAAACTCAAGAAAAGGCCATGGCCGAGAAACTGGATCCTACCTGAACCTAATCACTCTATTACCAAAATAAATTAAAATATTGTTGAACCTCGAGAGAATGCAAAGGAGCTTCGGACTCTTGTGGCAGCTGATCTGGTTTCTGGTTTGTTTGATTTCGTTTAAGTGTCGTCGTAAAACCAAAACCACGGCTAGCTATATAGTAGATAAAGATAATATTGGAGCCTTTTTTCCTGACCTCTTCCCTCTCTCTCTCTCTTCCCCCACCTAGCGATAGTAGCTGTGGCTGTGTCTTTGAGGATACCCGTTGAGGGACTCTGATCTCAACCTCATCATCTCTTATTGACTGCAATCCTCAAGCACGGTCAGCCATAGATTGTGATGGGCCACCACACGCACAAAGACACACAAATACGGACACAAGTCACACACCCACAATATTCGTCGAATTGTGTGTGACCCTGCCTCTTTGCCCACTGAACCAGAATAGTGTTTAAATTACTACACAGGGGATTGTGTTTTGCGGACACAAACTCCGAACTGTTTTTGCTTAAAAAGCCGATATCTTTATAGACTCCTAGCGCATAAAATAAACAAAGGCTTTACAATACAGTTCTATAGCATTAGGCTTGGGGATGAGTGAACATTAGATTAGCTATATTTGACGAAGAACTTGGTAGTACAAGTGTAATGAAGATGATGGGTGGTGGGGGCCTGGAAAAGTAAGTTACCTTTCTGAGAGGGAAGAATGATTAAGGCATAATTAGAGGGAAGAAAGAAGGGTTTTTTAGTTTTAGAGGAAGAGAGAGGTCTGTGTGTGTGCGTGTGGGGTCCTAGTCGTAGTGGGGTTGAAGGGTCTCTTGTGCCGATGCAAGGATAGGACCGTGGTCCGTGATACCTCTGTCCCTCTCAGTGTCATTGTGTGGGGCCCATACTCTGCCCTGTTTTGTGGGGTCCTCTGCCCTCTGCTGTACCCTCCCTCCATGCTTCCCAAAAAGTGCAAGTGATTCTTTCTTCTTCGTCCAATGCAATGATGTGCTCATTGGGTTATTACTTATTACCACCGCTCCCTTGCGCCTTCAAGTCAATGAAACGTCCTATTCTTCCCTCCTTCATGTTCCTATTTTTTTTTTTTGGTCTTTTTTATAAGTTATAAGGTTTGGCATCTATTAAATAAAATTGTGTCATTCTCGTGTCTCCTTCATGTTCCTATTCCTTCTTACATTGATGATGAAATTTGAAGCGGTCACTAAACTAATTGAGGTATTGGATTAATGGGTTAAATTGAAGTCAATCCTAAATCAAAAATCAAGTAAAAAATTAAATATTTCAAGATAATTAATATGAAATTCAAAAAAAAAAAATTGAAAAAATTGTTTTTTTATAAAACAAACAAAACAAATCGGGTTGATGTCCCACCAGACCAATTCACTAGTTTCCGGTCCGGTCCAGGTTTTAGAACATTGCTTCTTACTATGTACGTACACTTATGTGTGCGCCTACAAACTTGTCTTGTTGCATTTTCGGCTTCCACCATTATAAGATGCATGTCAAGAAAAAAAATTTTGAGAGTGATTTTAGTTGCACAATATAAGTATGCAAGAGTTTTTATGTATGAAATTGCTTATCCAAACAACGGCTAATCTCTTTGCATCATTCCTTTCTCAAAAATTTCACGTCATTTCATTTTGCACCTTTTAAAAAAAAAATAAGGGATTAAAGTGCGGATTGGCCAACAAACTTTTACTTCCATGAAAGATTCAACACAAAAAAAACTTTTAAGTGGACCATAACTACCAACAAACTTTTAAAAAGGTAAAGTTATCACAAATTTGTTAAAAGCAAATTAATGTCCGGTATGTGGGCAACTTGATTCTGCGTTCCTTGAAGGTCAACTTCCATTACTTCACACAACTTGATTCATCAAATCTAAATTACGTACATATCCCACTACTTTTCTCGCTCAATCGTCAAATCATCAAATCTGAATTACGTACACATCCCATTGATCTCAATACTTGATTCAGCCATCGAGGGACAACGAATTCTAAAATGGCGACTGCTTTATCTTCATAATCGTTTTCTTCTGTTTTGTCAAACTTCAATCTCGCACACTGTAAAACCCTCAAGCGTGATGGTATTGCCCGTGTCTTTTATTTTAGGCAATGGCATTGTCGTTTTCAGATGATAAATTGGAAATGATTGAACGTTTTGTGTGTTTTGTGATTTGCAGTGAAAGCCTTTTTATCTTTCAACTCCAACTATGCATCGAATTTCATTTTAACCAGCTCTGTTTTGCTGACATAGGTAAGCCACATCTGCTAATAGCGGGTCTAGTTCCGCGATAAAAGAGCTCTGTTTCCGAACAGATTTGTCCAACAATAATGGGGATCACATTGGTGGGAATATAGGTCGATACGTCTCCAGCTTGTGTTTCAATGATAGGTAAGGCGGTCAAGCTACTTGCACCTGTCTGGTCCAATGGCTCTTTCTAAGAGACGGGAATGTAAATAGAAAACATCGCCTGGGAAAGCCTCAACAATTCCAGTCAAAGAAAGTAACGGACCTTATTTGCTTTTAATAGATTTGTGATAACTTTACCTTTTTAAAAGTTTGTTGGGAGTTATGGTCCACTTAAAAGTTTTTTGTATTGTGTCTTTCCTGGAGTAAAAGTTTATTATTATCAATCCGCACCTTAACCCAAAAATAAATATTAAAAAGTGGTGTTTATATCCTTTTCATTTATTTTCTCCTCTGGAAACAACTTGCCATTCACGCGGCATTAAGTAAGATGAAGGGAAAAAATTTCTCATGCCCCAAATAACTAAAAAATTGTTAAAAAAGGTCCCAAAAAAGTCACATGTCAAAAAAGGCTTTAAGATCTTTTCTGATATTATTTCATAAACGCTAACAATTATACCATTATAACGTTAACAACTAAATCAGTATATGTTAACAACAATATCATAACAACTAAATCAGTATACGTTAACAACCATATCTATAAAACATTTTCTAAAATAATACCAGAAAAGGCCCTAAAATATTTTTTGACAATATTTTGATAACCTAAGGGGGATTTCCCCTAAAATGAGTGCAAGTGGTTTCCTTGAACTATGGTTGGGAAAATTCAGTGATTCTTTACGTATAATTTGGTCTTTGGCTGATTGATGCTTGAGGAAGACTCACGTCTTAAAAAAGATTAGGACTGATGAGGACCTCCTATCAGGCTTTTGAAAGGCGGGAATTTTCTTCGTTGCGAATCTCTCTTAAAATTGGTAGAAATTAGTACTTTATAGTCCCTCCAGTCACAATTATAGGACATATTTAATCAATTTTAGCGAGATTAAGGAGAGAAGTTAAATTAGTTAATTTTATTCATTTTCCTAAAATGCCCTTATATAAACTTAAAATGACAAAAATAAAAGTAAATAACAACTCATACCACATATCTCTTCAACCTAAATTTTTTTCTTACACACTTTCTAATTAAAATAATGGTATTATTATATACATATATATGTGTGTATATATGTATCGGTATACACAAACACATACACACACACACACACATATCTACACATATATATATGAATATACACACACATATATGTATATATGTGAGTGTGTGTTTATATATGTACCCATACACATATATATTGACAACACACACACTCATAGATATGTGTGTGTGTGTGTGTGTGTTTACACATACACATATATAAAACACACACACACACATACACCCACACATATCTACACACGGGCGCGCGCACACACACACACATATATGTATATATGTGTGTGTGTGTTTATATATGTACACATACACATATATATTGACAACACACACACTCACAGATATATATGTGTTTGTGTTTATATACGTGTCTATGTATATATGTATGTATATTTGTGTGTAGACACACATATAAAAATACACACACACATATATATCTCTATGTGTATGAATATGTATGTATATGTGTGTGTGTGTTTATATATATATATATATTGGTAAATTAATGACAATTGATCGATAAACAGATTAAAATCTAACAATTTAAAAGTTTCAATGATTGGAAGAGTTTACACATCCACATACATATAATCACATTCACCAAAAACCAAACACACTTTAGAGAGTAAAATAGGGGTATTTTAGGAAGAAATTGACAAAAATTAGAATGTTGTCTTATAATTAGGACCAAAACCAACTCTCAAATGTTGTCTTATAATTAGGACTGGAGGGAGTACTATATATAGGGCTGTTTGGGTTGGCGATAAGAGCGGTGGCTTAAAAACTATCTGACTTTAGAAAAAGTTAGGTAAGAAAAAAGTCAAGTTGTAAATAATGATTTACTTTTGGATTGATAGTGGTAGAAGTGACGGGACCCATGTCAAAAAGCTTAGAGTTTTTTGGAAAAAGCTCCATGGTGAAATTTTTTCCTTAACTGACTTTTTGACTTAAAGTCCAATGAACTTAAAGCTGTTGCCAAACGGATCATTTATCAATTGGCTTTTAGGCTGGACTTTTTTTTCAAAATAAACGCTCCCAACGCTCTTAACACTGCACTCCAAAAAAACCCATACTATCAATTTAGTGACGTAGGACACCTGTTTTAGCACTCACGGAATCAAAAACTTATTCCAACCAAATTCTTTATCTTTTTTTAAGATTTCGATAAACTTTCTCTTATCAAAATGATATATGTACAATGAGGAACTGCAGAATGTTTTTTTATCCCTCGTTTTTCACTTTTATTTCAAAAAAAAAAAAAAAAATCCGTTTTTTTTTATTAATTATTAAGTGCAGATACACATTTTTTATACGAAACAAAATGCATTCAACTTTTTCTTTTTTGGTTACAATTATTACATGTGCGCTCGCTTACAGCCTTACACATACGCACATATATTATTACTCCATCTATCCATATGGCTTCAATATTTAATTTATTGAACAGATGCGAAGACCAATATTGTTTATCCAAGCATATGGCCATAGTTCACACTGAAGAAAAATTAGGCGAGAGAAGACACTTGCTTACCAAAACGGACCTACTTCAATGTTCCATAACTCAAACAAAATAATGCTGCCGCAATTATTAAAATACTAAAACCTAAATGAGATTTGCATTGCAAATAACTCGAATAAAAAAGACCGTATGAGAGAAGAGATTGTCTCCTACATAGCTTTACTAAAACCTAAATTGCAAATCACTCGAATAAAAAAGACCGGAGGAGAGAAGAGATTGTCAAGGGTGATGTTCAATTGAGAAAGCACATCCTATTTATAAAAGTGTAAAGAGATTACTAATTAGAAATTTATGCACACTACTTCTACTTGCCCTCTAAGTAATAATTAGAAAATTAATTCTTAATTAATTTCTTGATATACAATTACTTATTTCTTAATTACTACCTCCGATTCTAATTATAGGATTACACTATAAAAGTGATCCTATATTAGAGGAATTACACTATAAAAGTGTTCCTCTAATTAGGACCGGAGAGGATAACAAATATGTACTTGTTATTATTTGATAAAATTACTTGTTTCCTAATCAAATAATCTACTTGGGGAATCTCGGCCATTTGCCAACTCTTCTAGACTTTTGTTGTTGAATAATTGTATTCTTCTTTTTAAACAAAAACAAAAGATTGGATCCGATGAGGATTTCTTGACACTGAAAAAACAGCTTGGATGCCTTACAGCCCCGTGATCGAATAGCTCGATCATCATCCACGATTAATATTATTGGAGACATCTTTCTCTCTCCTTGTCATCTTTACCGCTCCCATCCCTCTGGTCTTTAATATAAGACATGTGTGAGAAGGTAATCTATAATTGTATGTTTGGAAGGATCCAAAACCTAGATTTTGATAAAAGTTTGCTGAATATTTCAAAAAATTTAGAAGCTATTCTGCATCAAAACTTAGGTTTTGTAAAAGTTTGTCAAACACTTCTAAAATTTTCCTAGAAGCTATTATATATCAAAACCTAGGTTTTGGAAAAAACTATTTTTTTCTTCAGATTTTTCTCTCTTCTTTGTCATCATCAATTTTTTTTCAATATCGGTTATTACCCTAAAATATTTTTTTAATATCCTAAAATAAATTTTTAAGATCATGGAGTATTTTTTCACTACCTGAAATATTTCATGATCTTAAAAATTTATTTTAAGATATTAAAAAATATTTCTTGGTAATGACTGATCTTGAAAAAATATTCAGGGTACTGAAAAAATACTTAATATATACTGACTGACACTGAAAAAAATACTTCTCATAGTCTTAAATATAAAACATTGATACTCCTAATTAAATCATTTTGTAACTTACATCTATTGACACTCCCTCAATAATAATTAAAGAGGTGAAGGAATTAATTAAGGAAGGTGATTATGATTTTTAGAAAATACATGTCATATTAACTAATTTTCTTAATATAATTAAAGGGTAAAGGATTTCTCCAAATCCTTTGGAGATAGAGTTATCTCCAAGTGACCCCAAAACTACGCGTTTTTAATGAAGTTAATGAAGAGTTTGTTAATAATTTTTAATTAATAAATTGTTTTTCGAAACAAAATATATATGATTAAAAAAATAAACAAAATGATGTAGTTTTAATTCAAAAAGATAACTCTATCTCCAGTGAATAGAGAAATACTTTTCTCATAATTAAATTAGATAAATATGTGTTATGTTGAGCACATGAGGAGGTATTTGGTCAAACCTAAAATTAGTTACGTTCTTCATTGCGGGTAGCATAATGATTTCAAATAATCAACGCTATACAATACTATCGCTACTAATTAAGCTAAAAGAATTCCCATGATAGATCAAAAGAGATATTCGCATATATATCACCAAACAACAGGTACAAGGTGATCCTGTTTCTGATATTCTCGATTGATCTGATGAAGATTTTGGTTTTGCATCAAGAGGGTGTTTCTCTGAGTAATTAAAACTGATTGAAGTGATCTACATAGTTTAGTTGTTGAGTTATATAGAGTGTACCTAAATAGTATGACCATGTCCCCACGTGATTGAAGATGTTGCTTTAGCCCTTGAGTTCTCATATAAATTCTGATTCCTCGTGATAGCTTTATCGGTCAATTCCTAGCTAGCTATATATTACGTACTATAAATGCCTCACTTTCAAACTACTCTCAAAAATCAATTGCCATGATCGATAACAAGAAACAACTACAAGATTTGCCTTTTTCTCTCTGCAACTAAGTCTAACAACCCCTAACACTTCGCTATAATATACAAATGGCCCCCAAAAAAAAAAAAAAAAAAAGAACCATCAATACCGTGATTTGACCATTGAGCTGTCTCAAACTATGTTCTTAAATGGGCGAATGAACGATTTTTACACACGAAGTTTCCTTCCGGAGCGTCCCAAGACTACGAAGTTTTTGAGAAGCAAAAGTACACACGAAGTTATGTTTTGGGAGCGGCGGCCAAAGATTAGTCGGCCAAGTTGACCGATTAACTTGATGGAATGCGACGTGGCGCTACGACTTTAGATCGACATCGATATGAATCTTGATGTGAAATAAAAAATTCAAAAAATTAGAAAAAATTCAGAAAATTAGGGAAAAAATAGAATTTTTTTTAAAATTAAAAAAAAAAAATTCAAAAAATGAGGAAAAAATTAAAAAAATTATTAAAAAATTCGAAAAAAAATTCAAAAATGAGGAAAAAAATAAACTAATTCGAAAAATTAAAAAAAATTCAAAAAATGAGGAAAAAATTAAAATAATTAGGAAAAATTAAAATAATTAGAAAGAAATTAAAATACCCCGCCGAGTGGGTCCCACCACCGACCACCCTACCGTCGGCGATCAGTTGCCCTTTATTATATACATGGTTGGACACAGGGGATGAGTTTTCAAAAGAAACGATGGACTAAAGAAGGAGAATCTAACAAGGCCCATTAAATTAAAATAAAGGAAAAAGAAAAAAGAAATTAATATTTTGGGTAAAACCCAAGAGGCTCCGGAGTGTTCCGTCTAATTTTTTTAATTTTTTCTAATTATTTTAATTTTTTTTATAATTATTTTAATTATTTTATACTTATTTTTAAATTTTTTTGTAATTATTTTATTTTTTTCCCTAATTTTCTGAATTTTTTCTAATTTTTTGAATTTTTTATTTCACGCCAAGATCCATGTCACAGTCATGTCGTCCAAGTCAGCACGCCGATTCCATCCAAGTTAACTGGTTGACTAATCTACCAGTGGTTGAAATACTCCCAAAACGTAACTTCGTGTGTACTTTTACTTCTCAAAAACTTCGTGGTCTTTGAAACGGAGGAAACTTCGTGTGTAAAATCGCTCCTTCGCCCTTCTTAAATCGATTGTTCTTGAAGCCTGGCACGCATCTCTATTTACTTCTCCCAATTTCACACATCTAACATTCTAGGCTTTGAAATAACGTAAGCTTTTACCGTGCTAATCACGCACCATTTTCTATATATATTTTTTTATATCATTTCTTATTTCAGAAACCTTTCTATGAATAATGATCAAATAAGGAAGTAACTGTGCAAGCTAAGTGTCGATCTTAGCATTAAATTTAGGGACTGTGATGGAAATTAAATAATACTATGGAAGCTTGTAATCTTTAGACATAATTATTTAACACTGATAGATTAAGATTGCATCAGTAGCTTTGAGCAAAGACTATAACTGTTACACAGTAGGAAGTCGATCGGATTTATGGATATGTTAGGTGAACTTTAACAATCAAAGCATTAAATAATTCAGGGGAGTACTACTACTGGTAGCAACCTTTTTTTGACTATATTGTTTTTCAAGGAATTGAAAGAGCATATCATGGACGTGCAAATAATGATAGTGTGTGTGTGTGATATTATAGTATGATAAAAACAAACAAGAGAAAACGTAAATTAGAGGAATCTGTGTAATAATTGTGTCAGTAATGTTATATATACTATATATATTGGACAATTCAACCGCTTTTGGCTTGTTGCGTTGGGGGCCATGGCATCCTATGTTATTTCACCCTATCACATGAACACTTACACGCACAAAATACACCATGTGCTTTGTTGTATTATATATTATTATTAGATCGAAGAACTATGTCTGAACTTGATTTTACAGGTAAGCACATGAGAGAAAAGAATAATTAACCTAACATATCAGTTATCGATATATAATTAATAGGATACATATATATGTGTCCGACCACATAACGACATCCCTTGCATCCATGAATACTACATAGAGAACCCCACAAGTTCTTTGTTTATAGTTGTCTTCAATTTTTGCTTACTCATCGTTTGGAAAATTTCACGCACATCCGCGATCTCATTACCAAACCCACTGCAAGATTTTCAAATATATGTCTGAACTACATTATTTATATTGACATCTCACTTTCCACTACGTACTTTATTCGCTTGTGCCCCTACCTATACGGTGAAATGAGGAAAAATAATTGAGAAATCACGTTCACTTTTTAATGGTATTCACGATGATAAAGATTGAGATATATAGTCTCCCCTTATAATAAAAACTAATAAAAAAAGTTTCTCCGCCTCTTGATTACCCTTAATTAATACTTCATCCGTAAACGTTTAACTGAATCTCACAGTTTGAAGGTGGCGGTTAAAAATAATAAGTGTTAGAATTGTAACTCTTTTTGACTAAAATATCCTTGTTAATGAGAAGATAGGAAATAAGAGAGGGAATAAATATGCAAAGAGTGAAGCAGTTGGTGACCCTGAAATTCAGTTCCAATTCGGTTCTCATAATATTCTTAAATCAAATAGAATACATTCTCTCGAGACATTAACAACTTCCTAGATCTCCACAAGTGCTGGGAAGTGTCATGGTTTGGAGTTGGTTTTAAGGCAGGTGTAAGGAAAAATGAGATAATTTTAGAAGAAAATTTCCAAAGCTTTATAACATGATAGATCTTGCCAAGGCCTTGAGATGAATGAACCACATATATATAAGAATCTTGAGGAGAGAAATGGGTAGCTTCCCATTCAGAGTTCTAGCTGTGTTGTCCAAGAGTTTGGATAAACACTGCAGTGTTTTAAAATAGAAACAAAATTAATCTCTATTAAAAGAATTCGTCTCTCAAATAGAACTTACAGAGGTGCATATTATGTTATGATCTATTGAATCTTCATGCCAATTGAGTGAGTCATATTTTATTTCCTCCTTTTTATTCAATAAACTATTTTTTTCATAATTATATTGAATGGAATATCTTCGACTAATGTTAGTGTGGTGAATTCAATAAAATGATAAAAATAAGATTTTTGTTTATTAACATTCTTGTTATTATAATAAGGAGGAATGTAGAAGAGAAAGAATAAGAAAAAAAGAATATGGTAAAACAATAAGTCTATGGGGGTAATGAAAATTTATTATGTAGATATTAAATAAGGGTTATTAAATAAGGATAAAATGAGAAAGTAAGAAGTAAAAAAATAAAACACTCTCTAAATATTGCTTATAATTTAGAATGGAGCATATATATGTGGCAGTTGTTTCTTATAACATGGAAGGGAGGGAGTACAACGTAATCAATTGGTGTGTGATGAGTTGGTTGCTAAAATTGGTTTTTGCTTCTGCTTTGACAGGTTTGACTGTTGTAACTAAAGGCGAGGATAAAAACATGAGTCATCCATCATCTGAGTTTAGAGAGTTTGTGACATTAATTCTTCAATTAAATTGGAGTCAAGTAGTGTGTGAGAGAGTGAGAGAGACCCAAACCAGCTAAATGGAACCCCAATCTTGCCGTTCTGAGTTATTCTTTCTTTAATTTGACATTTAAATTAATTAAGTTGGCAGGGAGCAGCCCGATTAGTGATTAGTATATATATAATTTCTCCGATTCCGATGTATACAATATGTCTGATCTGGATGTATTATGCGTATATATCAGGATACTAAATAAATCTTATGTTAAAGAATGAATCCTATGCATATTTCAATATTTTAACTTGTCTTTTTATATGGCTCTATGTCAGAATGCCACATAGGATTCCTACATTAAAATATCAAAACTTACTGATTCTATGATTCCGATCCTCTTTCGAGAAGACGTGGATCGTTTTGATATATACAAAATTATACCTACTTGCCCAGCTTATTAATTAATCACCCTTCTCGTTCTAATAATAAGAAAACATGATATTCTCTATATTAATATATAAGATATAGTTTTTATATTTATCAATAATTTGTTGATTTATCCTTATTAAAGCTCCATCAACAATAATCAAAGAGAATGAGGAATATGAATAGAAGAAGATAGTTATAATGTTTTAAAAATACACTTTATATTAATTAAATTAACTAATATAATCAAATTAGGTAAATATATCAAATATTAAGGATCGGAAGAGTATTGTTTATTATGAAAAATGTTGCCACATCAATAGAATCTTGCCTTTATATGCCATCTTCTACATATGCTTTATTTCAAAACATCCTTAAGTATACCGTGGCTATTTTGTATGAATATACCATGGCTTTTTGTCTGATATAATTTTCAAACAGTATCATATTTTCCTTTATTTATTAGATCAGGAAAGTTTTATATACCTATACATATATATTGCATGAAATTTAAAATAAATCATACTGTTTATAACTTATAAATAAGGTAGTTAAAGTGCAAAATTTGTATAAGGGCATTTCATGAAAATGAGTAAAATAAACTAATTTAATCTCTATCCTTAATCCCTCTAAAATCAGTAATATATTTTATTTTTATATCCATAGATGTTGTGAATGGTGATTTTCTAAAGCAGAAAATGATCATGATATGGGCAAGAGGGGATGCACCACGGGATTATACATATCAAAGAAATTAAAAAAATAATTATTGCCCCTGAGATGGTTTAATTTCTTAATAAATTGGCCCACATATTTCTGTTCCTTAACCTTTTTTGGACTCAGCATGGGCTCCATGGCCCGTTACGTTCTCCTTGTCTGCGCTGGTGTTTCTGTTCTCATCTTATTGTCCCTTTCATGATCACTGTCCCTCAGCGCCACAGAACATTCAGTTTGTTTGTTGGGTCTAATGAAAATCATTAGTAGTGGCGGAGCCGGAAAATATTTTTAAATTTCCGAACCAAAAAATAAACGTATTGAACTATTTACTAAATAAGATCACATAATATTGAAAGTATAAGACAATGATAAATGAAAATAATATAGAAGATGATACTAATATTTTCATTAGGTATCTCAAACAAAAATTTTACTTTCTTCTCACAACATTATGAGTAATGAACCAAACATTTTTTTTATAGAGAAAATAAGATATTAGTTAAGATTAAATTATTGACCAAAATAAAATAAAATAATAAATATATACGACACACATATATACTAACAAATTTTAGAAGGTCAGCTAGGACCACAAATGGTTCTACCACGTGTTTGAATACCCGCTAAGAGATGCTCATATATAAACCTGCCTAAAAAGACACATGCTCATTCATTCTAATTTGTGGATTACCTATACAATATTTTGCCTTACTTTTCCTTCAAATGCATGCATGTATACATGGAGAAAGGAATCTGTATCTACAAGTTCTCGTAAAGCCTTTTCTTTTCTTTTTTCAAACTTAACAAAAAAACTTAATAAAATTTTATAATTTCTTCGTTTAATTAGCTTCTCGCTCACTGTGTCAGTCAACAAAATCCTAAAGGCATTTAATTATGCTCCTGGTTGGACCATTAAGCTTGGACCATGCTGAAGAAGAATGACTTAAAGTATATCAAAATCATGTACAGATGATAAGGTAATTTATAACTTTCACACTATTGTTTGTTTCCTTTGAAATTTAAGGCGTAGCCTAGATTTAGACGCCACCATCATATTATTATAAACATGACAAACCCAAAGCCTCGGTTTGTTCATCACCATATATATGTAGTTCACACATGAACTTTTAACCCAACTGCTCTTAAATTTTATACTATATTTTCTTATTATATGCTTCCGTATGCAAATCACGTGGATTTAGATCAATATCCTTAATTCGAACTTTATAGATCAGATATGATATTTTCTGATACGTCCTTGTGACAATCAAGAATACTACTAATTAAAAAAAAGCTTCCTAATTAAGGCAAACCCAAAATACATATTTGTAAGACATTAAGGAATTAATTACACACAGAAAGACGCAGAGACATCGAGGTAGGATGAAACGACTGTTTAATTTCCAATCAGAAGAAACCAAGAAACAGGATCAAGTTTGGAGAGACTGTGTCCCTGAAACTTTCATTCATGTTGCATGTCTTGGAGTGTAGTGCAATAAGAGTATAGTAGGAAATAGCGCCAAACACAAGCATCTTCTTGAGAGACATCTCACTTGTCCATATTTCTTTTCAATCCCAAGTAAAGTCCATTATTGATTCCCTCATGCAAACTTATAGTTTGCTGATGCAGAATCTCTCTTGGTTGGTATAAAAATGGTCGGTTATATCTTCATGTTTGTTCAAAAGCAGAATTATACCCCTCATATGTACCACCATCTTTGGTAAAGAAATTTACTATTTTTTAGAGTTTTCCCTCGTGGTATTCTTTCTCCCCTCTAATTTTCTCTCATTCCAAATAGAGGGGAAAAGTCAAATAACTTGCCCAGAATCATTATAATAGTTTCCTGTTCATAATTTTATCTTGTATCCTTAATGGCTGTAAGTGAATGTATTTCGTTTGTCACAACTAGAACAAGTATGCCTTATCTTCAATAGTTAATTAACTACTAACCAAACGACCAAACCTTATATTGCATTTGCTTTATCATCTGATATTTGTTGGCCCACTTGGAATAAAATATTTTTTCATATCAAAATCAAGCTTCCCCTACATTTATGCTCGGATCAGCTGGGATTTCTCCTTAATTTTAGGACAGCTGTAACAATAACACACTCATCATCACAAGAACTTGTCATATAAGCGTGAAAAGTAGACATCATCGGTTTGAATTCCTCCAATGATTTAGATTCAACTAGCTATTATCAAATGAAACAAAAAAGTACAACTATATATATAACTGTCGAGCAATCTGATTTGCGATTAATAGATAATTTAATTAATAAAGGAAATCTCGAGACTTGTCGTTAAATTTTCACCCTCTAGTCTGTAATCGACCGCCTTTAACGACCATATATGTAGGAGACTGAATCTTTTGTTCAAGTTTAAAAGTAATCTGGGTGATCATATGATGTAGCCTTTGAAGAATGTTTGGTACAAAACATAAGACAAGTGGGTTGTTTTCTTATCTCTATCCCCGACCGGATCGTCATGCAAATATTTCGTACGTATTATTATATTATTATCCTATCATTGTCCCTTTCTGCATGACCAAGCAGCATATATATATATAGATCTCCATGCATAGCAATTTCAAGCTTAAAACCATCTTGCTCGATAATATCGATCCCGCGATTCGTAGGTAAACTTAAATTCCCTAGGTTCCTCCGTCTCCTTAATTATTTCCAATGGAGAAAGATCCTAACTTGGAAATCCAACTCCCTCCTGGATTTAGATTCCACCCTTCAGACGAAGAGCTCATAGTTCACTACCTCAGAAACAAAGCAACTTCATGTCCCCTCCCAGCTTCATTCATCGCAGACATAGATCTCTATAAGTTCAACCCATGGGAGCTTCCAAGTATCGAATATATGTCTAGCTTCTGTTTCATTTAATTTGTTTTCTTCATGAACAAGTCACTGATGAAACAATTATGGTTCTTTTTTTTTTTCGTGTTTATGATATAGGCAAGGCTTTGTTTGGAGAGGATGAGTGGTTCTTCTTTACTCCGAGGGACAGGAAGTATCCGAATGGATCGAGGCCAAACAGAGCAGCAGGGTCAGGTTATTGGAAGGCTACGGGGACTGATAAACCAATTCTTAGTTCGTGTGGAATGAAGAGCATTGGAGTGAAGAAAGCCCTCGTGTTCTATAAGGGTCGTCCACCTAAAGGATCTAAAACCGATTGGATCATGCATGAGTATAGGTTGCTCGATTCAATTATCTTGAGTTACAAGCAAAGAGGATCTATGAGAGTAGGCCAACTACATGATGCTTCTTTTTTTGCCCCAGTTTTTTAAAGATGAAAGTTGACCAAGTTTGATGTGTTTATATCTAAGAATATAATATGTAGTTTTGATGTGTTTTCTTTTGTGTAGCTGGATGATTGGGTGCTGTGCAGGGTTCGACAAAAAATCAGCAGCCCTAGAAGCACTTGGGAGGAGTCGAATGAACCTAGTAATAATGAACCTGCAAGCTACTTTCAACCGATGAATAATTATGAGATTCATCATGATGCTGATGAAACTGTCAAAAATAGTGTGTTCAATGAATTTCCCATGTTGCCATATATTCTAGGATCTAAGACGAATAATTCTCTTCCCTGCATGGCAAATGCAACATCAAGCTTAAGCTATCAGCGTACAGATAATGCTTTTGTCCATGAAGACACCTCAAACATAGAAGCAGCACAGTTCTCAGAATCTCCTGATGACGAGAGCTTGAAGAGAAAGCTCTGTGAACATAACCAAATGAATCTTTTTGATTCTCCTCCCTTTAAGAAGCTAAGAGGGGAAGATCATGAGAGGGACATGCTAGCAATAGACATAGGCAAAAGCTACAACAGTGGTTTCAGCAGCTTTAATCATTGGAATGCCATCATACAGCCTCAAGAGCTTAATAACTTGGCCTTCGCTGGATATATTTGACAGATTTATACTCATTCATGTTCATATATAAGTATATATGTTTGGGTAAATGAAGAACGTGAAATAAAAGATTGGAGAGTCCGAAGAAGATCACTCAGGAAAAGCTTTCCCCTGTGTATAGTGTGTGGTTATTATATTCTTTAGTTTGTACATATGTGGAACTGGACGGTATTTGCTTTGCTTCATTATAGCATATTATTAGATTTTTGTGTGAGTGATATTTTATAGATAGTTTAAAGAACAATGTTGTGGAACGGTGATTGTATTAAACCAATTAATTTATGAATGCAATATACATAGCGAACCCAAGTGTTGGATTGGGGGCACTTGAATTTGAGACTTTTTATTTTTATAATTAATACATATTTGAATGATGTCTACCCTTAATACCTCAAGACTGTATTTCGTAATCGGATGGGGGATAAATGGTTAAATGATTGTTTAATGACTTATATTGAAAAAGATGTATTTGATAGCATTGATAATAAGACAATTATAATGGAATTCCAAAGAATAAGGCATAAAAGAATGATATTGTAATTATTTTTATTGTAATATACTTTTATTATTAAAATAAAATATATGTACTTGAATTTATTGAGTGTCTACCCTTTATTATAATTTATGTAGTTGCATTTCTAACCGCACTTAGTCTTACTTTTCTAAATGACGATGGTTTGTAAAATAATTGCATCTTTTATTACATCATCAGCATTCATTTGATTTCATGAATATTTTTTTATATTAATTTTTTTCTTGTTTATATTCTTTTGTTTTTTAATATATTTAAAACTTTTCTCTAAAAAAATTTTAGGGCGTTGTCCCGAACCCTCCAAATCCCTCTATCACCAATGCCCCCCTTCAATATTGTTTTGAGTCCGCCCCATCATACACTTTCTTTTTTTGACCCAATGAACTATAAAAGTTAAAATGTGAGTTATGATTTCTATGTAGATGATTCTGATGAACGTTTACGCGTAAGTTCTGAGAATAAGAATCCTTGGTTTTTTTTTTCATTAAATAAATCATATTTCGATTAGTAGGTGTATAATTAATGTGTATTTGGATTCGATATTTGATTTTCAATGTATAATTGTGATGTGACATCATAAAACTAAAGAAGATTGGATGGAATATCTTGAGGAATATGTTTTAGATTTAGTTCTTGAACAATGTCTGACCGAATAATATGTTCAATAGAATTGTAGAATTGTCTAGACACTGGAAACGGCTAAACACAACCAAGGATATTTAATCTTTAACCGACCGACCATCTTCACCAACAACCCCCGATTCCAAGTCGCTTTTTCAAAGCGATTTTTCCGCTCTTTCTTCCTTGTATTAGTGATAATGAAATAGGTCTAAGAGGCATTTTTACCTGAAAGTTTTTACCAAGAGGTAATTTTATTTTGAAAGTGTGAAAAATTAAGCCTCAGCCATTATCTTAGTTAATTTTACCCTCACCATTATCCTTGTTAGTTGATGAAATATGTTGAGCTGAAAGTATATATGTCATCCATATTATTTTTGTTAAGATGTAAATTTGTTCCAAAACTTTTAAATCCAACTTTGAAAAAAATAAATTAAATGACACATAAACTTCCGATACAAATTTATATTTTAGCATGTGAACTGTTAGCTTGACCAACTAACGGTCAAAATCAACCAAGATAATAGCCAAGATAATATAACCCTAATGAAATACAATACAGGTCCATCAATAAAGTTCCGAACAAAATTGTTCAATGGAAGCACAAAGACATTGTTTTTAAAGATCACATAAAGATTACAGAGAATAATAAAGAATGCAGGCCGCCAAGTGCATTTTTATCTCATGTACCTGTCGGCTGATCAGATCCAGGTACAAAATTAACGAATATAATCATGATTCGAATTCTCTTATGTAAACACTGTTAGTACTTTGTACAAGTATCCCCCAAAACAAGAATCACAACGCCAAATCTGGGGGTGAGATATTGTGAAGCAAGGAGAAGAAACAAGCCGTAACTATTTGACACAGCAGCGGGGCACCCCACCATGTACGGGAGAGGGATCTGATTGTAAAGGAAAAGGACAGACACATGTTTGTATCTCTCTCGAGTGCCATCAGAAACGCACACGCACGCACAAAAATAAAACAGAACTTCACAGACATTTTATTTTCAGGAAAAATACATGGCACGTATGACCGATCCACATCCAACAAATTCAATATCTCTTCGTGTATAAAATCATTTCTTCAGAACACTGCAATTAAACGCACAGGTCAGAAACTATTCCAAAGAAGCAAATAAGAGAGAGAATACACCACTTAGAACGCAAGTTATACACAAGGTGCGAAATACTATATATAAAATATCCCAGTACTGCCGTGAGCAAAGAGATAAACAGCCACGATGAATATGAAAGATTTTGGTTAGACGTGACATTAATTTTTTTCCCAACACTTTCACATTTGAAACTAAATTTACTCGGTAGCATGATTATGATCTCAACCTACATGTTTTACTCAAACCTCCCTTTATCGGTGGTAGAATATTACAAAATTTCTCAGAAATTAGTTATGCTGCCAATCTGTATGTGATGTATGCCTTTATGAAGAAACTTTACACCAGATGTACTAAAGAGTAAAGACGAAACTCAAGATTCCCAAATTGAGTTGGTAGAATTTCACGTCTTCATGTTTGTCATCGTATTATGTAAACATGGGGCAGAACTTTCCCGTTCATGCCAGTATTTATTCACGCCTCCAAGTTTCCAATATTAAGGTAAAATTAGTAAGAGGAATATATATTGGACTTAAAATCTATTAGATAAGAGATATACTGGTTTTTTGTTTCAGGTGATCATAAAGCAGTTAAGAGCCTTACTTGTATAAATAGGCAGCAATTCCCAAAATTATAATCAACAGCACAATGTCAATACAGAAATTTCGACTGGATCGAAGCTGTGGGGAAACCAAAACCATTGTAAGAATTAACAAGAAGAAATCTATCATCAATGCTGCCAGAAATGGTTAAAAATCTAAGCTTAAAAGAGGGTCAATGTTAAAATAACCTGGGTCACTGTGTCTTTAAGCCTGACATTGGTATTCTTTAGGTCAGATGATGCTTTGTCCACCTGGGAAGATCCCAAATAGTTATCTTGTCATGTTAGCTTCAACTTAGAAAATTCAATCATGCGATCTTAATGTTCCTCCAGATTTCAAAGCTTTAGCAACAGAAGAAAGTTAAACTTACCTTAGCGTCAATCTCATCCATCAGTGGAACTTGTCTATCTAGTTCCTGCATTTAGCACACTAATTAAAATTGAAATATAATATGATGGGGCAACGAAAACACACAGGACAAAAAATAAACTTCGTAAGGCAACTGACCTCATTCATATTGTGTGCCATGTCTTTCAATGTATCCAAACCTTCTGCAATCGTATCCAAACCTTGATCCTATAGATGCTTTGATATTATCAGATATAAAAGCATTCTCTGATAAACACATAATATTTACGTTGCACAAAAATTAAAAACCAAACACCCCCGGGCCAATATGACTTGCCTGCTTCATTTTGCGCATTTCAAACTCTTGCTGAAATTTACTTGATTCCTCAGTTCGTTGGAAGTATTCATCATCGAATTGACCATCTGTAACAGACATGAATCACGTGACTGAACTACAAAGATGAGTTTAGAAACTCGCAGGCATAAACTGCTCTATCAGCATAAGACATAGATAACATCAATTACCTGAATCAAACCTAATTTCAGTACGGGAAGCAGAAGAAGCCCAACCACCTGTTTTTTTGGGTGCAGCAGGGGTCCCATCTGGGATAGCTTGGATCCTCTCTGGCAGTGCAAGAACCAAATCGTTACGAGCAGCAAATTCTTCTGATGAAAGCCCTTTTACCTGTGGATAAATTATGTTTTGTCACGAATATGGCATGTATTAGAGTGGATGATTTTAAAGCTTGGCAATCATGCCAGCAAATCAAGTAAAAAATATATAATTAAGCTATTGAGAAAACATACGCAGCAAGGATCTGAACAATGTACATTAATGTAATCTTCTTTCTTCTAATTGTCAAATTCTATTCCCACAATTTCAATTATATTACTTAAATAAATGTACATTCACGCACAGTAAAAACTCCGGAGTAATAATGTGAAAGAATAACCATTTTAATTGATAGAACCTAGATCTGACAGAAAGCAAAAACCAACCTTCTTTACAGCCAATCTCTGCAACTTGGGGACCTCCTCCAGCAACCGAGCCTTAGTACGACGGATCTCAGCATTGATGGCCACAACAGATGCCCTACTTTTCTCCTTCGAAGCAGTTTCTGATTTCTACAAAGAATTGACTCCTACGTTAGACTTTTTTTTTTGGAGGGGGCACTTCACAAATTTTAAATTAAATTTCATCAATTAGAGCAAGAATTCCCTTGAAAGTCTCCATCTATGTACATTACAGCATTTATCGTTTTGCCCACAAAACTTACTGAAAATTTTAAACCAGAAAAAAAAAAAAAATTCCACACCACACTAGCCTTTCCTTGAGTTTCTAAAGCAGTGAATAAAGGAAGAAAAATGAGGATCTAATCATAAGAAAATAAAATAAAAAAGAGAATCTGACCTCAAGAGCTGCCTCGATGTCAGCTTCGACTACAGCGTAGAGTCGAGCAAATGCATCATCGCCGGAGATATTGGAATCCTTGTGCTTGTCGACGTCGTATCTGTCGTACTTCTTGCAGATCGAATCAACTCTGGTTAGAATGTCGATAACGCTCATTTTGAGACTCGGAATCAGACTCCAATCAGCTCAAAAAATAACCAGCAAATCAGTTGTTGAAGAAGGGTTCTCCTTTTCTGAAAAAACAATCAAAATAGTTGAAGTGCTGAATCTCCTTGTCAACGGCGCATGCCAGTTCATCGGGTATTGCCAGCAAATTACACCCTGTAGCGCCAAACTTTTTTTTTTTTTTTTTTTTTTTGCCTGATCCTGTCACGCCAAATAATAAATAATAATCATAATAATCATAAGGGTTAAGCCTTCATGAAGTAATGTTATCTGATTTTTTTCTTTTTCTAAATTTAATGTCATTTTAAAAGTTTTAAAATGTAGCAATCAATTTTTTATCAATCAATATCATTTTTTTAACGGTATTAGCTCACATTGCTATATTTTAAAACTTTCTGGGTAATATTAAATCTAAAAAAAAAACTTTCAAAGCAATATTCTTTCTGACGATATACTTTCGAACGGTTTATTACTTAACTCTAATAATAACAACTGTTTTTTAGTTCTCTTTTTTATTTTGCCAACTTATTTTCAGTTATAGCATCTATGTTCATATGATTTGGATTGACTTGTTTTAAATAATCTTAAGCCATACTTAATAAGTATATCTTTTGGATGAGTTTTGTCTCATAAAATATTAAAAAAAAATTACTTGATTATGAGATAAAACAAAAATCAAATCAGAGCCCATTTCGATTCATCAGGAAGTAATGTAAATAGGATGATAGGGAGGGAGGTTAGTAATAGGATTATCAAATTGAGAGGGGAGGCGGTGAAAATAGAAATAGAAACATGGGAAAACAATTTCAACAAGATATTCCCGTCACTCCAAATAACAGTTTGAAGAAACAGTAAATTGGGTGGGATCAATTATTCTTTTTTCAGCGCATATAAATTTTAAAAGGCTCATATAATAAATCAAGAAATCTATCATTCTACTATCAAAGCAGATGATTTTCAAATTGTCCCCATCAGAAATCAAGACATCTCTTCTGTTGAAGGTTTGTCTGAGAGTATAGTTGTGCAAACAAAATTGTGAATCTATTATAAAACTATAACGTATTATAAAACTAAAATAGAAATAAGATAAAGATGTAGGAATTTTAGAGAGGAAATGTGATAACAATATTTCTTTCTCTTCTCTCGTACAATCAGTCCAACCAAATGAATGATGGGAGAATGGCTATTTATAGCCTTTAGGAAACACACCTCATTTATTTACAATACAAATTGTATGTCCATGGTTAATGGAAAGATACTCAATGCAAATTCCTAGTTGAGACTAGTTATAATAATATATGTATATAGTACACCCAAAATGATCTTCATGAATTGTGACAAAAGGTGGAAATATAAGGGTCAATAGACATCCACATAATTTAATATATTCATAACACTCCCCATTGGATGTCCATTATGAATGTGCCTCATTAAAAACTTTGACTAGGAAAAACCCAGTGGGATAAAAACTTAGCCAAAGAAAAGAGTACATCATTCATTGATACATTTTCCAAAATCTTCTCATTAAAAACCTTTAGGAAAATCCGGTGGGATAAAACCTAGATAAGGAAAAAGAGTACGGCGTGTATCGACTCCCCCTCTTGACAACGTCGATTGAGATCTCGAGTCTTTGGAGGCCAATACCATGGACTAGCTTTTCAAAAATTGCTTCAGGAAGTGACTTAGTGAACAAATCTGCCAGATTTTCACTTGAATTGATTTGCTGGATATCTATTTCACCATCTTTTTGAAGATCGCGAGTGAAGAAATTTTTTTGTAAAATATGCTTTGTTCTATCGCCCTTGATATAACCTTCTTTAAGTTGAGCAAATGATGCAAAGATTATCTTCATATAGAACAGTTGGATCCATTTTTCCCGAAGATAAATGACAAGTTGTTCGAATGTAATGTATTACGACCTCAACCATATACATTCTCGACTTGTTTCATGCATTGCTAGAATTTCTCGTGCATGGTTAGATGATGTGGCGATATAGTCTCCTTCATAGATCGCCATGAAATAGGCGCACCACCACATGTAAACGAGATAACCTGTTTGTGATTTACCATCGTGTGGATCGACATAAATCCAAAGATCGATAACCTATCAATTCATGTTTGGATGCATTTGAGTAGTATAGCCCCATGTCCATAGTGCCTCTAAGATAACGAAAAATGTGTTTTACTCCATCCCAATGCCTCCGTGTTGGTGTAGAACTATATCTTGCAAATAAATTCACTGCAAATGATATATCGGGACGTGTGTGATTAGCAAGATACATCGGTGCTCCAATGGCACTAAGATATGGTACTTCCGACTAAGTAGTTCTTCTTCACCTTCTTCGTTGATTATCCGAGGTCGGAATGGATCTTTATCAACATGCAAGGATCTTACAATCATTGGAGTACAAAATGGATGTGACTTATCCATATAAAATCTTTCTAGGACCTTCTTGTATAAGTTTCTTGATATAAAAATATCTCATTCTTCAAATACTTGATCCTCGTAGTCCTAGACAAATTTCGTTCTCGCCCAAATCTTTCATCTCAAATTCTTTCTTTAAACAATTAATTGTCTTTTGGAGCTCTTCGGGAGTTCCAATTATGTTGATATCATCAACATATACCGCAATTATAGCAAATTCATTTCTAGATCTTTTCATAAAAATGCACGGGCATATTGTAACACCCAGTAATTCGAGCCTAGAGCAGTGACATCTTCACCTATTATGAATTCGATGTACTATTTAATAAAAATTTAAACCACCGAGTCGGTTTGTTCCCGAAAATAAAAGCCCTTTTTATAAAGAGAGTTCAAAATAATATTAAAGTTCAAATGGGCTTTTCTAATACATTTAAAACTTTTAAAAACATTCTATCGATGGTTCAAACTTGTCATTAAAATTGCATCATACTTAACCTTGTCAAAATTCATCGAGTTTTTCCTTATTTCTCCAATTAGTCTAATGCTCTACTAAATCATTCACCATAACTTGGGCTTGTTACATACATGTATGCGCGCACCTGGCAAAGAATCGTTAGTAACATATATATGTATATAAGTCTTAACTACTTGTTTTTGAGAACTTGAGTTTGGTGCTAGGCACCTAAGACTGAGTCCTTCAGGGACTTTCATATAAATGTCATGATCAAGTGGGCCATACAAATAGGGCTCACAACATCCATTAAAATGCAAATCAAGTCCTTCATTTCATCGCTAAGCTAATCAAATAGCTAAAAGTAGTTGCATCCACTAATCGGGTGAATACGCTTTCTTCAAAATCAATGCCTAGTCTTTGTGTAAAGCCTTGGGCTACAGACGTGCCTTATATCTTGTAATTTCACCCTTTTCATTTCTTTTTCTTACAAAGACCCATTTGTATCCAACTCCAGCGCTTTACATCTTCAGTGTAGGGACTACAGGCCCAAATACTTTTCGTTTTGCCGATGATTTTAATTCTGCATTTATAGCATCTTTCCATAGGGGGCAATCCTTTCTCTCGCTTTGGCACTCACTAATGGATTTTGGCTCATGATCCTCATCATCATTCATTACATCATATGCTATATGATAAGCAAAGATGTCGTCAACGCTTGACTTCATTTCGGCCTCATCGGATACCATTCATAACATAATTTATTGAGATCTCATTATTTTCACATATTTCGTGCACTGGTCTCTTCTCGGGACTACAATATTCTCTTCTCGAGATATCTCACGGAGATAATATCTCTTCAGGAGATGACTTTTCGAGTTTGTAACTTTCCATGATTATCCCCAACTTGACCATCTATATTCTTAGTCCTTTTCTCTTTTCGAGGATTTTTATCTTTGGAACCGATGGGTCTACCACGCCAACAGCGCATTTTAGATTCACTCAAAATAGGTTGTCCTTAAGGGACATTAATTCGAATAGGAGCATTAACAATGGGTGTGTGACTTTGTCACTTTCTTTGGGTCCAAATGCTTCGCATTTGATTAGCTAAATTCTGCAAATGAATTATCTTTTGAACTTCCAGTCACATTGTTTTGTTCAGGATCAAAATGAGCCATGATAATTCATTCCGGCTAATAATTGTGAATCTACTTTGTTATACTGAGAAATGACTAGTTTTTTTTTTTTTTTTTTGTTGGTATAAAGAGAAATGACTAATTATAATAATATTGAAGTGATTGTTTGGGAATTAGAAAAGGGAATGACCGTGTAATTGCGGGTATATATAACACCAACGATAGTCCAAGCTCACATCAAACAATTGATGAAATTTCCCAATACCTCAATTGTAGATACGTGTATTCATGTGAGGGATCATGGAGGATTTTGGGGTTTGATATTACACCATAGGTATCCACCTGTTGAGAGGCTAAGTTTTCATCTTCCTCATCAACAATCTATTTATTACTCTCAAACACAAAGCATGTCATCACTTGTCAACAATCCGAGAGTTAAAGAATCAATGTTCCTTGTTTGGCTAGAGAAGAATACGGATGATCCGTTTGCAAGGACACTTACTTATTCTCAATTCCCTAACTACTTTACATTTGTTAAAGAAAAAAGATTGTGGAAGCTTCGTGAACATGGTTTCTCTATTGGTAGGTTGGGTCATTGTACATTTGGTCAAGGAAAACTATACTACCTTCATTTGTTGTTGACAAAGGTTCGAGGCCCAAATTATGCAGATATCAGGATTATGAACAATGTTGTCTATCCAACATTCAGGGAAGCATGTTATACATTTGGTTTGTTAGACGATGACAATGAGTACATTGATGCAATTAAAGAAGCATCTTTGTGGGCATCAGGAAATTACCTTCGTCGTTTTTTCACAAGTATGTTATTAAGTCATTCCTTGACACAACCGGTTGTTGTTTGGGAACGTACAAAAGAAATTATTTGTGAAGATTTGTTATATATTACACATGGCAATCAACTTTATTCATTCAATTTTTACATTGATGTTAAATGTTTTTAAAATTTACATCTAATAATACTTCATCGATTACATTTGCATTTGAGATTATATAATTGTCAAGATTTTAAATTTATCTATTAAATATGAAGTTTTATCTTATTGTTATTTGTGTTCATTAACCAAAATAAAGAATACTTGCGTCAGAACACCATAATTTATAAATCTTTTCCATTTATTATACTATTTAACACTATTGCATTAAATTTAATTTTTTTCCTTTTTATTAAAAGATTTGCAGTTTTCATCTGCCAATAAAGAAGTTGTAGGACTGTCTAAAATTCAAAAACTACTACTGTGCAACAGGAAATGCCTAGATGGCTATCCATCTATGCTTAGACTGAAGACAACATTATTGACATGTCGAATCAACTAATACTGCAGGAGTTAAAATACAACAAAGAAAGAGAGAGCGAAGAATCCAATAGATTGCAGCATCTTATGATAGATGAGCAGAAAAAGGTATTCGATCAGATACTTTGCTATGTTTTTTCAAATTAATGTAGTTTCTTCTTTTTGCATGGTTATGGTGGGACTGGCAAAACTTTCATATGGAATGCATTGACAGCTTCCATAAGGTCTAAAGGGGGTATTATACTGGATGTTGCGTCAAGTGGAATTGCAACAACTTTATTACCATCTGGTAGAACTGCGCATTCAAGGTTTTCAATACCTATCGACATCATTGAAGATTCTATGTGTTCAATTACTCATACATCACCAACTGCAAACTTGATCAAGGCTGCTAATCTAATTATTTGGGATGAAGCTCCAATGGTCAAAAGACATTGTGTTGAGGCTTTTGATCGAATATTGAGGGACTTAATGAAGACTAATTTAGTTTTTGGAGGAAAATGTGTTGTCATGGGAGGTGATTTCAGACAAATACTTCTAGTCATTCCTAAAAGTGGCCTAGCTGAAATTGTATATGTAGCTATCAATGCTTCTCCACTTTGCAAGGAATGCAATATATTGCAATTGACAAAAAATATGAGGCTTCAATCTTCTGACAATCCAATTGAGGAGGAAAAACTGAAATCATTTTCTGAATGGCTTTTGCTTGTAGGAGATGGCGTCATTGGATTACCGCATGACAGTATTGCGAACTTAACATTACCGTTAGACTTGTTGCTTTATGATGATGTTGATCCAATGAGATACATCGTTGAAGCTATGTACCCTAATTTAGTGGAGCATATATTTGACAAAGATTACCTAAAAACAGGTCCATTCTAACACCAACAACGGAACATGTCGATCATTGAATGACTATATTTGTTCTTTGTTGCCAAGAGATGGTGTAGAATACATTAGTGCTGACTCTATAAATCATATTGATAATGCAAATGAAAGTTTTGATGACCTATATGACAGTGAGAGTCTAAATTCAATAAAATGTTTTGGCATACCACATCATAAATTGGTATTAAAGGTTGGAGTACCAGTCATGTTAATTAGGAACATTGACCAAGCGTCTAGGTTGTGCAACGGTACAAGGCTTCGAGTAAAACAACTTGGCAAAAATGTCATTAAGGCTAAGGCGTTGAATGGCATAAGCGTAGGTGAAGATATTTTAATCCATAGAATGGATATGAACCTATTAGAATCTAAAATACCTTTCCAGATGACAATAAGGCAATTTCCAATAATTATTTCATTTGCAATTACGATCAACAAGAGCCAAGGACAATCGACGACAAACGTAGGTCTTTACCTACCAAGCCCAGTTTTCTCACATGGGCAATTTATGTTGCTCTTTTTAGGGTAAAGAGTTTCAATGATTTGAAAATATTGATATTTAAGAAGTGCAGTGACACTATAGTGAATGTTGTATACAGAGAAGTTTTCCAAAATCTTATACCACATCCACAATTGTAATCAACAAGATTGTATGAATTCATTAATATGGATGGTTTGTATTGTTCTTATGGATATAATTTAGTACTTTGATTAGCAAATTTGTTACTTAGATTGATAAATTATTAGTTAAATCAAATCCGTGCAACGCACGAGTTGAAAGCCTTATTCTACTATCAAAGCAAATGACTTTCAAATTGTTCCCATATGGAATCAAGAGATCTCTTCTGTTATAAATTTGTTAAAGGTTTGTCTGGGAGTATAGTTGTGCAAACAAAATTGTGAATCTACTTTGTTATACTAAGAAATGACTAGTTTTTTTTTTTTTTTTTTTTTTTTTTTTTTTTTTTTTTTTTTTTTTTTTTTTGGTATAAAGAGAAATGACTAGTTTTAATACTATTGAAGTGATTGTTTGGGAATTACTTAAAATTGTTTCTTCAATCTTCTTTTGTTTTTTTAATAAGTTGACACAAAACTCATTTCACATACTTATTTCGAATGTTAGTATGTTACAAAAGAATTTCTCAAAAGCTAGTTAGGTTGGGATTACAATTGAACACCTAAAAAGTGTATTTACACATATCCAAACAAACACCACTTACATACTTACCACACCGTAAATAATGATTGAAAAATTACTAAAATCATGATTCAAATAAATAACAAGCGCATAGTCTTTGAAAAGGCATGTTTTAAGGACGTGGCTTTGGTCCTTGACAAGGACCAATCAAGCCCGCAAAACAACGCCGTTTTGTGCCAAAACAACGAGAGCATTTTTTTTTGGCACTGATTGTTATTAAAAAGATACTTTAGGATACTGAATGGTACTAAAAAAATACTTCGTGATCTTGTAAAATTATTGTAGGATCTTACAAAAATATTTCAAGATACTGACTTGTACTAAAAAGATACTTCAGGATCAATGGCGAACTCAATAATTTTAATGACGGGCGTAAAAAAAATATCCTAAATAAAAGTACTTGAAATACAATACAGACCTAATAGACAAAAAATTGAAAAAAAAATATATTAAAGAAATGAAGATCACTTCACTTAACTCTTATGTCACATGTTTTCATATTGTTAAACTCATCTATAATTGGATCTGCGTTAAAACTCAACAATTTCTCTTTCAATGTATATAATCAATGAATTATCAATAAATTGGTCTTCCATTTTATTTTAAAGCATGTTCCTGATTATCTTCATAGCAGAGAAAGATCTTTTAGGCCCTGTTTGTTAGAGCGAATGTGGGTGATGGAAAGAGAAGATAACAACATTCCCGAGCAAAAAACGTGTTTAGGGCGTGCGTCTTCCGTCGAGTAACATTCCGGCAAGTGGCAAAGTTCCATCAACCATTGGAAGGTTGATTCCATCCGAAAATGGAGAGAATGTTGAAATCTTCCTTGGAAAATGAAATCTTGTGACAAAATTGGCCCTGGTTCTTCTTCTTCCTGCTTCTTTTTCATGGCCACTTGCTTTGATGCTTCAATGGCAGGTCCGATTGCAGAACCCAACCCAGAACCCAAAACACCCTCTTGCTCCGATCGTGTCTCCGTCGTGCCCGGTTGTAGAACCCAACCCAAAACTCAAAACACCCACCACAAGGTTCTTGAGATCGTGTCTTCGATGCTTCACCGATGGTGGGTATGTGATGTGGCTTTTAACTATCTTGCATTTCTATTACTATTGTTTTTGTCGAAAATGCCTACTTTTGTTTCTGTCATATTATTATTCCTGGAATGTTCCGATTTAAACAACTGCACAAGTTTGATTACTGTCCAATTTTTCGTTCGAACGCATTGTCCCTTTCATGCTTTACGTTTGAACCCAACGCCATCGTTCGAACAACTTAGGGGCATTGTGGGAAATTCACCTAACATTCCCACTTAACTAACAACCAATTCTTATACCAAACATCTCATTTTCCCTCAACTTAAGTTCCATTCTCTAGTATACCAAACAGCTCACATTTTTAAGTTCCCTCCTAATCTTCCTTTCCTTTTCTTTCACTTCCATTCCTTTCCTTTCCTTCCTCAAATCTTCTCTGTAACAAACAGGGCCTTAGTAATTGCTGTAGAAACTGGAAGAGTGAGTACAAGTCTAATCACTCTATCAATAAAAGGGTAAATGATGAACTTTCTAGTTCTTGCTAGCCCTTGACAAAATATAGTTGAAAAATTAATCAAATATGAGTGTTTAGGAATGTCATGCTCAAAATGTTGTAACTCCATCTTCAAATATAATTTTTCCTGATCTGTAAAATCTCTAGAATAAAATTTATCAATAAGTTTATAAATATCATTACTATTAAATGACTTATACATGTTTCTTAGATCTAAAGTCATGCTCAAATTTTTTTTGAATATCATCACTATTACAAGGTTGCCAACGATTGGACTTGGATGTTTCCTTGGAAGTAAAACTGGTGGAATATGATCACTATTAATCACTTTATATATATTTTTTTAAAAAAAAAATAGGGGGGCGGGGCCACTCCTAACCCCCCTCTAGGTCCACCTATCTTCGGGATACCGAATGGTATTAAAAAATAATATGATCTTAAAAAATTATTTTAGGATCTTTAAAAAATTTCATGAAATATATTTTTAGTATCGATCAATAAATGAAATATGTTTTTAAGATCCTAAAATAATTTTTCAAGATCATGAAGTATTTTTTATTACAAATCAGTAAAGTATTTTTTTAGTATCGTAAATATCCTAAAATATTTTTTTTAAGATTCTAAAATAATTTTTTTAGTAACAGTAAGTGCCAAAAAAAAAAATAAAAGGATCCTCGTTGTTTTGACACAGGGCTCCGTTTTGTGTAGCGGATGACCTTTTTAAGGATAAAAAAAAAAACTGAGCTGCGTTCATATTTTAATGTTTTGCGGAACAAAATTCTCACCATATTTTATTTTATATGGCGTAAAATCACTAAAATAATTATGGCTCACCTCTTGAGCCCACGGTTCCCTCCATGTAAAACGGTTTATTATTAATTGGTAATGGTAATTTTATATGTAATATTTTTATTTATTATTTTATTATACCAAAATTAAGAATACGATATCTTACCATCAACTATCAAAATAAATTATAATTAATTCAAATAAAAGGTTAAAATTTATATATCTTAAAAGAACATGTGTAATACTCAAAATTTCATATAACCAGCATTAACTCTATGCAACACTACATTTTATATACAAAAGTCATTTAGAAAATTCAGCTTAATCCCTTGCTAATATTATAATTACAGTTTTAATTATTTACATATATCTATTTTAGGATATTTGTAATTGATATATCATTTTATCAATATTGGTATATATATGTGTGTTTGATAAAAAAGGTGTGAGCAAGTCGTCACACAAATCACTCATGATAAGGTGCAACCAATTATTTGAATTTCATGCAATAAAAAATGAGCCTATAATAACTTAAAGTGATAAAACATCACATTTTAACCTTATTATTATCCAAATATTATATGATTATATTTTCAAAATGGGCAGGAAGTTCCACAGTGATAAAGGTTAGGGGAGAAAATTCAGCAAGAGGATGAAGTGAATGTTGGTGCTGCGTACAATTCGATGTCCAACAATGCATTGGACATTAAAGTGAGATTAAAGCTGGCGCATTCCATGTCGCCGGTGCAACCAATGCTCTGGTCTTTATTAGTCCCTCCGGTCCTAATTATAAAACAACATTTGAGAGTTGGTTTTGGTTCTAATTATAGGACAACATTTTAATTTTTATCAATTTCTTCCTAAAATACCTCTATTTTATTCTTTTAAGTGTGTTTGGTTTTTTGTGAGTATATATATGTAGGTGCGTAGACTCTCCAATCAGTGAAACTTTAAAATTGTTGGATTTTAATTTATTTATCGATCAGCTGACATTAATTTGTCATATATAACTAGACACACACATATATACATACACACAAACGCACAGATATGTATATAAGTGTGTGTGTGTGTGTGTGTATGTATGTATATATTTGTGTCTACACACAAATATATGTAGAAACACACATACATATATATGTGTGTGTGTTTACACATATATGTATATTTGTGTATCTATATGTGTGTTTACATATATATGTATACCTGTGTATCTATGTGTGTGTACATATATGTATATTTTATGTGTGTTTGTCAATAAATATATGTGTATGTACATATATATACCTATACATATATATATACATATGAACCTACACACACACATATATATCTATGTGTGTAGATATATGTGTACAAACACATATATGTATGTGTGTATGTATTTATATGTCTACATATATATATATATATATATATAGCAATACCATTATTTCAATTAGAAATAGTGTAGAAAGGAAAATTCTAGGTCGAAGAGTTATGTGGTATGGGCTATTGTTAACTCTTAGAAATTAACAACATTCCAGCACATTTTCTCTCTCTTTTTACCTATTTTTGGTTCAAAGTGTGCATAGGAACGAAGTTATAGAGGAAAATGTGCATATCAAAGTATAAGGCAAAAATCAAAGAAATTCTTGTTATTATAGAGTTTATGATTCAATTGAGAATTGATAATTACTTCCTCTTTTGTAGGAAGATGGAGACAAGTTTTGAAGCTCTATAAGAACCAAGAAACAAGGAAAGAAATAAAGGAGGTGAAGCAATGCAAAGTTAGAAGAACTCGATAACCGTCAGCAAGACAAGTTGACAATCGGCATGATAAGTACGGCCGTAGCAAGTTGACAACCGGTCGCAAGCAAGTAGTGGCATGCGGAAGTCGACAACCGGCGCGCCCGCATCGTGAAAAAGTGTAGAAAGTACATAAAGGCGCGTTTTTACATTTCGTAAAACAGAAAAACCCTATTTAACCTAAAGGGAAGGGCCGAAAAACACACTCTTGACCTAAGGAAACAAGTGGGCACACAAGGGAAGAGCTTGGGAGAGAGATTTGGACAATCTTGGAGGCTTGGGTACTCTTCTCAAGAGAGATTTTGAGATTTCTACCTTGGTTCTTCCTCTTTTCTTCTCTTTTCTTCCTAGTTTCTTCATGCATTCAGTTTCTTTGCTTAGACTCTCTTTGTATTTGAACATGAGTAGCTAAACCTTTCATTCTAGGGTTCTTTTGACCCTTTTTATGGACTAATACTTGGAGTTTCCTCTCTTTTGGTAGATAAATATATACATGTGTTGATTTCAACCTTGGCTTAATACTTCTAAGTGATTGGCCTCCATTTAGATGATTTATTCACATAGGTTTTGACTCGAGAGAACTAATCTAGGTGTAGAATTTGATTGACATCATGCTTGTCTTGAAGTTTACTTGATAAATGGATGGTTTGTTGGTAAAATAGAGATATATTTACTAACCTTGCATTGTCACATTAGGGTTGTTGCTTAAATATTGATTCTCATTAATTGTAGCAAGAGATTGTGCATTTTAATAAGAAGAGAAACTTGATTTTGACTTGAGAGAGCGTGTCAAGTATTTGTGAACCTTAGACTAACACATGTATGTATTGAAATGCTACTAGAGAGGTAATTAACCAAGTTTTATGAAATGCTAAAGGGGAAGAAGAATCCTAGGCTCTTTTATCCTTGAAGTCAAAGAATCATTTACCTTTATCAATTTTTAGTTTTAGAAATTGTCTTTAAAAATTCTCTTTCCAAATCAAAACTTTGTTCTAGCTCAACTTGATGAAATTCACTAAGCCTCTTGCTTGACCAATTTGTTATACAAATCCTCGTGGGAACGATACTTTACTTTTCACTCTATTACTTGCGAAACTCATGCACTTGCGAGGCGAACAACTATTGATTCACTTTTACATATGTCATTTTAAATTTATATAAGGGCATTTTAGGAAAATAAGTAAAATTAACTAATTTAGCCCCTTTCCTTAATCTCTCAAAAATCGGTTAAATATGTCCTATAATTAGGACCGAAGGGAGTATAAGATATTAACGGTAACTAATAAATATATTTGATTCTTTTTATAAGGCACTTATTTGTTTTTAAATAACATTAAATGTATTTTTTTCATGTATGCCCATAATTAATAAGGACAGTAGGTGAAAGTAATAATTAATATAACATTAGAATTTCGTGTAATTAATAAGGATAATATTGAAAATTACTTAAATTTTAGGACCAATTTAATGACTTTAACTGTTTTAATTGGTTTTTGGAAATTTGATAGTTGGTACCTTATAATAAGAATTAAAAAGAATATATACTCTATATAACTATCTATTTAGATCAACGATAAAAAAATCTATATATCTTTTTAATATAATTTACGGTCCATATGGAAAAAAAAATTATTTTGATTTATATGAATGTGCTTTTTCCCAAACTTAATCAAACTGTGGCAACACATTGGCTTCATCATGTCCACAATAATAACCACGCTCGCGTAAACTCGACGCTCTCTCCCTTTCGCAACGCTCTCTCTGCGCTTTCCATGTCCACATTCATCGATAAGTGTTTGCCAGATCTACTTGATTGGAGGAGAAGAAGTATTCTTAAAGACTTCATTTTTTTTCTTTCTAAGGTTGGGTTTTTTTTTTCTGATTCTTGCCCCATATCGGGGTATTTGTGTAGCTGATCTATTTACAGTTTATCCTTATAAGAAGGTGTGCCCAGTAGGGTGGATTTTGCAACCAATACCTTCTTTCTTGTCACTTTTAACCTTGGATTTCCAGGAAACCGGTGCAGTCTCTGAGGCTACTTTTTTTTTATATACACATAGTAGGGGAGGAGGCAAGGTTCGAACCCTGGACATCGGGGAAGGGAGCCAAGCTCCCATGCCACTGCACTACTAAGGCGCTGGCTCTCTCAGGCTACTTTTTTTTTGGAATTAGGGACCTAATGGTCCCGGGCAGGGTCGAACCCCGATACAAAAGGCCGGATAGGATAGCACGTCATACCATTGCACTACCCGAGTGCTTGGTTCTCTCGAGGCTATTCAATGATTTTGGTTATTAGTTTCTCTTTCATTTGGTTTGTACTGTTTTATGTGTTTGTGTTCTTGTTGTTCTTGTTCTGATTTATTTATTTCATTTGTAATTGTTCTAGTTTATTTTATTTTAGTTGTAATTATTATATTGTGATGTATCCTTTGATTTAAGTATTAACAATACTTTTTACCCGTGCCATGCACGGATATTTTAAATACATAAATGATTTAAAGTTATGACACATGATATCATGTAAATATCAAACAATTTCCCTTCATCATATTGTCACATCATTTGCATTTTACAATTGCAACACAAAACCTACATTGTAACTATTATTTGATGCGGGAGAAAAAATGAAGTGATCATCATCCTTGTCAATGAAAAAATGAAGTGAATTTTTGAATAACCATCCCGATAATAAAATGACCCATGTGCTACGTAATGTGCGGAATTCTTTCAATGACCAAACTAAACTCCCTTAAAAAATTCAGCGTCATCATACAATTTTTCAAAATATCCATAATAGAAACAAACACACACCCGATTGGAATGGAATGAAACAAAGAGTGCTTAAAAAATAATAGTATATGACTATGTAACATTTAATTTGTACAAAAAAGAAATCTTTGATTTATATATTTATTTTAAAAAAAAAATTAAATGTGTGTATATTTAAAAAAAATACTTGTTTTTATAATTGACAACTAAAAATTCCTCAACCACTTGAAAATATCTAAGTTAAGCAGTATAAAGCATAAAAATACATTTCCTACTTATTTATTAAAAATTTCTCCATAATGCATGTGGTTAATATAACGTTATGGAATAGATTGAAAACAACAACATAAATAATATGATTCCAAAGCAATGAGAAGTAATGGAATGGATTTAAAACAAAAAAAAAAATCATAAATGATAAAGAAATTCAATTTCCTCCATCATCCATTGGTTATTAAGGAATATTATACTATGAGCCTTTTACTTCATGAGCCACATAACAATGGATACATATAGGCTAAATTATGTTTAGTGGCAATTATTGTAGCCCTAAATTTTCTAGAATCATGGAGCTAGAATAAATCAAATTAAAACCCAATCATCTAAAATAATTAAATACAAAATATCTCTAAAAGAAATCTTGTTATAATCATAGAGAATAAATAGAAACTATGGCAGAGATCTAAAGGCCTATCAACTAAAATAATTAAATATAAAATATCCCTAAATACAATAAATTACATCTCAAAATTGAATGTAAAATTAGTTATTAGTAATTGGTTGTACATTTCATATTAGAACTAAACCCTTGGATGCACTTATTATTGGTCGCCAGAATAAATCAAATACGTGTTTTTTAATCCCAGTGACCAATTCATGTATCCTACCTTTTTTTCTCATTTATATACCATGCATGCTCACATCTTCCAACACCCTACGTTTCTTCCTGATTTTTTTCTTCTCCCATGACAAATAAGCAATTTGAAATTTTCTTTTCCCTTTGGTAATGTGCACGTCTTAAATTGGCTTTCCTTTGCTGTAGCTTTCCATGTGTTAATACCCTATTAATTTGAGAGGTGAATACAACCACATTAATGAGTCTTCCCTTTACAAGGTATTCTCTGTTTCTATTTTTTATTGATCCTTCATATTTCTTTTTCTCCTTTTAAATAAAGTATCTTCGAATAACTTATGATATTTTCTTAAAATTTAAATGTAAATTAAATATACAATCTAAATGTCAAAAAAGCTGATCACAAGCAAATAATATGAATTGAAGGTATTTTTATTTTATTAATTATTAATTACTTTATTCAATTTTCAGATCACAACTTCTCATGTATCACTCTGGTCCTATTTATAAATCAATTTTAACCAAAAAATTTGGTCCTATTTATAAGTCTAATTTCATGTAATAAATGAGACTGTGACAATTTTACTCATATTAATTTTATTCATGGTGATGATAGGAGAGAAGAAATTGTTAAAAATACCTAATCATAAATGAGGGCAAAACTGAAAATATATCTCATAATCATTGAGTCAACTACATCTCCTTGGTATGTGAGCTCCCCATGCCTTTCCATATTTCATATTAGTCTCATTTTTCATATTTTTGTATTTTGATCATTATTTCAAATCCTTCCAATATTGTAGTCATACCAGTATCCTAAGGATCACATATATATATATGATACAAACTAACAATATGAAATAGAAATAGTTTATGTTAAATTTTATTATTATTTCAATTGTAACGTTGTAGTAATATCAAAACTTATTCTAAACAAATCATAGTGAACATTAAAGATAAATCTTATTGCCTTGTAATGGTCATGATTTATAAATGTTGTTGGGATGCATGCAATTGTTTGAATGCATCCCAACAACTAATTTAATTCAGTTAACGATGACGACTGAGCATCAAGGATACTATCAGTACCAATAAATGAACATGACCATTATTATACTAGGCAGATGATAAAAAAAAAAAAAAAAAAAAAAGTGATTTAATTTACTGGTCACAGTGGGAACAAAAGGAAAAAAGAATATAGATACTTCACGAAGCTGCTGTTTGTACAGCAAGACCATACATGTACAAAACAGGCTAAACAACTCGCGTTCTTCAAAACATTGTATTGTAACACAATTCTATAATATCCAGAAAAAACATAGGAAAAGTACTTGTTACTAAAATCGAAAAACAATATATGATAGTTAAAATGCGGAAGACATAAACAAAGAGATACATAAGTTCAGCCTCCAAGTACATGTCTCTTGGCCAAAGCCACTTCAGGGAAATCTGGATCAATGAAAACAGTGCTGCATCGAGGACCGATGAAATCCCAACACCTACGTTAATTTAAAAATAATAATATGACCGACCAAATATGGAAATAATGCCTTTACAAGCTTCTTTGATGTAGATAGGCCAGTTCTAGCTTTGTTCAGGTTGTTCTTAACTCTACTATGCTGTTACCATAAGCACTATTTCTTGGCTGATTTCCAACCTGAATTTCAACACAAATGATTAGGTGCAATTTAATTTTCAGTTTTCTTTAAATGACTAATCAGATCTACATATTAGCATATAGAGTAGTACTTTCTTTAAAAGGAACAAATTAGTGTCATTAGCCTATCTTCCTTTAGCGCTAACGGGTGAAAAAATTGAAATAAGAACCATGACCCATTTGATTGGAAAATTATCTTAGCCAATTGAAGTTTATGAGATGCCACTGATGCTCTTCTTCTGCAGCCCTCACCTTCTAACCCTTTCATTCTCTTCATTATCAATTTCAAAGCACCTTAAATATCAATATTAAGACACTTCTCAGATGAAACAAAGGTTTTTTTTTTTTTTTTTGAAAAATAAAAAAAGAGTGATATAAACTGACCTCAGACTCAGAGACGGGACTATACGATGAATCTGACAAATATATCTTCAACGAATTCGCATCTTTCTGCCTTGTCTCCTTGTTCTTGCTTCTCACTTTTTCTGCATTGAAATCTTTGTTCGCTCTGAATGCAGGCAAATCATTGACTTCCCACAGGCAAATCATTATTTCTTTGAATAGTTGGAACAAAGGATCAGACATAAAACAACAACAAAATGAGTTGAAAACAGCTAACATAATTCGCAAGGTACTATCGTGGTGTCGAGTTAACCTTAGCATCAGTCAGGACATCAGTATATTATTAATCTTAGCATCAGTGAGGACGAAGATCACCTCATCAGTAAAAATTGATAATGAACCTTACAATTGGAGGAAGGAAATAACTTCCGACGACGACATTTCTAGGGTAAACACAACGTCGAGCAGAACAGGTTTACGTTGATATGGTTTGGAGTTTTTGAATTGGAACTTCAAAACTTGATAAATACGGTATAAATAGTAACATCTTGGTTGCATTAATCGACGGGAAACTGCAAAAATGCCTGATGGTACATTAATGACGATTACCACCTAGTTCTTATTTTGACATTAATACTGTATTGGGAATACAATAAACCTTGGAAATAGCATATCAACAGGTGTATTCAAACAGGTTGTAATAAGAACTAAGCCGTAATCGTCATTAATGGGCTAACCTAAGCGTCAATAGCACTTCACATTCTTGTATTTCAAAAACATATTCCTTATTTTTTTTTGGGGGGGGGGGGGGGGGGGGAGCATATTCCGCATCACAATCATCTTTATCTTACTTTTAAGAAAAGCATGGGCAATAACACTCCAAATTCTTAAATTACTTATTATTTCCATTGACAACATTCCTTAGATTTTAGTCACAAAAAAAAAAAAAAAAAAAAAAAAAAAAATGGAAGGTGGGGGAAGCATTTTCAGACAATGTTTTTTTTTTTTTTTTTGGGTTAAAATTCAGACCGTGTTTTGTGGAGGAAAGAGGAAAACTTTTTCATCTTTTATACCAAAAAAAAAAAAAAAAAAAAAATTAGAAAAACACCCCTAGTGTACGATTTACGGTTTTAAGCAAGTGAAAGGACGATAAAAAGAGAAGAAATGGTGGATAATTCATAAATTATTTATTTCATAAGATTATTTAAATAATTAAACTAACTTCTTTTTAACTAATATTTTTATGAAAGATATTCAACATAATATTTACTTGAGTATTTTTGTTATTATGGATGTGTCATATATATATATATAACTGTCAAAAAGGACTATTGCGTTTAGGGGGAAAAAATAAAAAAGAAAAGAAGGACTATTGCAAATGCGAAGAACGGCATTTCATTGATTGAGAAGACCAAAAGATTGAGAACATCACGTTGGCTATTTTTTACTACAACGGTCTTGACACACGAACATAAATGGCCGATAAAACAGTACTTGAAAAAGAAAGCATAGAATAATAAAATATAATAAAGTGGGACTAAGAATTGAGTATTGCTCTCTGCTCTGAACCCGAATACAGTGCTAAGCCGCGCCAACTACGCTGTCTCTGTTCCATTTGACTGTGGCACCGTTCCGTCTGCTACGCTCGAGGTAGACGTTGCGATAATCTTCCCGTCGTTCACCCCAGTGTGTTCAGGCGTGATTTGCTCAACTAACATTCTAGCTCCGATGACTAGGCTGGTTGCAAGATATGGGTCTTTGTTTCAGTCGAGTTCAGCGTTCTACTTCTTTAAATCATGATTCAAACGCCCTTGTAGAACGATTTGGTTGATCGAGTTGGTGCGACACACTTGTAGTGCCAATTCAGTTTTTTTGCCGAAATTGATCTAGGTTGTGACGCTTTCAGATTGGACAATAATCTTCATCAGCTTCGATCCGAACAAGTTAGTAGGTTTTGTCTCCATTTAAAGTTGTGCCAATCTGAGGTTTTTCACGGAAAAGGTCAATGTTCGAAAAGTGCCAATATAGAGTAGCATGCAAAAGTAAGGACCAAAAATTGTGCCTAACAAAGCCCAACTCTCTTCTCAACACGTTCGCATCTTAGTCTAAAACTGGGCTTCTCACTCTCAACCTCTCTTACCTCCGATCGACTTCGCTCAGATGGCCCGATCTTTGAAAAGGAAGCTTTAAGTAATTTGAAATTGTGCCAGAGGAAGAAAAGAACGAAAGCGGATAACATGTAAGAGCCTCTGTGAATCAAAAGTGAGAAAGAAAGGAAGAATGGATAACGAGTTTAAGGAAGCAAAAAATATTACTAAAAATTTCCCGAGATGCCATCCAAACAAAGGAGGAGAGTCTGATGGGGTTGTGAGCTGTGATACGGTGTTATCATCATCTTCAAGGGATCTACAACGCACCATCACCGAACCCTGAGATCATCATCTTGTGAATAGATCACTAAATACATTAAATCAGTAGCGATGAGGAAAAATGTCATACCTGAAAAGACACGGATCAGAGAACCGGTGCCAAGAACTGATACTCACACTGCGAAAGGACAAAAACCGATATTTTGAGGAGGCTTGAGGCCGACGACGGTGGAAGATCAAATCCAATTTTGGAAACGGAAAGAAGGGAGAGCGGAAAAAGAGTGAGAAAGGACTAGGCTAGAGAAGAGGAAGACGACGGAAGAAGATCCGAGAGGTCGACGAAAGGCGAGTGGCGAGCTTGTCTTTGAGAGTAATGGTCACTGGTATCACGGGTTGTTTCGGCTGATGTTTTAGGTGATTTTATACTGAAATATTAGCATTTGAATTTTGAAATTTGAAATTGACAAAAATGGAGGTAGGAAACACTTGTGAATTGAGATGTGGTTGGAAGAAAAAGCGGTGGACGTGGCACCTATCATCGTTTAGCATAATTAAATATTTGATTATATGCATGCTAATACATGGGGAATGTGCTCAGATGGTTGAAAATATAAGGACTATAAATGCGACTGTACAACTAAGCGATGAAATAGCCAATGGTTTTCTAATGCAGGTTGACAAAATGAGTTTAAACAATAAATTATATCTGATAACTGTAGGTATAGTATAAGGGGGCACGTGCCCCCTTGATTTTTTTTTTTTTTTAAAAAAATTAATTTTAATTATTATTTTTCCCTCTTCTTCTATGTCTTCCTCAATACGTCCGGCCACTCGCTCTTCTCTCCCCTATAAAAATACTTTTGCGGACATATTTTAGCATTGTGACTTCAACTCGGGAAATATCTGCTTCCTTTTTTGAGATACTTTCCTAGTATTTTGTTGCATTTTCTCTGTATTTTAGGTGGATATTTCCAGCACAAAAAATTGCTTGGAGCATGTAGGTTGCTAATTTTTTGTCATGGGCATTTTATGGCTAACACTTGCTTTTTTTCTTATTGATGATGATAAAACTTAGAATCGATGGCCGGTGAAAAACCTTCTAAATCAGTATTATTTTTTGTCTTTTGATGACAAGTGAGAAAAAAAAAAATTGGGCGCTACCCCCGAACCCCCACACCTGGGCCCCACCAATAGTGCCCCCCTCCAAAAATTTCTGGATCCGCCCCTGTGGGCAGTTCCACGTCACGTCCAATAATGTTGAAGGAAATATACACATCAGACATACAGATGGAATGGACTAAGAGATTTAGTAGTATATATTTAATGATGATATAAGTATTCTGAGCAAAAAAAAAAAAATGATGATATAAGTATGTTTTGACTAAAAAAATCATGTCCACATTATTGTAGTTTCCCAGAGTCGTCGCAAGTGCGGGGCCCACACTCCCCTCCACTCACGGCTTTTTTGTGACATTGTCAATTTGATCATAGTGTTCGGTCCCCCGTCTCTCCCTTCAATCTCATCAAATTAATTTCGAGCAAAAAAAAAAAAAATCTCATCAAATTAATTACCGTCCCTCATTTTAACAGCAAAATTAATCTTTTATTTTCTATAATTTTAACTAAATTATAACTTCAACTTTATATTTTGATTTAACTTAGTACTCAACTTTAATTTTGACTCATTACAACTCAATCCTTATAATTTGAATTATTTTATAATATATCCGCCACCTTTATTTTAAAACATAAAAACTAAATTATAAAATGGATAAAACTATAAGAACTGAGTTGTAATGAGTCAAAGTTTAAGAATTGAGTTACAACCAATTCAAAACTATGTATAGGAACTAAATTACAACGAGTTAAAGTATAAGAACTGAATTACAACCTATTCAAAACTACATAATTAAAAGATTAATTTTCCCTAACATTAATTAACCCCTTAGCAAGAGCTCAATCTAAATTATCCAAAAGTGTCACCCTCTTGGTTACTGTACTTTGTACGCATGAGAAGCTAAGATGAATCGTGTGATTGTGTGTGTGTTTAGCCAAAATGACATGTTGCCTCCACGATGCGTAACGTGCTTGATGAGATTGTAACGTTACAATTTATTATGTAACGTGCAGGACGGAATCAGGAATTGAAATCAAGGGGGTGAAAATTATAGAATAGAATCTAAATGTTCATGAAATTACATTCAGCCCTATAAATGTTTCAATATTTTCTTTTGAGTCCCTATATGAAACTTTTAATGGGACTAAAGTGGAAAAATTAAAAGTTTTATGAGGTTAAAATATAATTTCCTAAAATTTTTGAGTTAATTTCTATAATTTTAGGGGGCGGGGGCCACCCCTAGCCTCCCATGTAGGTCCGCCCCTGGTAACGTGCTTGCTTCCACGCCTGGAGGAATCTCCATCGATCTCAGCTTATTTAGGGCCAGTTTGAGAACCAAAAAAAGGCATTATTAATTATGTTTTATGAAGAAAACTCATTTAACATATTCTTCTCGCCTAGCATAGAATTGCTTAAAATAAAAGAAATCAAACAAACACTCAATGATTTCACGATTTAAAAGAATGAAAAGATTGATGTGGACAAAGAATATGGTGGCCCTTCATTCTCAGTCTGACTTACATAATATATTGTATGGAAAAATATCTAAATTTTCATGGTAAAATTCACGTGTCAAATTTAACGGGAAGAATTTCAGCTAATCCAAAAGATTATAATACTCTAAAATTGTTTTGACGGTAAATGACAAAGGGCATTTTGATTTGGTCATCCAATAATATAAAACTATAATTTCACTTGGGCCTTCAATAATTTGAAAATATTTTGGTGCTTATTAACTATTAAGTCATACTAAATGAGCTAATAAGGATTGACACAATTGGTTAAAAAGCGTCGGCTTTAATCTTTAATCTTAAAAGAGAGGAGGTTGATACTTTGATTGATGTAAGGCGCCGTTGATGGGTGATCTGTAAATTCATACGTAGCGTTTTTTGAGTTTAGAGATGCTACTTAACGCAATGGGAGAATGCGAGTGTCTCACTACTACCTAAACTTTTCAATATATATATATATATATATATAAAAAGTCATACTAAATGAAACTTTCTCAATTTAACAGAAGTATCTAATAAATAATAATGTTAATCTATGACGTGCGCGCGTTAAATTGGCTTAACTAAGACTTAAGTTTGCAACGTGATGAAAATTGAATTAGTTTGCGTGACAGTAATTTTCATCAGCGACTATAATATATATAACTGATGAAAATTATTGAATTAGTAATATATATATGCGTCCAATGGAGACGAAATTTTGCGTGAGAGAATTGTTTATCGTGGGTTGACAAATTATTAAATATTGATTAAGGCTCACAGGCAACATTTAAAAAAATTTACGAGAATGTAGTAATATTTTGAGGGTGCAGATTATTTCCTTAATATGTAGACTCGGAGTCAAATGTAGAACACGCAATGCAATCTAGGATGCTCGGTTATATTTTATGCTACAAAAACACTTCCTTCTAAATTGGGAAGGTAAAATTACAATTGCAATTACAAACCTTGTAGAGACATACTTCCTCGGTCCTAATTATAAGACCTAGTTGATTTTTTTGGAGAAACTAAAAAAGTTAATTAAATTACTTTAGAGTATTTTTATTTTTATTTTTCTTTAAACTAATTAATTTGACTAATAAACTAATATATAATCTAAGAATACACAACATATGAAATAGTTAAATAACTTATTTAGCTTTCTTAATCTCTCCAAACAAAGTCAACTAGGTCTTATAATAAGGACTAGAGGTACTATATAACAATTGAAGACCATAATTATCGAAATATCATGGAAAGATCATGAATTTTGTTTGCATTTAAAATATCATCTTTATACCAGATATAATAAATAGCTAAGAAAAAGCCACTGACGAATTAAAACAAAGTTAGTTGTGAATACATAAAAAGCCTACCGTGAGCCTGTGAGGATAAAGTTTTTAATTGATTTTTTCTCACCTTTTCATTTTACATATTTTTTTTATTAAAAGGTTATAGTCTCATTTGTCGAATTTTTTTAAAACTGAATTCAAATACCTCTCAAATCAAACAGAGAATCAATGATTTTCGGTTTGATAATAAATCGCAGATTTTTCATCTACACTTTCATTAATTCCAAACAAGTTTCCCCAAGTATACAGTCACACCCCAATGTCTGACATTTTATTGCAATAAATTAAACATACCGACTGATTCATAAATGTCTTTGCCCAATCATGTTTTGATGTCACCAATCTTTGAAAATAACAAAAATCTTATCGCAATTCGCCGCCAAAGAATCCAATCTGATTTAAATATTATTTTCTTCTGTGTGCCTTTTTTTGGGGCAAATAGTGATAAATAATAGTAGTACCTGATAAGTATGAACACATACATAGATAGAGTTTAATGAAGCTTTCTGGAGTTAGGCCAGTTTCTAAAGAAAACTAAGAATATATAAAGAATTACTATTTGTAATAAAATTTTAAAAAATTGTGGCAGAAAACGCACGAATCTATATTGAAATTATTTATTGTTCAAAAAGGGGCACAGTACTTATCCTCTCCGCACTAAGATGAATTTTTATTCTTTCTTCACCTCTGTGTCTAATGTCATTTTGACATATTATTAAAATCCGCCCAGGTGGTTCAACCATAAACCTATTGAATCAGTCATCTAGCCGGTACGATCTGATTGATTTAAATGGTTCAATATTTGTTTAGAATTTTATGATTTTAAAAATTCATATTAAATTCTACTTATTTTTAAAAATTATAAATTAAGAGCTTATGGAAAGGTTGAAATGTTTATTTTCTAATACAAAAAGAATCACTAAAAAAGATTATTATTTGATCCTAAAAAATTTTGAATTTCAAAATTATACCAAAAAATATTATCGTTCACTTTCTTATCTATTTAGTCCATTTAGCTCCAATTTGACCCACTAACCTTTAAGCCACTACCTAGACTAGTTCAGTGGCCGATCTGTCATCTAAGTTTAATAACCTTATTAGGGCTTGAGTATGGAACCCATAACCCATGAACCCGCTCACAACTCAGTGTAATTAAGTCATTTTGAACTTACCCAAAATACCCATAATGGGGTGGGTTAGAACGCGTCGTCCATTTAAGACTTAAATGAGTAAGCTATGGGCACACCTACGAGCTACACATACCCTCCCATTTAGTGTAATGTTTTTTTAATTAACTACTCATTTCATTTTGCATTCCGCCATAAGTTAGCATTCCCTGACTCCCCCTATTCGAGATTTCGAGTATTCGACTACCTTTAATCCCTAACTATAATGGCCATCGACTCTCAATCGTGCTCTCACTCTCTCTCTCTCTCTCTTTGACTCTGCTTAGTCGAACTTGTGAGTCGCTACTGACTCTACATGTAATGTAGAGAAGATTTCAGAAGTTGGTGAATATCTTCAAATTGAATTAATTGGCTTTCGTGATCCAAAATTTGATGTTTTGGCCTGGTAGAGAGTGAAGGCTTCCAAGGATCAAGTTCTAAATATGTTGGCACGTGTTTTATTGGCTATACTAGTATCTTTAGGATTAGCTTTTAGTACTGGGGTTGGATACTATATTCTTTCAAGAGCTCCATTTTGTTAATCTATGAACTTATAGAGTTGTAGTTGTAATGTTTTAATTTAAAAGTTGGAGTTTGAACATTAAAATTATGTTACGATGGTACTTGTATAAATTTTTGTTGTAAAATGATGAATGATGAATGTATGTTTTTTTTTTTCAAAAAATAAAAAATAAATAAACAAGTTAAATGTAAATTGGTTCCCCAAAACACGATTAGTCCGCCCATTTATGTCTTTTTATTTACATAGATTTAAATGAATTGAGGACGCGAATGCATATGATTTAAAGTTAAATGAAGCGGTATGGGTTTGCGCCAAGTTCTTGCCAACCCGCCTATCGCTCTAACCTAAACCTTATATTCACTTTTTTTTTTTTTTGGGGTAAAAATTGGGGCTTAATCTGTGGGTAAACGACTCCCACAGTATCCCGTACAGAAAATCTATTACCCCTATTTGAGAAAAATCAAAAACAGTAAAATCCTCATTACAAATAAAACTATGTTTCGCTAATCAATTTATCACAACATTGCCTTCCCCTTCTCACATGGAAAGCATTAACACGGATAGCATCGGTTGCCGGTAAGCTTGGTAAGTCCGGCTTATTTCTCCTCCTCTTGTTTCTTCTTTATGCGGTCAACCGCTTTATTACCGTATTGTCTCCTTCCTTGATCAAACCTCCCCTCCTCCCTCTTTCTCTTCTTCAACTCTCTCTCCCCCTCCCTCTCCCTTTCCTGCTCCCATCTTGCGTATCCAGCATCGCTACTTCCCGAGCATCGGCATCTAACAGATTTCAAAGGCACGTTTACCTGCTCGATTACTTTGAAAATTTCAATATGATCAATATTATGCTGTTATTTAGACAATCGTACCGTTTTCTCTTTGTTAATTGTTGCTCTGCGTACCCGCAATACTTTTCATTCCTGATATTCTTGTCGATTGCTTCTGATGTATCATCTTCAGCTTTAAATAATTTTAGCAGCCTTCTATCGTTTGTTTGGTGGAAGGAGAGAAGGTGGTTCTAGCATGTGCCTTTTCTTTTTCAATTTACGGGTTTCCTTCTTTGCGTTTGTTATTTATTTATTTATTATTTATTTATTTATTATTTTTTTTTTTTTTTTTGCTTCAGAAATTTGGACTCCTCCGTGGTTTTAGAGCTTGAGCTTTTGTTTTTAGACATTTTCACGGCCTTTTGCTCCCAGATTATACATACTTAAAATGCCTGGTAATAATTGTTGTTGTCACTATGCTGTGTGTTTCATATTAACATTACCATACTCCTCCTTTTTAAAAGGAAACCAAGTTTATATCTGGGTCCGATAAGGCATATATCATATTTGTCAGTGCAACCGTTCTAGTAAATCAGAATACATAATATATTTTCAGTTCTAATTGTCAGTATCATCACCCCTTTTTTCGTGTGGTTTGGTTCTTTCATAGCTTCTTAAAGAAATTAATTAAACCATTATGTTTGTTGTAGCACATAACAGGACCGATCTTCCCGTTGAGTGCGCATTAGTTATTGAGGGCTTAGTTAATGATATATTGAATCACCTTTTCATGCAAGTTATCATGACTCTATATAGATTATGGTGCTTGATGGAAATGTCATGGAATGAATTCTCACCTGAATTTTCGTGCTAGAATAATAAATGAATATCCAACTACTGGATGAACGATTTTTTTGTTGATTACTGAGCTACAATTGACCAAATTCAGGCTTTCATTCTCCCTTCATTTCCCTTTCTGGAGAGTGTGTGCTGTTTATATTCCTTGCATAAACATCTTGATAACTGGCTTTTATGCGTTCAAAATGCTAAATGTTCGTCAAGCATTATTATTACTATTATTAATATCAGAGGCTTTCCCTGGTTATCCTTAGATTTCCTTAGATTCAGTTAGGTTTAGATGGTTTGTTATTATGCAGGTTTCTTGGTGCTGACGGTATACCATACAGACTTAGTGCTTTCATCTTGAGTTTGAGCTCTAGATGAAACATTATAGATCTGCATGTGCTGATGAGATGTGTTTTCATTGGATATTATCCTTCGGTCTCTCCTCTTTTGGTTCTTCACACTTCTAGAGCAATATAGTCCTCAAGTATTCATAAATCTCTTAAAAAGGTTTTTTTTCATGTGGTCCCCTGTACCGTTAGCTTCGTATACAACATAAAAGCTAATTGATATTAACATTGAAAACTGGTTGTCCCTTGGCATTTACCTTGTACAGGTTTTCGAAGTGGGTAAATTTCTTCATCTGGTGTCTTCCATTGCATTGTCTGAATTGCAGATGATATTGCTGGAGCATTTGGTTGGTGGGGTGATTTTAGAACTGATGAATTTGGCATGATCTGTTTTGTCAGGATTTATTAGTGTGATATATGCGGCTGTAACAGAATGTTATAACCCAACTTTGATGTAGGAAGAAGAAAGTCTACAGTATCAAAGATCCTTTGTAAACTGAAGAATTGTTTAGGCATTGTTCAGCAGGAATATGGCCTTTAGATCAGGGTTATCCATCTTCTTAGATTGGATACTCATTTCCTATGAATGGCCTAGCAATTATGCTGAGGATATTGTGGCATTAGGGCTGTCTTGTTCTGATGCTTAGTGATGCAAGATGTTGGTGTGGAGGGTAACTGGCAATCTAGGGACAGTCATGGAACTTCATGGATGCCATGGTTCTAGATCTAATTGATGCCCTGAGTTGATGCAATATGGTTGTTGGTAAACCTTAATACTATCTTTCCTGTGCCTTGCAAAAGCATTAGCTAAATCCTTTTATCATTTGTTTTAAATCTGATAACTATGTTAGCTATTTTGGAGGTGGTGCTCTTTAGTGGGGTGGTGCAATGGGAGTAGCTGTAACAGTCTTCATAGAGTTTTTGCTTCACTATAGTATGCAGACTGCAATTTGGATCATTAGAACATGCCATTGAAGAAGACTTATATCCATACACCCCGAATCAATGTGACTTGACTTTTTATGTTGGCGGGGTTTCATATTCTGCTAAAAATTTAGTTCCTCCAAAAAATGCAAGGATTTGTGGCTTGGTGATGCTATATTTGCACTTGAGCCTGGAGTTTGTTGACTTTGAAGCTGGTTGATAAGAATTAGTTGGTTATATGTTCACTTAAGGTACTTGATGTTGAGTAACAAGGGATTAGTTGGTTAGTCAATGATGTTGATAGTGTATCCAAATGTTGGACCCCTATTTTCTTTTACCTAGTCTATGGCAGATGGAAAAATAAGTGTTGCTTTCATTTTGGGGCTCATACGTCCCAATGGCACTCTTGGCTTGGACAACTAATCCCTCATTGACTTTTTTTAAGTCACAATTCCATTTCTGGCTGATATCTTTGTGTGGGTTGTCAGTCTATTATATATCAATATTCTTATTTGTTATTATTATTTTTATATTAGTCCCATATGCTGTATCAAGCTGAACAGTGTTGTGAATGTCTCTGACAGTTATTAATAAAAATCAACAAAGGATATAATATGTTTTGGATGCAACCATCGCGTTCAATATGTTGTACCTTGGAAAACTTGCCAACTGTACATTTTGTTACTGTTTATGCTTATATTCATATGCTTGTCTGTCTTGATCTTCATATTTTATTTTGCAATTTTTTTTTTTTTTTTTATTTAATAACTGAAGATCAGAAGTCTGTTGTTTCTTGAAGTCTATAGTTAACTGGAATGTGTGGCAAAGCTACATTTTTTTTCATGGTGCTTTGCATGAATATACTATTTTGTTTGTGAGCATACTACTGATGATAAGATGGAATTAAATGAACAATGCAAACCATACTTTCTTCTGAGAACTAGATTTGACAGTCAATGATTTGATAAAGTAATTATTTTTCCGTAGCCTACTCCCTAGTTCGATTCTATATTCACATTTATTTTTGCTAATATTTTAGCATGCTGTTGTGGCATTATAGTATATTAGTATTTTCTTGTATTATTTCCTTTATTTTATAGAAAGAAATTTGTCAATCTCATAGCCACATTTCAGTTTGTTGAATGTGACTTTCTGATAGTATTTTGACGCCGGCAATGTCTCAAGCTACGTGATATATGAATAATAGGAGACACGTCCTTCTCCTTATGCAGATTTTTTTCTATTCATGGCATTCTTAACTTATATCATCACGTCTCGTGCAAGAGTTCTTGATAAAATGTATTTTTTTCTTTAGGGGAAATTAATCATACTAATGGCTAATTAAGTTAATATATGGTTAACACATTAACCGCCCTTTGAGAATTGTTAAATACTTGTTAATATTTTGTGACCTATTTTCGCTACAAATTTCTTTGGAACTCTCTTTAATATTTTGTATTTCTAAGAGTTTCCATGTTTCAACTTCCAATATATTTCTTCCTTTGATTTGAATAATTTGAAATAGTTGTATTCTTTTAGAGTGTATTTACCTCAGCTTTCTCATTTGGTTTTATATTTTTGCAATTCAAATATATGATCTTTTATTTTTCCCCGTTTAACTGGTATGCTTTCCTGGACTCGTCTTTAGTTTTTATTAAAGTTTTCAAGCTTCTTTTAAGTTGCTCATCATCTGTATGAATATTTGGCACTCCATTTTTATTTATATTTTCTTTATTAATGGAAATCCTTGCTTCTCAGCACAGTATTTCATTCCAATATCAAACTCTTTCTAGCGTCAACAGTTTTTTTTTTTGACCTTTTACTTTTTACAAGGCAGACAAATTAACTTTTTTAATCGTTTTACCAATATAGGCCCCCTCAGATACTGTTAAGGTAAACTACAAATATTTTTAAAAGCCCTTCAGTTTCATGCAAAGGTCTTGTAAATATATATTGTAACAATTGTAGTGCAGATACTTAATACAAAGAAAAATGTGTCATGATGGATTTTCTTATGGTAACTTCTATGTATTTTATTATTCTTGTCCTAATTACTGATAAGAAGGCACATACACATGTGCTTGATGCCCGTGCTTAGTTTATCTTTTTCAAGTGCAGGAAAAGAATAGAAAATGCTAACACCTCTTAACACCTGCTGAGTGCCCCTTTGTTATCATAGTCCAGGTAATGTTTGTTGTGAGTCATCCTACTTCCCATCCCTCCGCTTTTACCGCTAAGTCAAATCTAATTCCTACATCTACACATGGCAAAATGTAGTGAGAAGCCATTAACTAATATGAATCTCAATTATCTCTTTTTTCCTTCTAAGTGCTCGCTTTTTCCCTTATCCTTGTTTTAGTGACTCAGATTTCAATGGAGAGAGACAATCTGTGAGTAGATGGCTTCAAGTGAGTGGACTTACATTGGACTGTTGGTTTTACCCTTTGGTTAAGGGGACTATGAGTGGCAACTGTTTCTTTATTACAGGCCAGTTTATGCAGATGGTTTATGAGTTCCCAGAATTTGTAATCTGTGGCATATTTATACTCTCTCTTGGAAATAATCACCAGTGATAGCTCACTAATCCCCTTTGTTCTGATTTATAAATTTTGTAGAATTTAGATACAAGCGAATGCTTTATAAATTTATTATTTATTATCATGTGAGACGTGCTATTATTCTGAATTTTGCAGTCATGGAAATGCTTTAGTCGTAAGATAGTTTAGATTCTGAGTTTTATGATTGTTTTGAAGAAACTTTACATTTAGACGTTGAATTCTTCAGATGATTCCTTGCTTTGCAGGTTGCTAGTTATTTGTAGATCTGATTAAACTGCACACTTGCCTCTATTCTGACTTCTGAGTTTGCAAGTGTTGTTATGGGACATAGACATTTATATAGCATATCTCAGATGTTTGGGAGTGAGCATGAGCAGAATTGGAATTATATGCATCCTGATCAACAGAATGTGCAAATAGGTAACGTAACTAACTTTACATGCTTCAGTTGCACTTCTATTTTGGTTCAATACCAATTTTGTATGGTAATTATTGTCCTTTCTGCATAACTACTAGATTGCTTATACTGGTCCTGTATTGCAGGTAGGGCTAGCACTTCAGAGAATGGTTCTTTTATTCATCCACTAGAAAATATGTCCATAGATGGCAGCTCTTTGGCTGCTCCTTGGAACAATGCCACTATGTCAAATGGATATGCATCCTCAAGTATCAACATTGATTTACCCCCTCGTCAATCAGATGCATCAAGATCTTCTCATGATCATTTTTTGCGTTCATCAAATCCTGGAGCCTTTTTTGCAGTTTCTGAAAACTATTCTTGCCAGCCTTCTTCCAATTATGATAGACAAGCATTTCATGTTGCCGATGGTGGTTTCTTTGATTTTACAATGGGAAGTGGAAGAGGGCCTCAGAAGCGGAAGAGCCCTGGAATTCCTTCAGTGAGTGAGAGAGGCAGCTCAAGTAGATATTTCGGTGCAGGAAGCTCAACTGATCTCCCTATATCTTCAGAAATAAGGCAGGAGAAGCCAAGCTTGGATTCTCAATATCTTCCTTGGGATCATGTTACTATGACACCCCCCTTCAGAGGCAGTGGCCTTTCAATCAGGGGTGATGGTTCTTTAAGGAATGTTAGAAGTCGTTCTGCACTTGATTTGGAATCCAACCTTGCTAGGACGCATTTATCTGACAACCATTTGCACAACTTACCTTTTGGCCCATCCAATGACCATTCTAGTGCAGTGGGTCTTTCTGGTCATAGTTCTAGTACTATGACAAGGGACTGGAGCCAAATGAACGTGTCTCCTGCGCATGGGAGTGTATTATTATCTGGTTAGTTTATAGATTTCTTTTTGTTTTTAAACCCTAGTTAATAGATTCGAAAATAGACAAATTATCCCAATTTCCTTCACTTTTTATCTTAGATTAGGGATCTTTGTCTGATACTGCAGAATCAAGTGGATATGATCATGAGCCAAGTCGCTTGCTAGTTGGAAGCGGTGTTAGCAATGCTTCAGTGGATGCTGGGAGTTACCATCATGAATATAATACGAGCATAAATCCTACTGTTCCTCAAAGTTTTCACAGTAACCCCACACACCCTGCTAGGGGAGTTCGAAGTAACTATTCCCAAAGATCTGCTCCAACACCAACTCCAACTTTTAGAGCCTCTTCAAGCTCACGTGTGGGACATATGGTGCCTTCAGATGGTGGATTGCACATGGGAGCTGAAGGTTTCATGTCTAGACATCCAAGATCCTTGAATGCCATCAGTTGGCGGAACAGTGATAGAAATGGGAGGTCAAGGACATCTAACGAGAGTTATCAATCATTGGCTGACGAGGCTATTCTTCATGATCGATTTTCCTCTGAGGTATTTCTTGCTTGTTATTTGGTGAACCGAGTTTTCACATCAAAACTCAGAATAGGAAACATTTTCAATTTATGAAATACCCATTTGTCTTTTATTCTATTGAGCACTATTTGGTTAGCATGAAGTAGCGGTGTTTGGCTCATTAGCAACTTCCCCCTCTATATGTAAATAAGAAGAATTATTCTGTTTCTTTCACCTTTAAGTTTAACAGGCTGAAATTTGGTTTCGTTTGGATTGTAGGGTTTCATGGCTGTTGATCGTGTGCCACTGTATGGTTCTCGAAATATGATTGATCAGCATAGAGATATGAGGATGGACGTAGACAATATGAGTTACGAGGTGATTATGTTTGCTTTAATCTTAAATAACCTCCTTACAAATGAAATCAAAGGCATGCATTTTTTAAATATTTTTGAAATTTTGATGGTTGGCTTGACCAGGAACTACTTGCTCTGGGAGAGAGGATTGGTCATGTCAGCACAGGATTGTCAGAGACTTTGATTTCCAAGTGTTTGACAGAATCAATATATTGTTCATCTGAGCAGAGTCAAGAGGAAGGAAGTTGTGTCATCTGCCTGGTATGTTTTCCTTCCTCCCCATAAAATAATAGATTATGCACCAACCCTGAACTTTGGGAAATGTAAGATCACTTCTTTGGATTTCGCAAACCTGCCAGTAATGTATAATCACAACTGCATTTGATTATTGAATGACCACCATTCGTTAGGTTAGTTGTCCCTTCTCTTTTTGGGCCATCGTACCATTAAATTATCTACAGCTGGGCTCCGTTTAAATTCTTGGTGGGGACCGTGCAGCTGTTGTAAGTTAATTTACTAGAGTCATGTGAGTTTGTGTTAAAATCAAAATCCCCTTAATTTACTAGAGTCATGTGAGTTTGTGTTAAAATCAAAATCCCCACATTCTTTTGCTTCATTCTTTGTTTATTCTAATTGTGTGACTTGTATGCGTTTGAATTGTATTAGACAAGTGTTGTTATTCTTGATTTTAAAAATTACAGGAAGAGTACAAGTACATGGACGATGTTGGGACACTGAGAAGTTGCGGCCATGACTATCATGTGAGCTGCATTAGAAAGTGGCTGTCTATGAAGAACATATGTCCCATCTGCAAAGCCTCTGCTCTTCCTGATGAAATGAAGGATAAATAACTTAAATTCATTCTTCCGTATTTCACCATCTCATTTTGTAGATATAATATACATTCGAATATTCATGAAAGTGGAGGAAACTAGCTTCTTTTTTTATTTTTTGAGGTGTTGTATATTGAAATGGCAATGAAACTTAGATTCAATGCATTTGTTTCTGGCTTCAGTGTTAATTACGTGAAGCCTTGAAGTTATGTATGCGTGCTTGCGTTTATAATTTCGGTCAATGTACGGTGTTCGTGGGCGTGAGAGGAGTTCATTAATCGCAAAGAATCGTGGTTAGGACGAGGGATAAGATGGTTCAAATTAACGTGTTTTAGGTCTTGAATGGATTTTTCATTCGCATTTAGCTGCGTATCACTTTGGTTCCATTTATAATTTTGTTTTGATCAAATTTTACATATCAAGAAGAGGTAGTTAACTCAATAATTATAGTGTAAGTTTTTAATTTTATCCTTATTTATGATTAGGTATTTTTCAACTGTTTTTTCTCTCTCTATCTTCATGAGTATAACTAATATGAGTAAAATTATCACAGTTATTTATTAAATGAAACTGAATTTATAAATAAGATCACATTTTTTAGTCAAAGTGAATTTATAAATAAGAATAAAGTGATACTTGAGCAAAAAGGACCAAGCGCTCACCAGTCACCTCCAAGGCTCCAAATGATTATTATTTCGAGGTCTGTTAGCGGGGCCATCAATGTCAATTAATATGAAATTTATTACCATTACACCATTTATAGATTATGATTAAGGTGGTTTATTTTTAAAAATGTTATTCATCCTCCTATTATAAGAACATTTTTTATACAATTTGTACTAAAAATTATACTACAAAATATTCTTATAATTAAGACCAAAGGCGATCTATATATAAACAAAACTCATCCTCTTATTTCCTTCTCCCACCTCTTCTTCTTAAAATGTCTTATGTTTTATAACAAGTTGATAGTAGACACTAAAACAATCAAACACTTTTCAGAATCTCACATTCAGTCATTTAAATTTAATACTTTATAAAATTGCTGCTGTACATTAAAAAAAATTAAACTGTTAAAACATGATCTAAATAATTCATAACTGCAAAAAAAAAAAAAAAAAAAAAACAAAACAAAAATATTTTCATTTATAAAATATTACAAAAATAATTTATACAATCATATATTTGATTATGAGATGTTAAGAAGATAATGAAAAATAAAGTGAAAAATAATTTTTATGTCCTTACAGTTTTAACTCAATTGTAACTCGGTTTCTACATTTTGACTTGGTACAACTTAATCCCGATAGTTTTGGTTCGATTTAACTCTATTTGTAAACTTTAACTTGTTGCATCTCAATTGTATAGTTTTATCCACTTTTTAATTTGATCCGAGAACTATATTATATATGTGTATGTGAGATTTTATTTTATTTTTTTAAAAAAAACATAAAGACTAAATTATAAAGTGGATAAAATTATAGGGACTGAATTGCATCGAGTTAAACTTATAAGGACTGAATTAGGAATTGAGTTATAATTGAATATACACACCAATAATTTATTTTCCCAAAAAAATGAGTTTTTTATTTTTTTTATTTTTAATCTAATTGAAAAGGTCTTTGTACAAGAAAAATCCCTCTTAATTCGTGAGATAGGCCCATACATCGCGGCTCCAACTTGCGTTGCGGTGGTAATGGGGAAGAGGATTCTCTTATGAACAACTTTTTTATTATCTTTCACGCTGTCTTATCTTGATCGTCAAAATCCCGATCTAAAGCTCCCAGAATAAATTTTAAAAAGATTGCATGCAGTGTTTTTAAAAATTTAGACACTTAGATCGGATTTCAACGGTCAAAATTTATTGATAATGAGAGATATAATAATGAGAAGATCCGGACTCTGTAACGGCGAGAATCTTCTAGGCCCCAATCCCACCGTCTCAAATCTTAACTTCGGTCTTTCTAGATTTTCGAGAGGTCGGCGATGTTTTCTTATATAAAGTCTCTCCCCGTTGCCTACTTTTCAATCACTGGAAGTATATCTCATACAATCCGTTTCTGTTCTGATATTACTGATTAGGTTATCGACAATTCGTCTGGGTAAATATGCAGATATTTGTGAAAACCCTGACAGGAAAGACAATCACCTTGGAGGTGGAGAGCTCCGACACCATCGACAATGTCAAGGCTAAGATCCAGGATAAGGAAGGGATTCCCCCTGATCAGCAGAGACTCATCTTTGCCGGTAAGCAACTCGAGGACGGTCGTACTCTCGCCGATTACAATATCCAGAAGGAGTCCACCCTTCACCTGGTTCTCCGCCTGAGGGGAGGCATGCAAATCTTCGTCAAAACCCTTACCGGCAAGACCATCACCCTCGAGGTAGAAAGCTCTGACACAATCGATAACGTCAAAACCAAGATACAGGACAAGGAAGGTATCCCTCCCGATCAACAGCGTCTGATCTTCGCCGGAAAGCAATTGGAGGATGGTAGGACCCTTGCCGATTATAACATCCAGAAGGAATCTACTCTCCATCTGGTGCTTCGACTCCGCGGAGGAATGCAGATTTTCGTGAAGACTCTGACTGGCAAGACTATCACTCTGGAGGTGGAGAGCTCGGACACCATCGATAACGTCAAAGCCAAGATACAGGACAAGGAAGGTATCCCTCCCGATCAACAGCGTTTGATCTTCGCTGGTAAGCAATTGGAGGACGGTAGGACTCTTGCCGATTATAATATTCAGAAGGAATCCACTCTTCATCTGGTGCTTCGACTCCGTGGAGGAATGCAGATTTTTGTGAAGACCCTGACTGGTAAGACTATCACTCTGGAGGTGGAGAGCTCGGACACCATCGATAATGTCAAGGCAAAGATTCAGGACAAGGAGGGAATTCCGCCTGACCAACAGCGTCTGATCTTCGCTGGGAAACAACTTGAGGATGGACGCACTCTCGCGGATTATAACATTCAGAAGGAGTCTACCCTTCACCTTGTTCTCAGGTTGCGTGGCGGGGATATGAAATGAATGTCTTAGTCTCTTAGATGTTGGTGCTGGCTGTGTGTTCAAGATGAAGTTTCTGGGGAGTTATCGATATAGATTTTAATGTTGTCTTTTCTTTCTGCTTCGTTTAAGATATTATGAGTCTTTTCTTTGTGCTTCGTTTAAGATATGATGAAAGGCCATGGGAAGTCCTTGCCTTTGAATATGTTATTGATTTGATATTATGAAATGTAGCAGCTATTCTGGAGTCTGGGTGGTAATTTGTTGAGTGAGATTTTTCCTTTTAAGAGATGCAAGGTTATATTTTTCTGAACCGTGGAAAGCTTGTTGATTGTGATATGTAATTTGGTGAGCCTGGTGAAATTTTGGTGATGAATCCGTTATAGGTATAATCATATCCAATGACAGAGGTCACGCTCTGTTGCCGTAGCCTGGTCTATAAGGAATTGGAGCATTTAGATTTGATGGTATGTTTATCTATAAGGACGAGGATGCGTGCAAGTGGAAAACGTGGTTGCACAAGCCGTTGCCTTGCTTGTCTTGTGATATGTTTGTTGGTCTAGATCCAAGATACAGCAAAGAAGGATCATTTTCTGTCTAATCATTTTCGTTTGTTCCAGTTTATGTTCATTGTGTATGTTCATGTGAGGTTTACCATGCTGGATGCAGCTATATGACTTGTAAATTGGTGGTAGTTGTCGACAGCAAGATGTGGTGGATGCCCTCCTGCATCTTCGTTGTTCATAGGTGAGAAAATACATCGGACTCTGGTGTATATTGATTTCTGTAATGGTAAAAAATTACAACGTAGAAATTGAATCTCTTCATGACTTAGAAGAGGTGATAAAGAAAATAAAAGTACAACATTACGTCTGATTTAATGAGGTTTATGTTTCATCTGTGATTTTTTTCGTAAAAGGAGAAAAGGCGGCACCATATACAATCCAGTTTACTTTATATGTGAATTTTACTCGGGTTTATCATGCATACTGTAGGAGGGTCATGTCATATTTGTCGAATTGAAAAATCAGTCGGCTCATGACTCTTATCTAATGGGTTGAGCTTTATTTTTGGTTCAATTAAGAAGCTTATTTTCTAAGAACAAAATACAATGTGAATTAGATGGTGTGGCAAATTACAGTATGCAAGTATTTCACGTTATGATAGAATTTTCACCAACAAAAACTATAATTCGTGTGGACAATCTGAGAGGACGATGCTAATGGTCCTGGTCTTTTGGGCCCTGGACATGATCACCAAGGAAATTCCCTATTTGTTAGAACTGCCCATACGTGGTTCTTGTCCTGGAGCATACAGCTTGGTTAATGGATTCGAGAATGGGCGATAGACCAAAATATGATACCGTGAGGATATCTGTAAAGCCTTTCTTTCTTTCTTTATTTTTTATTTTTGGTAGATAATTATCACTTATCATTTGGAGTCTTTGCCGCATTTTGTCGTCCCCCATGAAGATAAGTTTGTGTTCGATAAAGCGGACAGGAATTGGAAAAAAAATAAATAAACTGCCAAAATCGAATTCAGGACCTCTCTATATATAATAAATTGGCCAGCCAACGGAAGGGAATCATCCCGATCTTCGTTACTAGTATTTTGGCATCAAAATGAAGCACCTAATGGTATCGTGCAAGATGAGGACACATGGATCAATGGGTTTCTCTTTTGCTCAGCATCCTATTTCTTTCAATCCTCCCCAATTAAGTTGTGTTTTCTTATTATCAGCTAAGGAAATCAGCAATAATTGTTATTTGCTTTTACGAATTAACCATTTTTTTTTTTAATTCACTTTTCTGCTCACAACAGAAGAAGATAGCCACTTTGATCTCCAGGGCTCCATTGAACAGCCACTTGGATAGCGATGGCAATGTCTTATGGGCAACAGGTTGTGATATCCAATTTGTTCACCTCACGCTCGCAAATTTAGATGCATCAGACCAATATCCACTTATAAACAAATGACATGCACAATACTCCTTCCAATCTTAAATATAAGGTATAATTGACCTTTTTTTTTTTTAGAGATTCAAGAAAACTAAACAAGTTACTTAATCATATCGTATATTGTATATCATTATATTATATATCAGTTTATAAGTTAACAAAATAGTTTAAGAAAAAAAATGATAAATATAAATATGTTAAAGTGATTTAATTAGTTTTCTTAATATCTTCAAAATAAGTCAATTCTATCCTATATTTATGGTTGAAGGAGTATTGGAATTCACCTTGACCACCTTAATGTCACGGTCTTAGACAAATTCCACCTAAAACCGTCTTAGGCGCTTAGCTTGACCACTCCTCACTTGATCTTGGCTAAGTCGTAGAACCCTCACAAGTAAGTAATGAGCACAAAGGTAAAGAGAACTTAGAGAGAGAAGCTGGAATGGTAAGGAACTTGTATTGCTTTTCGAATGGTTTACAAATAAGGTGGGTACCTCTATTTATAGCTCTACCACCTCCTCATGAACAGTAAGATTAATTACATCCGACGGTGGAGATTGGTTCTCCGAACCTTCTCCCAAAATATCTAGATATTTACATCTTTTCATGAGCTTTCTAGAGATTTCTATACAATTCTACATTTATGTACAAGTATCTACCATAATCTAGAGTTCTCTAGAAACCTCCTACAAAATATCTTGTGTTCCATGTGATCCGTGACATTAAGCTATCCTTTTCCCCTCACAACTCGCTGATGTGAGTCCGAGTTGTTAACCTTAATCCTTGGTTGAGCTCGGTAAACAGTATATAGGAAATATATACGCTTGCAGTCATACGATGAATCACTACTAGTCTGGACTACTCACATAAATTTCTTTGGACTCATACATAGATTCCTCAAAAGCTTCCAAACAGGAAAGCTCTTCTGTAGATCTTGTCTTTTTTACTGCTTATGTGGTGACAACTCTTAAATTTTTGCTTTCTAACTAGTCAATGTCATTGCATATTTTCGTCTCAACCTCAGGTACCAAAATTTCCCAGAACCAAAAGAGTAGCAGCAACTTTTGGAACAAAAATATCTGTGGCAAGGACAACAATAAATTAATAATAGGAGGCATAAGTGGTGGCTTTGTCCAGGTTGGTAATCATATGAATCCAAATCTCATCCGATTCACCAGCCGGCGAATCTGAATCTGATTTAGCTGCTGTGACAACTGTAATATTTCTTAATTTCAAACTTGTGTTGTACTAAAATTTTTCTTAGGATATTTGTTCTGGAAGTCCCAAATCGCAGATATTGCTGAAAATTGTCTTCTTTCTCCTTGCATGCAAGGGATTGACCAAACCTTCCTTCTCGGCTCAGCGTAGTTGGACTTATCTTGGATTTTTATGCCACATGGGTAGGGATGTGATTTGCCTTGAGAAGCATGGGCAAAAACGTCATTTCATCCGTATAATATGTGGAGCTTAAGATCCACGTCCCTTATAGTTGTACATGTCTAGCTAGCTCGATCACATCCACATTCTTCCTTCCTGTTAGTCTAAGGTCGTGTCCCACCCAATTTCAGCTTCTTTCTCGTTTCGATCCCCACCGCGTTTTCCCTCTTTGCTATAACAATCAAGTGTTAAGCTTTTGATACCTTCAAAATCGATCTCTCCCTCTCTTTCTCAATGACAGATAATAACAATTCTCTCTGCATTATAGAAGCAATGGAACGCCTCTGGTTTCACCAAATCGTTCTTTCCTCACAAGAAAGCACAACACCAGTTTCTCCCAAAACTGTCGAACCTCTTTCGTCAACATCAGAATTTCTGTCTTTCCCATCGTCTTCTGATTCCATTCTCTCTCTGCCTCCTCCACCAGATGACGAGAGTTCAACACAGGAGTCGCCCAAAAAACATAGCTCATCAGATTCAATCTCACCGTTTCTGCAGGTAAAGTTCAATCTTTCGAATACCATATAGAAGTTAGCACCTTTTACGGTTCAGATATATGGTTTCTTCGTTATGGGATTGACCCATGACCGTGTTTCTTTTGTTCTTCTTTTAACGTTCTTAATGTTAAAAGGGTGATTCAAATGATGAAGAAGGAAAGAAAGAAGACCACACTAGATTAATGAGTGTTTCGGGTAAAAGAGTTCGGTCACTATCATCTTCGCCATCAACACAAAACCAGAGGGGAAAATTAAGGAGACAAGCTAAAAAGAGGCTACAAAAGTCCATGAGCTGCAAGACACTGGGGGAATTAGAACTCGAAGAAGTGAAGGGTTTTATTGATCTGGGTTTCGTTTTCAAGAAAGAGAATATAAGCTCGCGAATGATGAGTGTAGTTCCGGGCTTGCAGAGACTGGCTATTCGCCCAAATGAACGGGGCAAACAAGTAATCGATGCCTCAGAAACAAGGGAAGATAATGATATGGAACCAAGGGAAAAGAAGAAAGAAATAAAGAGACCATATCTATCGGAGGCATGGCTGATAAAGAGACCAGATTCACCACTACTAAACATGAAGATTTCAAAGCTGCGTTCAAGTGCAGATATGAAAAGACTTCTAAGATTCTGGGCCAGAAGTGTGGCCTCAGAAATCCACCATGAATGAATGGTTTCTTTGGATCTTTGTATGTAAATACGCAGGGCAAACATTACTGAAGAGGTTGCATTATTGATGAACGTTAAGTCATGGTGACTGTAATAAAATAAGTGTAAGGCAGTCAAATTTGATGGAGCAATAAGACAAGGGGGCCGGGGGTGTAAATGCAACTTGTATTGTACTATGTTATTTTGTCTGGTGCAGAATAGAGGAGAAGGGCTAGTGAGCAGGGATGTGGGGATGAAAGAGGAAATGGTAGGAAATAAGGGAAAAGGGAGGGGTAAATGGGTAATAATAGAAGAGGATGAACTTGGAGCAATGAGGAACAGGGTGGGCCTTGAACGACAACCAACGAGGTATTGCCTCATGAGATTTTGTCTGGGAGCAAGGTTGCGTATCATGATTCCCTACGTGTGATTTGTGATGCAAGTGAGCGTTTCATTTGTTGGCAAATGTATGGAATCTCAATCATTTTGCATTGCCCCTCCTTCCTCTTTCCTCTTTGCTATTTGCATGCCCCTACCTTCCTTCTAATAAATATAAAATAATATACTACCCTCACTAGTAATTACAAAACCTAATTGACTTTTTTAAGAAGATTTAGAAAGTTAAATAAATTATTTAATCATTTTATATGTTGTGTATCTTTAGATCATATATTAGTTTATTACCAAACTAATTAAATCGAAGAAAAAAATACTTCAATATAATTTAATTAAACTTCCTTAATCTCTTCAAAAAAATCAACGTTTGAACGCACTCGGCCTTGTCCACTCTTTCAACTAAGTATCCCGCTCTTCCCTTGGGTCTTATAATTAGGACCGGATGGAGTAAAATAGAGAGAAAATAGGAAATGAAATGGGATGATTTTATTTACTAAGAAGACACCTATATATAGACAAATATGTTACAGATTAAATCATAAGATAATAACTCACTACTAAAATAAATATGAATGATTAACATAAATTAACGGAACTACATAACGTTCTTGAAAGTGGGAAGAGAAAATCAAGTCAAAATAAATAAACACAGGGTAAGGAATTTCAAAATTTAAACTGGATATATTTTAGGTGACCAATTAAAATTAGCACCAAGAGTCCAAGACAACCGCGTGGCATCATTTGAATTTTTCCAACAATCCTTCCCTAAAACAAATGTTTGCAAACATTAAATTTAAGAGTATAAGGATTTGAGTTAAGCACTCCCTTGAACAAAATCTTCCATATAACATACTCCAAACATTTGTCTAAGCTTTATGAACAGAGTTTGCTAGAGCGGTATAGTCATAATGTCATTCACTTGATCTTCACTTTTGCAAAATACCAAATCAATAACACTATCATTACAAAGGTCGCGCAGAAAATAATATCCCACATCCATATGTTTGCTTCGTCCATGCAAAGATGGATTTTTGGAAATTTTAATTGGTGAAACATTGCCATAATAAATTGTTGTTACACCTTTTTCTTGATTTTGAAGTGTTTTAAGCAATCTTCTTAACCATATAGCTTGAAAAGAACAGGCAATAGCATCTATAAATTCAGCTTCTGCAATTAACAAAGTAACAATTAGTTGTTTCTTTGAAAACCAAGAAATAGCTCAATCACTCATCATAAGAATAAAGTCTGATGTGTGTGTTCTATCATCCACATCTCCAACAAAGAATAGTTTCCAAGATGGGACAATCAATTGCTTGAAACAAATAGTTCTTTGCCTTCATATCTTTCAGCTTCTACTCTTCTGTTTCCGATGGTTGTGCATTCACAGTGCAACTACACCCTTATTTACAACTTTCCAGTACTTCTTGGATCTCAAGAAGTTCTCCGTTAGCATGCTCTGATGATCATAATGACCATCAAAGTGTGGAATATATGGCTACACAAAGTTAGAATTTAAGAAGACATATTGCTTCAGCAAATAAAAACAACACGTAGATTAGAATTAATAAGAGGAAATAATATTACGCTTTATTTTTCTGAAAAAAAAATAGCAATCTTAGAAATGAACTAGGCTTTGATAGCATGATACCATCGATAAATATAAAATAATATAATAGAGAGAAAATAGGATAATGAAATCGAATTATTTTACTCACTAAAAGAGCCTATAAAGAGGCAAATACATTACAAATTAAATAATAATCCACTACTAAAATAAATAAGATACGATTAACACTAATTAATGAATTGCATAACATTCTTGAAAGTGAGGGGAGAATATCAAACCAAAATAAATAAAAATAGGATAATGAAATGTCAAAATTCAAACGAGAGATATTTTAGGTAACTGATTAAAGTGAGCACTAAGGCAACCATGTGACATCATCAGAATTTTTCCAACACCTTCATGTTTTTTAAGGGGAATTACGATAAGGTGTTGTGAAAGCATTTAATCACCCCGAAATTGGATAATAACTAAAAAGCGTTTAGCAAATACCACGGTTGGTTTTCTAGCCCAATTTCTTAATTGTAAGAAATATCAATGAAACTTCTTGCCTTTATTTATTCTTTTGGTTCGAATCCATTTTTTTTTTTTTTTTGGGATAAAAAAATGCTCACCATAGTTGGGGCATATTTTTGGGTTCAAAGGACGCCTATAAAGATATTTAAAGATTGTCCACCAACAATATTATCAAATCGATAAGATTTTAATCTAGGGTTAAGTATCAATTTTGTCTACATGAAGACGACTCAAGAGTAATTTTGCCCCAAGTTTTCTACGTAGAATGTTGCCCTTTAAGTCTCTAAATGTAGTAATATTGCCCCTTTGTTAATTACCCTATCGGTCAACCAACGTTTGGTATTTTTGGTCTACTTAAAAGTTATTTGTGTTGGGCGCTCTTGAGATAAAAATTTGTTGACCAAATTGCTCCTTAACCCTAATTATAAAACCGGGTTGACTTTTTTTTTGAAGAGAGGGTTAAGTATCAATTTTGCCCTCTTGAAGACACGCGTCCGCAGCAATTCTGCTCTCGAAGTTTTTCGGCGTAGCAATGTTGCCCGAAAGTCTCAAAACCTAAGAATGTTGCCCCTCCGTTACATGTTTCTAATGGTCAAACTTCCGGCGCAACATTACTACATCGAAAACTTCGTGAAAATTGCTTCCCTAATATTTTAAACAAAATTGGTACTCAGCTTTTTTTTTTCCTAAATATAAGGTACTTAACCCTTAAATCTACAGCCTCATGATTATTGGCCAACCCACTTACTGACTGGAATAAGTAACCTTTCTGGTATTTGTTGTTTTGGGTTGGCTTGATTTGGTGAATAAATGCGCTTCGTAAGGCCGTGCATTTAAAAAATGAAGAATGGCCCAAGCTATATCAACCTCAGTCCTGAGCTCGGTCACTCTTGTTCATCACTCCATACTTGGGCCCTACCTGGTTTCCCCAACAACTTTCTCGATATTGTTCTTTTTCTTTCTTTCTTTTTTGTCCCTGATAAGCACTTTTTTCAAGTCTTGGCGTGTCGTTTTAGTCCTAAAAAGAATTTCAATGTGTCGTTCTGGCCAAAAAAAAGAAACAAATACAGAATAAATATGTGAGCGGCACTGACACTGAAGCCGCCATCGCTCTTACAGGCATATTTCCATCCCGATTATTTCCTTCATTCACAATATCCCTTACGCTTCTAGACGTATCAAAATATTCTATTTCCCTTCTTACACTGTCCGTTTGAATATTAACGTAGTTTTATCATACTAGGATGCTACTACGTACATGCATCGGACGGGATGTTTAATTCGTTTCAATTGCCTTTTCCTTTAAAAATGTAGGGTGGACTAGTTACGTTGCTCTTAATAATCACTGATTACTTTAATTGCATATAATATATATATATATATATATATGGATAGGATGAGAATGACTTGATATACGCAATTAGTGATGGAGTCCGGATTTAAAGTTTATGGTTGCATAATTAGTTGTGGGGTTCGCTGCCCCCGAAATTTTTTTTAAAAAGAAAGTTTTAAATGTATTAAAAAAATAAAAGAATATAAACAATAAAAGAAAAAAAACTTTAACTTAACATAGAAAAATAATAATCAAGAGTCAACTAAACGATTACAAAAAGATTCTTCGATTCTTCATTCTTTAAAAATATTGCATTATATCTTCATCATCAATCTTATCAAACATATCATGTTCAACATAAGTGTGTCAAGAGTTCTCTAAGATTATGCAAGGTGAGTTTGAAATGTCTATGAAAAGCGAATTAAATTTCTTCTTAGGACTTCGAATTAAGCAAAAGAATAATGAAATATTTATTTCCCAAACCAAATATCTGCGAGAGCTTCTTAAGAAATATGAAATAGATCACTGCAACAAAGTTGATACCCCTATGAGCTCAACGACTTTTGTGAAAAAAAAAAAGTAAAAAAAGAAAAAGAAAAAAGAAAATGATTGCTTTTGATTCCGTGAGTTCAACATGACATGCGCATGCAAAAAAGGAAAGGATGATGCACCTGGGGATCGAACTTCGGGATTATAGGGTCGCCTTGTTATTGTTCTACCACAAAAACATTGACATTGGTGCTTCTATATGAGTTATTCCTTCAAAATATATATCTATTATAAAATTTTTGTGTCTGCACTTACAGACATATACACCAATGTGGCTCCGCCACTGTACGCAATTGCCTGCTATTGATTATAGGGTGAAGGAACAAAAATACACATAATTTTTTTCCCTGGAGCGCCAAAGACTATGACCTTTCAACCTAATAAAAATACACACGACGTTACGTTTTGGGAGCGCTTCAAGACCACAAATTGGTAGTTGGTTGGCCGTCGATTGGATGGAACGTTGACGTGGCGGCCGACACGCGTGGACGTTGACATGGACGCTGACGTGGAATAAAAATTCAAAAAATTAGAAAAAAATAAAATAATTAAAAATAATTTCAAAAAAATTAAAATAATTCGAAAAAAATTAAATAATTAGAAAATAATTCAAATAATTAGGAAAAAATTCAAATAATTAGAAATAAAATAAAATAAATTAGAAAAAAATTCAAAAAATGAGGAAAAAATTAAAATAATTAGGAAAAATTCAAATAATTAGAAAATTCAAATAATTAGCAAAAAAATTAAAATAATTACAAAAAAATCAAATAATTAGAAAAAAATTCAAATAATTAGAAAGAAATTAAAATACTCCGCCAGTGGGCCCCACCACCGCCGGCGGATCGATTCTTAGTAGCCACTCACTCAGCGGCGGCCGAATTAGTTGATTTTACTTATTTTTCCAAAATACCTTTATATAAATTTTGTACTTCAACTACCTTAATGATTTCACATAATCCCTCATTTATATCAATAGGCATCTTTTAGGAAGAAATTGACAAAAATTAGAATGTTGTATTATAATTAGGACCAAAACAAACTCTCAAATGTTGTCTTATAATTGGACCGGAGGGAGTATATAATAAATTGTAAAGATATTCAAAAGTGTCTTAAAATTTTGTTAGTTTCTTATTTTGGTCATTGTCATTTTAATTTTGTTAGTATATAATAACAACCGATTCTTCACGTCGGGTAGGGTGGCCGGTGGTGAGGCCCAATTGGGCGGGGTATTTTAATTTCTTTCTAATTATTTTAATTTTTTGAATTTTTTCTAATTATTTTAATTTTTTGCTAATTTTTTTAATTTTTTTGCTAATTATTTTAATTTTTTGCTAATTACTTAAAATTTTTCCTCATTTTTTGAAATTTTTTTCTAATTTTTTAAATTTTTTCGAATTATTTAAATTTTTTTGAAATTATTTTTAATTATTTTATTTTTTCCTAATTTTTTTTTAAATTTTTTCTTAGTTTTTTGAATTTTTTTATTCCACGTCGGGGTTCATACATATACGTCAATGCTCCATCCAATCTGACGGCCAACTAACTACTTGTAGTAGTCTTGGTGTTCCCAAAACGTAACGTCGTGTGTATTTTTTCTTTCCAACAGCGGTTGAAGGTCGTGGTCTTTGGCGGCTCACAAAGAAAAGGTTATGTATATTTTTACTCCTTCACCCTTGATTATAGCCACCTTTATCACGAGATTCGTATGGTATAATCATTAACAAAAAGGGGAAAAAAATCCATGAGCTTATACTCTCATGATATTTAGCTGAAATTCATTTATTTGACATATATGTATATATATTAAACAAAGCAGAAAAGAATAGGCAATGTCAATCCCATTTTTATAAATTTCGGTGTTGATTGGCTAGGATTGGTGCGTGAGGGGTAATTCAATCTTTATAAAATCTATTTCTTAACAATATACTTTTTGGGGCTTGCCGTCATTTCCATCTCATGAAAAACCAGGAAAAGGTATCTTATGATATAAGACCTGAGTTGCCACCTCATCCTTGCATCCCCACGGTTGTCTTTAGCGCTGCCACTGTTGAATGATCAATTTGTTTTTGTTTGGATTTACAAGAAGCAGTTTTCATAGGTTGGCATGACAAATACAGTTAATTGTAGGTGTCTTTGTCTCTACTTACAGAAGTTGGAGGTCACATATGTAACCGTTCTGTCCCCGTCGTAAATAAATTCTTTCACGAGAGAGGCCTAGAGTAACTTAAGCAGTTTTTCGATTATGATTCTGTAAGTATGTGAAAAGAGTATTATTGTGACTTATATGCATAAACATTTATAAACCCCTCAATCGCACTCAACTAAATATACTAAGACGCCAGTAAGGTAGTACTGTAAAGATTTTTTTTTTTTTTTTTTTTTTTTTTTTTTTTAAAAAAACTGCTTTTATCCATTTAATACTTAGAAGTAACAAATCCATCGTTTAATTCTGATTCATATTTTTTCATCTAATATGTCCATTATATCTTTATTCCTTACATGTTATGTGGTTAAAGCAATTTGATTTGGAGTCTTAACTAATCGGCTATCTTTCTCTTCTTTCCACTCATTTAAGCAATGGTTAAAAAATTACTTATTTTATCTTGTAAGAAATTTTGGACGTACTTAGAATTCGATTACCTCATTGAAGCACCCATACGAAACTGAAGTACCAATGTGGATCCTGATCATGTTACACAACAAATACATTATAGAGAGGAATAGAAGATAACTTTCTTATGAGAGAACCTTTTAAAGGGAGAAGAACAATATTCTTTGTTAATTATATTCTAACTAGTCTTCTCCCTTAATCCCACACCTTATATATATAGTGTACGTATGGTCACATGAGAATATATGTAACCCTTAAATGAACCGTATGTCAATAGATATATAACATTTAAAGCATAAAAGATATCTCTCTTTATAATCTGTGTCTTTCCATGATAGCCTCTCTTGAATTGTGTTTGGGCCTTAATCCACTAATGGTGGACTAGTATATTCCAACACATATGTATCAAAATAATCATTCTTTGATACTTGCTAGCTTTATTAAGGTAATATCAATAATTTGGACGAAGAGAAATATAATATCCCGTCAAGGAGGTTCAGTGTGCCCTATGTCAATCATAAGGGAGGCATAAAGCTCACCCATGTGTGTAGATGTGGGAAAACGGGCCGGCTGTTTATGGCCTCGGATATAAATAGATTGGCTAAGTTAGGCCCGACTCTCATAAAATGTCCTTATTTTGAATTTTAACCTATTTACTCAAGGGCTCAGGCTCGGCCCACGGGTTTCATGCACATTCAAAAAAAATTATTTTGTTTTCTTAAATAAATTAAATTAAAACACTAATTTTTTTTAATTTAAGACATATATTTTTAAGGAAAAATCTTAAAAAATATCACTTGAACTTCAAAATCTTAAAGAGGTGATTTTCTACTAAAACGAGTTGTCGGTTGCATTATTGTTGCTAATTTCATTAGTCTTGTGGGCAACATGATTTGAAATTCAAATGACATTTTTCTATCATTTTTCCAATTTTTAAAGTGTTAAATGTTTTATCTTTTTTTTTTATAAATAGAATAAGTGACAATTTGCCTTAAAACAAATTTCTTCACGAGATAGAAACTCCACTTTCTCATTTTTCTATTTGTTTACTTTACATCAATAAAAAATGATTCTTTCAAATTTCATAAGGAAAAATTTCATTGAGAAAATATTTAAGAACCAAATGAAATATTCTTAAAAAATTTAAGTAATATTTTGTAAGAAAATCAATTAGAAAACTTTTAACTAATTATAATGTCATCAATAAGCTTTTCTTATTTTTTTTAATGAGAATATAATCAATTTTTCCCTTTAAAACATTTAAATAACAATACTATATGATTTGGAAAACATTTTCAATTTTAAAAAAGTAAAACTCAACTTGTAATCAAATAAAAAAAAATTGGCAGGCTTAAACGGAGCCGGCCCGGTGCCTACAAGGTGACCGTTTAAGCCTATGGCCATATATAGTTAGCCTTTTTAGTCCCAACTCTTTTTGAATGTTATAAATCATTAGTCTGGCCATTGTCGGCCTAATTTTTTGGCTCTACATGTGTGTGGTAGCCTAATAAATAATACTTTTGTTTTTATTTATGAGTCATTTTAATATATTTCACTGGAATAAAAAAAAAAACGTTAAACCTAGTTAACTATACATTAAAATATAACAAATTTTTAATTTTACCTTTTATTTAACATACACCATACTTTTAAAGGATAAAATTTACATAACAACAGAATGAAATAACTAAGGATTCATATGTAAAATTTAATAATATGACCTACAAGTTTGACTAAAAAATACATTCTCACCCAACTTTATAAAAAGAGTAATACTATGTGTGTTGGGTTGGGTTTTTCGTCAAAATAAGGTTTTTTTAAAAAAAATTAGGGAATTAGTGCGGTTCGAAATAAATTAGGGATGTAATGCGATCATGGCGTTAGTTGACTCACGCCACTAATGGCGTGAGTCTACTACCGCCACTCTGCAAATTGCGAGCGGCGTGCATTACGGTGGCGTGCAAAAATGCACACCATTAATAATCGACACCCAAGGCGTCAATTGGTGTCAAATTTTTTATTTTTTTAAAATATAATTTTATAATTATAAATAATAGTTTTAATTTATAATTATGAAAATTAAAATATTCAAAATTTATTATAAATCTTACGATATAAGACTAATAAATAGTAAATTAATTAATTAGTGGATTTATTATAAATCATAAGATAGGTGCCTAATTATTTAACTAATTAATTAATTATTTCCTTACTAAGCTTATCCTAACTAAGTTTATCCTATCTATCCTAACTAAGCTTATTTTTAAGATAATTAATTAGTCACCTATCTTAAAAATAGATAGATGACTAATTAATTAATTAGTCAATTATCTTAAAAATAAGCTTAGTTAGGATAGATAGGATAAACTTAGTTAGGATAAGCTTAGTTAGGAAATAATTAATTAATTAGTTAAATAATTAGGCACCTATCTTATGATTTATAATAAATCCACTAATTAATTAATTTACTAATTATTAGTCTTATATCGTAAGATTTATAGTAAATTTTGAATATTTTAATTTTCATAATTATAAATTAAAACTATTATTTATAATTATAAAATTATATTTAAAAAAAAATTTGACACCAAGGCGTGACGCCTTGGGTGTCAGATTATTAATGGCATGCATTTTTGCACGCCACCAAGTGGTGGCGTGCAAAAATGCATGCCACTCTGCAATTTGCAGAGTGGCGGCGATAGACTCACGTCATTAGTGGCGTGAGTCAACCGACGTTATTGATCGTATTACATCCCTAATTTATTTCTGAACTGCACTAATTCCCTAATTTTTTTTTTAAAAAAACCTTATTTTAACGAAAAGCCTGTGTTGGGTTTGGTAAGGATGACGTCAAAGGCAGAGAATAGTGAACACCATTAATTGGTGGACGTTGCCTGCAATGTTCAAGTGAGGCCCCCCTTCTCATGGAACGTAACGCCAAAGCAAAATAGCAATATTCAAGTGAGGCCCCCTTCTCATGGAACGTACCTCCAAAGCAAAATAGTAACTCCTGTAAACACAAAATTTATAATACAATTCACACTATAAATGTTATTCTTTTTTATTTTAATTATATGACATATTTAATCGATTTTGTAAAGATTAAGAAAAGAAGTTAAATTAGTTAATTTTACTCATTTTCCTAAAGTATCTTTATATAAATTTAAAATGACATAAGTAAAAGTGAATCAATAACTCTTACCATATATTTTTCTAACATAAAATTTTCCTTCCCACACACTACCTAATTGAAATAATGATCTTGCTATACATGTGTGTGTAAATACATACATACATATATATATATATATATATATTACGTGTGTGTACATAAATCCACACACACACAGATGTAGTATGTATGTATATATATGTGTGTGTGTGTGTTTATATATGTACATATACACACACATATTTACTGACCGACACACAAACATATTTATACACACACATGTGTGTGTCTATATATATTTGTGTATAGACACACAAACACAAATATACATATATACACAGAAACACACATATACACGTGTGTGTGTAGATACACAAATATATACATATATAGAGACACACACACACACATACATATATACACAGAAACACACACACACACACACAACATACATACATACACACATATATGTATACACACACACACATATATATCTTTAAACGTTTCATTGATTGAAAAAGTCTACGCATCTACATACATATACTCATTAAAAACCAAACACACTAGAGAGAATAAAATATGCATATTTTAGAAAGAAATTGATAAAAATTAGAATGTTGTCTTATAATTAGGACCAAAACCAACCCCCAAATGTTGTCTTATAATTAAGACCAAAACCAACCCCTAAATGTTGTCTTATAATTAGGACGGGAGAGAGTATCTTATATTTAGAATTAAAGGTAGTAGCACATTTATGTGTTGTCTTGCCTGTTGGGGCGTACCCAACATGTTTTTTTTAAAAATATATATATATATATTTCTATTTTTCATCAAATGTTATTTTATATCTATCTCCATTTTTATTCTCATGCCTTGTATATCTAGCTGCCCAAGACAAGTCCCCCTCCCAAAAAAAAAATCGTATATATTAATATCTTCCTCAACGAAAAAGGCTCTCCATAGCCTAGTCACATAAACAGAAGGATCATGATTATGCTCCTTATATGTAATTCACTCTGTCATGTATATGCCGCTTTGGTGGGTCAAAATGGAAACACAATGTGACACTAGGTGTCATTACAAGAGCAGCAGATTAAAATGTAGATAGTTTACAACTTTACATTACATTCAAATACTTCAGATTTTAAATGCGATTTTTATTGGGTGAAGTTTAACATTTTATTTAAAAAGAATAATTAAAATAATATTTTTATTATAAAACAATGATTGTGCCATAAATTTTTTTTTAAAAAAAAAAACATATAATTTCTGGACTATTCTTGTTGCTAACAACATTACAAGTCACAAAGAGTACCTTGATTCAATACTGCCTCATAACTCGTTAACGTTAAGAGAGGTTATAAGTTACGAACTGATGATGCAATGAAATGTGAGCGTCAAAGGGGAAAAAATGGAATCTTTAACCATTTTTCTCTTCTTCCCTCATCAATCTAGTTATTGATTAGAAAAAAAAGAAAAAAATTATAATAAGTATTATATTGATTAGATAGACATCATTTCTTTCAACACGTAAAAAATATGACGTTATACTGCCAAGAGGCCAAAAGTCGTTGCCTCTGATCGTGCTTGTCTCTCATCACGTGCCCCATTCTAGTAGTTTCCTTCGCAGGGCTCACTTTTCTCCCCACACTTCTTGCTTTTGCGTTCTAATTAAAAGCTGTTTTGGCCAAATTATGTACACTTTTGAGCCAAATTATTTGTTTCCTTTTGGCCGTCGACGTGCATTAACGCCGGGCCCGATGGACATATGGTGGCACCACCCTCCTCGTCCCCGCTCGCTTCTTCAACTTTGTAATCTAACATGTTCTGATTTAAGAAGTATTCATAACTCATAAATATTATATTTAATTTATTTTATATACTATATCTACGATATATAATACATCATATAATCAAATAATTTATTTAATTTCTTAAAAGAAATAAACTAAGCCTTACTATTAAGAACCGTACTCTGGATGTAGTAGTTTCTTTTGCTTACAAGATATGGATTATGTAGCCGCTAAGACTTAATTTACTGGGGCGTGATGTTTACGCGTTCATACAACCCCGTGACGTGCGTCCTGATGCCTAGTATCTAAAAGGATGCTTTACACTTACCAAGTAAAAAAATATATATATATATTATAATAAAGATTTCTTTATCGCCGAAAATTTACCGTTGAGAGAGGACACGTGTCCCCATGATTATCCACCTGTCTTCCTCACTCTCTCATTCGGGATTCCATATCCCCCTCTCCGCCTCTCAGTCTTTGTTTCTTTGCTTCCCTTGGTTCTGTTCGAAGGCAAAGAATACTCTCTTCTTCATCTCCTTCTCTCTCTCTCTTTTCGCTCGTGAACTATTATCGTCACAGTATCGGCAATTCAACCACTCACCGCCACGGTTTCCCAATGGGATTTTACCAAAACTGAGCAATGTTGTTACTTCCCTGTCTATTCTCAACCATCATCTTTATCGCCTTTGCATTGTTTCTCTGCTTAACCAGCTGCGTCTTCTCAATCGTCGCCACTGAATTCGACTTTGGCACCTTAACTTTAAGCAGTCTCACGCTCCTCGGAGATGCTCACCTGGACAATGACAGTGTCAGGCTCACCAGAGACCTCGCCGTCCCCACCTCTGGTGCCGGCAGAGCTCTCTACTCTAAACCCGTCAGATTCAGGCGACCTGGCACTCACTCGCCGGCGAGTTTTAACACATTTTTCTCCTTTTCAATTACCAATCTGAATCCATCCTCCATTGGAGGGGGGCTCGCTTTTCTAATCACGCCGGATGCCGAGACCATCGGCGACGCCGGCGGCTTTCTTGGCCTCCTTAAAGGGGACGGCTCCTCATCGGGTTTTCTGGCGGTGGAATTTGACACTCTGATGGATGTAGAGTTCAAGGATATTAACGGGAATCATGTGGGTCTGGACCTGAATAGTATGGTTTCGACGCATGCTGGTGACTTGGATTCTGTTGGGATCGATCTAAAAAGTGGCGATCTCGTGAACGCATGGATCGAATTCAACGGCTCCACAAAGGGCTTTAACATCTGGGTTTCGTACTCAAATCTTAGACCAAAAGATCCCCTACTCTCATTCGATCTTGATCTGGATCAGTACGTTAATGACTTGATGTATGTGGGTTTCTCTGGCTCTACGCAGGGAAGTACAGAGGTCCACAGCTTACAGTGGTGGAGCTTCAGCTCTTCGCTCGATTCCAATTCTCCTTCTGGATCAGGTTCATTGGCTCCGCCGCCACCTCCGACTCTAAGTACGATGAACTCAACTGCCAGTTCCGTGAAGTCACCACCTCCTTCATTGGCTCCCGCAGTTTCAAATACTCAACCGGAGCATAGTAAATCGTCCTGCCAGAATGAGCTCTGTAAGCAAAATCCTGGAGCCGTTGCGGGGGTAGTGACGGCAGGAGCTTTCGCTTTAGCTTTACTCGCCGGCGCATTCATTTGGGTGTACTCTAAAAAGGTCAAACACGTTAAGAAGTCCGAGTCACTTGCCTCAGAAATCATCAAAATGCCTAAAGAATTTAGTTACAAGGAGATCAAATCAGCCACCAAGTGCTTCAATGCCAATAGAATAATTGGTCACGGCGCTTTTGGGACTGTGTATAAAGGAATACTGCCGGAGAACGGTGATGTCATTGCGGTGAAGAGATGCAGCCATAGCAGTCAAGGGAAGAACGAATTCTTATCTGAATTATCCATAATTGGGTCTCTCAGACATAGAAATCTTGTTCGTCTTCAAGGATGGTGCCACGAGAAAGGTGAAATCTTATTAGTCTATGACTTAATGCCCAATGGGAGTCTAGATAAAGCGTTATTCGAAGCCCGAACACCTCTACCATGGCCTCACAGGCATAAAATTTTGTTAGGCGTTGCCTCAGCCCTCGCTTATTTGCATCAAGAGTGCGAAAACCAGGTAATTCACAGAGACGTCAAGACAAGTAACATAATGTTAGACGAAGGCTTCAATGCCCGGTTGGGCGATTTTGGTTTAGCTCGCCAAACAGAACACGACAAGTCGCCGGATGCCACGGTGGCGGCGGGAACAATGGGTTATCTGGCACCGGAGTATCTCCTCACAGGCAGAGCCACAGAGAAAACTGACATATTTAGTTACGGTGCGGTGGTTCTTGAAGTGGCCTGTGGAAGAAGACCCATAGAGAAAGATACTACCGGTGCCGGTAAAGTAGGGGCAAGCAGTAACTTAGTAGAATGGGTATGGAGCTTGCACAGAGAAGGGAGGTTGCTAATGGCCGCGGATGCGAGGCTTTGCGGTGAGTTTGACGAAGCAGAAATGAGGAGGGTCCTATTAGTCGGGTTGGCTTGTTCTCAACCCGACCCGTTTAACAGGCCCACGATGAGGGCCGTGGTTCAGATGTTGGTGGGTGAAGCTGATGTCCCGACTGTTCCAAGGATGAAACCATCCACTAGTTACAGCACATCGCACCTCTTAATGAACCTGCAGGACAGCGTCTCTGACTGGAATGGCATGATCGCCGTCACTACCTCGTCGTCGTCAGAAAACAGCTTTAACGTAGGAGATGTCGTCTGACGCAAAATCACCGACCGGATCATTCCCTTTTTATCTGTTGACCCGTAGTGTGTGTGTATATAAATATATTCATTTATTCATGCTTGTAGGTAAAGTGCCACAACATAGTGTTTGGGGTACACTTTTTGAACATTAAAATGGGGAGGGTGGTGGACTGGTGGGGGCATTATAGACAGCTAGGAAAGAGTGTTACTTGTAATTGGTATTTACCGGTTTGGTTTTGTAGATGATCTAATAAGCAAAGCAACCCTGATGTGAAAAAAGGGGAAGAGTTTGAGTGGAAGTTTGGTTAAGTATGAGAGGAGGAAGGAGTAAGACTAGGACGGAGTTTTGAGTTTTCTCTGTCCATACATAGGAAGCATCACAGTGGTTGAGGATAGCTTATCCATGATATTGACGTTGGAAATTTTGTCTCTGATAATAACAATTCCATGTTGCAACGGATCATCATATCTGACGATGATAATTTTATTAAAGTGAACAAACCCAGTGGCGCGTGTAATTCGTGGGTAATATAATCTTAATTATATCCGACCAACGTCTCTCTGGAGCACCTTTGTTTTTTTCTTTTTGGCTTTCTGAGATGATATTTGGGAAAATGATGTTCAGGGCCCATATTACCCAAAAAATGCGAAAAAAGGCCCAAACATTCTGAAAATACAAAAAAAAGGCCCAAGGATTCTGACAATACGGGAAAAGGCCCTGAACATTTTACGAAGTTGTTAATGGGGCGGATCAAGTTGTTAGCGGGGGCTGATTTAGTTGTTAGATGGGGCGATTTAGTTGTTAAAATTTTTTATTTTTACAACTAAATCGCCCCATCTAACAACTAAATCGCCCCCGCTAACAACTCGATCGGCAATTTCAAGAATAACTTACCTTGGGCCTTTTTCAGAATTTCAGAATCTTGGGCCTTTTTTCGTATTTTCAGAATGTTTGGGCCTTTTTTCGTATTTTTTGGGTAATATGGGCCCTGAGCATCATTTTCCCATGATATTTTAGTGCGTCGGCTGGTGACATACAGCTTTCATTGACTTTTCACTTCGTAAAGCATCTTTGTTCCGTTTTATGTGTATGACATTTTTTTAAAAAAATATATATATTATGACATTGTTACAATGTAAGAGTGAAATAAAATTGAAGCAAAACCAGCGACAGGTTTTCTTGAGCTCTAAATGCCCCGCCCACTGTTTTACCAATGTGTGTCCGTATGAGTTGTTGGAAGATTTCAGCCCAATCCATACTTTAAAAGGTAGGGTAGTCCCCTAGAGGTCCAAAGCCTAAGGGCCTGTTTGGTTTAAAGAATTTAGAGGGAGGGAAAGGAACTTTGAGGAATGAAGGGAAGATTTGAAAGATGAGGGAAGATTGTATCAAAAAAAAAAAAAAAAAAAAAGATGAGGTAAGATGGTTTGAGTTGTTGGTTGGAAGAAAATGAAGGGGTGATAGTTGGTAAAAAATTAGGAAATGTCATTTTACCATCAAAAGAAATTAATTCAAAATAAAAAAGACAAATGTTTTTTCGCTAAAATATATATTTTTAAAAAATGTTCTTGTTAAGTTCCAACTCGTAGAAAAAAAAATTCGCCAAGTTTGAATTTCAAGGGTAAATCTATCCGAAAAAGTGAATAGTGACATGGAATTTGAAATCCCAAAATTTGGTGGGATCTCATCATCTCAAGTTCCCACATATGAGGGGAAGAGTGGTGGGCCCGGGAACTTAGGTTCCTGGACACTTGGTGCACCAAACGCGTTTTCGGGGAACTTTGTTAAGTTCCCATTCCCTCTCCCAAGTTCGCCAGAATCAAACGCCTAAAATAGTTTTTACCTCTCAAAAGCTATTGTTTTCCTACTTTTTTTTAGGATATTCTTTAAAATCACTTTTGTCATTTTTTCTTAAAACTAAAAAATTAATTAAAATGATTGATTTTATAAAATTGACATAACACCAATAGCTTTTCTGCCAAAGGGTGAAATATCTTTTCTATAAAAAAGAGGGGTAAAATATATTTAGTTATTTTTGCTTTGTATACGTTACCGTTAGGTTAAAATAAAACATTAATACAATAAATTTAATTTACCATATATTTAAAGAAATTATTGCAGCATTATAAGAATGCCATTAAATATAATATAATCCCTTGAAAATTGGCTCGTAAGTTTTTTTAAGACTATTGCCATTTAACTATAAAAAAGTTGTTAACAACTTAACTCTGAGAGAAAAGTAGTCAATGGACTTTCTCATTTTCAAATACAAATGACTAAAATAACTAAAATTTTAAAAGATGGTTGTTAATTTATTATACTCAAGTTGTCAATTTTCATAATGTGTCAAAGAAGTTCAAATTTATTTTCTAGATGATGAATCAACAACTTGCTTTAGCTTTTGGAACCTTTTTATAAGTACACCTATCTGGCTATCTTTATATTAGAAGTAGTCGAATATTATTAGATGCTAAATGTCAGCATACTTGATCAGAGATTTGAAGTTGATTTAAGAGGGTTTTATCTCTGAGGGGTAGCTCGCCCATTTCCCAGCTCTAAGTTTGTTCCCTTTTTTTAATTGAAATGGCTGATACTATTGGTCTGAGATTACATATGGGATCAAACCTGCAAGGCTGCAACCTCCCACTTATATAGGCTATTAGCAACTCTAATCTTATTCTTTCAATGAAAAAATATAATAAAGTAAAGTAAATTATTAATAATATGAATTTTTTTTTTTTTTTTTTTTTTTGTGACGCAGTTTTTCACAAATACGTGTTTGTCTTGCAGACTCTTTCTTTCTTTCTATCTTCTTTGTTTTTAATTTAATATTGTCTTGTTAATTAACACCATGTGGCTGGAGGACTACCCATAAGCGTTTTGAAGTGACTTAAAGGAAAATATATTTATGGATAAGGACTATAAAAACTGTAATTATTTAGAATGACCAAATATAAAAATATAAAATTAAAAATAATAAAATGTCCCTAACAAAATCTTCTGCATTACCTCCTACATTTTCTTCCACATTTTATTTATAAAAATAATACAAAATTCTAAGTTTCATTAAATTAAACAATTTTTTTTTCAATTTTAATTTTTTAAAAATTGAATATATATATTATATATAATTTATGAAAATTAAATTGCGTATTCTTCAATTTTATAATTTTTTAAAATTAACAAAAAATTAATTTAAAAAAATTATATAATTTTAATAAAATTCAAGGTCTTTTATAATTTATCATGTTAAACTAAGAAAGTTTGTATGATTTATTTTTGTTTTAAAAGTAATTTATGTGAGTTAAAAAATTCATGTAATGCTAATAAAATTAAAACATCCAATTAACCTATTATAACCTGAAAAATATAAAATAAGTTTAGTGTTTTTGTATAAAAATAATTTAATTGACATAAATTATTCTTATAATTAAAATCGGAAGCATTTTCGTTAGGGAGAATTATAATAAAGGACCCAAGAAAAATAACATTTATTAAGAATGACCATAAAAATGGTAATTATTTTGAAGGACAAAAAATTAAAACATTAATCTAAAGAGACTAAATTGCCCTTGGTTCTACAATTTTTACATAAAGGTGATAAATGAAAAAAAAACATTTTGGAACAATAATATATGGCAACCTTTTTTTGGAATGAAATATCTAATTAACCACAAAAGAAAAAAAAAAAAAACCTACAGGTCAATGTTTGCGATCTTTTTTTTTTTTTGAACAATAATATATGATAACCTTCCATTCCAAGAAAGAAAAGTGACGGGCCATGCGAATTGGCTTCGATGATTCAAAACAAAAGTTTGAAAAATATACAATACTAAAGGGCAAGGATTAATCAGATTTTAATGATTATAACAAGAACCGAACTAAAGGAAAACGAGATAAAAAAATTACCAGGAAGAAGAACTCGAAGATTATAGAACGTAAGGGAGGATGCCTGGGAGATCTTTGTGGATGAAAGAACCTACGATTTCTTTTTCATAGAGAGATAAAAAAGTTACCAATAGAGACTTTAACTTACATATTCCAGATTCTGATTTGATCTCTATTTATTATTTTCAATCAATCACTTCGATTGATTTAATTAGAGATAATATAGAAAATTTGACAAAGGACAATTTAGTCTCTTTATATTAATGTTTAAATTTTTTGTCCTTCAAAATAATTATCATTTTTATGGTCCTTCTAAATAAATATTATTTTTCTTAGGTCCTTTATTATAAGGGTCAAGGTGCAAATTTGCCAACCAACTATTACCCGAGGAGCGCTTAACACAAATAACTATTGAGGGGACCAAAATGACCAATCAACAATAAAAAAGTGAAAAAAAAAAAAAAAAAAACACAATTTGGAGTAGATTCGCCAACGAACTATTATCCCGTCATTTGTCTTGGTGTCTCCGTCTTCCATTGATCGTCACGGTGTCGACGACGTCGGCATTTCCAAAGCTTCTATTGTTCTTAGGTGTTCCACTCACCCTCTTGAACTCATCCAAGAGTAGTCCACGTGCGTTCGACCGCACGCACTCGCACCCCTGGTTCCATTCCTCCGATGCCACAAGCAAGAACCGCTTTGTCACAATGCCTCGCTCCTATGGGTCCCATCTCTCGTTGGTGTTTTCTTTTTCCAATAAGAAGGCTTTAACCGCTTTTTTCTAGCGTTTCCGCTACCGTCCTATATCAGTTTATATTTTAACTTAATTATTTGGTGTTTTTTAAAAAAAATAGTTATTTGATGTTTTTTTTTTTACGTTTTAATTGTTGATTGACCATTTTGGTCCCCTCAATAGTTATTTGTGTCAGACGCTCCTCGGATAATAGTTAGTTGGCAAATCTGCACCTTCACCCTTATTATTATAATTTTCCCTTTTCGTAAGTATTTTATTTTAATTTTCCCTTCAATCTTGTCTTGTTAATTAACTCCACGCGGGTGGAGGACCCCATAAGCGTTTTGGAGCGATATATAATCACGGCGTCATGCATCTACCCATTTTCTGGATTCTTCTCATTTTGCTGTGACAACCAGGTATCTCCCTAAGCGGTTGGATCTGTTAGATTTTGCGCGGCAGCCATGGCCGATGACTTTGATTTTGATGATAAAGTTCCTCCTTCTTTCGATCGCGTGGTACCAATCTCTTTCCTTCCTTCGTTTTTCATCCTTTTTCCCCCTTCACGATCGCACATCATATCATTTAGATCTGTAAATGACACGTTTAATTATGTAATTTTTTTGCGCCATAACTGTTTCGTGTCAATGAATCTATAATTTGGATGATCCAGTTGACATATCTAAGTTCATTTGCCGTAATGGTCATATGTATTTATTTTTATAATTTACGTCACCTACCTGCACCTAGAGTCCTTTTCTGCTAGGTTTTGAAATAGATCATGGCATGCATGAGAGTGGGCGTGTTCTTTGGAGCTCAGATCTTCGAATTCGCAATAGAGTTTGAAGGACGATTTTGTTTTTCTTGTGATGGCCAAAATGTGACATTTATTTTGATACAGACTGTTAGTTTTTAACATGAGAAAATATTTGTTTTCTTTCATTCAAGCATGTGCTTCTTGCCCATCTTCGAGAGAATTTTAGCGCGTTTCTTCATGTATTGAAGCAAAAAGGTTTTCTTGATTCGTTTGAATTATTTTGCTATGGAGTCAATATCAACTAGGAATGATGCCTTCATTTTTTTTAGCTGCGATATTGATTTAGGTATTCCTGTTCAAATTTTAAGGAACGAGCAGTGAGTATCTGTTAGTTTAGAATAATTGCCCTAACGATTTGATGGGCCATTTAAAGTTATAGGCATTTTAGTGTTGAGCTACGGTTTAAAATGTCTGTAGTCCACTTGGGATGTTGCATACAGTAGAATTCCTTTAATTCACTGTATTATCAATTAGTCTAATACTCTAATGCCAATATATTGGTTCGATGCTCACATGGTTTAGTTTATAGAGAAGTAGGGCCTGGCCATAATCATGTTCCGACAACAGATGTAGTTATAAGAAATGAACAAAAGTTCTTGTGTGTTGAAAATTACTATCGGAGTTTGGTAAGAAATTTCAGGAGAAACGTTTTCATATATAATTAGATTTAGGGATTGTTAGGCACAAAATTTGGAAAAAAGGATCCTGGAAATTACGCTCACAGGGTGAAACCTTTGCATTAAATGTCTTCCATCTCATTTTGATGGCATTTGCATGTTAATGAAGGCCGTGATTTTGTCCATTATTAATTTTTTAATCTTCAGTTCAGACATTTTTGTGCCATGTCATATTAAATTATCTTTCTCTTAATCATTCCCCCCCCCCCCCCCCAAAAAAAAAAAAAAAAAAAAAAAAAAAAAAAAAAAAAAAAAAAAAAAAAAAAAAAGAAAAGAAATGGAGGCCCCGCCTTGATCAAAACCATGGTTGATATGTTGTTCTGGCTATAAAGGTGTTCAAGAATTGTTAGTGGTGAATTAGTCGTCTATTCTTTTTATCTGTGTTCATCAATTTTGCAGTTTCTTCTTGTTGATTTCTTTCTTATGTGCTTTTCTATCATGTCGTTTAGGGAGACGTGATTAAGAATTCTGAAGCCAAAGGATTCAATCCAGGGTTGATAGTTCTCCTGGTTGTTGGTGGGCTGCTATTGACATTCCTCATTGGAAACTACGTTCTTTACTTGTATGCACAGAAAACCCTCCCTCCTAGAAAAAAGAAGCCAGTCTCAAAGAAGAAGATGAAGAGGGAGAGGCTGAAGCAAGGCGTTTCTGCACCTGGAGAGTAGAGATTTGGTATCCAGTGTAATGCTCTGTGTTGTTAATGTGTACTCTTGAAAAAATTTCTCCATCTATGGTCCTGAGTATGCTAATTTTATCCTGTCCATTCTGGTTTTTTAGTGAATTTAATATTGGCGACATAAACTAGTATTTGAGTAATTTAATGAAGCGAACAGTTTATCTCATCATTTTTTTGATGAGTTCGTGGGCTGGGACTACCGTCCTGCTCCATGTTTTGTTGCCTCTCTGATGGATAAAGTGCATATTAAGCATGTCAAACTGCTCAAGTATTTTGGATCTCTGCGTTGTGAGCTTTGTGATGCGTCTTTCCTGTTTACAGGATACTGTTAACCCTTCTTTCGGATATTGCTATCTGTATGACTTAAGAGAACCGTCATGCAAAATTTGCTTTGGCGAAGTCATCCTCAAGGGGATAGTTACGAGATTTTTGAATGTAGTGAAGAATTAAAAATTGGGACATTAGGAAGAAAGTAGGATGCAGGAAGGGATGAATGAATGGGTGGATAGCCTTTATTTTAGGACCCAGGTACTCTATTTTTGCGGCTGTGCTAATGGAAAATACTGCCCCTGATTCTCTAAATGTAGTACCTGGTTGGTAGTGCAAGCCGGAGGAGTATTCTTGTAACCAAGTTTTCTTATATGAATTGTGAGAATGTGCTAATCTTGTAGATAATGGGATGATCATGTTATGTTTCTATGAAGGAACAGAGTAATTGTTGATAATGGAAGTTCCTGATTCCTGTGTGGGTGGGGGTGCCTACTGTATCAGACGAGTGCGCCCAGGGGATATTGGAGGATCAACAGTTCTGCAGCTAGCTTGTCATATGCTGGCTTCTTTATGTTTGTCTGATCTGGCTAGAACTGTAGTCTAGCCTTGCTTTTAATCTCAAGCTTTGTCTCGCCATCACAGTTTAAAAAAAAAAAAAAAAGTTCCTGATGCCGCTACATATGATGGCTTTTAACGAGTTCAATTCAATCGACTGTAACTGCTTTATCCAATATTTACGAATCAAGACAAGGTAAAGACAGCGCAGTGCGTACAGACAGGCAAAATGGGGGATTTCCCGGACAACCTTAGACGAGAATTTCATCTCACATGGCCCAAATAGAAATATGCTCCAATACTGATTCTAACATAAATTTGTAATAGACAATTTATAGCTTCTTAATGTAATGATTTTAATCTTCTCTCTCATGGTTACAAGTTCACTTGCCTTTACTTCGATCGTTACTAGCCTCTCGAATACTCTTACTTGATATGAAGGAACAGGATACCGCAAAAGTCACATACTTACATCAGCCAACAGGAAATGCGTTTAACGGGTTTAGAATAGGTTGGAAGAGAGAAAAATAAGAGTGTCCATTTACGCTGGGAATATCCATTTACTCTCGCGTGCTGCTACATGGAGAAGTTGGACATAGAGATCATTTTGAAATTCTATTATGAGTGATGATGTCTGTTTTTTTTTTTTTTTTTTTTTTTTAAAAAAAAAAAAAAAAAAAAGTCAAAATGACGTTAAAAAACATAAGTTTACAAGTTATAAATATTCAGTGAACTAAAACGAGTTTCTAGAAAATTGTAAAAAACATATTGGAATGACCCTAATGTTGACAATAGAAAAATAAAAAAGTAAAGCTAAGATCTCCTGTCAAGTAATGTTAAGAATTGAATAAGGTTGTGGAGGAATTTGGAGGAAAGCTTTCCCAACCCAGTAAGTTGTTAATGGAGTCTTAAGATCCATCAGTAAGTCCTATATTATGAATCCAGAAAAGAGCAGCAGCACAATGACAATTGAGAAAAAAAAAAAAATCCCAGTGGTTGATTTCTTTTCCCACAAGAATTCCTTCATAGGGGATCCATTATGACTAATAGTTCCATGGCACAAGTGTTTTCTTGGTCTCCTGTACTTCTGAAAGAGAATACTCCACCATCATTTGTGTAAAGAAAGGCATGAAGCCACAATGGATTTTGGCATAGCAACCATTAAAGTGGAAGAAGTTGAGGAAGCTAGATCCTGAGTCCTGAGTCAGATTTTCTTTGTGCCTCAGATGTGCTGATTTACTTTCCATGTTCATTTCACTGTTTTTTTTTTTTTTTTTTTTTTTGCTCAGACATTTCACTGTTTTCATATCTACGAAAAGGGTCCTAAATGTAGCCAGAAGATTTGCCGAGGAAACAAAATAATAGAGCCTTGGTCTGCTTAACTTTGATTTAATTTCTCCTTTGTAATTTAGCGGCGGCCTTGTTATTTTGACGATAGCAACATGGTGCTGTTATTTTCCAACAGCAGTGAATCCAAATCCCCCTCAGCTCAAAGCGATTTCGAATATTCATTTCTTCCAACCTACTATGGAAATCCCCAGAAATATGAAGAAATAAAAGGGTTTCCAGTCACACCATGTGATTTAAAAAAAGTAGAATTGTATATCAAATTATCAATCATATATTCAACGCGTTTCCGATCTCAAAATACAGAAAAACTTAAAAGAAAAAAAAGTGTCTCAGGTGTTACACAATCAAGACACTATCTAAGTAAAAGACATCTATGTTGATATTGAGACCATATCCGACTTCAAATTCCGGGGAAGAACACAGAAACATAAGAGACGAACATAACAGAGGGAAGATGAGGAAGAAAAATGATGTCAAGCCCCACGTCCCATGGCCTGCTCTGCAAAGTCACGCGGCTCTTCATCCATCACCAAGCTTCCGCAGCACTATTCTTTCCACCAATCCCACATATGTTGATAGGACAAGTTACTTCATAACAGAATATTGATACATTGAATACTGACAAACCCATCTTAGAATTGTAAATTTGAAATTGTTACATATGAAGTTATCAAACATGAATTTTAACGTAGCACTTCAGTGATAGCACTTTGAATACTAGTTAGAAAAGCAGGGCAAGCCCAAAACGCATGGGAAATTGAAAATGCTTGGATTTGGTGAAGAAGAAGGATAAGGTAAAACTGTAAAAGATACCAAGACAGGAGATCAACTGAATATGTTTGGAAGCGACCCGCGTCCAATTGCATGTAACCGATTTTCTTCCCCTCCATTGGCCAAATTTAATTCACCCGCCTCTTTTACTTTTCTTTTTTTAAAAGAAATTAAAAGTACTCCACAGTTTGTAATAACGTGGGTGGATCCTTGTTAGGGGACAGTGCTATTCATTTAGCAACGGAAAAAAAGACTATATTTTTTTGTGATAAGATCCTTTTCAAAACACGATTAATTATTTTCTCCTTTATTTATATATAGTTTGTCGGTGCTGAACTTACGTCTTGCATTGGGTTAAAACAAGTGTTTACAACTTGCATGACACAGGCAACAGCATACAGAAATAACTGCTCTGAGAGAAACAGCAAGAAGCTATATATTATATTACCACCATTTACCAGTACATTGGAGAAAGCTAACAGTAACATCAAAAGATAGATATCCCTTTCATATACCCAAAGACCCCAAGAAAAAATCTACATACTATCTAAGATGCATCATGATCATTATGCCTTCTCTTGCATATAATATATATATATATATATATATATTTCAGTACAAAGTACAAACGCAAACTTGGCATTTACTTTCATTTTCCCCCTCCCTTATTTGTAGCTGATAAACCTTCCTCTTAACATGTTATTAACCTGTCAAAGATTACTTGGACGACGCACACTGCAGCTCACTAATGAAGCTTCTTCGTCTTGTGATTTTTTTCACCTGCAGGAAAAGAAACGGATTAACACTGCAGAGAGAAAACAAGATCCTTTTCTAAGGACGTCTTCTGATACAAATCCAGGACTGTTCTAAGATCATACAATATATGCATGAAGAAAATATAATGGATATAGAGATGAAAGACTAGCCTTGAATGGAGGGGGAAGAGTGGGAATGATGGGGTGGAGGAATAATATTGGAGGAGTGAGTCTCGGGGCCTCTGTAATCAATCTCATACGACGCCGTCTCTTCTGAATCTGAATCCAGTGATCTCCCTATATATTAGGCACAACAAGTTCTAATGAGAAACCCACCACCACAACAAACAAACATATATAACAGAGAGAAAATAAGAAGCAAACCTGCTGAGAAACAGGGGAGAGAAAGAAGGAGAAAGAGGAAGAAAGCAGACCTGAGCTCCATACCCAATTGAATTGTGGTGAGCCGATATTGATATGACTTATATTAATGAGTTGGGGAAGCATGAAAGGGTGGCCTTCCACGCACACATGTACAGCACCAAGTGGTGCAGATGGGGTTTGGTTGTAATAACATGCCTGACCCCACACTTACTATCATCTATGACTGTGACTGGGCCCTACTAGCCTCTGCATGTGCCTCTAACTCACTACGAAACTGCCCTCCTCACACTCATGTCTTTTACTTTTCCTCCAATCACATGGGTTCATTCATTTTTGTATTATTACCAAGGTTACGTTGTGGGTTAGTTTCAGACGAAAACCGAGTAACACACACATACATATGCGAGGGGTGGTCCGATGTATCTTTAGCCATGAAGGCATGTTGCAAGCAACCCCCTTTATAATTGAGTGAGTGCAAATAATGTACTGATCAATCGTCTCTGAGACCCCTAGAGCATAGGCATATGCTACTATTTCGCTAGCAATTGCTTATATGCCTCCAAAATGAGTCAGAACAACCACCAAAAGTTTTTAGACCCTGAGCATTCATTCATGATGACGCCCACCCCCCTAAAGTCTCCACCTCTACTCAACTACTATTCAATATCAAATATTTCCAATGCCTAAATGACATCTCTTTACAAGTTGATAACACCATTCACTTCACTCGCATGTGTTTACTATTTTTTGGGTACAGGGTTAGTGGTCGGCCATTTCACCTTCAATAATACAGTCTCCTATCAACTACTGACCGGGAAAAAAAAAAATACTTCCTTCGGTTATAAATATAAGATTAAGAGTTTGTAATGTAAATTATACTACAAACTTAATCATATATTTAGGACATGAGGTAGCTCATTGGGCTCCAAGCGAATGATCAAATTAGGTCTAGCACATTTTACTCCTGGCCCCTTTTGTCTGCTGCCCTTCAATCCAAAGGACAAGTAATTTGAATAATGCTCCCACCTATTTTTAAATATAATATATATTTATTTAATTTAATTAGATTAAGGAAGTTAGTTGTATTAGTTAATATGACATGTTTTTTTTAAAATTTCCTAGCCATGATATTCCTCGATTCCTCTACTATTCTTGATTATTAATAAGAGAGTATCAATAATGTTAACTTAGAAAAAGATTGACAAATATCATAATTACGTCTTATATTTAGGATCAAGATCAACAGAGGGAATATATATACAAGGACCAGTAATTGAATAATATATGCACATACACACATATATACTATTTGTGATTTTTTTTTTATAAGGAATCACTATTAAAATTATGCAATTCAAAATGTTAGTTAAAAGCAATAAATGTGAAAGATATATACCCCCTATTGTCCACAATACATGGCGCTAATAGGAAAATTGTTTGGTTCAAAATAGAAGTCATTTGTATGATAATTAATGCTCATTTTTTAGACTTGTCCTTGTAATTAATGTTCATTTCTAATTTTGCTGATTCTTAAAATTTTCAAACAAGTTTTCTAATAAGGGTAAAAGTGAAAAAAAAAAAGTTTATCACATATTTAATGATCTAATTGTCAGTTCTTATTTCTCATGAATTAATTAAAATATTCTATATTATAGATAGGAGAGAGTACTCTATTTTCCAGTTATATCATTGTTTAGAAAGATATTGAACGGGAGATAATGAATAAAAACTTATTAAAGATAGACAATAAGTAACATACATTTGATGAGGTCAAAATAAAAAAAAAAGTTTAAATTTTAAACAAAAATGGTTTGTTACTTATATTTAGAACCATCCTCTAAGCGAGATGATCCCTTATAAAAACAATTGGTGAGTGTACATATATAGTACAATGTTGGGTTGTTCATTCTTTGATTTATTGAATGCACCGGGTATGAAATGGAGTGTTTGATGAACAAAACCACAACTAGTCTAGTGAAATAATTGTGTAAATGTTCTTTTGACTTTTATAATTATGAGATGTGACAGCGCAAATTAAGCGTAAAAGTTACAAGTGAAAGGAGGGTGAAAACAAAACATAAGTTCATCACACTCAAGAATTGAGGGATCCACTTTACTACTCATCTAAAGGATAAGGATAAGGATAAGTTGGAGAAGTTGTTTTTTTTTTTTTTTTTTTTCATTTTTAAAAATAATTTATTTTGATTGTAAAAAATTTAAAAAGAATATAATCTCTCAACTAATATATTTTTTAAAAATTTTTTTAAAAAATTGACAGTATGGAAGAAAAAAAACTTCCCCTACTTAACTGGGTCCAGCATCAAGTGATTGGTTGATTCCAATTGATGCATATGGTGGATATATGAGAGAGCAAAGGAGATTTTGAAAAGGGAGAAGGAGATGGACAATAACTGGACCACTAACCCTTTGTCACACCAACTTGTAATTATCAATTTTGCTGTCACATTATAAATGCATCGTCACTCTCAGTGTCACATGCCATTAACTCTTCCACAATCACCCCCTTCTCTCACATGCATTTTTAACCACAATGGACCAGGGAATATGGTACCCGCATGCATTAATTATCACTGCTTCTTTTATTTTTTGCCGCTGTAGCAATTTTTATACAATCCAATATCAGAAACCCCAATAAGTACGTCATTCATTTGCCCTCCTGACTATAATTTGTTTGACCGTTCTCTCTTTTTATAATCTGTTATGGTTTCTTAAATCTTTCAAGCACATTGTTGAATCCCAAGAACAATATATAATTAATCGTAAATGAAATTTGACCTAAACTTATAATAAGCTGATAACTGGTAGTACTAATTATTGGACAAAGGTTATGCCAAACATGCATTGAATATTAACTAAAATGCAATTTATCCAATATATATATATATATATATTTAACTAACAAGCAACACACCTGAGGTCACGGAAGATTAAAAGCGGTTCGCCTCAGAGTCACAAACGTAATAATAATCATACAATAAAGTAACTTTGTTAGCAGTCCCAGTTTGCTGCACCGATGGGGAAAACTGGTCAGAGTATCCAAAGGGTTCCATGACATGAACTAACAGACAAACCCATCCCCAAGATTAATACAGATAAAAAGCAAAACCAGAGATCAGTAAGTGACCTCCTTTATTTTCGTAACATCGTCTTATTTCCTTCTCTACAGACACATTCAAGTACGCTTACCTCCATACTCCTCACTGACACAGTTTATGATATGAATTCACAATCACTACAACAGCTCTGTGTTTTTTACTTTTCTTTTTCTGTACTCCCAATATAATTAACCCCTTTCATGTCACTCATAGAGAGCTATGGAGATTCTATCGTACAGCTCCAGATGTCTAGACAATGACTGTATCAAGGGAAGGCTTCTTTTTATAACTGTTATGTACTCATCTACAGCTAGAGATCACCATGGGAAATTAAATGAACATGTTATTATATGCAGAGTTAATATGGAGATTGGAATTGGTTAAAATCACAAATAATGTGGCGAGCATGAATCAGCCAAACCCATCCTTCTCTTTTTCCAGAAATTGAACTCAGGATCAAGTTTCTGAGCGGTTCTTGCCGGCTCCGATTTGCACCTTGTGAGTATGAGAGGACGTGCAGAGTCTCCGCCTCCATCCTCTCTCTTCAAGTCTCGAGCGTTTTCGGATTTGATAATTCTCTCTTTGATTGAATCTTCAAGCTCTTTAAAAAACTCAGGCTCTTCCTCCTATCTTCTGCATCTGAAACTGACTCCACCTGGCGGATAGCTTTTTTCTCGTGCTCAGCCTGTTGTCCGTTTTGCAGCTCTGTTTTCAGCCCCTCCTCTGTTTCTTCACAATTTAACGACGAACCCCAGAACCTTGAAGCCAAAGATGAAGATCTGTACGGAGCGGATCTACATCTGGTCAATAACAAGGCGTTTTTGGGCGGCGTAGTCGGCATATCAGTAACTTCCTCATTCGCAAACGTATTCAAATTCGCATTACTTTGTCCTCGGAATCCTTCTTCCTCTGATTCGTAATCTACATGCCGCGTCGTCGTCTCTTCATCATACCTCTCCCTGAGATTCAATTGACTTGCTGCTGAATCTTGTCTGACCTTAGTTCTTTTGCTTCGAAAATTAAATATGGGAAAGAAGCCGCAATTAGGCCAAAGGGACCTGTAGTGGAAGCGGCAGTGGCAGGAGCTGCTTGGCCTGATTTTGGCGGCGAAACGGCGGCAAAAGAGACCATGCCGGAGCCACCAGCAGCGGCGGCTGCATCTGGTGGGACTTGAGTCGCCGTTGTGTCGATTCCGTTTAGCGGCGGCATCGTGATGATGTTTGGAGGAGCGTCGAACTCGGACTTGGCCCATGCAGGTGACCTTAGGGGAAGAAGGTTCTTGAGAATCAATGGCGGTGTTCTTCTTCCTGACAAACATGGGGCTAGACCGCGACCTACCTCGGCTCCGGCTGGCGACGTTGGTTCGCAAGAACCGCATCAAAGGAGGAGGGAACTTATCGGTCCGACCGGGACTGGCAATGGGTTTGGAAGAGGGCTTGATATTCATGGTGGCTGTATGGGGCAACTGAAGAAAGGTGTGTTTTTGGGAGGGAAGAGAGGTAACTAAGGAAGAGGGTGGTGGGCAGTGGAAGGCATACGAAGAAGAAGAAGATAATGGTGGTGGTGAGATGTGGAGGAGGGAAGTTATGACGTAATTGTTTTTGGGAAGAAGCTTCTGCAAACATTTGATGGGAAGCAGTTATGGGTAGGGCAGAGCATTCGGTTGTTCGGTGCGGTTTTCGGTGAAAACCGAAAAAACCGAAAAACCGAAATACACAGATTTTCACCACCGAACCGAAACCGAAATGGCTGAAAAACCGAAACCGAATTAACCGACATATTTCGGTTCGATTTCACGGTTAATTCGGTTTTAAGAGCAACCTGCAAATTAAAACAAGAATAAGCCCAGTTTTGCAGATCGAACAAGAATAAGACCAGTTTTGCAGATGAATGAAAGGCAGATCGTTCGAGCAGAAAAAAAATGAAGAGCCAGACAGATTAATGAAGAGGCAGATCGTTCGAGCAGAAAAAAAAAAAGAAGAGCCAGGTCGGCAGATCGCAGTTGCAGTCTTGATCGTCCACTGTTCCTCTTAGCCAAAATCGTCGGCGGCTGCTCTCGTTCTGCCAGCAGTGGTCGAGGATCGACGAGAGACAAGACTGACGGCCGATTCAACGGTGGAACGGCACAATCTACTCCCAGAGGTCCAGATCGACGACCGCCACGAACGACGGCAGAAGCCCACGCTCTATCAGTCGAAGAATAGCGAGACCGACCACCGAAGATCGATTTGGGAGTGACGGAGGCTACTTCAGACGGTGGCTACGGAGGTGACTTCAGGCGGTGGCTACGGAGGCGGCTTCAGACTTCAGACAGCAGCGATTTCAGACTTCAGCATGCAGTCACCGAGAGCTTGAGGGAGGAATGAGGGATACAATGAATAATTGAATATGATGAGGTTAGAGTTAGAGGTTGGGTTAGGGTTTTCAGTTTTCACGGGTAAATCATAAATGGGCAATGGCAATTGGCAAGGGCGTGAGGGACTAGGGTTTCAATGAGGGATTGTGTTGGTTTAATTAGGTTGGGCTTCAGAGCAAAAAAAAAGAAAAGAAAAAGAATTGGGCTGGGCGGTTGGGTATTCAATTGAGTTGGGCTGAGGGACTCATGTCATGTGGGCTGATGCTTGAATATTATATACATATACCATTAATTTCGGTTTTTCGGTTAAAACCGAAATAAATCTACAAACACCGAACCGAAAACCGAAAACCGAAATAAACCAAATTAAAAACCGAAACCGAAACCGAAAACCGAAATAACCGAACCGAAAAAACCGAACACCGAATTAGTCGGTTCGGTTTTCGGTTCCAGTTTTGATTTGCTCACCCCTAGTTATGGAGTCTCTTATTTAGTTATTTTTATTTCGCCGTTGCACGTACGGGTGCTTGCTCCCCTCTATATCTATATTTCCCCTTTGTTCGTTTCTCTTCGCTTTTACCCTCCTCTCTCTCATCCTCTGCTTTTTTATCCTGTTATTTAACCACGTATATATCCTCTTTTAGCTTCTTTCCAAAATTTTGATTATTTTTTAAGGGATATTGTCATTACTACATTTTCACCATTAGATCAGAATCTTAATAAGAGAGAGAAATAATAAAGGTTGATAAGATTCTAATCTAACGATGAAAAAGTGGTAGTAACTTAGTAGTGACAATATCCTATCCTATTTTATAATTCATATATTTATTACTTCTGTTAATTCAGTTCAAATTAGCATCTCCTCGCATGAGTGATTTAATTAGGTTTTATGTTTGGCCTGAAAACTTTTCGAACAGTAGAAATAGAATAAAAATAGACATTTTAGTTCATATGTACCATAGGGCTTTAGAACTCAATATCATTATCACTCGAGATGGTCAGATAAATCCTCAAAATTTGCATGGGTCTCCTATATTATGTGCATAGATGGGTAGATTTTATCAATACTCAGTTTAATGTAAGAAGTCATGAAAAATTTCGTGAGGTCACCCTAATTATATGCAAGAAAATTCCTTTGCAAGATAGGAATATGATTTAATTTAGCTAAAATATTGAAATTAGACTGAATATTTTATTAAGACACTAGTTTAAAAGTCAGTGGATCAATCCAAATTAAATTAGAATCTCCTTCTTATGAGATAAGATACTTTATCACCAATCAATAACTTTCCACATCACATCTGGGTTTTAATACAAAGAAGAAGGTAGAAGGATTGAATGATTGAAAATAGGCGAGGCCGTTCGTTTGTGATTGATTGATGGGGGTTTGAAATGCGAGGTCATCCCCAATATTACTGTTCACCGTACAAACTGCATCTCAATCAATCAACGTTACTGCTACTATTTCCTCTCCGCCTATTTTTTACTCTCTCTGTTTTTAATTCCTTCAAAGATTAAATAATAATATTTGAACTTGAGTGTCAGATGTTGCCGGGCAATGCTAAATCCTTGCTGATCACAAGTTGTTAAGGGTTGCTTAACCTTTTACCCAAGAATTGATGATTCCCAGCAGAGAAATCATGTCAGGGTCCCAACGTCAGATCAAAATGGTTGACTTCGTGCAAATGCAAATCACGTTTATTTGGAGGTTTGTGAAGGTTTTTTTCACAACTTCCACAAGACAAATACCAACATGAGCATCACCCAGAAAAGTTGAGCTAACAGCCCTGGCCATGGGCTCCAACTTTAGAGTCCCCTGCAGCTTTTCCTCCAACTCTTCCAGTATATTTGGTGAACTTCAAATAATGGAAAGAAACAAAATATGCCAAAAATAAGACTATTTTTAACGAGAGAAATATCATTTCACATGTTTCCCTGAGAAAATCATTTAAATAAGCTTACATGTGTGATAACGTGATTTTCCAAAATGTTATCAAACACAATATTACAACAATTCCTCAAAAGTAAAGCAAAGGCCATATTTTTTTTTTTTTTTTTTTTTTGGATATAAAAGAAGGCTAAAAGCCTAAATTAAAGAGTAAATTACATAATAGGGGAAATTAATCCCAAGCACTCTTGGTTAACCCAAGAACTCAAATAAAAAGGACACTCCTCAAGAATAGAGGATTTGGAAAAACCCACTTTAGCCAAAGCATCGGCAATCCTATTACACTCACGCTTAATACACTTGACTTGCACGTGCCAACTCTTGCCCAGCAGATCACGAATTTTAATCAGTTGGAGGCTTCCTGTATCATGGTTTAGATTCAGAATCAGAGTTAATACTTCCTCAGCATCAGATTCTACACAAATTTTATTCAGTCCCATATCCCAAGCTAGCTGGAGGCCTTCAAGCAAACCCCATTCCTCAGCCAGATTAGCCTGACAGATCCCAATTTGCTTTGAGAAGCCAATTAACCATTTGCCATTCCAATCTCTAATTACTCCCCCACACCCCCCTTTAGAGGAGTTTAAGTTCATTGCCCCATCTGTATTAAGCTTGTACCAACCGACAGGGGGTCTAGTCCATCTTTAACACTCCGGAATATTTCCACCACGCAGGGAACTCATCGGCTCAGGAGCAGCAACATAGCGATGCCAAATCAGGGAAATAACGGACTCGGATACCTTGGTCTAGCAAAATTATTCTGAAATATAGAGCAATTTCTCCATTCCCATAATTTCCATATTGAGACACCAAATATTAGGTTCCAATTGCTGTTTTCTTCCATACCTAGTTTACCATTCAGATTCATGGTCAACCAATTCAAGAGATTAGAAGAGAAAAAGTCAGTGAGATACCTGTGGTGTACCATTTTCAGCCACATATTCCTGGCATGAGAGCAATCCCTGAGGATGTGAAGGATATCCTCAGGCTCGGAATTGCATGATGTGCATACAGCTGAAACAGAGCCCCAAGTGCTTCTCCATACATTGGTAGGGAGTTTGTTCAAGGCGACCTTCCATAGAAAAAGCCTAATCCGTTCAATGCCTCCCCATTTCCAAACAGATTTGAAAACAGACCCTCGTTGTAGTGATTGGTTGCTTTCAAGCATAAGGTAGGCACTCTTGATTGAAAAACACCCATCAACAGCCATTCCCCAGATCAGTAAATCATTCCCAGCATTAATCCTTGGAGGCAAGATAGCAGCAAGGCAGGACAGCCCCTCAGCATTAATAACATTGGACAGATTAGCGGTATCCCAGAAACCACCCCTTGCCCAGTCACCTACAACCGTATCCTCCTCCTCCAGTGAGATAGGTCTCAAGCATAAATTCCTCAGACAAATACCAGGCCCCAACCAACAATCATTGAAAAAGTTCACAGTCTAGCCGTCCCTCACTTGCCACTTAGCACCTTGCTCCACAATTTCACTTTGAGAACAAATAAACTTCCAAAGTCTCGAATCTCCTGTTTTGGAATTTAGGAGAGTCTCGCCATGACGGAGCATATATTTATTAGTAAGGACCTCAGTCCATAGTCCTTGATGGCCGATTACCAGCTTCCAAGCTAAATTTGCCCCACAAGCTCGATTCATTGAAACAAGTCTCCTGAATCCTAGCCCCCCATATTCTTTAGGCTTGGTGATTTGATCCCATCCGATAGCATGAAAGCGCCTAGAGGATTCATCGTGACCCCAAATAAAATTTCTCTGTAATCTCTCGACCTCCAAACAAACACTCATTGGTAATTTAGCCACTTGCATAGGGTATAACGGTACAGCACTAATCACTGATTTGGCTAAAGTAATTCGTCCCGCCATAGACAGACAATTGGCTTTCCATGTCCCCATTTTTGATCTCACACGGTCAATAACATATTGAAAATCCTCCTTCCCCCTTCTAGATCTTGACAAAGGGAACCCCAAATATTTTCCAATGTGGCAGGAGATCGACATTTGAGATATATCCTTGATTCTCATTTTAGTACTCAAAGGAACACGAGGGGAAAAAATAGGGACGATTTTGCCTTATTAATTTTCCCACCGGAAGCAGACAGAAAATCATCTAAACATTTAAGCATCTTCACAGTTTGAGGAATAGTAGCTATGCCAAACAGCAACAAATCGTCAGCAAACATCAAATGTGATATATTGGGACCACTTTTAGAAACACAAATAGGTTTCCAACTCCCTTCCACAACAGCATCACAAATCACATGAGAAAGCCTATCCATGCATAAAACGAACAGCAACGGAGAGATAGGATCACTCCCTGACGAAGACCCCGACTAGGACTAAAAAATCCAGTTTGTTCACCATTCCATAATACGTTATAGGTAACAGAAGAAACACAAGAGATTATGAGAGCTACAAAATTTACATCCAGCCCCACATTTAGCAGAACTTGATTTAAAAAGCTCCAACTAACTCTATCAAAGGCTTTTTCTAAATCAATCTTCATGGCCATTAATCCCTTCTTACTTCTATTCTTATTCATAATATGCAAGATCTCCTGACCTATGATAATATTATCCTGAATTTGCCTCCCTTTGATGAAACTAACTTGAAAAGGCGAAATTAACTCATGCATAACCCCTCTCAATCTCATAGCAATCATTTTAGTAATACATTTAAAGTGGACCGTACAGAGGGAGATAGGCCTAAAATGCGATACTAATTCAACATTATCATGCTTAGGGATTAAAGCAATAAGGGTTCTATTGGCCTCAGTAAGAGACACAGTACCTTGGAATGCATTTTTCACAAATCTGCAGATGGAAGGGCCAACCACATCCCAATTTGACTTGTAGAAAAATGGAGGGAATCCGTCATACCCAGGTGCCTTGAAACAACCCATTGAAAACATAGCTGCTTTGATTTCCGCATCACTAGGCAAATTACCAAGCTCCTTCAGAGTTTGAGAATCAACCACAGGGAAAGTTGATCTAGTGTGCAATTCTGTTTGAAGCTCCGAGCTTGAACTATACAACTCTTTAAAGTGGCAGAGAACCATCTTTTTCAGCTCCTCAACGTTGTCAACCCAATTTCCATCAGAGTTTTTCAACATAGTAATTCTATTGTGTCTCCTTCTCATCTTCGTCTTAAGGTGATAATACCTTGTATTTCGATCACCATTGGCAATCCATTCGGCTCTGGATTTTTGGTGCCATTTAACTTCCTCCAACTTTAAAACTCTTTCCAAATCCGACTGGAGCTCAATTTCCAGATTGCACAAGAAGTCAGAATGAGGATATGCACTAGATCTTTGAATGCCCTCTAACCTGACCATGATATTATGCTTCTACTTCTCAATCATACCAAACACCTCCTTATTCCATTTCTCAAGACGAGGCTGAAGCTAAGACAGAGAACAATGAATGTCATCCCCAGCAGTCCATGCATCAGCCAGGAAATCTTTGAAGGAATCATGTCTTCCCCACATAGCTTCAAATCTGAAAGGCCGGGCCCCCCTATTAGTAGCATCATTATTCCTACACACCAAATAAATAGGACTATGGTCTGAGAACTGGGTACACGGAACTACCTGGACTTCCCAATTTGGAAACTCCATGAGGAAAGGCTCATTCGCAAGAGCACGGTCCAAACGTTCATAAAGACGTCGGCCACCCCTCATTCTTGGTCCACGCCATGTGAATTTGGGCCCTCGGTACCCTAAATCTGATAGATCGCACCGCTGCATCCACTCATTGAAAAGCCTGATCCTCGGTTCATTTCCAGCAGCTCCACCAATTCTCTCAACCGATGAGCTGATGTCATTAAAATCCCCGACCGTGACCCACGGAAAAGAGATCGAACTCGCTAAATCTTCAAGATGGCCCCAGAGCTCTTGCTTCAATGAATAATTGGGAATGGCATAAACAGCTGTGAGGAAAAAAGAAAAGAGACCTTCGATTGAGCACAGAAAATGGAGAAATTGCCGATTAACACTCAGAACTTGAATACCAATTCTTTCCGTCTTCCAAGCCGCCACAAGTCCACCTGATCGACCATGACTTGGAACAAAGGCGAGATCCGTCAAAACCCGCAGAGACACGAGGCAACGAAATCTATTTACATCTTCAGTTTTAGTCTCCGACAAGATGATCATCGCTGGATTGCTCTTTCGACAGACCAGTCGGAGATAACGCATAAGGTTCGGATTGCACGCCCCACGTGTGTTCCAGTAGAGGATATTTGACATAAATAAATTATAAGCAGAAGTGGGGGGGTCCACCCAACACTCACTGAACACGGGGTTGAGGCCTAACCATAGCCCCAACTTGCTCACAAGATGTTTCAACAACCATATCACCCTCTTCAACTTGGGTATTGGTTTCCTCTAGAGTCTCAGGGACTATTTCGGCATCGGGGTCCAGTAAATCTGGTTGTGCCAAAAAACGGCCCACAATGCCAGTTGGTGGACCATTTGCATCCAGGTCACGAAGGGCAGAAGGAGAGGAATTTTCCTGCACATCCATCGAAACTGACGGTTGGGCAACCGCCATCTCATGACTTGACACTATCACCAATTTGTCGTCCTCTATGCTGACTTTCCCTTCCTGAATGCACAGTAAATCCTTCTCACCTTTTCCTCTATGTATACTGTCCCTGTTTCTTTTTTGTAAGCGCTGCTCCCGACGATCAACCACCCCACTGTCACTCTCAACTGCCAAGATTTTCCCCTTAGTTTGATTCTTCCTCTTCCCTCCAGTTTTCCCTTTGATTTTCCGTACTAACACAGCACTCCTCGATTCCTCCACTACCTTAGCATCTCGAGAAGTCTCGCCGCCATATCCACGCGAATTCTTTTGTTTCCCCGCGTCTCTATCACTCACCGTTAACCCTTCATCCACCAACGCATTGAAACGCGAGCCGCTGAAGTGGTTAGGATCAATAGTTCTTTTTCTTTCTCAACTTTCTTCTTTTGATTATGCTTCTTCACCACCCGCCACGTATCAAGATCACTCTATTTAACCTCCTCCCGACGAGTGTCCTCAGCACCGTTATTTCCCTTAGGAGCTCCATTCGAGTCCCCTGTTTTAGCAACTTTGTCCCCTGCCTTACAATGCTCCGAGTGATGCCCATAGATACCATAATTTGTACATAGCCAATGGAGACCTTCATACTCCAAGAAATATTCTTTCCCATCCAGCTTGAAACCAGACATTAGTTGTTTGCTCAAGTCAACTAGAACGCAGATCCGAGCAAAATGGCCTCTGAGTTGGCTAGAGGTATTGATGTCAATCTTAATAATCTCAACAATCCTATTACCAATCCAAGTCAGCGCTTCATTGTCATAATATTCAAGAGAAACGTTGGGCACTCTAACCCACACTGTTACTTTGTCTATGGTTGCACTCATCGGCTGGAAAGAAGGTTCCCAAGGCCTCACCGTTAAATAATGATCGAATAGCATCCAGGGTCCTCCGGTAAGGGCATGAAGGAAGTCCTCCTTATTAGTAAATTTCACTACAAAGAAGCCATTTCCTATGTTTATTAATGTGATCACCCCACGCTTTGCCCATAGTTTCTGCAAAATCGACAGTAGGAGTTTGTAACTAATAGTTCTACCAAGTAACTTCACAATCACAGATTTACTCCATGCTTTGTATAAACGCTTTTTCATTTTGTCAGAGAAAGCAAACGTGGGGAAGTTCCTATTCTCCTCCTCAGATATCAAACACAAGGGCTCAGAGTCTTCCTTTTCAGACTCAATGGAATCATCATCGTCCGACACTATTCCATTAGCAAGCATGAAGCCATCGTCATGACTTCCAGATGCATTTCCGTGCAGAGTAATGCCCTGAAGTTTCTCCGCGAAACTCGATCCTGGAATCCCTTTTTCCCATTGTTTATTCCCCTTCAAACCTAGGCTAGGCCACTCATCATCGTTGCATAGATTGTTTTTCTTGCGGAGGAGGTCCTCTTCTTCCGACGAAAGCGAAGTCAGAACAGGGTTTTTCTTTGCAAGTATTAGCGCCATGAAATTATAAAACAAAGGCCATATGAATCCCAAAAGAAATCAATATTTAATATCCAATTCACATATTATATGGGGGCAACTTTGTATTGCGAAAATGGGTCCACGTTATATTTCTCTGTTACACAAAACTATGACTATACTAGACTACTAGCATTTTCTTTCTAAAATATAAAAATCTGCCAAAGGAATATACAAGCAAGGCCCAACCATTGGGTTGCTATCGATCCCGTCTAGATACCTGCCTATTCTTAAGAACCCAGTTCTCCTCCATTCTCTGCTTCCCTACGAGGGTCATAATATATTATTTCTTGCAATTCTTCTCTTTTTACCTATCTATCAAGGACCTGTTTTATCCTGAGAACGGCCACACAAACAGAATAATCTTCAAGTACAAGTCACTAACTTACTTAGACCATCTGTTATTTCTATTCCTCCTACATATGCCACCAAGAACGGAGTCATTTCAGGTAATAATATGCCTCGGAATCAATAGGTCTTTTGACCCCAGCCACAGATTGCTTTGACTCACAGTCCGTGTTGTTGGAGCCTCCAATACTGCTTCCCTTTTGATCAGAGCCGGCATCAGTTTCATCATCTGTAGACACAATGATCAATATTATTAATTATAGAGACAGCATCCAACTTGTTAAGGTAAATAAAGATGCTTCAACTTGTTAAGGAGATCAATAGACATGAGGAAAATAATAAGGGAAAGATGGTAGTGCCTGAAAGTGTGAATAGAGATATCTGAGAAAGACGTCTGACAGTGTCCTTCAGTGTCTGGAGTTCCGCTTCCTTCTCATGGAGTTTGGACTGAGCTAAATGCAGTTCAGATTCCAGCTCTGCAATCTGGTCTTCTTGCCGTTCTACCAGCAAATGATTTAGTCGCTGACTCAATTCAGATGCCAAGACTCCCTGGAATTCAGTTCCATCACACCCATCACCTCCAACTTGAAGCTGCAACAGAATTTCTTAGTCAGACCCACACTGAACCACAGAAGAAGAAAGAGAAAAAACTAAAGCAGCAGAGGTGCCCAATAGAATGAGAAGATCATACTTTTTGGATCCTAGCACAAACTACCCACAGAAGAAAAACCAAAGTAGTTTTTTCAAAAAAAAAAAAAATAAATAAGTATCCCATAGGATTTTGGGAACATAATTATCTCATCTAAAGCTGAGAGAAATGAATACTGCAAGGAAATAGGGGGCATATATTCACGTCTAAGACAAGGATATCAAAGAATCTCACTTTGGGTCTCATTTCTTCAAGGGAAAGACTGTCAAGAGTACGCCCAGGAAGCTTCTGAAGTTCAAGCTCAAGTTCTGCTTCCAGTTGTTCTATTTCAGGAACTGGTTGACCTGACTCTTCAGTTAGAGCACTGCCTCCACATTCACCATCATCACTTGCTGCAGGAAGACTTGAAATTCTGGCACCAGTGTCTCTGACCTCACTGCTTGTCTTTCTGAACATCACTTCATTCCCATCAATAGAATCTGAAATTTTCCGCATATGCGATGATTTTCTTCTGTGGAGCTCAGATTTTAGTTCCTGAACAACTTTAGCTGTCTCATCCAAAGTCTTATTCAGGTTACTGATCTCGGATTTTCCAGCTGACATCATATACATGATTCCAAAACCCAGTCCCCAACCAAATAAGGAGCCATCTGAAGGAGTATAACGTGACATCAAATTCATTTCGTTTTGCAAAAGGAAAATCCAAATTTACATTAAGAGAATTAGAGTCTGATCATATGGATAAAAAGGGACAGGTGACATCTGAAAGAACAATGCCACATGTCTCGGTAATTCCAAGTAGGCTAAAAGCACCAATTGTTTTTTGAAAAACAGCAACATGCTGCAAGCCTGAGTTATGATGCAGCTGCCGACAAACCCAACCATTTGAAAATTTTAAAATTGCTGGCAAAAAAAGAAGGAAAATTTTAAAATTATGTACGAGCTTCAAGGAATTCACAAGATGGTTTACGGCTTCTAACACTCAATCACGTACGAACGTCTGGTTTCAACGGAGAAAAGAATTGAACCACAAGATTCACAGTAGACACGAAATTCAAATTTTAAATGGAAGCGAACAAATTACGGTGGTGCGATAGCATAAACAGTTCGCATCGATATGTAACATCTCCATAAACCCACCATAACTTTAGCCAAGAGGCGAAAAAAATCATAGAATACGAAAAGATTATCATACCTTTGGAAGGACAAAAACCAGTTTTGCCAGCTAGATTCTTGATGGTCTTCCTCCTCTTCAAGCAAAAAGATAATCGTTTTCCATACTTACACTGCTCCGATCGCGCATGTGCATCAGATGTCTGCTCCACCTTTGCAATTTTGACGCCGTCCTTGGACCCTCGGCGCCTGAACAAGGGTTTCTTTCGAGAACCACTAGCCCGAGATCGAAGCCCATGTTGCCTCAGTGATTCCGAACTAGAAAACCTGAAGATCCCGTCTTGTGTGTCGGTGTTGGTTTCGGATCCAGATCCCGAACAACCATTAGTAGTTACAGGAGGCTGAGAAATTGGGTTCTCGTTCTCAAATGTTATCCCGGGGTCGTCGTAATTATGGTCGCATTGCTTGGTTTGAGTGAGAAAGCGACTAGCGACGAAACCAGTAGATCCGGCTACAGCAGCTGTTAACAGAACCTGCCACATAGTGATATGAAGAAAAGGGATCGAGAGAACGGTAAAGAGACCCCAAAATTAGCAGAGGGCGGTAGGGCTAGGATCAGAGGAGAGAAGTAGGGTGTAGCAGTGCCATTGATTGAAGGGAAGAGAACTGTGATGCCTGCTTCGATGTCACGTGTTTCCCGCTTCTTCCCATTTTGGGATCATTTCGATTTTGGACTTCCACTCTTGAGTCTAACAGTCGCAGATGAACGTTTCCTGATTCCTCTTCTCTTGTCTAATCGTCAACTTCGGATAAATGGATTCCATTGGCTTCACCTGTCGATCCTCCCACGTGAGAATCTTTTCAAAATTAAAGGTTTGGTCATGGTTTTTAATCACTGAAGCTGAATCATTCACTAGTCCAAGATTTACACGGATATCTGGTACTGCTTACAAATTACAAGTCTCAATGTCTCCGTTTGGATCATTATGGAAAACACCTTTTTTTTTTTTTTTTTTTTTTTGCCTTTCAAACCAGGCATCGATTTGGATAAATCAACAAAATAATTAACAAAGATTTTGAAATCTAAATTTAAAATTGAACCCAAATCAACAAAATAACCCAAAAATATAGAAAAAAACAAAATAAAAATATAGAATATATGATGAAGGAAGAATAAGAACCCAAGGATATGGAGAAATCGATTTTCATCCTAAAATTGCATAACACAATTTTTTCAAGAGCGAAATTGCGAAATCGGTGATTGAAGAATGAACAAACCAGGTTTTTTTTACGATCAACGACTTTCCCATGAAGGAGAAATTCAAGAAACTCGGAATGGCGATTTCCGGCGATCGAAACAAGCAACGAGAATATTGAAATCCAACTTCGAAGTCCAGTTTGCCGACAATATCCCAAATCGAGCGTAAAAACGCAGGCCCCAAATCAAGACCAATAGATTCAAAGCTCGCTGGAAAACCTTCGAACCACGAGAGAGACCTTGATCCGACAATGAAAGCACTATGAACCGAGAGACTACTTTGCACCGTCCGGATCGAGAAGAGCTTTAGATCGAAATCGCACCGACTTATCGAACCAAATGCACCGTGAGAGACTCTTCGAGCTTTAGATCGGAGAGCTCAGAATCGGACCTTCGCCGTCCACACAGCCTCGGTGCTCGAAACAAACCAGATCGAGTCCTCACACGCCGCCGTTGTTGCTTCTCCTTCGGCCTTCACACCACGGAAAAGCTCGGATCTGGAGCTCGATCTGCTGAGATGGGGGGAGAAAAACGTGTATGGTAGGAGGGTAATTAAGGAATTTTGAAAATTTAGAATTTTTTTTTTTATTGTGAAAAACATGGTCCCACAAACGAGTTAAGCTTTTTAACGGTTGTGGGATTATTGCTCCAACTTTGAAAGCTTGTGTGCATTTTTGGTGCTCTAAAAAACATAAAAAAATATATATGTATTTTTTTTTTTACATTTTCTTGTGGATTTTTTTTTTCCGATGTGATTTGTGTTTGAGATAAAGAAATGATGAAGTGACTTTTGTTTAATAGGCATTTAATTGTTTGATAAACCAAATTCACACACACAAGTTGTATAAAATGTGATAATTTGGGATAAAAAATAAAATATAAATATAAATTTATTAAATAAAATAGTAAAATTACCACAAATTAACATAAATGATTATTAAAATTGTTAAAATCGGAGCAATTATGACATGGGATTTTCAAATATATTTCTTAACAAGGGCATCCAGTACTCAAGTGAAATACATCTCACTCCAATAGATTGTATATTTCATAAACTTTCAAAACGTATTCACAAATATTCAAAACCCTTTAACAAATACACCTCACAAATAGATTGTCCAGAGTCAGAGGAGAGCAATATGTGGACCTGTAATACTCTCCCTTTCCTCTGACTCTGTAATCACAGAGAAAGAACAGCCAAAGCCCATATTGATTTAAACTTAGAGAACATGCAAATAACAGATTTAACCAAAATGTAAGCAACATAGAAATTTCGTTTTCCAATTAACCACATGCTGCAAGCCGCTCATTTTTAAAACCAAGGCATAATATACCCTTAAACAGAACATGAAAAAGAAAAACATCCCTATTCCTCAAATGTTGTCCACTTTGAGGCAACGAAGTCACAGATCTTACTCCGGCGCATACACATTTCTAAAGATATACACAGCCAATGGCTACCATGGCTATCCACTTTGAGGCAACGAAGTCATAGATCCCACAAGTTCCTCAGAAACACTTCTAAAGATATACACAGCTAATGGCTACCAAATTAAGAAAGAATGTTTTTTTTTTTTGGGGGGGGGGGGGACACGAAAGACAGGAGAGGAGAGGAGAAGCACGACCGGGGGGAGGACAGTCATTTTATAAACGGGCCCACATGTGCAATTGATGGGGAAGCCAGTAATAAGATCAGAAGCTAGGGCTAGTGGTTTAAAAAAAAAGAATCTCCATCAAACCTTGAAGCCCATTAAAAAAGAAGTCATCCTAAACACCTAATAATTGAACTTTCTCTTAATTGACTTATTATCCTATATGATGGGATAATAGGTCTATCAGATGGTATCTCCAAACAAACTCTAGTTTGAAGAAATAAGAGTCAAACACTCTCCAACAAAATACTGAAATTGGCTTTTTAGCTAGAAACATGGTTTTGAAAAAAAAAAACCTATTAGTTTCAGCTTTTTCTCTTTCATATGTCATCATCGGTATTTTTTAATACTAGTTAGTATCTTTTTTTAGTACCAGGTAGCTTAAAATATTTTTTCAAGATCAATCGAGATTTGAAATATTTTATTTAAGATCCTAAAATAAATTTTCAAGATCATGAAGTATTTTTTTAGCAGTACTGCGAAATTTTTTTAGTACCACTCAATGCCCTAAATTATTTTAATTTTATACGCAAATTTATGTAATTTTTGAATTTATTATGAGATTCAATGTTAAAAATATTTAAAATAAAACTTGATAATTTATATGCAATTATCACAAAGGTAAATGTCCTTTTTGATAATTTGAGCATAAAAATGTTATTATGATAACAATATTCAAGCACTATTATTTTATCAAAATCATTTTTTTTCACATAATCTATTCTACTTCAAATCTATTCTAAAAATAAACACTTTTACTATTTTTTTAAAAAATTATTTTTCAAAAACTAATCCAAACAGCTTGTATATTTTAAGCATTTAGTAAAAGTATAAAGAATGCACCTTGAATTTTATAAACATTTTTAAAATTCTATCTGATTATATCATATGAACTGGATATTCTCCTCTGTGGGGTGGTATTTATTATTCGTTGTCCTCTTCAAAATATATATTATCAAATGTCATGCTTTTTTTACCCCTCAATACGGTGGAAAAGGATTAATAAATTAATTGCAAAAATTCCTTTCATCTTTTGCTAATAAATTCAAAAATAGGATAAAAATTGTAGTGCAGAATTATTTCAGAAAAATGCATTTAAGAGCCTTTTTATAAAAAAATCATAAAAAAGGCTCCAAGATTTTGAAAATCCAAAAAAGGCGCAAGGGCATTTTCTAGTATAAATTCATTAAAATTTAACAACTAAATCAGCCACATTAATAACAAAATCAATACCCGTTAACAACTAAATCAATCGCATTAACAACCATAATTTAAAAACTAAATCGGTCACATTAACAATAATATCAGCCCCGATTAACAACTATATCAGCCCCGTTAACAACTCACATAGATTCTGAAAATTTCAAAAAAAGGCCCAAGGACTTTTTCAGAATCTTAGGGCCTTTTTTGAGATTTTTTTATATAAAAAAGGCCCTTAAATGCATTTTCCCAATTATTTCATTGCCCCGCCAAGTTAGGTACCTAAAAAATTGTTTAGTAGTAGCTTCTATATCAGCGACATATTTATGGCAAAATAATACTTTTCAGTGGAAATATAGTCTGAAACTTGGACCTGCATAAGCTGCACCACTGTTGCTTCTCATTTATTGCAGTTTTTGTACTCCGCGAGGCACCAAAACTGACATGGACTTGAGACACAACATAAACATTAAAACCAACAAAATTGAAGTACGGCCAGTTGTATTATATTTATAATGCATCATCATATTATATTTTATACACGTGTCACATACAAACACCACTCTTCTATTTTTTAGAGTTCATGCATTTTTATAGTTTTAGAACCGATTGTTTAATTTTTTTTTTTTTTTGATAATATAGAACCGATTGTTATTACACAATTAGTATGTAGCGTAAGTGGATTTCGTTTTGGCTGTTACTCATTTTTTTCTATACTCAAATTTATACATTTTGTTATCGGAAATATGCACTATGGGCAGCAAAGTAATTTTACATTAAAATAATTACTCGTCCCTTGGGACTTCAGTAATTTGGGGACCTAAATGTAAATATCTCTTTTTGGGACCTCATGCATTTTTATAGTTTTAGAACCGATTGTTATTACCCAATTAGTATGTAGCGTAAGTGGATTTCATTTGGCTGTTACTCATTTTTTGCTATACTCAAATATTACTTTAATCATTGCTAATTTTTTTTTTTCTAAGAAATCTTAGGAATATTTTGATTACAACATAGAAACTTCAAAATCTCATATTTATACTTAATTATGTTATTTTCCTGATTTAATAAATATTTTAAAGTTTTTGTAATGTACATTGTATTTTTTCGTCACTTTCCATTTGATATATTGTGAACATAGGTATAAAAAAAAAAATTACGAATATTGAATGCTAATTTTTATTATAGAAAGTCAAAATGATATTAATTAAAAAGAACTAGAGTTTTCATAATGGTAGGAAAAGAAAAAAGGAAATCATAAAAAAGAATGAAAACAACTGAACACTTCATCATCTAAATGGGAGAAGGAAGAAAAGAAAGCAATAATATCCCTTACAAAGATGTCTCCTGATAAAGCTGAGAAATTTAACAATCTGACAAGTTATTTTGAACCCATGATCTTCAAAGGAACAATACTATGAAAAAAGAAAAAAGAGTTGATAATCTAGCAAATAGCAGATATCTAAAACAATTTTAGTTGAATTAAAGAGAGTATCACCCTATTTTTTTCCGAATCCATTGAATATTAAATAATAAACTTGATAAAATTAATATTCATATAATTAGAACTCATAATATTGTATAACACGTTTTATTAGCTAACACATTATTCATTACAAAGTTTATACAACCCTATATCAAAGTTTTCTTGAGCCCCCTTTGTTAGATATATGACAAATGAAGATATGCAACATCTATAAAAAATTTGTATTATTTAATTCCAAAATTATGTGTCAGATTCATGGCCTTTAGATTAAACATAGGGTGCAGATTATCACAATGGAGGCGCACAGCAGAACAACGCAATGGAGGTGATCTAATTCACCTTCCAAGGGTGGGGTGACCTTCTCCCGCCAATTTTGTTCAGTGCACCATATTCCCACCCTGATCCGAAGATCTAATCAGTTCTCCCTAAATCATTTCTCAGTTCGTGCGCGGGCAAAAATGGACAAATATCTTGTCCATTCTAAATCCTCCACTAAGAGTGCTCGCTCTGGTCGAAGGTAAATTTGTTCCGCTTATACTGAAGTTTCTTGTGTAGTCTACGAGTGTTGTGAAATCTTTTTTTGGTTGAAAGGCGTCTATGGGAAAGGGAGTCCATAGAATTGAATGGAAGATTCGAGCCCATTTATCGACATCAGATGCTTGATCTGTTAATTCGTTCCTATTCTGAGGTGCGTCAAGTTCTGTTTAACTTTTCTAAAACTTAATACTTTTTTTTGGTTGAAATACCTGCTAGTTGAAGTTTAATCGGCGATCTTAATTCTGTCAAGCTTGGGGCCTTTCCGCATCTGTATCATGGAAATGGAGAGCCTTGCCAATCTCATGTATGTGCTATTAAAGTCATGAATTTTCCTTCTAGTTAGTCTACTAATTAATTTCTTTCACTTTTATGATTAATGTCTAGCCAATGTCTTGTTCTTGCTTTTCAGATGAATCGACTAGCAAGCGAGGCAATTATTGATCGCAACGTGCCATTTTGGAAGTCAGTCTCCAATTCTTTCTGTCTCGTGAAATCTATTCTGATCAATAAGCAACGTGCATTCAATTGTTTAAATCACTGGTGTTGTCTGCAGTGATGATTTTCAATATTTAAAATAAATTTATTTTATTTTCTAACAGGCAAGGCATCTCTGCGGTAGACTTTGACAATAAGGTAATATATAGGCAAGTAGTTACCTCTGCGATCATGAAATCACGAAATGTAACAAAAAAAGTGAATTGTTGATAGAGCTAGCAGTTGAATGACGTTGCAAATTTCTAGTAGCCCTGTTTAATAATTGTTTGGCTAGATTTTAACAATGAATACTTTGTAGGTCAACTATTCTTCCATGAAAAGAATTGGATTCTTTTTTATGAAATTGTAAACCATGATCTAACTAGGTTTTATAGATAGTGGACGTGAAAATTTCAACTGGCTGATGAAACATCGAAGCCTACGACAAATTGAAATATTTGAAAATGTTGATTCGCTGATCATTGTTTGTGTACCATAATTTTTTTTTTTTTTTTTTGTTGCATAAATTGAATTATACTTCTTCACCTATAAATTCAGGTATGATTCTTTTAAGTGATTTTTCTTTTTGTTTATTGCAAGGGAAACATGGTTAATATCATGACATTCTTGCTGCTATTCTAGGTTTTTTTTTTTTTTTTTTTTTTTTTAAATAATACTTTAATGATTCATTCATACTATTTTTGGGCTGTATTCCAGGGAATATACTTGGTCTCTGGGACAAAATCAGGTTGCTTAACAGTGCATGACTTTGAATCCCTATATTGCCAGATACATGAGTTAACATGTAAGTTCTTCTTTGGCAGTTTTCTGTTTTTAAGAGTTTCTAAAATGCTTTTCTGATTAAAAAATTCGAAGTGCAAAGCAACAAAAGTGTCATGCTCTGTGAGCCAAATCCTTGATTTCATACATTCTAGGACATGAGAACACCATTGTGTTGTAGTCATTATTATTCTTTCATTAATTTTCCTGGTAGGCTTGAAAGAAGATGAAAGCAAGCATCTAATGCATCTCTCACTAAATCGGCAACTTGATGTTGTAAGATGGAATCCACTTAACCAGGATGAGGTCTCGACTCGGTTAAAATTTATTCCTTTTCAGCATTGTACGTTCAAGATTATGATTGAAGATAATTTACTTGAATCCCATCTACCACTTATTATGGAAATTGCTTTGGTTTTAACTTTTATCTTCCCTTTGTAGTATTATGATAAATCAGGACCCTTTGCTATATGAAGTTAATGTGTACACGAGGATCTCATGCATTTTGCTGTTTTAGGTTGTCTGTGCATCTATAAAAAGCAACGAAGTACTCATCTTTGATGTTGGTTATATGTCTTGTGAACCAGTTGAAGTAAGTCCCTATTCTCATATAATCTTATTCTTTTCTCTTTGATGTTGCAGCCATTGATTTAATTTTTCCAATGTATATCTTTTAGAAATCAAAACATGTTTCTTCTGTCAATACACAATGAAATTGGTCATATACTCAAGCATGTGCAAAGCACAATTATGATTTTTTGCTCTGAATTATATCATACAGGTGTTAAGAACAAGACAAACGGCCACAGTACATGGATCTAGCATTCACAAAGGTCTATCCGATGTTGCCCTAATGCTAAATGACTCAAAGTGAGTAAGTGAGGCCTTAAATTAAAGAAACTACTTTTTTGTTTTTAATTTAGATGACAGGAACTGCTTGTGCTGATATACTTGATTTGTGATAAAATGTTGCACATTTTTAGTAGTTATAACGTCTAAACTTGTAATTAAATATAGTTTTGTTGACTAAATTTTCTCGCCATTTTTCTTGTTTTCATGTCAATCTTGATTAATGAGTCTATCATAACAAAAGTAGAAGGGATGGTATGTGCTTGTTTGACTGATGGTGGATGTTACTTTCCTGTCCATTAGTTTGATTTTTTTTCCTTGCATAGTCATGCATAAAATAGTTTGGAAGCATTCTATGATGCTTCGTACTCAGTGATCTCTCATTTTCAGCAAATGTGCTTCAACAGAAAACCTAGTTTGCTTGAAATATTTGATTGAAGGTTTTTACGTCTCTTTGAGAAATATGAGCTTCTGTTTTTCCTAAATCCTAATTCATTCATGACTTATCAAATTATTTATTTATTTTTGATTTTATACAAGAGAGCTTCAAGGCCTTTCCTTTCAATTTGGGATGTTAATAAGCTATCTGTACTGATTTGTGAATCCCTCCTTGTGGGACAAGAGAGAGACTGAATGTATGTTGTTAAAAGATCTTTCGTTTTATATTTTCCCTATACCATTAACCAGTTGTTTTTCCTGGTCAGGATTTGTCATAGTAGTAAGACCTATCAATTTTAGTTCTGACATTGCAGGTCTAAGCTTTGTTGGTTATTTTCACCAGGATGCTTGCTTCTGATACACATGGTGGAATCAATGTATGGGATAGAAGAGTGAAAACTCTCCCTTGTCTTGAGCTTGCATCTAGTTCCTCTGGTATGCTCAACAGCATCCAAGTAAATGCAGAAAATCAGGTTGAGTGTTGTGTCTGCATTCTATAATGTCATTGAGTTTTTGTGCTTTTCTCAACTATGGATGTTAACATTTGATGTTTCTAAAAGTTTCCCAACATAGATTGATTGATTGAAATAGTTCCAGAAGTAGGCATGCTTATCTCAAGCTCAAAACTTGTATATCACTTATGAAGTCCTGAGAATCTAGGTATTTTGAACAATACATGCCCTTCATATAGCCCAAAAAAACTAATGCATAACCATGGCCTTACAAAACTCCAGTTGATAGCACAGATGGAATTGAACTTATCTAGGTTTGATTTCCCCAGGTTTTGATATATGTCTTGTTCAATCTTGTTCTGTATGTATTATACTTTGAGAAATTATTAACAAGGAGTGTTACCTTCATTCCAGATCATTTTTGGTGCTGGGAAGAATGGTATGGTGTACGTGTGGGATATTCGGGGTGGAAGAGCATCTGCTGCTTTCCAAAGTCACAAAGAGGTTGTAGCTTAGATTTTGTAACTGCATATAGTTAATTAATATTCATTATATTTAAGAAGGGAGAATCAGAAAGAAGTGAAGAGCCAAAGACTTGTCAGTGGTTGAAGCAAAACAGCATACAAGTTAAAAAGCTTAGTCAGTTCTTAAGTCTGTGACTTCGTGATATAGTCAAGAGTATTGCTTGAAATTAAGTATGTCTTTTAGAGTTGAGAAAGAAAATGCATCATACTAGCAAGTTAACAGCTTCCACAAATTTTGGTGATTTTAAATTTAGTTTTGAGATAAAGACTTGTATGAAACACAAAAATGAGTTCTTATATGGTAAGCAAATCGTTCCATTGGAAGACGTATAAGGATCTGAATCTCATTGGATGTATCACATCTATTAAAATACTGCCTTGCTCTTGTGTATTTTGGATGTTTATAAATGATTACATATAAGGTTGTGATATCTTAATTTCAGTATAACATAAATTTATGCCTTTGTGGTGTTAACAACATTATACCTGTTCTATGTTTTGCAGTACTAGATGCGTGCCTAATATAATTTTGTTCCTGGGGTTTATTATGCATTGATTTGTTTGCTAAGATAATTGCGATATGTATTTTATAATATGTAGCTTTCTAATTCTGATTTAACTTTTGTTTAGGCATGTCATCCACCTGTGACATCATTGAAATTGGCATCACTGATGGAGAAGATTGATTCTCTGAAGGTAACATTCCAGACAAAACGAGTGTAACTTCTTCCTCATTACTGTGTGAGGCTGATACAGATTTCTAATTTTAAAATCTGTACATTTATAGCTTTTATATTTGTTTCTTTAACTCCTTAAGCTTAGGCTTAGTATCATGTCTAAGTCATTTTGAAGTTCAAGCCAGAAAAGGTTCTGCCCTATGTATTGACAAAGCATTAACATTCACCTTAGATATTGAATTAAAAAAAATAGAGTTGTGAAAAGGACCATAAAAAGGAATTTGATTCCAGCCAGCAAAGCGCTATGCACTGGTTATGGGAAGAGTAAACAAAACCTCAGTTTCTATCATATCTGGTGCTCCGTAATTCAGCAATATGCTATTAAATGTTTCGTGCTCTCACTGACAAATCACAGCTACATACTAAATGAACATTTCAGTTTTCATGCAACAGCTTTATTAAATGTAACTAGTTAATGGTCAAAGAAGATGCTAAGGTCCATCAGGTTATGGAATATAATATGATGTTGAGATTGTACAACAAAACTATTCATTTTGCATGTATGCTAAACCACAAACATTGCAATGCAGGCGCAATCAGATATTATTCCAAAGGAGATACACTCTATCAATCTTAATCCATCTTGCCCATATCAGTTGGCATTCCACCTTGATGATGGCTGGTAAGTTAGGAAATTGCCAATTTTCTAATGCAAGAAAAGAAAGGAAAGGAAGAGAAACAAAATTAGTGACCATCAGAATCCTAAATCTCAGTAGTTATAAACGAACTACCTATTACTTATATTTGCCAACTGTTCCTTCACATATTAATATTCCGCCTAGTATGTTCTTCCATCAGCAAGATAATATTTTTTAAGTGCTTTATTTCTCTCTAATAATTATAATGAGAATTTGCATCTTTTTCTACGTAGAAAGGATTTTTTACCTAGAATTAAGACACTAACATGATGTGATTTATGTTATCACTTATTGCATCACTCAATAACGTTGTGTCATTTCTTAACAGCCTGTGCATTGTCCTGAATTTTTTTCAGAACTGAAAGGGGATAGTGGGCTTTTAACCAAATTAGTAGTTGTAAAGTAAATGTTTTCCATCATTTCTGAAATTTTCCTTAATAATTTGATGTAGGTCAGGCGTTCTGGATATTTATAACCTTAAAGTTACGCATATTCATTGCCCTCCGCCTGCATGGTTGTAAGTTCATAACTTGAATTGCTGCTCTTTTGAAGTTTATCAGAAAGGCCCTCCTTACGAAATCTAATATACTTACTGCTTATTTCTTGTTAGAAATGATTCTTACGTTTCTGCCGAGCCATCGTATATAAGAAAACCTTCATGGTTATCCACAAATTCGGTGAGAGTTTCTGATGATCTTCTCTTGTTGTACATATATTGTTCTTTTCAATCTTTCTTATAGTGCTAACATTTTCTCTTTAGTCCTTGTTTTTTGGCATGGCACTTATGACAGTACTGCTTATCTTATTGTATGAACTTCATTTACCTTTTTAATTAGGGAAATTGACATGGAAGGACCTTGGTAGAAAAAAAATGACTCAAGGACCCTCAATTCAAAAAAAAAAAAAAAAAAAAAAAAAAACTGAGAGAACCAAGATCCTTTCCTAATTTTGAGAAGAGAAATTCTATGGACCAAAAAGCCCTTACTTGGCTGGAAACAAACTTTTGAAAACCAGTAGAACTGTTGTAAAAACTGGAAGTTGAGTGCTAGATAATTAACCTTCCACGACTTACAACTGCTTCGTTTATGATATGTAATAAAATTTCTAGATTTTATAACACAAAAATCTGAAAAAAAGGGTTTAGTTTTGGGTATTTACAATTGAGTTTTCGATTTTTATAACTTGGCTTTCAATTCTTGCAAGTTGATGTGTTTCCAACTGAGTATGGTCCATAATATTTAAAAATAAAATGAGTAAAAGATCTTGGTCCTTGAATTTCATTTCTTAAACAGGGGATCTTGAGTGTCAGTATTTTCCTACCGATGTCCTTTCTTGTCATTTCCCCTCTTAATTTTCTTTATGAACTTTGCAGTTGTTTTTCTTGGCTCACAAAAAGCATGAAATAAGCATTCATATGTTGTAACCTAGTGCAGATCTATGTAGTTGGATCATCATCTGAACGTGGCATTCATCTCCTGGATTTCTATCCCAGCAACCACTCATCAAGCCATGTAGATTTCAAGTACGTTTTAATTTTGAAAAACACAAATACAATAAATAAAATCTATGTGATATGTAAAAATTAGTTTTTTTCTTTTTTCCTTTTCATTCTTTCAATTAAAGGCAATGAAAAATAGTGCGTTTTTAAATATCAAGGGTGAGATAAATAGTTAGATTTCCTGTGAGGACCTTTTTTTCCCCCCCCCCCCCCCCCCCTCTCTTTTTTTCGGAACATGCATTGATTACATCTAGAACTCTGTATTAGGACTTGTTAAATTTGGGGACAAAAGAAAGCTGAAAAGTTGGACTTGCATACAGAGGTGAAGGAGATATTTCATCTTAATCATTGTCTTGCTGTAAAATATGATTGAGATTACATATACAAATAAGAGTTCTTTGTTATCCTGGGTATCTTTTCATACCTGTGAACATATCGTCATCTGTCAAAATTTTCTAGTTGTTTGTATATTCTCCGTCTTTAACCAACCGTGTTAACTTTCTTCCAGGGAAGATGTTGAGGAAATGTTGGGGGTGAACAAGCGGAGAAATCAAAACAGGTTTCTTGCTTTATCTGAAGGAGTAACTGCATGTACCGTTCATCCCCTATATAATACTATCATAGCCGGAACAAAGCAAACATCTTTGCTTATGATTTCCCAGAAAAGCGAGTCATACAGAGGAGGGGATTAAACTACAAAATTCTCTCACTCTAGTGTAACAAGTCCGGTTTCTTTCTCTCCACTGTGTCTTAACTTTAGTTTTGAACTATTCATATACCAAATTTTAAAGGTTCAAATTAACTTATCTAATATAAATTATCAAATTTAATAGTCCCCGATTGGAAATTTTATCAGTGAGAAAGACTTGATAAATTTTTATACACAAAAAAAAGCATTAGTGTTCTTCAAGTTTTGTACATATAAAGCACTAATACTCTGATTTAGATTATTCTCACTAATAATTTGTAATGGGGTCTTTTCCCAAAGAAATCACATTAAAACTCAGGAAAGGTTAGCTTCACTTGTCAGCCTCACAAAATTAGTTGGGAGTATGATAGTTGTGCTGCCGCACATTCTTGTCTTGAACTTTTAAGCATTGAACTACGTTGTGGAAATGCCATTTTATTTTAACTGTATGATTTTAATTATATGGACAAATAGTTGGCAAAAAAATTATATGGACAAATAAATGCTTCAAATTATTTGAATCAAAACCTACTTTTATCAACTACGTGGATGGAATGAATTCTTCAACGGAAAAAGAAAGGCACGTCTATTTGAACATGCACTATACATACACACTAAATGTATTTTTAACTGTCATTTCATTAAAAAATTATCAAAATGTATACCTACAATAGACTAAAATATACTCTCTCCGGACCTAATTATAGGAACACTTTAGTGTTCCTATAATTAGATCCGGAGGTAGTATAACTTAAGCAAAGGTTTCAAACTATCTATTTCAAAACATCATATGTAGGAAGAATATTCACAACAAATACAAAGTAAGAATAGAGCATCCTACACTATTGTAAAATCTACAAAAATCAATTTTAACTTGCCTTAATCACTTTATAAGGTATTTTTACACCTAATTTAGCTTTGAACTTCACATGGTCATTTACACTGGTTTTTTATTATTTGTAATATTGAAAATATCTATAAACATGGCTGTATTTTTTATAAAATATATTAATTGTTAATAATTCCAAAATGGTAGCACATAATATTTATATATGGGGGATGTATTAAGATCCAAATGACAGTGTTGTGTCTTCAAACTTAGGGCGAGAAGATCTCACACAAACACTAACAATGTCATTGGGATTTTGATCTATCCTATCTAACTAATTGAAAAACCCAGAAAGTCTGATAGACTGAAATTACTATATTGAACAGTTACTAGAAAATGCACGTATTGATGGAGAGATGCTTAATCCAGTGGACAATCCGAGCTTCTCTGACTTACCTCTTTGTCCACACTCAAGGACACTTTAGGATTCAAGTATCTTCCCAATCAAGGCATACAATACTAACATATTATAAGTTATAACAATATAATTATCTCAAAATCCAGAACTTTTTTTTGAATTTTAAAACTCTTCATTTAAAAAACTATTGCAATTTTAAACAAATTTTGTAAGTGCACAAGCCAAAAAATCTAATCATTATTTTTATTAGATTGGGGTTTTTTCCTCGAGGCTTAGAGGGTAAAAAGTTTTTACCTCTTCCAATAAGTACGTCTCCACACTTCTCAGGATTTGAATTTGTATTCTCCTCCTTATAAAGCTGAGGCCCCTAAGTATCTCAACTAATAGCTTACCGATAAATCTAATCATTATTTTGCAGGGTTAAGTAGCAATTTTGCTCTGAAAGTACATCCCAGGAGTAATGTTGCCCTAAAAGTTTTTTTGAGCTTAATTTTGTCCTAGAAGCCTAAAAACGTAGCAATGTTGCCCTCCATTAACAGTCAGGTTTGACGGAGTTAGCCTACTTGAGTGTGAATTGTGCACACTAAAAAATGAGTGTGCAAATTGGAAAAAAAAATGATTGTGCAAACTCGAGTGTGAGGGTATCACACTCGAGTGTGCTAACTCTATCACCCTAATCGTTAGTGGAGGGGTAACATTGCTACGTTTTTAAACTTCCAGGCCAAAATTGAGTCCAAAAAAACTTCCAGAGCAACATTACTTTAGAGGGTGAACTTTCGGGGTAAAATTGCTATTTAACTCTTATTTTGCATATCATGGTTTTTGTTTCTTGTGGCAGCTCTTGTTTTGATACAACCATTCTAATTTATAATAATAATACACAATATACGATATGATTTAATAACTTATTTAGTTTCCTTAATCTCTTAAAAAAAAAAAAAAGTTAACTATGTCTTATATTTAAAATCGGAGGAGTAATATATCTTAAAGTCAAAAATTAGAATGAAGGACTAGAGGGAAAGATATTAAGTGAGAAGACCATAAAAATTATAATTATTTAGAAGGATCAAATACAAAAATATAAATTAAAAATAATAAAATTCCCCTAATGAAAATCTTATGCATTCGCTCCTACTTTCTCTCCCACATTTTATTTTTAAAACTAATATAATATTATAAATTCCACTAAATTAAATAAATTTTTTCTCAATTTTCATTTTTCTCAACTTGCATAGATATCTATGAAAAAAAAAAAAACACATTCTTCAAGTTTTTCAAAATTTTAATTTTTTTAAATAAACAAAAATTATATACTTTTAATAAAACTCAAGATCTTTTATAATGTATTTTATAAGTTAAACCAAGATAGTTTATATGATTTATTTTTATTCTATAAGAAATTTATGTGGGTTAAAAAGTTCATTTAATGTTAATAAAACTAAAAAATCTATTACTAACGGGGTTGGTACAAGTGGTAAGCAGCTTGTGTCGTTTAAGTAAGGTCTCGAGTTCGACCCTTGTGAATGCAAAAAAGCCCCGTTGGGAGACTCACCCACCATAGCCAGGTGTGCGACCCGGGTCGGATTCGAATTAGTCAAGGCGAAGCTCTGGATACCGGATGAGCAACCAAAAAAAAAAACTAAAAAATCTATTATATCTTGAAAAAACATGAAATGAGTTTTGTTTTTATTTTTATAAAAAGAGGTTAATTCGGATTCGAATTAGTCAAGGCGAAGCTCGGATACCGATGAGCAACCAAAAAAAAAAAACTAAAAAATCTATTATATCTTGAAAAAACATGAAATGAGTTTTGTTTTTATTTTTATAAAAAGAGGTTAATTGGCACAACATTGATGATACTCTTTCAATCCTAAATATAAGATAAAGTTAACTTTTTCAGAAAAATTAAGGAAGCTAATTAAATTATTTTATAGTATTTGTATTTTGGTTTTTTTCTCTAAACTAATTAGTTTGACTAATAAACGATATATGATATAGGGTGAAGGTGCGTTTTTACCAACATACTATTAAGGTAGGAGCAGCCAGCACAATTATTAAATTTGGGTACCTTAAATACATAAAAACAATTAGAAGGGGATAAAATTCACAATCCCGTTAGTCCTGTTAAGTAACCCACGTTTTTTGCTGATGTGGTCAAGACTAAAACAATACGTGGCATGGTGAGTCAGCATCACCATTTACTTTTGCATTGCAGGCGAAATTTAGGGCGAAACCATCAGAAAAAGAAGGAAGCCCGATACTCTGAGCGACCCTTAGAGCGAGAGGGGGAAAGGAAGAACGGCGAAACCCTATCGGAGGCGCAATCGACGTCGTGGAAGCGACACCGTGAGTGATTCTCCGAGATCGGCTTCTTGCGAGAGTGTTTGGCAAATCGTAAATCCGATATCGTGAGCGACCCTTAGAACGACCATTAGAGCAGAGCAAAGGAACAACGGCGAAACCCTATCGGAGGCTCAATCGACGTCATGGAAGCCGACACTGTGAGTGATTCTCCGACATGGGCTTCTTGCGAGAGTGTTTGGCTGAAATCCTAAACCAATCGCACATGAAATTTGATCATCGCGATCGCGCTAGGGTTTAGGCACCTGCAATTTCTTCACAGGTAACAGTCGTATTTTGGAAATAAATGGGCTTAATAGAGTGTAAAGTTGGTGTTTGGTATTTTAGCGTGTTATATGACTGATTCAATGATCTTGCGTTGTGGTCGTGCGTTGTGCTGTGGTCCTGCATTCTGTTGTATACGTCTTGCATGCTGTAATGTACGGAGATATTGTAAATCCTGCTTATATTGCTCAGTATATTTCCCTGTACACATGTCACTGTATTATAGGGTCGCTCACAAGGATCACGGTGAGCCTAATTTGGTGGTTCAGCATTATTCAATCTTGTGTGTTTTCTATCTAGGCTCTGTTATATGACTCTGTTAATATGACTATGTATTACAAATCAGTTAGCAGGCATGATCTGGTAATATGTCTCTGTTATATGTGCTCTCTATTAGTCTAAACCGAACTTGTTAAACTGATTCAATACAGACTTCCTCAAATATACTAACTGGACACCTTACATATCATAATCTGACACTTTCTCCCCAATATGGCCTGCCCCTTTTTGCATATGAATTCTCTTTCTGTTTGCAGCAAATAAACATATTTTGAGTATGTTACTTCTTCATAAATATTTCTTTTAAGTGGAAAGTATCATAAGATATCTCTGTCTTTAATGAGCGAATATACATAGTAACCTCATTACAATATATAGTGAGCATTTAAGGTAAATAGAAAGGGGAGAGAATTGAAATTCTTTGTGGTTTATGGTGTGTTACCTGCAATGCAACTAAATTATTGACTGTTTACCTTGCTGCAGAGATAATGACGGATAAAAGCAAAGGTCCAGCTGATTTAGGAGAGTCGACGAAACGTGTGGTAAGAGAAAATGATGAGGTACTGGAAATTGAGTACTTCACTAAGCTCAGGAAGGTAAGTGAAGTTGTTTCTGTTGACGAACAAATTGTTAGAAGCTTTTATGTAAGGTCATCGGGTGAAAGGGAAATTGAGCTTCATGGTGATGAAATAGAAGAATTAGGGGAGGTAGATGATGACCTAGGCCGGGTAGAAGACGTTCCATTAAATCAAAATGATGGAGAGACAGTGGAAGATGACTTGGACAGTGACGATGATAGCTTTATGTCACAATTAGAGTCAGAAACTTGTGAGAGTGAAGAGAGTTTAGAGGATGATTATGAAATACCCGAACACACCGACGTTAGTGATGAGGAAGAGGAAAATTTAGACTATGGGCATCCTGTACAAGAGAGGCTTAGTTTAAGGCTATTGGATGGGTCTGAAAGAAGGCCCCATTTCACGTTAGGCATGACATTCTTGGATAGAGGTGAATTGAGGAAGGCAATTGACAAGTATGCGATTGAGAATGGGGTTAATGTCAAAATAGTTAAAAGTGAGAAGAAGATGGTAATTGCAACTTGTCAACAGGGCTGCCCATTTAGGTTGTACGCTTCTAGAGATAGGGATGGAGTTGGGTACATGCTGAAATCACTTGTTCACGAACATATGTGTGCTAGGGTTTATAAGAACCGAAGAGCAAGTGTGTCATGGCTAGCTGAACACTTCAAGGATAAAGTCCAAGACAACCCGCAATATAGTACAATTGAGATGAAGAAGGAGGTTGCGCGTGACTTCAAACTCTTTGTGAGCAAATATAAGTGCAAGAGGGCGAAAAGGAGAATAATGCAAGACATGGCTGGGGGTTTTTTAGATGAATTTGACAAGTTAGAAGCTTACTGCAATGAGCTCAAAGTGTCAAATCCAGGATCTGATGTAAGTGTTGAGTTAAGTCCGGAAGCGTTAGAACAAGGCAGGAGGGTGTTTAGAAGAATGTATGTGTGTTTTAATTCATCCAAGGTATGACATACACTTTTTTTTCCCTTTGCAGACTTGTATTTTGCTCTGATCGTAGTCTATATTTATGTTGGTTTTCGCTGTCTTTGTATTAGGTTGGTTGGAAAGTTGGTTGTAGGCCATTTATTGGGCTTGATGGCACTTTTCTGAAGGGGAAAGTAAGAGGGATTTTGTTGACTGCAGTAGGTTTAGACGCTAATGATAGTATGTTTCCAATTGCTTTTGGGTTGACCGAGAAAGAGACAACTGTTAATTGGACTTGGTTCATAGAGTGGCTTAGATTGTCTCTTCAGCTTGAGGAAGGTGATAAAGTAACAATTATGTCTGATATGCAAAAGGTAAAGTACTAATCATGTGTAACAATTACGTTCATTTCAGTTAGTGAAGTGATATGTAAGCAGCTGACTTTTTTTTTTATGCAGGGGTTGCAGCAAGCTGTCACTGATGTCCTTCCAGGGGCTGAGCATAGGCTTTGTGCAAGGCATATTTATGCCAATTGGTGCAAAAAATGGAGGGGACATGAGCTGAAGAAGAAATTTTTCTCTTGCGCCTGGAGCACCTACAAGGAGCAATTTAATGACAATTTAAAGTCAATGGAGAAGGTTAACAAGGCAAAGAAATTGGAGCGAGCAAGTAAGTTATTGTGTCAATGGATGGGTAAGAGCATATTTTACTAATAGATGCCTCTCTATGGTTGTAGACAATAATGTAAGTGAGAGTTTTAATGCATGGATTTGTGAGTGTCGGTATTTCCCGAAATTAAGATGTTCGATGGCATTAGGCTTAAATTGATGGACAAATGGGTGCTAGTGATCATATTGTGAGAAATTGGAAGGGGGACTACAGCCCTAAATGTCTTGAATTGTTTGAGACAAATAGGTTCTTGGCAACAAATTGTAGGGTTTTCTTTAATGGTGATGATGGGTATGAAGTGGTTGAGGGTAAGGATAGGCATTCGGTTCGGCTAGATAGGAAAGTCTCGCACGTGTAGAGCATGGGATTTAACTGGAATCCCTTGCCAACATGCTATATGTGCAATGTACCATTCCAACATTGATCCCATTACCCAAATTTCACGCTATTACCATAAGGAAACATTTGTAGCCCTATAGAACAAAATTTGAACCGGTGAGGGGACAAAATTTTTGGGAAACTCACAAGTACCCACCAATGCTACCCCCACCCGTATGTAAATTGCACGGGCGACCTCCAAAGAGAAGAAAAAGGTCTGAAGAAGCACAAAGAAGACGCTATACCGCCACCGGAGAGACAATTCAAGAACCAAATGATAATGCTTTTGCACCTCGTGCGGAGAAATTAAGCAAAAAGGGACGAGAATGAAGTGCAGCTTCTGTAGGAAAGAGGGTCACAATCGAAGCACGTGCAAAGAGGTCAATTAACTTTTTTTTTCCTGACAATTGGTCTGTACTTGCTGATTTTGCTGGTTTCTGTATGTGCATATTCTGTTTGTACACTTGCAGACATGATTTCTGTTTTGGTTTGGTTTAGTTTTTCTCTTCCTCTACTTGCTGATTTTGCTGGTTTCTGTATGTGCATATTTTGTTGTACACTGCGTACATGATTTCTGTTTTGGTTTGGTTTAGTTTTTCTCTTCCTCTACTTGCTGATTTTGCTGGTCTCTGTATGTGCATATTCTGTTTGTACACTTGCAGACATGATTTCTGTTTTGGTTTGGTTTAGTTTTTCTCTTCCTCTACTTGCTGATTTTGCTGGTTTCTGTATGTGCATATTCTGTTTGTACACTTGCAGACATGATTTCTGTTTTGGTTTGGTTTAGTTTTTCTTTTCCTCTACTTGATTTCTTGGTTTGTATGTGCATATTCTGTTTGTACACTTGGATTTGTTTTTGGTTTGGTTCCTCTACTTTTGGTTTGGTTTGGTTTGGTTCGGTTTTGGTTTGGTTTGGTTTGGTTTTTTTTGGTTGGTTTGGTTCAGGTTTTGGTTTTGGTTGGTTTGGTTTTGGTTTTGGTTTGGTTTGGTTTTATATGTGCAATCCTTCGCTGGTCTCTGTTTGTGCATATTTCTGTTATGATTTTATTGCATTCCTATTACTTTTGGTTTCAGGCCCCTCCCTCGAACAAGGCTCGGCCTGGCCGGAAGAGAAAAACACCTAACATATGTGCTAGTACTCAAGAGACACCTTCCCAACAAACCTCACAAGAGCCCACTACTCAAAATAGGAACCAGTCACGGACAAGGACTCCTGTTTACAGACCATATGGCTTCGGAGTAATGGTGGATGAAGACAGCGGTCGATGTGTTTACAATGTTAGATTTATTTACACATTTCATATTTGGTTCATTGCATTGCTCTTTTTTTCTCCAATTCTGAATTTAGTTTTTTAAACTCATGCGTGATGTTCCACTTAGTTCATCGCATTGCTTTTGTTTATGTATGAATGTAATCCTTTCTTCATGACTTTAACAGATTCATTTTTTTCCTTTTTCCTTCTTTTCTCAGCCTGGCTTACCTTCTGAAATGGTGATAGAGGAGGGTCAACCAAGAGAGTTGCAGGGCAATGCCAGCCCTCAAGCAAGATTTCCAATACCAAATGAGAGAGAAATACGAAGATCAGCATCTGCAACATTGTCCTCCCATGAAGGTTCAAGGAAGATTGACTTCGCATCTAATACAAATTCCACACTACCAGTGCAACCTCCTGGATTGCAGTGGAACGGCCAACCGAGTATTAGTGGCTCACAACTTAGAATGCAAAGCCAACAGATTTTGAGTAGACGAAGATCGCAACTAGAACAACAAAGCGATGACATTATGATTAGGACTATGGCTAGCTCCAGCAAGTAGTCTTTTTTAGATGAACCTTTTTTTTTTGGGTGATTTCTTTTGGGGAAACAATTTAATCACCAAAGTTTTATGTAACCTTAAAGCAAGTGACACTTGAGTATATTTTTTGCTTGGTCATTGCACCAACTTTTTGCTATTGTGCAATCAGTGTATGTATACTTGCTACATTATTTTGCCAAGTGTAAATGAAATATATCATCTTCATCAAGTTTTTGCACATTATTTAACATAAGTATTCTGTTTAGTTTAGCCACAGTTGGGTACATATTGTTTATGCTCTATTTAGCGAAGTGAACATGTTGACACCAATGGAGTTTAGCCATAAGTGAAACATACTGTAACCTTAAAGCAAGCGACATATTGTTTAAAGAATTCATTCATTACTTGTTTTTTGGAACCTTACTTGTTCATTCAATGGAGTTGACACCAACTATTTTTTGGGAAATAAAAGGCTAATATATAACAAAACACATTCATTCTACAATATACACTTTGCCTCCCTCTAGAGGTGAGTTGCATAACACAAGTACCCAATTCACATTACAAAGTTCATACTTATACCTATTTTTTCATATACAACACATACAACCAAAAACAAGCTACAAACAAGAATGACACAACTACTTTAAACTTCTTTTCCCCTTCCTAAGTTCTCCATCATGTAGCGCATGAGTGCGTTTAAGCCTTCTCAACTCACTGTGTATTGCATCAAGCTCTTCACTCACTCTTTGCCTATGATCTGCTCTTCGAAGGACGGAGTTTTCATCATATAGCTTGTCAATGTCGTCTAACAGCTCCTTAATCACAGTATTTGGCCTCTCACCGAATTCGTCATCATGCCAAGCAAAGAATCCGCACCCCCCATCCTGGATTAGCATACGTCAGATTAAATTTCACACAACTTCATATGCGAAAAAAATAAATTGACTTAATTTGCAACTCACCAACTCACCACTTGCATGTAAAAACTACAATTCTTCATGTTATTTTTCGACAACAACTACAATGACGAGAAAACCAAAGCAAACTTGAACTATGCAAACAAGAATAGATTGTACCAACTGTCTTGAAATAGGGCTGGACAAATAATGATCCAATGATATCAACCAAAAATATTCAACTGATGAAACCTACAAGTACAAATCCCATATTGAATTAAATTGAAACTTGAGGCCACATGACCTCCCCTGTCTCACCCTTCACTCCTAACTAAGGTTTTTCTAGTTGCATTCGTGTTAAGATCATCGGCATTATGAAGCTCATCCTTACAAGGACGGAATCCATGAACCATGACAACTAATCTTTCTTATGGATCTGCTTTGATAAACAATAAAAGGACAATGACACCTAATCTTTCTAGTTGCTTTGATAGTGTTCTTCTTTAACCAAGGCCCGACAGTTTGGTTTATATAAGCAACTAACAAAACCAAGTTTCCGGAGATAAAAGTTTAGGGAAAGGATGAATCTTTTTCATACGGCAAAGATAGATAAACTCTCAAATTTATGTATGCCCCTACTTTACATGTGTGTGTGTATAAATTTGTGTATATATATCTACTTTACACGCTTTGAAACAGATCACCATCATCATCCGATGCCAAATTCAATAAATAATGTCGCTTACTGTTTGCTTCAATCTTCATATATGTTCCAACATTGCAAATTATATTGGGTTGAATAAAATGCTTGTGTATTGTATATTTTAGGTATTCGGTTCTCAACAGATCAAGAAATTTGAATGCGTGAAGAACACCGATGCACAGAACACCAACGCACAGAACACCAATTCCACAGAACACGAATGTATTAAATTGATTCACCTTGCTTACCTGGTAGTAGTATGGGCATCCGTAGAACCTCCGACTGGGTTTCCCGAGTCCACGACGTCCACCTCGAAGCCACCATTCTCGTGATAACAAGTACCTCCTCGAGGTTCATAATCATCCTCACGGCCGGGTTGTCGAAGAAGCACCACCCTCCGCCTACACCTTGCCGTCGACGATGAAGAAGATGATGCCATTCAACCAGATCGCCGTCGCCTTTTCTCCCAGATCGCGTTTCCGTTTTGGCCTCCTATGGGTTTCGATGTTCTCTCTTTTTCCCTGATCTGTCTGCTTTTCTCCAGGAATGCGATCCCTTTTCTCCGGAATGATGAATTCTCCAGGAATGCGATTTCCTTTTCCTCTTCGATTTCGTTCACCGCTCTCCTTTTCCTCTTCGATTGTCTCGACATTTTTGTTCTCTCCGGAACCCTAAACCAACGCACACCGTGTTCTCTCCAAATTTATCTCGACACAAATTGCCAACAATTGCCAACAATTGCCAACTCTTCCATTATTCTTGACCACATCAGCATCTGAACGGCGGTTACTTAACGGGCCAAAACGGGATTGTGAATTTTATCCCCTTCTAATTGTTTTTATGTATTTAAGGTACCCAAATTTAATAATTGTGCTGGCTGCTCCTACCTTAATAGTATGTTGGCAAAAACGCACCTTTACCCAAACTTAAGTGATGATGGTATAATTAAATGCTATTAATCTTAAAATATATTAAATTAAAGAATATCTAAAAACCTAATGAAATAACTAATATCAAAACTTTGATTGTATTAAATTCTTTTTTAATAATCTAAACATATTATGTTAATAATCTAAACAACAAAACATCACTAATGCAGACAAATAAGGACGAACAGCAGTTCCAGCATGCCGAAGACAATACAGTGGCAAGACCCACAACAAATAACTCTATTTCAACTCTCCCAGGCCACTATCCCCCTTTGCTATCTTTCATTGTATAAGATTTCTATTAGATTATATGATAGGATGGAGATGACTGTGCAAGATTTCTTGTGGTTGGTGATAAAAGTAGAGAGAGATAAATCTTTTTAGCAAGGAAGCGTGTTGCTATTCTAAGAACAGCTTCTAGTAGCAAAGTGCCTTTAGACCCCACAAAAATAGCAAAGCCACTTTGGCAGTTTTCAAAGTGCCTTCAGCCTATTAATCTTCAAAGTTAACTCCATCTTCCAGGAAAAATATATGACATTCAAATATGAAAACACAATATTGGCTACAATGCAAACATTAAAGCAGTTCCATGAGATATCTCTCAATATTTTAAAATTGAAGTAAGAAATTGGTCAGCTATGTGCATGTGAGCTTGCAAAAATTTACAATACCACTAATGATGTAATTGTTAAGAATCTGAAAAAGGGAAAAAATAGATAAACTTTCAGTTCTTGATGCAAAACCTGAATTTTTGAAAGCATCTGCTGAATAGTAAGATGAAGTCCACAGCAAATTGTAAGTGATAAAAGCCACATAGTTCTGGGCTTCTGGCACATCGCTCTTCTTTCCTGCTACTTTATAATAGATCATCATAGAGCTTCTTGCTAATTGTATCTCTTGTAGAAGTATGAAAATCTTCAATTACTTTAGTTTGTTCAAAAGGAAACTGTTTCAACTTAGAAGACTCTGAGTCTCTTGTAAGAAAGCTTGAAGCCATAGATAGCGAAGAATAGTTAGTTTTTAGAATTATATCAGCATTGACAGGAAGACTGCCCCACAAAAATGACAGCTTTTCCAGCAGCAAAAAGTATGTCCTCAAGCTGAAAGTTTAGTTACACACATAACACTTGCAAAAAATTACAATATGATGAACACATTCATAATACGTTAAGGGTTGAACAAAAACACTACATACCACAGTCCAACCATTGTACCTTCCATCATCATAATATTTTGAAGAAGAGCTCAACATCAAGATCTAACATAAATTTCATAGCAGTTAACGACAAGTAATTTTCTAAAAGAATAACTATATGACACGAAAAAGCTTCCTTTTATTAAAGGAAAACAAAGAGAAAGACTCCTAGACCCTTTACACTCCCTCTTTCCTTTCAAGAATTATCCAAGGTTTCTCAACATATGTGTTTACCCATTTTGCACATACTTGACAATTAGCAAGGTGTTTATTTTTCTCCTGTAGAACAAAATAACTTTATTTCAACTCTCCCAGGCCACTATCCCCCTTTACTATCTTTCATTGTATAAGACTCCTATTAGATTATATGATCCGATGGAGATGACGGTGCAAGATTTCGTGTGGTTCGTGATAAAAGTAGAGAAAGAGATAATTCTTTTTAACAAGGAAGTGTGTTGCTATTCTAAGAACAGCTTCTCGTAGCAAAGTGCCTTTAGACTCCACAAAAATAGCAAAGCCACTTTGGCAGTTTTCAAGGAAGAAAAAGATCATTTGTTTAGTCTGCACTGAAATACCTTGGATCGACAGACGCAGATTGAGTGCCACATCAAGTTGATCAGATGATGATTCCTCCTGACATATATGTCAGATAGATGTAAGAATCTTCTGTATTGCCTTAATATCATCTTCTACAAGCTTGATCAATTTATCACGTTCAATTATCAGAATGATAGATAAACGGCCAACAGATAGAAAACACTAGTCATTACATAAAAACTATATCAGAACTATAATCCATCATATAAAAACTGTACCTGAACTGGAATCATTAACAAGTAGAGGCAATGAAATATGCAGTGCAATATGACCTAGGGCTTGCATTGCAACAGCAGCCAGAGTATAAGTTTCAGAATTAACCATATCTACGAGACATCTAAGCGTATTCTGGAAAAAAAATTCTGAGATATGCAAAATGTGTGCGCGCGCACGCATATTTTTATCAGATAAAAGGATATATGAACAACTGAAATTTCTATTTCAACTAATGAAGTAAATTGGAGAATAGGCATTTACTCTAGAATTCCGGATAGGTGCATTTGATATTATGTGGACTAGCTAACATGCCTAGAGGATAGTCCTTTCATATTTAGGTTGGGGGAAAAAGGGAATAAGAGTGAAACGGAAGACAAGTAATTACAAGGGATACAAAACCAGAAAAAGGACACGCAAGCTCATAAAAGTTCTCTGGTCTAAATTATTCTTAAATAAACAATAATATACTTATATCTAAAAAAGCATATGCTGTTTTAAAGATATAGAGTTTCTTATCAAGATAACATTCTTTTTGTTTTTTGTTTTTCTTCAACCTCTCTTACAAAAATCAATTGTACAAAAAGAATCAGTTTCTCCAAAATAAAGGACGGAAAACTAAGAACCATTTAATAGTTTAAAGGTGAGCACCTACCTTTTTCTTTCTTTGTATTCTTTTTCTTCATGTTGCTTCTTCAACCTCTCCTACAACAATCCATTGTACAAAATCGATTGGCTTCACCACAATAAAGGTTGGAAAACAAAAAAACATTACAATAGTATGAAGGTAAGCTACGACCTTTCCTTTTGTTGCTCTATTTCTTCATGTTTTTTCTTCAACATTTCCTACAACAATCCATTGTACACAATGGATCAGATTCATAAGGATAAAGTAGCTGAAATAGCTCAAAAACAAGTCATGGACTGATGAAATCAATCTACTTTAGAAGTTCATAGTTAATAGAAAATAAATTGAAATTCATTGCAGTAGAGCATGTCAAGTCAGAATTGCGTAGCTAATGATAATGCCCTGAACATGTTAAAAGACACATGGTTTTGGAAACATAAACTCCTCACTTTCTCATCGTCTATAAGGCCAACACACACACATACACACACATATGTGTGTGTGTGTGTGAAATTCAAGAAGATTCTCAAGTACATAACATTCACAAGTCAATTTAATCTTTAAGAGCCTGCAGATTCAAATAGATTAATCACATAAGACCAGTATATATATAGTCACATATTCTCATTTCTATAATTTTATTATTAAAGCATATTCCTAAACACTTATATTGCCAAAAGTTTGCATAGCATACCATTAAATAGTAAAAATAGACTTTTCACAGATTTTGATCATCCAAATTAACACCACTGACATTCTTCAAAAGCTGCTGGCCTCTCTTAATAACAAACTCTTCACTTGAGTTAGCCAACCAAAAAACTCGTGATGATCCACAAACAGACCACCCAAAAGATATAAATCAGTAACAAGAGTAAGAAAACACACAAATGCGATTTATATAACGCAAGAACTATAGGATACCCAATCAACTGAGACAACAATATATGAGGGATAAACAAATTTAGGGCCAGCTCCATAGCTTGGATGACAAAACTGGACATTGGCGGTAAATATAAGACACAAATAGGTTGTTATTCATTCAGAAAAAGATTGGGAAGCTAAGAACCTTTAAAATTGATATCAAGGTGACCATCAGCCTTTTCTTTTTGTGATCATTTTCTTGTCCTTTCTTCAACCTCTCTCGCAACAATCAATTGTATAAAAGAGGATTCTTTGTCAAGAATCAAGGGCAAAAGACAAAGAACCATTATAACATTTTAAAGTGAAGCCTCAACCTTTTCTTTCTTCTGTGTTCTTTTTCTTCAAGCTCTTTTTTCAACCTCTCCTGACACAATTCATTGTACAAAATGGATTAGTTTCCCTAGAACAAAGGTTGCAATACTAAGAAACATTGTAAAAGTATAAATGTAAGCCTCGACCTTTCCTTCTATCTGTGTTATTTTTCCTCATGTCCCTTCCATTATGCTCTGCAATTTCTTCATCTTGTGCCACCTAAGAACAAATGCCACTAATGAATTTGTTTGCCTTAGAATAAGCTATATTTAAAGTGTTTCGCTTGGCAAATTAGTTGTTGTTCATCAAGAAAAAGGTTGGAAAGCTAAGAACCTTTATGATATTCTCATGGTGATCGTCAGCCTTTTCTCTTTGTGATCCTTTTCTTGTTCTTTCTTCAACCCCTCTCGCAACAACCGTTTAAAAAACCGATTAGTTTGTCAAGAAGAAAGGATGGAAAACAAAGAACCATTATAACAATTTAAAGGTGAGTCGCAACCTTTTCTTTTATTTGTGCTCTCTTTCTTCATGCTCTTGCTTCAACCTCTCCTGCAGCAATACATTGTACAAAATGGATTAGTTTCCGTAGAACAAAGGTTGGAAAACTAAGCAACATTATAATAATATAAAGGAAAGCCTTGACCTTTCCTTTTCTTTGTGCTCTTTTTCAACCTCTCCTGCAGCAATCCATTGGACAGTATGGATCATATTCTAGAGAATAAAGGCTTTTTTCCCAAATTACCCCTTATTAAATAACTAATTACCAAAATGCCCCTATTTCCAAACTATTTCCCAATCTGCTTTTTTTTGTTTAGTCGACTAATCCAAGTTTAGTCAACTAAAATGCAGGGGGTTAAATTTTTTGATTTTCCCCGCGATTTAGTCGACTAAGCCAGTGCTTAGTCGACTAAATTGCGACAGAGAGATTTTTTTAAACTCTTATCACGTTAAACACCACAGATTTCCACTTTTATTCAAATTATTAATTAAAATATTAACAATATTATAGGAGAGATTATAGGAGATTATAAATTATCAAATAAATTAGTATCTCCATTAATAAATTCCCCTTTCATTCTAATTAATCAAATTAGAGTTTTTCAAATATATAACATCCTACAATTTGCATATCCCTCAATCCTCATAGGTCCTTAATACCTCTCAGTCTTTTTACAAATTCGAGAGACTTCTGGGGGTTTTACAAATTTATATGGTATTCATTTGTCATTTTCCCTAAAAAATAGTTTTTTCTTTCCATTCTTACCCTCAATTAAATGCAATGAAAAATAGTAAATTGTTTAATTGTCAAGGGTGGGATAAGTAATTTAGATTTTCTATTAGGAGTATTTTTTTAGACCATTTATTGATTGATTGAATTTAGAACTCTGTTAAGTGTTATTTGACAGTATTTCATCTCGATCACTGTTTTGTTGTAAAATATGATTTGTTTTTCAAATCATGCTCTAAAATATGACTGAGATCACATACACATACAAGAAATCTTTATTATCTTGGGTATCTCTTATTTTGTGTTAAAATTTATAGTTGCACTATTAATGCATTGTGCTCTTGGCTTACAGATTTCTCCCTCTCCACAAGAGACTACTATTTATCAAGAGACTTGGCTTACAACGTCAAAAATGCAATAATAAAACAAAAACAAAAACATCAATGAGACTGCAATAAAATATCGTATGAAGCATTCCTGATCAAGGAATCCAATTTAAGGTTGTCATTGGCAGATATCACATAAACGTCACATAACCAACAAAGTACTACTTTATTGTAAAAAAAAAAAAAAATGCAATTCCAAATATTCTCATGTACGCATTCATCTGATATTTCAATGTAAACCATCTAATGTGCCTACTGTGATTCTGACACCATTATTTATTTTTATTGAAGACTGCGTGAAGTCATCCAGGAAATGGGGGGCGAATGGGGATCAAATCCTTTTTTCCCCTTTTACAAGACAGATAAGACCTGCATGTTCATTCAACTAGAGAGAATAACAGAATAGGATCATTACTTTACCACCAAACATACATTAATATAATCATTAGTTTTAAAACGTCATCCAAAGGTTCAGGTTAAATAGAATTGAGCTGGGCAAGACCCTCACTAGGCACAAATGATGACTTGAGATTCTTAAATGAATCGGCAACTTGAAGTTCAATGTAAGTTAAAGCTTGGTGCTGAGGCCGAATGGAAATTCAGAAAATAAACAAACGAGGAGGACGAAAACAAAGAGAAGTTGAGTGTCAGTTTTGGATTCTGGCATGTTTGGCTCCTTGACAAGCTACAAATTTCATGTCCCTGCTTGGGTACGTAGCATCACCATAGGAGAATACTCAGTATTGCAAGTTTACATCGTGCAAGCACCAGATCTCCAACGAACTAAAAGTTGAGACATTACTGTTTGACTGGGTTTTTTTGTTCTTTTTTCCCTCAGAATGTTTGACTGGTTTTGATAGCAACAAAGAACAGCACATCACACACAACCGTAACAGCAAAACGAATGATTGATGCCATAAGCAATGGACCCTGAGAAAAATAGTGTGTCCAGATGGACATTCCACTGAGGCAATATTATTACAAGTTACAACTTCCCCTTATCACCCTGGGGAAATGTTCCTCCTGATCGTGTTTTTGACTTTGCTTAAAACATCCAACTAACAAGCAAGATAAAATATTTCCAGTGTCTATGAATAGCATCTACATCAGCCTTTATAGAAGTTCTGAGAGTATAGTGTACGCTCAGACGCTCTCAGCACTAATATAATTAACATGCCCCTTGATTTCCCTTAAGTCTATGGCTTCAACTGATATGCACCGAAGAAATGATAATTATTATTGAATGCCACCAACATTAGCCAAAACGTGTCCTGGTAGATATTTTTGGAGCTGTGACAGCAGTCTACCTGGCAAAAGTAACAAGTGGAAATGCAATTATTAAAACATGGAGTAGCAGTGTAGCACAATATGCAAAACTTAAAAAAGAGAAGGCCTTTCCACACACCACGGTTTAGAATATTTCTTTCCTTCCTTTACACTAGATAGAAACTTAATTAACAAACACATGGAGGGGCAATATGTCATTTACAGGGCCAGTGATGATGGTATTAACGCTACTTAAGGAAATAATAAACCAAGAAACCATGGTCCTAAGCATCAAAGCTCAGATATACTTTCCTTCCTAGAAAAATTGCTATTACTAATTAATTATAATATCCATGGTCACACTGGGAAGTAAGATGGCTGAGGCAGGGTGAAGTTAGCATTGATATAGAGATTTGATGTTTCCTGTATCAGTCTTAAAGTTAAATTGGAGAGCTACAGATGGGATGGGAGAGTAAATAACAAAGTGCAAGACAACCATTGGCAAAGAACAAGATAGTCATTAATAGATTTCAACAGTCACCTGAGCCAATCTGCAAAAAACATGGAATTTTAATGTTGTTTCCTGTTAAACGTCCTTGCAACTGTCAACTTAAGAAGAAGATTCTAGATTCCTTCCATGCATGATCAGACCAAGGAGATTCTATGAACAAGAAGGGTTTCTGGTGACGTGTGCTACTGTGCTTGTTTATAGTTTCCTTCACTTCATAAAACACCATCATACCAATTACCAGTCGCAATCAAACCACTTTGTTCCAATTTTTATAACAAATATTCCCAAATTTGCAGGGCTCAATTGCATGACATACTTACAAATGCCGAACCATCACAAGGCACCAAAATAAATAATTTACCCACATCCCAACTCTACAGTCTACACAAGCATCTATAAGTTTTCTTCTCCTCAATTAAACCCCTACCTGAACTAAAAAGACTTTACACATACTCCTATTTTGAGAGAGTTGTATGTACAAAATATGACAGATTCTTATCTCACCCAGTATCAGACAGTTTACTTCCCATAATCAAAGTTATTGAAGTGAAGATAATAGTATAATTGGAGAAATAGAAACTAATGTCTTGCACTTTAAAAATTGAATGGTAAATAGAGACAAAATTTCTTCAACAATGATAATTAAAAGAACCGGAGGTAGTACTTTAAAACTAAAATCGTGGCTTTTGTTCTGGAACCAAACTGACAGGTGAATGGAAAAGTAGACTTGAGGTCAAAACCTTACAAATAAACTACAAACTTTTGCATGCTACTAATACCAGTTTCTTTAACTTAGCAGAGATAAATATATCTGCAGCATCCCTACGTACCTATTTAGCTTCCAAGAATCAGTCAGATTTAGAGTCGGACACCCTGCTTTCTCTTGCAGCCCTGGCGTTGTCATACTCAAACTTCAACACATTGTGGATATGGGAAGTATCCTTAATATAGAACTGCCTAGCAAATGCACTCTCTTCGATAGCAGGGAAGTAATGAATTAAAATAGAATTGACTACCCAGAACCATGACGCTCCGAGAAAACTTCCCAAGGTGGCTCCAGCAAAAACCTGAGCCACAGTGTGGTAACCCAGATAAACCCGAGAATACATGGTTAGTAACGCCAGAGACCATGTTATGAAATTCAGGAACACGTTGTTCTTCGAATCCCAAAAACCGATCCTTTTACTAGTCAAGAGAGTGAAATAGACGGCAAAGAAGAACATGTATTGAGAATGACTTGAGGGCCATCCATGTGAATCGCACGTCTCCAGCAAAACACATGTCTCAGGACGTGCTTGTTGAACCGATGTCTTGATGAACTCGTTGATGAATTGGGAAATGAGAAGGCCGAGAGCGAAGAACATACCCTGGAGTTCACGACGAAAGATGAAATGAGAAACGAAGCCACCGAGGCTGATGAAGACCGGGACTAGCGACACCCAGGCCAGAAAGTGGCCCAGCTGATCACCCCTTTGGTACCGGACATGGGTCAGAGTCACGGCCTTGAGCGGTGGCGTTGTCATGGTAAATAAGCGAAAACGTAACAGAAGTCTGATACCGGGGCTTAAATTCGTGTGGATGTTGAACCGATCAGATCTGAGACATCAGAGGTTTTGATAATTGAGGGGGGAGTGGGACCAATTCAGAGCCAAACTAAGGGGAGACGATTATATGTTGGCAGAAAAATGCATCGTGTACAAATTGTGAAGATTCGAGAAGGGAGAAGCTCCAGCTGGTCGGCGATTGCCTTCAGCCTTCAGAGAAACGTTGAGGGATGAGGGTTAAAGTCTGAGACCTGGATAAAAAACAGTCGTCGGACTCCTGGAAAATAGCATCCGCGAGAAATCTAACCTTTTTAGCTGCAATGGAAAGGCAAAAAGGGGAAACAAACGGAGTGCACATTGTTAGGTGCCTAATTATTAAGTGTCGAGATAAGTATATTATTTATTTATTTATTTAGATTTAAATTATATGTTATTTTTTATTAAAAAAATTATACTCAAGATCTCAAATTAATTAGTTTTCGGTTCTTGGTGTTACAGACACATATTTCTGAATGCGACCAAAGTAATTAATTTGAGATATTGAGTGTAATTTTTTTTAAAAATAAGCATATAATTTAAATCTAAATTTAAAAAAATATGTTCATCCCTCTAATAAAAATATGAGCATAGAAGGCACCTAACAACGTGGACTCAAAAAAACGACACAAAAGGGAGGAGAGGGAGATTCACGGTGGTCTAAAATAAATAAATAAATTATAAATTAATTAATTATAACAACTATTTCTTGGTCATTTTCCACCTTAAGTGATAAATAAAGTGTAAATTTTTATCATTATGTAATGATTTTCAAGTCCTCCTTTATAATATATTCGAGTCTCCCCGGTCCATAAAAAGCTAATTACTGCGAGGTTTTAGTGAAGGAACTTCACTAAAACAAGTCCTAATTTTTTCTCGCTAGAAAAATCATATCATTGAGCATGTTTGGCATGACTTTCCTTCACTAAAACAAGTCCTGATTTTTTTTCGCTAGAAAAATCATATCATTGAGCATGTTTGGCATGACTGTAGAAAGGAAAAAAAGTCTAACAGCAATGAGAAAAGCCCAACGGTAGAAGTGTTTGGAATAGCTTCTATGGTGATGTGCTTCTAGGAAAAAAAAAAAAAAGATTTTTTCCAAAAGTTACTTTTTACCCTTTTTAGTTTTTGATGTGACTTTTTTCAGCTTCTATTCTAAAGAAAAATGTTAAGGATGGGTGATCTAATAGCAATATACTATTAAATATATATTTATATGCATTCTAATTTATCTATTATAATATATTTAATCAATTTATTTTATAATATTTTAATCAAGTACTTTAGAGTTTTGTAATTTTTTTTATCAAAATTAATTTTCGGTAAAGGAACAAAATACACGCGTGTTTATCCTCGGGAGCGTCCAAAGACCATATGATTTTTTTTGGAACAAAAATACACATGAACTTTCAAAATCAGTGCAAAAATACCACCTCCGTTTAAACAGTGTTAACTTCTGTTTACTACATTTAAAAGTACCAAAATGCCCCCCAACTCAAAAACAAAATACCCTCTAGTTTTTCTCCTTCCTCCACCAATCGTATCTCTCTCTCTCTCTCTCCCCCTCTCTCCCGGTGTCTTTGTTTCAGGTCGTCGGAGAAGAAGAAGCTCTTTTGTGTTCCATGTGCATTTTTATTCCATGTTAGTTTTAGATTCGCCAAGCTCCTCTGTTTTGAGAAAAATAAAAATCCCCAGTTTGATTGGCCAAGCTCCTCTTTTTGATAAAAATAAAAAATCCCCGAGACTAAAATGCCGCCACTTAATGAACCGTTGCAAATCAAAATAATTCGGGCAAAATCACAAAGCTAATACATGCAAAATCCCAGTAGATAGAGGTCAGTAGTCAACCAAATTAAAATCTCAGTAAAGCAATTTCTTTGCAATTCTAACACCAACAAAGCAAAGCAAAATCATCGGGAAAAATTAAAACAAGCAACAATTCCTATGTTTTTTTTGTTGTTGAACAATCAACAATTCCTATGTTAACTATCCAAAGAAAAATAAAAAAAAAATAAAATGATCACAATCTCGGATTCTTGGCTAGTTCTTGAGCATTCAAGCCGTGAGCCACCACTCTCATGTAATTGACTTCATCGAGAAGGTGGCTAACCCAAGAGCTCATGAGGTCAAGAATGTGCATCTCAGGCCTCAGTCTCTGCCTATAAAGATTGGTGAGTGTAGAAATGAACCCATCGTCGACGTGCTTCACCAAGCGTGGGTATGCGTAGAAGTCTCTGTCTGGTAAAGCGTTGAATTTGGTTCTGCCTTCTGGGCGTTTGATTTTGCCTGCTGCTAAGGATTCAGATGGGGGCCGTCACAGCTGGTAGAGGGTGCCGCCATCCACATCTGAGAAGTGAGAAGGAATTGGGGTTGAAGGGAGAAACGAGAGAGATGGAAGAGCTAAGGGTAGGTGGGGAAATTTAAAAAAAGCCAAGGCATTTTTTTATTAAAAATAGGTGGGGCCCACATAAAAAATAACTTCTGTTAAACTGTTTAAACGGAGATGGTATTTTTGCACTGATTTTGAAAGCTCATGTGTATTTTTTGTCCCAAAAAAAGCATATGGTGCTAGGCGCTCTCAAAGGTAAAGTACATGTGTATTTTTGCTCTTTTAGCCTTTAATTTTTTTATATTCAATTATCACAATATATACAACTAATATATATATATATAATATTATTCAATAAGATTCATATCATTTTCCATCTCAAATAACCATCCAAACAAAAGCTTATATAAGTCACTTATGTCATCGCTATCCAAATACAAATCACATCTACAACCTGACTTTTCTGGAAAAAGTTCATCTAGAAAAGCCCATCTAAAAAAAAGTTATTTCTGTCACCGTTATTCTAAACGGGCACTAAGCACCAATACAATAAATACCTTGTTTGGTATCATAACAGAATTTTTGATAGAAGCGGGAGTGGAATTGGAACTTTCTTTTTATCAAATAAATTGGAACTTGAAAATATTATTTGTAATTTTTCTATAAAAAGACCAAATTAACCTTGCCTTTTAGAAAGAAAGTTATGCCCTAAAGAACCCCGCCCGTCGGAGCAACACCGGAATGAGTTTCCCCGCCTATCTAAAAGATAGGCGGGAGAGCTCATCTTTTTTTGGGCCGTCCGGATCTTATTTTTTTTACTTTCTATTTTTTCAAAAAAAAAAATTATTTTAATGGGTATAGAATCTAAAAAAAAAAAATAATAATCTATCAACTAACATTTTTTCAAAAAATAATTTTTTTTATTCAAAAAGTAGTAGTTAAAAAAAAAAAATCATCATCCGGATCGCATCCGGACGGCCCGATGCTCCAAGCTCTTGGTGCCTATCTTTGGATAGGCACCAAAACCGGGTCCTACTAATCAGCAATCATAACTAGAGAACAATAAACATAATCAAGAAGAACAATCGATCTGGAAAAACAATAATAATAGATCTAGAAATTGATTTGAAAAACAATCACAAACATCCACAATGAAAAATTAAAAACCCCAATCCATTAGAGAGGTGATAGAGGGGTAGGTTTGATAGTGGCATGGGTTAGGTTCGACGGTGGCGCAACCAAGAAGATGGTTGTGCCCAACAGATCTAAGAGGAGAACACAAACGTAAACAACGCTGATGGAAGAAGGTTGTTTGCAGATCTAGCCTTCGATCTAGTTCTTTGAAGGTGGAGGTTGAAGACAATAGTGGCTAAAAAACGGCGATGTTTGAGGTTGAAGACAGAGGTCTCACAATCATTGTGATGGGAGATAAGGATGAGCTCAAGATTGGTAGGGGCTAAAGGTAAGAAAGGGCTTAATGGTTGTCTCTAACCACTTCTCCACCATCACCCACAGTTATCATCGACCTTCCGGTCGACCACACTTTTGCCGCCGTCAGCCCACATCGTCGTTCATGATCATTGGACCTCTCTTCTACCAAGGGCAAATAGGTACTTTAATCGCCACTTCCATGGAAGCAGTCTTAGTTCTCATGGGGTAGTGATGGAAGTTGGTTCCATCATTTTTTATGGAACTGGGTTCCACATGGAACTCGGTTCTTTCATACCAAACGGTCTCAATTTTACCTTTCCCCCCAATTCCACTTCCACGCTACCAAACCATAGTAGTTCAGCAAAAACAAACAACAGAAGCAACAATACAAGAAAATGGAAGACAATAAACTACATCCCAAAAGAAAATCATTCTTATAAGATTCATTCCTTTGTTGAGCATCCTCCCTTAGTAACTGTTGAAGTTGAGTTAGATTTCTAGTAACCCAATCAGAAGGGCATCTCCCTTGAAGCACTGCACAAGCAACCCAGTCGGCTCCTCTATTACCTTCCCTGGGAATCCATCTGCCACATTGAACTCTACATAAGTTACTTATAAAAATGATATTTTCCAGAATAGGCAGACTACACCAATCACAAGGATATACCTTTCCTTCCAAACATTGAATGAGATGCTGATTATCAGACTCAACTATGACTTCATCTAGCTCATTATCATGAATGTATTCGAAAGCATGCATCATTACCACACATTCTGCCATAAAAGTTGAGGGCCTGCTTGGGATAACTGTGGGAGAAGTGGCTTTTGTTTCTGATGGACTTTTCTTAATGGACTTTTTTCTGATGTGATTTGTGTTTGGGATAGCAGTAGCAAAAGTGGCTTTTGTTTGTAATAGGAACTTGTTTGGCATAGCTTAAAAAAAGATAGATGAGATGGAAAATGACTGAAAAGGGCATGAATAAATTCACACACACATACACAAATGTGCCGTATAAAATGTAATAATTTGGGATAAAAAATAAAAATAAATAAATTTACCAAATAAAATGGTAAAATTCCATTAAATAAATTACAATACAATAAAGTGCTTAATTAAACCTAGTCCCTACAAGTTCATTTCGATTTCATCACGAAGATCATTCATTCGTGTTGATGAGGATGCTTCATCAAGTGGATCATCATTATCTTCATCACCCATATTTCCTTCTTCACTTGATCAAATTCCACATCATTTTGGGAATATCTCCTAGATAAAATTATATATCCCCATTGTTGCGCAAACTATGCGGACTTGTGTTCGAAATTTATATGGGGGCATATTTTACAAGATGTGAAACCTATTCTTCCAGACTCCAAACGTCCTTTCTATCGTACACCTCAAACTTGAATAATAAAAATTGAAGTACTCATTGGGATTTCGAAATCCCGACTGCCGCCTAAATTCTGGAAGGTGATACCGCTCACGTTTATATGGACCAATATATCCAACTAGTGTTGGATAGCTAGCGTCGACCAAGTAATATTTCCCTGATAAATGTTGACATTCATACAACATTGTTAAATTATAGGAAATGTGAAATAAAGACTAAATTAAATGTAATTGAAGTAGGGATGTTAGAGATATACCTTCAGGTGGATGGGGGAAATTCATAGTTGAAGTCTCGAGCGCAGTCCGGAAGACACGAGCATCATGTGCAGTACCCTCCCATCCTGCCAACACAAAAGTAAAGCACATATCCCAATCACAGACAGCCATGATATTCTGTGTTGAATATCTCTTTCTTCCAATATATTTGTCTTGCTTGGATTGGCTTACCACACACCTGATGTGAGTTCCATCAATTGCTCCTATGCAATCCTTGAAAAATGGGTGATATCGTGGATCACCAGCTATTTTTGAGTGACATTGACGAAACTCCGGATCAAGTGGTTTGATATTTTTTGTTGAAAGCTTGAAAGAAGCTTTTAAAACCTTTGGAAAATCCTACTAATGCATACACAACGTAAACTTTGACAGCCATTGATGAAGTCGTGCAAGATAAACAGCCATCGGATGAAGAACAGTAAATGCAGAAAGGAAACAAAATGAAGAAGAACAAGGATCCGATGAATTACGGTTTTATCGGCTAGATCGACGGCGACGCAGTGGAGAAGTATCACGGTCAAACAAAGATCCGGCGAGATCAACGGCGACACAATGTAGAAGAAGAATATATCTATCCGAGGAGACGAGGAAGGTCGGACTTTAATGGAATTGAAGCGCAAAGAAGAACGTGAATTGAAGAAGAGACGAGGTAGGTCAGACTTTAATGGAGAATAGGAGGTAGTTCAACCATTGGAGGAGACGAAGTACCTGTTTTGAGTTCAACCATAAATTGAAGAGACAAGGTAGGTCGGACTTTAATGGAGAACATGAGAGTTCAACCAATAAATTGAAGAGACAAGGTATCTCCATTATTGTTGAGCTTTCAAATTAATATGGAGAAGAAGAGAGAGGGCGAAGAAGAAAACCGGACAAAAGAAGTAAACCACGAATGGGAGAGGGTGAGATGGTAATTTAACAAATGGTAGGAGAAGCTTTTAATGGGATCGAAACGACAAATGAGAGCTTCAAAAAAAAAAAACCCCCATTGTCCATCGTCAAGTCCATCAATTTTTGAGTGTTCCCAAACACTCTTAATTTTTTTGATGGACTTATTATCCCATCTAATGGGATAATAAGTCCATTTGGGGTGTTCCCAAACAGGCCTTGAATCAGCTTGTACGACTTGCGCCTTCCCATCAATAATGAAACCATTAAAATCTCTAAGTACAAAAACCACAGCTGCCATTTTGTTTTCACACGAAAATGAACAATCTGTATTGACCTCGAGGACATTACCTGTAGGAATCTACCAATGCATCCTTCTCAGAATTCTGCTCATCATTCCTTCCACTCCCCGTGGCTTCACAGGGGACCCATCCATTTGCATCCCAAAACTTATCAAGTAATTTTCCTGCTTGAGACAAGGTGAAACAGGGATCCACATTAACTCCCTCATAGATACAAGTACGTCTTCCTTTCCATAGTTTCCATAAAATCATTGCTATCAAAGCCCTTTGAAACTCAGTTATTTCACTAATAGAAAATAGATTTGTCACCCACACTTTTACGTCTAAAGAATCACAGTTTTTAGCATGAAAGAGAAAGAGCTCTCATACCACACTCTTTTCGCCCACTCGCATCCTAGGAAGATATGGTGAATTGTTTCAGACTCCTTTCTACATATTTTACAACAGTCATTCTCCATGCAATTCCTCCTTTTAAGATTTGTAAAGGACGGAACAGTATTAGAAAGAGTCCTCCACATAAAAAACCTGACCTTGTGAGGTACCTTCAGTTTCCAAACATGGTTCCATAAATTAAAGGAGGAAGAAGAACTTGGGACATTTTCCAGTCCTCCCATCATTCCCTCATTAGATTTAATCCACTTATAACCCTCTTTAACCGAGTAACAGTTCTTTCTCCCCTTTAACCAAACCCATCTATCTTCCCTATTTGACAAAACTATGGGAGTATTAAGAATAGCTCGAGTTTGAACATCATAAATATAATTTCTAATAGCCTCAAGATTCCACCAAGAACCAGTTCTCAACTCAGACACTTCCATATTAATTGAATGAGGGAAAGGACAACGTGAGCGTAGTTTATTACCTGGTAAATCTTTGACCCACCGATCACCCTATACTCTTGTATTGATTCCATTGAAAACACTGATAGCCACATTGTCCCTTAGCACGTCCCTTCCAGCAATAATACTTTTTCACAGCCATGATGCTGAGCTCTTTAGTTCTGCTTAAAGTTATTCCTTGCGAAATATTTGCTCTTCAGCACCCGTAGAGGCTCCTGCAAAATCCTCCAGCCCAACTTAGCTAAAGGAACTAAATTAAAAGTCTCAAAATCTTTAAACCCCAACCCCCCTCGTGCCTTTGGCATTTTCAAAAGTTTTTGAGAAACCCAATGAAACCTTCTACGGCTATCAGTCCCCTTCCACCATAATCTAGATACCAGACTATCCAATTTCTAAGAACAGAGCTGTAGGGAAAAGAAAACAAGATATTGGAGACACAGGAATCAAATTCGCAACTGCTTTATCTAGTACCTCTCGTCTTCCTGCCCCCGATAGGAACTTTTTCTGCCACCCCAGCATCCTCTTCTTTACCTTATCAAGCATGAAATTCAGAGCTTGTACCTTAGATTTACCCCCACAGAATAGGTAGTCCAATATAATTTCCAGGAACATCAGCAGCTGCAATAAAAAAAATGACCAATTTCTTCTCTCATCAGCTGCGTCACACTGGGAGAAAAATAAAGGCAAGATTTTCAGACATTTATAATCTGGCCCGACGCTTGACACTACAACTTAAGTACATATTGAAAATTTCTGCAATTGTCAAGATTGGCTTTAATGAAGAAGCCTGAATCATCAGCAAAGAGGGAGTGAGTTATCATAGGACAACTTCTAGCAATTTTAATTCCCTCAATTAGACCCATTTCTTGCCATTTTTCAATTACCTTTGACAGTACATTTCCCACCAGAATGATCAAATAAGGGGAAAGACGTCCCTTGCCTCAATCCTCGCCGAGGGGTGACATGTGATATCCTCTTCTCTGACAACATTACATAGAACCCAACAGGTCCTAATTATAAGCAAGGAGTTTGCGAATTAAACTTATTATTGAATACTCGTGAGTTGTCATTAAGGCACCATGACAATTAAATTTCTTACTTGAATTTCTTATAGTAAATAGTACCTTATGAAAATATTATCCACCCAAACCGATAGAAAAATTATTCTATTATCGTTTTGATTCATATGTTTTAACTTAAAACAAAGTACTAGATATAAGTTTTTTACTCAACAATTTATTCCCTTATATCTTTACTAGAACTGATTTTGACCCCAGTAATTTATTTACTCAAAACAACTCATTCCATTTTTTTTTTAACCTGATATAACACAAAGCTTGAATTGTTTCGAATCAAATTTTATAGATTAAGCACTGGTATCGATTGGAATCTTAAAAAATATCTCTTTAATTATGATTTTCGATGTATAAGATAAATATACAAGAGGAATTTTTGGCTTATGTGAACGCATGATAAACAGTTCTAAACAAAGCACTAAATTAATGATTAAAAAAATTTAAGTACTAGAAGTTATATATTTTTTTTTTTATATATATATAAGACCATAAAACATTGCTTTACTTGGGCAGAAAGAGCTTTCAGTCCACGGTCAACCTTTCTTAGCCCAACTCGGTGAGAAAAACAGAAGAATGAAAGCCCAGATTGGTGCTTTTTGGAGTTTCAGACCTATTTTTACCAAAACCCACCATGAAGGTGGACATTGTATCAAAGGGACTGTGCATTATAAGTGTGTGACTAAAATTGTTGTAAACCACCAGCACTAATAGTAGTGCAGTGGTATTGGGATTAATTTCCCCCCTCCCGGTCACGAGTTCGATCCCCCCCTCCCTATCACCTTGTATCAACAACAAAAAATTTGTTGCAAACCTTCACATGGTTGGTTTAAGTTGAATGTTGATGGGGCTATGGAATTACATTCCTCTAAGGCCAGCTGTGGAGGATTAATTTGTGATTCCTCAGGTAATTAGAGAGGAAAATTTGCTTATGTTAGGCTATTTCCGCTGAGGAATGGACTGTAGCTAAAAGTCTTCAATTAGCTTGGGATCTGAGGCTAAAGAAGATCATTTTGGAGTCTGATTCAGATAAAGTTATTAATCTGATTTTAGATGCCCCCTGTGGTACTGGAAGCAATTTGATAGTTAAAGCTAGGGAAATGCTTTGTAGAGATTGGCAGGTTGATGTACGGGACATCTCCTGTGAATTTAATAGAATTGTGGATGCTTTAGCCAAATGGGGCATCTTTAATTCTACAATTTTAGATGTGTGTCTTTCTCATTTGAGTGTTTGAGTGGACCAAGAGTGTTTGGGATTAATTTTCTCTTTTGTGTAATTTTCCTTTTGTAATGTAGGCATTTAGCTATCTTTTTTATCAGAAAAAAAATTGTTGCAAACTGTATGAGAAGGGTGGTGAATGATTTGATATCTCCCTTTCAAGCTAGATTCGTTAAAGGAAGACATATACATGATAACATCATAGTAGGACAGGAAATTATGCATATCATGAAGAAAGCTTGGGGAGCTGATGGTGTGGAAAATTGATCTTGAGAAGCCTATGATTGAGACTTCCTATATCAAGTACTTAATGATGTTGGCTTTGATGGTAAGTTTATCAATTTGTTAAGGATTTGTGTCTCTATAGCTTCATCAAATAGAATTCCTCTCTCCTGCAAGAGGTCTTTGCCAAGGAGATCTTGTTTCTCCTCTTTTGTTTGTGTTGTGCATGAATTGATTTTCCCATGTAATCAGTGATGCAGTCAATTCAAGGGAATGGAAACCAATCATGGTAACTAAAGGTGGTCCTTCTATTTCTCACCTAATATTTGCAGATGATATTCTCCTATTTGGGGTTGCTTTAGAAAGACAAACAGTTTGCATGATGGATTGTATTGATAAATTATGCTCTACATCTAGAGAGAAAAATTAATAAGAGTGATCTTCTATTTACTTCTCCCCCAAGAGGCCTTCTAATGTTAGAACAAGAATAAAGGATATTATGGGTATGAACATATCTACAGAAATAGGGAGATATCCAGGCTTTCCAATTTCAAGAAAAAGGAAGCCATCCGAAAATTTACAGTATGTAATTGAATGTGTTCGAACAAAGCTTGTAGTGTGGGAAAAAAACTCCCTCTCGCTGGCTGGTTGTATTACTCTGGCCAAGTCAGTCCTGAGTACTATTCCTTTGTACCCAATGATGGTGACTAAACTACTAGATACAATCTGCTACGAAGTTGAAAGGCTTCAGAGAAATTTTATTTGGGAAACTTCTCAAAAATTACATAGTTTCCATCCAATTGCATAGGAAAGGCTTTGCCTACCTAAAATGCAAGGGCTCTCGGGAAGGTAGGTTCCTTGATTCGTGCATGTGCAGCAAAGTTAACATGGCAGATTATAAATGGCGTTGAAGATTTGTAGACAGAAATATTAATGCAAAAACAAAGGAACTAGGCCCAAAATCAAAAGTAAAAAGATTAGAGCCCATTAGAAATTATGACGTCTCAATATCAAAATCTCAAATGTCCAAAAAAAAAAAAAAAGTTTTCAAAGGTTGTTGTAAATATATGCCCAAAACAAAAAAAAAATATGTTTTTCCTACTACATTCGAACTTAAATTACCTTGCAATAAATATAATGGTTAAAATTTTCATTAGAATCAAGATCCCTCAAAGTAGCAAAAAAAAAAAAAAAAGATCCCGATCTTCCACCGGAACTCAAAATAATCTGAAGTTTTTTCCCGAAAAAAATTCATAGTTATGTTGAAAATACAATTCCTGAGTTTACTTTGAAATTCCTTTTATTGGACTATATTGGTCAACTCCAAATCCCAAAGAAAAAATTCCTGAGTTTACTTTGAAATTCCTTTTATTGGACTATATTGGTCAACTTTAACCATAAACATAAAAACGCTAATATTAGCTGCATGGGGGAATCAGCTAATATTAGCTGCATGGGAGGGGTACATATTATTGATGGACAGGAACCATCCCAACTGCCATTTGGTATGGATAGCAACTCATGCTCTTCCCAAAACCTTTTCTCACATTCCTTTTACCTTAAGTGACATCCAAACGAAGCAATACCTTACCAACGAAAAACCCCCCTCATTACAATTTGTACACTTTTCAATTTGGCAGCACCAACCACTGCCTCCAGTGTACTAGCATTTTTCTCAACACCTACAAAACAATACAAACTTGCTCTAAAAAATCCTCTGCTTTATATTACATATTCTTAACAATTATTTCCACCATCATCAGGTGGTGAGTGAACAAGTGTGTGAAGAAAATGGTTTCAGTAGAAAGATCAAAGAAGAAATCCCAGATATGGAAGAAAGCCATGATTCACTTTTCTCTCTGTTTTGCAATGGGTTTTTTCACAGGCTTCGCTCCTACAGGTAAGTCTTCAACCTTCTCTTCCCCAGTCGCCACCCCCAATAGACCAGAATTAGCGCCACAGCCTCTGCAAGTGGCTCACCGGACAGTAAATGGCAACACAAGTTCGATTGCTCCGATGTCAAGATTCCCCAAACACAAAGAGAATCTGCGTGAGAAACCAGAGCCCGAGTTGAAACCTCGTAGACTGATAATCATTGTCACTCCAACGAGCACTAAACTAAGGTTTCAAGGGGTGTATCTGAGAAAGTTGGCCAACACTATAAAGCTGGTTCCTCCGCCATTGGTGTGGATTGTGGTGGAACCACAAACGGAGTCCACAGAAGTGTCGGAGATATTAAGGAAGACAGGCATTATGTATCGACATTTGGTGTCTAAGGAAAACTTCAAGAACTTGGAAGCCGAACTCAATCACCAGAGGAATCTCGCACTTAAACACATTGAGCATCACAGGCTAAGTGGGATCGTCCACTTTGCTGGGCTTTCCAATGTTTATGATCTTGAATTCTTCCACCACCTTAGAGATATCGAGTACGACATCTTTTCCTCTTATATTCCTATATTTTAAACTTGTTGGATTTCTGTGAGAAAGGCCTTGTGATTTGATCTGTGTGTAACTGATCAGGATGTTTGGGACATGGCCGATGGCAATGCTAAAAGCAAACAGGAAGAACGTGAAGATGGAAGGACCATTATGCGATTCCTCGCAAGTCGTAGGTTGGCATCTGAGGAATAAGAACAATGAAACAGATATGTTGAGTTCTCAAATTCGTATTTCAAGTTTGGCATTCAATAGTTCCATCCTCTGGGATCCTGAGAGATGGGGTCGCGCTTCACCTGTTCAAGATCCCTCTCAGGTATATGTTATAATTTTTAGGCAGCCATTTATTTTTAAACAAAAAGACATACGAAATTAATTTATTATCTTATTCCCTAATCTGCCAGTTCTAGGACTAGAATTATGAAAAATATATATTTATTGTTTGTTGTGCACAATCATTTAATCACTACTTGAGTTTTGAGTGACTGCTTATGTTTAGGTGAGATTTAGCTATTCCCCAACAAACTTTATAAAAAGGAAGCCTTAAATTAAAAAAGGAAAACGTGAGATGTCAGATTCATAACGAAAGCATAATTGATTTGTTGAACAAATCACAACAATGACAACAGAATTTAGTACATAGGACATTATCTCAGTGATAATGCCGATTCCTGCTACTCCAAGATACAACGCACTCCTTTTTTGTTATTAATTATTTTGGCACACTCCTTTTCTTATTATTGGGCTTCTTTTCTCATTTTCTTAGAATTCAATCAAGTTGGTGAAGCAAGTAATTCTGGAAGATGAATCGAAGCTGAAGGGAATTCCACCAGATGATTGCTCCAAAATCCTGCTCTGGCGTTTTAATTTTCATGTTCAACCCACTCTTAAACGTCAAGTTTTGAGAATTTCATCATAAGGTATGGGTCTATGGGAGAGGCAAATAATAGATAGTGAATATAGAGACAGATACATAATTGAGACAGACAGAAATTTATTTCTCTACTATGAGCAGTTTATTCTTTTTTTTTCTCCCAATTTTACTTTTGCCTTCGGCACCTTATTGATAATTTGATATATTGGTATTGATTGTTAATATCCACTTTGGTTGGTAATGGCATAAGTGAGTTTGTCTTCTATACTACATTTTTTTTATATAAAAAAGTTTAGGTGAGTTAACTGTCAGTGCTTAGTGCTTACTAGAGTTAGGGCATGTACCTCCGGACCTCAAAGAGCACTTACAGAGATATTTACATATCGTTTAGCAATAAGGTACTCACATCGATGGCTTCTCCTTTCAACACAAGTATTTCCTCTAGAACTCGAGTTCAAATCCTTGTGGATCCCGCGGAGCTTTACACCACACTGCTAGATTGACTGTACGTTGTTACTCCATGTGATCTTTGAGCAAACTATTTTCTGTTTTTTTTTTTTGGGGGGGGGGGTGTTTGCAAAAGAAAGTGAATCAAATGAAGATTGGACCTTGTCTGTTGGTGGAAGTAGGTATGAGGCCCAGTTAGATTAAGCCCACTGATCATTGGCTAGTAAAAGTCTATTAAAGGCCCAAGGGACAAGGGACTAAATTTGTGACGAGTGACGACATCAAGGATCTGGGAGCATGAGTTACTGTCCATATGGACGAGACATTAATCTTAAATTACAACTCAACGAAGTTTTCAATCACCAATATGGTGAGAATCACACAGACTATGATAATCAAGTACAATACGAGGAGATTTTAATTTGTTAATATCTGATATTTTTTCTTTGAAAAACAAACTAGTAAAACGACAGCCAAACTACCATGCTTTATTTTATTTTTTTTCCGGAATAACAATTGCCCTCGTTCTGTATAATGTTGTTCTGCGCCTTGTGAATGATAATGGCAGTTGGGAGAGGAGTCTAATCCATAATGTTTCTTTTTGTGTTAGGTGGTGTCCAAGACTCCAAGTCAATGTCGTCCAATTATGAATTATCACGTTTCATTATTATTTGGGATAACAACCCTTGTTATTATCGCTAACTAATGGGACAATGAAGTCCCACCACAACTCTTTCTGGTAATGCTGTTGAGTCTGTGTCCTGTTTGTGTGTGTTTGCCGTTTGAGGAGGACGCTCACAAACTATTGCCAAAAACACACAGCACACTCCGGAATGCAAAAATGGAATATAATGCCCAGTTCATCCAAACATGGAAATATGGAATAAGCGGCCTGTGTCCACACGTGGATTTTAATACTCTCTGTCCGTCCGAATTTAATATAAAACATATTTATCTAATTTGATTAGATTAAAGAAGTTAAATTAATTAATTAATATTACATATTTTCTAAAACTCCATATTCATACTCCTTAGTTCCTCATTCCTCATACTCCTGGATTATTATTGAGTAAATATCAATAGGAGTATATTTTCTAAAAAAATAACAAATGTAAAAATTATGTCTTATATTTAGAATCAATAACAATTATCAAATATTTCTTATATTAAATATAAGAGGTGTAGTACATTTTAAACATCACATGGAGATTTTTTATTTATGATGATGTTGAAATATTGAGTTGAAAATTTTGAATAATGATGTAAATAATATATTTTAGGGAAATTTGGCGCAGATTCTGTGTTTACAAAATTTATTGGTAAAAAAAAAAAAAAAAAACCTGATATTTTACACGCAGAAATTGTCAACACCCTACATAATTTCATAAACTGAAAGTATATGTCCAATAAAATTTTTAAACCAGTCTTGTTCATTGGTTTTCTCAAAAAGTTATTTATTTATTATTTTTTCTTAAACATAGGTATGCTTTTAATGGAAGGAATCTTATATGAGGCATTGTTAGATACTAAATATGACTATATGAGCATCTTTCTCATCATGAAATCAAACTTTAATTTACCACGTTGTGAAGAACTAGTCCTTTCAGTTAGACCTAATCCCTATTTGTGAAAATATCTACAATTATCTTTCTATCAAAAGTAATCCTATTCGAAGCACTATTAAGTATTAAATACATACGTTTTTCATATTAGATTCAAACATTGGTTCTTCTATTTGTGAAGAACTAACTCTCTTGATCAAAAAAAACTATTTATTTTTAAATAACAGGTTTTTTTTTATCTTTATATATCTTTATATATATATAGAGAGAGAGAGAAAGTTTAGGTGGGTTCGGCACCGGTCCCCCACCAAGGCTATGGTACGGCCCCGGGGCTTTTTGAGCACTTACAGCGATTCTTACATGATTGCCTACCGAAGAAGCCCTCACAACAACAACAAGAATTGAACTCTCGTCTTTTTGAAACTTGAACCCGTGTTTTACCATCTCCCGATTTTATATCTTCTTTTTTTTTTATAAGAAAAAGTTTTGGAGGGGTTCGACATCGACAGCCAAGCAAGACGGGCCGCTCTATGAAGACTTACTTTTTACGAGATCGCCTACCAAACTCGAACCCACGACCATTTGTTCTCCCTTACCATCTATCTCATCGACTTTTTATATCTAAATAACGGGTTCATTTTTTTTTTATGAAATAACGAAGTTCAATTCATAACAGAAGGAATTCAAATAAAGACGATGGCCCACATCAACCTTGGACCCTTTTTTTTTTTTTTTCGAAATCAACCTTGGAGTTCATGTGAGTATCTATGAAGAGTTTTGATGGCAATCACGTGGGGTTGCAAGCATTACAAGGCTGGGGACCGTAAAAATAATAAATATTGTTCACTGCAGCCTTCCTATCTACAGTATTTTCATTCAAATTGAGGTGGGCCCTATGACTTGTCGAGAGCTGTGTTTTTCATTTTTAAAAATTACTGGGAGCTTATCTATCTACTAGGACACTGTTATTTATGGTCACGATTATTACCTAAAAATGGTTAGATTTTTTACATGTCTCCGTTTATATAAAATATAATGTTAAAATAAATTATATTATTTATAAGTAATGAAGAATATAAATTATTTCTGATACGAAAACCACTAATTAGAAGAGACTTTGAATGCTTGTTCGAGATTTCGTTTAGGATCATAAAACTAACTTTTGCTTTTTCTTTAAAGATTGGTTGAAATTAAAAATCATGTTTGATGTAACATTGAGATATTGTTAGGTTGGAAGCCAGGTTTTAAAGTTTATAACTTTAAAGGTAAGCCATATTTTGGATTCTCCTGCTTGAATTATGAGGTGTGAATGAAGTGAAAGACACTATTGGATATGGTATAAAATAATAGACATATTGATGTTTGCACTCATCAGTATTCACAATGTAACGTCGTCTTCAAGATACCTTAATTTTTTAAAATAATGCAACTTTTCACTTCCTGCATGTGTTTTCTCACCTCCTCTCTCCTGCATTTTGTCCATTTGCAAACCCTTTTCCCATATTTATTGTTTATTCAAAAGTTCAAACTTGTGCACCCTTATTCGTTGTCAACGCTGCCCCCAATTTGAATCATTCTCAATTATTAAAAAAAATGGAAATCAATTTTATATTCACACACTTTTTTTAATTTCGTGTTAACTTCCCCTTGATTTAAAATTCATTTCATCATCTGTTTTCAGTTAAAATGATCCCAATCATATTTGAATTTTCCTGCTTGACTTGGCATCGCTACTAATCTTCTCCTTCTCCCTCCCTTGACAGATAAATATGGCGAACAGTTTTCCTGCTCAAGCAAGGACCGCTTGTCTTTTAGGGCGAGCATCTAACCTTTCAAATTAGATCTGGATAGTTCATATTTTATTTTTTATTTTTAATAAAAAAATTCAGTATTATTTGGTAACTTAAAGTATCTTTTTAGTATCGATCAAGATTCTAAAATATTTTTTCAAGATCCTAACTTTTTAAGATCATAAATCATTTTTCAATACCTTACCTGAAGTATCTTTTTTAATACCTATAAGTACCCTCAAATAATTGTTTTAAGATTCTAAAAAACCATTTCAGGGCATTAACTAGTACTAAAAATATATTTCAGGTACTAAAAAATACTTTATGCTTCTTAAAAATTATTTTATGATTTAAAAAAATATTTTAAAATACTGATAAATATTAAAAAGATACCTACCGAAAGACAAGCCCAGGAACCCGTTCCTAATAATGGGGGTCAATTTTCTGACCTCCTTTTTTTTTCAATATTTTTTGTCTCGTATTTCTTACCCACTCCAATCTTAGATTATTGTACTCATGTGATGTTTGGCCTTCGGTAGTCAATGCTTATGTCGTGAAAGGCACTTACTGTTTGTGGCATACTTTTTTTTTTGTCAAAGAAGATTCCATTAAAATAAACTTCAAAGAAATATCATTACAAAGAGAGAAGACTAAACAACAATCAGAAAGACCAAATGACAACCATAATAGAACACAAAAAAGCCAACACACAGAAAGAAACAACAAATACAACGGAAAACAGAATAACCAAAGTAAAAACTAGCCACCGAACTGGGAAGTGAAGAATTATCGACCCCAATACTAGTCTTCTGAGCCTCCAGAGTTAGAAGAGAAAGCAAAGCAGGTGTTGGTCGTGAAACCCACCCAATTGGGCACACCCCTTTATAAGTATCACCGCCAAGATCCGCAAGAAGACGGCTTTCTCTCTGGGGTAAAGGACAAGGAAAAACCCAACCATAGAGGACAAGACAAATAACATCCCGGATAATACTTTGACAACTCCAATCATACAAGTCCGGTGACTTGGCTTCAACACAAGACAGCAGTGAAAGGCAATCCGATTCGAAGATTACCTTATCAACCTGTTTGTGGCATACTCATATATCAAGGGGCCTCTATTTTACAGAAAATATATCAGGTGAGTTATGCTGCTTTGTTTTTGTTTTTTTTTAAAAAAAAAAAAAAAAAAAAATTTGTAGCTTTTTGTTTTTTCTTTTTCTTGTCTATGTTTAGTGGCGGAGCCAGGATTTAAGGTTTGTGGATGCATAATTAGTAGTGTAATTCGAGGGGTTTGGGGGCAGCGCCCCCAAATTTTTTTTAAAGAAAATTTTTAAATGCATTAAAAAATAAAAGAATATAAAAAATAAAAAAAACTTCAACTTAATATAGAAAAATAATAATCAAGAGTCAACTAAACTATTACAACAACGATTACAAAAAGCATTTTTCAATTCTTCATTTCTCGGAAGATATTGCATGATATCTTCATCATTAATTTTATCAAATATATCATGTTTAACATAAATGTGTCAAGAGTTCTTTAAGATCATACAAGGTGAGTTTGAAATGTCTACAATAAGATAATTAAATTTCTTCTTAGGACTTCAAATCAAGCAAAAGAAGAATGAAATATTTATTTCCCAAACCAAATACCTGTAAAAACTTATTAAGAAATATGAAATGGATCACTGCAACAAAGATGATAAGCTTATGAGCTCAACAACTTTTGTAATATCCTAATTTTTACTTTTAGGATTTATTTATAATTAAGAAGAAAAGGGACTAGATATGTTCAAACTCACGACCTCTTACTCAAAGAATCAATATTTTTACCACTAAGCTATGGACCCACTGACACTAACATATTACAGCTAAAAATATATATATATTTTTTTTTTAAATTTTATGGGTGCACTTGCACCAAAAAAACACATGTGGCTCCACCACTGTCTATGTTGATACCTTGATAGGAATTATTACATCCAGGTTTATACTATAAAAGTGTTCCTATAATTAACCGGAGGAAGTAATAAAGATGGAATCTTTTTATTGGGGAAGTGATTTGACATTTAGGTTTAATTTTTTTTTTTAAAAAAAACAAATTCATTTAGTTGCATTTCGTATGGCACCATAATTAAATAAAATCAGCGTGCCACATTATTTGATGTGTTCCCAAATCCCATCACGTTTCTATTAATATTGACTGGGTGGGTTCAAGGGGACTCTACATTCAAAGAAATTATGATTTATATGTTCGACCTTTTTGTCGTTGGCATATATATTTAAAAAAAAAAAAAAAAAAGGACCTAACTTCAAGAGGCAGTTAAGTATATATGAAAGAAATTTTATCTTGATTTATATAAATATGTTTTTTAAACACTTACTCAAACAAGCCCTTAAAACCAAGTTAATTAAGGGCACTTATTTTATCAAGAAGTTGTTGTCTCGAGTTTGTTAAGATTCCAAAGATTATACTCTCTCTGATCCTAATTAATGGTTTAGATTGATTTTTTTTTAGAGATTAAGAAAGTTAATTACTTTAAATTATTTTTATTTTTTCTCCAAATTAATTAGTTTGAATAATAAAATAATTTATAATTTAATAATACAAAACATATAATATAATTAAGTAACTTATTTATCTTCTTTTAATCTTAAAAAAATTTAAAAAAATCAATGATTCATTTTACCCGTATTCAAGAATTTTCATCGCCGTTTGGATGATTATTACTATTACATTATACCTCCGGGAAAATTTGAACTCAGGCCTAACACTTTCGCGCGGGTATTTTATGAAAAGGAAAAGAAGAAAGAAAAAAGAAAAAGAAAAGGAAAAAGAATCAAGCGTCACTCTGAGATCTCTCTGTCACACCTCACAAGCTTCTCTGCTACAGCACTGTAAAACAGTTAAAGGAGGAGGGTGGTGAATAATTAAGGCACGGCGGTGGTGGATTGGATTGGCAGCACGGAATTCAAAAGGCATGAACATTGTGACTTCTTCGTACGTTTGATTCTGTGATTTTCTAACATCGAGGTTTATTAATGTTAATAAGGTGGGGACCACTGAGTGAAACCCAGGTAGTGTGGATTTGTGGGGACATTGATATATCCACCAAAAACCAGCTGGTCGTCTTCTTCCCTCTCTCCTTTTCTCATATCATCGAAAGCCTCTTGTCAAGATCTGATTTCGTTTCCCTCTGATTTCAACTTCAAATCCCTTTTTTGTTTCTTCTGTCAAGAGATGAAGGGCTTATTTGCGATCTGACATCTTGGTTTTAGTTCAGGTATTTCCATTCTCTTTCTCTCATCTTAATTGGTCCCTCAATTTGCTATTCTAGTTTCTCTCTACTTCGTCATTTTCTTCTCTCTTTGATTCTCTGCTTACGTTCTTCCATTGGGGAATATATTCCTAATTCCCGAGTCCGCTGAAACTTTCTCAAATCTCAACAACATATTGGTGTTTCCAAATTTTCACCGGAAGCTTGTCATCTTGCAATGCATTTTGATAATTCTGAATTTTTCTGTTTCTTCTGTCTGAAATTCCGGAAATGAAGATTTTATTAGTCGGTTATATGTTTGAGTCAACATCAATTTGAAGAACCAAGATCAGAAAACTGTTGTCTAGTTTACCAAACGTTACGCAGATTCCTTTTACGGGTCATTACTCGATATATAATCGGTAGGATTACTGACAGTTATGGATTGGGTTCTGGTTTTTATGCTTCCCTTTTGCTTCCTTAAGCTCGTGTTTGTTTTGGGTTATCAGGTATGGGATCTTAACATTTTTAATATTTCTTGATTCTTGACATAGGATCAAATCGAGGAATGCCAAGAAGATGGGGAGGAAGGGAAGTTGGTTTTCTACTGTGAAGAAAGCTTTCAGCCCAGAGTCAAAGAAAAAGGAAGATCAGGTATGTTAAGCATACATCTGGTTTATCTTAATTCTGTAAAACAGTTCTGATAGTTTTAGCTCCTAATATCGCAGAAATCAAGCAAATCAAAGAAGAAATGGTTTGGGAAGAAAAAATTGGAGATCTCCTCAGATTCATACGTGGGTTCTGAGAAAACAGAACATCCCCCTGCTCCTCCACCTGAAGAAATTAAATCATATAATGTTGAGAATGAAGCCAGCCAAAGTCATGTTCATGAAGTTGCCACTGCTGTGGAAGCTGAGAGACGAATCCCTGCCATTCAGACGCCAGTTGTTGCAATTCAAGCCCCTAAAATCTCTCGGTTTGCCGGTAAATCAAGGGAAGAGGTTGCTGCAATAAAGATTCAGACAGCTTTTAGGGGCTATCTGGTATGTCTTGCATTTTATAAAAGACCAATGTTGTTAACTCTTCATATATTTCTTCTAAAGTCGTACGTTTCTTATCTTACATGAAGTTAAAAGCTTTGGGGGCAATCAGGGGGTTCAGGAGTGAAATTCTTGTTAATTGAATGTTGAGTCAACTTCTTGAACTGAAATTTCTGTAAAAATGGTGTAGGCAAGAAGAGCTTTGCGAGCTCTAAGAGGGCTAGTCAGATTGAGGACAGTAATGGAAGGGCCAATTGTAAAACGCCAAGCCACTAGCACTCTTCGTTCTATGCAAGCTTTAGCTCGTGTGCAATCTCAGATTCGTTTTAGGAGGATGAGGATGTTCGAGGAGAATCAGGCTCTGCAAAGACAGCTCTTACACAAGCATGCAAAAGAGCTCGAGAGCATGCGGGTCTCTGGGTTTCCTCTCTCTGTTTTTCACCCAACAATGTTTTATCCTTGTCAGCTTTAAATTTAGTGAGTTCTGAACTTTGTTTCAAATTCTCATCACAGATTGAAGAGGAATGGGATGATAGCCTGCAATCCAAAGAACAAATTGAAGCCAAGTTACTACAAAAGTATGAGGCAGCCATGAGAAGAGAAAAAGCTCTAGCATATGCATTCACTCATCAGGTTCTCTATCTGCTTATGAATTTATTCCACTCATTATTTTTCCTCCTGTGATCTGCTTGATGAGGTGACAGGGTCACTCATTTTTACTTGTCAATGCAAGTAGCATATTCAACTCAAATGAACAAGTTTTGATTCTTTTGATGAAAAAAAATGTCCAACAGCAAACATGGAAGAATTCAGCCAGATCAACAAACCCAATGTTCATGGATCCAACAAATCCTACATGGGGCTGGGGCTGGCTGGAACGGTGGATGGCAGCTCGGACATGGGAGAGCCGAAGCACAATGGAGAAAGAAATGAACGATGACCGTTCATCTGTGAGAAGTTGTAGCCGCAGCGTCACCGGCGGCGGAGAAATCAGCAAATCATATGCTCGTTACCAACTCAATTCTGAAAAGCAATCTCCCTCAGCAAGCCAAATCAACGACTCACCTAGCTTCAGATCATACTCAACTCCTTCAAAGCCAGCTTCCAGAAAACTCAAGCAGGCTAGCCCAAAGAATAGTTTTGCAATGGATGATGATGTTAGAAGTTCGGCCAGTGCGCAGTCAGGGAGGTTCCGCCGGCATTCCATCGGTGGCGCGTCGGTTAGAGACGACGAGAGCCTTGCGAGCTCGCCGGCGGTTCCGAGTTACATGGTGGCGACTCAGTCTGCAAAAGCTAAGTCTAGGACGCAGAGTCCATTGGCAGCTGAGAATGGCACGCCACAGAAGGAGAGAGATAAAGGGTCTTTTGGGACCGCAAAGAAACGGCTTTCTTACCCGCCGTCGCCGGCGAGGCCACGGCGGCATTCGAGTGGGCCACCGAAGATAGAAAACAACTTAAATGCAGAAATCACTCTGGGTAATGGCGAGGATGATAAATAAATCAAAAGAGGAAAATTTCAGAGGTGAGGTTGGAAAGATCGTCTAGAAATAAGAGAAATGTTCGCTTGACTTGTGTGTTCCATTTTACTTAACTTTATAATATCGTTCTGAAGGCATTTGAAGTCGTTTTACCTGCCGATTGTCTTTTTCTTTTTTGGGAATTTGTATCATCTTGTGTTTTTTTATTTATTTTTTATTTTTTCCTTTTTTTGTATTTTCTCTCAGACGGAAAAGGGTTCTTACAAGAACAGGTTGATATCTCCCTTGTAATAGCAGATCATCATTCTATTTGAAGATCGTGATTTCTCATTTGAGACATATCATGTATATTCCATTTCGTTATCTCGTTGATTTATACTCCCTCCCTTCTAAATATAAATATAGTTGATTTATTATATATAAGTCTATTATTTAAACTAATTAGTTTTAAGATCTAATTAGCTTCTTTAATCTTCTAAAAAAAAAAGTTAATATTGTCTTATATTTATAACTGAAAGTATTCTTGCAAGAAATGATTATCAGTTGGTATGGCTATAAGTTCGAATACTGAGATTTTTGACTCCGTTTCTATCCTCATATATTATATCATTGGAGGATTGTAGTTTGTGACAGAGAATGACATGTGTACATTTTATAATTGTGGTCCAATTTTGTAGTGTGAATCCAGGCATATACGATGAAATACTGAGACAAGATTGATGCCCTTTCTATCCTAACAACATCCGGCTCACATGCTTATTGTTCGGTGCTCAAAGGTTACTCACTACGCAGTACTCTATTTGGTTCACCGGACAGAAGGGAGAAGGATTTTTATGTTTTGGGATTTGGAGTAAGAAAAATGACAAATGGGCAAATCTATTCACATCTTAACATGAGAAGTCAGCACAAAACTTATCTCACATACTTACTTTTTAAATCGTAAAAGCTATTTTCTAAAAATTAATCAAAACATTGTGTTTGAATTGGCTTTTGGAGAAAACACTCTAATCCTACTTATAAGTTTTTTTTTTTTTTTTTTTTTTAACTAAATCACCCATACCAATGAGAGGTAATTAGCTCAATGATTATAAGGTAAATTTTCAAGTTTCCTCTCATTTATGAATGAGTATCTTTCAACTCTTTTGTTGCTCTCTATTTTCATTTGTTTTATTAATATAGGCAAAATTATCACAATCTCATTTATTACCTGAAAGAGAACTTATAAATAAGACCAAATTTTTTTTGGTTAAAATATCTATAAATAAGACTAAAGCGGTAGTTTTTACAATTTACAAGTTATGCATGTTAAAAGAGTTTCATTTTGACTTACAGAAAATAGCTTTTAAAACTACAACTTCGGAATTACTCAAACCCCCTCAATTATACAAAGGTTTGGTAATACATAATAATCGATGCTCAAAAATAAATAAAATAATATATAATTATGAATATGTTATATAAGACACATTTTACCTCATTTGATTATATTAATAAAATTAGTTATATTAACATGACATATATTTTCTAAAATACCATAGTTATCTTCCTTATTCCCTCTTTTCTCAATTATTATTGAGGAAGCATTAAAAATGATAAATTTAAAAAATATTGATAAGAATGAAAAATAAATCTTATATTTACAACCAATATTAACTCCCCAAATACATAGGACTAGAGGGAGTATATAGTTATAAATATGATATATACCTATATACAGTATATAGACTATTTGTTCACTTTTCTTTACAATTTCGTTGTAAAGATAACCAACCATGCTGTAAAAGCTTTGTACTTCGCCAACTAACAAAACTTTCTGTGGGTAGCTATTGTCCTATTGATCCCTTGAATTCAAAGGTCAACAGATTTCATAATCCTCATATAGATCTTTAGCTAAAAGAAGATATTCAGATCGAATTACATTTGAAGGGGCGGGAAAACTAGTTCGTTTTACTTTTATATGATATGCTTGACAGCAACATTTGTAATATGCAGTTAAGCACCAAAGAGGCACCGAGCATTTCTGGAGGATCAGATTTGACAAGTGGGAATGTAGTATGGAAATGTTATCCATCGGACAGAATTCTGCCGCTCAGTTAATGAAGATGCCAAAAAAAAACATCCTAAATAAGATATGACAGATACAATGTAGTATGCAAATGGGATAAAGTAGGGGGAAAAAAACAACGCAAGTGTTGTTGCTTTTACTTTTACCTCTATCTCCAAAAGCTCTTGTGATCCAAAATTTTCGGACCAGCAATGGATATTGTCGTGTTTCCTCCATCCAGCATTGGAGCAGCCTGTGGTATTTACAATCACAGCTTAAGGAAGCATGAATAAGTAGCCACGTGTCATTCCGTATCAGAAGCTAAAACTGGTAAATCTTCCTCAATTGCAGTTTCCTCTTGTTTTTCTAGCGGACCTTGAGGGGTTCCAAAGAGGGTGGAGAATATCTGCCTATGACATTCATCACAGAAGAAGAAATAGGACAAGTGGCCTTCATTTGGAAACTTGTGGATAACTGCCTCTGGCAAAACTCGTCTAATGTATTCCGCCATTGATGGTGGAACCACCCTATCATCCAATCCCTGTTCAGGATTGAAAAAGAAAGCATATGAGAACAAAACTAACTAGCTAATCATCAAAATGAACTCATTCTCCATGTGATATTGTTAGCACAGAAGAAACAGTCAAACAGTAATAGACAAGGACATTTGAGTTCAAACCTGCCATATGTTTATAGGGCCAAGAAATCCTGCTAATTCACATTCTGCTTGACTGTACATGGACTTTAACCAAAGAAGCAAGCCTCCTGTTTGGCACTTCCTGTGCACCTGAAGCTCTGTTAAATCAAATCCCCAATTTGTTACCTGCAGAACAGCTTCCTCTATAAATGGCTGTGCGTTTCCCTGGCGTACTGACTCCTCCACATTTCCGTTGCCAAAATTCTTCAAATGCAGGCTCTTCTAACAGGATTTCGTCCTGAACATGCCAAAATGTTAATTTGATAGATCATGACAGAAATCTCATGCCTTTTATCGAACTGAGGAAATCTTTTACCAAGCAGTGTTTTAATTCCTATTTTTAAATCAGCTTCACTATTATACTCAGATAGCAGTTTCACAGGCAAGATTAGAGGAAAGCAGCAAGAGCTCATTTTCAAATGGATATTAATAATTTGCAGTAAGAAGCATAGCAACAAAGCCCTCACATTCTATATGATAACTACAAGAACGATGATATTATAATATGAAGATACTGTAGCATTCAATTCCCCTTATAATACTAATATCAAACCCAATGATTCTAGCTATGGCTATCAGTTTATGTAGCTTCAGTTCATTTGATATAGCAAATTTCAAAAGGGCTGACATGTTAGATGATTCTACATATTTTAACCAGTTAAGACAGACTTTTCCAGGATACACCTAGGGATTAGCTTCCATTCTATATCCAGTTGTTAGAACACGAGTATTTTAATCAACCATGTGTTAGCATGTGCAGACAACAGCCAATGATTGATGGATCCAGTGGCTTCCAGTTGACATGAATTCACAAAGCTATTATCAATGCATATAAAATAAAAATTCTAACAGATTAAAAAAGGACAACAACTGCTTGTAACATGGTTCAAGGATTAGTATATTCACCTTCTTTCCCAAGGAAACAGCCAACTGCTTATCAATCTTATCATGCTTTCCAGACAAGAAGCTTTTCCGGTAGAAAAAGGACAGAAGATTTGGAAATCTACGAGCCAATGAATACATGAACTTCCTCCTTGGCAGCCATTTCTCCCAAGTTCTTTTGATCTCATTCTGAGTCATCCGTGGCTCAAATGGATTGATCATAGGAGCTAGCATAGTTGCACCTGCAATTTAAGGTAAGATCGTAAATAACATCGGACCCTCAAATATATTTATTTCTATTTGTGCAGGTAGCATGGGAGTAGAAAAGGAACAAACAAGTTTAATAGAGGAAGGACACCATGCAAAACATAACTTTCATTGCTATATACTCGAAGAATATTTGCATTAAGCTGTATGAATGGAGATAAAACCAATATCATAGATGGCATTCACTGTATATTACCCAAAAGTCTTAACCAGCAAAGTCTATCATTAAGTCTCAAATTAAACTCTTAAAATTCAAAGCTTCAAAAGCAACCTTAAATCAATAGGTGGGAAATATGAATTTCCAGATGTTGAACAGATCGCTTTTAAGAAGAATCTAAACACTAAAATCATAATATAGTTGAATACCTGCAATTCTGTCGGGAATATATCTGAGTGAAGCCCAAGCATGAATGCATCCACTTGAGTGGCACAGTACCCAGAATTTGTCACTGATATTGACAGCATTGACTAGATGCAGCAAATCCATGGCCGAGGAGTTAAGATTTCTCTTGGGATGAGGATCACTTTCCCCAAAACCTGGAAGATCATATGTGACTAAACGTATGCCATACTCTTCAAGCAGAGAAGCTTTGACACCAGGTATACCTTCCAATGGCGGAAGAAACAACAATAAATCAGACAGCAGACAAGAACATAGGATCTATTGTAGGTTCCAGGTGAGAATATATGCTAGAGATAATGAATGTCAATCCTGAAAATTAAAAATTCTGACAACTCACCTGCTAGCCTGGACGAAAGAAAAGCATGTGGAGCAACAAGGGAAAATCTAGCATAATCAGCAGGAACACCTTGTTCTTCATAAGCCATGTATCTACCATCAGGAAGAAGTATGCGCCTAGCACTGGGAGGATGCACGCGCACCTTTACCACTGGGGCTACAGAGTCACGGTTGGGATCTACACTAATAGCTGCAAATTGCTTATAAAGGTCAGTAAATTTCATACCAAATTCACATCATCAAGCAAAAATCATTCATAAACAATCATCGTAATCTCTCTGGAATCTAATAAAATGCACATAGTAAGTGATTAAAATAGCATTGACAAAGAAGAAACAATATCAAGGAAAGGGGAAAAAAAGAAGAAGAAGAAGAAAGAGCGCTCTAAGTTCGTGGAGACGTAGATATAAATCAAGGTTTATCATTACCCAAAAAAATGACTGAAAACAACAATTTGAGAATCTTCTATTACTTCATCAATTAAAGTCAATAATAGCCTAATCGGCTGTGAAGAGTTGTGTAGACTCTTAGAGCGAAGCCGACACTCATGCACAGCACACATACACTGCGTCCGAAGGGATGTGAGCAATAAATGACTTACTAATAGTAATTCAAGTACTGTAAGTTACTATAGATTAATAAATGAATAATTCTTTTACCACAAGAATTCAAGTACTATAAGTTACTATAGAATCTGATAACCGATGCTAATTATAATTTTCAACCATGAAAATGATTCCACAAAGAGGTGATATAATCTTGCAGAAGTAGAATCGCCCAATGTTATGGAAGTCTTAGAGGATAAGAGGAAGTTCAGAATTTCAAAGCTCTATCAATATCTCCAAAAACAGAATTAAACTTACAACTAAAAAAGGGGAGGGCCTTCAAGGGCCGGTGCTGGCCCTCCCTCTACTATATGGATATGGTATATCAATTTATTACCAACCATCTACTTAAGAAAAAACAAGTTCAAGAAAAGAAACTCTAATTAATGAACAAATGAATTAAAGAAAGAGCGAACAGAGAGGGAAGTCAATAAGGTAACCTGCGAGTGCAAGAATGAAAACGAAGAACACGACCGACCAAGCTTGAAACGGATCCCGATCCTCGGGCAAAAATTCATTGAGAAACCTTAATCTCTTCGAAGCCTTAGCACAAGGGCCTCGGAGCTTTCTCACTACATATGAGTTTTCGTTCAAGAAATTCTGTTGCACAATATCCCTACAACCCCTACCAAATTCCGTAAGTATCTCACACCAAGCCATCACAAATCCTACGGCCTGATCCTTGAAGCTCTCTCCCGATCCTTCCGACTCAACTGTCAGCGATTCACGGGGCATATACTGCGATCTTCTCATCTCAAACGACGTCGTGGAGGATTCCGTAGGATCTCCGGTATAACGTACGCCGGAGCTGTCCACAATACTTGACAGCTCGTCTCTCCACGAGTCCACTTCCGCCATTTACACTCAAAATAACAGTCACAGCTAGCTCACCCCTCAGTAGTTGATGAAATCCCCCGTCTCAGCAGCACTTTCATGATCAGGAATTCGGGAAAAAGGAGGTCACTTCTGATGTTTATATATAAAAATGAAGTGAGATAGAGTGATGATGGCAATGGCCAACCGGAACAAAACAGAACTGAAATGCAACTTTTTGAAAGCGTAATCTTGAAGCGATATTTTCCAATTAAAAAATTCCGACCAGTATTCAAAATGAACATAAAAAATTACAAAAAGAAGTTCATTTAACAGTTTAGCAAACAGTTAAAAAAAAAAAAGAGGGGAAAAAAAGGAAGGAAGGAAGAGGGAAAATGTTAAAAAGTTCCTCTGTGTGTACTGTGCGGTTATTAGTGTCTGTCCCTTTCCGACGCTTGAATTTGCGTTCCGACGAAAAGTGAAAACCTATTTTGGTATTCCCTGATCTATCCTCTATTTCGTATATTTTTCTGATTTTCTGTTATACTCGGAGTAAAAAGAAATAAAGAGCTTTTCTATTATCCATAAGCGGTCGTTAGGCAAAGAAATGGAGAGCGAGTCCTTTGATTAAACAGATAAGGCATGGGTGGTCCATCTGCGGTGAGTGTATGGACACGTCAGCAAATAATACGGCGCCCAACTTACGCCTGGCTCGGGGCTTGGTCGGCGCGTGTCTGGCGTGGCAGGTGCGTGAGAGTGGTTACCTGTAGTTGTCGGTCGAGGTGTAGTGTACGTCGCCAAAACCTCAAGCCGGACAAGGACGAGGATGCCCCATGTGCTCGCACTATATCATTCTGGTCATTTTCTAACCTCCAGAGATTATTCGCATAAAAAATGCAGAAGTTTTAGATTAAATTTCGATTTGATTTATGAACGAATATATCAGTGTAAATATATTATAATTAATTACTATCGTATATAATCAGGGATTATAAAAATTATAGTGATTAGGGAATCAATCATCATAATAAATCATTATTCTCTTATTTTTTTCTTATATATAAATACTGTAATAATATAAATAAATACATTTATTTAAGAGTATATTTTCTCTATTTTTCTCTCCATTATTTCACTATAGAGTTGTTGTAGACTTGACCCAATACAATACAGATTCAATCAACTAATTGAATATGCATTTGATTATAACTCATGTTAGGTTTAAAAAGTTGTGGTAGTGTAATTGGATGATGGCTAGTTTTTTAAAGTGTGGGTACGACGAAGAAGATGGAAAGGAGGAAGAGATGACGTGGAAAATGGATTGTTTGGGTCATGAACAAAGGGTGGTCCGTCATCCACAGTGGCTTGCGAAAAGCAGGAAAAGGGCAAGGAGAAAAGGGGCAAGGAAGTGGTGGTCCAGGGGCATAATAATCCTGAATTCCTCATCCCAGTCATTACGCTACTTCAGGGTCAAATCCGGAAAATACTAGATAATGATGGTCGTGTGGGTTTGGTGTCGAGGATGGCCCACCTTGTCCGCTTTGGATCACCAACTATTCATATTCCCCGAGTAAATTAATTCATGCCTCCCAACAATTTGGTCATAGCCTTCGGGAAATGTACTAATTATAAGCCTTAACTTATTTTAGTATTTTTATTTTTATTTTTTTCTTTAAACTAATTAGAACTAATAAACTAATATATAATCTAAAAATATACAACTATAAAATGATTAAGTCCTGCAATATGGTAACTAGTAGTACTGCAATATGGTAAAAGCTAAACAGACTCATACAAGCGACACTTGGTATAGAGATCATCAGGGTCCCCAAAATGCAACATACTGGTACATCGTAGTAACTCTGTTTCTAGCACCCAATTTGATACTAACAAAAATTGATTTGAGGTTACAGAGGATTCATGCTAGTGAATGACTTGCAACGTGACATCCTACACTATTGCTGCACAGCGCCATTTATGTCCTCCTGAATTTTTATTTTTTTTCCCTTTTGGGAGATTTCATGGCTCCCTCTTTTGTCAAATTCTTCGAGGAATGATGGGGCCCAACCCAAGCAAGAGAAAATCTACCTCATAGCCTAAATTAGCAAAAAATTATTAAAAATGGTTTAAAAAAAAATCACATATCAAAAAAGTCTCAGGACCTTTTCCGGTATTATTTCATAAAATGTTAGTTGTTGATAGGTACTGATTTTATTATTAGGATATTGTTATTAATGATATTTAGTTGTTAATGGTCTACTAATATTTTTTTAACGATTATAAAATAATATCAAAAAAAGTATTGGGATCTTTTTTGATATGTGACTTTTTTTTATACATTTTTTAATCTTTTTTTACTATTTTGGGCCCTAAGGTAGATTTTGCCCCCAAGCAAAGGTGCCACGTATTATATTTATATCATGACAAGAAGAAAGGCAGTCGCCTGATTTGGGTTCTGCATTTTTGTCTCCCCACTTTTCTTAGCGGATGAATAGCTCATTCTGAGCCATTTTTTAAAACTTAAATTTATTTTTATTGAAAATAACATAAATAAAATTATACCATCACGCAAAATAACGAAGTAATTAATACAACGATATAAAGTATTACTTAAAAGGAGGGGCATTGTGAATTTCGCAAAAAAGAGGTGATTGTTTGTGACAGGATTATATAGCAAATTGTATTCTGATTTATACTAATAATGACTATTAATGAAGATCATTTTCAATCCTTATAAATCAGATATTCCTATAAATCTAATAATGACTATTAATGAAAATTATTCATAATCCCTACAAATCAGGGATTCTTATAAATCAGAATATAATTTGCTATGTAATTCCTATCAGTTTAAATCAAGGAAAAGGAAAAGCAAGGGCACATGGGGGGTTGATGAGTGAGAATCCATTGATGGCGACAGAAAATCATAGATATAGCCACCTTCGAAGCTTCGACGCCTTATTCTACTTCTTCATTTTTGCGGTCCCCCCATGCATAAAGGGGGCAGACGGCGAACATGAATTTTAAAGGCCTATTTGGGTTTAAAAAATATATTCACGTAACTTGAGATGAAACTCCTATCATATATTGTAAATTATGTCAAAAAAACAGCTTCAACCATTTATTTAAACAAACATATTCGCCTATAGCCTTTGAGCCAAAGGGGATGAAATCTTTTCTGTGGGTGGGGTTTCACCTACGAACTTATATTGTTAGAACCCCTCCTCTAAAAAGAAAAATCCAACTTGTAACTCGTGAATTTAGGAGAAAGGTTAAAATGAGACGATAAGAAGAAAGGCTAAAATGAGAGGATATGTGCTAAATTGCCAATACTTATTAGGATCGAGTGGTAAAGTACTCGTTATCCTTTAAACAGGTCTTCAATTTGAGGCTTGTGAATATAACAGATGACATTGACACCTTAAAAGGTAAGTCCAAAATACGAGAGACTCCTATAAAAAAACAGAGGATATATGCACTATATTTATTATACATGACCAATAAATATACAACATGGCTCTCACTCACATGGGTAGCCCTGATGGTAACTCTCATATCTGGAAGTTCATTATCTTGCGAAGAATCTTCCTTTTAGCTTTCAGCATGTGCTAGTGAGGTGCCTCAAAAATATTTTTGGAATGTGACCTCAATATGACCTTTCTTAGCTTGCATATTCTTTTCCTTTTCTTCCTACCCACAAAATACATAATCTAATGTTCTAATACTTGTTTTTGTAATTCGCTTATCTGCTGATTTATTGGTTTGATTTATCACGATTGATTTTACATGTGCATGAGTAATTTGACAAACATCATAGTCTTACATAGATATATCTAGTTATATAATTAGTTCTAACGTGCATCAGTGTTGATAGGCTATACTTATTTTTTATCCTGGTTCTCAATTCTCATAAAGCATCGACTTCGTAACACAGTCTCCTATTAAACATTAGTTGTAGACTGTCACCTACCCTAGGAAATGTTGTGCGGTTCTGTTGCTGCCATCTTCGTGTCTTCTGATAAGTTCGACCTCCTGTATTTAACGAAATTACATATCCTCTGCCACTTCTGTTACTTATTTATAAGGAACAGAGCAGCCATACAAAAGATCTGTCTGATCGATTACATTGTTCAATTTCTTTGACATCATCAAGCAGAAATCATTCATAGACAATTATCCTAGTCTCTCAGGAATCTAATAAAATGCACATACTAAGCGATTGAAATAGCATCGACAAAATAAAAACATAATCAAGGAAAGAGTGCTCTAAGTTCGTGGAGCCATAGATATAATTCAGGGTTTATCATTACCCAAAAAAATGGCTGAAAAAAACAATTTGAAAATCTTCTATTACTTGATCAATTAAAGTCAATAATAGCCTAATCGGTTGTGAAGATTATTAATGAGCGAAGCGAACACTCATGCGCAGCACACATACCCTGCGTCTGAAGGGATGTGAGCAATAAATGACTTACTATTGATTAGTAAATGAATATTTGTTTTCCCACAAGAATCCAACGATTGGTTGAAATTCATGCCATGCGGCTTATCGATCAATGATGATCATAGAATCTGATAACCAATGCTCGTTATAATTTTCAACCATGAAAATGATTCCACGCTAATCTTGGAGGAGTACCTATGTTATGCAAGTCTTCGAGGTTAAGAGTTCAGAATTTCAAAGCTCTCTCGATATCTCCAAAAACAGCAGCAAACTTGTAACTAAAAAGGGGAGAAATAAAAAGAGCCAGTAGCAACCATCAGTTCCTTTTCTCTTCGCCGTTTGCTCTGACAATAAGAAGAATGGTTAGAATGAGAGGATATGCACTACATTTATTTTACATAACCAATAAATATGCAACATGTGTACAATCCCTTCCTTAAATTTCAATTATCCATAATTTAGTCAAATCTTCGGATAATAAACAATATTATAGCATAAAAGAGAAAACTTAAATCTGTTATAGTAGAAAAGATTACAACTTATCTTTTAAAAGTTAACTATGGTAGAAAAATAGTTTGACTAACTATTTAAAAACTCTATCATGAGTACAAATGGTTTAAATCATTGCAAAGATCTATCTATGATAAAAAAGAATAAAATAGTCATTCAAAATTGATCACGGATCATAAAACTTTTTTCTAAGTAGTAGTACTCTAAACAATTTAAAATCAAGATATTTATAAAGCAATTTCCATTAAAAAAATTGGTCTTTGAGCTTCTCAAAGCTCAGAATAGTATATTTAACCATAACACAGAGATAAAACTCATTCTTTTAGTACTATTCTTTTTCAAACGTTTATAAAATGTAAAAAAATTAACTATCCATCAAACAAATATTTAAAATCTATCATGGATAATAAAACTCTTCTCGTCGTTTCGCTAGCTTAACCATAATTAATCAATACATTTTGACATTGGACTTCTCAAAGTCCATAATACAATCATTCAACCACAAGTCTAATAGCAAACTCATTTATCAAAATTTTGAAACAATAATTTTCTTAAATATCCACTTCAGTTACTTATTCATGATAAAAACAGTATAATTCAAAATATAATATCACATCAAAGTATGTAACGCGAGCCCTACAAAATGACAATACACAACAATTCACCACATAAGTAAAAAGGAGGAGACTTTAAAAAGATTATCACAATAAGCAAGCCTCAAGAGCAAGGACAGATCTTTTAAGAATAATGGGGGCCATGCACTCCCCCCCCCCCCAAAAAAAAAATGTTCAGATTTTTTTAAAAAATGTGTATAATGTAAAAATGTATATTATCTTATATATTCGACTTGTTAAAATACTTTTATTATACATTTGGCCCTCCAAATATATTTTTTTAATTAGTTAATGAGTATATATTTGGCCTCCTCAAGTATTTTTTCCAAGATCCGCCACTGCTCAAGAGCCTTCCTCGACTAACCAACACAAGAATATTATCTAAAAAATGTTAAGAACGACAGGGCGAGACAAAAGCCTCAGTAACCAATATTCCAACCCATCGTACATACCAATATGCGCTAGTGAGTGAGGTGTCAAGTGAGTCAGAAAATAGTAATGCATATAATGTCATTCAAATAATCTCATAATCATACATATTAACTCATTCGAATATCTCTCAAAGGAGATACGCAAATACAAAAGCCTAAAAAAGCATGTCAAGTGGGATAAAAAATATGTACATATAATATCATTCACATAATCTTATAATTATACACATTAACTCATCCAAGTCTCTTCCAAAAGAGGTATGCAAACACAGAAACCTAAGAAGGCCTATCACCATCATTATAAAGGCGTACACAAAAGCCACAAGGCTTATTCTTTTATAGAACAAATGAGCCACAGAGGCCAATCCCAATAGAAACGAATAACTAACTCCATGTGCACCAATGAGATGTTGTATCACGTGATAGTGTTTTTCTCACACATAAGTTGCAAGAGCCTATTCCTTTCTCTTATGAACAGAAAGAGTTACAAGAGTCTATCATTCTCTCTAGAATGAATGACCTGCGAAGGCTTTTTCCAATAGAAATGAATAACCAACGCAATGTGCATTAGGGAGATTTTACCACGTGATAATATCTTTCTCCAACTACTCTCTATCAATCACAATTAATCAACAACTCATGTAATATATCTCATGATCATGCTCTTGCAAAAACAATAATGAAAGCACAACCTCTTGTCCATATCTCTTTTCATAATATGATAATATCGAAATCTCTCAGAAACAATATATTAACATCTATGATAAGTAAAAAGTGATTACGCCAAGCAAGAAGAATTTACCGACCAATTAATAAGCCCATGTTCAAGTCACCAAGTACAATCAATCAAGGCATCACCACACATTAGATTACAAATTAATTGGGTGGTTAACAAAAACAGTTTAGAAATTTAAAGTCCCTCTATAAGTCTCAACCATTATCTTTAATCGTTTCCATCATGCCAACATAAAAAGTAATGCCACAGTAACTCCAACAACTCAAAAAACCCAATTACCAAACCTCTAAAACTTAAAATCCATAAATCCTTAGGTTTTTCTTCTATACAAAATCAGAAATGAAAGAGAAGATATAAGTAGAATAAATTGGAGAAAGTAACTTACCAAGGCTCATGGACGAACCTCAAATCAAACTCTTAATCTCATTCATTCTCCTCTCCATGCAACCAGAAAAGCATGGAAGAAGATGAAAAGGGAGGGGGAAAAACAAAGGACCAGAGCTTTCTGCAGCACAAACGAAACGAGGAGGGGAGTATAGAGTCCACGTTAGGTACTCATTTTTAGGTGTCCAATTATGTGCAAAGGACCAAAGCTCATACCTCTATTTTTAGACGGTGCTCATACCTCTATTAGAGTGCACATTTTTTTTTTATTTTTTTATATATTGTATTTATTTAGATTTAAATTATATGTTGTTTTCTAAAAAAATTTTGCACCTAGTATCTCAAATTAATTAGTTTCAGGTTAATTTATCTATAACACCAAGATCATGGAAACTAATTAATTTAATAATCTTAGTGAAAAAAATAATCGAAAAATGACATATATTTAAATCTAAATAAATACAATATATAAATATATATATATATATATATGTCCATCCCTCTAATCGAGGTATGAGCACATAATTGGGCACCTAATGTGGACTCGGAGAGTATATTGCTTTTAACAATAGTGAGTGGGACCCACTTTGTCTCTCCTTCCCCCTCTCGCTCATTTTTTTTTTTTTTTGGAGCAATGACGAAAAATACCATTAAAATTGATAAAAATAAATATGTTGAATTTTAACAATTTTAAAGGAGCTTGTTTAGAATTTTGAAAGGAAAAATTTGAGAAATCACCTATAATTTTTTTAAAATAAAAAACCTTTAACCCCCTTCCCAGCCATCGGAACTTCGACAGCGGCGGCCATCATCGGAGCTCCGATGACCGGCCTAAGTAGGAGATTCAGTGAATATTATTATCAACTCAGATATTTATAATAACAACGTTTGTCTCAAAAATTGAAAAAATGATATTAGCCGCCGAAGCTCTGATGAAGGAATATATTTCTTGGAATTTCTTAGGCAACAATTGTCAATATAGATACTTTAGTTGGTTATAGTGGTACTAAAATTGCAAATGACAACCTTATATTTTTTTTACTCGAAATTTGTCAATATTAATACTTGAGTTATTAATAGCAATACTAAAGTTGTAAACAAGATATTTGTTGAATATTTCCTAATAATTCTTATTGGAGCTCCAACGGCTAATATTTCTTTTTTAAAATTTTTCAGGCTAAAATTGTTAATGGAGATATTTGAGTTGTTAATAACAATACTAAAGTTGTAAACACGGTATTTGTTGAGTGATGCCTAATAACTTTCACCGGAGCTCTAGCGGCTAATATCTTTTTTTTTTCCTTTGACTAAAATTGTTAATATAGACACTTAAATTGTACATAGCGATATTAAAGTTGTTAATATATAGATACTTTAGTAGTTAATAACCTTTGCATCCAGGGTCTCCGGTGACTAATATTTTTGTTGTTGAATTTTTCATACTAAAGTTATTAATATAAATACTTGAGTTGTTAATAGTGATATTAATGTTGTTAATATAGATACTTGAATTGTTAATAACCTTTATTGAAGCTTTAGCAACCGGTCTTTGATAAAGGGTACCGGTCACCGATGGCTGCAGAGGGTTGAGGATTTCTTATTTAAAAAATAAACTATGGGTAGTTAGGTAATTTCTCAAATTTTATAGCATTTCAAAATTTTAAATAAGTATTTTTGAAATCATTGAAATTCAACGTATTTATTTATTTATTTTCTATCTTTCTCCCTTTTTTTCTACATTTTGTTTTTATATTATTTTCCTCCTTCTTTCTTTTCTTGATTTACCACATTTCCACTTGCTCATGAAATACATATTTTGCTCTCAGTAGTTTGTAGATTAATTTAGGTAATCTCTAAATAACTAAATAATTTACACATCCTCTTACCAAAAAAATTAAAATAAATAATTTACACGTCCTTATTTATCTTTACTTAACCACATTATTTTATTTTCTTAAAACTTAAATCATCTATCCTTAAAATTTAATCTCATTTAGTATAAATTTTCTTTACTAAAATACTTACCTGGTAAATTCTAGTTACCTTAAAGTAATCACGCAAAAATCATAACAGATAAGTTTAATCTATTCTAAACCTCAACCTAAATAAGAAATCTCATCCTATTGTTATTTAAATTTGAAAAATAAATTTTAGGATGCTACAACATTGCTCTCTCTCTCAAAGGTAACCCTGATGGTAACTTTCATACCGATAAGGATAACAAATTTTTCAAAGAAACTGCAAAGTGGACATGATTCATATTGTGAAAGCTGATTGTCTTGCCAAGAATCTTCCTTTTAGCTTGCAACATATGCTAATGTTTAAATACTTTGTTTCTGTAATTCACTTGTTTACCTGATTTATTGGTTGCAGGAGTAATTTGATAATCTAATACACATAATTAGATGTATATGATTATATAACTCACATACAAAATTCAAGAATTAAATAGTATAATATCTATTATTTATTGGGTAAAGGAGCAATTTTACACATGTAATTTGGCTCGAGGAGCTCAAGACACACATAAAATTTTACGGGACAAAAATACACATGTAATTTCATTTTGGAGCCTCAAAGACCACGGGCCAAGTTAGTTGACCGAGTTGGCCAGTTAACTTAGATGGAACGCTCCGTGGAATAAAAATTCGAAAAAAAATTTAAAAAAATTCAAAAAATTAGGAAAAAAAATTAAAAAAAAAATTAGAAAAAAATTCAAATAATTAGGAAAAAAATTTAAAAATTCAAAAAATTATGAAAAAAATCAACAAATTAGAAAAAAATTTAGTAATAAATTCAAAAAATTAGGAAAAAATTAAAATACTCCCGCTAGTGAGCCCCAGACCCGACCACCCTACAGTCGGGCTCTGCCGGTTAAAGTTTCGGCGCGGATTCTTGATGGTGGGGATCGACCGCAAAATTTTAAACTTTATTAATTTTATCACAAAATTTAACAATTTTTTTAGCTTTAAAGCTATTTAAATATACATTTTTTTTCAAAAAAATAATTATCTACATAATAATTATTTTGAATGCTTCATATATAATGATTTATTATTTTTGAAAAAAATGTATAATTAAATAGCTTTAAAGTTAAAAAAATTGTTAAATTTTGTGATAGAATTAATAAAGTTTAAAATTTTGTGGTCGGTCCCCACCACCGGCAACCGACCACCACCACAACCGGCGGTAAATGACGATAGGGTGGCCGTTGTGGGGTTCACTAGCGAGGGTATTTTAATTTTTTCCTAATTTTTTCAATTTATTGCTATTTTTTTTAAATTTTTTTTCTTTTTTTTTAATTTATTTTTGATTTTTTTCATAATTTTTTGAATTTTAAAATTATTTTATAAATTTTTTATAATTTTTTGAATTTTTTTCCTAATTATTTGAATTATTTCTAATTTTTTTTAAAAAAATTCCTACTTTTTTTTGAATTTTTTTAAATTTTTTTCGAATTTTTATTCCACATCATCGCCCATGTCATCGCCCACGTCGTCGTGTCGGTCTAAATCAGGGACACGTCAGCGTTCCATCCAAGTTAACGGTCAACTGATGGTCACCTAACGGTCAACTAACGGCCATGGTGCTGGGCGCTCCAAAATGAAATTACATGTGTATTTTTTGTCCAGAAAATTTTACATGGTGCTGAGCGCTCCCTAAGTCAAATTACATGTGTAAAATTGCTCCTTTACCCTTATTTTTATATAACATGAGCGACATTGGTAGCGCTGGTTGTGTGACATTTGGGCTATAATAGAAGAGCCACTTGTTTTGGCAAAAAAAGAGAATATTGGTATTAGGTGGCTGTGGGACAAACTAAATGCATACTTGAATGCCACTTGACAGTGTCTCACGGCGTATACATAAAATTTGTTAGCAAATTATTATAATAGATTAAATATTTCGTTCAGATATAATATATTAAATATTTCATTTATAGGGTTCAAATATTTTTTAGGTTTAGATTTAAAAAATGAATAAGGAAGTTATGAGATATAATAGGGACCACTTTTCTCAATAAATTATCAATATAGGTCTTTTTGGCATGAGAGATTTGGAGGAAAGGAGAAATTTTTGTTGGTTGGATTTAAGAAAATTGGAGAAGTGGGGATAAAATATTTTAATTACTTTTTTTACTACTTTATCTTACCTCTTCTCTTTATTCAAAATTTACAACTCTACTCCTCCAATATTTTAATGGGTCAAGGTGCAGATTTACCAACTAACTATTACCCGAGGAGCATCTGGTACAAATAACTATTGAAGGGACTAAAATTGCCAATCAACAATTAAAAAGTGAAAAAAAAAAACACAATTTGGAGCAGATTCGCCAATGAACTATTATCCCGTCACTGTCTTGGTGTCTCTATCTTCCATTGATCGTCATCAAAGGTGTCGGCGACGTCGGCATCTCAAAGCTTCTATCGTTGTTGGGTGTTCCACTCACCCTCTTGAACTCATCCGAAAGAGTCCATAGCGTTCGACCGCACGCAGTTTGCACCCCGGTTCCATCCCTCCGATGCCACAAGCAAGAACACGCGCTGCCACAATGCCTCTTTTCCCATGGGTCCCATCTCTCGTTAGTGTTTTCCTTTTTCCAACAAGAAGGCTTAACCGCTCTTTTACGTAGCGTTTCCACCGTCCTACGCCAGTCTTCATATTTTAACTTAATTGTGATAGTTGTTTTTTTAAAAATAGTTATTTAGTGTTTTTTTTTTCACTTTTAATAGTTATTTGGTGTTTTTTTTCACTTTTAAATTGTTGATTGTCATATTTTGGTCCCCTCACCCTATTTTAAATCCAACTTAAATTTTTGTCTTATTAAATAGTTTTTTAGGGTCCAAATCCCTCCTCCAAATAGATAATAATAATAATAATACTAATAACAACTTATTAAATAGTTGGTTGGCAAATCTACACCTTCACCCTATTTTAAATCCAACTCATAAATTTTTTTCTTTCCGTCCAAATCCCTCCTACCAAATAGCCTCTTAAGATATAATAATAATAATAATAATAATACTAATAACAACTTATTAAATAGTTTAATTTATCTAGTACATGATATTGCCATGTGATAAATAGGTAGACCTGAAACGTATCATATAACCAACCTAGCAACGGCTGCAACGCCCCTCTTATTATATAACTAATAGACAATAGTTACATATCCTCTACCCCTTCTGTTATTTATTTTCAGGGAACAGAGAAGCCATACAAAAGATTTGTCTGATCGATTAGATTGTTTCCACTTCTGGTATTTGCTTGTGTGCTTTCCTTCTTTCTGTCTCTGTTCTTTAATATAAATTAATTGATTGATTTTATAATTCTGTTTTTCTTGGTATATATTTTACATTTACTTACTTAAACTCAACACTTTAAATAAAATTATCAAATCTAAATAATGATAATAAACATACAATTATTATACATTTACCAAAATTTAAGAAACAAGGTATGATATATAGCTCAAAAATAGTTCACTCAGCTATGGATTTTATACTTATAACGCGTTGTTTGGTAAGGGGTTTTTTAGGGGAAGCAGGGAGAGAAGTAGAACACGAGGAATGTCCAATTGTGACCAGCATATCCCCTTTTTCAAAACAGTTGGTTCAATTTCTTGTTTAAAACACAATAAAATGTTCATGAGTTTCAAGTGACAATAAAACATCTGGCAATATGGGTGCCTGTCATGCTCAATCTACAATTATGCTGCCCTGCACACGTATATCAAAATGCATAAATTTTATTTAAATATCGGTTATAAATTATGATGCATAAAATATATGTATTCATAACCTCCAACACACACACTGTAAAAATCAAACAACAAAAACCAAAGACTTCAACTTTTTCAAAAAAGGGGATTGATTGGGGAAACACAGAGTGTTGCAAGTAATGTTGTCCCGAAGAAAAGGTCACAAGAAAAATTAGAGTCATTTTTTTCTCCTTGTGGTGATCTCTTTGCATTCCCAACTACCAATTATGAAGTGACAATAAATGTTCAATTTGATATGAAGCACCATTTCACCACCCTGTTCTGCAAAATCTACCGATCAACTGTCTCTGTATATCACAACAAAACAGGGAAGGATTGCTCTCTGATTCAATACCACTAGATCCTCTGACACCTCTGATTCATACTCAGGCGGAGATACCATAGAATCAAACCCACCATCTTTTACATTCATGGCCCCAAATTTATCGAAATTTGCAATCCGACCCGCGATCACCCTGCATAACACAGAAGCAGTCCTCGAGGAGGCCCCATCTCCTACAGAGCCTCCGTCAATCTTCGCGTGTGCCCTCCAACTATTCTCATATAACGTCATAGAAACGTCCTTCACGGGGAACGTAGAGCTCACCATCCTACAAACCGCACACCATCTGTTCGAACAAATGTCAAGTGATAGATTGTCTCTCCCCAAAGAGCACTTGATAAGCGCACCATGAAACCGTACGAGTTCATTCCCATCGACCACTAATTTCTGGGTCCTCTCTGGTTCACAAATCTTCGCAGACATGGACTTCACTCCCTCTCTGTATTCTTCAAATTTGGTGAGGAGATCCAGAGAGTGATTCACCTTCAGTATCTTCTCTATCACAACCGTTTTCTCGAGAGGCCACCCAGCACGAAACATGGCTGCCACAATATCAATAGGCCAGTCGCCTTCGACGAGCTCTGTAAGTTGGTTAGAACGTGAAGAGTTTCTTGCGATGGAAGAAGAAGAGGATTGGGCTTTAGGTTTGGATTGTTCGTGAGGAGGCTTGGGTGGGGTACTGGGTTTTTTCTTGGCTGGTTTATGGTTTTTTGGTGGGGTTGTAGTACTGGTGGTGCTGTTATGGTTAGGTTTGGGTTTGAAACACTTGATGGTGGATCTGGGATGAAAAACCAGGGCAGCTAAGCAGGCTGCTACCAGGCATTTTTCGGCCATCTTCTCTCCTCCAAATTGTTTCGTGCCGGGATGAGCAACGCAAGAATTCTGGTTAATTTTGCTTATCTCAATGGGATCGCTTTTGAATTGGAAGCTTGCATATTTTCGCGCGTAAATTATGGGAATTTTTCTTCGGGGATCAAATATCTCGCACCGTGATTCCGGAGATACTCTGTTTATCCTTTGCATTAAATTTAGACGCCAATTTTTTGTACAATTATAAGCATATTTTTTCTAACATGGTAAAAAAGGAAAAGAAAAGATCAGTGCATGAACATGTCTTTTTTTTTTTTTTTTTCAGTGCATCAAGATTATTTGTCCTTACATATCACAAAATGTTTGGGATTGTTTTTGGGTTCCAAAAATGCTTATTCCAATCGCTACTCTCACACATTTATCTCTCGTAAATTATGGTTAAAAAAGTACTTTCAAATCGGCTAATTCATTTTTATTTCAGTATATGGGCGAACAAGAGATTGGTGTTCCTTGAAATTTGTTTTTTTAAGAAATCCTTTTTACGAAGACCCATTTGGTTCGATATCAGTAGGATGAAATTCCTCAAGCACGCTGCCAAGAGTTAAAAAAACCCACAAGAGCAGGTTACTATTCGCGGCAATAAGTATATGAGCAAAATACTCGCTTCCTTGTATTTATTAGATTATTCATTTAAAATTGGAAGGTGAATCTCGTTAGGTTACTACTCACTGGTGGAAAAAAGGGTTTTAAGATCGCCTCATTTAGATCGCAGTATTGAAGCTCCAATCTTAAAAGTATGACCGTGGCCAGTTTAAATAAATATAAAGAACTTTTTAGACGGATTATAAAGGATCCGGTCTTAAAAAAATGACCGGTGACACTTTCGTAAATATATAGAACACTTTTAAGACCGGATTATAAAAGATTCGGTCTTAAAAGTATGACCGATGTGGCAATTTAAGTAAATATATAGAATACTTTTAAGACCGGATTATAAAAGATCTGGTCTTAAAAGTATGAATATGGCCGATAATTTTAAGTAAATATTTTGAGAAGGCGTCGATCGAGATGAGTCCGAGAATGTGATGATTTATTCCTTCGCTTAATTGGAATTATATACGAGATGCTAATAAGTAAATAATCTTCTAACTAAAGTTCCTATAATCTAGGGATTACAATCAAAATATAATTACAAAATTCAAAAAACCATAATCTGCTAACTTAATTTCTAAAATCTCTCTAACAACTTAATTAAGATAATTGCATAATATAATCTGGAGATTACAATCAGGAATATAATTACGAAATTCAAAAACCATAATCTAACTTAATTCCTAAAATCTCTCTAACAACTTAATTAAGATAATTGCATAATATAATCTGGGGATTTCAATCAGGAATATAATTACGAAATTCAAAAAATCATAATCTGCTAACTTAATTCCTAAAGCTTTAACAACTTAATTAAGATAATTGCATAATATAATCGTATATGCTAACTAATTAAATCTGAACTTCCAACAAATATATAGAACACTTTTAAGACCAGGATTATAAAAGATTTGGTCTTAAAAGTATGACCGATAGCAATTTTCTAAATATATAGAATACTTTTAAGATCATATTATAAAATGTCTAGTCTTAAAAGTATCACGAGTGGAAAAAAAGGGCTTTAAGACCGTCTCATTTAAACCAGAGTATTGAAGCTTCAGTCTTAAAAGTATGACCGGTGGCAATCTCGTAAATATGAAGAATTTTGAATTTTTTAAGATCGGATGTTTAAGAAATCCAATCTAAAAATTATCTTTTAAGACCGGATTTTTCGTGAAGTCCGATCTAAAAAATCCTTTTAAGACCGGATGTTTATGTCCTGGTCCTAATAAAAAAAAAAAAAAAAAAAAAACCTTCTCCGAAGCCCTTCCTATCCGCGTGTTTCACTCTCTCTCACACATACGAGAGACGGCCCGTGTAGAGACTCGGTCGACTCCATTCCTCCAAGTGTTCGACTCCGTTCTTCCGAGCATCGACTCCATTTTTCTGTCGACTCCGTTTTTCAAGCGTCGACTCCGTCACCAATAAAGAAGTAGTGATTTACGAAGACGACGAAATGTCCGCCAAGATTTTCCTACCCAAAATCACGAATCTAGATCTAGAATTACCTATTCTCGTTTACTTGTTTTGGGAATGGTTCGATCTTGTCTCGTTCGAAGAAAGATCGCTCAATCTTCACGCCGATTTGGGAAATGGTTCCTCCGATTTAGGTTTTTTCTTTATTCTCCAAAGAAGTAGTGATTTTCTCGATCGACTCAATCTTGTTTAGATTTGTATTATATTGGTTGAGACTTTTTATTCCCCTTTTTGTGATTTCCTCTATATGGCTCAATCATTTGTTTAGATTTGTTGATTTTGGATCCTTTTTTTCCTTCTCGCGATTGACTTTACTGAAATTAGGAATTTTGGGTGCTCGGTTTCAACGAATCGCGAGAATTAGGTTTTTAGTATGAGTCTCCCATTCGCTTAAGGTATTATTTTTGTATCAACTTTTTTCTTTTCTAGTTTGTGCTTGTTCTTGGTTAATTGGCGAGGGAATTCAATTTTTCATTTTATCGGAGTGAGTGCGAGCCCTTCTTCTTCATCATCAAGCAGCTGGTGGCCTCCAGTAGAGGTGGTTTCGGCACAGGTGCTCTGGGGAGGGGAGATTTTTGTTTTTTTTTTTGTTTTTGCCAACTTTTTAAGATCGGACGTTTAAAAAGTCCGGTCTAAAAAGTCTTATTTTTGAGACCAGTCGCGATGCAGACTTTTAATACCCCCGTATCAAGACCGGTTCCAGATCCGGTCTTAGAAGGTGCTTTTTGTCCGGTCTTAAAAGCGTTTTTTCCACTAGTGGGTGCATTTAAAATTTTTATAGGCAATACGATATTCATCCCTAATTGTTGTTTGGAACGTTTTATTATATATATGTATGTATGCATGCGTCTGTGTACAGGTCTCGAACCCGAGGCGTCGTGGCATGCTCAATAAGAACATAACCACAAAGCCACGGGAGACACCTGTGGAACGTTTTATTCTCTACATGTGATTTTACTTACTCTCTATAGTTCTTAATATAAAATAGGGTAAATGAACAATTTTATATATTATCTTTGTTCAGGGAGCGCCCAACACCACGAGCTTTTTTTGGGAGTAAAAGTACACACGTGGTTACGTTTTGGGAGAAAAAAATACTACAAAGTGTTAGTTGACCAGACGTTGACTGTCAACTTGGATGGAGTGAACAGTAACGCTGACGTGGACTAAGAATAAAAAAATTAAAATACCCTCCGCCAATGGGCCCCACCACCCAAGCGGCCCACCAGTGCAGGGCCACCAACAATCGATCCGCCGCCATAGGCGGACGGTGGTGGTGGTCGGTGGTGGGGCCCATTGGCGGAGGTGTTTTAATTTTTTTCTTTTTTAAATTTTTTTATTCTTAGTCAGCGTTACTATCCACTCCATCCAAGTTGACGGTCAACGTCTGATCAACTAACGCCCCGTGGTATTTTTGCTCCTAAAATGTAACCACGTGTGTATTTTTGCTCCAGAAAAAAGCTTGTAATGTTTGGCATTCCCTGAGGCAAAGCTCATGGATAAAATTGCTCATTTACCCTATAAAATAAAGTTTGTAGTATAAACTATACTACAAATTTTATCCTATATTTAGAACTAAATTTAGTATAAAAAATCATATGAAATGAAATGAGTATATCAATCTAAAAGACATAGATGTCTTTCATCATAATATGTCTTTTTGTTGACAATATCATTATATGTTTTTCGAGTTAATGCATTTGATGATTTTGTTTTGGGGGGCCAGGGATGCATTTGATTTTGGAACTTTAAAAATCAAAGAAAAATAAGGGATTAGATATTGTTACTACCAATTAGTGTTACTACCAATTTATGTTATCGTTTGATTAGAATTTCAATAACAGAGAAAAATGATAGAGGTGGATGATATTCTTTAACGGTGAAATAAACTGATAATAACATTGATAATAATACTAATTGATAGTAATAATATCATATCCTAAAAAATAATCGGCGCGGGATATATAAACTGGGAGAATCAAAATTCATCCTTTCGGTGTATATATATATATTTTTTTCCTTCCAAAGTCCCGCCTTGAGCCAACAACCCCATCGCCCCCAGTTAATGGTATGGCAATTTAATTTCAAAATCCATAATAACACACCCCTTTATGGGGGCCTGAATACTGGATTGGGCCATACTTTGCTGTTGGATCTCTAGCCCCATTTAATAAGACCAGTTGGGTGACTAGTTGGTTTGATTATTGAATGTCTCCCCACTCCTTTTAAATACGAGTAATTAATTAGTAAAATGTGCCTATATTTACTGCCATAATAAAATTGTTTCTGATAGAAGGATATATATACCTAGGAAAAAAAAAGTAGTAAGTAGTAGGCTAAAACAAGATAATAAGATACGAGACACAATATTTCCTCCGTTCTTAATATAAGCTTCAAATAATTATTTTTTTGTTTATCAAGAAAGTAGCTAGGGTTCGTTTAAAACAATAAATATGTGAGTAACATACTCCCTCCGGTCCTAGTTATAAGAGCTATTTACTAGAATTTGGAGAAATTAAGGAGAGAATTTAAATTAATCAATTATAATTATTTTCCAAAAATACCCCCAATTAAAATTGAAACTTACATTAGGGGGAAAATGAGTTGAATCGCGCACAATTAATACTATGACTTGCAATTTCTCTAAGCTTATACAACGATTTCTCTAAGCCATGCTAAGATTATATAGCATTTGTCGAAACATTTACTGGGCCGAAAATTCACATATTAAAATACAACGATTTCTCTGAGCCATGCTACACAAAATTAATTTATTTAAAAAAAAAATAAAGTAAAATCTCTAATTTGATAGAATATAAATGTGTTGTTAAATTAATTATTGTGGAACAAGTATTAGTAGGGGTGATATGGGAAAAATATGACAAAAATTACTCAATTATTTTGTAAGAAAAAAGTATAATTGATGTGCATATAACATTAATGAGTTGCAAACATTATTTACTTTATAAAATATATAGGTGTATTATTAAATTATTATTGTCTTTAATTATTATTGAGAAAGTATAAATAGGGGTATTATAGGAAAAAAATTGACAAAAAGTTAAAACTTGTTATTATAATTAGGACAAAACCAATTTAAAAAGTGTTTATAATTAGGACGGGAGGGAGTACTGTTTTTTCCAACCACACCCTCCCTTGTAAATATAATTCTCATTTGCCATATTAATTAATGCAGTTCACATGGTCATTGGTTTAAAAAACTGCAATACATACATATAGCCAGCGAAGGTAAAATTGGAAAAGAAAAAACAAGAAGCAATATATGTTCAAACAAAATCGAAATGAAACTTATATTTTAGGGTGGAGTTATTCTGAAATTTAAAGTTTATATTTAGGATGAAGTATTTTTGATTGAATTTTGACGCTGCTGGCTTTTCTTCACATGATGAAAATCAAGTAACTAATTCATCATATGACCAAATTAAATAAAAAAAACTAACATGGTTGTAAATGAAAATGACCTCCTCTTCTTCTTCAAGGCTTTTCTTATTTTACACATGGAGTTGAGGCTCTGATTTAGGATGATCAGCTTAAAGTTTGTTTTGGATAATTGTGTGTTTTCTTCTGGGTCCGTGATACTTACTTTCCACCGAAAAACAGATTACATGGTACATCGGATAAACCAAGAACAAGTTGCACTTTAATCTACTTATTCACCTTGCTGCACATAAACACTGTCATATGTCTGTTTTTCGCTAGTGCGTACAATCACACATTCACACACTTAGCTTGTTGTTGTTGGAGCAAGTTGTGCCATTGAAGATGGAGTTGGTTGATTTAGGCTTGAAGCGAAATCATCAAAACGCGCCGCTTTCATTATTATCATCTCACCTTCATTCCTTTCATTGTACACAAAGCAAAGCCCCCTCCAAAATTACCCCCACGAAAGCACTATCTCTCCTTTCTTTTTATTCATTCCTGTTCGCCTTTCATTTTCACACTCCATCGACCGACCTCCCTCTTTCAGACGAACTCAGGTGAGAGCTGCACATGACAATCACGTGCTGTCTTCTTTAATTAAATGGTTCGGGTTTGATGCTATGAATTATGGAAATGCACGCAACAGCAGAGAGGCACGCATCCATTGTTAATTTCTTAATATTTGGGGTCCGATCCGATCCATTGAAACGGGTCTCGTTGACCATCGTTTCAGACTGGTCAAAGTGAGAATTCCCAGGGGGTGTTTTGGGATTCCGTTGTGCTGGGATTAACTAGGTGAAATCTGTTCACTATTTCTCGAAACCTTGCCCTATTTTATAACGTACTCAACTGGAATAGTATTCTTTTAAAGAATAGACACAGGGATCCGAAGACTACGTTCTTCTACGCGTGCGGAACTAACTGCCACGAGTTTCTGTTCTGGACCGTTTGGTGGGCATTGTTCCCTACCTTTGATTTCTATTAATATATCATGTTAAATTAACAGCTCGCTGTGTTGTACTTAAATTTTGTCTGAAGCTAAACGATATATGTTTATATATATGGATACTTATAAAAATGTGTTGAAGCTAGTATTTTTATCACCCGCGTATTTTTTTATCTCGGGAAGAACACAATAACCCAGGTAAGCAACGAAGCTCTCTGAGGCGAGTACTGACAAATCGAGACTCTGTTGGGCAGGAATGATAAGGTCACAGCTCACAGGACCACCTTGTCTGGTCGATGGGGTGCTTGTAGTTGCCACTTGCCACTGTATTTTTCTTTCTCCAAGCCTAACGTTTGACGTGAATCTAAGGTTGAAACGTGCCTCTACAGTGAACACCAAACATTTTTCAATGCTTACCATGCTTAATACTACTGCCTCCACTTTTAATTATAAGGTTCGGATTGATAATTTTAGAGAGATTAAAAAGATTAAATAAGTTACATAATTATATTATATGTTATGTATCCTTAAATTATATATTGATTTATTTATCAAACTAATTAGTTTAAAAAAAAAAAAAAAAAAAATATTTTAAAATAATTTAATGAGCTTCCTTAATTTATCAAAAAATGCCAACTTGATCAAGTGCTAAATTTCAAATCTCTCTGTCTCTGCATGGCTCTTGCGGCCTTGTCGAAACGCGATTTGACTGGATAACGGAGAAGCGATTCAAACATTCTAGTAATTAAGTTCAGATTTTATGTTTTTTTTTTTTTTTGGAACTATAAAAGTTAAAGTTTTATCATCTTTTATATTTCATTATTATATATATTATCAACCCTTTTTTTTAGCCCGAGCAAAAAAATAAACATATTGAATTACTTCCTTTAGTTTTTAGTTTTTATTATAAAGCGCACCATCTAACAAATATATTAGTCTTTTTTATAAGACACTTACGTGTTTCCAAATAGTATTAAATATTTTTTCTCATATATACCCATAATTAAAAAGGTAGTGAGTGAGAATCATAATTAATAAAAATTATTATCACTCTTTTTTTAGCAAAAAAAAGAAGTAATAATCAATATGATATTAGAGTTTAGTGTAATTAAAAAGGATAATATTAAAATTACTTAAATTTTAGGACAAATGTAATGATTTTAACTATTTTTATTGACTTGTGAGAATTTTACTTAATTCCTTAAATAAGGACCAGAGGGAGTATTTCTTAAATAGTATTAAATAACCTTAAAAATACAAATAAGTAATCACTGATAATTATAAATCAAAATAATATATAAGATGATACTAACTTTTTCTATATCCCAAATAATAATCTTACTTTCCTCTTACCGCCTAATGAGTAATGAAACAAACATTATCCTTATAGAGAAGATAAAAAATTAGCTAAGGCCAAATTTGTGACCAAATAAAATATCATATAATAAATATATATATATATCAACAAATTTTATAATATCAGTCGGGACTATCTGGGGCCTTGTTCTGCCATTGTAACCCATCTTGGTTTCTAAATTTGTTTACGTATCTTTTTGTAAGTTGGTATAAATAATGCCCTGTTTAAGACCTATATCATGGAAAATAACTTTAATTGCCCGTCTTGTTTTAAAAAGTACGGGAAATGACACTAAAATACCAAATGAATTTACAAAATCCCTAGAAGTCTGTCGAATTTGCAAAAAGACTGAGAGGTGACAAGGACCTTTGGGGGTTTTGCAAATTCAAGCCAAATTACCCTTTTGCCCTTAGGGTTAAATAATTAAAAAAAATAAAAAATACTCCCCCGCGGTGGGCCCCACCGCCAGCCGCCGGCGACCATCGTCCACCACCGCCGGCGGCCATCGTCCACCATCATCGGCCACAGAAATCCGGCGTTTATTTCGGGGCCGACGGTGAAAACCATTGGCCGGGTTTGGCCATTGCGGCGCTGATTCTTAGCTATGATGGTGGCGGTGGCGGTGGGGCCCACCGTGAGGGGTATTTTCTTTTTTTTTAAAAAAAAAATTATTTAACCCTAAGGGCAAAAGGGTAATTTGGCTTTCGAATTTGCAAATCCCTTAAAAGTCCTTGTCACCCTCTCGAGTCTTTTTGTAAATTCAACTTGACTTTTGGGGGGTTTCACAAATTCATTTGGTATTTAAATGGAATTTTCCCTAAAAAGTACCCGTTCGGCTTTTAATATAAGTTATGTTTATTTAACTTGAATTAATTAGTATGATATGTATTTTTAAAATATCATAGTCATATTTCTATATTCCATTATCCATTTCTTCATTGATTATTATTGAGAAGTATCAATAAAGTAAATGAGAAAAAAGATTAAAAAATATAAAAAATATGTCTTATATTTATGATAAAAATTAATTCCTAAACATATTATATTGAGAATAGTCGAGTACATTTTAACTGTGGCATTTAATTGAGTTAAGTAATAATTAGTAACTAATACTTCATTCAATCCTTTTTATAAGATAGAATTAACTGAATAGCATTCTTCAAAAAGTTAGTTAAAATTAATTCGGTGTAATAGATATGTTAAAAATGTGTTTTTTTTTTTTCAAAAGATACGCTCAGTTTCTCTGAAAGAAAGATAATATATGTGGGGAAGAAAGCTATCTTAGAAAATGGGGTATTAAATGAGTAATTTTCGAAAGTTAAAAAGTTAAAACAATAGGTTCAGTCAAAACTTTTGAGACATTCAATAGACCTTTTGTTATATGAATGAAGAAACATGTTATACTCAAGAATCCTATACTATGAGTACAAATGATTGAAGAGGTGGTAATTCATTATCAATAAAAGACTGTACTTCTAGCAAAAACAGAAATTATGATCTAGAAATTCTTGTACTTCGTTAATCATTTCAAATGATTCATTTGTGCTGATTTGACACCTCCTTAATATTAATTGGTATATTAATAAAATTAAAATATTTTACAAGATTCATTTTTTTATTACTCATAAAATTTTAATTAAGAAATTCATTTTTTAAAATATAAAAATATCAAATATATCAGTAGCACTAAGATTATTGTTTGTTGAGTTGTTATATTTTAACTGTCAAATGATATGAGAAACTAGATTTATAATATGAAACTACAGATTTATATTATGTATGTGTTAAATTCTTAAAAAATCTGTTTATTTATTTTATGAATTTAATATTTAATGTATATTTTTTAAAAATTGGGGATAGTAATTTTTTCAAATATCTATTTATTACCAAGTGAAATTCACAGGATAAGACAGGCTGTTCTAGATATGGACACGTGACAAGTGGCCATTCACCCGCGCAGTGAACAAAACTAGGGCGGGGGAAGGCCCCATGAAAAATTTGAAAACTGGAGCGTGGCACGCGTGGTTGATTAAGAGCGTGACATGAATTAACGTAATTCTCAGCTTCCTCCACTGACAAGAAAATACAGTGACAGAAAAGGCAAGAGAGAGAGAGCGGCTTGGGAAGGGAGCGCTTAGCAGAGGCAGCTGAAAATGCTCAGTTACCCTCCAACCCAATGCTTTGTTGCCAACAATCCCTTGTTCCTCACCACCTTCCCTTCCCTCTAACTAGGGTTTGCTGATTCCGACCATTTCAGATTACGCCCGGGACTTTCAGGCATGACTCACCATTACTCTGTTTCTCTCACTCTGTTCATTTCTCGTAGCTTTGCTTCTTCCCTCATTATGTCTTCAAGTCTACTGCGACTATGATTTTTAAGACCCCCATTCATGAGGGAATGCTTTGAGAGTTCTGGCTTATGTTCTTGTTTTATTAAATGGGTTTCTGTCTTGTTTTTCTTCCTTCCTTTCTCTTGTCCTCCTTGTGTTGCTTACTCTCTGATCTTTCTCCATGGATGACCTGTTATTTTTTGTTAACTTAGTTTAGTGTTTTGAAACGAAGACGAAGTCAAGCTTAGGATTTGAAACCTGGAATCTGCAGTCCGGTTTTTGGTTATTTGTTGAAGACTAAGAAGTATGGACTTTGTGTTTAATTTTGTATTCTCTTTTGGTTTTATTTTAAAAACACAAGAATAGTTGAAAGCTCGCTGGTTTATCCACTCTTAATTGAGGGGAATATTTACTTTTTAAGTGAAGTGGGGATTCTGCCAAAGCCCCCCCTGTTTTTCTTGTTTATGATTTATTACTAGTCCTTCCGATCAGTGATTTGGTCCCAGACTGCTCGTAGATCTGGGTTTCTCCCTCACGAAGTCAGTCCTATCTCCATTAATTCGACCTTTAACGGTTGTCTCTTCTTGTTCTACTTTTATAGTTTTATGAGCTTTATCTACCTACATGTTTTCTTCCTCTTCATCTTCATCTTCAAAATCCTTGCGAGGCCTTCAGAAAATTCCCACAAGCACCACAGTTTCTGGTTTCCCGCCGCAGGAAAGAGCTTGAGTCAATGTTGTTGTTCTGGAACGATAAACATTGAAAAACTTTGAATAACTCTGAAATAATGGGTGTCCGGTCTGTACACCCAATTATTTGTCGTGGAACAAACCATGAATGTGGAAAATAACTTGCTTCTGATGCATCCATTTATCGAGCAGTTTTTTATCCTAACAGGCTTTTATTGTTGTGTGCACCTGGTCTCTGTGGGGTCTCTAGGTGGGTTGAAGTTTTAATACTAGAGCACGAGGAAAGCTGGAAAATAAAATTCAAAAAGTGGGAGCTTGGAAGCTGGTTTGCGTAATGATAATTTAATTATTTTATAAGGTGTGACATTGCGATATTTTGTTTTTGTTTTTGTTTTTTTTGGGTTGATTTAATTGTGGTTTGTTTATGTTAGGTGGTAGTGGAGTTAGTTTACTTAGAGTTTCTTTGAAGGGATTATATGTGGTTTGTTTGTTAGCTTTTCTGTTGAATGCTGTTCCGAGGTGGGCATTAGCTTTGAACTTTGATAACGATTCTTACTTATAAATCATATTCATTTTCATCTTTTATTTCTTACCCAGAACTATTCCATGTGTTGTGGGTCAGGGGCTTTAAAAGGAACCATTTAGTTTGCCTTTCGAGCTATCACTTGGGTGATTAAATATGCAGACACCAAAAGCAAGGTAAGATCCATTACTATTTAAGCATTCCGTTTTTCTTGCCATCTTAAATAACCGTTGGTTTTCTGTAATGCATGCATGAATTCATGAAGCTATATGTTAATAAACACATCTTAATGAGGGGCAATTGTTGTTCTTAATGTGGGGAAAATAGCAAATTTGAATTATTTGTTGCTGGTATGGACTTGAAAATGGAGCACTAGTATGTGACATTCTACTGATCTACTGACTCTCTTTGATTGACTTGTTGATTAGCAGAGCTGGTTCTTCAGAAGTACCCCAAAAGAAATCTCCGGCAACACCTCGGACGGCTCGAAAATTGAAGACACCGGCTTCTGATCCTGACTCACACCCATCCTCTCCTAATCCAGCAAGCAAGTCTTCGAGTAACAGGAGTCCAAAGGTTGTCGAGCGCAAATCACCTAGGAGTCCAATGTCTGAGGTATATCATCTGTCAATCTTACTTGAGAAAGCCTTTGGGACCATTGGTGTATTTATATGTTAATTTATTAGAACCCTAAACGTCTAGATCAATGTTTCTTTTCAATACTACTTTATATTAAATGTTTTATGTTCTGTATGCTAGAAGAAGAGGCCTGGTAGAGTCCAGGAATTGGAGTCTCAGCTTGCTCAACTCCAAGAAGATTTGAAGAGATATCAGGAGCAACTGAACTCATCTGAGTCATTGAAGAGAAAATCCCAACAGGAGGCAGAAGAAACAAAGAAGCAGGTTTTAGTCCTGTCAGAGAAGCTTGAGGAATCAGAACAACAAGTCATGGAGATTTCAGCTTCTGAGGATGCACGGCTTCAAGAGCTATGCAAAATTTCACAAGATCGTGATCGAGCATGGCAGTCTGAACTAGAGGCAGTCCAGAAACAGCATTCAATGGACTCAGCTGCTCTGCATTCTGCCATGAATGAAACCCAGAAGCTCAAAGCTCAACTAGAAAGAGTGTCAGAATCTGAAGCCGCACACATTAGGAATGCAGAGTCAGCTCACGCTGAGATTCAGGAATTGCAGATGGAACTTTCCGAAACTCTCTCCTTGGTGGAAAAGCTGAAAAATGAGTTGAGTGATTGCAAAGAATCCGAGTCCCAGGCCTTGGAAGTAGTTAGCAAAACTCAACAGCAATTGGAAACTGCAAATAAGACTGTGGAAACACTCCAGTCAGATGGAATCAAAGCCATGGAAGCTAACAAATCATTAGCTTTGGAGCTGGAACAATCCAGAGCACAAGCGAAATCACTGGAAGAACTTGTGAGCAAACTCCAGGCTGATCTGGCTGCTACTGCTAACAGCAATGCATTGGATTCAACCAATGAAACTGGACTTGCAAAGGCAAATCAAGAAAATGAGGAAATTGAACTGCTCAAAGCCGAGCTTATGTCTGCTAAATCTGAAGTTGAACAATTAAAATCTGCATTAGAGGCAGCTGACACAAGGTACCAAGAAGAGTACATCCGAAGCACTCTGCAGATTAGAAGCACTTTCGAGCAAGTGGAGCGTGCAAAATCAGATTCTAGCTTGAGGGAGGCTGAACTACGTGAGGAGTTGAATAGAGCCAAAGCTGACATTGAAGAACTGAGGGCTAGCCTGATTGACAAAGAATCTCGGTTGCAGAGCATTTCAAAGGAGAATGAGGAGCTTAGCTTTGGAATGAAAGAAAACCAGACCATTGAAAGAGAATCTCAACTTGAAATGGAGTTAAAAAAATTGGATGCTGATATAGTGGAGTTGAAGGTGAGTTTGTTGGACAGACAGACAGTATTGCAAAATGTAACCGACGAAAACAACACGCTCAAGATGGAAATTCAGAAAGGGGAATTGGAGAAGAACAAAATAAGCGAGGAGGCTGTTGCTTCAGCTGAAGCAGCAAGGGCTGGAGAGCGAGAAGCTTTGATGAAACTGGGACACGTAACAGAAGAAGCTGATAGGAGTAACCGAAGAGTAGCACTTGTGACCGAGCAGCTAGACGCGGCACAGGCTGCAAATTCAGAATTGGAGGCTGAGTTAAGGAGATTAAAGGTGCAATCAGACCAGTGGAGAAAAGCAGCAGAAGCAGCAGCTTCTATGCTTTCTGGAGGAAACAATGGGAAATTTGTGGAGAGAAATAGCGCACTTGATAGTAGCTTTAACTCTGTTGCTGGCAAGATGAATTCGCCCTATTCAGAAGACACAGATGATGACTCGCCCAAGAAGAAGAATACAAACATGTTGAAGAAGATTGGAGTGTTGTGGAAGAAGAGTCATTAGCAGACTCGCCTCAGGTAGTAAAATATGTTTGACAGGATGGTTCTGACGTGCTATTTCAAATGACCCTTTTGTTTCCTCTTTGATTTGGTTGTCCAGGTATGTGTTTCATGACCATTGGAGCAGTTGCATGGGGGAATCCTTGTCAAAATTTGGTTGCGTTACAATTATTTTGTAGATACTTGGAATTTAGTTGTTCAAGCTTAAGGTATCTAGTATTTGCAGAGTGGTTATGGACCATAGACCTAAATGTAATTGTAATATCCTTCAGTTGGTATGTTTTCAAGTGATCCGTATACCTCGGTTGTTTTTGAGACTGATATCAATACTACTTCCCTTGACCTTCTGTGGCATGCCGGTATTGAATCAATCAATCGCTAGTTCACCTTTTCTGTTCAATATTATTTGATCTGTTCTGCTTTGTGTCATCGAGACAAATAAAATGCAACATTTACGGTATATTTGTTGTCTCCAAAAGACCGAATCATATCTTATAGAGTAATATTTGTCATAAATGAGTATTTAGCATGTGTGTATATATATATATATAGTAGTAATCAAATAAAATGGTTGTACATGTATACTCAATCGTAGAGGAAAAATGTATCATTATGCAGCATTGATTTAGAAGGAAGCCGTACTGTTTATTTTAACTAAATTTCACATATCAAGAGAAGAGGTAGTTAACTTAATGATTATTAGGATTAATTTTTAATTTTGCCTTCATTTATGATTGGGTGTTTTTAAACTGTTTCTTCTCTCTCTATTACAATTAATATGGGTAAAATTGTTACAATCGTATTTAATACATGAAACTGGATTTATAAATACGACTATTTTTTTTTTGTTTGTTTGTTAAAACAGACTTATAAATAGGACCAAAGTGATACATATGAATTATGATTCACTTTTCCTCAAGTTTCGAGCTTTGAAGGCGTCAAAGAGGAGAGTAAAATTAATACCGTACAACACATTCAATAAATACCTGGATGCATAATTCAACACTTGGAATTTCTACAATAGAGACGTTTATGCAGCTCTATTAGCATTAGGCGAGAACCATCTATCATTTTCTGCGAATACATTAGTTGTCCTGAAGCTAACTAAAAAGGGGAAAATATACTGCCCAATGCCAATGTTACTAGTTAAGAAAACTCTCGACTGGAAATTCAAATCCATCCATTTATATTGCTCCCTATGTACAAAATATTTGAGGAGTTGATATTGGTTTTAAATATAAGATATATTTTTAAATATTTTTCTAATTTACCCCTTTAATGTTCCGTCAACAATAATTCAAGAGGAGAGGGAAAATGAAATCGAGGAAAATGATTAGGGTGTTTTAAAATATACACTTCATATTAACTTATTTAATCTAATCCAATTAAGTAAATAATTCTTATATTAAGAACCAGAGATAGTATTTAATAAACTATAAATCACTTTTTAATCCAAGTCAAATTAATCTAATTTTTAAATATATCAGCATTAATGAATCGGAATTTCAGAAACGTGTATTGGAATTATATATAAATTTTGTTTTACACATCTTCATACATTTTTCATCATGATCACAAATAATAGCATTGTGTTTCATAAATTATATCATGATCATGAATTTATTTTGCATACTTATATATAATTTATAATATAATTCAATATCCCTATTCCATGTTTGTTTTGAAATGTACATTTTTTTAAAAGAATAATCGTACAATTTTTTTAAAATGCCCATAAAAGACATAATCGTTATGTGTGTGTGTGTATCTATATCTATATGTATACTTATATATATATATTTTTTAGATTAATAATTAAAACCGGATTTTTTAGATTAAGGATTTTTCTCTCAAGACTTAAAGGATAAATGATTCTCATCTTCCCATATAAAATTTTTTTGGGAAGGTATTAACAAAGATGTTCTTTGAGGCGAGGTTTTTCCTTTACATGTTCTTTTTTTGGGCCTAATCAGATTTTCCCCCCTTTATAAATTGTTTTTATTATTTTTTTGGGCACAGTGCTGTTATCATTCGTTTTTTTATACAAATGAAGGCCAAGCCCAAAATTAAAAGATTACAGTATAGGGGGATCAACAATCATGCCAAAAAAAAAAATCATGCAAGGCCTATTGGGCTTATTAAAATTTATGGTGTGTATTCTACACAGCCCGCTCAGGAGTAGACCCGATAAGTTTTCCAATCTTCGCTATTTAAACATCCCGTTGAACCCCATAGTTAGGGTTTCTTGGTGCTCGTGGCTGCTGCTCACATTTCTTCGACGGCGACTTGTAGCGGAGAAGGACCAAGTATCCGTAACCATGGGGTAAGGAATCCTTGCATTGTCCTGGACTAATACTGTCTTTCTAGATATGTGAGAACATTTTATGATTCAAAATTACTATCTTCTCATAATCCCAAGTGTTTTTCCCTTGCGCCTTTTGTTATGTTTATTTAACGTCTTTAGATATTTGATGTCTATTTGTCTTTCCCCCTGTTGCCCTGCGCAAAAAAAATGATGATTAAAAAATGAAGTTGCTGAATCCGGTAATATGTTGATTTTGATTTAGTATAGTACTATAGTTCATTTTGTTTACCACTGGGTAATCCACGAAGTTTGTGATTTGTTGTATAATATTTTTATTGGATTCCAATATGATATTCTTCGTCACTCCTTTTTCTGAGTCAGATCATGCTTTGTGTTCTCTATTCTCTTCTTTTGATTCTGTTTGCTTTCCACTTATCATGTGGGAAATCGGGGTGGTAATAATCTGGAAATGTGGTAATTCATTCGCCACCATCCAGATTTTATAAACAAGATGCAGCTTGTTTGCGGGCGAAAAAACTGTTGGCTTTAACTTTGCTTGATTGGAGTAAAAATTTGTGCCTGTTTTATGTTGATTATTTGGGGCTTGAGTGAATTAAGAATTGTGCCTGTTTATATTGATATTAGGGGCAATAATTTGTTCCTTTGAGATTATCTATTAATATGTTTGGTACGTGGTAAAACAAAACTTGAAAGTTGGTTCTAACTTCTAAGATAATACTCTTCCAATTTTGCCTCATTTGAGAAAGTTGTTTTTCATTTTTTATGAAGAGGGATATATGTGAAAGAAAAGAACTAAATATAACACATGAAGGTCGGTATGGGAGACCAGAGGTCTTCCACAGGAATTGAATAAACCAGGAATATTATATGAAATTGAATTTCTCACTTGTCCTCCGTCTTCCACAGGAAGACCAGAGGTATGGGAGCTGCCCGCAAGCTGCGGTCCCACCGCAGGAGGCAAAGGTGGGCTGATAAGTCATACAAGAAATCTCATCTTGGCAATGAATGGAAGAAACCTTTTGCTGGATCTTCCCATGCAAAGGGTATTGTTCTTGAAAAGATGTAAGCTACAGTTTCACTTGTCTTTGTTATTTCTTTCATATAACTTTCATCAGGGCTTCAAATGTCTGGATGTTAATACTATATTCTTCTATGCCAGAGGTATTGAGGCTAAGCAGCCAAACTCTGCCATTCGTAAGTGTGCCAGGGTTCAACTTATCAAGAATGGGAAGAAGATTGCTGCCTTTGTCCCTAACGATGGTTGCTTGAACTACATAGAAGAGAATGTAAGGCCCTTGTTTATATCTATTTCTGTGTGTTTTTAATGATTTTTTGTTCAAATTGTGGATTTATGGGTTGTGCCCACTTGGTTATAGGATGAAGTCTTGATAGCTGGATTTGGACGAAAGGGTCATGCCGTGGGTGATATTCCTGGTGTCAGATTCAAGGTCGTGAAGGTATCTGGTGTCTCACTCCTTGCCCTCTTCAAGGAAAAGAAAGAGAAGCCAAGGTCTTAAATTAATTAGGCTGCCTTGTTGGTTTTTCCTAGTATTGTTGGAGTCTTATGAATCTTGCTTCGTGATGTTGAAATTCGTTGACGAACAATTTTGAATCTCTCCTTGTACGCAACCCAATCTATTTTAGTTTTTTTGGCCGTTTTAGTAAACTTTTACACCTAATTTACTGTCATCGATGGAGATTTGCTAGGTTTATTCACCATCTTACTCGTTGAAAATTTAATTGATCAGTTTAATGGTTTGCCTCGACAAGAAATGAACGGGTGTGTTAATTACAACTTGCGATCTAGTTGGTGCCTCATTACTGAGTTTCTTGTGAGCTGTGGTAACATTTGATGACAAATGGCTCTAACTGATCGATTAAAAAGTATACGAGGATCATAAGCATGTATATGTCTTGAAATAGTTAAGCACATGCTACTATATGAAGGTGATTAACTGGAACTGCACGGATAATCTGATTTTCAATTTAACGTGTTTCTCCCGATGTAGACGTGAATTTATGGAACATGGCGCGATAATGATGCCATCAGCAAGTACAGAAGGAAAGTTAGAATCAATACATGGCCTGTTATGATATACAAATTTTAGAATCAATGCATGGCCTGTTATGATATACAAAATGTGAATGGTAAACGTTTCGAACTTTTCCTGCTTAAAACCGATTAAACCAGACGTCCTACCATCAAGACCGAATGGGCTGCAACTCAGTCACAAGGGCAGTATAGTGAATGATTTGAGACTAGTGGGAGGAGGCCTTTGGAGGACTCAAGAATTTTAAGGGATTAACTTTCTATCTACATGGCATTTTAATGTTTTTTTGTTTCAATTGGCAAATTTAGCAGGTAATATAAATATGTAATTGATGAATGATAAATTCCAAGTACATTGGATTTTTCAAGAAAATTTCTCATTCACTAATTCAAGTTAGACGAGCGTAAAATGCATTCCCTATGAAAGGCGTAACCTTGATGAACAAGCCATGATTTGATAATTTAATGGATGATAATTGTTTAAATCAACATTCAAGTAAATAAAATGCCTTCCATGTTGATTTTAAACGTTGTGTTTATTATTTATCCTTTTTAGAAAAATTTCTGGACATGTTTCTAACCATTTTTCTTTCGTTAGATTACCATAGCATAATTATAAGTAACCAAAAAGAGCGAACATTCGCTCAGTGATCGAATCTGTCGATGGTAATCGGGCAATCCATTTCCTATCTTCCATGACATAACACAATACACTGCGGTTTCTTTTCGGGCAAACGTATATAGGATCCCAATATAATTCACATAAATTCTAATCTGGTGCTTCGGAATGATAGCTCTTCTATTCAATAGCCTGAATAGGATAAGTCCAATCAGAATCAAGACTAATATAGTTGCAATTTTCGCACAAAACAGCAAATCAAAAGAATATTTAGCCCCAGCCCACCTCAATTCTCTTTGCTTATGCTCTGTGGCAAGGCCAAGCTTAATTTTGGCTCTGCAACTGACGATTCCGTAGAAACTCTGTACAAGCCATCCATATTGCAAAAGGAGTCTTTCACAGCAAAGGGTCTCCTTGTGTGAGCAGGAGAACAATGACCACGTGAATTTGGACCACTGAAGGATTCTTCCACAATAGGACAATCAAGACGCTCCTTGCGACAAGATAACTCCACAACATTAAGACTATCTTGGGAGTTGACATCGGACACAGAGCAAGAAATAGAATGACTGTCTAAGTTTTTCTGTATCTTCGAATTTATATCCATAACCCCAAGTTGACAGCTCAAACTATCAATTTCCGTAGCAATTGAGATGCTAGGATTATGTTCTCCGACCGTAACAATGCTGTCTATTCTATTCAGTGAAGGCATGTGATTAGTTCCCTCTGGACTCGGTGTATCCATGGAAATGTCCACTGTTTCCTTAGTTTCCATTGCTTCATGAAGAACCGGACCTTCAACCTTTGGAAGATCAACTTCGCCACATCTAGAGCCTTCCCCAACAATCTCACGAGAAGAATTTTCAACATCACAAGTAGAACCAGAATCACTTTTACTAGTCTTTTCATCAGCAGTTCCAATGTTCTGTGTCAAATCAAGATTGAGATCTTGCATTCCTACTGGATGTCCTTCAGTCATGTCACTTATATTTCCGGCAGTGCTTTCAAGAACAGTCATGTTTGGAACTACCATGGACATCTCAGTGGAGCTTTCAACATTCTGCAAAGAGCTAGACGTCATAACCGCTACACTCAATGATTCTTGAACAGGGTTTGGTTGTGAAGTTAGCTGGTTATTGGGTTGTGCGTTTTTTATTGACATGTTAGATCTAGCTGGCTGAACTTTTCCAAGGTTTGCTTTGTTTTGGCCTTCGCTTGAACCGACACTATTTGCATGGGGCAAGCCACGAGGCACAACAGGGTGCGCCTGCATTCCGCCACGAGGCACAACAGGGTGCGCCTGCATTCCGCCACGAGGGGTGCGCCCTGAAGATTTCATCTGCATAACAAGTTTAACACTAATTTAACAAATTGGTGTGATATGGAAATGCAGAAATAAATGGGTAAAAATCATAATTTATAAAGTATCTTCTTTTAACCCATTAAAAAAAAAAAAAAAAGTATCCCCTGCATCGGTCAAAAACAATATATAGATTTTAAGCTGAACGACCAGGTCATTATGATACATCAAAGACATACAAAAATGTAAAACTCACCCCATCAAAAAAGCCAATCTTTGGTGAAGGCATTCGAAGGCCCGACGGTTTCGTGGGAGCCGATGGAATCACTGTTCCTGCAGAAATGGACCTGACACACTGACTAACAGACCCAATCAACTGACTCTCCTGCCCTTCAGAGCTTGAATCACTTGGGGTATTCAGAGAACTTGAAACTTGTCGTGTACCAGTGTCTGACACGACCTTTCTGCGAGAGCTACTATCAATGCTAGTCCTTGATCCATTAGAATTATTTTTACTCATACAAGTTGAAGAAGACGACTCTGACGACCAGTCACTGATAGAGCTAGCAGGTGAAATGCTAGAAGAGAGCTTGGTTGAACCTGAGAGGCTACAATTCCCAGACTCAGTTTTATTTCTTGAAGCAATTTTTAATGGTGTCCTGACAGCTGAGCCAGATGCAGGTGGCTTAATGATGCCAGCATCAACTTTTCTTTTCGAGGAATTCAAAGGAGATTTACTGATATTACCAGATGAATTTCTGCCAAAAGATGTGGATGTTGATTTTGTCTTGCTTGCAACTGATGGAGCTGAGGATGATTTGTATGTTATTGTAGTCCTAGTCACGATACCTCCCGAACCCCCGATAGTGGGTGCTTTTGGCACTGAACACACACTGCCTGGAAGGTCAAATTAACCACAAAGTGACTTAAAGTCAGAGAGATACACTCTCAGGCCTAATTTTGGAAAACAAAATAAAGCAAGGGCAAAGTTTAATCACCAACTACTCGTTTTGTTTTGTCTCTTTCACTCCCAAGATGCGGACCACCAAGGGAGGCTCTCTTTGTTGAAACTGTTAAACCTGGAGTAGACTTGGCAGGTAACTTGGGCTGCTTTACAGTAGATGGATCTACCCTCCTGGCACTGAGCTTCTTCAAAACACAAGAAACTGGTGTCAGCAACATAAAGTCACCAAAATGTTTACTTCTGACCACTTGCTTCCCCCTGCCTAAGCATTAGTTTGCTTACGTAGAACCATAAGTTCTCCTTGCTTTTCTATACATTCATACCTGTAAAACCGGGGGACGTACAGGATTCTTGGTCATTCTTCCCGATAGTTGCATGCTGGTAGTACTTGAATTCTTAGAAGATGAGGCTTTCAACTAAAATAACAGAAAGTTGTTGGAGAGATTTTTCATCAAATTGTCAATTATTTTTGTCAAGATAAGCAGGAAATCATTCAAAAATTCAAATATTATAAACCTTTACTGATGTATAAAACTAGTACTACCTTATTCCCAGAAGTCATGCCAGTCGCCTTTAACACTGAAAAGGGGGGGAAAATTACAAATTTAAGAATTAGAATATCAACTACCACAGCAGAAAGTCCAGAATATAAGAACAGAGGGATTAAATAACATCCAGCCTGCTTTCTATCTTGCTCTTAACATGGTCAGATGGGAAAGGGAAAACTAATGGCATGCAGAATAGACGCGAGCCCAATACTCATCATAGTAAAGAACTTGATCAACTCTAATTCTATAAAATTTCCTAACGAACACATTTAAGCTAGCTAACTAGGGAGACAGAAATCTTCGGTACAACAACACAAAGTTTAGAGGCAGAGAAACTTACCGCCATCGGTCTGGAGTCCTACAACGCCTGATGGCACTGGGCTATTTCTATTCGCCGTATCGAAAGTTTTGCTTGATTTCTGAATTGAAGCTCTTATATCGTCAAATAAATTAGCCTCCATACTTTCTAGAGTCAAGCTATCGCTTTCTAATGTAGAGATGGACTCACATGACCTGTGCACATCCTCTTTAATTCCTGGTAATGGCTGCTTACAGTCATCAGTCTGGAATCCTGCTACCCCTGACGTCACTTTGCTGCTTCCATATGCCACATCAGACGTCTTGCCTGATTTCTGAATTGAAGCTCTTATGTCCTCGAATAAATCAGCCTCTATACTTTCCAGCGTCAAGCTGTCACTTTCTAATGTAGAGATGGACTCACAAGACATGTATAATTCCTCCTTAATTCCCGGTAATGCATGCTTTTCATCCTTCTCTACACCTTCAATTATGCTGGACAACTCCTCAGGATCCAAAACACCTGAATACAATAAACACATGGCACTTGCAATGAAACACAGACATCTTGGAGAGGCGAAAAAGAGAACAACACAAATTACAAGGGTTCAAAGATACATACCAGCACTTGTGAAGAAAGCACTATCCCAAGCTAAACTTTTACGCAAATTGCACTTGTTTTTCTTTGTCTTTCCTATTTCAAAGGTTTCATTTGGCCGGGGCTCTTGATCCCACTCTTCAAGTTTGCTTGATGCATCCTCAAACTTTTTTGAGTTAGGAGTGTCTAACAACTCTGCACGCTCTTGGTTTTCTGCTACATGTTATTCAAATAAGAATTTAACAAAAATATATACACATCAATTCGAAAAAGCATAAGGAAAAATGGTAGATTTAAAAGAGGGGGAACGGATAGAGAGTCTACATAGATTTGTACACAAGTCTCAGGAGTGAAGCAAACATGAGATCACGACATGGCCTTGTTAAAATCCAAGAAAAAGACATAGTGCTATAAATAATATGTTAAACCCAATGCTTTTCGATTACATAGGAAATACTAGTTAACACCTTGCAACGAGTGATCCAGCATAACTATACAGTCAAGTGACTGAGAATTCAACCAGTGCCACAACTGACAATCATAACATCACTTATGCTTCATCCCATCAGTCTCTAAATGTATAAATCTAATAAAAATGTCATGAATGAGCTTCATCGGTTATATAAAATCGTAACATATCACTTAAGTCAAGATGTTAGGACAAGTAGAAATTCCTGAGGAAATCATATTATAATTGAGACCGTAAGTTCATAAGTATGAAGCTCAAAATAAGTTTATACTTATTTCCTACAAACACTAAACTTTGATATCACTGAAATTTCGCAATGAGCAAGTTTTTCTTTCTTTGTTTTCTTTTCTTAAAAAACAGAAAGAAATAACCAGAAATACACAGTGTAGTTCAAATGACCAAGAAATACCCAATCACACAAGAGCAAGTATCGGAAGCATCAGTAGTAGTTCAAGGTTCCAACAGCTTTTGAAGAAAAAACGGCCAGGGAAGCAATTTAATAGAAATATAAAGGCGAGTTAAGCAGTAAAAATCCAACCAACAATCAGAAATCAGCACAAAATAAATTTGAGTAATATCGCAGGGAATTGAGATTTAAAAAACCAACCTGCAAGATTACCCAAATCTTGATTGACAGGATTCCCAGAAAGTGGATCGAGAAGCGAATCGTCGGCCGACGAAAAGTCGATAATGCTAAGCCGACGGTCTTGAGCATCCTTCTTTCTTTGAGAACCCTCCATTTCAGAAAATATGGTTGATCTGACACGCACTTAACCAGCGAAGATAAAGAATGATGTAAAAGATTCTGAAAGAACAGTCGAAATTCGAAAGCGAGGATCAGAGTAGGGCAACTCGCAGTGGCCAAGGTGGGAGGGAGTTGTCTGGATTCAGAATTTTGAACTTGGGAGAAGCGGCTTTTTGAATCATTAGATTTAAAATAAATAAAATAATAAGAATTCACCTTTTAAAAAATGAAAAATAAAGAGAGAGACGAGGGAGAAAGACGGGGGAAATGGGCGCGGCATGTGACATCATTAAACCGCAATGAACTTGGGCTTCAAGTTCAAGCTGTCAATTTCTAGGATTTGGTTTGCGTCCGCTGCTGTCATTTTGGCGCAGTTTTAAGTGAATCTCTACCTTTGAAAATAAAAAAAAAAAAATTTAAGATACTAACAAGTACTAAAAAAATACTTTATAATAATGACTAGTATTGAAATAATATTTCATGATCTTGAAAAATTATTTCAAATAATAAATGATACTAAAAATATATTTCGGATCTTGACTAGTATTAAAAAAATATTTCATAATCTTGAAAAATTATCTTAGGATCTTGAAAAAATATTTCGAGTCTTGATATCTAAAAATATACTTTTGAATATACTGAAAAAATACTTCATGATCTTAAAAAATTATTTTAAGGTCTTATTTGATACTAAAAATATACTTCGAGTCTTGGTATCGAGTAAAAAAAAAATACTTCATGATCTTAAAAAATTATTTTACGAATATACTTTAGGATATTTTTTTAAGATCCTTATCAAATTTTTCAAAATCATGAAGTATTTTTTCAGTAATCAATAGTTTAGAGTATCTTTTTAATGCTTGTCAATAGTCTGAATTTTTTTTAAATAAATAAATAAAGTAAAGGTTCACTTAAATCTGAACGGCACAGTTTTAAATAAAGGATGGTAGTGGACGCAAGCCAAGTCTCAATTTCCACCGGTGAGGAATGAGGGGTGAATTTTTTTAATATAATTTTTTAGTATTTGATTTCAAAAAAAAAAAAATCTAGGAGTATTATATTATTTCCCATATACTATTAATATGACTATCTAATTTGGTCTTTTTGTTTTTTTGCCATTGGGTCATTTTTTTTATCATTTCTAAAGTGTTTGTTTAGATTAGCAGTCAGAGCTGCTTTTTTAACATAATTTACGATTTATAAAATAAATATGTAAGAGATGAGTTACGTTAAAATGTTTTCCCATGTCAAACTTGCACACCTTACATTACTATCAGCATTATATAGTTTTATTCATTCATGAAATTGATAATGAAAAAATGTAGGTTTTATATGGTTAAAAATATCATCACATTTTTCGATAGGATTAATGGAAATTCTAACAACATTATATATATATATATATTAAAATACCATATATTTTAATTTTAAGTGCTGTTTCGTCCAGTAATTTAGTTGAGCAATTATTTATTTTTTATACTATTTTATTATTAAGAAAGTTTTAGCATGAAGTTCTTTTAAGAATTGAAGTTTTAAATTATAGTTACATGCTTCTTTGGGGTCAAAAAAAAAAAAAAAAGTTTATTCGGGTAAATCGAGATAAAACTTTGGGTTAAGGTGTAAAAATACACATGTACTTTTCTCCGAGGAGCGTCCAGTAGCAAGTGTTTTTTTAGGTGCAAAAGTGACTATATAGTTATAAAAGTGGAGAAAAATTACACATGGATCGTTAGTTGACTTTTTTTGTACTGAAAACGATGACGTGGATGTTAATGCTTTATGAATTACAGTTCAGCCCCGGATACATTTCAAAAAAATTTAATTTAGTCCCTCTATAAACTTTTAAATTTTTCATTTTAGTCCCTGGTCAAAACTTGCATTTTGACCAGGGACCTTCTTCTTCCTCCAGACACACACCCGAGAGGCAGACTAGAGAGACTAGCTTGGTTTGATTTCTCCATTAAACATACTTCCACGTGTTCCTCCTTCCCTCTCTTTCATTCTCCATTAAACACACAACGCTTTCAACGTGCTGCTCTGTTTCTCTCATTTTCAGGTTGTCGGCAATGGAGGTGTGAAAAAATGACGTCCTGCTCTGTTTCTCTCATTCTGCCTCTTAATCCTTCATCAAGTGTCAAAACAGTCCTAGTTGACGCTCGAGGATGCTCTTCAATGCAGTGCACAATAATGTTCCTCAGCCTCGTAATCGTCCTAATTGTTTCAGCATTTTCAAAAAATTCGTCTATCCCAGGCTCCAGAACATCATTCTTCCCAATGCACAATAATGGATGTCGACATGCCTAATTCTCAAACAGGAAAGCAGTAGCAGATATGAAGCATGCCGAAAGACTAACTCGGTTTAAAACTAAAAGACATAATAAAAAATACTTCCTAATTCTTACATCTTAAATCTTGGTCACGCGTTCTACAAACAGGAAGAGGAGGAGGATCTCACGCATTCCACTGATCATTCCTATGGCTATGTGAAATTCTGCCGACCTATGTTTTCCAACCGTCCTCCAGCCGTTGCCACCTCGATGAACGGTGTCAATGACTTACATACGCGTACGTCGCCGGAGGAACTTCACCGACGGGATGAAGAAGAAGAAGAGGAGGAGGATCTCTGGGCGAGGGCGAAGATGCAGGAGGAAGCAAGTTTTGATATCGAGGTGAATCACCAATCTCTAGAAATCTCGTTGGCGAATCATCTCTCCTTCAAATTGTGCAATTCCAGTCTTCCCAGCGGAACCCTAATCGACCTCTTCGTTTCAATTCTTAACGAAAATGAAGAAATCATGGGAGCTGTGAAGTATGACCTAAGAGCCGTGAAAGGCAATGGAGTCCGGCGGCTCCTTCCAGTTCGTTTCCAGAGTGAAGATGGTGTGAAGCAAAGAGGGATGATGTGGCGAGAAAGAAGGGAAGAAGAAGAAGTTGAGAATGGAAGAGAGGGAAGGAGCACCAGGTGGCAGTATTTTAATGGAGAAGTCAGATCCCACTGCCACGTCAGCGTTAAATAACGATCCACTAACGGTCAATGGTAATTTTACTCCACTTTTATAACCACATAGTCATTTTTGCACCTAAAAAAAACACTTGCTATTGGGCGCTCCTCGGAGAAAAGCACATATGTATTTTTGCATCTTAACCCTAAAACTTTTATCGTATACTTACCTCACGTATTGTAAATTACGACTGAAAAAATGTTTTTCAAGGCTCCAATCACTATTTCAAACAAACACGTAGTATTACCAAGTATGCGCTCAAACACATTGAATGCATAACCTTTGGGAGTAGAGTAGAGTGATTCAAAATATTCCAATCAGTGAAAGCCAACATGACCGTTGTATCTCTGAATTACAAACTAAAGCTCGAAGTTTGCAAACTTCAATCAAAGCACCCAGAGACATGGATGAGAATCATTGTGCCATATATGATTCATCCAAACTGAATGTGTTTGAGCGCAATCTTGATCATAGGCGTCCATTTTTTTTACCGACCTTGATGAATTGGTAGTTTTGCTCTCTGCGGGCCGCGCGTAGTTGTTCATGGGAGAGTAGAAATGATCGCTTTCTCTGAAGTTTAAAGCAAGCACAAATGCTGTAACTTATTCTAAGAATATCAGCTAATGAATAGATTGTTTATTATCCATGTTGTTCATGGACTAATAAATGCAAAAGCCACTTTACTCATTCATCAGTTTCAATATCAACTTCAAACCTTATAACAAAATGTCTTAATACATGGCGGGTAAACTGGAAAGCCTCCTTCTTTGTATGATTTACATGACGGGTAGTATAATGTCACGACCCAAAGAAAAAAAAAAAACGAAAGAAATAAAAGACGGGTAAATATAAAGGGGGAAAGACATCCATTTTGTTGGGAAGGCTACACCAAATGACACAAGATTGATACTGGACTTAAGCCGTTGCATCATGTTGTTCATACTGTTGTTTTTAAGATACTTGCTAAAATTTTAAAAGCCCACGTTCCTCCATCGAGTTAACATATAGCAGACATTTAGCAATCCCTCTTTCAGGTATGATGGTAAACATTAAATTTAGATCGAGTCCCAAAAATCACCGAGTTAAACCCAAAAAAAAAAAAGAACTCAAATCATTCATAACTTATGTAAATAAATCATTTTGCTATAATTATACAAATTAATATATTCGTCCATCGTTAGCAATCAAAAGAGATATTATATGTATGTCATTATTTCTTTTTATCATCTCTATTTTTTCATAAGGTTGGGAGGAGCTTAAAAAGAATTTGAGGGACAATTATTCAAAAAGCTACAACAATCCACAACATTACTATAACACATACTTCTTATGAAAGAAAGGATAGCTTAATGGACACAAATACCGAATACCAGCAAAATGTAGTACCCAGAAGATCTAGCCGTTGGTTAACACGCTAAACCAGATAATTACAGTAACATATGTGCGTTGCTTTAAAGAAAAAGGTTGATAATGTCCTATCAGCCTGAACCTGGTAATTTTTATCATCAGTTCCTACTTATCAGTCACTCGAAAAAAAGTAACTACTTACTAGAGCATGGACCATTTTAACTATATCAAGTCGATCCTCCCCAGAACGATTTCTATGCCATCAATTAGTCAGGCTGCTCACTCCTAGTATTAGCATGCTAGATACGTTAGCTTGTCAAAAGATTCAAAATAAGAACAGTGATATCGACAACGAAAACACCTAGCGTTAAAGTAAATATCTAATATTGAAGAAATCTATGCCAAGGCATTAGAGTTCACTGCCTTGCCCGGAACTTCTTTTCCTGCCTCTCTTTCCCTCGGTAACAGGGGCTTTGGATGATGAGGGCATAACCTTGAGGTGGTATCTAAAAAGTGAAGGTCCAAAAATGCTATATTTCCCAGCACTGCTGAAAGCGCTTTCTGCATCAGAAAGTCTTCTGAAAACCACTCTAGCACGTCTACTTTTCTTTAATAGTTCGGTCTGTGATTCCATCAAGGGTCCAAAGCGGCCAAAAATTTTGTTGAGGCTTGTTTCTGAAGGAATAGAATCCAAGTTTGTAAATTCAAGAATCAGAGCTGCTGGGCAGGTATCTTCCTTAGATCTCTCATCAAACCGTTCCTTCCCATCAGCAGCTGCTTGCGGTTTAAAAGAGGGAGCACCCCCTTCAGTTGGGTTCACAGGCAGCAACTCCTCTCTCTCACTCTGTTTCTCTAACAATGATTGCTCTTCAGGAATACACTGAATAACTCTGTCAGTCCAATAAGAATCCTTGCAGAGCTCCAGTGGCGTGGAATTATGTGGACTAGAGAAATTTCTGAATTCTACAAAAAAATCCGCCATTAGAGTTAAGCAGCCATCTCTTGTGGGATCTGTAGCAGCCAAGCGAAGTTGCCACCACATCTCATCTACAGAAACTTTTTGCAATTGGACGAGCTTAATATTTTGGGATTTATGACAATTATCATCAGAAGTGTTCTCATACACCTTTTGCTTCCATGTATAAGAGAGCAGAATTGACTCATCACCATCAGCTTCCCTACATAAAACATGCTTGTCATTTGGGAGACCCAAACACTTTTCAGACATCAAATCAGACAACCGTTTATGTTTCTTGCAGGGCCACACGCAATCTCCTCTAGAGATGTGCTTTCGCTTGTGTGAATAGCCAGTATCAGTTTCTAATCCTTGGCCATCAATTTGATAATCATCTTGCCCTTTGGGTATAATTTCCATATCATTCTTGAACAACGCATCATTCACTACAAACTCGGAGAGTTGAGAATAACCCTTTGAATGGCGGAAGGCCAACAATTGAGCACGTGCTATTGCAAAATCCAATCTATCATATTCAACAAGTGGTGACTCTGCTAATAATGTCACAAAGTCAACAAGTTTCTTGGGTTCAAAAGTGATTGCATTCAGAAACCTGTCCCCTCCATCTCTTCTGCCTGAGTGTTCCTGGATTCCAGAATTAGTAATTATTTGGGTTTTAAGACTGGTGAACACTTCAGGTGTGCAGGGGCAGGATAAGCCAAACTCAACTCGTCTTGAGACCTCATCCATTGCACAATCAACAGCATGATAAAAGTTTTCCAAATTGCTCTGTTTCTCCATTTGTGAGAAACACATTTGAAAAGGCTTTATCTTTGATGCATCGTTCCAAGCGAATGTCTGATCCCCAAAATATGCTATTAGATAAGTCCCTTTCTTAAAATACCTCTTTGCCTTTTTTGATGCATCTGAAGGATCAAAGATCTGGCCAGGCCACCACGGATGACCCCTCACTTTTCCCCAAACTAAATCAGATACACAGAATTCTAAAGACACTGATTTCATGTTCATGTCAACCTCCACCAACTTACTGCATGAATTAAAATCAACAACAAGATTAAGACCATGGCACCCGTTTTGAATATTTCCCAAAGGCAATGCTTCTGTCAGGTTGATGTCCGTGGTCTGACTTTTTATCTCCTCTGGTTGTGCACAAACTTCGAGGGATGGCTGTTTCAAGAGCTGTGAGGGTTCTACCGGACATAAATTACTTCTCGAATTTGGGAATTTTTTATGGAAAGATTCTTTGAAATTAACATCTTTGGCCTCCATAGGTAGAATGCCATCAAGCGATTGGCTCACAGATTCTGCAGTTCTTGAGGCACAATGATCTTTAGGAGCATCCCTAGAAACGTCACCAGCAGCAGCTTTAACATTGTTTTCACCTTCCAGAGCTGTGCTAGCTCCCTGGTCTTCCAACTCATCATCAAGACACTTCTGCCCGCTTGCATTCCCTTCATCGCCAAAATCTTCTTTAGCATTTTGGTCCGCATTGTAGCACACGATCTTGTTCTCCACTGCTTGAGCCTCCTTATTTAATTTAAATTCAAAGCCAGTTGAACCTTTTTCAGTAACTCCAATCTTGTATCCATACTCAAGTTCATTCACAACGCCATAGTTTAATTCAGAATCAAGGCATTTATCAGTTCTCATTACTCCATCAACAAGTTCTGCCCCTGCCTCCACATCATTTGCTCTACGCACGACTTCAGCATCTTTATCTAAACCCTCTCGTCCGCTTCCACAAGACATTTCATCGTAACCCGGCTTCACCGACACATTCTCTCCTAGACTCTTTCCGACCCGGCAAAACTCATGATCTCGAACTTCAAACCTCATTATCAACAGAAGCAGGGACAACAGCACAGGCATTTGTTTCTGATGAATCAAACCCAGCAACCTCATTTTGCCGATCACCGAAAACGGCATCGGTATTTAAATCGATGTGGCCAGAAATAGTAGACATTATGGAAAACCTAAAATGCGAAAAATAGACGCGATTTTATTTGAGATAAATTTGAAACACCATGATAGAGTAACCACATGAGAAGAGAGGGAGAAAAATGCGAACCTGTTTTGCAAGGAACGGCTCTCATCAGGCTTCAAACCAACTGCATTGGACGGTGCAAGCTCGGAAGGATTGAGCAGGTAGGCATTCAGGAAGAGTGGAACTGAAAAGCTGGTTTCGTACCAAAATGCCTCTATCGCCTCGGATCATAAACAAATCGGAAGAGAACCCAAGAATCATACTGGAACGACGTGGCATGTGCTCGAGTGCTTCGCGTTCTTTTTTTTTTTTCTTCTTTTTTTTTTTTTTTTTTGAAAAAAACAAAAATTGATATCTCTCTTATTAATTTAAGTAAAATAATATACAATAAAAATATATATTATATTTTTTTATGAAATATCTAGAAAAATTATTTTTTTAATAAAAAATTATATATTCAATATGCTATTCAAATAATTTTTTTTTTTTTAATCATTATAGCTTTACTCTTTTAAGAAGTATTATTCTTTTCTTTTTTTAATAGTACTTCCTTAAATTTAAAACTTGAATTAGAATACTATTTATACGGAGAGATTTTTCAAGTTAGATTTTAGTTTTATTTTCTTGTGATGAAAATTTTCTACTTAATTATTTTTACTTGAAAGAGTATAAATAATGTGACACTCTGAGAATATTTAAGAACCTTTACGCAAGGCTAAATTTTTTATTTGGTCAAGGGATTTTGTTTTCCTCTCACCTCTCCTTTATAGGAGGGTAAGACAATTTATCACCTTAACCAACAGGTTAAAATTATATGTAACTTCTCGAATTTTAATTTATCTAGGGAGCTGCTGTTTTTTTTTTTTTATAATAATCTGCAATGAAATTCTAAGCTTGTATATCTATGTAAATAATATCTTTGTCTCTACTTTATCCATGATTTTCTTAAAATAATATAATATAATAGGAGATTTATCCATATATGTTTTAAAATTTAGTATTATTTGTATATAGTACAAAGATTAAAAATGTTAAGGGCGTCAAAACAAATCTAAGGGATATTTGGTGAATAATATATTATGTTTTTTTTTTGGACAAATAATATAGGGGAAAACATTTCTGCTTCTGAGGCAGATAACTCTTTCAGCAGCAAGGCAAAACTATGACGTTTTCTCTCAAAAACTAAAGTGGACGGTGGGCCCCACCATAAAAAATGAATTTATTAAAAAACCACACAGCTTTTTCTTGGTATGGAGGTTCATTTTTTTCTTTCCATTATTTCTATCTATTTTACCCACCCACCACTGACAGCAAACCAAGGAAACCTTTGTGAGGCTTATTGCTTCAACAACAATTCCTAAATCTAGGCAATCAATATATATAAATCTAGACTATGAAATGATAGGAACTCCCCTATGTAGTCCTTAGAGCTCAACAACAAATCATCATCATCAAGAAGCAAGGAAACCAGCCTCTCATTGCTGTCAAAACATTGGCCGGAAAATGCATACACTCGCCGGAACTTGGAAAATGTCGCCGGAAAATTCAAGCTCTCGCCAGAAAGTTGCAAAATCACCTAACATCAAAGGAACTCACCGGAAGTTCCAAGAGAAGGTCGATGAAGGTGCTCTGGAAGAACAAAGAGGGTCGCCGGCGGTTTTGATGCTGAAGCTCCAGGTACTGTTGGTGTTCGTTGGAAAATCAGAGGGAGGTTGACAATGATGGATGATGCCGGCTCGCCAAGACCTTTGAAGCCCGCCAGATTCGTGCTCTCTCTCTCCTCGCGGTGCCGCGGAGATCTTCTTCTTTCCTTCGATATGGACCTTTACCTTCGTTGCCGGCGACTTTCCACTCTTCATCCACCGTTGCCGGCGACCACGCCTTCTCCCTCAACCACCATTCACCACCGTAGGGTGCTGTGGGGGGGGAGAGAGAGCTGGGATCTTCCTTGCTTCCATCTTCGTCCACCTCTTGCCGGTGAGCTTTGTCAGTGGAAATAAAAAGATGAACCTCCGTACCAAGAAAAAGCCGTGTGGTTTTTTAATAAATTAATTTTTTTATGGTGGGGCCCACTGTCCACTTTAGTTTTTGAGAGAAAACGTCATAGTTTTGCCTTGCTGCTGAAAGAGTTATCCGCCTTAGAAGCAAAAATGTTTTCCCCAATAATATATTATGCTTCATTAGAAGAAGTTTAATAAAATAAGGGAAAATTCCATTTAAATACCAGATGAATTTGTAAAACCCCCAGAAGTTCTCCGAATTTGTAAAAAGACTGAGAGGTGATAAGGACTTTTGTGGGTTATGCAATTTCGTGGGAAAAGACCAGACTGCCCTCTCTTCATTCTCACTAACATTTACACAATCCGACACTTCATTCTTTCTTCATTCTCATTACACCTCTGAATTCTCTCTTGCCCTAGTGTCACCATCACTGCCTTCTGAACCGTTGCCGTGTAAGCGTGCTCGCCACCGCCATCAGGTATCTTCCGCATCTCATTAGTTTTTAGCCCTAATTCCATTTATCCCCATCCTTTACTTCTCCTTCCGCTGAAATTTTTGTTCATTGGAGTTGTGATTTCCGGGACCACAAATACCACGACACTGCCATTGCTCTGCTATTTTCCCTTCTCATAACAGATCGCCACCTCCATCGTTCTTCAACTCTGATTTGATTGTCGTCAGAACCACCTTCACGGTTGCATCTTCCTTCCCTCCGATTTTCCGACGCCAGAATCGACCAACACCAACACTGTCGCCTTCTCGGTATTTTGTCTTTATTTTGGGTATTTGTTTGTTGAATGATTAAGAGGGAACAAAGATTCTACAGAGGTATTTTTATAGCCATTTATTTTCTCTTGATTGTCTCCTCATAGAAACTTGAATAATATAATTTGATTTTCCAAATTTGATTTCTTTGTCTACCTAGTTGCTATCGTGATGTGTGGACTGTGTAGTTAGAGATTGAGTTTTTTTGCCTTTCTTGATGGACGTTTTTGGTCCAAACATATGAATGGTTCTTAGTTATTGTTATTCCATGCATGTCTTGGTAACGTCTTTCTTCTTTCTAGAGTTACGTTTGTTCTCTATTACTCTCCTTACACATGTTAATTAATAAATTTGTCTAATGTTTGTTGGCATCCGTACAACGCAACGGATTAAAATTTTTACGGATCCCGTGCCGAGGATCACTCAGGCGCGTTTAAATCAAGGCTAAGGAACCAAAAATTACCTATGCGCCGAAACTGTACGAGTCTCCTTCGACTTGAACTAGTGGGCTACCTTCTCGATCAGCAGAAGACGACTCTTAGAATCGACTTCCTCTACCGGTATCCACACGAACAATCCCCGAACACGATCGCGGCAGCGTGCTAGCGCCTTCTGAGTTTTGCATCTCTCTTAATTTCACTCTAGGATTTCTCGCGGCTTTCTATAATACGCTCGACCAAAAGTCCCGTAGGTTTTTCTAAACCCGAACGGCGTATTATATTCAAAATTAACCCTCATTAATTTTGAATTTTGAATTTCAAATATGGATTAAAATACATTAATTAAATCAATCTGTTAGATCTAATGTAACGCATTTAATCCGCATTAAAAGGCTGATCTAAAATTTGAATTTGGAATATGGATTAAAATATATTAATTAAATCTATCTAATAGATCTAATCTGATATATTTATTTAATCCAAATCAAAAGCCTTCTGATTTAATTTATCTCTATAAATTAAATCCGAGAAATGATATCTATCTATTTAATTAAAATCTGAGATACTATATCTCAATTTAAATTAAATAGATATATGATATCTTTATTCAAAAATTAAATGAGATACAATATCTCTATTTGTTTTAGATATTTTATTTATCAAATAAATTAAATATAAAAAAATAATATATAATAATATTATAATCTCCATTAATAATATTAATATATATATTAATTTTGAATTTATATATATATATATATATATTCACCCTGATTAAATTAAGTATTCATTAAATCTCGATTAATCTAAGATTTAATGAACCCGGACACTTTGCTCGTGTTGGGTTATTCTTGTGTGTGACCCTGCAGGCCCATATGAGATTGGCAGTGGGCCAATACTGTACCAGCCCCCAAGTCGCAAGCGGCCTCTAGCAAGACATTGCGACTACCCAATTCACATAGGGATCGATGACACTATACAACCTATTGTACAACCATGTCACGTCCCTTTTGTCACGCGATAATTTGGTCAAGGATGAGGCATGGATAATGTCAACTTCCTTTTCTTGACCAAGATTTTTTCGATTCTCAAGTAGTTTAATAAGTGAAATGGAAACTCATTTCCATCACAAGTATGACCATACATTTCTTAGACTCACTCATCGAGGGGCCCAAAGATTATCTCTCTACAAATGTGAGGGACAAATTCCATTTTGACCATTCACATCCCTCCGCATGAAAACCATTGATCCCGATCCCAGCCTTTATCATCACCCGGTCAAAGGTAACTTTTGACTCGGCCAAAGGTCAGTGACTCATCATGTAGGAATCCATGATGATCTCAGGTTATAGGGCGTCGTGACGCGGTTATACATGAGACAAACTTATGACTAGATCCATGCAGCTTTCTCATAGTGGGTCGGTCTAGCACCTTGTACTCTTACAAGTGCCCATGACTTTGATTCGTATCTCCATACCTCATCAAAGTCATACTAATCTTAACTCATCTTAAACTCCCGCGTAGATGACCGACTGTGGACATTTAAGATAATCTATAAGATATATCCAGGGATGCAGTTATCAATACAAACATGCAAACGAAAATGATAACAAAAGGAGAATACTTTAAATAACATAAATATCCAAAGTACAATGAATTGCCCCTAGGGCATAATTTCCAACAATGTTGTGTGCTTGAGTTTTAACTAGCAGTAGGGGTGTTAATATCTGACATTTATGCAATGTTTTATTTGTTTGATAATGTTTTGTAAGTGGAAGTTGTTGATCAATTTGAATAATCTAGCATTAGGCCTATTTCTAGAATATGAACCACAAAAGAAAATACAAATTAAACCAATAATGGGAATTCACCATGAATAATGAAGTGTATTATCAATGCAGAGTCTACTTGTTATAACTAATTATAAGATCAATATGCAAGGGAGCCAATTGTATCCAAATATTATGGAGGAAAAAAACCAGAAAATATGTGTTGTCATGTGCATTTTATATCTGGTCCGTTTTATTAGATAATTTATATGTGTTGTAGAAAGTTGTGGAATATAAAGCTTGTTTTATAAATTATAACTTATATGAATGATACGGGTGATTAATTAAAGGTGTAAAGATGAAATTGGTTGGATTAAGATTATTTAAATTTTTGATCGTGCTTATTCAAAGGTTGGAAATTATTGATGAATAGCTTAAAGAACATGAGGGTAGGTGGATGGATGGTTTATAAATTCTGTAAATGGATTATGATTTAATTTGATTCTTAATTGAAATGTTGATGAAGAATCTTATTGAATAAGATATTATATGTGGAAAGCATATATAAGTTATTATTGAAGTAGTAATATTTTGTGTTATGGATATTAGGAGAGTTAGGAGTGATTTTTGAAGCTTCTGAATAATTCATCTGTAATATTTTTCTGGTTTACACAAGTTCATGTGGCTTCACTTATGTTTTTTGTCCTATCCATTACTTTTTGGTCAGTCTATGCTTATTAGTCCTTCTGAATTTTTCTGGTCCAAAGTCTTAATGTATCATTGTTTTTCTGCATAATTTCTCTTGTTTTCAGGTTTAGCAAAGCAAAAGTGTAGCGCAATGTCCACTAAAAATGCGTACTTTATGTTTTGCAAGGAGTTTATGGAAGAGAATAAAGTTGCTGCCTTTACTAACATGAATAGGGAGTCCGCAAAAGCGTGGAGGGCTTTGAGTGTCAATGAGAGGAACAAATACATTGATAGAGTCAAAGTAGGAAGGCCCGAGAAGAAGAAGCGCAAGCTTCACCTCCGTTTTCCATCACGATGCTCGTTGAACAAATTTTTGAAGCTTGTAGCATTTGTAAACTTCGATGAAACATTAAAAAGAAAGGTCCAACAATTAGGGTTTGGACAGTTGTTTCACATTCAAAGTATGAGACTTCCAAGGGAAATGTTAGTCCCCATAATGAGAGCTTATGATCCCCCAACCAATCAACTCCGAATAAGGGGGAAGACACTTGAAATACAAGCAACAGATGTGGCTCAGCTACTTGGGGTGCCACATAGTGGGGACGAGGTGTTAGACCTGGCTATCACCCAAGAGGGGGGTGCATTGGGTGTCTGATAAAACTTTAGATAACTTTGAAAATCTTTTCGCGAGCTTCGAAGGTAGTTCGAATGACATAAATAGTTTATAAAGCAATAGTCGGTCATTCAATCATATATCTTTGGAAATGTAAGAGTTTAGGGAAGAGAATATGGAAACAGAGATTTATACTGGTTCGGCCAATCTTTGACCTACGTCCAGTCCCCAAGCTTCACTTGAGTTTTTCAATCCACTATCTTTCAAGAACAATCACACACTTTGTAAATGAAGAATGGTCCTCTCACTCAGACTCCACTCCCCCTTACAAGTTGTAATTGATACACCCGCTTGATTACACACTCTGTAAACGAAGGATGATCTACTCACTCTCAGACTCCACTCCCCCTTACAAGTTGTAATCAATACAATGTGTTTACCACTCAAGATCACCCAATCTTGAGTAACTCTCAGATAGATGTTTATAGATAAATCTTCTCTCTCAGAAGTGAATGAATAAACACTGAAGTAAATAATCTATCATCTCACTTTCTACGGTAAACTATGTAAGCATTGAGAACAGAGAGTAAGTGAATATTAGAGTATTGGCATGTTGAAGTTGTAAGCTCGTGTCTCTGTATTCGCCCTTGATGAATTCAATCCTTTGAGTGTTTATAGTAGTTGAAGATTGAAGACCGTTGAAGGATTTGAATATATTCGTTTGAATATAATATGTCCGTTGAGGGTGCCCGCGTCTTGCCATAATCGCCTGCCTGCTTAGTTGAGGTACTTTACAGTTGTCATCCACGTGGGCTTGGTTGAAGGATAGCTTATAATATTGTTCCGGTACCTTTTCTGTTATGGGCGTGCTTCAATGTTGTCTCCGACAAACTTAGTGCTACACAACTCATCAAAGGAGAGGCGAATTCGAAAAACAGAGAACAACCATGACTCGAGGCTCAGGAATAGCTGACTCGAGTTAATCGATTAATTGATATCAAAATGTTATTTTCAGAAGGCTTTTTAACTCGAGGCGCTAAGTTCTCTAACTCGAGGCTGGAAACTCGAGGTACGTATAAGCATGACTCGAGTTGGACTGGAATTGGAATGCAGAATGGATTACTCTCTAACTCGAGGCACAATGATTGCTGACTCGAGGTAGAATGATCACGTTATTTCAAAATAGAAACCTTCGACTCGAGTTGAACGGATCTGTGACTTGAGGCGATGGCGACTCGAGGCAAGACACTAAGAGACTCGAGTTAGCAATGAGAAACGAATATTGCTTTTGAAATTTAAAGGACATCGACTCGAGGTGCGGTGACCTTAGACTCGAGGCGAACGTGACTGGAGGCAATATTATGGCCGACTCGAGTTGAAGTGTGAATTTGGCGAAGGACGCTTAAGAGGCAGAATCGAGCCGACACTTACCAACTCGAGGCAAAAACGACTCTGCATTCTTAAAACTCTCAGGTTGCCATTTAACTCGAGGTGGAACTTCTGACTCGAGGTAAAAAGCTCTCTCAAAGTTCCTATCTTTCTGTCTGCTCCAAAAACTCGAGGTACACCTTCTAACTCGAGGTAAAAACTCTTCTCAAAGTGTGATATAGGCAGAAACCCGAGGCTATGCTGAATTGTTTCCAGAATCACGTGTGTCAACTTTCGAGGGGCATATCTCCCTGGTCTGAGCTTTGTTTTGGTTGATTCAACTCTTTATGGAAATCTCTGTGTGTCAGCTTTCCGACGGCACTGATTTTAGCTCAATTGGATTTTTAGTTTGTGAGATACACCCAAAACATTGAAGGTTGGTCTGGAATTTGACTGTGATGTTTGTGTCAATTTTAAAAACTCATAGCTCTCTCATCTAGACTCCTTTGGACTTGAATTTTTGTCAAAAATACGTGTTATGAGTCTAGTTTCATATGCCACTAGTTTCGTGTCAATCCGATTCTTGGTTTGAGAGATATCATCGAATTACCAGAGGTCGCCCGAGCTGAACGTGAAACAGAATGCACCAAAGTTGCTGAAAATGCACTTTAACTCGAGGTTAGTAAGTGACTGACTCGAGTTTTTGACCCTAACTCAAGGTAGTGAGTCCTGACTCGAGGCAAAATGTTCCAAGGAGCAAAAATCACTTTTAAATCATCCTGACTCGAGGTAGTGACTTGCCCAAAAACACTGTAGCAAGTCATTAACTCGAGGTAGTAAGTCCATAACTCGAGTTACTTAGTCCTGAAGCTCGTTTTTACTCATTTTAACTCCGAATTGAGCTGTTCCAACTTCCATATCATCGTGGGGACTTCTAAAATCAATCTAGGAACTTGTATAATGATTTTCTCATTCCATTGAGCAAGTTCTTCTTTCTTTAATCTCTTTTCTTGATCATTCTCCATCATTAAATTTTACATCTACATTAAATATAAGAATTAGTCAAAGTAGAAGATAAATGTAGTATGCAAGCTTTTTGCTCTGGACAATGGCATCTATATAAGACATCATCAAAACTAATCATAACCAACACGAGGTACCAATGAAAGTGGCTGACACAGATCCAGGATTTCAGCAACTCAGAAAAGAATATGGTAAAATGAAGTATGACGACATACTACACATCATAACTTCAGGGGAGTCGGGTCAACAGTTTGAGTTGTTATTTATGATGCATATGTTGGGGACTTTTCTCACTCCAACGTCAAGCACAACTCCCAGTTGGTAGTTGCTGAAGGTATTAACGTCGACCATGAAAGGATTTGGCCAATTCGACTGGGCCACATATATTGCCAATGACCTCTGAAGAGAGCTCTCTGAATATGTGAACACGATAAGAGGAAACAAAGATTGCAACTCCTATGTCGGGGGTGCATATATATGTTATTGGCAAGTGTTATGATTGTGATTTGTGTTAACATTATTTTGACATAACATTTAAATGTTTAACCTTATCGTTGTAGTTATTGCTCGGAGAGCGGTTCCATTGGGAAAGGCAGTTGATCACAAGTATTATAGCCCTTCTAGCCAAAAATATGTGAAGGGATCCAAGTCATTGTATATATACCAAAAGATGACTTGTCAAATATTTACCCCACGACCCCAACCGATCAGCAAGTTAAGTTGGGTTTGGATTTTTGCAGGTTCTTCTTGTGTGTCCTTCTTTGTGGCAAGAGCTGCAATGGTAAATCTTCTTGTTGCGAAATTGTGACTCTATCCTTTCAACTCTTGGCCTTCCAGGTGGACGACTAGTCTTAGGAGGTGCCAGGAACACTTGACTTCCTATGTCATATAGGCGGAAGTCATTTGGATTTGACATGTCTATTGTGACAACAGGAGTCATGGTTCGGCTATAAATCTTTTGTTGGGCTGTTAACGTAAGGCATTCATCAACATAATTGTACACATTACCATGAACACCCTTGATGGCTGCACACACATGAGGACAAGAATACCTGACATTTGTCATGCTTTACATGTGCACTCGCGCAAGTTCAACTCCACCTTTAGCGCCCCCACTTGCTGTACGGACCTGCACCCTTCCTCCTCCATATATCTTAACATTCATGTATTCCGCCCGTGCCACATTTTCCAACACTTGTTGTTCAATGTTCGGGCCAATACCATTTTTCCACTTACTCATTGCCATGCTTGCTGCATACATCTTCTTTGCAACTTTGTCACGGTGCTCATGTATAAGTCAAGCAACATTATAATGTCTCTCCTTTACCATCCAAGTATTGAAGGACTCAGCAAGGTTTGTGGTAATTTTATCCCACAGTTTAAATGGGAACTTGCTCATGGCCCATCTGTCAATATCACCATAATGGATCAGCCACTCAAATGCTTCCTAATTAAAAGCCTCATTTGTTCCATCACAACTTCGAAGTCACAATCAAGTCTCGCATATGCAATTGCATCAAGTAATTGAAGTCTAGTTTGCCTTCGTTGCCCATATATCGTCCTCTTTCCTCTATTCAATTTAATCATTTGGGCGCTGAAGTTCTCCTTAATGTGCCTATAGCAATATGTATGTCTCTCAGACCCGAAAACTCCACGGACAGCAGCGATTATTGCATTGTGTTGGTCAGACACAATTGTAATCTGTAATCCTCCTAGGGTCCTCCTCACCATTTCAAGGAACCATATCCAGTCCTGAATTGTCTCTCCATGGACAATAGCAATGGCAAACGACAACAACTCATTGTCTGCATCGAAGGCAGAAGCTGACAACAGAGTCCCCTTATATGGTCCACTTAAGTGGCTTCCATCAATGTACAAAACAGGTCTGGCACCAGGAATGAACCCCTCTATACAACAACCATACGCTATAAATACACGCTCAAAGGTGTTGCTCCCGCTAGCGACCCATTCAGCCACAGTCTTGTCATCAGTTTCCTTCAACCTATCACATATCCATGGTATTAACATGTATGTCTGTTCAGGTCTATCGTGAATTTCCTCCATTACCTTCTCTTTTGCACGATAGGCTTGCTTATATGTCAAGTGCACACCGTACTCTCTTGCCAAACTCTTCCTTATATCAGTCAAACGCTTGTCTGTGTGATTTCTAACCTCTTTAATTATAATTGTACTTGTCAAGGCAGCACTTCGAGAATGTGTCACCTCAAGATTGTCTTGCATTGTATGATCATGATCTTTGGTGTATCTTGTCACACGTAAGAAATTATTGCTCTTCTCAATTGCCCTTGCAGTTATCCTTCATGGACAATCTTCAACTTTACATTTAACATACACATAGTCCCTTGAATTCTTCACATATGTGTACTCAAATTTGTGGGCAATACTGAACTTGTGCAACACCTTCTTGAACTCATCCGAATTTGCAAATGTTTGATTCACTCCTCTGAACAAGTCCTTCCACTTCTTAGAGTTCATCTCTGGCATCAGTGTTGGTGCACTCTGACTTGCACACAGAAGGCTCAAAAGAGGTATTCCACTGCACTCATTGTTTGCATAATCGTCACTCGCTCCATATGACATCGGCTCCTCAATGTAAGCCATTTGCTCTATAAGATCCACGAATTGATTAACCCTGCATAGATAATAACAACTTTTATCAACATATTACGAACAACCCTATATGAGATTATTACTTTTCTAACTAAAGTAACTATGACATACCTTTCTTGATCATCTATCTCCCTTGTTGCAATATCACTACCTTTACATCCTACATACACATGTGCACTTCTTTCATTATAACTAAACAGATTTTCCATTTCATAATCATCAACCATGTCTACTAAAATCTTTTCATCAAAGCTTAGAGTGGATTTAATGTCACACTCATTACCATCTAAACCAAACAATTGTCTATCATTACCCTCAATTCTTCAACTTTCATACCCTCCTTTATCGATTTTACCCTCACATTCCCACCATTATATTTAACTTCACCTTCACCGTTGGCTACGAACTCCCCCCCCCCCCCCCCCCAAACATGGAAAAAACATATTAGTGACTTTGGAGAAGGTGTTGCCGCCATATTTGTTGCCATTTTGCATTCCAACCTGCAACAAACAACGAATATTTCATCACAATGTTACACCATATATATATATAATATTAATGGTTTTCGCAAAGTTTGTAATGGTAATTACAAATTCTTCAATGGTAATTACAAGTTCAAGAATGACATTTACCAAACATCATACCAGTCAATGACAACTATAATAAATATGTTGTAAAGAAGGGAAGGATAATCTTAAACGGCAATATTGCAAGTCTAAATGAGTTAATTGTTAAAGTAAAGCTAATGGTCATCTTTGCGTGGGGGTGATGATCAATGCTAGTTACTTGTTAAACTAAAGCTAATTGTTAAGTCATGCAATATGTATCATTCTAGATATTAGGAATCATTAGGAACTATTGTTATTATCATTTGACAATGATTATTGGGTTCCAACCGTGAATGCAAAAACCCAAGTTATGCAGCAATTATGCATATGGAGACAAACAAGTTATGCAGCAATCATTGGGTTCCAACAGTGAATGCAAAAACCCAAATGCAGACAAATGCAAGAAAATGTGGAGGATAGAAACATAACAATAAATGCACAGACTTTAATTAATTCTTGTTGGCACCTTGAGTTGAATTCGGTTCAACAAATTGACCTTAATTATTGTACCTATCCAAGTTATGATGCACTGTTCCACTTCATCGATGCTTCACTTCTTTTTTTTTTTTAAAAAAAATACAAATCAACAAATGTCTCTCACCACTTTATTTCATACCCAAGAGACAGAGGAAGGGCTCATCTAATTCATGACCATTAATCAATTTTCAGTTTAGGGAAAGAGAAGCTTAAAAACGGGGGAGAAAGCATATGACCGCACTTTAAAAATTTAAAACCCGGTTTTTCGATTTATTGCGATTTAAGCTCATCATAAAGGGAGGGAGAGAGCATTTAACTCGTCATACCGGAGCTCTGTCATAAATTCATTGTAAACTTCACAAAGAAAGGGATGTTAATAAATAGGGAACAGTGAGCGAAGCTTGCCTCTTCTTTGTGCTTGAACGGCGATGTCCATGGGGGATCTTCGGCTTCAACGGCGGCGAGTGGGTGCTCCCCGGCGGCGCGTCCAGACGACGCACGCGGGCTCCAGCGGTGAGGGTCGATGTTCTATCTTCCTGCGAGGGCAAATATCACTCTCAATGATTTTGCAAAACCCTCTCCTCACATATTAAGGCAAGGGCAGTCTGGTCTTTTCCCACAAAATTGCATAACCCACAAAAGCCTTTATCACCTCTCAGTCTTTTTACAAATTCGGAAGACTTTTGGAGGTTTTATAAATTCATCTGGTATTTAAATGGAATTTTCCCATAAAATAATTTACCGCAGGGGGTTATTTGCAATAATTAAAAGTTTGTTAAGTTATACGGACAAAAACAATTACTTACGTACAAGCCGAAGTTATAAAATTTTTGCACTACAAACAAAATCTATTGGATGAAGTATGATCTAATCCATGTTCAATTCATTCAATTAATAATGATTAAAAACTAGTTTGTCGCATCTGATTCTCTCTATAACCGGAAAGCATAGCCATACACATCTTTTTTATTAATAATATGTGACCAGCTCGGTGAATAGGAACGGATCCTGAAACTTTGACTTCCCGTGCTACTATCTTCATCATTACACATTGTCACAACATATACTACTACCTCCGGTCCTAATTATAAGATATAGTTGACTCTTTTTAGAGAAATTAAGGGAAGTTAAATAAATTATTTAATCATTTCATTTGTTGTGTATCTTTAGATTATATATTAGTTTATTAATCAAATTAATTAATTTTAAGAAAAATAAAAATATTTTAAAGTAATTTAATTAACTTCCTTAATCTCTCTAAAAAAATCAACTAAGTCTTCTAATTAAGACCAAAGGGAGTATATGTTTTGGATGGGAGAAAAGTGAAGGGAAAATTGAAGGAGGAAATATTAGGAAGAAAAACTTCTATAAATAGTAAAATATATATACTATTTTTGAGAGTTTTCCCTCCTAGTTTTCCCTTCTCCCTTATTTTCTTTCCATCGAAACATATAGTGCAGCTATACACCCCCATTCACAAAAGAATATCCACTTTCAAGTCATCTTCATGACTTCACATATGTACCTCTTTAGAAACGGAGCATGGTACCGAGTTCGTTCGTGACAGCATTTTTCCATACTCAAGATTTGTATCAGTGGCGAAAGTGGAATCTCGGGCAACATTTCACGTTGCATGGCCTTGTGCTTAGGTGCCTAATTTTCTAATGACTGCGCTTGTATTCATCAAAAAAAAAAAAAAAAAGAAGAAGAAGAAGCTTTTGGAAATTATCATACGATTTAAACTCATTAAATTCATAGGCATACTAATTCTAGCTCCTCATGACACAATTTGATATCAATTGGAAGCCTTCTCGGAAAAAGGGCAGCAAGTGATCAAACATGAGATCGGCTTGAACTAATGAGGCATTAAAAATATTAAATTACAGGGACGATAACAAAAATGCAGAAAAAGTATTCAGAATATATAAGAAAGTAACACGATTGGCATATGCCCTTGAAGGCGAAAGGCAATTATTGAAATAAATAAAAAGGCTACTATCCAAAGAGATTTCTGTACACAGTTCTGTACATAAAAATATTTAAAAGTGTATCACCAAAGCAAAAAAAAAAAAAAAAAAAAAAAAAAAAAAAAAAAAAAAATCTAAAAGAGCAACCACTTAAAAGTACCTTCTGGTCTCTGTACAACCAACCCAAGTCAATGAACTACCTGTATTTGCGGGCTATGTACACACCCCCAACTAATATAGTCAGTGAAGACTGGAATCAGCTCCTCTTCCAACCACCACCACCACTTTTGCCAGCAACACATTCAGATCCTTATCTACATCTCTATCGGCTACGCTAATACTTACAGCTTCAGCATTGAAATGCAGATCAAGTCAGGATAATGAAGTTATGAAAGGTGAAATGATCCTTGTCCCTCGGTTATGGCATACAAGAGCTTCTCTTTCATCTTTTCCTGGAATTTATATAAAAAGAAATGACCAAAGAAAATTAGGCTCCAGTTTATGAACATTATTTTCTGAATGCTTTAGTCATTCAAGTTTGAAAGTAATGAAAAAGTACTTTTGATGAGTAAGGAGGTAACTTCAAGTAATTTGCACAAGTCATCACGCTAGGCAAGTCTGAGTCAACCCGGTTGGTAGAATGCTGTCAAAAACAACAATAGTATAAGTAGGAGTTCTAACAACCATAAAGTCTAGCGTAAAAACCACATATTCATCTTACGGGGTATAATATCCACACACCTTTCTCACAACAGTCAACTTGGGATTAAGAGATGCCAGTCCTCCAGGAGGAAGTCGAGGTGCCCCGGTCACAAACTGAAGGAATGCTCTTCGCTGTACATCGTCAAATTCTTGAATGATTTCCAGCAACTGACATTCCAAAGCAGTAAGCAACAGATAATAAGATTTGGGTATAAAATCACAGTCAAAACCAACAAAAAAAAAAAAAAAACACATATAACGACAATAAAAAAAACAGGAAGGCTCACATTAACGATTGGAGGACTGCTAGCAGTGTACCCATGATCAAATTTAATATGATCTGCCAGCTCATGGAACTGCTAAAAAGAGATTATTCGATTTTAGTTGTTTTCATAATTTTCTCTCTGCACAAACAGGTTTATACATATTGAGACATGAAATATATACGTACAGCCCAAGAATCAAATTCTCCACAGAGTAATCGTTCAAGTTCTTCTTCGTTAAAGATGCGGAGATGCTCAATGGCAAAAACCTGTAGTTAGCAAAAAAAATCAGATCATTGACAAACAAAATATTAAAAAGCTATCAATTAATTTTTTTTTGGCCAAAAATATCAATTGATTGACTATTACAATGTCTTGAGAAAAAGGAGGAGGAGCATTCTGTAAGGTTTTAGTGAAACAAAATATACACTATAAAGTGCAGGCTGAGGTTGACAAACTTATGATCGACATAATGCCCAAAAACAATAAAGAATCTTCTTCAATCGATAGTCTATGTTTAATCAATAGCTAATTCTGCTTCAAAATTGAATCCATATCTCATCATTTTGGATTCCAACCCTTTAAACCATGCAACAACAGTAACCCTCAAAATTCAGAATACGAGATTTAAGTTCAAATTCTTAGTTCATCATATGATATGTGAAGCCCATTAACCTGTGCACGTGCCCCACAGAGAGAGAGGGGGAGTAGCAACATGGAAGGTTTGCATATTAATCATTTCAATTGTTAAAAACTAAAAGACATTAAAAAGTATTTTGAGCATCATTTAGTCAAAGCGAATAGAGGCAGAACCTGATTAAAACCAGATTTGAAAGCTTCAACTTGTCTGGAAATTCCAGACTTCACAGTGGCATCCACGACAAGTGAAACATAATCATCCAGGTTTCTCATATTCACCTGCCCAAAAAACAAATTCTCATCACCAATGAAATTAACCACACACACACACACACACACAAAAAAACATATTCCAATCACAAAGTAATATCTTACTGCTGTGTGATCAGTCCCAGAAGAAAGAACAATGTCAGGATACCCAGGAAGAGTGAAATCAAGGCAAAGGTCTTCAATTCTTGTATCTCGAAAGCAAGCATCAAATTCCATCATGTAATTGTCTCCACAGACAGATTCCAAAAAAAATTTCCGGTTAACAATAGCTTGAAACTCTTGAAGCACACTACCAAGCTCAGGATCAAATGACTGAATGTCATAGAGAGACAGTTCCTAAAAAGATGATAAGCAAACAAAGAGACCAAGTCAAACATAATGATAATCTGTAAGCAAATAATTCACCATTTGTTGGGTTTCAAGTTCAAGTGAAGCTCATCAATTGCATCTAGAATTGGTGTACCTTTCCAAGAATTAGTTTATAAAAGGCTTTGGAGAAGTGCAGATCTAAGACCCTTCCATCTCGAAGAGCTTTAGCAACTACTTGGCCCAAAAGGAAAAATTTCCTTGTTACTTCAGAGAACTGTACACCACCAGATGATTCAAGCGTTGAAGGCCATGGACAAGGGAATAGTCCATAAGGAGAAAGAATTCTCATCTCATCCTGTACGTTTGTCTTCAATCTTAAAAACCAATTATCCTCTCTCCACATCCCCATTCCACATTTCTCGAACTCCTGACAGACTAGGGTATAAAATTCCAATGTCGGTCCAAGACCAGTACCAACTTCTTCATTATATTCCACTTCAAGAACTCCTTTATGACGGGCATGTGAGTCCATCATTTGTGCAGCAGATTCCAGAATCTGGTTGCGATAAACTAAAAATTTTTTCCGAGGTAATGCCCCAAGGCTCAGGCGCCCGTTGCTTATTGTTGCTGAATCATGAGGTTGACTCTGTTGCAGACCAAATGCTGCCAATTTGAAGTACTTGCATCTTGCCTCAAAACTAAATAGGAAAGGGCATGAAACCATCAATTGATTACACCATAGAGGCATAGCACCAATAGAGACTGTAAAAGGATCCCGCATTTGTTGTTCCAGTTTTTCTGTCAATTTTGCACTCACAAACTCATTTTGTGGGACAGAAGGAACCCGTACCTTGAGGCTATCCAGGTTATCAAGTTTCCCTTCAGCATAAGCACATATTCTTTCACGAGACACGAGGTGAAAGATAAATCTATTCATGCCTTCCAAGGCTTTAAGGAGAAACAAAATATCATAAATCAGGCATGACTTCTCCAAATCAGAAACAAGTTCACAGGAGAACATGTTTGAGAAAAAAGGAGTGCACTGCATAGAAGCTGCAACTTTATCAATGAGGAACACATCTTCAGCTGAATAAAGTAGTTCTGGATGGGCTACGTCCTCAGATTTCACAGCCATTCTATAGGTTATTGTGTGCACTTGACTCCACAGTTTTGCAAAAGAGAAAGAGTCGGTTTTTTTCATTACATGACCAAGAATTGCCTGGTACAATGTCAATTTAGGATCCAGCGGCTGTTCTTCAAGGTAAAAAACAAGCTTTTGTTCAGTTTCGTTACTACAAGAAGCTGTATGTCCTTCCAGTTTCGGGCCTGCTTCTGCATTCAATTGTGGTTCTCTCTCTTCATGCCGCTGTTAAATATAATCATAAAAATCAAAATATAAGCTCGTACACACATGTATCAGAACTGTGCTTAATAGAAATTTGAAGATTAAAAAAGACATATATGAACTAAAGCACGAGTACCAAGTAACTAGCACAAACAACAGTACAAGGAATCTCAAAACATTAAAAAAGAAAACTTTTAGAATTAACCACTAAGCAGTAGTGATGGATAATGAAATCTATAAAATGACAAACTTTATAACCATTGATCCATTATAACCATAGGTTGACACATAACAATCAAAAATATGTTCTATAACAATCGTTGTACTTACATGAGTTTCAGAGGAAGATGATTCCCCTGGATTTGCACTGACATCTTGATCAGGCCTAGGTTGTAACAGCTCTGTCTCTTCTCCCTGCAAAATAAATTGATCTGCTTGTAAGAAAATCCAGGTTTCTTAACAAAAAAAAAAAGAAAGAAGGAAGGAAAATACATTAAACAACGAAGAATAAAGAATTAGAATACAGGTTCACTGGGTCAGTAACTCAGTAACCACGGCTTTAGAAATGTCACCTGTGTCTCAATGATACTGGCTAGCCCAATATATACTTGAGAGGAACTTGCATTTGATGGTAGATGAATGGGTGGATTTTCTGCTTGGAATGCTACTTGGCTGGATGATAATTTTACATGATTAGTGCTGTTTAAGCTAACCTTTGGCCATAAATATCCCTCAATAGTATGTAAGGATGAAAAGGGATCAACTGCAAGAAAATCCTCAGTGTAATTATTAAGGCATGTCTCTCCCTCACCCTTGACAAAGCGAACTTTCAGGCAAGGATAGGATATCGGACATCTATTAGGAACTACAGCATAGGAACCCCTTAGTTTCAGTCCATTGCTTAGAATAACAGGAAAAGCCTCCAAAGAAACCAGTGCGCTCTGTAAGTTCCGTATTAGAAAGGAAAGGGGTGTGCCTCCAGAATGAAGCTGGGGATAAGATAAGCATACCCTTGCCAGAACCTCAAATCGTTTTTCAATGACAACATCATAATCACCTTGTCTATCTCCATTATTCCTCATAAGCAGGCCATTTGATAAATAGTTTGTCAATGATTTTACAATTCCACTCTCAATAAATTCAAAAGTAGAAACTTGTTCCTTGCCCGATAGCTTCTCCATAATTTGATACAGTATATTATCAACCTTATCTTCAGGCAAAGCAAGAGAACCATTGCTAGTAGGTGTACCAAGCGAATCATTTAATGCCATAGACAGTGCTCTGAGATTTTGAAGAATTTCAGTCAATCCTTTTTCAGAATCATATAATTCTGGTGCTAAGAATTTTGACTTTATATGCTTTGCAAGATTAATAATTGAGTCCTTCTCAAGCTTGCAAGTTCCTGCATCCGATGTTGTTGTACAAGATTGATTAGTAGAAAATGCGTAACAGAGGCATTTGAGATCCCTAGAAGAAGACATTTGACTTGAGTCAACTGCCAATTGGGTGCCGACAAACACTGGATACATCAATTCTGACGAACTTCCTGGTGCTAATAGTGAATCAATGGCAAAAAAGACACCTTCCTTTATAAACAGCTTCAGGAAATTATCTGAAAACTTATGAAGAATTATCTCAGCAATCTGTAAGGCTAATATCAGCAAATGACGATCCTTTTGAGTGAATACTCCAGCTAAAAAACTGCCACGTTAACTCGGAAAAATCAATAATTTATCAAAATTATTTAATTTAACAATTCAACACAATAGAATAAGGTAACTTGCTTTACCTTGAAATGCTGGCATTCTTAAGTGATTCAACAAGCATGTCAGAGGTGCTCAAATAAACTAACTTGTGCATAACAAATAAACATCCATGGCAAACATTTAAACTTGCGCCAGAATTAAACACCTGTAAAAGGGTGCAGCAGGTAAAAAAATAATAATAAAAAAGACATTAAAAAAAGAAGACATATCTATTAGAAAAAAAGACAACCTGGATCAACAGGGGAACCACATCCATCCCAAACTTTTGCAGATGATCTGGGTTATTAACAAGAAAGGATTCTTTATCTAGCGCTAGCTGATCATTCTGATCTTTGTCCAACCTAGGGAGAAGCTCATTGAGCAATTTCAGAACTTCATATACCTGACATTACCATCAATACTCACTAAAATATTTTTTTAAAAAAAAAAAAAACAAAAAGGTTCTCACAAAGTAGGACAAACTATAATTAGTTAATAGAGAAAAAATTGAACCAAGTAATATGTTGCACATTGAAGCATCCCTTCAACAGAAGGAACTAAATACCAATGTCTAAACTCGACAGATGTAACAAGAGTTGGAATCTAAACTCCAAATCCTCTCATAGGCTGTAGCATAGGAAAGGCTCTCACATAATAAACAACCAGAGCGACAAAATGATCTATTTCAACCAATATGTTTATCAGAAATTTCTCTGTATCATGGAATTGGGGAATAATTAAATTGGATATTCCATATTTGGCTACAAATGTTTGTGAATTAAAGATGCCAAAACGCATTTGACTTAGATAATTTTGAAACAGCATAAAAGCAATCTCAGTCTTTTTGGCAAAAAGTAATCAATGTGCAATATATTCAATTATGACCACTTAGATCCGTGTCCATGGTTAACTAAATTCACTTAGAAAACACACTACTTTTGACTAGAGAACTCCCCAAACTCAAAGGCTATAAACTGATTAACTGAATTTATAGAGTATTATCCTTCTCTTTCAAATCTCTACTTCCGTATAGGGAAGGAAAAATTCATAGAACAAATAACAATTCTATATTAGATTCTCGAGTCTGACCATTCCATCAGTGGACATAAATTAACATAAAATATTGCTAAGCAATGAATAAAAAAAATACCCGATATGTTATACTTCCGGTTAGAAAGCACAAAATATTATCAACAGCGTGAAAAACAACATGCTTGCTTTGTGATTATTTAAATGAATGATATTTAGACAAGTCACAGCAGAATATATGAATAATTAAAAGATTAAGTCCGGGCATGCAACAGGAGGTAAGGTTTCTTTCCAATGGTAATTTTTTTAAAACAGAAATCAGATGCTGCGGTGCAACATAGAGGAAAGGAGTTCGAGGAGTTGACTGGCAAATTTTAGATAAACAACTTAAATGTAAAAATTTGGGGAATGAACTTAAATGCTAAGCTATAATGCATTCAAAATGATAGAACCATGACCTAATGTGCAAACCTAGCCCAATAGTGACCTGTAAAACACATGAAAGCATTCTTCTAAATCCCCCATACAATTTAAAATGAATTCACAAAAGTGTCATGATCCTAATATGCATTGAAGGTCTAGATATTGGTTTTATTTTCTGAAAAGTTTAACACAGAATGTTAAGTTGCAATAATTATTTAAATTGTGTGGACTAAAACAGTACTGCAGACTAAGCTGTGTACCTGACTGCAATGTCCACCTAGGGGATGAGAAGACGAGACCCCGCGTGGAAGGTCAGATGTAGCCAAGATATCCTTCAATACATTGCTTATATTAAGCTCATACAAAGTCCTGAAGGCTACAACTGAACCAGAAGCAATCTTGACAAGTAGCCCTATCAGACCCTGCCAATCAAAATAATAAGCTCATCTCATTTTCAGAGACGAAAGAGAAAATAAATGGAGAAAGGTAGATGCTGGGGGGGGGGGGGGAATTCTTACATTATAAATTGGTTGAGATAGGGTTGTTCGGCCATTCGAACTTAAAATATCTGAGACTTGTTGAATCAACCCATGCTCACAAAGTTTATCCAACAATTTGGATGAGTGACCAGCTTGCTCAACTATTTTAATTAAGCAGGTAGCAACATTTTCTAGAAGCTGCAGAATTAAGTTTAGAAGGTAAATAACTATTAAAAAAGGAATATTAAAATGCAGAAGAGACACAGAAGCATCATCCAAATTCCATTCTTAGTACCTGCCGGTCCTCATGATGAAGAAGATTGCATAAAGTGGGTAGGGCCTCCATGCAAGGTGACAGGCTTTCTGAAGGAAGCTTCTTACATATGTTCACCACAGTAGATAGAGCCACTCTCTGGATAGGTGTTTTGAGGGAGAGGAGGGTTAGTGAAACAGAATAATTTTATCAAGAAGCCCTATAACAGCTAAAGCCAATTAAATCTTGGAGTTAGAAGTTTATTGTAAAAAGAACCTATTCCCATGAGATCATGCCATGTTGAGTCTGAGGCTTACCTGAATACTTGTTGAGAAGAAGTCAATATAGGTTAGAACAGCCATAATAGCCCCGGCACGTAAGCAAGCGAGTGGTTGCTCCCGGGATATTTTCTCCAATGCTTGGAGACACTACATTAACAAAAGATATATAACCATATATTCCTTTCATACTATATAAGGGCAAACAGATTATTAAAATATATTGCAAATAAACAACAATAAATAACCTGTTCAGCTACATCCAGATAGTCAATAACGAGTAATCTTTGGCATAGAGCAGAAATAGCATCATGGCTCGCAAGGATCCCAGCTGATCGAGGATACACGTCACATATATAGGTGATAGCCCTTATAGCCAACAACATTATCTCAGCATTACTGTCATGCTTTGCCAGCTTGACCAGTAGCGGCGATAATGAACCTGAAGTCATGCTGGAGAGTGAACCCTCCGTACAAAATGACAAAACTTCACAAAGTTCTGTAAGAAGAGCTAATTGAGCAGAAGACTCAGTCTCTTCACTCAGACTTGATATGATCTTTTTTAACTTCCCATGATCACTAGATAATCTCTGCCTATGGTAGCCTCGGAGACTGGAGTGTTGTTGCTCCATGTCATCTGAATCACATGACCCATAAGCAGAATCCTTTTCAGGTTCTCCATCTGATTGACTTGAAGCAGAGGCAGATGATGAAGTATCCATGTCATTATCTTGGGTCTCCGGCATTGAGTGTGTAGAATTAGTATGGATTTGATTTGATGTGTTGGAAGAACTTGGTCTTAAGTCCAATGAACTGCACATCCGTTTATCAGCAGGTAGTTCATCCACCATATCTGGGCGTTTCTGACCACGATTTTCCATTAATTGTTTTATCCAGCAATGCAAATAGACACCTGGGTAGTTAAAAATCAATCAGATTGTTATTCATTATCATAAATTCTTAAACAAAGGCAGGCCAAATAAGTCTTAATTCAGAAAGACGGGATATTCTGTTCTTTCACTATTACAGAAATCCACAACACCAATCTATAACAGCCTGCCTCAGTAGGTTTCGTCCATATAGACCTTAGGGAATTATTTCCTGTTATCTCCAAAATTAATCCAGTCATCGTGACACAACTCTCACGATACCGATTTCTCAGTAAGGAAATCGTATCAGAGACAAAAGACTAACTTGATCAGGAAAGTGATCGTCGAAAAAGGAAGGACAAACTCGTGCTCTCCTGAAACCTCGAAGTCTCAAGAGACTAGACAAATTAAAGACAACAAGTGCAGAAGCAAAAAGGATGGGCGAGGAAACAGAAACACCGGAACATATGACTGACATGTACGCATATAAATAATACGCAAACACGTCTTCCGTTGATCATTTGTAACACAAGAAATCCATGGGTGAAAAAGACAAGGTAATCACACTGAAAACAGCAATGACAACAAATAAAAAACCAATAAACTAAGGAGGAATTGACAGAAGTTGAAGACTCAACGGCAAAGTTTCAATGATTTGTGGTTGAGTTACCTAGTTGTAGATGTTAATCGGTCTTTAGAGGAAGTCGAGGAACCAGTTTTCTACGGAAAACAAAAAAACTAAATATGTTATGCTAATATTAAGGCTGTTCTTCTTCCTTCCCTTCCCTTCTTCGTCTCAGTTCATCGACGAATGTTGTGTTTTGCAGCGATCAGGAAAAGAGAAAATTAAATCTCTCAACAAAAATAATAATATTTATATGCCAAAGCCCAGAACATGAATACAAGGTAAATTGTAATGCATACGATAATAATCCTATAAAACCTCATAACTAACCTCATAAGTGAGATACTAATATGCTACTTGTGACGTACACGAATCTCAATGCGACTCCGAAATCCTGTGATTTAAAACAAACACAAAACCGATTAGCTGAGGGCTGAGAAGGGTTTCCACAAACATAAGCATCCTATTGCATGTTCTACCGTTGGATTAGTGGACTTGATGATCCCAACCGTTCTACCCACGTCAGGGCGTTTGATGAAGCAATGGGCTTGGAATCTTGATTAGCCCAACAAGCTAAATCAATAGGATGAGTACTAAATGAACTAAACTACATTATTTAACTTATAAAAAAAAAAACTACATTATTTAAATAAACTGATCTTTTTCCTCTAGCCCTAAGCAAAGACAGAAACTTTAGCCACTTGTCTATCTCTTTATCTTGAGATAAAATAATTGTAATCCACGATCCTTTTTAATTTAGATTATTTAGTGGAAAAATAGAGAAGAGAGCTTCTAGGCTTTTATAATGTATTATAATATGTAGATTTAGTGTTAATCCATTTTTCTCATTCAAAATTATCGTAACTATAATCCCTTCAAGTTCTCTCAACCAAAAATTAATCATTAAGTTGGTTGACTAGAAAATAATTATTTAATACATTAAAGTTACTCATATTCAATATGAACCATTTAAATTTTTCAGCTTTATAAATTTTTATTTCCTAATAACGATTTTTTATTTATTTTATACTTCCTTTAGAACAAAGTCAAATCTCTCTATTTGAATTTCTCCAAATAATCTTACTAAATCTTTCGTTTGAATTTCTCCACCACATAATCCTCTGCTAACTTGCTAGTTATAAGGAAAGTAGATAATGGATCATTATATTACCCATTAATAAATAAATTTTAAATATTAATAAAATATAAAAATGTTATATCTCTTGCAATCTGCATGATCAACCAATGTTTTTTCTTTTAAAAAAAAAAAAAAAAAAAAGATAAAATTAGATTTTTTTTTTTTTTCCCTAAATGAATCATCAACGAACTAAGATTGAAATGATCTAAACTATTATGTTTTCATTAATAGAGTTCAAATAATGCTGTACTCCTAAAATATGTAGATGTCTCTCTTAAATAGTTTTAGACTATCTCATACAAGACATTGACATGTGGCACATAGATGGGCCTGCAACATGTCACACAACCAGCCTACCAACTGTCAACTTCCCTCATATCATACAAGTAGAGGTAGATATACCAAAAAAAAAAAAAAAAAAAGACCACAAAGAGGAAGCATCCTCAAGCTGCTGAAAGTTGTTCTACCATGGCATCCATTGGTATATGCCTATATCTATTGACAGGAAAATTTTAGTTTAAAAAAAAAAAAAGGAAGAAAAATTGAAAATTTAGTTAGGGGCGACTTAATATTTAGTCTTCTAAATAATTATCATTTTTATGATCCGCTTAAATAAATATTATTTTTAATGTCTTAGTATTAAAAATCATATTCTCTAAACCAGAAGAGGTCAAAAAAATATTATAAACCGAACAAAAAAGTTCTATTAAATAATCTATCATAAATTCATAATTTAATTTCCAAACCAGTCTAGTTTAATATTTCAATCAATCATTTCTCTAAGATGATGTAAAATCATACATTATTATAAGGGAGAATTAGGGATAAGGACTAAGGAAATGAAATATGTATTGATAAGGATCTTAGAAATTATAATTATTTTCAAGTAATTTTTAATTAAAAAACTAACCTTCCCTATTATTTGACTCCTAGTTATCAAATTTGACGATATATCTATGTATACTTTGATATATTAAAAAAAAAAATCTATGTGCAATTCAATAATTTTATTATATTCCCTTTAGTACACATCTAAAATCTATAAATAATTAGAAATATAATTCTTTTAGTCTTTCTAGATTTTGATTATCATTGAAAACTGGAAAAATATGTTATTTTTAATTGGAAAAAAAAGCTTAAACAACTCGCATGCAACTAAAAAGAATGTCATAAAAATGAAAAATACTAAAATCTAAAAATCTTAAATAATAAATTCCTAAATAAACTGTCATATCACAAAAATCTTAAGGTAAAATCTCATATAAAGCTATTTAAAATAGGAAAATTCTTCCGTATAAAAAAAAAAAGAGGAAAATTATACATCGGGTTGATAAATTGAACAAATCATTAATTAAGTCATCAACCCAATTTAAGATTTCAAAATCTTTGTAAAATAACTTTAATGTCCCTCCTCTCTCCTCATTAATGAGTTTTATTACTCCCTAACTTATGTTTTCCATGTATATATCAAAATCAATTTTAATACAACAAAATATGATTCGTTCAAATATATTAAGTATATCATTATAAGAATACAAACGTACAATATTTTTAGCAAAGAGTTCATTTTATTAACATAAACAATTTTTTTTAAAGAAAACTTATAATATATGTCACTATAAAAAGGACATATTTTGGTAAATATATTAATTAAGTATGAATTTTTCTATATTTTCCACACACACATATAGGTTTTTTTGGGAAATTTTTATATTGATGTAAACCATTTTATGAAATTTTAAGCACATTTTACATTTTTTTTTCTAAAATATCCATAGATGTATATGGAATTTAAACATCGCTTTTAAAAAAAGATAAATAATATTACTGATTTATATTAAAAAATTGAAATTGAAATATTAACTAAATTACTATCTAAAAACTCACATTTATGTGTTAAGGAAAATTATTCTGGTTTAAGTCAATATTGGTAAAAATGAATATTTCAATTGAATTTTGTAAAAGGTGAAGTTGGCATAGGATATGCTTTTTTTTTTTTTTTTTTTTTCCTTTTTATCTCACCCGATGAAAATAACAACTTTCTTTTTTTGAAAAAAACATCACATTTATTTTTTTTTTATCATTAATACAAGTAATTGACTTTCAATTAAAATATATTTAATTGATATCAATGATACTATTATGGTATGACACACTTGAATTATTCTTGATTATCTTTTTTATATAAAATTATAAAGCAATAATACTCTTTTAAGAGGGGAGAGAAGAAAAGGCTTTGTGAAAAAGAGATGAGGGACATTAAAATTATTTTACACATATTTTGAAATCCTAAATTGGGTTGATGATTTAATCAATGATTTATTGAATCAATGATTTGTTTTTATATTTTAAGTAGCTTTATATGATTTTCCCAAATTTAAATAAAATCAAAACCAATTTATAAAAAGGCCAAATCAATTTAAGGACATATTTAAACAAAGAACATAATTGATAACTAAACCTCAAATAGCATTTGACACGGGTTATAGAAGATGTAGAGATTTTGGTTAGGGTTAATTTTGTAATTAATAATATATATTTTAATTTTTGGTCTTTTAAAATAATTACAATTTTTAAGGTCTTTATTAATAAATATTTATTTTCCTTGATATTCTCTATATATACCTTTTTTCAAAAGTGTATTCAACACTATAGACTTTGATTTAGTACAAAAATACCCATAAATTTTTGAAGAAAGAGCAAAAATGTCACATTACGCTACCTTTTTATTGAGTAGGCCCCACAATATTATTTCTTAATAGTAATGTGGCATTTTTGCTCCTTCTTCAGAAGTTTTTGTACATTTTTACACTTAATCAAAATTTTTTGTGCTGGATGCATTTTTGGGGAAAAAAAAATACAAAGGTATTTTTACTCCTAAATCCAAAATTAAAACTCAAATAATGTATATTTATAGGGTAAAGGATTTCTCCAGTGACCCTAAAACTACGTCGTTTTGAATGAATGAAGGGTGTTTCTTTAATTTTGTTTATTTTTTAATCATATACATTTTACCGTAATACTCTTCATTAATTTACCTAAAATTACTAACAAACCCTTCATTAATTTAAAATGACGTAGTTTTAGGGTCATTGGAGATAACTCTATCTTCAGTGACTGGAGAAATATTTTCCCCATATTTATATCCTTCAAATCACATTTTTTTCATCGTTTACTGTTGCCTTGTCCCCTAATTTAATTTAAAAACATTTTAAAAAAATATTATTGAAAATATCCGACTTCCTATTTCATTTGTGAGAATTACATTTTATGATTTTGATATCAAAGACACGAAATGGAGATACGAAGTAAATGAACTCGTGGCGTCTAACGCGAAAGGAGAGATAACAAGTGAAGACATTTCTTAGTGCGGGGATGGATAGATAAAGAGCAGAGTTAATAAATAAATGCACACTTTACTTTGGAAAATCACACAAAGGTGCTAATCTGAGTAAGAAAATGAACCTTCAAAAGTCAAAAGTGACCCCAAACCATGCAAGAGGCACCGAAGGGGCAAGACCGCAAGAGGCTTTTGGGGTGGGCAAAAAAAGGAGGAAAGGATATTCTCAGAATATTTTTTTCTCATTTTCTTGTCAGATCCCATCTTTAACTTTATATTAAAAAAAAAAATGAATAATTTAGATTTAATATTTTTTAAATTATGATTATAGTATTTATAAATTTATTTTTTTATTACTTGGGTTTGTATTACAATCATGAAATGTGTAGATTATGTTTTAACAGTCTAAGTTTATTTATTTATGTTTAAAATAGTAGTTTTATAGAATATTAAATTTAGACCATCTATTTTTTTAAATATAAAGATGGAGATGAAATTCTTAAAAGAAAAATGCTTATAGATAAACACATACCAAAAAAGAAAAGGCCTCGTTAAATCATCAATTAAATAATAACGTAAAAGCAAAAGAAAATGGCATGCCTTTATCTTCCACAATGGCCTATGACTTGGAGGAAAAGGGTCACGATGTGCTGCACCACCCCAACCACAGCTCCGGCCTCCCTCACAGGTCCCTTCTCAGTAATTTTTTTATAAGTAATTTGGTCTTTATTATAGGTGCACTTTCAGAGTAGTAAATGAAAGTGTTACAATTTTACACCTATTGATTGTAAAGAGAGAAAAAAGGGGTGAAAAATATTTATTTATAAATGAGGGACAAATTGAAAAAAAAAAAAAAAACACATAAATTTAATCCATATTTATTAAGGTAACTAGCTCTCTTTGGTATGAGAGAATTAATTAATTTGTACTTATAAATAGGATCAGAATGATACTAATCAATTTTTTACTCTTTTTATAATATTTGGACTTTAAAAAAAAAACATTTTCACATATTCTTGTTTGATGTTATTTTCCAAACTATTAATAAAATAATCACACACCCGTTTTCAGTCCTTATGGTTTTGATAATTGGGTACTACCTCCCGGTTAATTATAAGAATAAATTGACTTTTTTTGGAAGAGATCAAGGAAAGTAAATAAGTTCTTAATCATATATATTTTATATATCTTTAGATTATATATAAATTTATTAGTCAAACTAATTAGTTTGAGGAAAAAATATAAATACAAATATTTTAAAATAATTTAATAAACTTCCTTAATTTTTTAAAAAAATCAACTTTATTTTATAATTAGGATAGGAAGAAGTAGCATTGTGGAAAGAGTAGTTCACGGCTTCACGTCCACGTGGTCTTGCTTTAATCATCTCACTTCAAATGCAGAGTTTCTTTTACTTCGTATTTTTGGGACAAGTTAAGGTGTATGGCAGTAATTTACGCACACTGAATAACTTGTATTTAGAAAGATAACCCCTGCACCACACCGGTGGTGGTCTTTTTAACATCAATAACCCCCCGCCGGGGGGGGAGGGGGGGTGTTTGGGGGGAACCCGATAGAATTGGAAGATAAAAAGAAGATTAACATGACCCATGAGCATGAATGACACGCACAAGTCGAAAAATGATCTAAAATAAACCAAAAAGAAGAATCAGCAGACAGAATAAACCCGATACATACACGGATACAGTAAATAACGAGTGTCGAAGATTTTCACGGCGCGCTCTCCCTCGTCCGTATTAGTGATTGACATTGTCCGTGATATTGAAATTCAAGCTTTTAGTTCCGGAAACAAAGAGTAAATACGAAATGAGACTGAACTGGGAGTAACGACCGAATGATACTTAAGATTTACAGCCACAACTCTAAAATATTTAGTCTGCCAAAACACCATATGGAACAAGTGAAGCACACTTGGTTCTGGCATTTACATTAACACTATCAAATAACAATGCTACTTCATTTATCCAAAATAAATTATCATGCTACTTCATTTATCCAAAAAAGAAATGCTACTTCAAAGATAATATACAGATCATGATGGAAAAAGTTCCGAAAACGAGAACCAGCACCACTTAATGCCATAAATGCACCAAATATGTTAAATTGCCTGTGGCAATTACCAAATCTCCAATAACATTCAAAACCCTCAACGACGGAGTGTGAATAACTATTCCGGGCCTTGCATAGGGACCATCATATGATGAACCTGATGCCAATTTTTACCAAAAAAGGGTTAATCAATATGTATGAGGAATCTGTCATCCGTCTATTAAACTGTGTTAATATAAACTCCTTAAATTACAATTATCACAACCAAGCAAAAAGCAGCTACAACAGCAACAACAAAGCCTTTATCCCACCAAGTGGGTTGGCTACGTAGATCGTATGACGCCATTATACTCTATCAAAAACCACATCTTTAGATAGATAATTACCCAATACATCTCACTCTATAACCTTATTGAGTTATAGAGTGTTTGCTCTCAAATGCAGCAACAAGGGCAAAATTTCCAAATATGTTTTTTTTTCAAAAATAGAGACTTCAGGGCTAGAATAATTTGGTAAGAAGATAAGCGAGTATCAAAGAAAGAAGGGCTTAAGACACATTACGCAAAGGGATAGGGCACTATCATTCATTAATTTGTGACTGGTTAAAAAAGATGCTGATATCAACAACTTAAAGAACGGGAACCATCCAATTTAAGAACCCAAATAGTTTTATTTGATCACTACTGACACATCAACCTGTAAGGCATCTGCCTGGAGACAAACTTATCCCATAAGACGCTGCAGTGGCTGAATCTCAGATGATTCACCACCCAAAGAATTTTAAACTCCAAACCATAAAAGCTAATACAAAAATATTCGATGAAATTGAAAATTATGAAATACCTTTCCACAACCTTGGTAGATTAATTGATATACCACAATCAAAACATAATTACCAGGAGAGAAGCTAGCAAGGCCAGACTGCATATAAATTTAAGATAACATCCATCCATAGGGAAGGTTCCATGAAACCAAAGGGAATCATTCACATCAGATCAACTAGCCTCTTTTCTTAAGTGAATAAATCAACAAACTCAATATCGGGGCCACAACCCAAAGGAAGCAAAATTGAAACTAGTGATATACAGTACCTCGATCAATTTTTATACATTATGAAAAGAGAGAAGTCCAGATCTATTGAGGCTTCAAGTTTATCCATTCAATAAGCTTTGCAAATTTCATTAGGAATAAGAATTTCTAGGCACCAGCTTCCTATGCACTCATTTTATGAGTCCAACTAAAACCAACAAGCTGCCATTCAGCACAATCAGTGCAATACGAGCCAATAGTAGCTCTGGCTCATCTTATGGTGAAGAATTATAAAGCATTGCTTCTAAGATACTATTTAATTATATTTAGCCTTAAACATAATATTTTCAGAAGAAAAGGAATCAAACCTGGAAAGTACAAAACAATTAAATGCAATTAAGACATGAGTCCAAACAGTAAAGTCAGCATTTTCTTCATTATGACAAAATGGTGCTGCCACAAGATCTCAGGGAGAGATATCCGAGGGAGATGGAGAAATGGAGGTTACCTGAGAATTTGTATAGTTAACACCTTGTGAGAAAGAACCTTGATGAGCGAGCTGTAGGTTTTACAATAAAATGGGTCAACACCAGATATTGTCATGTAAATGACTTCCAATGAAAGTATGCCTAAATGCATGTGCAATTATATACCTGAGCATTGGGACTTGGTTGAACATCCTGCTTAGCAGATACTTCTCCGCCCTTGGCCGAACCCTTAGTATCACCCTATTGAAAGCCATAACAGAGACAGTTACTGACAAATAAGAAAAGTCGAGTCGAATGTGGAAAAAAATAGAAAGTGGAATAGCTGTAGTAGGACTATCGAAGTATGAACTAACCTCCATCTGCAACAAGCCAATTGTCCAAGGAGAAAGCCCAAAAAAAGAAGGAACGAAAAATCAGTGAAAAATCAAAAACAGGGACTCGAACCAATCAAAAGTTCCACAGATTTATCTTCTCTGAACTTTATTCACATTGTTTAACCAATAAGATAGGCGATAAACAGAACTGTAATGCTAAAGTTGATTACCTCCCTGTATCTGCCCAGATAAATCTTCAGGGGATCGATGTAATCCTCGAACCCTAAAGTTGCCATTGCCCAAAGTAAATCATCGCCGTTAATCGTCTTCCTCTTTTCCCTCTGACACTTATCACTCGCCCTACATGATTCGAGCCCAATTAAACCCCAAGCGACAAATATTTCCGACAAGAATAACTACATACATGAACCATTAACGGAAAAAAAACACACTCGCTGGTGATAAAGCTGATGAACTCGGAAACGCATTCCTGCACGGTCTCCTTGGCTTCCTTGGCGATTTTTCCATTGGGAGGAAGTCCCTTCTTCATGATTCGGCTGATATTGGCGATGGGCAGGTACCTGTCTTGCTCTCGGACATTAGAGCGGGGGCTCTGATCACCGCTCTCCTCGTAGCTACCACCGGCGCCGGGACTGCCCGGACCTTCGGCCATCGTTGCAGGAATCCTAATACAACAAGGAAAAGACACAAATCCATCGTCGATTAGATGAAGAAAAACCCTAGGAACGGATGGAAACGAAACCCTAGAGAGAGGATGAAGATGATGAAGAAGGAGGAGCGAGAAAATAAGGCGGGGTGGGTGTAGAGAGTAGTTTACCTGGGGGAAATTTGTATTTGGCGGGATTGAGATCGGTGAGAATGGAGAAGGATCGGACGCTGGAGAAGGAAGGAGTTACGGAGACGATTGAGATGTTGAGAATGAGTGATATCAACACCGTTGGTTTTGTTTTTAATGGAACAAATAAACAAACCTTTCTCCCTTCTTTTTCGCTTTGGAGATTTTTGTACTATGATCTCTCTCACCTTCGGGGCTCTGTGCTGAAGAAAGATCACGGCTGGGCAGATGATTCGACCACGTGGTTCCTGGGCACATTCATTGTTCCGAGTCTCAGGAACGCCTCCGCAATTTATTGAATGAAATCGAAAATAGGCTTCTCCATTTATTTTTCTCTTCACTCTTTTATTAACACCATTTGATCAGTTTTTTATGGTTAAGGTTTAAATCCTATAAAAAGTCAAGATGAACCTATACAATACTTTAATAAAATTTAATGATTTAAATTTTTTATTTTCATTTTTTGTAATTTAATTTTATAATAATATCTTTATAAAATATTAATTTCAACCAAAGATAAATTTTAACAGTGTATATAAAGAAATAGGGGAATGGACCATAGGGTAAATGGAGAGGGCAGATTATTTGATAAACTTTGTAGTATAATTTTATCCCAGTCAAATAGACATATAAAAAAAAGACCCAGTCAAATAACCTTTTCCTATATAAAGTATTTATAAGTTTTGGCATAAATTTAAAATGCAATAAATAACTTAAAGTGATGTATTTTAATGAATAATCTTTGTTGTACAATTTTCTCTTTTCAGTTTCTATATTTAAACAAATTTAACAGATATTTTGATTCACTTCACATTTTTATTACAGAAACGAAGTAGATGTATGGATTTTTTTAACACAAGAATGTTTTGCATAATACTCATCAAAATTAACGTTTTAAATAATAAATATGTTCATATCTTCTTTCATTTGTGGGGGTGCGTATGTTTGGGAACTTAATATCCAACCAAATATTCAATAAAATCTAGTTTTTTTAATTAAAAAAAAAAAAAAATTCCATGCAACATTTTACAGACCAAATGGCGGCTAATTGCAAAAATAGACATGGGAAGGAGATGATCACTCACGCGATGCGGATTTTGTCGATACGTCTGTGGCTATTGTGAATTACCATTACGCCCTTTTACATTGTTCGCATTGATGTGGCCCTTAAAAAACATAAAAATTTGTAAAGGTAAATTATTTTTGACAGCGATAATGACAAGAAAGTAATAATTACTCCTTCATTTTTTATAAAGTAACTTTCTCTTTTTGTTTTTTTTGGGTTAGTCATTTTAATAAGTAGTTTTTTTATTTCTCAAAATTTAAATTATTTTTTCTTTTTCTATTCCTACTAGATACTCATATTTATATTAATTATCCCCCACTCAATATTAATTCTTTTTATTTACTCATTTATTTTATTACATATTCTTTCCCATATTTTATACCCATCTCTTTTTATATTTGTTACTCATTCTCTCTCTTATGCTATTTTCATAAATAAGAGTATATTTTGAAAAAACATGATATTTTTGACATATTTATTGTGTTTAAATAATTTTAACTATAATTTATTTACATAATAAATATAAAAGTTGCTTATAAAAAAGTGCAAAAGAATACAAAAGACCATTGCTTCATGATCTAAAAGGTAACTGTATCAAATGCAATAATTTTTTATTTTTATTTAAAAAAAAGGTAAGTTTAGGTTAGTGGTATGTTTAATAAATATGCGAAAAAAGTTTTATCTCGATTTACGTTAACGTCTTTTTGAATGCCAATTCAAACCATCACTAACATTGGCTTTTTTTTATTTATTAATAAGAACAGTTTCCGGATAATTAAAACTTACAAGGCAAGTAATTAATGTCATGCAGCATTTATTACTAATTACATGACTTAAAATCCATCCTTTTTGTTTATATATATATATATATATATATATATATATCAACAAATATCTGATTCAAGATACATGGCTGCCATTTTTTTTATATTATCATCATATATCTTATTCAAGATAACTACCTCCTCCCACCACATTTGTCTCTTCTAAAATTCAAACTTTCGAGATTTATAAGGATCTAATAGTCTTACACCGCTAAACCCATCATGTGTTAAAACTTATAATCTATCTTCTAATTATTTTAAAAATCTTGAATATGTTAGCTACCCACTGATGAAAGAGAAGATAAGATTTTCACGGTTTTCAAATTGTGGAAACTTAGCATCGTAAACAGATTCACCAGAATTGTCGCCGGGCAATTAGTTGTTAAGATGTAAACTCAAACTACACTGTAAATGATTTAATCATAACATAATATAATTTGATACATAAACAAATATGTTTTTTTTTTTTTTTTTTTTTTTTTTTTTTGCTTCAGCTCGAGTCCAGTTTTTATGGAAAAATATATGTATATTTCCATAAAAACTGGACCGAGTCGAAGCAAAAAAAAAAAAAAAAAAAAAAGGGGAACTTGCCTTTCTAGAGTAGCTTCATTGAACTAAACAATTTCTAACATTCAAGAAGTCGTGATCCTCCTTTCAAGTCGCCGTTTTTATTTTTTCTGGGTGGGGAGGTTTTGGTTGGAACTGCACATAGGGAAGAAAAATAAGAGGGAAAATGAAAGAAGAAAAGGTTTACAAGTATCATATGCCTATCTTGCAGTGGGCTGTGCAATGGATTCATCAATGGACAAGTAATTCTCAGGTGCACCAAGATCCATCGATCCCATGTTCATGGAAGAATGAGCAGATTGTCTTGACATTTCATCTGAATGGCCTTCCCTTACTGTTTCAGCCTCTCTTTCTATGGAGATTGCATCTTGGATCTCCTTCAGAACTTCAGAAATTGATGGCCGCAAGTGCCCGTGAGGTTGAACACACATCAATGCTTTCTCTGCAATTTTCCACATAGATTGCAGATCGTACTCATTTCGCAGCGCAGGATCGATGATTCCTTGTATATCTCCACTCTCAATGTGCAATTTTGCCTGTTGTGCAATCAAATCTAATGAGTTTAAATCCATTTCACAGAATTATGTGACTCCAACTTACACGGTGTCTGCTGCTGCGGGGAATCAAAACTCACCCATTGGACTATGTTTCTGCAATTTTCTCCAAAGTTCTCATTTGATATTGCTTCTTGACCTGATATGAGCTCAAGGAGAATTACGCCAAAACTATAAACATCACTCTTGTCTGTCAGCTGCTGGGAAATATAGTACCTGTTCAGGAATAGCTTAGATTATGTTACATGGGAAAAAACGACCCAGATGTTGACTTGGACAATGAAGACAACTCGGATTCAGTTAATCTAGCATGAAAGTAAGACATTGCTTGATATCAAGGAAACACAAATTTTCAAGGTTAAGGCCTTACTCCGGATCCAGATACCCTACTGTGCCACGAACTATGCTTGAAACATGGGAGACTCCCTCAACTGCTAGTTTTGAAAGGCCAAAATCTGAAACCTTGGCTCTCATGTGTCTGTCAAGAAGAATATTGCTGCTTTTCAAGTCTCTGTGAATAACAGAAGGAACACAGCCAGTGTGTAGATATTCAATCCCTGGACAAGCACGAGAGAAATGCAATCTGTTGTTTTAAATCCGCAAATACAAGAACAAGAAACTTCTACTATCTTCTTAAATACTACTCTATTTTATAAATGGTAACTTAGCTAACTATACCTTTGGCAGAATCTTTCGCAATTTCCAGACGCTTGATCCAGTTGATACTCCGCCCATGGGTCAATGGACCTAAAAGTTAAACATAATTGAGTATATGCATATGGACTTCCACTCCTCCGTTTAAATCATACAGTACTTACCATAAAGATGTTCCTTGAGAGTTCCATTATGCATGAACTCATAAATAAGCATACTATGGTTTTCTTGTCGGCAGTACCCAAGAAGCTGTACTAAGTTTCTGTGATGTATCCTTGAAAGAAGAGTCACCTGGATCAAACAGATATATAGTCTTATGATTTGCCGCCAATATTTTGATCCCCTGGTTTTCTCTGAATGAGATTAAGCTGTTACACCTAATAGCTACCCAACTTTTAATCCCCAGATGAATATAGACATATGTTTTACTTTTTTGAGACAAAGTAGACGTCCATAAATTATGATATGGAAGTTTACATAAACCAAATTAAGTAGGGATAGCTGCAACCCTGAAAGAAATTAACTGAATGCAGTTTACCTCATTGGAGAATTCTCGCTTTCCCTGATAGGAAGTATTGTTTAGAACTTTAACAGCAATCTCTTTTCCATCTTTCAGTACCCCATAGTACACAACTCCAAAACCTCCAGAGCCAATCTTCTTCTCAAAGTCATTTGTGGCATTTTGAATTTCAGTAAAACTGAAGCAATGAGCAGCCTCTGCAGCAGGAACATCATTCTTGGAAGCAGCCAGCCTTTGTAAAGTGAGGGAAGAGACGTGATCTGCAACGAGTGTCAAAAATAAATTCATGTTCTACCATCCAAAAACTTTAACGACACTCTAAAATTTTGTATTAAATTCCTGCCTTCCTCATGGTGTCTTTTTGTTCCTTTGCGCATAAACAGGCAAGAAGCAATTGTTGCTAAGAGTAGAGCAGCAGCCCCAAATGATGAGCCAACGATGACAATCAAGAGGCTCTTCTTTTTGCTTTCTTTACGAAGATTCATGTTTCCAGTATAGCTGTTGAGAACCAAAGGAGTAATCAATGGAAATATTGTATACGGCGGAAATTGGAACCTTTGACACAAAATAACGACCAGTGACTCTAGAAGAAATATGATGTTTTAACAAGATTAGATTTTTTGTAACAAGTGGAGACATGATAGTACAGGATACTAAGTCCCACATTGGGCATTTAAGCGGGTTTAGTTCTCCCACCTCAACAACTAGTTCTTAAGATAGGATTCCCATGCTGCTTAAGTACCCATTACTAACACAATCAAGCTAAAGAAAAAGCGAGACAAACTGAAAACTGAAGAGACTGTCATGTAATGTGTTAGCTGAGATAAGGCGGAGAAACAAGAACAATGATTCAAAGCCTTTATTAACATGATCTATTTGAGCAACAACAAAACATGACTCATCCCATTGACAGTCATAAATCAAAGGACTTGCAGGAATATCTGGAAATTCTACACCCTGTAACCTTGCGAGCATAACGGTCTTCTAGTTCACTGATCGGACCAACAACATTACTTTCTCTACTCATAAGTCTATCAAGTTATCTGTCAGTACGACTTTTCTTTTTTATTGCATCAGGAGGGTTTGAACCCTTTTAATCTCTCCACGGCATAGGCGGTGGGGGGTGGAAAAAATATACTATATCTTAAATAAAAGTACTTGAAATATAATACAGATCTAATATAGAAAAAATTGAAAGAAATCTATTACAGAAAATAAGATTAATTCACTTGACTCTTACTCTACGTGTCTTCATATTGTTAAACTAATGTATAATTGAATCTGTGCTAAAACTCAAAAACAATTTCTATTTCAATTTATGTAATCAAAGAATCATCAAGAAATTTGTCTTTCATTCTATTTTAAAGTTTATTATTGATTATCTTCATAGCAGAGAAAGATCGTTCAGTAGTTACGATAGAAACTGGAAGAGTGAGTGCAAGTCCAATTACTCTATCAATAAGAAAGTAAATGATTGACTTTCGAGTTCTTGCTAGTCAGTGACTATTTTTTTAATTTCCAGTTGATATATATAGGCACACAGACACACACATATATATACACATATGAATATATATAGACACACATATATGTTAGTAACTCATATGATATACACACACACACACGTGCAAAAATAAGTATATTGAAAAGAGGAGTAAGCGAGCAAAATGCTGCATTATTTCAGTTTCAAGTTTGATCAGTAAATATTGATACTCACTTTACAAACAAATCTTTGCTCAGAAGACCAGATGGAACTGCTCCAGATAACATGTTATTTTGCACATACCTACAACCATCAGAAGCAACATATAAATTATATCAATAATAAAACAAAAAATTAGAAAGAAATGAACAAGTTTGAATATTACTTGAACGGAAAGATCGATGCTCATTAAGTAAAACCACAAAATATGGTCTAAAGTCAATCAATTTTCAATTTTAGCAAACAACCAATATACGAGTTCCAGATAACCTACAGTTCCTTCAAATTTGGGAGGTTTGCCAGAGAGGAAGGGATCTCACCCGTCAACTGATTGTTCTCAAGGTGACTGCAAGAGGCAGAAGTTGTGGTTAGCCAAAATATAAACAAAGAATGAAAGATAGAATATGTCATCAGAGATTACATAATCTTCAAGTCCATGCATCCAGTAAAATCAGGTATAGATCCAGTCAACATATTTCCATCAAGCCATCTGCATCCACGAATCAAATCATGTGAGTACCAAAGTATAAGTTTGATGGAACCAAACTCCTTCCAGTAAAATTATAGGGGAAGATGAAGCTTACAGTTCAACCAGCCCAGTCAATTTGGCGATGCCTGAGGGAATATTGCCAGTCAAGTTTTTAGCAGACAACAAACTGAAACAACCAGGAATACAAAGTAAGTGCTATCAGATCAGTTGAACTTCTCTTTTATGTAATGTATCACATTAGAAGAAAGACGATGGATTTTTTTTTTTTTTTTTTTTTTTTTTTTTTTTTTTTTTTTGTACTGGGCGGCCAATGAAAACCAATTGACAGAGAAACAAAATTAATAATAATAACAAAAAAAAAATTACACTGAAACTATTCTTGGTTGTGGATCTGAGCTACAGTGGATCCATGACCAAGGAACAGGCAGACATGGATCACCTCCTTCTTGCGCCCAGTTTGCTAACGTGTAATGTGAAACTACATCAGAAATGGCTGCCCCTGCAAAGCATTCAATGGAAGCATTAACCAAACTGCAATGGTTTATAAAAGTTTCACTGACAAAAGTTGATATTGAAATAGGTAGCTAATTAAATGGTTACTCTAGACAGTTTCAACTAGGCTGAAAAAACACTTCATGGTGTCACAATAGATTCCAAATTAAGAGGTTACCATCTACTGTGCCATCATTTTTCTCTAGATACTTATTTATCTCCAAAGCATTCAGAAGAGGACCCCTGGAAGAATCAGATGTCTTGCCAAATCTAAAGGATAACACAAAAGGTAGGGATAAATTGTTAAACCCTGGTTCATAGAGGCGATATTTTCCTAGAGCATTTTCTTCAATATTGACAACAGCCTTGCTGATTTCAGGCTGCCCTGGAAGAACTAGCCTGAATTTTCTGGATTCATCTGGGCTCAAATCTTCAATCTCAGCAAAATAGGTGAATGCCCATCCATTTGCCGGAAAACCTTCCAAATTCATCCTGTAAGTTAGAGATCCATTTGTACCCACTACAGCCGTCTGCATCACTTTCACTGGTGGCATTTCATCATGGTTAACATCAATTGGTAAATTGGTAGAAATTTTCTCGGTTCCAGCAGCAACATCAACAAGATAATTCGCTTTCTTGATAGAATCTGACCCCCAGATTCGATCAAAAGGGTCATCAGGATACCTGATAAGGAAAAAAATACAATATTTCTAATGTAAGAGTAAGAAGCTGCTTCGAAACTACAAGAGGTGATAGTAAAACTACAAATGAGCATGTCTAGAAACAATCTTCTAATTAGTTATTGGTTTTGAGAACACTTCCAAAATTCTGACTCTTGACTAGTGAAAACAACAAAATATATATAACAGATGTCTATGGGCTTGTGCACACACGAACGCTATAAAAAAGTAAAATGAAGGCTTCAAAGCAATAAATAGGAACTGGGAAGGCTTAAAGTACCTGATTGGAGCATCACTGTCTGCACCAAAATTTATCCTTGCAGAGACGCTGAGGTAAAAATGTTCTTCAAACTGCGTATAATAGACTGAACCATTGAATTGCCGGAGCTCAAGTGTAGATATGAATGGTTGCCCAGTCGTTGCATTTGATAAACATACATCTACTGTTGAACTTGTAGCCAGAAATATAAGTTCCCGCATCTCTATAGTATTAGCATCAGATATAACAATTGTATCCCAGTGAGTAGCTCCAAAGGAAAGGTCAAACTTTGGATAAACATTGTTATTATCAAAGTTGCCATACAAGAATGTCGCCCTCAGCAGGTACCTTGTCCTACTGACAACATTAAGCATGTAGCAGTATTTTCGAGAATCAGCAGGAAAGTGTCGCAGAGTTGTGTATTGCTTCCGGGTTTCATTGACAACGGATATAGTGCTTGTTTCCCCGAAAGAAAGATTATCATCAGCAGTCCAATGAAGACCAAGTTCATCAGTGAAATTTACTTTACCTCCGCAGTCCAAACTAACAAAACCTGCTCAACATGACAAATATTATGAGAGTGCAGATGAAGTAATTAATAGCAAATCGCAAAATCTACTATGCAAGTTTCAATAGAGATAAAATCACGAATCTCCACGAATCATGATATATATTAAGGCTGGATCTTGATCTTGCTATGACTCATTTGTTGTTAGTATAAGCAATATGGAACAAGCGCTCTGCTGAAAACCATAGCTGGATGCGAAAAAGGAAAGCAAGTTGATTCATTTCCTCCGTGAGATTCAAAGTATACATAAAAAGCTTTACAAGAAAAGAAAACTCCTAAGGAGTTCTTGAATTTAACTCGGACTCCGAAAGCAACCACAGGAGCTCATACGGAAGATCTTAAAAACGAAATAATTCATACAATCAAGAAGCATGTATAAACAAAAATACAACGAATCAGAGTGACGTAGAGCTTGGGATGGTAGAACAGGTACGGTTAAATTAAACTTGAAGCTATCATTCTGTACCAATATTGGTCGTAAAATAAAGAAGCTTCAATCATGAAAGAGACCAAATGAAGAAGATAAGTAGTGAATAGGAGCGAGCAAAACAGAGATTGCGCTGACATGAGAAGTACCTGGGCTTTGAGCAGAGGAAAAACGAGAGAGGAGTGAGAGTAACAAAGGGAGAGAGGATAGGAGCAGTAGCCTACCCTCCATTTCTACTTTGGAAAGCTTCACAGAGAATATCAGACCATAAAAATGGCGGAAAGGAAAGGAACCCAACAGAGAAAGCTACTCTCTTTCACTCACTCACTAATGGAGAAAAGGAAAGTCGAAAAGCAGATGCAGGGGAATCACAATGAAGCACCAATGTACCAAACCTTCGGTTGTTTGAAGAATTTTTTCAGATAGGTAAAATAAAATATGATGAAGTTAAAAGAAAAAAAAAAAAGGAACTTGAGAGAGAGTTGAGGCACAGAGAGTGCGGGTGGTAAGATAGAGCAGGAGGAGGTTTCTGGGACAGGGTCCGGCAATTGTTGTCGTTGTGTATAAAGCATTTTGTGGGGCCCACATAAAGGGAGCATGGCAGAAGGCAGATATTGGTCAGACTCTTCTCCATTCTATTTTCCCTTTTTTAAAAAGCATCAGACTTAAATATTATATTAGTTATAATCTTGTTATTAAAATAGAGGGGTAATTTTCAACTATAATGTAACATATTTTTTATAGTTATTTTTTATAGTTACTTTCATTTCTAACAAATGTGTGTTCTGCTATTAGTTATTACTAGAAATGCACACATAGATAGTGGATTTTTTTTTTTTAAAGATTAATTATATACTGGAAATGATGATTGGAGCAACGAATGCACATCTTTTTTTCAAGGTGCCATTGAAATTTGAGGGGACGAATATGGTTTGAGGTTGAAGAAAATCTTCTTGCATGCAACAATATGTTGAATTGTTGATTTTTGTTGTTGTTGACCTTGGTGTGGTGATTTGATTCAGTAATGCAGGAAATGTAAAAGAAACTTGATAACCAAATGCAGCAGCATTCTCATACATGCAAAAAAGATTAGGGTAAGAAGATTACTATTTTACCTGTATAAAAGTTTGGATTTCAACGTGGTGAAAGAATAACTTTACTATACGAATAATAGCGTCTTATCTTTAAAATATAAGACTCAGTTGATTCGTTTTAGACTAATGAATTAATTAAATTACTTTAAAGTATTTATATCTATTATTTTTTCTCAAAACTAACTTGTTTAACTTATAAATTGAGATGTAATTTAATCTTTCACAATACATTAGATCATTAAGTAACTTATTCAGCTTTTTTAATTTTTTTTAAAAAAATTAAGTACATGAGGCAATATATTATTGAGCCATTTCTGGTAGGTCCTGCTCGGCTGCTCCCACCCCAGTGCGGTTACATACAAAGGTTGTCCGATTCCGTCTTCGTACCAATTGCCATGTTTTACCAATCTTCTTTTGCTCCCTCATTCTTCCATTATCAGCAGACCAATCTGTACAACAACACAGTGATAATTTATGCACAATTCGTTCCAATTAATGCAACACACACGTTAGTTTTTTGTATAAATGTGCAGTGCTCATAACACATGTCATGTGTTTGTGTGTGTTTCCTGTTTCGCCACCATGAAAATATTCATAATTATGATGTATAAATTGACTTGTTATCCTTCTCACACCTCCAAAGAAAATTCATATCAATTTGCCAATATTATATACTATTAATAATGAATGGCAAGCGAAGTCAGTCAATAAGGTAGTTATGGAAAGCAACTGAAGATAATTTGCCGTGAGAATTAATGCTCTTTTAAATTCGACTCAATTTGACGTCTTTCACACCATGTTTCCAAGCTTAGTTGCGACTTTAATTCGAGTCTTTTCCTGTTTCCCCCCGTTCTAGTGACTTTATTCCATAGCATTAATCAAGTCCTTTCAAAATATTGTCACGGATATATATTTTTCTTATTAAACAAATATTATTATCTTGTATTACAAACTATGTCCTATATTTAATATCAAAGAAATAATATAACACCTAACAAATAATTATTTCACTGACGGCATAACTATTCTTCCTTTTCTTTTAAGAGAATTCAGGGGAAGCAATAAATCAGAAATTGAAGGTGGACGAATGATGCTTTAAGTACTATCTTATTCGGGTGCACATTAGGTGCCCATTCTTAGGTGCCCAATTATGTGCTTATAGCTCTATTAGAGGTATGTGCATATTTATATATATATATATATATATTATATTTATTTAAATTTAAATTATATCTTTAACTTTTCTGATTTTTTTTTTGCACTCAATATCTCAAATTAATTAGTTTCTAGTCCTACATTTATGTGTAACACCAGTATCATGAAAACTAATTAATTTGATACTTGGTGCAAAAAAATTTCAGAAAGCAATATATAATTTAAATCTAAATAAATATAATATATATATATATATATATATAAATGCCCATACCTCTAATAGAGCTATGAGCATATAATTGGGCACTTAAGAATAAGCACTTAATGTGCACCAATCTTATTCAATGAAACAAGTAAATTTAATTTAACTTGTGTGTATATTATTATACAAAAGCATGGTACATGGAAAACAAACATAATTATTTGATCTTATTTATTATTTACCCAGAGTAACAAAGTAGTGATCAGAAAACCCCCACTTGACTTTGGATTATAGGAGTTTGGTGAATGATGAGCTTTGTGAAAAAGCATGATCAGAAGGGGGGAGAAAAAACAAAACACAGTAAAAAGAAGCAAATTTGACAGCTTTAAAAAAAAGACAGAGGAATAATCAATGGTTAGTTTTTTAAGGCCTCCACTTTTTATCCTCTTGGCTTTTTCACTTTTGGAATTTGAATTGCACGGCCTCACAATTTACGAGTAAACTATTTTTCCCAAATAAATATAAAAGTACAGGTAGGCAAAGTCATATATAGTAGTGCGTATTATAGCTTTCTCTGCCATTTGCTTTTGGGTCTCTTTAGTGGTTTCCAGTCAACATGAAACTTCTTTGCTCTTTCTTAAGCTCGAAGTATTCACAGTGGTCTTAAAGTAGGACGATCCACACGATGTGCTCTGTTAAATTATTCCGATCCATTTTATAGCATAGTGATAAAGATGTGGTATTTTTTGATATAGTTGATACAGGCATCGATGAAAATATTTATACTTAAATTACATAAATAGTTATTCGCACCATTAAATAGATTTAAGTATCTGGAAGCTTCTTGTTGAACTCCCTTTATTCCTTGATCCGTCATATTTTTAGTTTTGATACCTATTAACTTTTAAGAGCAAAGGCAAAGCAGATCCGAATTTGACACGTAAAAAATTTCAGTGACGTGAATGAAATTTTGTAATGAGGATCAACGGCTTTTACTAAAGTTTGGGTCATGTGATCTCTGTAGAGTTGAGGAATGAGGAAAAGTTGTCATGTTTTAATTTAACTAACTCATTATATTATTCTATATTTTTCTCAAACTCTATGTAGAATTGACTGAAATGGAACTCAAAAAACAATTCATTTAGCAAACTTACTGCTAGATAGCCTTGACACAAAACATTAATTTGGTGTTGTGTGCTGACTTCTCTAAAAGAATAGATGTATGAAAGTATTTGAAAGTATAAGAGATCGGTCAAGAGTGACTAAATTATGGAAGGAGTGGTGCATAGCGGTTTCTAGCATCAAATTATGCAGATACCAGACAAAACAGAAGCTAGATGGCATCCCCTAGATCCAGGTCATGTAGGATGAATGTGGATGGATCATATAGGAATAGTAGACAAACAACTTGTGGAATAGTGATTAGAGATCATTAGAGAAACTGGATATGTGGGTTTCAGCAAAAATTTGGATGTACTACGTCAATTACTGCTAAAATCCATGCTATCTACCAAGACCTTATACTATATAAACAACTAGGTTTGAAGAAGGTTATGTTCCATACTGATTCATTAAAAGCTATTCATTTATTGTTATTTGATCGTGGGTTGGTCATCTTATGAGAGAGGAGATACAAGAGGTAAAATCCTTTATCCTTCCACACAAGAATCTATAAATTATTCATACTTAATTATTTAATACGATAATGTATCAAGATTTTATAATAATTTCATCACAACCTATAAAATTTGTTGACCTAATTAATCTAAAGTGTGGCGAAAAAGAGTAGTGAATGTAATCTAATAATATTACAGTTTAGTAGTGAATGTAATCTAATATCACACTTTCTACAAAGCTTCGGCTTGTCAATGTATTACCACAAAAAAGGAATAAAAAAAAAAAGTTGTCATGTTTTTTCTTAAATCATAAGTTTTAGGTTTAAGAAAAGTTAACCCTTTTTCCTTAGGTCGCTACAGTATTTGAGCAAAGATAATTCCCTTTCTTCTCCCAACTAACAGGAATTTAGTTATATATGAAATAAGGGAATCTAAAGCGCAATCTGTGTGTCGAATTGTTGAAATGTATAGTCAGTGCTAGCAATATTCGCAATTATGTTAAATCAAACTTAAGTCTCGGCGCACTTCTTCAATAAACGTCTATTGCAAACCATAAAACAGTTAACTTTAACAGGTGCCAATGATTACAATGAGACAACAATTGCAACCATAGTTCTATTACACAGTGATGGATCATTATTCGGCCGACAAAGGTGATAAACCATTCAATATGCATAAAACAAGGATAAGAACAACTGCTCAGGACAAGAGTATACGAGTAGAAACAGCAGCACCTCTTGTAAGACCTTACTCTGCATCTGCAAATCTGATGATAAAGGCCAAAGATAAAATCAACTGTCAAGTTCAACATCAAAACACAATACAATTGGTACAGTCGTTTGGAAAGGTACGTCTCCTACTCACCCGAGTTCGGAAAGCTTCAGGTGAGCATCGGCATAGTCCGCAAAGAACGCATCCTCGTCCTGTATCAAAATTTAAGAACGAACATTCAGTATTCAAACAAGATTATTCATCCTACCATATAGTGACCAATTTTAGGAGAAAGGGGATTGAGGGAAAGTGCAGATACTCACGGCGGCATATTTTTCAACAAGAGGACGGAAGACTGGGTCACTTAGAAGGGCCTTATCTGATGGCAGCTGAATCAAACCTTCTTTCTCTCCGCTGAGGAGTTCCCTGTTTATATCGAAAATCACATTCAGATGATTCAGCTGGTCGGTGTCTTCCCGGTCTACTTCCCAGTTCTGTGAGCCTTCTTAATTTTTCAAAAATTTATTTACTTTATTAATAAATTGTACATTTGTACTAGCTATTTAGCTCCACTTAGTAGGTCACGTGTATCATAAACTATAAACTAAAGGCAGACGCAGCACACTCCCTGGTGCCATTTTCCCTTACCAGTAAAGTGTGCAAAGTATTGCTTTGTATTAAATATAATAGAAAGAGAATCAAGCACCAAACACCATGAATCAGATCAACAGATCATGCATTTGAGTAAAAGGAATCACATTGTCAATTTCAAAAATAAAAGAGAGATTCCTTACTTGAAATAAGAGTTGTCAAAAAAGAGAGGGTTCTGTGTCCAAGGTCCCTCAAATCCAGAGCGTTCTTTGTGGCACCTTCCCTGCATAATGATTGATTACCACAACCAACATACTCGTTTGCTATCACGCTGTGTGTTGCTTTAACTGTTTTATTAAACAAGGAAAAGTCTGACAAAGAAGCTAGTAAAAGATCTCCATTTTTCAGATCATACCAGTGTGTGGCCACCAGATAAGGCAACTATATCTTTATCAGAGAGACCCATGTGGCCAAAGACATCCCTTAAATGATCCGAGCCTGTTTGATTACAATGGTTTGTAAGAATTTCATAGGTTGGCATGAAACTTCTACAGATTTTAATGTCTTTAAATTATTAAAACTAACCTTTTGTGGCATTTGGTAAGCGACCTTCTGGAGGTGGTTCAGTTTTGTCCTGTGGACAAAAAGATACTTGTCACCCTCTCTTTAAACGTACATGTCAATTACTCAATATCATATTCAGAAGGGAAAAATATTAAAGCAATTAAGACTTCAAAATACTAATAAAGATGCAATGCTGTCTAAAAAATGTATAATGAACTAATGATGTAAGCACAAATTAATTAGAGCAGGATTCTGGGAGAAACATGAAACACGTTAACTCATCACAGATACCAGTTCCAGGATGCGGAGCAGAGTTGTGGACTGCTCCTTATCCAAAAGAACTAAAGTTTTTTTTATAGGTTAATCATCAGGTTCTTTAAATCACTTGCTTAAAAAATTAAGCGATCTAATCACGTAAAATGAGATATATTTTGTCTCCGGAAACCCTGGTGTTATCGCTGGAAAGGCCACGGATGTTAATGCAATAAAAATTGCTTCATTATTCTAATTTCTGAAAGATAAACTCACAGAACTAAGGCTGTGATCAAAATATTCACGAGACTGCGAATAGGAGTGTCAGATCAAACGGTTGATAAATATATATACGTAGTTTAATCATTTTGATCGCATCAGTTACTTCCAAAACAAAGATCTGACTAAAAAAACTGACCGACGAGGCTCTTTAAAATTAAAAGTAAGATAGAAAGGTTAAGACAGCGGCAACAACTTACACAGACATATGGCTCAAAACACGTGAATCTTAACATATAAAGGATCAGTTCGAAATAATACGATTACTAACCGTTCTCCCAGGGTGGAAGGGAATCTCGGGTCCTCCAGTAACCTCCACTGCCACAACTCCAGCCAACTGCAGTAAAACAGAATCACAAAAGTTAAGATCGAAATCGAGAAAATCCAACGATTTGCAGCTGTTTAACGTTTTGATATATCCACACACCTGATACAAGTCAGCATAGGATATCATTGGAAACTGCTGCTTGATCGGCTCCAGAAGCCTGACTGCAATGTCGAGACCATTGTTTGCCTCATGGGCGAGCTCTGCTGGGTGCCTTAAGGTACCAAATGGTCCTCCAGTCTTCGTCTTCACATCGAAGGTACCAGCTGAGTGCCATCTGTATCCCAATTGACGGTTTGCAGACCCGTAAATATTACATGTACTTGCCACACACGCACCCGCGCAAACACGTAAAACTGATGGAGATTTTTTTTTTTTTTTTTTTTTTTTTTTTGAGTGATAAAACTGATATAAACAAAAAAACAGAGAGAGAATTCATACGCCAATCGGAGCATGATGGGAGCACAATGCTTCTCTTGAATAAGCCCTCTGAGCTTCTTCTTGCACTTATCGACAGCTTTCAGATACTCCTGGCTAACAGCTGGGTAACTCTTCCCCATGGTAATAGCAAATTCTGGAGAAGCGGGAAATGATAAATAACCGATAGAGCAAAAACTTTCAACTCGATCAAACTCTCCAGCAAATTTTTGTTGCTCATAAGTTTGAAAATGGGAGAGAATTAAACAAAATGACAATATGAAGCTCTGAAGTTAAGAAAGTAAACAGCCCGCCTAAACTCACGAATTTGATTGTGTTTTAAGGTTTAACGGTAACCAAATCATAATATATCAATGAAGGAAAACGATCAAGGCTTGGACACAAACAAATACTGAAAGTTTAAGGGAAAATGACGAGGAAGTAAGGAAAATAGCTGACCTGATCACCGAAACACAGAGCGCTAGATCACACAATCAAAGCAGTAGCAAGACTGTGGGAGTAAAAGAAGCAGTATAAATGGCAGTGTCTGGGGTTCGCTCGAACATTCTAGCGTTTGTTTTAAGTGGTGGCTGAATTGAGGCCGTTGTTCCACAGCGAACGGCCAGGATGATTGCACGCTTTGGCCCAGGGCGGGTGGTAGACACTCGGCTTGGGACGTGAGGAACAGTTCAACGAACCAGAAAACGCCACGTGTAACATGGGTTGTGGCGCCACCCATGCTGCATCAGTAGGTACCTGCTTCTACTTTCCACAAATGGGAAAGAATGGTTCGCTCGACCGCTTTAATTAAGTTAAATATAATAATTCATAATTGACAGTCTAGGAAGTAAATTACAATCAAGAAACAATCATCACCCCACCTCTCAAATTTTTTTGGGAAAATGATGTTCAGGCCCATATTACTCAAAAATACGAAAAAAAGCCCAAACATTCTGAAAATACAAAAAAAGGCCCAAGAATTCTGACAATACGAAAAGGCCCCGAACATTTTACGAAGTTGTTAATGGGGCGATCAAGTTGTTAAGCGGGGGCTGATTTAGTTGTTAGATGGGCGATTTAGTTGTTAAAATTTTTTATTTTTAACAACTAAATCAAATTTCATCTAACAACTAAATCAAATTTCCCCACTAACAACTCGATCGCCCCCGAATAACTTACCTTGGGACTTTTTCGAATTTCAGAATCTTGGGCCTTTTTTTGTATTTTCAGAATGTTTGGGCCTTTTTTCGCATTTTTTGGATAATATGGGCCCTGAACATCATTTTCCCAATTTTTTTGTTATCATCGTATAGTTGTCCCTTAGACGGATTGACCAGGCCTTACACCGTTATATCTGAGTTGGCCTCAAATTTTATTTATTTAATGTTTAAAAATAAGACTTAAAAATGACATTTAACTAGAGCCGAGAAATCGAGCCGAGTTCGTTTAAGCCCTAGTCTTGTAGGGCTTGGCCTTAAAAAATCAACCAAAATTTTGAATTTGGCCATGTAGGACTTCGGGCCGGCCCGTTAGGCCCCTTTCACTGTAGCATTTTTTTTTTTTTAACTTAGCCTTTATCTATGTATGAACAGTCAAACAGAATTTGGAAGATATTTATTAGAAACTACATAAAGTACACATGTTGTACTTAAACTAAACAATATGACTTGGAATGACATGATAATAAATACTTGGATTCCATAGTTAACTTATTTATAAAAGCTATAGGGAAAGTAAAAAATTCACAAAGATTAATTTGCAAGTCTCTACCTCAACCGTGGACAATGGTTTGTTTTTTATTACGAATTAATGAATATGTTTATTTGTTGGATGATTTGTATTGTTTAGATATTAATGTTGATAATATTTATTTGATAGATTAGAACTTTGATAGTTGCAATTTACTAATTATATTTTTCCTCAAAAAACTGGAAAAAAATAATAATTAAAATTTAGAATAGTAATTTCCATGCCTTGTAGGGCCGGCCCTGGCCCTGGTACTATTGGGTCGGGCTTTGAAAAACAGACGTTTTCCTTATCCTAGGCCCTGTCGGGCCGGGCCGGCCCTGATTCCTAACTCTACATTTAACTATAAGTAAATTAAAGAGGACGAAAACTAGTTTAATTTATGGGAAAAACACTTCTCATATGTTGTAGGAGAACTGTTTTTTCATGTTACACACACATAAAATGGTGAGAGCCATATATATATAATTAGCATTATATATATGTGTGGGTCACACTATTTTATGTGTGTGTAGGAATCTTCTTCTTATACAACACGGTAAGTTTAAACCCCTTAATTTATATATTAAATTGAATATTGATATTGATATCAACATGACCCTTGCCTTCTTTGCTTTTCCAAATAGAAAATTAACAAGCCCCCGCAACGCACGTGCACAGATGGAGAATAGATTACAACATTATAATTTTGATACGTTGTTCATTATTTAATATTTAATTGGAATATAAGGGGTGCGCGTGTATATATATGAGATTGATATTGTTGGCAAAAAAAAAAAATATATATATATATATATATTAATATTATTTGTCAGAAAAATAGTATAAGTGTTACGATTATTATAAGATCATGCATGTGCGTGCGTGTCTTGAGATAAAAACTTTTCTCCCAATTTTGAGCCTCAAAGTTGTTCCGTTGGGCCACGTATTCCCAAAGAAATAGATAATAAAGCTGGTATTTAAAATAACGACAAAATGAGTTATAGAAATTAGTCAAATTACTCACATTTAATTTGAATGACTCCAAATTGGTCTGGCATGTCTAATAAGTTCATTGCGTTTAGTATACATTTGGTTTTTTATATTTGTCTCGATATTATTTTAATCCCTTAAGTTTGTAAAGTCGCGTTTGGTCCCCTTAATGTTAACACCGTTGTTAATCAGTTAACTAAATACTTTGGATCTTGACAACAGTTTTTAAACAACGATGCAATTAAATCTTGACTAAACACGCTTATATGTTAGTACTTTAATAAATTAATATTTTAAATCCTATTAATTGAAAAAAAAAAATCTTTACCGATTGTTTTGTGGTTTTTCACGATTTGTGAAGATTAAATATATATTTTTTTTGTCGAAGAAAATTAAATATTTTTCAATTAATAAGATTTAAAATATTAATTTATTAAAATATTAACATATAAGTATGCTTAATCGCGTTTAATTAACTGATCATCATCGCTTAAAATTGTTGAGTCATTATTTTCCGTTAAGTCAGACTAACTGTACACTTTACAAACTTAAGGGACTAAAATGATATCAGGGGTAAACATAAAGGACCAAATGTATACTTTAAATTTTTTATTTATGCTATGAAGTATTGGGTGAGTCCATGCATTTCCAACTACAAGGTCCATCCTTCATACAAAATTTGCGCGATTGTTGATTACTGATTACTGATTATAGTCATGCACAGGACAGTCAAAGAGTCACTTTATGTATCTATATATATCTCTTGTTAAGTGTGTGGAAGCAACGGAGAAGCTAAAGATGGACGAGAAATCAAAGGAATTGCTAGAGTGGGAAAAGAAGTTGAAGAAGAGGAGATTCTAGCAAAAAGTAAAAGGAATCTCAGTGAAAGGAAGCAGAAATTAAATGAGGCCGAGGGGAAATTGAAGAAAAAGAGAAAAAACTTCAAGACATGCAGAAAAATATTGATGCAGTGAGTATGAATCTGGACCTAAAGGAAAAGGAGGTGTATGCGTTGGCGAAAAAGCTCCGAGATATAGCAAATGTTGGGAATAATCAAGAGTTTCTGAAGGAATACAGCGACAAAAATGTGTTCCATGCGAAAAGTCAGGAGGAGTCTGAACGGAAAAACCTTTATACACTCGATTGTATAAAGGTTAACATGCTAAGCCTGGTCTATTTTTTCCTTCACCACATCCATTCTGTCTCATCCTCATAGCAATCATCCTATCATCGTTTATGTAGAGATTATTTCTCTTAACTGGATGAACTATTCTTTAACATGCTTAGCCAACTGAGAGTTTCTCTTCAATGAATTCAAAACAGAGTGATCTGTCATATTGTGATCTATTTGGAAGTCTGAAGCTAGTACTAGTGAAGAGTAGCAAAATTGCCAACAGAGATGCACGGGACACTTGCTTGCTTTTATTGTACTCTATGAGGATTAATGGATATTTTATTCGTTTGTCAACAGAAATTAAAGCATGCAATGGTTGAAATCTTTCACTGTATAAAGGTGAATTTACTATGCTTAGTGTGGCCTTATTTTATATTATTTTTTGATAATAGTGTGGTTCTATTTCTTGTTAACCTCAGTTCCAAACATCTTCAAACTACTACATACAATTGATATCATTGGACTTTTCTTTTGCTGGGTGGCACTGTATATCCTTGGGTTAAAACTGTCACCAGAGAAGAGGCATGGTGTGAAAATTCAAATGTAAAATACGATACAAGCATAAACTACGAATTCAATTTTTCTGTAATTTTTTAATCCACCATGAAATTTGATTGTATACCTATGCATACAAGAATACTCATGCTGTACTGCCATAGCTGAGAAGTTTGCTATGTATTCACCTGAAATGCTGGCTGGCAGATCATTCAGTAGACTTTTGGCTCAGGATTTTAATACCTATTTTGCAGGATTATTTCTACACATGATAATCATGTTCATAATGTTATATATTGGACAACTATATATGAAGGTGCTTTTCTGATTTCAAAGAAATGATAATAAGTCAATAACTAATGGACTAAGGGTAGAGAAAATATCATGATATTTAAAACTTAACCATATTTTATATAATTCTACATTAAGGTACTCAATATCCTATTGTACACGTATTTCTTAAAATCAAAACCAGTTAACGGCAAACTGTTCAACTCTTTAGTTCAATATTTGGTATGGTTTTCAAAACATGAAAGCCTCATGCCATTTCTTCTTTGGTTTAATTTATCTGATAGTTTGAAAGTCATAAAAGTATTGAAGTGCCTTCTAAATGGTAATGTGATCAACCATAATGAAGCTCATTCTGAATTTAAGTATCTGTTTATAAACTTGGTTTTATAATTTCAATCTTCTCTTTTGCTCAAAAAAAAAAAAAAGAAAAAACATCATTTCAATCTTCTCTTGACAAGCCTTAACATTTTCAGTGAAATACATGGCGCATGATGTGCCTAGTCTACAACTAGCCGATATCTTGCTTAATGATTTTTAGGAGTGGACAGAACTAGGTATATGAGTTTGTTAATTCATCTTTTAGTGTATTAAGGAATAAAGTTTACTTAATCATTTGATGATTGACATTATGCTCACTGTTTGTGGAGCAAACCTTGGTTCCATTGATGAATTTATTTCTTCTTATAACTTGCTTCGTCACTGTAGTGTTTTTTTTTTTTTGAATTCATTAACGTACTATCGAGACTGTTATTTTCAATTTAACCCTGGGCTGTGAAATAAAGATGCATTGAATACAATTTATTATCAAGTTAGTTATCCATGTTTTGTCAACTAATACTTGCATTGAATACTAGTTATAGTTATGAATTAATTGATCTGCACTCACTAATATGGTAATAATTGTGGTAAAACAGAAGGTGCTGATGCCGGATTACTGACGGATATTAGTATGAGTTATATTGGAGTTCAGTTGGACAGCTTGTCTACCATCCAGAGCATCTAGTGCAAGAAATACAATACTCTCAATGTGAGGATGAGATGAAACACTCACTGTCCAACTACCCCTCATGCTTTTACTTTAAAAATTAATAATAGATACGATCAAGCAACTATTACAATAGCGTAATAGTTATTGCATGCAGTTGATGGAATCAATATCCAAATGGGTTTTTAGTTTTTAAATCATGATGTCACGGTCTTAGATAAAGTTTACCCAAAACCGTGCTGGTCTTAGCTTGATCACTCCTTTGATCTTGGCTAAGTCAACCGAACCCTCACAAGTAGGCAAAGAGTACAAAGACAAAGAGAACTCTAGAGAGAGAATAAGAGTTCTAGAGAGAGAAGCTCTGGAATGTAAAGAACTTGTATTGCTTTCGATAGGTTACAAATGGGGGAGGCACCTCCTATTTATAGCCTAACACCTCCTCAATGAACGGTCATGATTCAATATATCCGACGGTGGAGATTGGTCCTCCAGAACCTTCTCCCAGAATATCTAGATATTTACATTTTACATGAGAGTTCTAGAATTCTCTATACATTTCTACATCTATGTACAAGAATCTACAACAATCATGAATTCTCTAGAAACTTCTCTAAGAGTGTCTTGAGCACAAAATATCTTGCGTTCCCTGCAGTGCGTGACAATGAGCTCTGTTCTATGATGAGTCAACAAGTGCTATGCAGTATGAAAATTGAACCTTAGTCTCTGTTGCACTTAAAGTTTGTTTAATAATAGGAGGATTAGGCATCATAAGTCACATCATAGCATTCTTAGTTTTCAGGAAATGTGTTCTCTATCTGGAAAATGAACATAGCATATTCTCATCTCATGGATCTATTAGTAAGAATTGAGATGAAACCACAAATCTATTATTTGGTGAAGGCTACATACATGTAAAGTTCCCTCTCTTGTTATAGATATGCATCTTTGCTTTCGGTCGTAATGTTTGCATGTCGTCCTCAAATTACATGTTATCCGTATGTTAAATATCAATTTTGATTTTGTTACTACAATCACTTCTCACTTTTTTCCTCCTCTTTTGGTTAACCTTCGGTATCAGAGGAACTTAAGGCGCTTATCATTGTTTCTGGGTACTACAATGAGGAGAAGAACTTCAAGGTTTGAAACATTACTTTATAGTGACTATCCCTGTCAATCTAACACTAAAAATATATATTCTCCAAAAAATTTAATCTGCAACATTTCCTTTCCATGTTTTTTCTGTATAAAATATATTGTCAGTATGTTTTATTTGGAGCTCACTTAGAGTTTACTTCTTCATGTCATGTTCTTGCAGGTCTGGAAAAGGAGATGAAGGCAATTGAGGTTACACCAAGAAAAACGATAGAACATCTGATAGAAGGGTTTGCTGGGATAAGAAAAGCCAAAGGCAGGTTTCAGAACTAGAAATTTGAGTTAATCTGGTGATAATCAACATTCTTGAGCCCATGAATAGTAAGTAAAGGGTCATAGGAGCAACCTACTTTCACTTAAGTTGATTACACTTGCTGGTTTAGCATGTCACGATGTTTCAAAGTGAGAACTACATTTTGTAACAGCAGCCTAATTTTTTTTATTCTTTTAAGAGCTTAGACTTAAAAAGAGAGTTCCTTGAATTTCCAAGGTGTTTTTGTTTTTTTTGAAAAATCAAAGTTTATTAATTTATAACCAAGAACAACAAAAGCATGTGAGATTTATTCCCAAACTCAGAAATCAGAACGAGCTTCATGCATTTATAGAGGTTGAGAACTTGAGATGAAAATTGTTCCCAATTTATGAACAATGTGATTTCTTATATATTCTTTTTCCACTGACAATACCATGTGGAGATTGGAACTGGCAAGTACTCGTATTATATAAAAAATGCCTTGCCACATCAGTTAAGTTTCCCTACTCTAAGCGAACTGTCCACAACAATGGTCGAACATCCAATTAAAGTTCAAAATTTAGATTAGATAAATTAATTTGCACCCTTGAAATTTGATATACGAATAGTTAAAAACTACTCCCTCCGATCCCAATTATAAGACTTAGTTAACTTTTTTTGGAAAGATTAAGGAAACTAATTTAATTAGCTTAGAGTATTTTTTTCCATAAAATTAAATAGTTTGACTAATAAACTAATATATAATCTAAGAAAACACAACATATAAATGATTAAGTAACTTATTTAGCTTCCTTAATCTCTTCAAAAAAAGTCAACTAGGTCTTATAATTAGGACCGGAGGTAGTACAGTTTAGCAGTGTTGTTAAAACGTAGTGTCTACCTTGAAACGGTGAAGGTGAGTAAAAACGTGAAATCGGAAAATGTAAACGAAACGTAAGAGTTTACTATGTACTACAAAAAAAATAAAATCTAACATATATAAAACCAAAACACACCAATATATTAAAGTCATCATAAATTTAAGTCCAAACACTCAAGGAGATAATTAAATTCATAATTTAATGTGATTTTTCATAATTAAATTAGGATTCTTAATGTATTTTCTTGGAAAGTGTAGTTATGCCCCAAAAATATTTCAAACTTTTTAGTTTAGTCCCTCCTTAGAACTTTAAATTCTTGCATTTTAGTCCCTTAGTCAAAACGCACATTTTGACTAAGGGATTAATTAGGTCATCATCTTCATCTTCATTTGACTATTCCAGGGGACCTGACTCCTGAGACAGTTTCAAAGATAATGGAGCCATGAGGTGAGAGGCGAGAGTGGGGTGAGCTTCGACCTTCGATCTTTCCTTCTTCACATTCCTCTAAGTCGTCGCCGGCCTCCACCCTCACCACCATCGCCGCCGGCGACCTGAAACAGAGGGGCGAGAACTGCAAAATTTCAGAACGGCAAACTCGCCGTTTCTACTGATTTAGCACATCGTCTCTACCGTTTCAGATCAGTTTGCGTCTGAACCACCGATCTTACACATTTTTCACCGGAAAAACGTAAAAACGTACGTTTCAACGTTTTGAAACGACGTTTTCACAACACTGCAGTTTAGGACTCAATTATAGGATTTGGACTAAGATTAATACGTATGATAAGAATTCGATTTGTCTGGGCTATTATTTTTTACGAGATCACCAAATAATAAATTGGACTTATGATAACAATTAGATTTAACAAGTTGAAAATAGTGAGTTTGTGATATTAGTCAAGTAAATTTTCAGTCAAAAAAATTATATTCTGCAACAAAGCACACTAAGCCTGGACAGAACCATTGCTAGTTATAAATAATCAAGCCATCTATTTGATCTATTAAGTTTGTTGTGCACTTCTGTATGTATTTGTTTAATTCCAAGTCCTAGTCTTAGGAGCTCAAACTTATGCAAGGCAGTTTTGGTTGTTTGAAAGTCACAAAAGTACTGCAGTGCCATCTGAATAGTAATGTGATCAATCATAATGAAGCTCATTTTGAATTTATGTACTCCTATAGTCCTTAATTTAAGACTTAATTAACTAATTTGAGTAAAATAAGGATGTTAGTTAATATGATACGTTTTTCTAAAGCACCTAATCATTTTCCTTGATTCTCTCCCTCCCTATGTTACTTGATTATTGTTGAATGAAAATGAACAGGGTAATTTGGAAAAAAAATAGATAAACATATGAAATAAGTCTTACATTTAAAATCAACATTAACTCCCCAGTTATGTCCTATATTAAGGATGGGAGGAGTAACTGTTTATAAACTTTGGTTTATCATTCCAATCTTCTCTTGACTAGCCTTTATGATTTTCAGTGAAATACAAGGCGCATGATGCGTCTACTCTACAACTAACCGATATCTTGCAAAAAGATTTTAAGTGGACAGATCTAGGTATGAGTTTGTTAATTCATCTTTAGTTTATAAAGGAACAAGGTTTTACTTAATCATTTGATACATGACATTATGGTTACTGTTTGTGGAGCAAACCTGGGTTCCATTTATGAGTTCATTATACTTTTCTGCTTATAACTTGCTTCGCCACTGTAGTGTTTTTTTTTAATTCAATAACATACTATCTAGATTATTATTTACAATTTAAACACCCCCAGTATGAACTAAAGATGCATTTAATACAATTCATTATCAAGTTGGTTATCCATGTTTTATTAGCAACGCTTGCTTTGAATACTTGTTATAGTTATGAATTAGTTTATTTGCACTACTCACTAATATGGTAATTTTTCTGTGATCAAACACAGAGAGCTGATGCAAGATCACTGTCGTAAATTGGCATGAGTTGTATTGAAGTACTTATTGTTCAATTAACTCTTGGTTAATACTTGTTTTTTGAGCAAAAACTCAATCCTTATTATGATAAGTATAAATTTTCGAGATTCGATCTCAGTGACTGGTATGCATTTTCTTATTATCCCAATAATATTTGAAAGAAATCTATAGTCATAGTAATTCTTTCAATTTAACGAAAAAAGTTGCTCATAATAAGGATCAAGTTGTGGTTGTGGTCCATGTCATTGTTTTGGGTAGTGATATAACTTATATTTTTGTGTTGGTATATTTGAAATCTAATTATTTATTTTATGTTCATCTGTGTTTTATTCAATTTCTTAATCATGTAGATAAGTGGAAGGTTTCTAGGTGCTTTAATGTTATGGAATTATTGCATCCGCGCAACGCGCGGGGGGAACTTTTGCTTGTTTTTAATATGACAGCACCGGGTCAACATAGTAAACTAACATTGCGTTATTCAGAGTCAGTTACTAAAAATAATTGAGTCTTTTTGTAGTTTGGGTTGCCATTAGTACTTTTTTAGACTGTGTTCTTGTCAAGCAAATGGACCCTGATATTCGAGAGAAAAAATTTTCTATATATTTGAATAATCTGATGTACAACAGTGGGTTCTCACTCTTATATATTGTGACAAAATACAATCACAACTAACTAACAATTATACCTATACAAATTACTAAAATATCCTTTTACACCGTGTTACACTCCCCCTCAAGTTGGAGGTGTAAAAATATTTACAACGACAACTTGACTAACGACCTTCGTTGAATTTCCTTTCCCACAAATTTAGTTAGTAAATCTGCTTCTTGATCCTCAGACCTAACATGCGGTAAATCAATTAGTCCCTTCGTCAACTTTTCTCTGACAAAGTGACAATCCACTTCAATATGTTTGGTTCTTTCATGAAATACAGGATTGTTTGCTATATGAATGGCTGCCATATTATCACAGTAGACTCTAACAGGATTATGATGACTTATGTTTAAGTCTCTAACCATTCCCAATGTCCACACAATTTCTGAAACAGCCATCCCCAAGGCTCGATACTCTGCCTCTGCTGAAGATGTTGACACCGTAGCTTGCTTCTTAGTCTTCCAAAACACCAGAGATCCTCCAAATTTTATTAGATAACCACTCACCGACCTTCTTGTAGTGACACATGCAGCCCAATCAGAGTCACAGAAGCACTCAAGTGCAAGATCTCCTTTTGAACTGAGAAGCACTCCAAGTCCAGGGGTCCCTTTCAAATATCGCAGAACATTCAAAGTAGCAGCCATGTGTTCCTTGGTTGGCATTTGCATGAATTGACTTAAGAGCTGCACACAAAAGGATATGTCAAGACGTGTCATGGTCAAGTAAATCAACTTACCAAGCGATCCACCTTGTTCTTTCCTTCTTCAAAGGGATGGAGTTTCTGATTTTGTGCCAATGGAACTCCAAGTGGTTTACACCCACTCATGCCTGTTACAGCCAAAATATCCAAAACATATTTTCTTTGACACAAGACAATCCCTTTATGTGATCTAGCAACTTCTATCCCTATAAAATATTTCATAAAACCAAGATCTTTGATTTTAAAGGTGTTATGCAGAAATGACTTGGCTTCATTTATCCCTTTTACACTGCTACCAGTAACCAATAAGTCATCAACATAAATAAGAATTAGGACAACACCATCTTCACAGTTTTTAATAAAAAGGGAATAGTCATGCTTACTTTGACTGAATCCAGCATGAATCAAAGCTGTTGACAATTTATGATTCCACTATCTTGAAGCTTGTTTTAGGCCATACAAAGATTTATTTAACTTACATACCATTTGCTCCCCCTTACGTTCAAAGCCTTGCGGAATTTTCATGTATAATTCCTCATCTAAATCTCCTTGCAAAAAAGCATTACATACATCCATTTGATGTAACTCCCATTCATACATAGCTGCTAATTTAAGAACAAGTCTAACAGTTAACATTTTAATAACATGAGAAAACGTTTCATGATAATCTATGCCTTCTCTTTGACTATATCCTTTAGCAACTAGTCTAGCCTTAAATTTATCGATTGTTCCATTTGAGTGATATTTAATCTTATATACCCACTTACATCCTATAGCCCTTTTATCTTTAGGTAATGGAACAATAGTCCAAGTAGCATTATCCTCTAAAGCCTTAATCTCATTATGCATAGCCTCTATCCAACGATGATCCTTTATAGCATCTTCATAAAATTCAGGTTCATGCATAGAATCAATTGAAGTCAAAATACACATATGAGATGGAGATACATGATCATAAGAAACATATTTATGGATACTGTAAAGACATTTATCATGGTCCGCCCGTACTGGAGAACAGACATAGTCTTTGGACCAAATTGGTACTTGTCTTTCTCTAGTGGGTCTGGATACTACCTCATTGGGTGTTTCATCAAGTATGGTGGATGATTCCGCCCTCGAAGCTTGCATGGGATTAGGGCTGGGAATTCACATCACCGGTTGGCCATGATCGTCGGTTGGAAAGACATGATCAAACCGTAACATATGCTTTGAAATTCCCGCAATCTACTTAGATCATATGGGTTAGTTTCTTTGAAAGGAAATTTATTTTCAAGGAAACTCACATGCCGACTAACGAAAATATTTTTGTTTTTCAAGTCAAGTAATAGGTATCCCTTTTGATTGTCAGGGAAACCAAGAAAAACATATGGAATAGATCTAGCTTTCAGCTTATCATTACTTTTTAGGTCTGTGGCAAAAGCCAAAGATCCAAATGTTTTCAAATTAGCAAGGTCCGGGGGGATCCCATATACAATCTCAAAAGGGGTCTTATAACCTAAGATTCTAGATGGCAACCTATTAATCAAATAAGTGGCCATTCTAATGCATTCCCCCAAAGCATTTAATTGGTATACCGATTGTAATATGAGACCTATAGCAACTTGAATTATCGTTCTATGCTTTCTCTCTACTACTCCATTTTGTTCGAGTGTAAGGACATGAAGTCTCGGTGAACAATACCCTTACCCTTAAGATATTGTTTTAATTCATTGTTTGTGAACTCTGTGCCATTGTCACTTCTAAGTATCTGAACTGAAACTGAAAATTGAGTCAAGATATAAGCAATAAAGTGTTGAATACAAGCTATAACTTCAGTTTTATTCCTAATCAATAGAGTCCAAGTTGCTCGAGAAAAATCATCAACAATTGTTAAGAAATAGAAATATCCTTGATGTGTTGGAGTTCGATATGGACCCCAGACATCAAGATGCAATAGTTCAAAGCAAAGAATACTTTTAATACAACTTGGAGCAAATGAAAATTTTGTTGTTTCAACTGAACACATATTTCACATTTATTATTCATAATATCATTGTCACTACACTCAAAACCAAGGTATCACATTACAGTAAGAGGGGCATGCCCAAGTCTATTGTGCCACATGCACATTTCATTCCTATCAAGATTCAAATGACTACTTTGAACTGAATTAATCGCATTACATGTTCTATAAGAATTTTTCAGAATGTATAAACCTTCAACCAGCTTACCAGTCACCATCAATTTGCCATCCTGAAGGCCCTGCATAAACAATAGTGAGGAAAAAACAGAACACTACATTGTTGTTCCTTGGTTAATCTAGCCACAGATAGGAGGTTAAATTCCAAACATGGAGCATATAAAATCCCATTTACAGTGAGATTATTAGTTATACACGCACTACCGATATGTGTTACAAGTACTTTTATTCCATCAGGCAATCGAATTGACTTTATGGGACTCTCATATTTTTCATATTTATTAAAAAGGTTCAAGTTCCCAACCATATGAGTAGTTGCCCCAGAATCAATAACCCAACAGGAATAAGAGTTAGAATAAGCAGAGGGGACAGTCAAACTTGTACCGGCTAAAGCATGGATGGTAGGCTCAGAATCCTTTTTTAGGAGCTCCAACAGACGTTGGTACTAGTCATTGGTAAAAGATGGTGCTGCAGTATTGGCTGGGTGTGTAAGTGCATCTTCATGATGAACTAACTCAGTGGATACTTGATTAGCAGAAAAGTCCTTTTCTTGTTTTGGTTTGTTTCCTCGGAAACTCTGTGGGTAACCCACAATTTGGAAACTTTGTTCCTTAAGGTGCCCTTTTTTGCCACAATGAGAACATTCCAGATTAGGATTACCGCGGCCACGTCCTCCACTACATCCTCCACCACATCCTCGTCCTCTTGCAACATAGCTATCCCTTCAGTGACTGAGGTCTGCTCAAGTGTTGCAATGGAACGTTGAGCTTCATCCTCTAAAATCATCCCAAAGGCTTGTCCAACAGAAGATAGGGGTATCATAAGCAAAATTTGACTAGGGGCTTGAGTATAGCACTCATTTAGCCCCATCAGGAACTGTAACAGCTTCTGTTGCTGGATTAGGGTGGCATATGCAGTGGAAGTGGCACATTTACACGAAGGGATATTAACAAGAATAGACTATTCTTCCCAGAGTTCCTTTAATTTTGAAAAATAGCTAGAAACAGAGAGGGGGTCTTGCCTGAGAAGACCAATTTCGCGATGTAGAGCAAAAATCCGGGAGCCGGTTTTCTTATCAAAGAGTTCCTGGAGGTCACTCCATACCCGATGAGCCTCCTCGTGGAACATGAGACCACTTGCTAAATCCTTCGAGACAGAATTCAACAACCAAGAAAGTACTATTGCATTGCAACGTTCCCACTGGTCCTTCAAAGCATCAGCTTGGTTGGCCTTCGTACAAGAACCATCAATAAAGCCAACCTTATGTTTACCCTTCAGTGCGATCTTCATTGAGCGACTCCAGATCACATAATTATCAACTCCAGTCAAAACTTGAGGAATGATCGTGGCACCTTGAGTCTTTGATGGGTGCAGGAATAAAGGATGAGAAAAGGGAAAATTTGCCGGATCGACAGTTTTCTCAGAAGCCATGGCAAGTGATTTGCGGATCTTGGTTCAGAGAACGCTCAGGTCTTGTTCTTGATTCAGAGCGCAGATCGCATGAGCACAAGTGAAATAGTTCAGAGTGCTTTTCGTGCGTCTCGTTCGTGATTCTCGGCTCAGTAGACCTCGTAGGCCTACGGATCTTGGTTCAGAGCGCGCGCAGGGGCAAGAATGCCTGTCATGCGTGTCGTTCTTGGTGCTTGGCTCAGCAAGGCAGAGGCCTATGGATCTTGGTTCAGAGCGCAGGGGCGTGGCTGCCTTTCGTGCGTCTGGCCGTTCCGTTCACGGCGGAGGCTCCGGCGGATCTTGATTCTTACTGGAGATCCCAAGAGAAAATTGCCTCTCGTTCTTCGTTCTCGGCTCAGCAGGGGTGTCGGTGAAGAATGCGTACGCCTTTCGTGCCTGCCGTGAACGGATCGTGATTCTTGCCGCCAGAGATCGCACGAGAAAATGGACTCCTGTGCGTCTCGTTCTTCGTTCTCGGCTCAGCAGGGGCGTGAAGAACGTATGCCTTTCGTGCCTGGCAAAGAAGGAAGGTCAAATGTTCTTCTCTCTGGAATGGTGGGGTCCAGCCAGCAAATAGATTTTGAAAACCTGGGTCATGATACCATGTCAAGCAAATGGACCCTGATATTCGAGAGAAAAACTTTTCTATATATCTGAATAATCTAATGTACAACAGTGGGTTCTCACTCTTATATATTGTGACAAAATACAATCACAACTAACTAACAATTATACCTATACAAATTACTAAAATATCCTTTTACACTGTTTTACAGTTCTCACAAAGTTTATCTAGGTTCTATGAACCTTTTGCTATTAGTTAAGAGATAAAGAAAAGAAAAGGGAGATTATGGTTGAGCATGAACCCATAACCCATGAGTTCGCTCACAACCTAATGTAATTGGACAATTTTAAGCCCACCCAAAAAGATTCATAATGGGGCGGGTTAGAACCCACTCATTATATATCCAAACAAATTTAATTCAACATATTTCCTATCCAATTTTTTCTCTATATAAAATATATTGACAGTATGTTTTGTTTGGAGCTCGCTTAGATTTTGCTTCTTCATGTCATGTTCAGTGGCAGATCTTGGAAGAAATATTTGGGAGGTCAAATGTATACTCATTAACTAATTAAAAAAATATTTGGGGGCCAAATGTATAATAAAAGTATTTTAACAAGTATAATATATAAGATAACATACTTGTTTTACCTTATATTAAAAAAAATTTCAAAAAATTCTGAACACATTTGTTTTCCCCCCATTGTCTACACTAAGCTCGGGCAACCAGTTTTTGGTGCCTATCCTTTGCCATCGATCTGGACCGTCCGGATCGATCTGGATGGCCCGATTTTATTTTTTTTAACTACTACTTTTTGAATAAAAAAATCAATTTTTGAAAAAATGTTAGTTGAAAGATTATCTTTATTTTAGATTAAATGCCCATTAAAATAATTTTTTTTTTGAAAAAAAAAAAGTAAAAAAAAAGATCCGGACCGTCCGGATCTAATCTAGATGGTCCAAAGAAGAGGAGCTCTCCCTACCTATCCAAAGGATAGGCAGGGAAACTCATTCCCACTAAGCTCTGCCATTGGTCATGTTCTTGAAGGTCTGAAAAAGGAAAGAAGACTTTTGAGATTGATGAGATTACACCAAGTAAATATATCATCTGTGTACGTGTTTTGAGAAAAAAAATGTTTTTTCCAATTGTGGGTCTCAAAGTTGTTAGGGCCACGTATTCGCAGAAGAAGAAAAAAAAAAGACAAATGAGTGATATAAATTACTCACATTTAATTTTGGATAAACCCAAATTGGTCAATTGCGGGTTCATTGTATTTATTTATGTTATGAAGAATTAGATGAGTTCATGCATTTACAATTACAAGGTTCATAAAAAATCAAGCGATTCCTGATTATATTCATGCACAGGACAGTCTAAGAGTCACTCTACGTGTCTATAAATGTCTCTTGTTTAAGTGTGTGGAAGCAAGAGGGAAGCTAAAAATGGATAAGAAATACAAGGAATTGCTAGAATGGGAAAAGAAGTTAAAGAAAGAAGAGGAAATTCTATCAAAAAGCAAAAGGAATCTCAGTGAAAGAAAGCAGAAAATAAATGAGGCCGAGGGGAAATTGAAGAAGAAGGAGAAAGAACTTCAAGACATGCAGAAAAATACGGATGCAGTGAGGATGAATCTGGACACAAAAGAAAAGGAAGTGTGTGCGTTGGCGAAAAAGCTCCATGATATAGCAAAAGTCGAGAATAATCAAGAGCTTCTGAGGAAATACAGCGACAAAAATGTGTTCAATGTGACAAAGCAGGAGTCTGAAGTGAAATTGAACAAGAGAGTAGGACCTTTTGAACTGAAAAGGCTGAAGAATAATGTAATTGCAGCCACTCGCTTAGAGGAGAAGAATATTTTTGATGAAGGAGATGAAGATTTGGGTATTTTTACCAGGCCACCTAAGACACTCACATTTGAAGATTATTTTGCAAGGCACGGCCTAAAATGAAGATGAGGCTACTATATTGTAGATCAATGAATGATGTTGAATATATCTCTTTTGATTTGAATGCATGTATAGTTAGACAGTTTAACTATGGGATTTCCGTTTGAATTTAGATTTAAGAGATGCTTAATTGTAGGATGATTTGGGTGTGAGATATTTATAATCATAATCTGGGTTGGGCAAGTTTGAAAGTTGTGCATGTAAATAAATCTCCACCGCACAACTATTTGCCTGATTTTCTTAGATGTCGTGCGGAAAAATGGAGGATGACTTTAAGGAATTTTCTATTAAATGGGCTCAAGCTTCACTTCAAGCTTTAAATGAAGCTAACTCTAGGAAGTGGTGTATGGGGAAAGAAAGCAAGAGAAGAGTTGCGTCTCCAAATTTGAGAGGCACCGATTTCTTTTCTTTCCCTTTTTAAAAACATGCGTTTATAAAAAACCGAAATTTTTTGTCCAAAAGATAAATAAGTATATTGAGTTTCAATAATGACTTATTTAGGATCTTGAAATGTTATAAAATTTAAAAAATTACCTAACTATCCTTTTTTTTTTTTTTTTTTTTTTTCAATTAAAAAAGCATCAACCCGTTGGCGGCTGCCAAACATTAGATAATGGCGGCAATGTCACTAAAGCTCCGTGGCTCTGCTGCGACTAGGCATGTCCAAAGACCGGGCGATCGGGTTAGAGTCAACCCGAGGTTTGGCCCGATATGAGCTCGGGCTGAAAAAATCGGCCGAGGTGCAGTCCGTCCGTCCCGGTACCGATCCTCTTTTTTTTTTAGTTTTTGTTTTCAATTTTTTTCAAATTTTTTTTTTTCTTGCCTTCTTGGGATGCAATATTTTAGCTCGATTTCACTTGACTTCCCAAAGTAATAAAAAATAACATAGTGAAAAGTGATTCCTATAAATTAAAAAGCATATTAGGATGTCCAGGACTCCGTGAACGGTTCAATGTAGTGGTGATTTACCAAAAAAAAAAAAAAAAGGACCTCGGGTCAGACCGGACCGATCCGGGGGTTTAAGCCCCTAGACCGAAGTCCAGTCCGACCCGAGCAGTTTGGTCCGGTCAAATTGTCCTGGACCAATTTTTTTTCATTCTAGACCGGGCCGGGTCAGACAGGGTTGGGACTGGACCAACTGGACCTCGGGTTTTTTGGACAACCCTAGCTGCGACTAACCACCAAAGCTCTGACTGTCTTATATTTTTTTGAAATTCTCAAATAAAAGACGTCAATGTGGATGCTTGAGTTGTTAGTATAGGTACCAAAGTCATATATACCAAAGTCATAAGTAGAGTTGACCAGAGTTCTGATAATCTAATATATTTTTTTTCTAATTTCTCAAGCAAAATTTGTCAATATGGATACTTAAATTGTTAATATAGATACTAAAGTCATAAATAGGGTCGACTGTAGCTCCGGTTGATTTTATCTATATTAACAAATTAAGTATTCATATTAACGATTTTTAATTGAGAAATTCAAAAACACATGAGATTATCAGAGCTCTGGTTAACCCTGTTTACGACTTTAATACCTATATTAACAACTCAAATATCTATACTGATAACTTTTGCTTCAAAATTTCAAGACAATATATGAGACCGCCAGAGCTCTAGTCAACCATATTTACAATTTTAGTGTCTATATTAATAACTCAAATGTCCACATCGACAACTTTTTCTTGAGAAATTCAAAAAAATATATGAGACCGCCAAAGCTCGGGTCACCGACAAGGTCACTGGAGCTCCATCAAGTGGATCTAATTATACCACTCAGTTCCATCCTGATACAATTTACTTCAATTAAAGGGCAATCACAAATATCCTGAGATTGGGGGCAAGTTAGGCGGAATCCAACCAGTAACCTTCAATTTATTGGGATGTATGATTTTATTGTAAACTATCATGTACTAAATCTGAAGACCTCTTTTACAAAGGGTTGAGTCTATATCCATTTATGACTCTGGGATACAGTGGAAATGCAATTGTATGCATTCTTGACAATTATGCACATTATTTATAATTAAGCTTTTATTTAAAACCAGACTTTCGACCCGTGCGATGTACGGATATGTTTGTACCAAAAAGTCTTGAAATGAATAAGATGGACTAATATGTAACAAATTAACCGTTCTATTAAATCAATACACTTTTACAAAGATCATAACATAGTACTCATTCTGAAACCTACCCTATTGCTATCAATGAAACAAAAGGTTTTGGAAAACTTCTCTATAAACAACATTTATTGTGGTATTACTGCATTTACCAAACTCGTTTAGTATAAGGATTTTTAAACAGGTACTTGATGGCACGTGATTGATTTGTCTTCTCAATGTTCAAATGGCCACAAAATAGTTTCAGCAACCTAGCATTATAAGGGACAACAAATATATTATCAAGCTTAACTCCCTTTCTTGAAACCGTATGACCGTCATTTCTCCTACGATATGTTGGGTAACCTTTTTCATCCAAAATTGTATGTGCATTATATCTTTCTAGGAAATACTTTG